>JAZHEH010002555.1:2616666-3925000 GCA_036589455.1 Ateles fusciceps | reverse complement strand
CCTCTGGACACGATATAGCTATTCAAGTTTTCTTTTAAAAATTCTTAGCATGGTATATCTTTGCTCTCCCTTTACATTTTACTTGAATACTTTTTAAGTTGGGCTTCTTATAAACAATATGCATGTGGGGTGTTACTGTGTTTTTTAAACTTATCTTTATTATCTCTGTGGTGTTAGACCTTCCTCATTGTGGTTGGCAAAATAACATCTCCCAGAAGATGTCCATGCTCTTATCTCCAGGACCTGTGAGGATATTACATTTCATGACAAAGGGTACTTTGCAGGTGTAATCAAAATTGAGATAGAAAGATTATTCTGGATTTTCTATGTGGGCCCAATCTATATCACATGAGATCTTAACAGTGAAAAAGAAAGGCAGGAGTGTAGGTTAGAGTGATGTCATATGAGAAAAACACAATCTAGTAGTTCTGGTTTTAAAAGTGCAAGAAGGGGCCCATAAACCAAGGAATGTGGGTGACCTCTAGAAAGGAGAAAAGGCAAAGAAGTAAGTCCTACCTTCAAGAGTCTACAGAAAGAATGCGGTCAGGTAGAAGGAATGGAGAGCCAGGAAATGCCTGTGAGCACGTCCATCACTGATATCTTGGTTAAAGTACTACGTGCCTATTAGCAGGGCATGTTTAACAGCAATATAGGATAGGGCTTAGCAAAGTTATTAGCACACTTATTTTTTTCTTATTGTATTTTAGGTTTTGGGGTATACGTGAAGAACATGCAAGACTGTTGCATAGGTACACACATGGCAGTGTGATTTGCTGCCTTCCTCCCCCATCACCTATATCTGGCATTTCTCCCCATGCTATCTCTCCCCAAATCCCCACTCCCTGCTGTCCCTCCCTATTTCCCCCCCCACAGACCCCAGTGTGTGATGCTCCCCTCCCTGTGTACTACCTAGATGAGTGCTACAGATAGAAAAGAATAAGGCCAGTTGGTTGAGGAGAAAAGCTCTGTGCTAATGTTAGATAATCACAAGTTCTACTTCCATGTTATTTAATATAACACCTAATACCTCATTTCATTATCTGTAAAACAGGATTGAAAATATCTACTTCAGGGGATATTAGGATGAAATGCAGAAACATATACATTGTTTGTCACTGAGTAGATGTTTAGATTTTAGATATTCTCAGTACTTGATTTTCTTAATAGAAACAGAATAAAACAAGATAATTGAGAGCATGATTTCTGTTGCTCTATTTTAAAAATAGCAGCATGAGACAAGGAGAAAGTTTATAACTAGTTTTTTTTTTGAGTTATTACATACAAATATTGTAGTTACTGAGGGTCAACAGTACTGTTCATTACATGATCTAGGGCTCAATCCAATTATACATGAATAAATATGACAATTATCCATACATTGCTCCTTTCCATGGTCTAACAGACAACAGTTAAATTGTTTTTCCTTCATTTAGCTCATACTCATTTGCTAATTGGACATGCATTACATTGTTTCAGAATTCAATCTTGTTGACAAGAGCAGGCACTTCATATGATAATTTTCATTTTAACATATTTTTAGACTACTGGGCATGTGACATTTTTCTAAAGTGGGTTTTATTTTCACAGTATGCAGAAAAATATGTTTATCAATTTGAGTGTTGCAGGCTTTAGAAAATAAATTAACTAGATATAATTGATATAATTGCTATTTGACTAAAATAAGAACAGATGCATAAAGGTGGAGAGAGTTTGAAAATCACCAGTGTATCTTCAAATCGAATAATTCCCTTAATATATTTTAACATATATGTATACATACTTTAACATACTTTAAAGAAATGTATATATTATGCATATACATATGTTTTATATGTATAAAATTCCCTTTATGTGTGTGTGTATATTTGTATATCATATATACATATTTATATGCATATATTATATGTATGTCATATATAAGATACATGTAAGGCATATATATTATGTATGCACATAAACACATATATGTACTCACTTTGTGTTGTGTTTCTCAAATGCTGTATACAGGAAGCAATTCTTCATGGGTGTATCATGTTTCTGCATAAATTGGGAACATAACCACTGGCACCCTTTGTTTAAGACTGCCTTTTCAAGGATGTTTATAATGTAAACAGTCCTAGACGATACAAATTGTGCCTTTCTCTAGAACAAAGAACAGGTTTATTTACTATCCAGTTCAATGAATTTAGTGTTTTCCTCCATGGCAAATTTTGTGCAGGTTGGCTTGCAACTCAATATAAAATATTTACATTTCCAAAACTGGAGGTTTCTCTCCTGTAACAATGTCTTGTATATGTAGTCATCCCCTGCCTCTCTTCATGTTGCCTTATGGGAACTGGGGTTTGGGGAACTTGAGTGAAAATGATGGTATTCTGCCCACTGTGTTGCTATTGCTGCAAGTGATAAACTGTCCTTTGACTCTGACTCAAGAGTCTCATGTTTTCTGCCAGCATCCATAAAACCATGGCAGGCTAACTTGTTAGCTTGCAACTAGAATAAAGTCTCAGACCTCCCACGGTTCTCGACAGAATGAAATATCTACAAAATAAGTTCTCTGTGTCAGCAAAATAAATCAATTATGTGTATGCTCATTTTGAGGAATAATTCTGGAAACATGATTTTCACACCTATGCAGAAGTGGCTTAGTGTAATGGGACTAGTGCTGGGATTATGGTGAGGACACTGGATCTTATTGCAGCCTGTCCTCTATCACGGTTTGTGAGCTGAACAGAATTACTGCTGTTCAATGTGTTTCTCATGTGAACTGATTTTATGCTCACAAATACAAAAGGCAGTTGGTTTAAAAGTTTGTGCTGTTTTTACAAATGAACGTTTCTTTTTATCTATCTTGTTTGGTATATATATATTTTTAACACAGGTGGTGTGGAGAATATGAGATGATGGGAAGGACCACATATAATAATTGGTCCATGATTCTCCGTATAGTTCAGATCTTATTAGAAACCTTTCAGTGTTCATGGGTACATCTCATCTTTCATAGACTCCAAGAATTTGTTAGATAAAGATACAACACATTTAAGGCAAATAGGAGCAAGGGTCATATTGGCCTGTATGTATCGTATGATAAGATACCTATGAGTCATGAGATATGGGATATAATACAGTTTGTTTTTAAGGTTAGACCACAAAACAAAATAATTATGAGACATCACAATTAGAGAATCAGTTTTGTATTTACTATTTTTATCTAGGCCAAAGACTTGCATTGTATTTTACATTTACAAAGGGCTTTTAAATATTCTAAATTTTGATAGTGGTGTTGGTTACACTGGTATATATATGTCCAGAGTTACTGAGCTGTACATTTAAATTATTTAAATTTTATTATATGTAAAATATTCCTCATAAAATAAAGGACCTTTGATAAGATAGCACATTGTCAAAGGTCTTTATATTATGTATGAAACCTCAACTTCCCAAGGAGTTTTTAGATTTTAATGGGAGTTCAGACAGATGGTCCAGGGACACCATACAATATCCGTTAGAAAAGATAGTGATAAAAGATTTAATGTAGGCCAGACACAGTGGCTCATGCCTGTAATCCCAAATTTGAGAGGCCAAGGCGAGTAGGTCACCTGCGGCCAGGAGTTCAAGACCAGCCAGAGCTATTTAGTGGAGACAGGTAAAACCGTGTCTCTACTAAAAAACAAAAAATTAGCTGAATGTGGTGGTGGGCACTTGTAATCCCAACTACTTGGGAGGCTGAGGCAGGAGAATCACTTGAACCCGGGAGGCGGAGGCTTCAGTGAGCCGAGATTGCACATTGCACTCCAGCCTTGGTGACAAGGGTGAATCTCCGTCTCAAAGAAAACAATAACAACAACAACAAAAAGATTTAGTGAAAATATGTTTCTCAGACTTTTTTTTCCTGAAAATAAGTTGAAAACGGAGAGAGTGTGAAAGGACTAAGATTATGAATGTAATTGATAATCAAAGAGAGGTAGCACTTCAAGAGAAACTGAAGCCCTGTGTAATTTGACATTTTCTCCCAATGCAACCTTAATTTAATCTTTCAGTTTACATGTTTTTCCTACTGATTAAAGCACCGAAATTAGACACCAAACCTTCCTTTGCTCAGTGCCTCATTAATAAAAAAAGTTTTCCTCCTCTGTTGGTCTCTAAGTCTTTTCAAGCAGTATTTTTAAAAATTCAGTTTATTGCCTTCACGTTGCTAACTACACAAACAAGCTTAGAGAGCTGTGATAGACCACCCTGTATTTATTCAATTTTCATAATGATGCAAGATTGAGTTGCCATGAAAAATAATATCTATTAAAATATTGTCTAGACTTACTGGGTCAATAATGAAATAATTTACTGAACATTATTAGGTAGAGAATTACATGTAATTTATCATCATCATCATCCTCATCTTTATCAGCTGCCTTCCTACCGTGGTGTTTTGGCATAATACAAAAATTTTTAAAAGTGGTGTCCTTTCTATGAATCTTCCACAACCACAATGGAGATTACAGAATGTAACCTTCTGTCTGATAGCATTCTATTTATTTATTCATTTCTATTTTTATTTGAGATGGAGTCTTGCTCTGTCACCCAGGCTGGAATATCGTGGTGCAATCTTGGCTCACTGCAACCTCTACCTCCAGGTTTCAAGTGATCCTCCTGCCCCAGCCTCCTGAGTAGCTGGGACTACAGGCATGTGCCACCATGCCCAGCTAATTTTTGTATTTTTAGTAGAGACAGGGTGTCATTGTGTTGGCCAATGGTCTCGAACTCCTGACCTCGTGATCCACCCGCCTCGGCCTCCCAAAGTGCTGGGATTACAGACATGAGCCACTGCCCCTAGCCCAGTATTCTATTTATTAATTTGAGTGTCTGCTCTATTCTAGTCAGTTCAGATTGATATAGGGCACATCAAATTCATGTCTATTTCCTATTTAAGGCTGACCATGCAGAAACCACAGAACCATATATTTCAGGGTGGTGTTATAATACAATTTCATAAAAATAACTGAATTCAGGGAGATATTTGTTCAAAATGACCAGAGAAAATATGAAAGGAAATCAAGGGCAGTGCTCAAAATGTATGAAAGTTTAGTAGGGAGAGGGTTAGCTATAAGCTAAAGGTGAGACCTGGGTTCTGTAGGGAAGTGTTCATCAACAGCTCTAGATGTGCATCTCAAAGTCAAGTGCGAAGAAATGGACAGAAGAGGGACAGCGGGACATTGATAAATATGCACCTTGTCATTTAGCATTGTGTAATTTGGCTCCATAAAGATATGGAGCCAGGTATCAAAGAGGAAACAGATTTTGCTGGAGGCACAACACTTCCATACATTTCCTAAGCACTTAGAGCAGTAGTTCTTGACTTTTAATGTAGACTCTCTTCTCCCAGATGCTTATTTTAAGTACCAGTTCCCATACCCTATTTGAGAATATTTCTGATTCAGTAGTTTCAGAATGGGGCAGAATCTTTATGTTTCAAATGCCAAAGTTAAGCTCCAAATATTATGATTATTATTCTAAATCATATTCCTGTATTGTATACTTTCAAAATGTAAGAGATTAACATCTGAATCTGATAGTGTTTGGCTACAAGCATTGGTGATCATGATGGTATAATAAAAATAGTTCATTCTTGGACTCAGAATATGCAAGGTAAAACCCAGCCTTTGATATTTATTAGTCATGCAAATGCTCTCAGTGTCAGCTCTGACAACTTTAAAATGGGGGAATAGTAGAGTTTAACTTATGGAATCATTTTGAGGGTTAATACCTACTACTATCACGTGAAATTGAAATACGATATTTGCCTTTTATAACCACCACTAGAGTAGGAATTCAGTGGTCTAGAGCATATTGTAAAATTCTCTCCAATGTAAGAAAAAGATGAATTCTACCTTTAAAATGTCCAATGGTTCATTCTGGATTCTGGAGGCAGCATATATCATGTTTATGTATTTTTTCACTGAATATTTCAAAGGTCAACCTAAAAAGCTGTTAGTTTTAAATGTGACCTAGAGCAACAGAAGGTTCTCCAGGTGATCCTGGCTAAAAAATACTTAGTCCATGGAATCCAGCAGCTCTGATGGAGGTGGTCTGTGATGACCACTACACACTGGGTAGAAGGCTCATGATTTCTCTGTGATTTTGAATTATTTAGGAAAATGCCTCCTAAGTAAATCATTATGTGAGATATCTTGGCAACTTGATACTGACTTTCAGTGGAGTTGAAGATGTTACCATTTTAGACCCACAATGGCTTTTTATATGAAACATCTATTCACAAATTAGATGCTAGCTGATTAGAGTAACCATATGCCTCCTTTCCCACATCACATTAAAGATTTCACAATATTTCACATAACATTCAAGAAAGACAATGGATTAATGTCCTTGGAAGTCCTAGTTGTCCTTAAAGAGAGAGAAGAGAAAAAGAGTAGTGGTTAAGAACATGCTTTCTGGAGATAATTACTTGTGTTCAAGTCTTCAACTCTTTAAGTTATTATCTAATTCTAAGTCAGCTTTATAAGCTAATCTAAGTCTTATAGACTGTATACTCTGAGAAACTTGTTTCACTTCTCTGTGCCTTCTTTCCCTCACCTGCAAAAGAATATGACCGTGATGCTATATTTAGGGTTGCCTTGGGGATTGCAATATGAAAAGTTCTTAGAACTGCGCTAGGCGTATTATTAGCATTTTATTATTTAAAAATATCATCAACATAAGTTATTCTTCTGGAAAATTGAAGTTGTTTATTCAGTTTTAATTTTCAGGATGTAGCAATAGTGCTAACTGCAAAATAAATGAACAATCTCCACTGTTTTGGAGGATGCCATCTTATGATGGCACAATAGCTCTGGTTTGACAACTTACAGAATACGTAGCTAAATACATAGGCTGAAGAAGAAAGCAATAGAATTGAGGGTCAGGGAAAAGATATCTCTCTACCATATCTGTTGATCAATTCTTATTTTTTCTCAGTCCCTATGCATCTGTGGTAGATGTTTTATTAACTCAAGGAAGGAATGCTTCTACTCCTAGACTTAATTATACCACTCAACACAAAAGCTGAGCCTGTCATAAGACTATTCAAGGTTTCTCATGACATACAGAAAAGCAGTTATAAAACAGGTACATTGGGGGACCAAGGTTTATAACACATATTAGAAAAGAGTACTTCCTTTGAAATCTTTTGTTCAGTTTTAGAAATAATCAACTATTGCAGTTTTTATGGGCAGAGGATTATTGTCTTGAAAATCAAGTTTCGTTGTACTCAAATAGCAAATAAGGACTATCTGAGGCAATGTCTAGGGCTAAGAGATAGCAGTGTTGATATAATAACAAATTTATAAAGAGTTTATATATTTGTCAAAACTGATTCAACTCTATGCTTAAGATATGTGCATTTTACAGTAGGAAAATTATGCCTCTGTGTGTGTTACAATGTAATTATAGTATAAATATCAATATATTACTTTTTTAAAAAAATTTATTTATTTATTTATTTTACTTTAGGTGCATACTATATCTGGCATTTCTCCCCATGTTATCCCTCCCCACCGTCCCCTCCCACTCCTGTCTCTCCCCTACCCCCCCACCTGCCCCCAGTGTGTGATGCTCCTCTCCCTGAGTCCACATGTTCTCATTGTTCAACACCCATCTATGAGTGAGAACATGCGGTGTTTGGCTTTCTGTTCTTGTGTCAGTTTGCTGAGAATGATGGTTTCCAGATTTACCCATGTCCCTACAAAGGACACAAACTCATTGTTTTTTATGGCTGCGTAGTATTCCATGGTGTATATGTGCCACATTTTCTTTGTCCAGGCTATCTTTGATGGGCATTTGGGTTGGTTCCAGGTCTTTGCTATTGTACACAGGGCTGCAATGAACAGACGTGTGCATGTGTCTTTATAGTAGAAGGATTTATAGTTCTTTGGGTATATACCCAGTAATGGGATTGCTGGGCCAAATGGAATTTCTCTTTCTAGGTCCTTAGAAATTGCCACACTGTCTTCCACATTGGTTGAACTAATTTACACTCCCCACCAATTGTGTAGGAGTGTTCCTGTTTCTCCACATCCTCTACAGCATCTGTTGTCTCCAGATTTTTTAATGATCGCCATTCTAACTAGAATGAGATGGTATCTCAATGTGGTTTTGATTTGCATTTCTCTAATGACCAGTGACGATGAGCATTTTTTCGTAAGTTTGTTGGCCTTCTTTTGAAAAGTGTCTATTCATATCCTTTGCCCACTTTTGAATGGGGTTGTTTTTTTCTTGTATATCTGTTTTAGTTCTTTGTAGATTCTGGATATTAGCCCTTTGTATATGCATATTGTAATATATAAAACAAATATAAATGTATATATTTTGTGCTTTTTATCATATGCACACATAAAATATATACATTTGTATTTGTTTTATATATTATAATATGCATATATAAAATTTGTGTTCATATTACATATACATGCAAATTTATATACAAGTATATACATATACAACCAAAAATTGAAAGAAAGGGGAGAAATAAATCCACAATAATCATATTTAAACACTTTATTACACATTTCAATATAATGACCAAGTTTAATGCAATATTAGCGAATAAGATCCATTCATATATGAAAGGGATAGAACATCATGACCAAATGAGATTATTTTCAGGTGTGTAAGAATGGTTTGCCATTTTAAAAAATTAAAATTATGATTAAATTATCAATAAAGTTATTAGTAACAAATATTCTCCATCAATGCCTAGGCCTAATCAGCACATAGAAAATTCAAATAATCTGAAGAAAAAAATGGAATCAATTGGCATTTGGTGGGTAAGCTTCATATACCATAAAGTTGATCACTTTGAAGTGTATAATTTAGTGGCATTTAATACATTAATTATGTTATGCAGTTCCAAAAGATTTGCATCACTCCAAAAGGAAACTGTGTCCCTATTAAGCAGTGGCTACTCATCCCCCCTTTTCCTAGCTCCTAGCAACCACTTCTCTGTTTTCTGTCTCTATGGATTTATCTATTCCAGATATTTAAGACAGCTGACATAATAAATATGTGATCTTTTGTATCTGGCATCTTTCACTTGGCATAATATTTTTAAGGTTCATCCAGATTATGCATATTTTATTCCTTTTTATGGTTGAATAATATTCCATTGTATGAATTTATTAAATTTTGTTTCTTTACCTATTGTCAACTTTTGGCTACTGTGAATGGTGCTGCTATAAATATTCATATACAAGTACTTGTGTGTTCAAATACCTGTTTTCAGTTCTTTTGGGTTTATATGCCTAGGAGTGTACTGACTGGGCCATATGGTAAATATTTGCTTTACTTTTTAAGAAACTGCCAAACTATTTTCTAAAGTGGCTACAACACATTACGTCTCTCCCAGCCAACTATAAAGGTTCCAGTTTTTCTATAACTTCACCAACACATATATTCTCTACCTTTTTATTAAGATAATCATTCTAGTAGCTCTGAACTAATATTCCATTGTGGTTTTTATTTGCATTTCTGTAGTGACTAGTGATGCTCAGCATCATTGCATGTGCTAACAGGTGGCCAGTTACATATCCTCTGTGAAAAATGTTGTATGAATGCTCTGAGGCTTCTGGGAGGCCAGGCTCTGGAGGCAACGTGCTGCTAGTTGCACTCTGTCAGAGTGAATAGCACCGTGAGATAGGCCAGGCTTGTGGCTTGGAAGACAAACCCCACACACACTCACGGGGATGAAAATAAACCCAACACAAGGGCTCTCTCCTCCTCCTCCTAGGTGGTATTTATTTTCAGCACCTGTTTGATGCAGCTTTTAATCCTCTACCTATTATATTGTTGTGACTCATTGGTCATTATTTGATTTTTGTAAAAAAAAAAAAAGCTTTGTTATAGAAATCGGCATACTATTTTTTTAAATCTGGAGAGAAGATATTCTGGTTACTGGAAGTGTGGTTGGGCTTCAGATATAAATGTGCAAATGCCTTCTTGCCATCCTGTCAGTCTCAATACATTCACTTTATAGCTACTAGCAGTATCAAAGGTTCCTTTTATGTTTATGTATAAATTCTAATTTCTGTCAAGATGTCATGTATTTGTAAAATTAGTATTTCATCACTAACATCTCAGCATTGGTTAACTAATTTTGCCAGGACCATTACTGAGCAAGCAAATAAATTCAACAGCCATTTGGGAAAAAGACAATAAAAAATTAATTTAAGAAACTTTGCTGATTTATAAATTGAATTGTCTGCCTTTTAGTTAAGTTGTAAATGCAATGCTAGTCTTATTGACTGAATTAGGGAGTGTTCTCTCCTCTTCTATTTTTTGGAAGAGTTTGAGAAGGATTAATGATAATTCCTCTTTAAATATTGGGTAGAAGTCAGCAATGAAGCCATTTGATCCCAGGCATTGTGAGGGGTTTTTAATGACTATTTTATTTTCTCTATTTGTTATACATGTGTTTCTATTTATTTCTGAGTCAGTTTTGGTAGTTTGCGTGTTTCTTGAAATGTGTCAATTTTTGTCTAGTGTATTTTACTTTGTTGGCATACAATTATTCATAGCATTCTTTTAATAATCCTTTAAAAATACAGTAAATTATATAGCAATTTTACAATACTCCATATATCTCCATTTTCATTTCTGATTTTAGTAATGTTAATCTTCTCTTTTTCTCAATCAGTCTAATATAAAATTTTATGAACTTCATTAATCTTTTCAGAAGCCAACTTTTGATTTCACATATTTTCTCTATTGTTTTCACATCTCTGTTTTGTCTGCCTTCCCTGTCTATTTTGTCTGACAGTAGTACGGTCATTCCAGGTTACATATGTAGATCAATGTCTTTCAACAAATTTGAGAAGTGTTCAGCCACTATTTCTTTAAATCTTCTTTCTGTCCCTTTCTCTTTATCCTCTCCTTCTGAAATTCCTATTATATATATGTAAGTAT
Source organism: Ateles fusciceps (assembly GCA_036589455.1). Taxonomy (NCBI): domain Eukaryota; kingdom Metazoa; phylum Chordata; class Mammalia; order Primates; family Atelidae; genus Ateles; species Ateles fusciceps. Next base: position 3,914,053 of record JAZHEH010002555.1, on the reverse strand, counting down.
GTTTGATGTCATCCCATAAGTCTCTTAGGCTCTATTCATTTTTTTCAATCTTTTTAAATTTTGTTTTGTTAAAAATGATAAGGCAGAATTTATTCAAGGGATGCTATGGAGATGAGGATAGGGTCCACGGCAATGGGGTCTTGCAGTGAGGGAGAAGATTATACTCAACTCCCAGTCTTTTTTCCTTCTGTTTCTCACACAGTATAGTTTTAATTGTCCCATATTCAGGTTCACTCAATATTTCTTCTGCTTATTCAAATCTCGTATTGAAACTTCTAATAAATTTTTAATTTCAATCAATATATTCTTTTTATCACCAGAATTTGTATTTGGTTGCTTTTTGTAATTTTTATCTTTTTATGTATATTCTATATTTATTGAGACAGTATTCTCCTGGTTTCTTTTATCTTTTTTGTTTTTAAACATTTTGAGCCTATTTAAGATGGTAAATGTAAGGCTTTTGTCTAGTAAATCCAATGTCTGTTCTTTCTCAAGTACAGTTTCTGTTAATTTTGTTCTTGTTGATAGGCCATGCCTTAGTTTCTCTAGATGTCTCATTAAAAAAATTAGACATTATGAATACTGTAATATGGCCAGTTTTATATGAGATTATTTCTCTCTCCAGGGTTTAACTGAAGGAAAGCCAGTTAAAACAGAAATTTTAAATAAGAGCCAGTTTTATTATATAATACTCAAGATATTCAAGTTTCAATTGATGATCCCTTGTTATATCAAGAATCAGAAAGATACATTAATAAAACTACATGGAAAAAAACACCAATAGATATTAATACTGAGATGACAGAGAGGTTAAAATTAATTTATAATGATTTTAATGGAACCATCATAAAAATGATTCTATAAGCAACTATGAAAACATTAAAAAGAAGTAAAAAGAGGAAGCTTTAGAAAAGAAATATGAAGTCTCAGCAGAAAAACAAGATATGAAAAAAGAACCAAATAGACATTTTAGAACTGAAAATTCCAATAACTAAAATAAAAACTCAGTGATAAACTCAAAAGCAGAATTGGTGGGACAGAGAAAAGAATCAGTGAAATTAAAGACAGAACTAAAAGAAAAAATACTTAATCGAACAACAGAGAAATAATAGATAAAAGAATTAAACTTAAGGACTCATGGGACTATAAAAGAGGTCTAACCTTTGTATTTTAGAGTACTGGAATGAAAAGAGGAAGAGTGCGAGACTAAAAAATAATCAAGGCGATACAGCTAAACACTTTAAAAACTTGGTAAAGAAAGAAACCTATAGACTCAAGAAGCTAAACAAATAAGGATAAATTCAAATAAACCCATGTCAAGATACATTATATTAAAATTTATGAAAACTAAAGACAGAAAAATCTTGAGAACAATAATAGAAACACTTAACCTATTAACAAAAAGTAATTCAAATGACAGTCGATCTCTCCACCAACAACCACAGAGGAAGGAAGGCAGTGACACAATATTTTTCAAGTTCTGAGAGAAAAGAACTGTCAATCCAGAATCTTACCTTCAGGGAAAATATCTTTCAGAAATAAAAAGGAAAATCAGATAGAGAGAAATTGAGAAAATCTGTCTCCATAAACCTACTCTAAAAGAATTGCTAACAAAAATTCTCTAAACACAAAAGAAAGGCTAAAATAAGATATACTGGAACACCAGGAAGGAAAAATAAACACAATAAGCAAACATATAGGTAAATATAATGCAATTTCTTCCTCCTCCTGAGTTTCTCAGATTATGTCTGAACATGGAAGCAAACATAATTACACTGATGTGATTCTCATGTATGTAGATGAATTATTAAGACAATTATATCATACATATGAAGGATAAGAGAAAAGGATCTATGAATAAGTAAAGTCTCCACACTTCAACTGAATTGGTAAGAAAAAAAAAATGACACCAGTAGATGGTGATAAGTTATTTATATGTTGTATAATTATTGGAGCATGTATCATCTATCTATCTATCTATCTATACTCAAAAACAGTATCAATAGTGCCTATGAAAATAAGAATGGAATTTTAAAATATATTCAATTAACTGACAGTAAGGGAAGAAAAAGTAAGCACAAAATTGTGTAATAAAGAACAAAAAATAAAATGACATACTTAATTTCTACCATATGAATACTTACTTTAAATATAAATGAGTTAATTCACCAATTAAAGACAGACTGGATGTTTAAGAACATTACACAGATATATATTGTCTATGTGACATTGCAACAAATATAGTGATATTGATAGGTTAAAAAGTAAAAGGATGCAGAAAGGCACGTCATGCAAATGTTAGTCGAAAGAAAGCAGAAGTTGCTACTTTTAATACCAGATGATGCAGAACTCATAGCAAAAACTATTTTCAGAGACAGATGTGGACATTATATAGTGACTAAATGGTCAATCCACCCAAAAGATACAGTATTCCAAAATGTTGATCTATCAGAGAGCTGAACTACAAGATATGTGAAGCAAAAATGCATAGAACTGAAAGGAGAGAAACACAAAGATACAGTTATAGTTGGAGAATTCAAAAAATCACTCTGTATGATTGATAAATACAGCTAGACAGAAAATCAGCAAGGATATGGAAGAACTCAACAGCACTATCAACTAACAGAATCTAATTGACATTTGTAGGACACTGTACCCAGCAAGAGCAGAAAACACATTCTTTTCAAGTACTCATGGAACACATAACAAGATAAACCATATTATGGGTCATAAAACAAACTGCAATATATTTAAAAGAATTTATATCATACAATGTATCTTTGACCACAATGAAATTAAATTTGCAATCAATACCATTAAGATAAAGAATGTTCAAACACATGGAAACTAAAAAGCACACATTTAATTGCTCCATAGTTCTAAAATGGAATATCAAAGAATGTTTAAAAACGTTAAAGTGTAAATGAAAATGTGACATCAAAATTTGCATGACACAGTAAAAGCAGTGCTGTGAAAGAAATTTATAGCACTAAATGCATGTATCAGGGAAGAGAAGTCAAATAACCTGATTAAATATGGACAGTAGACATTTCTCTATTAATCAGATTAGATACCATAATCTGATTTTTTTAAATGACCTGAAAAATGCTACAATATAAGCCATGCTTAAATTTCTAAAAAAATGAAAAAAAAACCTGAATAGATATTTTTCAAAAGAAGGCATATGAATGGCCAAAATATATGTGAAAAAATACTTAATATCACTAACCATCAGAGAAATCAGATTATAACCCCAATGAAATACTACTTTAGATCTGTTAGAATTGCTGTTTTCAAAGACACAAAAGATTGCAAGTGTTGGCAAGAATATGAAAAAAGGGAAACCCTATACATGGTTGCTGGCAATGTAAATCAGTATAGTTATTATGAAAATCATTATGGAGATACCTCAAAAAAGTAAAATAGATCTATCATACAATCCAACAATTCCACTTCTGCTTATATGCACAAAAGAATGAAACTCAGTATGCCAAAGGAATATCTGCATTCCTGTTTATTGGAGCGCAATATACAATAGACAAGGTAAGGAATCAACCGAAATGCCCATTAACATATAAATGGATAAAAAATATCGTATATATACACAATGGAATATTCTTCAGCCTTAAAAAAAGTAAATCTTGTCATTTGCAACAATATGAATGTACCTGAAGGATGTTAAGCAAAGTAGGGCAGGCACAGAGAGACAAATGCTATGTGATTTCATTGACATGTGAAGTGTGAAGTAGTAGAAACTCATAGAGAGTAACTAGAGGCTGGGAGTTGGGGGAATTGAAGAGATGTTTGTTAAAGGATATAAAATTTCAGTTAGAAAGAAGAAATCATTTCAAGATATCTATTGTACGTAAAAGGGAGCAAAGAGTAGATTTTAAGTGTTGTCATCACAAAAACAAAGTATGTGAGGTAATATTTATGTTAGATACTTTTATTTAGCTATCCCACATAAGTATACCTGTATCAAAACATCATTTTGTACACTGTGAATATACAGTTCTCATTTCAACAATGTTGATAGCATCTTCATCAAGAGTAGATTCCATGTCAAGAAACTTTCTCTGCTCATTTATAAACAGCACCTCCCTTATTCATTTAAGTGTTATGAGATTACGGCAATTCAGTCACATCTTCAGGCTTCACTTCTTAATATTTAAGGAAAATCTATTGCCTATACTATGCTGGGCTGTGTGCTAATGCTAACAGCATAATAAAAATAACAAACATTTCTTCAACAACTTGTGATAAATTGTGTAACTGAGATACATAAAAAGCACCAAGTGAACCTGACCTGGGATAAATATACTTTACTGAGGGAAGAGCAAAACTTCAAAGCAGTAATAGCATTTGAATTTGATCTTGAAGAATCATAGAAATCCCTTCAGAGACAAAACTAAGGACTTTTCAGACAGAACATTGTGGGGAAATTCACAAGGATATTGGGGCACCTGGTTTTAGAGAAGTGAATAATCAAATGTACCTAAAATTCCATTTCACTGTTAGGAGTAGAGGAAATGAAGCAATAATTAACAGAAAGAGATTGTACCAACCTATGTGGCCCATGTGAATGCATCTGGACAGTGTCAGTGTGGAACTGTTGCTTATTTTTAAGGTTAGGAGTGACATGATCTGACATGCATTTACATCAGCAGTACGGCAATAATAGATTTTACAATCTTGTAGGAAATAGAGGACAAACCTGAATTAAGGAATTAGCTGTGAAGACAGAAAGAAGAAATTAGGTTTACAAAATTCTGATAAAATAACATTTAAGGACATTTTGACCAATTCTTTGGTGTGATGAGGTAAGAAGCTATTAATTATCTCTAGCTTTTAGCAGACATATCTTGATGAGAAGGTGGTAACAAAATGATAAATATTTAGAAACATGTAGTGGTATCTGTAAAACATACCCAAGGAAATGGCCAGTAGGCATGACTGGCTACATACTTTGTAAGGCCCAGCACAAAATAAAAAGGCAAGGTCCTATTCAAGATTATTAAAAGTATTAGGATGGTGACAGCAGAACATTAAATTAAGCACAGGGCTCTTCGTATGCATAGGACCCCATGTTTCTAAGCAGGTGGCTTGCCCTTGAAACTGGCTCTGATAGTAGGTAAAAGAAAACGTGGCAGTGAATCTCAGGAGAGAAGAATGACCTGGAGAAATAGGTTAAAAATCAAGTGTTACATGTGATAACTGACATAAGGAGAGCTTGGAGCTCATACAGTAGAATGGGCCCCAGAAAGGTTGCATTTTCAGGAAAGGAAAGAACAGGAAAGGAGGTCAAAAGCAGTAGTGAGAACATTAGAGAAGAATCTGAAGAAAAATAAAGTTGAAATATGGAATCCAGGAAAGAGATAGCAGGCTGCAGTGTAAAATATCAAAGGGAAATTAACTAAAATGAAAACTCAGAAGTAAGCTGAGTAGGTAATTAGAAACTATGGTAATTTTTAGTTACATAAAATTCAGTGCGCAGTGGAAGAAATATCACGTCACAAAATCAATGAATTTAAAGAAATGAAAAAACATATTCATGATTTTGAGTCTGCAAATGTGTCAATGTAATGTTTATTGAAAATGAGAAAGACAGGTAGCTTGTTCCACTTATCCTGGAGGTTTTGCAAAACATTATTTTCTTTGCTTCAGAAGTAGTTAGGCTTATTTGTAAAATCTCTAAATGCTGAGGACTTTTTTGGAACTGGCTGTCAAGGCCGTTTTGAATGAACACATGAAGAGATAAATATTTTACCTTTCTAAGTATAATCAAGTGTTTACCTAGTGACAGAATCAGCAAGGCTCTATCTTCCCCAGCAGAGTGCCATCACTCCGGTTGCTGTCATCAGCTGAAGACAGAAGGATTACTTTCTTTATGTTTTTCTAGAATTTGGGAGAAATGCTCTATACACAGCCTTATAGCCATTTCATCTCTATTCTGAGCTTGTTAGGGTCAGGAAAAGGCCCTTTTGTGGACCAGTATTTTACTGGCTTCTTGATGTATATTTTTTCTTTTTCTTTTTTGGTATACATGTTTTTTCTATTTTTATTTTTAATGTTGGAAAAGTTGCAAAAAGCCTGGGACTCATGGAGATGGAAAGCATTTGATGACGAGAGCAATATAAGGTTGTCACTTGCTATTTTATCTCATATAAAAAGAAACATCAAATTCTGGATGTCAAAAAATACTGGGATGCTTAACTTGAAGATATAGCAGACATTTTCTTTTTAAAACTTGTTCTCTCAATTTTTTTTTAAACTTTCAGAGTTTAGGAGTATATGTGCAGGTTTATTATATAGGTAAACTCATGTCATGGGGATTAGTTCTACAGATTATTTTGTCACCCAGGTATTAACCCTAGTACACATTAGTTATTTTTCTTGATCCTCTCTCTCCTCCCACCTTCCACCTTCCAAAAGGCCCCAGTGTGTGTTGTTTCCCTTTATGCATCCCTTTGTGTTCTCATCTTTTAACTCCCCACCTATAAATAAGAACATGTAGTATTTGGTTGTTTTTTTTTTTTCCTGTTTTTGTCACATTAGTTTGCTAAAGATAATGGCCTCTAGATCCACCTATGTCCCTGCAAAGGACATGATCTTGCTTTTTTTTAATGTCTGCATAGTATTCCATGGTGTATATGCATCACATTTTTAAAATCCAGTCTATCATTGATGGGCATTCAGGTTGATTCCATGTCCTTGCTAATGTGAATAGTGCTGCAATGAACATATGTGTGCATGTGTTTTTATGATAGAAAAACTTATCTCCAGTAATGGGATTACTGGGTTGAATGGTATTTATGTTTTTAGGTATTTGAGGAATTACCACACTGCTTTCCACAATGGTTGAACTAATTTACACTTTCACCCACAGTGTAAAAGTGTTCCTTCTCTGCAAGCTCACCAGCACCTGTGACTTTTTGACTTAATAGGAGCCATTTTGACTGGTGTGAGATGATATTTCATTGTTGTTTGCATTTGCATTTCTCTAATGACCAGTCATTTTGAGCCTTTTGTCATATGATTGTTGACCACATGTATGTCTTCCTTTGAAAAATGTCTGTTCATGCATGTTCTTTGCCACTTTTTAATGGGGTTCTTTGTTTTTTCTTATAAGTTTAAGTTTCTTGTACCTGCTGGATATTCAAACATTGTCAGATGTGTAGTTTGAAAACTGTTTTCTCCATTCTATAGGTTGTCTATTTACTCTGTTGATAGTTTCTTTTTGCTGTGCAGAAGTTCTTAAGCTTAATTAGATCCCACTTGTCTGTTTTTGCTTTTGCTGCAATTGCTTTTGGCATCTTCATTATAAAATTTTTGCCAACTTTTAGGTCCCGAATGGCATTGCCTAGATTTGTCTTCTGGGATTTTTATAGTTTTGGGTTTTACATTTAAGTCTTTAATCTATCTTAACTCGATGTTTTGTGTATAATGTAAGGAAGGAATCTGGTTTCAAGTCTTCGATATATGGCTAATCAATTATCCCAGCACCATTTATTGAATAGAGAATCCTTTCACCACTGCTTGTTTTTGTCAGTTTTATCAAAGATCAGATAGTTGCAGGTGTGCAGTCTTATTTATGTCTCTGCCATTTTGTTCCATTTGTCTATGTCTCTATTTTTCTAACAGTATTATGCTGTTTTGGTTACTGTAGCCCTGTTTTATAGTTTGAAGTTGAATAGAATGATGCCTCCAGCTTTTTTTTTTTCTCCTTAGGATTGCTTTGGCTATTGGAGCTTCTTTTTTTTTTTTTTTTTGGTTCCATATGAATTTTAAACAGATTTTTTCCCAGTTCTGTGAAAAATGTCACTGGTAGTTTGATAGGAATAGCACTGAATTTATAAACTGCTTTGAGCTGCATGATTAGTTTTGCAATACTGATTCTTCCTTTCCATAAGCATATAATGTTTTTAAAAATTTGTTTGTGTCATCTCTTGTCTTTTTTGAGCAGTATTTTGTAGTTCACATTGTAGAGATCTTTCACCTCCATGGTTACCTGTATTGCTAGGTATTTTATTCTTTTTATGGCAATTGTGGCTGAGTTTGTGTTCCTGATTTAGCTCTCTGCTTAGACTGTTGGTGGTGTGTAGAAATGCTATAATTTTGTATATTAATTTTGCATCTAGAGACATTGCTGAAGTTGTTTATCAACTTAAGAAGCTTTTGAGCTGAGACTCTGAGGTTTTCTAGTTTATAGGATCATGTTGTCTGCAAACAGGGATAGTTTGACTTCCTATTTGGATGCCTTTTACTTGTTTCTCTTGTCTGATTGTTCTAGCCAGAACTTCCAATACTATGTTGAATAGGAGTGGTAGAGAGGGTATCCTTGTCTCATACCAGTTTTCAAGGGGAATGCTTTCAGCTTTTTCCCATCAAGTATGATGTTGGTTATGGGTTTATCATTGATGGTTCTTTTTTATTTTCAGGTATGTTCCTTGAATACTTAGTTTGTTGAGAGTTTTTAACATGAGGTGTGTTTGTGGAGTTTTAGCAAAAGCCTTTACTGCATCTATTGAGATAATCATGTGGTTTTTGTCTTTAGCTCTGTTTATGTGATGAATCACATTTATTGATTTTGCATATGTTGAACCAACTTTACATTTTAGTGATAAAGCCTACTTGATCATGGTGGATAAGCTTTTTGATGTACTTCTGGGTTTGATTATCAGTATTTTGTTGAGAAATTTTTCTATTGATGTTCATCGAAAATATTGGTCTGAAGTTTTCTGGGTTTTGTTGTGTTCCGCCAGGTTTTGATATCAGAATGATGCTGGTCTCATAGAATGGGTTAGGGAGGAGTTGCTACTCTCATTTTTTTTTTTTTTGGTTTGGAATAGTTTCAGTAGAAATGGTACCAGCTCTTCCTTGTACATATGATAAAAAATTGGCTTTGAATCTTTCTGGTCTTTGGCTTTTTTTCATTGGTAGGCTACTTACCACAGATTCCATTTCAGAGCTCATTGTTAATCTGTTCAGGGATTCAGTTTCTTTCTTGGCTCAATATTGGGAGGGTGTGTGTGTCTAGGAATTTATCATTTTCTTCTATATTTTCTAGTTTATGTACATGGAGGTATTCATAATTATATCTGATGGTTATTTGTATTACTGTGTGTTCAGTGGTAATATGCTTTTATTGTTTCTAATTATGTTTATTTGCATTGTCTCTCTTCTTTATTAGTCTAGCTGGTGGTCTATTTATTAAATTTATTTATTTTCCAAAATAACAACTGCTGGATCCTGGATTTGTTGATTTGTTGGGTGGTTTTTTTGTGTGTGTCTCAATCTCCTTCAGTTCAGCTCTGAGTTTGGTTATTTCTTGTCTTTTGCTAGCTTTTCTAGCTGATTTGCTCTTGGTTCTCTAGTTGTTTTAGTTGTGATGTTAGGTTGTTAAATTTAAATCTTCCTTTTTAATGTGAGTGTTTCGTGCTATAAATTTCACTCTTAATACTGTCTTAGTGTGTCCCAGAGATTCCGGTATGTTGTATCTTTGTTCTCATTGCTTTCAAAGAACTTCTTGATTTTTGCCTTAATTTCATTATTTACCCTAAAGTCATTAGGAGCAAGTTTTTCCATTTCCATGTAATTGTATGGTTTTGAGTGAATTTCTTAGTCTAAATTTCTAATTTGATTACACTGTGGTCCAAGAGAGTGCTTGTTATGATACCAGTTCTTTTGCATTTGTGGAGTCTCATATGTTCGATTATGTGTTTGATTTCAGAGTATGTGGCATGTGATCAGGAGGAGTCTTATATGTCTGAGGAGTCTTATATGTCTGATTACATGTTTGCTTTTAGAGTGCGTGCCATGTGATGATGAGATGAATGCATATTTCATTGTTTTCAAGTGGAGAGATCAGTAGATGCCTATCAGGTCCATTTGATCCAGTGCTGTGTTCAGGTCTTAAATATCTTTGTTAATCTTTTACCTTAATAATCTGTAATATAGTCAGTAGGGTGTTGGAGTCTCCCACTATAAGTCTCTTTGTAGTTCTTAAAAACTTGATTTATGAATCTGGTGCTCCTGTGTTGGGTGCATATATATTTGGGATAGTTAGGTCTTTTTGTTGAATTGAACCTTTTACCATTATGTAATGTTCTTCTTTTTTTAAATCTTTCTTGGTTGAAAGTCTGTTTTGCCTGCAATTAGAATTGCAACCCCTGCTCTTTTCTGTTTTCCATTTGCTTCAAAGATTTTCCTTTATCTCTTTATTTTGAGCCTGTGTTATCAAAATAAACATGTGGAGAGCTCAGAACACTTGCTGGAGAGGTGGTATGGTCATTTGGAGGGGAGAAGGCACTCTGGCGTTGAGTTGTCAGAGTTCTTGCATTGGTTCTTTCTAATCTCTATAGGCTGATGTTTCTTCAATCTTAGCAGTTGCTGACTTTTGTATGGCTCTTTTTTCTTTTATCCTATTTGATGAACTTGAGAGTTTAATTGTGGTATAAGGTGGAATCAGTTGACTATCTTTGTTTCTGGAAGATTTTAGGGGGCCAGCACTCAGATCCCAATTCCTGAACTACATGCTGTAACTCTGGGGGACTTGTATCAGATCCCAACTTTGTTCTCTGTCTCCTCAAAGTTATAAATTCACTGTGCTAGGGAAGCTGAGGTGCTCCTGGACTGCTGGTCACTACACTACGATGGGTGGTGTCATCCAAAGTGTTTTGTAGTTTGATGACAGCCAGATCCATCCTCATTCACACATGCCAGCAGCAGTGGCAGCAGCATCATGGTCGGGTGCATGCTTGTTGGCTGCAGCAGGGTGCTAGTGGGTGCCAGAGTGCCTGCTTCCATGTGAATGTTCACCAAGTGGCAGAAGAAGCTCGGCTTGGGGACAGGGGACCCTCCTGGCAACTGTGCATGGGGTGCTGGCGGGTACAGGTTGGTGTATAATTTCTATGCATCACAGGTAGGGTTGGTCACTCAGGCAGGGGAGGATCTGCTGTTTTCTGCACCTAGTTTTACTTCTGTGGCTATGTTGGTGCAAGGGAAGGGCGCTGTTAAGGACAGTGCTGGCTATCTCTGTGGTTGCCAAGTTTCTGACTGCAAGAGGGTCTGACAGGGGTGGGGAAGGTGGCGTCACACTTGCTGCATCAGTGGCAGGGCAGGGTGTATGCATACACAGATGCTTTAGGGCAAGAAATGCAAAACCTGCCTGTGGACACATGTGGCAGCAAAGCAATGTGGTGGGTTGCCATGGGCCTGGGGAAGCTGCAGTGTGGGGAAGGAGCAAGTGGGATGGTGTATGGCCATAGGGGTCACCATGCTGGAGCTTTCCAGTGGTCAAACACGGTCGGCCAGCACAGAAGCTATGATGCACCCCCTGACCCCCCACCAAGGCCCCTGAGGCTGTCCCGTGAGTGGATACAGGCAGTCTGAGGCCCTGGAAGAAGCCAGAAGACCGACCCTATCTGATGGGCAAGACTGCCCTGCAAAGTTCAGGTCTCACAGTTCCCCCTAAGGCTCAAGTCTCCTATGGGAGCAAGTTGAGCCTAGGGAGATGGGCTTCCCAGTCATCTGCAGTAGAACACATGCTCCCCGCACCAAACCCTCTGGGCTCCACATCAGCTGGCTTGGCACTACTATCACTTCTCTCAGCAGCTCTTTCTGCCAACTCTTGTGTCTGTGATAGTTAAGGGGTCTCCTTTTGCCGGGATTCGAGGCCCATGGCCAGAGTAGGATACTCCTTGCCAGTTCAACTCACCCACTCTTCTGAGTCCTCAGAAGCCAGGAGTGAGTCCTTGTGCAAGGTAGCCCTGTGCTGTGTTCCCAGTGTCCTATTTAGCCCAGCTATAGTGCCTTCCCTCTGAAGATCTGTTAGGAGCGAATCAGTTGACTCAGTCTCTCAGTGGCAGCTGTTCCACTTGGTGGCTGTGTCTAGTTGTTCATCTTGCCCTCTGAGCAACTCATCTTTTTATTTTAATAGGAAGATCATGATAATATTTACATGGAAGAGGTAACTATAGGGATGCTAAGTCATCTTACACTTTTTTTCCCACAGTCCATCCACTGTTCAGTGGGGAAAGAAATGTGAGAAATTAAATTATTTCACAGGTTTGAAAAACTGGAATTTAAGACCAATTTTTTATTTTTCATGTTATTTGCAGTTGTATTATACATTTAATTTTTTATAAAACACTTTATCATGTAATATCTCATCAGAACTTTATTGTCACAAGGAAGGCTGGATGTGTTGAGAATGAAAATCTCTACCTCTTCATTAAGTGTGGTTCATCTATAGAATGCCCCCCATGCATTTATTTTAATATCCTCTCTAATCATATTTTACAAGAATAATCTTATTGTTTCCACTAATTTACTGCTTGGAGAAAACGGTATAATGCTGAGGCCAAAACACAAAGGGAACTTGTTAATTTTATAACTTAATAACTTAAATCTTGATCTTTGAGGTGATTATATTAAGAATAATAGTAATCTGATCACACATACTCCACTTTACTTCTCAGCATGAACTATGTGGAAACAAAACATGACAGCTTTTGCCCCTTCATTTGTTATATGACAGAAACTTGACATTTTTGACTCATATGGAACCTTAATAATTTGCCAGACTCAAAAAAGTCATTAGTTGATGATTAGATGAATAAAATATTCATTGCAGCATTATTCACAAAAGCCAAGATATGGAATCAACCTAAGTGTCTATTAATTTATAAATATATAAAGAGAATTCGGCATATATACATGACATATAGTCAGTGCACTACTGTAATCTCAGCTACTCAGGGACGCTAAAGCACGAGAATCGTTTTAACCTAGGAGGTGAAGGTGGCAGTGAGCCCAGATCGCACCACTGCACTCCAGCCTTGGCAACAGTGAGACTCTGACTTGAAAAAAAAATGTGGAGAATTTTATGGTACATTAATTATATCTAATTTATTTTATTTCAAAAAATTATATAAAAAGAGAAAATCATCAATTTAGATGTAGATATTTAGGAGTTACAAGACTTCCTCATGAGCTAAGTGATTCTTATTTGCATATTAGCCTAGCAATTTGCATGAGGAAATGCATCCTAAATGCTTAACACATGAATCAAAGTTCAGCTCTTGCCCTGTAATATCTAGAGAAGATAGGCTCGAACTCCCATTCCATGATATAGACATACTCTATAATTTTTTTCAGTATTTTTTGTATCTATTCCCAGGATGCTTCCTTTCTAATGTTGCTTATATCTTAAGTATATAATTTCACTTTTCGAGAATTTTTAACAGTTCCACCATTCTGTGTGGCTATTCCTCTTCAAGACTGTGCAGGCCAATCTGTGCATTCTGTGTAATCCAACAGAACAGTCACAGAAAGCTTTTGAGCATGGCGGACATCAGGAAAAGATTTGAGAAATTAAAGGGTTTATATCACCATAAGGAAAATACGGTCAGATTGACTTAGACACCAGTATTCTTAGCATTTGTAGACATTTTGTCACTTTTCTTGAATAGCCATTTTCCCCTTCCTTTCCTCCACCGTTCTCTGCTGTCTACCACTAACCTCTCCTACACAAATTCCTGTTATTTCTAAAGCAGTACAGTGCAGTCCTTTTGTTTCTCTCCATGTTTTAATGTCCATATGCTCATAGTCTACCTTATATATTAAGTCAATTCTCTAAGAAAGGACAGTTTTCCTCTCTAACAGGAATTTTGACGGCAGCTGTAGAATAATTATATACTATTTGATATTACTATTACTAGCCCGAGACACATAGTTTGTCTTACTTTTTAATCTCCATAGAATCAAGGAGTCAAAAAATTAAGTGCTATTAATTTAATAAAAGTGTTTCTATTCTACTTAGAACTCTAGCTAACAATTTAAAGATGTTTTGCCATATCACCTGTATTAGGATTCTCCAGGGACAAAATCAATAGGATAGATGGATAGAGATAGATAGATGATAGATAGATAGATAGATAGGAGAGGATTTATTAGGAGAATTGGATCACATAATTATGGAGGCTGAGAAGTCCCATGACAGGCTGTGTACAAGATGGAGACCCTGGGATGAAAGTAGCATGGCTCAGTTCAAATCAGAAAGCTCAGTCCAAATCAGAACTGGGGAGGTCAATGCCATACATTTTAGTCAAGGCTGACGGCCTGAGAAATTGGATGGCCATGGGTATAAGTACTGGAGTCCCAAGGCTAGAGAGCCTGAAGTTCTGATGTCCAAGGGCAGGAAAAGAAGAGTATCCCCAACTCCAGGAGAGAGAATAAAAGAAATCTTTTTCTCTACTTTTTTGTTATTTCTGGGCTCAGCCAATTGTGATGTGGCTACCCACACTGAGGGCATATCTTCCTTATTCAGTCCACTGACTCACACCAATCTTCTCTGGAAACACCCTCACAGACACACCCAGAAGCAATGCTCTGCCAGTTCCCTATGTGCTTCTTAATCCAGGCAAACTTACCCCTAAGACTAACCATCTTACCAGCCTTTAAAAAACCAGACACCTGGAACTAGAGAAGTATAAAGCATCTCACAGAAAGGAACTGGTAGATTAAAAAATGAAAGGTTAAACATTTACTGAGTGTTTACTATTAATCATATGCTAGATGCTGTGATGAACTTCATTTATGTGTTATTTTAAAACATTATTAGCTTACTTTAAATAAAACTTCACCTCTACTTTAGAATTTCTTTAACTTCCTGCCCAAAGCAACAATACAAGTTTTGGTGGCTTTATATATACATATATATTTATAAAATTATATATGTAATAGGGATAAATAAATATATGAATGTATATGAGGTCTCAACATTCTCAACATGTTGAGGTCTCAACATTCTAAACATTCTCAACATGTAAAGAATGAGGCCTCAACATTCTTTAATTAAAAAAATAATAATAATGGCAGTATATGTTACTGCTTCTTAATCTTTTTTCTTCTTCTTTGTGGTGGAGAACCCTAGATAGCAGATTCATTCACCAACCTTTCTTCCAGTGAGATAAGGCTGACTGTCTAAGCTCTCTCTAGAGGAAAGTAAGCAGCAAAGATGTGCCTCTGTCCTATAATTGAAAGGAGATCCGTCATACAAAGCACCCTCATGCACTCCTTGGTGATGCTCTTTTCCTCCTTTGGGCTGACATGTATGACTACGGAAATTTGCATGTGGCAGAACCACAGTCAATCTGGGCCTCTGAATGACCACCCTGAGAACCCTCCACCACTGCCAACCAGAATATCACATGCCCCCTAATATTAGAGCAAGAAATAACTTTCTATCTCATTAAACCACTGAAATGTTGAAATACGATTTCACTTTCTAGTCCACTCTAAAAAAATACACCTTTTGTGTTGTATTTTCCAGATGAATGACAGGTTTGCTGGTATTCTCTTTTTTATCTTTATGCACATGTTTCCTATTTTACTAATATAGTTTTTTTTGACCAATCCTGCAAGAGGTTATTGAGTCAATCTCTGCCTATTACTTTTCAGTGTGCCCATTCTTCCTTTTTTTCTTTGATAGTAGTAATTTTCCTTTTCAAGACATTTAATTGATTTTTTTCAGAACACTATTCTTGTCTCTGAGCTATAACATCTTTTAACTCTGGAGAAAGTAATTATACATATTATGAAGTCTTCTGGTTTTTAATAACATTCATTTAGTAATTTGTTTGTTTTTTGTGTGTTTCTTTTTTTGTATCTTCCTTAATTGTTCTTCTGAAAATATTTAATGGTTTTTGTTTCTGTATTTCCGCTTGAGAATCCCTGTTAATCTATCTGTGCACAAATTTTCTGTGTATTTTGAGGTTACCTTCATGGACTCTGTGGAAGGAAATGCATGTGTTGCTAATGTACATACACCATTAGGGAGTGTCCTCTATTTTTAGGCATTTTGCATCATGTTGAATATTTTTACTCAGTCCCTGAAACACAAAGCTGCCACTCTGTCCCAAGTACCTACACTCACTATTCCAGCCTAAGGGTAAATACCTCTAATATTTACTGCTAGCACAAATAGAGGACAAGATATCTTGTAGAGTCCATCCAAGCCTACAAAAAATAAGCTGGTCAGCCTGGCACAGTGGCTCATGTCTGGTAATCTCAGCACTTTGGGAAGCTGAGGCGGGCAGATCACCTGAGGTCAGGAGTTCAAGACCAGTCTGGCCAACATGGTGAATCCCCATCTCTACTAAAAATACAAAAAGTTAGCCAGATGTGGCACACACCTATAATCCCAGCTACTCAGGAGCCTGAGACAGGAGAATTACTTGAACCTAGGAGGCAGAGGTTGCAGTGAGCTGAGATGGTGCCACTGCACTCCAGCAGCCTGGGCAACAAGAGCAAAACTCTGTCTAAAAAAAAAAAGCTGCTCAACATCAAATGCTAAAATAATCCTCCAGAGCTCCTTCTGCCCAGGGTGTCTTCTGTCTCTGATCTTCAGGGACTTATTGACCAAAACACCTTTCATAGAAGTCTTCTTTTTTGCTATCCCGTTTTTCAAAATGATTAATGCTATTCCTAAAAGTTTTTCATCTGCAGAAGGGATGTAATATGTTTTCCATACACTTTGTGGCATTTTATTCTGTTTATCTCATATTTTCTGCAGTTACTAAAAAGTTTTGTGAGAGTTTGAGATGAATATTTGTTTTTGCTCAGCTTCTCTTTTTTTCTAGTTTCCTTTTGGAACTTTTCAATGTCAAAATCAAGCAATAACAATTCCATGCAATCCCTGCTTTTACTTGTTCAGTCATTAACATAACTGATCACTTCACAGAAATTGGAGGAGCAAACACAAATCCACTGATAGTTGTGTAGATGGGAACAATCTTAAATGGAATTCTGTTTCCTATAAACTAGGACACTAAAAAATCATTTAGAGCAAGTTGCTAGGTTCAGGAAAATAGTGCATGTATCATTCAGCCAACTGTATCCAGATAACTGATTCCTCTGTGTACTTTTATTATAGTGGATGGATGGTATGAACCCATTTAACTATGGCATATAAAGAATGTTTGTGGATTTCAGAAGAGCTTCCTAGAAATACACTGAGAATTGTGAATATATAATATATGCTTTCAATCATAGTAATAACTAATATTTTTAGCCTTTATGGATCCAGTTATATGTTAAATACTTTATGTACATTATTTCATTTAATTATCACTATATTTCTATATAATAGATAGTTATATTTGTTCCACAAAGGAGGTTACTGAGCTGCCAAGAGAGTAAATACCTTATCCAAGGTCACATAACTCAGTGGCAGCATTCGAACTCAGGTCTACTTGACTTCAAAGTGCATGTTTTTAATCACCATGCTGTATGGTTGCATTGTTCTATGCTATGAAACATGCTGTATTGTTATATTGTTTCCCAAGAGTCCCTCTGCTTTTTTGATAAATCTTGTAAATAATTCTTTCATTCCAATGATAATGAATTCAATTATTGATTCTGTTTCCAACCTGAAATGGAAGAATCAACCAGCACATTCTAAGAGAAAGAATCAGGTGATATATTTAAAACACAACATAGAAGCTGACGGAAAATACACATTTAATTGCTGTTGGACAATTGAAACCCTCTTATGTGCTATATTCCAGGAGATCCAGTTCTAAACTATTGACAAAACATAAATTCATGATCAGCACTTAGCTGTGATGCACTTGCGGTGAAAGAACAGCTTCAAACTCCCAAAGGATAGCCTTTAGTGGTGAAATTTCTTTCTATTTTTTAACTTGTTATTTCCAGCACATAAAGATGCAAAATATGAATTTAAATTTGTGGACTAAACATTTGTCTATTTCCTTATAATCTTGAACCGTTCATAATACTAAGATATGCCTACAGTATGATGAGCACAACTTTCTATGTCTTTATGTGGAAAAGCTGTGTGCTTTTGTTTTTTAAAGAAGCTAAATTTAATGTACAGTGCTTTAATTGTTTTAAATACCTTCAGGTACATTTTCTTTCATTCATTGCTAGTGAGGGAAAGTTAGGCAGAGATAATAATCAAATGAATGTTTAATACTTTTTAATTATGTAGTTTTTGAATATCTACCACTTTGCTGTTTGGACACCTCAGCAATTATTCTGCTACCCTTCCTTTTGCCTAAATTCCATGCTGCCTGGAGAATAAGAAAACACAAGGAAACAGATTGTAGGTTCAGATCATAAACTGATAATCACCTGCAGCATCCCGTAATTTCCCTAAATGCAGGGGAAAAGATATTTCCTAAGTCATGTAATTATGGTTTTATGCAGTATCCTTCACATTTCTATTTGTGTGGGTTGCAATCCCCACTGCCTGCCATTTGCTTCTAAAACTGAAATGTAATCTAATTGGAGGCTAATGTGGGACTATCACTGTTGCCATGTTAGCTATTTATATGTCTCTATTGCATGAAGAAATAGTTATTTTGAATGTAAGCATTGCTTTCAGGACTTAATATCAACAGAGATAATCTTAAGGGTAGAATGAGAAATATGTTGAATACATGATTCGGGGCCTCAAAATTTTGCTTGTGATATAAGAAGAATATATTATGTACAATACTTTATCTGATGTCAGAGAGTTTTTAAAAAGACCGAGTAGATTATAAATTGTAAAACATTCTCCTGATGTAATTTTCTCAGCTGTTACATATGGCACCCTTGAGAACACTGACCTTCCTTGTGGAAACATCAAGGCATAAGTTGAGGAGCAGAGTGATTCTTGTTCTTAGTAATAAACCCATTGATTAAGGACATATTTCAAGTTTTTTGCTTAGTAACTCATTGTAGGTTATTATTAACAAATATACTTCAGCTCTTCTGAAGATCCTTCTTTTACATTTGCCTCTTTCTAGGGTCACACATTTTGAAACCTAAATCTAAAGGGAAAAAAATACACATAATTTTATCAGACATTAATGAGTCCCTTCATTTTACAAATCCAGTCGGCTAATTGGTTTATTTATTATTTGTTTGTTTATTTGGTGCCCTGGTCTGATCTCTAATTTATTTTGAGTTATGAGCCTGCTTGAAATATATTTTTAAAGGAAGAAAAACAAGCACCTTGGGAGGCCGAGGAGGGCGGATCACCTGAGGTCAGGAGTTCAAGACCAGCCTGGCTCACATGACAAAACCCCGTCTCTACTAAAAATACAAAAATTAGCTGGGCGTGGTGGCAGGCACCTGTAGTCTTGGCTACTCGAGAGGCTGAGGCAGGAAAATTGCTTGAACCTGGGAAGTGAAGGTTGCAATGAGCTGAGATCATGCCACTGCATTCCAGCCTTGGCAACAGAGCAAGACTTAGTCTCCAGAAAAAAAAAAAAAAGAAAGAAAGAAAGAAAGAAAGAAAAAAAGGAAAGAATATAACTATGGCCTTCTCAATACAAAATACAAAACAAAGAGAAGATTATCATATAAATCCTCATTTTTATTACTTTCCTAAACTAGATCCCCCTCACAAGGGAAGAATTCCTTCAAGTTCCAGATGCTCATACCAGTTCATTCATTCCATGACAAAATTTCTGATTGCAAATATCAGTTTCTGCAGGATGGTGGTTACGTTTATAGATTTTGCTATTTTTTTTCAAGAATGTGTTACCTTCATCTCTATCCAAGCCATCACTGTGGAATGGGTAGAGAAAAGAAAATTTTCTTCTAGACATATGGGGGAGACTGAAGACCAAGGAGGTAAAGTTAGTCAAAGTTCATAACTCCAACTATTTTAATAAGCTCTGTGAAGGCCTTAGCTGGGTCTACCTTGTTGGTTTTCACATGCCCAGCTGGTAACATAATGACCAGGACATAGATACTGTTTCTTAAATAGCTATAAAATGAACAACTGGGAGAAGAGAGCCTTAGCTGGAAATCCCATCTCAACACCTCCTCAACTCAATCCACAGCTCATCATCTGTGCCACTTAGCCAGGAAGGTTCATTCCTTCAGCTTTTCTGAGTCCTTCTCTTTTAACATTTATTACCCTATAATCTTATTACAGAGCTCTCCATAGGCCCTGAGAATAGAGAATATAAAAGAACTTACTAGATGTTAGTACTTTATAATCATGATCTTTTCTCTCTAGATTTAAATACCAACTCCAATTATAACCAATGTCATTGTATTAATATTTCTTAACATTTGTGCTGTGCTTTATATTTTCAAAGCACTTCAAAGTTATTTAATGGATCACCTAACATTCTAGTGAATGATGACATTATTATTATTATCTGCAGGTTCTATAGATTAGGCTTCTGCTTAAGTGAAGAGACTTGTCTAATGCAGTTTCCAGATTTGCAAGGGAAGGCAACTTATTCAAACCTATGGCTGGAGAAGTGCACCCTGTTTCAATACATATAATTTTTTTTAATTTACTTATTTATTTTCTGGAAGTGAAGAGCTATACTTAGAAAGCCCCTTTTCTTCTACATTGTGACTGTGGCACAACACTGATATCCTGTGTCTTCTCTTACCTTTTATCATACCCTCACTTAAAAACTTTTTCTTTTGTTTCTCTACTTAATCTGGGAAAATCTCTGTACCACTTGAAGTTCTGTGAAGATCGAGGTTACACAATGACAGAAGAGGAAGATAAGCTGATGCAGGGCTGCCCCATGCCAGGAGTTCCACTAGAACTCTGGTATTCGTTACTGCCACTCAGTGAGTTAAGAAGATATTTTTCTCATTTGATAGATGGAGTTTCCAAGGTTGAGACGGACAAGAAGGCTTGCAAAGGTCTGGTGGATTTCAGAGTCCCTTCCCAGTGCATGGAGCCTATGCTGGGATTCTGGTGCCTGGATCCTAGAGTCAGCTCTTTTGCTACTCAACATTCTGTGGACCATGGATATTTCACTTCAATGTCTGGAGAGTTTTACTTGGAATAAAGATTTCACTTGCTCTGTAATTACTGGTTAACTTCATAAATGTGTGTTAAACTTCTGTTTGAAGCTGAATGTGTGCTATTCTATGCAGTGCTGGAGATGGCAGGTAGACATCCTCTGTCCAAGACGCTTAATCCTATCCTGCCAACTGACCTGATGTAAGAATTTAGAACATTATCCACAGAATACTATGCAGCCATACAAAACGATGAGTTTGTGTCCTTTGTAGGGACATGGATGAACCTGGAAACCATTATTCTCAGCAAACTGACACAAGAACAGAAAATCAAACACCGCATGTTCTCACTCATAGGTGGGTGTTGAACAATGAGAACACATGGACACAGGGAGGGGGAGCATCACACACTGAGATCTGTGGGGGGTAACTAGGGGAGGTACAGTGGGGGGGTGGGGAGTTGGGGGAGGGAGTAACATGGGGAGAGATGCCAAATATAGATGATGGGGAGGAAGGTAGCAAAGCACATTGCCATGTATGTACCTATGCAACAATCCTGCATGTTCTTCACATGTACCCCCAAACCTAAAATGCAATCATATATATATAATGTGATGAATTAAAGAGAAAAAAATAGAAAAATCTAGAAAAATAAAAATTACACTCCTAGACCCATGAGAATACTTTTTCTAACTTTCGTGACAATCAGAAAGAATTTCTTTAGAATTGCAATAGTATCGACATATTTTCTTTGTCAAAAATTCCTGTTAATTGGACATGAGAGATCCAATATTACTTTTCATTGGACAGATGACATAACAGCTTAAGGAGAAAATTGAATAAAGAAAAAGGCCCATTTTTGGCACGTTTTTAAGAGAGCAATTTTCCTTTTGTGTGCATAATCTAGTTTTAATTCCCACTCATAGATGTTGTTATATAAACGCAGTGTATACAGCATTTAGGACCATTTTAATTTTCACTGACTATTGTGTTTTAGATGTTCTGCATACACTTGTGTCATCAAGAAAAATATTTATTTATTTTTGATCCTGTCTTATTTACAATATCACTTGTGACAGCATCCAAGACTAGTTACCAGGTAATGAGTTTATAGGTGGTGTAGAGGGGAGAGCAATGGAGTCAAATGGTCGGAGTTTACATCCCAGGTCCCCTGGCTAATAAATGTATAGCATTGGAAAAGCTGCTTAATGCTCAATACCTCAATTTTCTTTTCTGTAAAATGGGAATAATGTGCCTGCCTCATAGAGTTCCTATGAGCATTCAATAAGGGGTATATTGCAACTCCTAGGTAACTACCTGGTACAAAGTAAGCACTCAGTAAACAGGATTACTAATAAAGAAATAATCCACAACAATAGTTATGTATAATGATAGAATAATTCAATGAAATCACAAGACTCTTTGGTACAAAATATTGCACTTCAGAAAATTGTATACTGTTACTAAAAAAACAGCACAATATGTGGTCTTCAAAGTTTTTAAACATTTTATGTATTGACATATTGTTTATTAAACCGTTGTAATTTTTTGATATTGTTTTCTATTTGTGGTTATTATATATACTCTTGTAATAAATTGTTCCAAAGAATTGCCTTTATACATGTATTTCTGGGGAATAAACTTCCAAGTAGAACAACAGAGTCAAAAGGTATCAATATAACAGATACTGGAAATGTATTTTCATAATAAGGTAAAAACTGACTTGGTTGATTTAATACAATATTATCAAACATTAGCTTTTACAAAAGTCAGCCTTTGAATTCATCACATGTAGCAGAAAGTGTAAATTATAAGGGGAAATAAAATGGCTGTGACAATATTTAAAATGCATGATACCATATGATACAGCAATTGTGCTCCTAGGTATTTATCCAAAGGAATTGAAGACTTACATGCATACAAAAGCCTTCACAGATATATGTACAGCAGCTTTATTTATAATGGCCCGAACTGGGAAGCAACCAAGATTTTCTCCAGAAGGAAAATGGATAAATAAACTGTATATATCCAGGCAATGGAATATTATTCAGTGCTTAAAAATGAACTTGTAAGCCATGAAAAGATATGGATGAAACTTAAATGCATTTTACTAAGTGAAAAAAGCCTACATGGGAAGGATACATATGGTATGATTCTAACTCTGTGAAAAGGCAAATTATAGAAACAATAAAAGGGTCTGTGGTTTCCAGAGGTCGGGGGAAAGTGAGAGATGATTGGGAGGAGCCCAGAGGATGTTTAGGGTTGTGAAACTACTCTGCATAATGCTGTAATGTACACAGATGTCACTAGACATTTGTCAAAACCCACAGAATGTGCAACACTGAGAATGAATTCTAATGTAAACTACAGACTTTAGGTAATAACAATGTGTCAATACAGCTTCATTTATTGTAATAAATGTACCACTCTAGTGCTGTGCTGAATGTTTATAGTTGGGGAGGCTGTGTGAATATAAGTGTAGGTAGGTGATGTATCAAAAATCTCTAGATTTTCCTTTAGATTTTGCTGTGAATCTAAAACTACTCTTTAAAAGACATATTTAAAAAGAATTCATGATGAAGGAATGCAAATGTTTCATAGTTTTTCTCCTATATGACTAATATGAATGGTGAGGCTTGATCCTTTAGATCTGATGATTTAAAATAATTTGTGAATCTTTTTTCAAATTCACTAATGTTAAGCAAAAGAGAGTATGTTCATTAAATCTCAGATTTGTCATCAGAATCATATTACAATACTGTCGTGTTTCAAAGCTATAAACATATACAAGTGTGTATATATATATATGCATATATGTATCATATTTAAGAAATTGATATATGTGTATATTCTTTTAAAATGTATTGGTTGATCTAAATGAAGAAAGGATATTACAGATGTCATTAGAGATGCATTAACTATAAGATAAGTATAAAACACTATGCTAGGCATTGAAATGGAATAACTTATGGACTCTCAGGAAACTCAAAATTTGGTTAAATAAAAAAATACATGTGGAAGATTTGTAGACAACAGTGGGAATAGACTTCAGAGGTAATAGGGAAAGGCAAAGCATCTCACACTATCCAGAGCCATTATTTCAGAAAATTTTATGGCGATGGTATTTACATGATTAAAAGTATGCATTTTAGCAATTCTTTCCTCTGTCTAGGAACTCACCTCTCCTGCAGGGCGATACAATATCATTTCCATCATGCTTTCCATACCACTTGCCATTCCATTACCATATTACTTAGAGTGTATCAGTTGCTTTGTTCATACCTCATGTGCCTCATTTATAAATGACATTGTCAAAGCTATTATTGCAGCTGTTTGCAGAATGTCGGAAAGCTGTCAAACTCAGCAGAGTCAAGCTGTTTGCAGCAAACAGCAAATGAAAACGTACTCATACATGATTAAAGATACTTCATAAGTGATCCTTACCGAGGAAATGGAAATGTTGTCAGACCGAGTCATCATCTCTCTTCTGCACCTGGGATCAAGCCAAAGACAGTTGCTACTAATAACCAGCTAGGGGAATGCTTGCCTCGCAAAAGGAAAGGAAAGTTATATAGAAAGAGCCTTTCGATGTAAAAGCAGAGTTGTCACATTAAGTGAGGTTACTCCCTTGTTTTAAAATTCATTACAAAATCTCTATTTTAGTAATTTTGGTGAAATCGTAAAGAAAACATTAGTCATCTGAAAAGTAAAACAAGAAAACAAACAAAATGAAACACACATTCACACAACCAGCATGTATTCAGAGGGGAACTGACTCACATGGATATATCCTTTGATCCACTTGAATATATCTTTTTTTTATCGACAAAGCAGTCAACTTTACTGAGAAAAGTATTAGTTATATTTAGTGAACTCTGTTCTCAATATGTTCATTGACAGTAGGTCAGCATTCCGGAAAATAATAAAATCCACATTTTTTTAGTTTTGCCATTTTAAGGAATCAAGAATCTTAAAAAAAATTTAGTTGCCCAAGATCATATCAAGATTAAAATCTACACGGCAGCTGATCATAAACGAATCATCCCAAAACAAGATTTTCATGTAAACTTCACTTTGCACAGACAAAACAAGAAAAGAAACTTTTAGAAGGTGTGTTTACACATGGCTCAAGGAGACAGGACCAAATCACATGTGATTTTTTTAGCTTTATTTGGGTCTAATTTACATTCAATAACATTTATTAATTTTAAGCGACAGTTTAGTGGGTTTAGACAAACGCATATCTCCACAAACACACCATAGAATATTTCCGTAAGCCTGAAAATTCTCTACTTCCATTTGCATAAACTCCCTCCCTACTACACTCTGATTTTTGAAAAACACTTACCAATTTCTCTATGTATAAATTTACCTTTTCCTAGAATCTCATGTAAAGGAATGGGCTTTTGTTCTGGTTTCTCTCTCTTGGCATAATACTTACGTGATTCATTTATGTTGTTGCATGTATCAATAGCTCTTGTTTTGTTTAATATATTTTCAACATTAATGTTTATTCTCCTTTTCCTTTACTGAGTTTCTCAAGGACTATAGAAATTAGATGATCTGAGGGGCTCACAATGGCATCATGAATAGTTTTTGAAGAAGTATAGGCCAAAAGCTGGGTGTGCTCTACACACTGATTGTCTCATGAAATTTTCTTTTTTTTGAGAAAGAGTCTCACTCTGTCACCCAGGCTGGTGTGCAGTGGTGCAATCTGGAATTACTGCACCCTCCACCTCCAGGGTTCAGGAGATTCTCCTGCCTCAGCCTTCGGAGTAGCTGGAATTGCAGGCATATGCCATCATGCCCTGATATATATATATATATATATATATATATATATATATATATAACTTGCATTTTTAGTAGAGAAGGTGTTTCATCATGTTGGCCAGGCTGGTACTCCTGACCTCAAGTGATTCACCTGCCTCAGCCTCCCAAAGTACTGGGATTACAAGGGTGAGCCACTGTTTCCGGCCTGAAATTTTCTTAATAATCTTCCAAGAAGGAGTTTATTAATAAACACCAAAGCTCATCAGATATTAAGGTATATGTTAGACATATTCTTATTATATAAGTGTACTTTCTTATTGGAAGTATTTAAACATAACTTTATAATTATCTACAAATGTTACAGATGGAATTGAAATATCAGATGAAGACTGGGTCAGATGACATTAAGGTCTTAGAATACAGAAACTGCAGAGAAAATGTTGTGCCTTAATGGAAAACTGTGCAGTGTCTAGAGCACAATTTCTAGGCTGATTGTAGACAGTTCTTTTTTGTTTGTTACTATACTACAAGGGTAGACATGTATATTTTCTTCAGCAGAAGCTCAACTGACTTTCTTCCTATGGGAGGCTCTGGGTTTACCTCCAGTTTGCAAATTCACTTTGTTGACCTAATGGAAAAAGAAAATACTGAGGAATAAACATAATTTTAAATTTTTTTCCTGAACCAAGATGAGGACAGTTGCCCCAGGAGACTCAATCCGAGTAACTTCAGATCTGAGCCTTATTCGACCTTTGTTACAAGCAGGTTTTTAAAGATAAAAAAAAAAGAGGGACAAGGAGTTGGCTGAAACAAAGCTGTCTGTTGTGAGTTCTCATTTGTTTACAGAAATAGCATTGATTAGTTATTGGCTATATATTGTATAGGGTTATGGGCTTCAGTGTGCAGAGTGTGTGGCATTGTTAGGTTAATTTATAGCTCCTTGTGGTGACAACAAGCAGTTTCAAGAGATGATTATTTAACCCAAGGGGAAGAGTGGGACGTGACTGGTATCTCATTCCATGTGTCTCTGAGACTGCTAATTTAGAGGAGGCTCACATTCTTTACCACTTTTATCACTACTGACACCTTTATCACTATCCTTACCAAACTTCCATGTGAGACATACGTCATCATATTACTTTCTCCAAATAAAATACAATCCAAGTGCAGACAACTGCTGAAGACTAGTTCACATGTCTGAAACCCAAGGGAAAAAGATGTGGTGAAAACCAAAGGATAACTTCTAATACAGAAGGTGAGGAGGACATTATCATGGTATAGAAAATTTTTTGGAATGAAAAGTTTCTTTTCTTTCTCTATTTTAACATTTCTTATTTACAAACATATTTGTTCTTTGGACTCTCCTTTGAACTAGTCATACAATCTTTCTAGTTTTCTCATTTGTAAGTAAAATAAAGTAACTAATGTGGTTATTTTTATGAGAATCAAGATTTTGTCTTTTTAAAAATCTCTTAACAAAACAAACTGAATTCAGGTTTTCTGATCATAAATTCTGCACCTTTTCTGTTATACCATGATTATCTCATATATTTCATGAACCTTTATGTTTACATTTTGAACTGTCTTTTATCAATAATATAATAATCTTCCAGGATAGATAGATGTATCTTTGCTATAATAGGCCATTCTTGTGAATGGTATACAGGAAATTTAAGGGAACTATATAGCTTTGTTTTTTAATGATCAGGCTTCATCAGTTTGTGGCATTGACAGGAGGCCTTTAGGCTTTAGGGAGATGGGGTTATGTCAGAGTATCTCCCATAAGACCTGCATCTAAGGCCTCTCTAACCTCTGACTTTCCAAGCTGCCAACATTCATGGAGCATATTAGTGTTAATATTTGCTGTTTATGAAATCTAGAGAAAAATAATATGCCATATTTCTTCTGCTCCATTATCCACATAGGTGAAACAAAATCTGCACTTGGTCCTCATATAAAACACCTGACTAGAATAGACCACATGTCTAAATCTTGTTTACATCTTGGAATTATACATAAAGTACACCTGTTATGAAGAACCTTGATGTCATCTGGGCCAACCTCCATCTGATATTGCAAACTCCTTTAAGAAAACTTTTGCAGATGATTGCCCCAGCTATGTTTAAATACTTTTAATTAAAGGAGTTCATCATTCTCTGAAAAGCCCAATCTATGCTGAGGTGCTTTGACTGTCATAAGGATCCCTTAAACTAAGTTACATCTTCACCTATGAATTTATAATATATACCATTTACTAAAGATTTATTTTGAGATAGGCGTTGTACTAAGCCAAAACTTTGCTTTTCTTATTTGGGACATAAGTCCAAAGTTACATGGCTCTGAACTACTCCTATCACGTGTGTGTGTGTGTGTGTGTGTGTGTGTGTGTGTGTGTGTGTGTCTGTATTTACCTCTTGAAACTATTCAATAACTCAAATTCTTCTTCCTAGAGATAACATGGTACATTTGTGATATTTCTTAAGGGATCAGTATCACTGTCTCTTTGAGTTGTGACATTAGGATGCTTACACTTTCAAAGTCTTGTAGATAAAATGATTGCTTTCATGGAATCTGGGAATCTATCTCAGTTTTTACAAAGGGAAGTAATTAATCACAGGTCAGTAAGTTCTCTTTTGGAAAGTATGCTGGGTATTGTACTTGCAAGAAACAGGATCTACTCTGACAAGTTTAAGCAAAAGTAAATAAATAATAAATAATCTAGGGATGTAAGATAGATTTCAGAATCTTCACAATGGCTGAAGGGTCAAGCTCTAAATCTCTATAGCCAGAACAATCCTCAGTTACTAAAATGCCACTCCCTGTGTTCAAGTCACCACCTCTGATGACACTTGGCACAATAGGTCACTCTGATGATGCCTGCCCTTGGTCCTGAAAGTCCTTCAACTACTGTTCCCCCAAATCCTGACACCTTTATCACTCTCCTTACCAAACTTCCATGTGAGACATACGTCATCATATTACTTTCTCCAGATAAAATAAAATCCAAGTGCAGACAACTGCTGAAGACTAGTTCACATGTCTGAAACCCAAGGGAAAAAGATTTGGTGAAAACCAAAAGATAACTTCTAATACAGAAGGTGAGGAGGACATTATCATGGTATAGAAAATTTTCCAGACATAGTGTTCCACTAAGATGATGTGTGATGTATGTCCACTAGAGAAAGCATAGTGTGTAGAGAAGCAGATTCTGTGATTATGAGAAAAAGAACTACACTTTTATAAAATCACAGAAATATTGATGTTTCTATTTTTACTCTGTAAAGATACCTCTTGTTTCAAAGCATTTTGTTCTTCGCAGTGACTTAAGTTTCTAATATGTGGAAGCTTGGGGGTGATAGCTAGATTTACAAATCTTTTCTCCACTTTTTCATATGAAAGACCTGGCTTTAGTGTACTAAATTTAGGTGCTTTCAATTTTTCCAGGAACTACTCTCTAGTCGTTTTTTACTTTTCTTTCACCTTTCTGTAAAACTCTATACCTAATATCTCACATACAGTATGTCCTCTGGGAAGATATTGGATGCACAAAAGAAAGTATTACTATGACATTTATTTAGCCATTAGCAATGTGCTCTCCTGTAACCACACATGAGCTGGCAGAAGGAGCATGTGGCCAAAGATGAAGGAATACTTTCAGGAGTCTATAAAAAGGGTCAAGCTGTGGCTTTATAATAAGTTATATATAGTATTAGCCTTCCATAGTTAGTTTTGCTTTAAAATGTCCTTTGCTATTTTTATTTATTTATATTTTCTGTCTATATATTTTGCCAGGCTTTCACAATTAAAATATCATTGTGATTTAAATTGAAATTACATTAACAAATTAATTATTTTGAAAAGTATTCATATGCTTTTTAAGTGAAAATCCTGTATTTCTCTACTGGCACTATTCTATTTATATATAAACATGGTCAGTTCATTCGTATCTTGAAATGCCTTTTCAACCTCTGCTTCAAAATTTTGTGTCTTTTTTCTTTGTCAGCACCAGGGTTCTAGAAATAGTTGACTGTGCTGTGTCCTCTCCTCACTTTTTGTGCTATCATGAACATTCATCTTGGTTTGATGAGAATCCCTCCCATTTAGGCCTGTTGTGTAGTCCTCTGTCCATTCAGTTTAACATCCCAACCAGGATTTTTATTTTTAAGCTAATCATTAATTTTTGCATTAACCTATTACCTTATTTTTCTAACGTTGAGCCAGGATTGTGCCTAATAACGTGTTAAGGCATGTGCAATGGACAGACTTCACATTTTAACACAAGGTTCGGTTTAGAAAGCCAGAGTGAGTTCAAGGCTCTCAGAACAAAGCTCTGAGGCCAAGTGTACTGACTACTATATAACTGGGGAAGGACAGGGAGTAACAGGGAAGTTCCATCCCAATCCTACTGCCCGAGCCTCCTGCTTCGCGTTTGCTGCACATTGTCCCTCTTCTTATTCCCTGCTGGGACCAGTCCATAAGCCTGTAACCCGAAGGAAGAATGCATAAGGCCTGGTCATTTGTGAAATCCACCTCATGGATATTCAGCGCCTTTGGACTTGTCTCTTTTGTAGCTCCTGGAAACAACAGGGGGGCAAATGTGTACACGACTGTTCCAAATAGGCTATTCCATCTGTCTACCATCCACGGACCCTGATGTTCCATTTCCTCTGGGATTCCTAAGTACCCTTCCCCACTGCCTCAGCCCATCTTCCTAAGAAGGCATGGATTTCAGGCTTGTAAGAGCGAGGTGAACCTGCTTGCAAACCTGCAAGTAATTTATTCATTCATCTTAACTCTTCTAAAGGCCTTTGAGTTTGAAGTACCTAACAATGAACTGGATCTAAGGCTCTTAAGGAATGTTTCTCTTCCTGAAGACTGTAACTTCTGGCCCCAGTAGTAACCACATCCTTGTCCTTATTGTCAGGCCTGCAGCAGCCCAACGAAAAGTTTGTAAATCCACCAGCAAAATAAAACCAATGTGTTGCACACTAAATAAACATTTTTGAAATATTCAATTGTTCATTGTTTTAGCATCCTTTTTATTCTCAAAAGTATTCATGATTAGATGATAAATTATGTGGTCAGATCCTTAGCCTTGCTACCATTTGATCCCATCTTTGTTCCACTGAAACTATTCTTGCTGAGAGATTAATGACATCTGTGTTGCCAAATCCCACATGTACTTTCTTGTTCTTATTTTCCTTGACCTCTCTGAAGCATTGAGCACTGTTGGGAATTGCTTTCTTTTTGACACATACTCTTCTTTTATGATTTCCATTATATAACATTTATTTCATTTTATTTCTGCCCTTCTGCCTGACTTCACAATATAGTCCATCCTTAACCATGTTATACAATCTTTTTATATTATTGTAAAAAACGCATAACAGAAAATTTACCATCTTAGCCATTTTAAGTATACAGTGCAGGAGGGTTAACTTTATGTCTTTCTCTTGTTATTGATTGGAGTTTCATTTTATTATGGTCAGAAAAGATACTTGGTATAAATTTAACCTTCTTAAATTTGTTAAGGGTTGTTTTGTGGCCTAACATGTGATTCATCCTGACTAATGTTCTGTGTGCTCTGGAAAAGAATATGTATTTTGCTGCTATTTAGTGGAAGGTTCTGTATTACATCTCTTAGATCTCATTAGTCTGTAGTGTCTTTCAAGTCCTCTCTTTCCTTATTGGTCTCTGTTCTGGTTGTTACATACATTATTAAATGTGGGGTATTGAAATCTCCTACTATTGTGGTATTACAGTTTATTTCTCCCTTCAGGTCTATTAATATTTGTTATCCATTTAGGTGCTCTGATGTTAGGTACATAATATTTTAATTGTTATATCTTCCTGGTGAATTGATCCTTTTCCCATTATATAATGTTCTTTCCTGTTTCTTATTACGGTTTTTGACTTAAAGTATATATTTTTTATGTTATAAATATGGACACTCCTGCTTTTCGGGGGTTATCATCTCCATAGAATATCTTTTTTCATTTTTTTACGTTCAGCCTAGATGTGTTTTAACATTTCAGATAAATTTTTGTAGACAGCATACAGTTGCCTTTTGTTTTGTTTTGATTGCTTTTTATCCATTCAACCACTCTGTGTATTTTATTAGATAATTTAATCCATTTACATTCAGAGAAATTACTGAAAAGGAAGGGCTTGCTATTGTCATTTTGTTAATTGTTTTCCGTGTATCTTAGTTATTTTTTTCCTCTTTTCCCCCTCATGCCATCTTACTTTGTATTTCATTTACTTTTTAAAATTGATATGTTTGTATTTATTTATCCTTCTTTTATGCATTTTCTATAGATATTTTGTTTTTGACTACCATGTGGATTACAAAACATACGTAATAACAGTGTATTTTTAACTGATAACCATGATCATATGCAAAAAATATTTTGTATATTTTCCTCATTTCATGTTATTAATTTAACAAATTATTATTATGATTTTAAAAATATATACATATATATTATTGCACTTTAGGTTCTGGGGTACCTGTGAAGAACATGCAGGATTGTTGCATAGGTACATACATGGCAATGTGGTTTGCTGCCTCCATCCCCCTCACCTATATCTGGCATTTCTCCCCATGTTATCCCTCCCCAACTCCCTAGCCCCCACTGTCTCTCCCCTAGTACCCCCCCAACCTCAGCATGTGATGCTCCCCTTCCTATGTCCATGTGTTCTCATTGTTCAACACCCGCCTTTGAGTGAGAACATGCAGTGTTTGATTTTCTGTTCTTGTGTCAGTTTGCTGAGAATGATGGTTTCCTTACAAAGGACACGAGCTCATTGTTTTCTATGGCTGCATAGTATTCCATGGTGTATATGTGCCACGTTTTCCCTGTCCAGCCTATCATCAATGGGCATTTGGGTTGGTTCCAAGTCTTTGCTATCGTAAACAGTGCTGCAATCAACATATGTGTGCATATGTCTTTATAATAGAACCATTTATAATCCTTTGGATATAAACCCAGTAATGGGATTGCTGGGACAAATGCAATTTCTATTTCTAGGTCCTTGAAGAATCGCCACACTGTCTTCCACAATGGTTGAACTAATTTACACTCCTGCCAACAATATAAAAGTCTTCCTATTTCTCCGCATCATCTCCAGCATCTGTTGTCTCCAGATTTTTTAATGATTGCCATTCTAATTGGCATGAGATGGTATCTCAATGTGGTTTTGATTTGCATTTCTCTGATGACCAGTGATAATGAGCATTTTTTCATATGTTTGTTGGCCTCATACATGTCTTCTTTTGAAAAGTGCCTGTTTATATCCTTTGCCCACTTTTGAATGGGTTTGTTTATTTTTTTTCTTGTAAATCTGTTTTAGTTCTTTGCAGATTCTGGATATAAGTCCTTTGTCAGATGGGTAGATTGCAAACATTTTTTCCCATTGTGTTGGTTGCTGGTTCACTCTAATGATTGTTTTTTTTTTGCTGTGCAGAAGCTCTAGAGTTTAATTAGATCCCATTTGTCTATTTTGGCTTTTGTTACCAGTGCTTTTGGTATTTTAGTAATGAAGTCCTTGCCTATGCCTATGTCCTGAATGGTTTTGCCTAGGTTTTCTTCTAGGGTTTTTATGGTGTTAAGTCTTATGTTTAAGTCTTTAATCCAGCTGGAGTTAATTTTAGTGTAAGGTGTAAGGAAGGGGTCCAGTTTCTGCTTTCTGCACATTGCTAGCCAGTTTTCCCAACACCATTTATTAAATAGGGAATCCTTTCTTCATTGCTTGTTTTTGTCAGGTTTGTCAAACATCAGATGGTTGTAGATGTGCGGGGTTGCTTTCAAGGCCTCTGTTCTGTTCCATTGGTCTATATATCTGTTTTGGTACCAGTACCATGCTGTTTTAATTACTGTAGACTTGCAGTATAATTTGAAGTCAGGTAGCATGATACCTCCAGCTTTGTTCTTTTTGCTTAGAATCAACTTGGCTATGCAGGCTGTCTTTTGGTTCCATATGAAGTTTAAGGTGTTTTTTTCCACTTCTGTGAAGAAGGTCATTGGTAGCTTGATGGGGATAGTGTTGAATCCGTAAATTACTTTGGGCAGTATGGCCATTTTCATGATATTGATTCTTCCTAACCATGAGCATGGAATGTTTCTCCATCTGTTTGTGTCCTCTCTGATTTCATTGAGCAATGGTGTGTAGTTCTCCTTGAAGAGGTCCTTTACATCCTTTGTAAGTTGTATTCCTAGGTATTTTATTCTCTTTTGTAGCAATTGTGAATGGCAATTTGTTCTTGATTTGGCTCTCTTTAAGTCTGTTATTAGTGTATAGGAATGCTTGTGATTTTTGCACATTGATTTTGTTTCCTGAGACTTTGCTGAAGTCGCTTATTATCTTAAGGAGAGTTTGGGCTGAGACAATGGGGTCTTCTAAATATACAATCATGTCGTCTGCAAATAGAGATAATTTGACTTCCTCCTTTCCTAATTGAATACACTTATTTCTTTTTCTTGCCTGATTGCTCTGGCTAGAACTTCCAATACTATATTGAATAGGAGTGGTGAGAGAGGGCTTCCTTGTCTAGAGCCAAATTTCAAAAGGAATGCTTCCAGTTTTTGCCCATTCAGTATGATATTGACTGTGGGTTTGTCATAAACAGCTTTTATTATTTTGAGATATGTTTAGTTGATACCTAGTTTATTGAGAGTTTTTAGTATAAAGGGCTGTTGAATTTTGTCAAAGGCCTTCTCTGAATCTATTGAGATAATCATGTGGTTTTTGTCTTTGGTTCTGTTTATGTGGTGAATTACGTTAATAGATTTGCATATGTCGAACCAGCCTTGCATCCTGGGATAAAGCCTACTTAATTGTGATGGATAGCTTTTTGATGTGCTGTTGCATTTGGTTTGCCAGTATTTTATTGAAGATTTTTGCAACTATGTTCATCATGGATATTGGCCTGACATTTTCTTTTTGTTGAGTATCTGCCGGGTTTTGGTATCAGGATGATGTTGGTCTCATAGAAAGAGTTAGGGAGGATTCCCTTGTTTTGGATTGTTTGGAATAGTTTCAGAAGGAGTGGTACCAGCTCCACTTTTTATTCTGGTAGAATTCGGCTGTGAACCCATCTGGACCTGGGCTTTTTTTGGTTGGTAGGCTATTAATTGCTGCCTCAACGTGAGCCCTTATTATTGGTCTATTCAGGGTTTTGACTTCTTCCTGGTTTAGGCTTGTGAGGGTGCAAGTGTCCAGGAATTTATCCATTTCTTCCAGGCTCCCCTGGTTTATGTGCATAGGGTTGTTTGTAGTAATCTCTGATGGTGGTTTGTATTTCTGTGGAATCTATGGTGATATCCCCTTTATTATTTTTTATTGCATCTATTTGATTATTCTCTCTTGTCTTTTTTTATTAATCTGGCTAGTGGTCTTTCTATTTTGTTGATCTTTTCAAAAAGCCAGCTTCTGGATTTATTGATTTTTTGAAGGGTTTTTTGTGTCTCTATCTCCTTCAGTTCTGCTCTGATCTTAGTTATTCCTTGTCTTCTGCTAGGTTTTGAGTTCTTCTGATCTTGCTTCTCTAGCTCTTTCAATTTTGATGATAGGGTGTCGATTTTAGATCTTTCCTTGCTTTTTTGTGGGCATTTATTGCTATAAGTTTTCCTCTAGACACTGCTTTAAATGTGTTCCAGAGATTCTGGTACATTGTGTCTTCATTCTCATTGGTTTCGAAGAACATCTTTATTTCTGCCTTCATTTCACTGTTTATCCAGTCGACATTCAAGAGCCAGTTGTTCAGTTTCTGTGAAGTTGTGTGGTTCTGAGTTAGTTTCTGAATTCTGAGTTCTAATTTGATTGCACTGTGGTCTCAGACTGTTATGATTTCCATTCTCTTGCATTTGCTGAGGAGTGATTTACTTCCAATTATGTGGTCAGTTTTAGAGTAGGTGTGATGTGGTGCTGAAAAGAATGTATATTCTGTGGATTTGGGGTACAGAGTTCTATAAATGTCTATTAGGTTTGCTTGGTCCAGGTCTGAGTTCAAGTCCTGGGTATCCCTGTTAATTTTTTATCTCGTTGATCTGTCTAATACTGACAGTGAGTGTTACAGTTTCCCACTATTATTGTGTGGGAGTCTAAGTCTCTTTGTAGGTCATTAAGAACTTGCTTTATGTACCTGGGTGCTCCTGTATTGGGTGCATATATATTTAGGATCATTAGTTCTTCTTGTTGCATTGATCCTTTTACCATTATGTAATGCCATTCTTTGTCTCTTTTGATCTTTTTTAGTTTAAAGTCTATTCTATAAGAGACTAGGATTGCAACTCCTGCTTTTTTGTTTTTGCTCTCCATTTTCTTGGTAAATCTTCTTCCATCACTTTATTTTGAGCCTATGTGTATCCTTGCATGTGAGATGGGTTTCCTGAATACAGCACACTGATGGGTTTTTACTTTTTATCCAATTTGCCAGTCTGTGTCTTTCGATTGTGGCATTTAGTCCATTTACATTTAAAGTTAATACTGGTATGTGTGAATTTGATCCTGCCATTTTGATGCTAGCTGGCTGTTTTGCCCATTAGTTGATGCAGTTTCTTCATTGTGTTGATGCTCTTTACCATTTGGTATGTTTTTCGAGTGGCTGGTACTGGTTGTTCCTTTCTATGTTTAGTGCTTCTTTCAGGATCTCTTGTAAAGCAGGCCTGGTGGTGATGAAATCTCTGAGCAATTGCTTGTTCATAAAGGATTTTACTTTTCCTTCACTTATGAAGCTTAGTTTGGCTGTATATGAAATTCTGGGTTGAAAGTTCTTTTCTTTAAGGATGTTGAATATTGGCCCCCACTCTCTTCTGGCTTGTAGAGTTTCTGCCAAGAGATCTGCTGTGAGTCTGATGGGTTTCCCTTTGAGGGTGACCCAACCTTTCTCTCTGGCTGCTCTTAGCATTTTTTCCTTAATTTCAACCTTGGTGAATCTGATGATTATATGCCTTAGGGTTGCTCTTTTGAGGAATATGTTTGTGGTGTTCTCTATATTTCCTGCACTTGAATATTGGCCTGCCTTGCTAGGTTGGGGAAGTTTTCCTGGATAATATCCTGAAGAGTGTTTTCCAGCTTGGATTCATTCTCTCTGTCACATTCAGGTACATCTATCAAATGTAGATTAGGTCTTTTCATATAATCCCATATTTCTTAGAGGCTTCGTTCATTTCTTTTTACTCTTTTTCCTCTAATTTTGCCTTCTCATTTTATTTCATTGAGTTGATCTTCAATCTCTGATATCATTTCTTCTGCTTGGTTGATTCAACTATTGAAACTTGTGTATGCTTTGTGAAGTTCTCGTGTTGTGTTTTTCAGCTCCATCAATTCATTTATATTCCTCTCTAAGCTGTTTATACTCGTTAGCATTTCATCAAACCTTTTTCAAAGTTCTTAGTTTCTTTGCATTGGGTTAGAGCATGTTCTTTTAGCTCAGAGAAGTTTGTTATTACCCACTTTCTGGATCCTATTTGTGTCAATTCATCACATTCATTCTCCATCCAGCCTTGTTCCCTTGCTAGTAAGGAGTTATGATCCCTTGGAGGAGGAGAGGCGTTCTGGTTTTGGGTGTTTTCATCTTTTTGGCACTGGTTTCTTCCCATCTTTGTGGATTTATCTACCTGTGGTCTTCATGGTTGGTGACTTTCAGATGGGGTCTCTGAGTGGGTGTCCTTTTTGTTTTGATGAAGTTATTTCTTTCTGTTTCTTAGTTTTCCTTCTAACAGTCAGGCTTCTCTGCTGTAGGACTGCTGGAGGTCCACTCCAGATCCTGCTTGCTTGGGGATCACCTGCAGCAGCTGCAGAACAGTAAGGGTTGCTGCCAGTTTCTTCTTCTGTTATCTTTGGCCCAGAAGGATACCCGCCAGATATCAGTCTGAGCTCTCCTTTATGAGGTGACTCTTTGGATATATGGGGGTCAGGGAGCTGCTTGAGGAGACATTCTGTCCCTTATAGGAGCTCAAGTGCTGAGCTGTGAGCGCCATTGTTCTGTTCAGAACTGCTGGGTGGGTACATTTAAGTCTGCTGCAGCAGAACTCATAACTGCCTTTTTTTCCCAGGTGCTCTGTCCCAGGAAGGTGGGGCTTTGTTTGTAAGTTCCTGATGTGCTGCTGCCTTTCTTCAGAGATGCCCTGCCCAGCAAGGAGGTAGCCTAGTCACAGTCTGCCATCAGATGTGTTGCTGAGCTGCTGTGGGCTCTGCCCAGCTGCTGTGTGAACTTCCTTACAGCTTTGTTTATAGGAATATAGTTAGAAGTGCCTCAGTAATGGCAGTCTGCCTCAGTAATGGCACCCCCCGTCCCCCTCCCGACTGTCTTGGTAATGGTGGACTGCCTCAGTAATGGCAGACTGCCTCAGTAGTGGTGGACTGCCTTGGTAATGGTGGATACCCTCTCCGCCACAGAGCTGGACCGTCCTGGGTCCAGTTGTGCTTGTTGTGAAACTCTCAATCCAGAGTGTTTCGGATTGCTGGTCTTTGTAGGGGTGGGACTGGCTGAGCCAGATCATCTGGCTCCCTGTTTCAGCTCCCTTTTTTTCAGTTGAACAGGCAACTCTGTCTCCTAGGCGTTCCAGTTGCCAGTTGAATAGGCACCCAGATTTGTGTGAGTTTTTGTGTGGAGACCTGCTACATGGGCTGAAACAGCTGCTCTGGAGACTCGTGGTGCTTTTTGCCTGGGAATCTCCTGGTGTGTGGGCAGTAAAAATTCGTTTGGAAATATGGTGTTCACTCATCCTCTGCTTTTTTGCTGGGAACTGCAATCCAGAACTGTTCCTATTTGGCCATCTTGGATCAGCCTCTATTATTATGATTTTTTTTAAGGCAGTAAAGTACACTTAGAAGAAGGTTAAGCAGGCAACATGAGAGATTCAAGTGACTTCACGAATTATATCATTAAATATTTTTATTCATTAGCATAGTTTTATTGTTTTGATTTTTCTTTCCTCTTTTTATCTTTTAAATTTTATACCTGCTTTAAAAATGACTTATATACCACCATTACAGCATTACAGGATTTTGTGTATATCTTGAACTTTATCAGAGGGCTTTATGTTTTTGTATGCTTTCATGTTGTTGTCTAGCATCATGTCATTTTAACTTGAAGAACTCTTTTTTTTTTTTGGTAAGGAAGTACTAGTAATTATGCATTCCTTTGTGCTGTTTATCTAAGAAGCCCTATTTCCTTTATATTTTAGATGAATAATTTCACTGGATACAGTATTCTTGATTGGCAATGTGTGTATATGTGAGTCTATGTTTCCTTGGCACTTTGAATATATTTCTAAATCTCTTCTGGCCTGTAATATTTCTGCTGAGTAATTTACTGATAATCTTGTGGAAGCTTCTTGGTACATGACAAGTTACATTTTTCTTACTGCCTTCAACATTCTCTCGCTAGCTTTTGACAGTTTGATTGCAATGTATCACAGTTTCTCTCTTTAGATTCATTCTATTTGAATGAATCTAAAGCTCCTTTTTTTTTTTTTTTTTTTGACAGAATCTCACTCTGCTGCCCAGGCTGGAGTGCAGTGGCACTATCTTGGCTCACTGCAACCTCCTCCCTCCCAGATTCAAATAATTCTCATGCCTCCCACACCTGAGTTGCTGGGATTACACACATGCTTAGCTTCTTAAGTTTGTACATCCATTTTCTTCCTTAGATTGAGAAAGTGTGGGGCTACTAGTTTTACAAATCAACTGTTTCTTCTCTCTCTCTCTTTTTTTTTTTCTTCTGGGACTTTGATAATCTGAATATTTGTCTGCTTTGCTGTATTCCATAAGTTCTTTAGGTTTTCTTTTCTTTATTCTTATTTTCCCTTTCTAAGTCAATAATTTAAAATGACATGTCCTCATGTTTGCTTATTCTTTTCCTCTGCTTGAACAAGTCTGCTGTTAAACACCTCTGGTGAAGTTTTCAGTTCAGTTACTGTGTTCTTCAGCTCCAGAATTTCTGTTTGAAAGTTTTTTTTATAGTTTTATCTCATTGTTGATATTCTTACTTTGTTCAGGCATCACTTTTCAAATGTTTAATTTTCTATCTCCATTCTCTTATAGTTCACTGAGCTTCTTTAAGATGATTATTTTCAATTATATGTCAAGTAGTTCATACATCTTTTTTTCTTGAGGGTCAGTTTCTGGAAATATAATTGGTTATTTGGGCCAAAAATTCCTTTTTCCTTATGTTTTCTTATTTATTTATTTGAGATATGGACATTGGGAAAAAACGCCATCTCTCTGTCTTTACAAACTAGCTTCACCCAGGGGAAACACTTTTACCAGTCTTCTCAACTAGATATTCTGGGTCTTCTCAAATATCTTCAGGAGATGTATGTTCTGTAGCCTTGTGTGTAAAATTTATTTGTTACAGAGGTTTACCTGTTTCTTTTCCATGGATCAAAATCTCTTGCTGCCTCTTGTGTTCTTTTGTGTTACTGATGCTTCTCTGGTGCTGTAACAATCCACTGAGCTCTCCCTTATTTTACGTGGCTCACAGGCAGCCAAAATATATGAGTTTCCATAGCGCTCAAGTCAGGGAAAACAGAAACTAGTTCCTCAAATATTCTTTTGAAAAAGTAAAAATAAATTGTCATATATTTCACTCCCTATTTCCCTTTCAAGGGAGAAACTGTTTGTTGGGTGTTTTCTTCTGATTGCACCAAGCTCTTGCTAGCTTTAAGGAATAGCTTTTGGGAGTAAAATGCAATATATATTCTTAGGCATCTTAATGCAGCTTTTGTTGATTTTGTACTTATCTGGGGTACTATTACTTCTTATCTGTCTCTGGAGTTTTCATAATGTCTTTTTGGATTATATATTGTTGTTAATTTGGTGTCTCTGTAGGAAATCTGTGAGCATGGTTTTATTTATTACTGCTATGAAATTCATGGTTTATACTGTTATTCATCACTGTCATCATTATCCCAATACCAATATAAAATTATTATTGTCTTAGTCCACTCAGGCTGCTATAACAAAATATTATAAACTGGGTGACTTATAAACAACAGAAATTTATTTGTCCAGGTTTGGAGACTGGAATGTCAAATAACAAAGTGCTGGTAGATTTATTAT
Source organism: Ateles fusciceps (assembly GCA_036589455.1). Lineage (NCBI taxonomy): Eukaryota > Metazoa > Chordata > Mammalia > Primates > Atelidae > Ateles > Ateles fusciceps. Next base: position 3,873,421 of record JAZHEH010002555.1, on the reverse strand, counting down.
CTGATGAGGGCCCATTTCCTGATTAATAGTTGGTGCCTCTTGCTATGTCCTCACATAGTGGAAGGGCCAAATAAGCTCCCTTGAGCCTTTTATGTAGAAGGATTAATACCATTTATGAGGGTTCTACCCTTATTATCTAATGACCTCACAAAAATCTCACTTCTTAATATTACCTTGGGGTTAGAATTTCTACATATAAATTTGGGGGTTACAGTCATTTGGGAGACATTGCAATTGTCATTATCTTAAACAATCATGACCATGTTTTGAATATATATGTCCCAGACATTGTATTGGAAGTATCACACATTTCACCAAATCCTCACAATTACAGTGTGAATAATCATTACAATTATTACCCTCACTTTACAAATGAAGAATTCAATGGAGAGACAATATATAATTTGATTAAAGGCAAACAGATAAGAAATTAAAAACCAGTATTTTTTCTCTACCTTGAGAAAGAAAATACATGACTCCTTTAATACATTTTGTTTTATCAAATGAAACATGGCAGGCACCATTCTCTTTTCAGGCACATCTGGTCTCTTTAAGAAACTATCACTAGAGTGCTCCCAACTTTAGTTTGTGAGTGGATAGACATACCTCTTTAAAAAGGGAATCTAAAAACATCAAAGGAGCTTACCTTTCTAGGTTGTGCCCATGTATCTAAAATATTTTAATACCTTCCCCAATAGAGAACCTCTCCTTCTCACAGGAAATCTCACTTGGCAGCTCTTTGATTACCCTCTGGCCTTTCCTTCCTCACTCTTTTAAATTTTGTTGCAGAAGATTTTGTTTGTTCTGACTCAAGACAAGTTTATTATCTTTGCAGAGATGTTCTTCATTTGGGTAAGATACCTTTGGAATCTTCTTCTATGCAGGGAGCTGTTTATAACTTGAGTTATATATTTTGGTGAGGGGCAAAAATTTCTCCAACCTTGTGAAACAATTAGAGCTCTCCCAAAGAAGCTGACCTTGAAATCATTTCTCAGAAGGAATGATTCTACTATCCAGAATCAAAATGAATAAACAACACATGTAAACACATACATATGCATTCATACACACACACACACACACACACACACACACACACACACACTGCAATGGATGACCCTGAAAAATGAAAACAAACAAAGAACAAAACCAAAACTCTACCTATAGTAAAATCATGCTGAAGGAGGAGAAACAGTGAGATGCCAAGAGGCATCTTTGTTTTGGCAATGACTTCTTAAGTAAAATGGGAAATTTGACTCATCACAAGATGACAATGAAATCCATATCTTGTGCTTTTAATGTACATTGACTTTCAGGCTAGTTAAAAGGGTCTGGACGGGGACAAGAGATACGAGAGACTAGGATCTGTCAATGGCAAGATGATCACATTGGGATGCCATCTTGTCTCCCCCGGGAAACTGCAAGCTGTCAAACACCGTTTTTACTTAAGTTATTTTTTTTTTTTTATTGCTTTCATGACTTGAATTTCCAGGTAGAAATATTTTTAAAACACAATACATTTTATCTATCAGATTTGTGTTAATGCCAATTACATCATCATCGTTACCATAGTTTTAGCTCTCTAGTGACTCCAATTGTTCAAACTTAAAACATAATGCCCAGTTGTAAATTTTTGATGTACTTTGCATAATTTCTTTCTATGATACCTGAAGGGTTTTCTTTCCGTGTTCTCATGATTTTGTCACCAAGTGCTGATTTATTTTTGCAATTAAAATGAGCCCAAAATAGGTTGCAGGCTTCTTAATTGGAGGTTAGAGAAAAGGCTCAGTAACTTCACATCCACCCAAAAGCAGCAGTTTCGGTATTGAGACACATGTGGTAACAGAATCTTGCCCCAGGCTGAGATCCCAAGGGTTCTGAGTATGTAAAAGGTGCTTAATACGCTCTACTGAGGTGTGGAACAGATGTTGAAAGCCCATAGAATCCAGGAGGTTTGTTTACATGAACTGGCCATATTGTTATATATCTCCCTATTTAAGAAATAAAATATAAACCTGTTTAAACCTTGATTCCATTTATGAAGAAATATAACTGGGTATTCCAAGATGATGAAGTAATAAAGATGAACTATTTGAGGAATATGTATAGAGGATGCCTTCATGAATTATAACAGTAAGATATAAATGTGAACTTTACTGATATTTATTTTTAAGTTTGCTATGTGAAATGAACATCCGATACATTATCTTTTGTTCCAATAATGAATAATTGCGAAAATTCATTTCTGCATGTAGAAGTTTCCCTTCATTCACCAAAGGGCTAATTCCTTTGATGTGCAATCGGTCTACCACCAGTGGATGTATTAATATGTTACTCCACACTGCAGCATGCTAGCAGTATTTCCTTACTTTTCTTAATTTACAAAAATATTTCATTATTTCACTTTCTGTATGCTTTTCTGTAACTAGCAACAGCATCATTTTTTAAATAACTATAACATCCATGCAATTTCACCTAGTACTCTGACTCCTCAGGTCTTCAACCTCTTCAAGTCTACTTTTCTACTTCTGAAATTTTGATTTCCATTCTCTTGTTTTCTGAACATGATGTATTATCTTTAAATCTCACTTCTGATTCTATCTCAACTCCAACATATTCTCAGCCACATAGTGGCATGTGGCTAAGTAATCCAACTGCTTTTCACTGCTACCATCTTCTTTGTCTTATGATTTCTCATCTAACCTAAGTTAGATTCAATAGTCTGATGCTAGCGCTTCTTTTCATAGAGTCTGGACACCTTTGAATGACGTATTTGACCAAAATCAAGTCCAGTAAAACACTGACTAATCCAGCCTTATACAAACTTAACTGTTAAATGAGATTAATATATATATTTATATTACTATATTTTTATAGAGCTAATATATATTATATAACACATTACATATATAGTATATTTTTATATATTTATATACAGTAATATATAAATATGGTAAGCATACATGTAAATTTAAGTTTATATGTATAAATAAATAAAATTCATCTATTAATCTGGACCTACTTTAAGTTTATGGTAACAAATATCAAGTGTGCCTTTAGCACTGCCTAATGATGTCTCAATATTTTCTTAGTAATTTCCACTTGCAGTGACCTGAGTTGAGTATTTTATATACAGCTTAAATACAACTTCCTCTTTATATAGCCTCAGCTGATGCCTCACTGCAAATTCACTGGAAACATAGAAATCATCAGATTCATATGAGTTGTTTTTCTATTACCAATTATATCAATGTATGTAAGTGCATGTGCACACAGATTCATAAACACAAACACATCTCTCTTCCTCCTGTTACAATAGATGTACTATCCTTATACCATTCTAAGTCCAAAACCTCCATTTGCGTACTGGACTCCATCAACTCTCACCATCTAAAAAATGTCTTTCTTCAAATAGTCTTATATTTACTTGCATTACTAATGTATTCCTCTCTTTATCCAATCATTAAGGGGAAACAGGCTAAGGAACTTTGATTTCTGAGACTGTAGGATTTACATTAAAAATACGTCTTGATTTTTAAAAAATTATCTGATAAAAATGGTGGGCATGATTTAGCAGAGATATTTCTATAAGTATGATTTTGTTTATAAAATATTAAGATAGATTCCCCAGGCATCCAACATGAAGAGAGTATAAAGTCCTACTGACATGTTGACATCACCTGAACGGCTGCTCTGAAGGTATTTGCTTATCTCATTAACTTAGACATATTGGGTTTGAATGGATTCATATAGACCAAAACATAAAAATCTCTCACTTTATTATTTATTTTAAATATACATTTTGTCTTAAAATAGTATGTGTATATTATTTAGATATTTAAAAATATATTAAAGGTTAAAATGGAGAGTGGTATAGAACATATAAAGAGAATAAATCCAGAACCTTCAGAAGTCTATAGTCTAATCTATAAGATTAGAAGAAGAAAAAATGAATTGCTAACTCTGCTGTGTGTGGGACAATATGCCCTCTAACGATTCATACACATAGTCGAAATTCTATCCAAAAAATTTAATTTAAAATGCTCAGAGATTTGTGCTGCCCTGGAACTGCAAACCAAATGCAAATAATCTTTGCTGGTATGTATTCTCACATACCATTCCCACAAAGTTCTGCTGTTTGAAAATGAGTACATTATCCAAATTATGAAACATGAAAGGGAAAAACTACTGCTATAAATGAGTCTGAAGAAGAATATATTCAAAGGAGCATATATACTGAATAATGCATAAGTTCAAATGTTTAGAAAAGTAAAATAAAAAGTTGAATATATGATCCAGGAGTAAGATCTTAGCCTAATACATAAAGGCAAATATTAAAAATTAAAATTACACTGGCTAGGTGAATCAGCAACTTAGACAAAGTCAAAGTAAAATTTTGTAAAAAGAGATACACACCAAGAAATTAAATTGAATGTAAGAAAAAGAAGCAAAGCAAAGAAAAAATATAAAGAGGAAATTCAAAACATTGTAGCAAGAAAAATAAGTTTGGTGTAAGACCAATTCAGAAAAAGCCATGTTCTATAGAGAGAGAAGGAGATAAAAATTAAATGAAAGCAATGGAAATTTAAAGAACATTCTGAAAATATTGCAGAAGAAGAAAAATACTAATACTTAGATTTAGAAAATATCAAAAATTATGCAGAATAAACAAAATAATTTCACATCCAAATACATCATGGTCAAAAGAATGAGAAATAATACAATTTTAAATCAGCCAAAGAGGAAACATAGATTATTTACAAGGGAACAGAACTTTGATTGACAACACCCTTTCCATCAGCAAAAATAAAGTCACAGGACACAAAAACAATAATAAATTTTTTCAATGTACTGAGAAAAAAAATTATCAAATGAAAATTGTTTAACCAACCAAATGAGCATTTAATAATTAAATAAAGACATTTTCAATACATACACACACACACTAGGACACACACACTACACACACTCACACTCCAAAATTGTGTACCAGCAAATGATTCTCACTCAAGAACATTCCTATGTCACATATTTTGAAAACTCCTCAGAAAACAGGTTTTTGTTTGTCTGATAATGTTTTCTTTTCAGCTTCATTATTGATCTAATTTTCTGTGTGCACACTGTTTGTTTAGATATCTCCTACCTTTGTAGTTATATATGGATTCCAGAGTAGTTCTTCCAGGTTGAGGCATGTAGAAATCCCAGCAGGAAGTTTCATTTTTTCTCTAGTGGCACATTTTATTTCACTCATGCTATGGCCAGCACTGAATCACACCACTGTACCTTTATGGAGTGGGAAGGTAACATAAAGTAGTGGCTGGATTACCATTAATCAGGTACAATGTAATCATAATGGAAGTGGAGAACAGATTTTAGCTAATAGCTTAGCTTTCTCCACCATTCCAGCTCGATATGGTCCTTCACCATATAATCCTTTTGGAGGACTTATTTGTTCAAGGGTGACTCATGTCGTATTGCTCATCAGTTAATAATTTCATAATATTGTGATCACAGGCAAGTAATTTTATACCTAAAAGGGACTTTAGTAAAAATGTATCTGTATTTTCATAGATTTGTTTATCTCTTTATTCTTTTCTGGTCTCCTACTAAGGACCAGGCATTAAATACAAAGTGGTGACCAAAGAGTAGTAGTACCCTAAGAGGTTTAAGCCTAAAGGGCAAGATGGGAATGAGATAAATAAGCATGTGTAATAACCTCACTAAATAAGATATTACTTCTAACTTCCATTTTATATGTATATGAATAGAATATGCCATATAAGTATACATGTGTGTACATATATGTACACTGTACATATATACATATATAATGCCACACAAGCACATAGTTTAAAATGTTATTAAAAAGTGTAAGCTGAAATTCATTGTCCTGTGCTCGGCCGCATCTGGTACTTCAATTATTCAGAAGAAACCACTGCTAAATTATTTACTGTTTCATCTATTATTTTTAATCATATTTTTAATAATGTGCTCATGTTGTAGTCCATGATCCATCAATTCTAGATGTATCAATTTTATCTTTATTGTGGTAGATAAGGATTCTTTTTTTTCTTATGTGAGATAATCTCTCCCACTTCCCCATCTTCATTTTTCAAGACTTTTTAAAATTTTGAATAGATTATAGCCATTGTTTATATTAATCACTGATGTAATTATTCTTCATTCATGAGGTAAGCAATATAATGCCATATTTATTGATTCAATTTTTTTATTTAATAATTTCTTATTTTCTCTTTGTGTTATTCCTGTGAATCTAAGTAAGCAACTTATCCATGTTCACATGATAACAAAGAAATGAATTAGACATTTGATCTAATTTTTGTATTGCAAAGATAATGTTCGTCCTACTCTGCAACATGCTAAAGTTTGTGGAATCATCTGTGGGGTAGGCAAATAAAACAAATGACGATTTTAGCCCCATTCTGTTACAACCTGAAGACATGTGATAGTAGTGTAAGGGAAAAAAGTGAAGATTAACATCCCTAGAGCAGGTTTTTCCTCATAAACTCCAAGTCCAAAGTTGTATTTGTCTGTTGATAATCTAAAAACTATGAATATATTCAATTACTCATAATTATTGAATATATAGAAAAACAACTACCAAATAAAGAGACGCTATATTAATTTTCATTCTAGTTATCTAAAATTGTTTAAAAAGAGATATTTAGGTTAAAATTTGAGTAAAAATGTTTAGGTAAAAATTACAATGTAACTGATAAGTTAATATAAAATATTGTGTGGTAATACACAGATAAGTGATTACAGGCTGGGAAAAGCTGCATGCTAAGACAAAGTAATTACCCTTTTATTCCTTATCTATTATATGTCAGGGAGTGTAATTGGTACACATTCACGTGTCTGGTTTTTAAGTCAGTTCATCCAAAGAGATACATGTAGTCCCATTTACAGAGGGAAAAAACTAGGTAAGAATGCTAAATAAATTTCACAAAGTAAGCTAACTGATAAAGAGCAAAGCAGACTTGTCAAATGCTAGACCTGCCCAATCCCAGTGTGCTTTTCTTCATCCTCTGCCATGCCCAGGTGTATATGGAGCAAGGAAAAATCTTAGAAGTTTACAGGGATCTTGAGGAAGCACATTTTTGCTTGATACTATGTATAAGTTACTCACTACACAGATGTTTTGCAGGGCAGAAGAAAATACAAGGTTCTAACCATTTAGCTTAGGCTATGAAAAGAGAAAGTAACAGTAAGCTCATGTGGAACATTCAACAAGATAGACCACAGTCTGAATCATAAAACATACCTAAACAAATTTAAAGGAACACAAATTATGCAATGTTTGATCTCAGACTCCAATAAAATTAAAATTAAACTAGAAATCAATGATGAAAAGATAACTGGACAATCTAAAAAATATATAGAGATTAAATGACACACTTCCAAATAACAGTGCCCCCCACAATCTTAAGATACATTTAAAAACATTTTTGACTTTAATAAAAATGAAAACAACTGAATCTAAAATAAAAGTTGAAATTATAAAAGAAAATGTGGGATTCATCGAAATTAGTGCTCAGAAGGAAATTTATGGCATTGCATATATATTAGGAAAAAATAAATCTAAAATCAATAATCTAAGTTTCTATCTTAGGAAACTAGAAAAAGGAGAGCACATTAAATCTATAATAAAAAGGAAAAAAGAATTACAATAGATATTCAATGAAATTAAAAACAAGAAATCAATTGATAAAATCAACTGATAAGTTTCTAGCCAGTCTAATTGAGAAAAAAAAAAAAAAGGTGGGCCAGGTGTGGTGGATCACCCCTGTAATCCCAGCACTTTGGGAGACTGAGGCGGGTGTATCACCTGAGGTCAGGAGTTTGAGATCAGCCTGGCTAACATGGAGAAATCCCATCTCTACTAAAAATACAAAAATCAGCCGGCCACGCTGTCAGACACCTGTAATAGCAGCTACTTGGGAGGCTGAGGCAGGAGAATCTCTTGAACCTGGGAGGCAGAAGCTGCAGTGAGTGGAGATCACACCACTGCACTCCAGCCTGGGCAACAGAGTGAGACTCCATCTCAAAAAAACAAACAAAAAAAAGAGGACACAAATTACTAATAATGGAAACAAAAGAAGGTAGATTATTACAGACCTATGGGCATTAAAAGGATAATAAACATATACTATGAACAATGCTATGCCCACAAATTTGATAACCTAGATGAAATGGACCATTTTATTTTGAAAGACAATCTTCCAAAACAAACAAAAAGAAATGGAAAATCTGAATAGGCACATATCTACTAAAGAAATTGAATTAATAATTATTAACCTTCCAAAACAGAAAGCACCAGGCTTAAATGGGTTCACTGGTATGTTTCATCAAACATTTAAGAAGCATTCGTACCAATTCTTTGCAATCTGAAAAGACAGAAGCAAAGGGGGTAACTACTAATTCCATGAGGCTAGCATTACCCTAATACTAAAGCAAAAGGCATTGAAAATATCTATACTATATACCATTATCTCTCCTGAACATAGATAAAAGATTATTTACAAAATGTTAGCAAATGGAATCCAATAATGTATGGAAAAATTTATATACCACAACCAAAAGAGATTGATTACACACATGCAACACATTTGAAAATCAATTGATGTAATTTATCACATCTACAGGTTTAAGAGGAAAAATCACATGATCATATCAGTAAATGTAGAAAAAGCACTTGACAAAATCCAACACCCATTCATGATAAAAACTGTAAAACTAAATAGAAAGGAACTCCCTCAAGTTGATAAAGAGTATCTACACAAAAACCTGCAACTAACATCATATTATACTTAATGGTGAGAAACTTGAATGTTTCCCACTAAAATCAGGAACAAGGTAAAGATGTCTATTCTCACCACTTCTTTTCAACATCATACTGGAAGTACCTGTTAATAAACAAGACAAAAATAGGAAATAAAATGCATACAGATTGGAAAGGAAGAAATAAAACCATATGTTCACAAACGACATAATCATCTTTGTAAGAAATCTGAAAGAATTGACAAAAAATTTTCTTGAAACTAGTAAGTGACTGTAGCAAGGTAGCAGGACATTGGATACAAAGTTAATATGCAGCAGTCAATTAATCCCTTTAATACACACAAGCAATAAACACATTAAATTTAATTTTCAAACATAATATCATTTACATTAGCACCCCCTGAACATATATAGGTAGACATATAACAAAATATGTAGAAGATCTATATGAGGAAAGTTACAAAGCTCTTTTGAAAAAAAAAAAATCAAAGAACCAAATAAATGGAGAGATATTCCACATTCACAAAAAGTAGGACTCAATATTGTAAAAATGTTAGTTATTTCCTACTTGATCTATATATTTGATGCTATACCAATCAAAATCCCAGGGATTTATTTTCTGGATATAAACAAACTGATTATAAAGCTTATATGCACAGACAAAAAAAAAAGAATAGGCAAAAAATATTGAAGGAGGACAAAATTGAAGACTGACACTATCTAGCTTAACACTTACTATAAAATGCAATAATTAAGACAGTATGTATTGTATTGGTGAAAAAATAGATCAATGAAATACACTAGAGAGCCAAGAAATAGAGCCATGTAAACTCATCATCAACTAACGTCTGAAAAGATTAGTAAAGACAATAGAATCTAGCAAAGGCAGTCTTTTCAGCAAATGGTATAGCACACCTGAACGGTCACATGCAAAAAAACAACCAAGAAAATGTAGACACAGACCTTAACATTTTTATAAAAGTTAACTCAAAATAGATTATACATCTAAAGTAAAATGTAAAACTGTAAAACTCCTGGAAGATAATAAAAGAGAAAGCCTAGATGATCTTCAGTATGGCAATAGAGTACAATGCTGAAGGCACAATCCATGAAATAATTAATTGATAAGCTGTATTTTTACAATTTTACAATTAAATTTTAAAAATTAAAATTTAAAAATTCTGCCTCACAAAAGTCACAGGATGAAGAAACAAGCCAGACTGGGGGAACATATTTGCAAAAAGCACATCTGATAATGGGCTATTAACTCAAAATATACAAAGAACTCTTACAAGTCAACCATAAGAAAACAAACAACCTGATTTATCCAAAAGGTCTTAATAGACTCCTCACCAAATAGGATATATATATGACAAATACATTTATGAACAGATGCTCCAGATCATCTGTCATCAGGAAAATACAAATTAAAGCAATCAGTTATTACTATACACCTATTATAATGGTCAAAATCCAGAACACTGACAAAATCAAATGGTGGTGAGGATGTGTAGCAACAGGAACTCTCATCATTGCTGATGGGATTGCAAAATGTTTCATATGCTTTGGAAGACAGGGGAGTAATTTCTTACAAAACTAACATACTTAACATACGATCCAGCAATTGGACTCCTTGTTCAAAGGAGTTGAAAACATATGTCCACATAAAAACTTACACACAGATATTTATAGCAATTGTATTGATATTTTTCAAAACTTTGAAGCAACAATGTGTCCTTCAGTAGATGAATAAATAAACTGTGGTACCTCTATTCAAAGAAATATTACTTAGCACTAAAGAGAAAGTAGCTACCACACCATTAAAAAAGACATGGAGAAATCGTTAAGTGCATTTTACTAAGTGAAAGAAGCCAATCTAAAGTGGCTACATCCTGTATTATTCCAATTACATGATATTCTAGAAATGGTAAAATCATGGAGATGGTAAAAAGACCAGTGATTACAAGAGTTTAGGGGTAAAGGGAGATGTGAATAGGAAGATAATGTAATTTTTAGGGCTGTGAAAATACTCGGTTACTATAATGGTTACATATGTCATGATATGTTCCATTTGTTCCAACCCATACAATGTACAATACTAAGAGTGAATCCTAATGTAAAGTAAGCACCTTGGTGATTAGGATGTGTCAGTGCAAGTTCATCAGTTGTAGCAGATGGACTACTCTCCTGGGGAATGCTGAAAAGCTGAAAGGCTGCGCGTCTGCGGAGCTGGAGGTATATGGCCAACCTCTGTACCTCTGTTTCTGTGAAACTAGAACCATTCAAAACATAAAAATATAATTTTATAATAATATAAAGCTATAATGTAAAGCATCAGCAAGCACTCTGTGATTCATTACTAATAATTACTTATTATTTACATTTTAATTCTTTTAAATGATAATATAAATGAAAACATAGAAGGTGCAATGCTCTCATTAATTATAAAGAACCTTTTCTAATTCTGAATACAAAATTACTTGACATCAAATACTGTTGGTATTAATTTAAAAAGAACTATAGGCAGGCGTGGTGGCTTACGCTGTATCCCAGAACTTTGGGCAGCGGAGGTGGGCAGATACCAAGGTCAGGAGTTCAAGACCAGCCTGACAAACATGGTGAAACTCTGTCTCTACTAAAAAATACAAAAATTAGCCTGGCATGGTGGCATGCACCTGTAATCTTAGATACTTGGGAGACTGAGGCAATAGAATTGATTGAACCCGGGAGGCGGAGGTTGGAGTGAGTCAAGATCATGCTCAGCCTGGGCAACAGAGTGAGACACCATCAAATAAATAAATAAATAAATAAATAAATAATAAATAAATATTTTTTTTTAAAAAGTATTATATAGCACACAACAGCATTGTTATATTTTATTTTATTTATTTCATATTTTCTTTTCAAAATCATGAAGCAGCAACATCATTGTACTTGAGTTTTCAGAACACATTTTTTACTCTTACTGCCTAAACAATTCTTTTTTTTTTTTTTGCCTTTCATGGTTGCCTTCTTAAGGCACATCAAAATCCACATAGCAAGCCATCTGCCTCTAGTGCTGATGAAGTGTTTGCAGGTATAATGAGAAAAATACCTAATGTTTCTTATATTTTTACTTAATTTTTGTTCCTTGGGGTGTGTTTCTGCAACTGGCAAGTTTTCTGTGTGTCTTCCATGGAAGAAAGTCCCCTGAGGCAACAGGGGCTTGTTTGACTTCAGAAAAGGCTCTGCATCCCTTGCTCCCCTAATGCAACATCTGAGTGTATGCTGCCTGCCAAGGAGTGGTGCACCTGTGTGCAGCTTTCACAATGCCCCAGAGCCATCTGGAGAACCAAATGAGTGCCAGGGAATTAGCAAATTTGGACACAAACCAAGTCAAGCAACTTATTTAAGAGACAGACTCAGCTTTCTCAATTCTTCCTCTTTAGCAAGTGATGGAAAAATTAGATTTGGAGTCAAAGCTAGGTGAAAACTACTTCTTTACTTCTTAAAAGCTTTGTTACCTTATCCTTAATTAATCTATCTAATCGTACTGTCCTTATCCATAAAATGTAAGAATACATCTATAAAAAGCTCACAATTTTATAATATGCATTATGCCTAATGTTTCATTTCTTTTGACTTCACAAACTCTGGAGATACAGATCAAATTAGGCCTGGGAAACCTGGGTACTTATCTTTGTGCAAATAATTTAAGTAAATTTTTCCACTCCAAGGAATGGACCATAACGTCCACCTCTTAAGTGAGGACTATGTAGTGACTTCTTTCCTATGAGAATAACAAGGGAAATCAGGGAGGAAAGTTTGACTTTCCAGTGAAGAAACCTGGCAAACAGTCCCTCAAGACAATGCGGCATCATCTTAATGATGTGTACTTTTGGTATGATGTATGAAAGATGCTATTTTTCTCTGTTGTCTTGCTTCCCAAAACCCATAGCCCTAGTCTAACCATGAAATAAACATCAAGCAGACCCAAACCCAGGAACAGTCTTACAAAATAATCTTCAAAATTTTCAGGTCATCCAAAAAAATAGTCAATTTCGAGTAACTGCCATCATTTAGGAGAGCCTAAGCATGGCCTGGATGAGATTCTAGAACAGAAAAAGGATATTATATAAAGATTAAGGAAATCCCAAAAACATACGAACTTTAGTCAATCATAATGTGTCAGTAACATTGCAGGAATCTGCATATGATGTACACAGGGACATTTTTTACTCTCCTTTGCCATTATTCTAAATCTAAAGTAAATATAAAATTAAGGTATTGTTAAGAAAGCCAAATGCATAGGAAGTCACAGTAAGGGAAATGGCTACATAAGGTATTCCCATTTTTCTCTCTTACTATGACTGCACCTTTTTGAATATTAGACCAGAAAGAATGCATTCTTAAATATTCATCGTAAGCAATCAATTTTGTCTGAATATACTTGAAAGTTTTTTTAATTGAAACACATTTTTAAAAATGTAAATGATCAAAATATGTTTTTAGTTGAAACTAAATGTATGTATGTATAGGCATTGTCTACAATTCTCTTTGAAAAAATAAAATCTAGGAATGTAGGTGCACGTTCTCAATTGAGTTTTGATTTTGCATCATGCTCAATTCAGTGAGCTTCTTAGTTGAAGGGATAATGGGACTCATAAAATCATGACAGGTAATTTATACTTAATGAAATTGTCCCCATGAAATTTTGCATGAAAAAAATTAAACTGGGGTAAAGTTTGCTAAAACAAATAGTATTGTGAATAATGTAGGTTAAAAACAATGCCTTTGAGCCAACTGAATTCTGGCCACAGGAATTTTGGGGAAAATGTGAGAAATATGTTTTGTCTAACTTGTCCAATGTGCTAATATTTACTCTATGAATTTTGTAGGAGAAAATTGACTGGAATATGAAATAAAATTTGCTTTCCTCTTCATTAAGGCTACATTTGGACCACAGAGGAGAAGAATCTGACTATCTCCTCTGAATCCAATATTTATGAACTGCAATTCTAGTTTTTGTTCATTCAGACTACCAAGAGGGTCAGAGGCTTGGGACTCAGAAATACCTAGACACAGACTCCAACTCTGATGTCTGAATGACACTGATAATTTGTACAACTTTGAAAAACCTCATTTTCTTCTCCTCACATGCAGAAAGTAATAATCACTTAATGTATCAGGTGTCTGAAAACTGTTAAACAAATATTCGTTTCTTTCCTATCTGTTTCCACTTTCCACACTCCCTCCTTCTCATATCTATGAAACAAAGCAAATGGAACTCCATTCATCACTTGTCTGATCAAGTCCAGTAAACCCACAAAATACTTAACATTTTAAAATTATTCTGCCCAGAGTTCCCACCCACAAGAATAATATTGGCAACAATCTGAACATTTGTTTGCATTATGATGGCTATAGGGATTTTTGTCTCCTTTAACTTCAGAGGAAAACACTCCTCTGCATTCAGATTTACAGGGCAGGTTGCCACATGGAGCAGAATAGTCAGAAGTCAGAGTGATGTACTTATTAATATGGTGAAGCAAGAGAGACTACTCAATATTTGCTGTTGATAATGAGGCTGGCATACTTGGCTTGAGACTTTCTTCCACTTAATTGGATTTCAAATTTTTGACTACAAAGAAATGGCTATTAATCCTCAAAAAGTGACCATTTTTTCCTTAACAGTTCCTCTTTATGGTATCATCTGCTAATCCCCACAATAATTGGTTTAATTAAAAGAAAAATATCCTCTTTATTTCATTATGACTTATCCAAAATATTTTATAGGTCTATCCATAATTCTTACATAACTGAATTCTGAATTACTCTTAATTTACTTACACAAAAATATTCCCTTTTATCGTCTTTTCCTCAAGATGTCTATTATGAACACGTGGATACCAAAAGTAAAAATAAAAGGCCATTTACAAGAGGATCTCTTATAGAATAATATCCCAGTTAGAGAAAATATGTATAAAGTTTATTAATAATTATTTTATAACATATTTATAATACTTATTTTCATAATATTTACTTCATATGTCATATAAAACTATAGTACTTTTTATAGTATTTTGTTAATATCATTATATTTTATAATGTTTGCATCATCTGAATGAGTTGATAGAAAACACTTGGTATTGGAGGAGTTTTGGTGAAAATCTGAATGGTTATCTGGGTGTTTCACTTCCAAATCATATAATCTCAGGTGACTACTTTAATCTCTCTGATTTTCCATTATAAATGACAGGCAGGACTTTGAGGTTTAAATCCTACCTTTCATGATCTTGGAAACATTATGCAACCTTTCTGAACCTCAGTTTCCTTATTTGTAAAAAGGAGTTCATCAGAGTATCTCCGTCATTGATACTGTCATAATTATTCATTATATGTAACATACTTACAATCAAACCTTATATACTAGGTGCTATATAACTTTTCCCCTTCTTTATTATAAATAGAGAGTTTTATTCTGTAACATGCAAATTGTTTGTTATACTTAGGGCACTAGAAGGATGAATGGGAGAGTTTCTGGCTTATAGGTGCTGAAATTCCTATTAAACATTGAACTGCATGTTTTGCAAATAATGCTCAGTGTCACAATAGGGTAGTTCCTAAGGAAGAGCATTTTTAAACTTTATTCTTTGATTCTATAACTACTTCTGGAGTACCTTCTAGTCTCCATGACATTTTCTAGGGCTTGGAACAAAAATAAACAAATACGTCATATAGAAGATGATTAGTGATGCTACTGTGTGGGAACTTGTCTTGATGCAATAACGACCTCCATGCACACTATTAGGAAAGAGAGCTCAGTGGGCATTGAGCACCAAAGCTCACAAACAAAATCAAAATGCTTGATCACACAGCTATTGAATCAATTTAAAACACAGAGTGAGAAGCAAAGGAAAAAACATGACACTTAGCATAGTGTGAAAATAAGTTGAGAGGTCCTCACTACCTGAATCCCATGGCATACAGTGCTCACCTGTCCCAACAGTCTCTGCCACGTCAACCTTTATGCTGATGGTGTCACAAACAAGGACAGAATTTAGGTTCAAACAATGAGGACCACAGATGGAAAGTATTCTGGTTCAATAACACACTTGCCCCATTGGAGAGACTAGGGATGTATAGCTTGGCACAGCTGAAGCTTGACTGAAGAACAGTTATAGGATTAACTAATTAATTAATTAATCTGAGCAGAGAATATTTGGGACCAGAAGAGTTGTCGTCAGCATGTGGCTGAATTAAAAACCTCATCAAATTTAAGTATCTGTACCTGCTGACTACATCCTGAACATTCAGTGGCTCCTGTATACTTACATATAGTGGATAATTAGCTCGTAAATCTCTCTCAGTACTCTCACTCCTTTGTGTTTAATACACATGCTCTGTTTCTGCATCACCTATCTCATAATTTAACATATCACATGCATTTTGCCCGTATCTAACGAAAGTTTTGCTACTACTTATCCATCTAGAATATTCTAGTTTTTGCTTGTGTTTGACAAACTGTAAATTGATTGATTAATGCACAAGTACATTATAGATATGAAAAAAAAGAGCAGGCTAATGATAGTTTGGCCTCCAAGTCACCTATAACATTCCTACTCCCCTGGTCCAGCACATGAATCAGCCCTTCCAATGGTAGAAGTTTTCCCACATTTCTGCACTGGCACTGACACTTGTGTCTCTGTCCTCCAGCTGCTCTGGGTGCTACTCCCTCAGTCCCTGTGGGCCTCAGTCCCACTGCCTCTAATCAGTGGTTAGAGCCTGCTGACCAATCTGCTTCTGCCACCCTCTGCTTCTCCTTCTCTGAGACTCTTGGCATGGCTCCTCTCTCTTCTAGAGCTTGGAGGAGTTTGCTTCTTTCCTGATTAGTGATCTCAGAAGCACACCTCCGTCTCCCTCTGGGTGGCAAAAAAATATCATTCCTTCACATGTTGATGTGGTTTGGTTTTGTGTCCCCACCCACCCAAATCTCATCTCAAATTATAATCTCCATAAACCCAATGTGTCAAGGGCGGGACGAGGTGGAGGTAGTTGGATCATGGGGGCAGTTTCCCTCATGCTCTTCTCATGATAATGAGTGCGTTTCAGGAGATCTGACAGTTTTAGAAGTGTCTGGCATTTCCCCTGCTTGCATTCATTCCATCCTGCTACCCTGCGAAGAAGGTGCCTGTTTTTCCTTTGCCTTTCACCATGATTGTAAATTTCCAGAGGAATTCCAGCAATGTGAAACTGTGAGTCAATTAAATCGCTTTCATTTATAAATTATCCAGTCTCAGATATTTCTTCATAGCAATGTGAGAATGAACTAATATACATGTCCTGTCTTCATTTTAGAGATATCATAGCAGAGTTGTGTGGATCCTTACCTCTCTCTCTCTCTCTCTCTCTAACCCATCTTTCCATCTATCTCCATCTATAAAAATGAATATTGCCTTATATATTTTTCTTCCAATATTCATCCCATGACTGTTCTTTCAGTGGTCTCCGTGTTCATTTCCACATTCTGGTTTTCAGTGAGCAACTTCAAATGCATCAAAAGGGTTCTATCTATCTGAATTCCAAAAGTGATGTATGTAGAATCATTTCAATAGGCTTCTTTGGCCCAGTGTAAATCAAAATTTCCTTCCAGCTGCCACTGAGCATGAAATACTTAGTAATACTATAGGAATATATGTCTTTGCAATAAGAACCCTCATCACACAAAAGACATATAAAAGTTCTTTAATATACTTTTGCTGTGGTTTGAAAGATACGGGGGTAAAAAACTAAACATGATTTTCAAAAATTAGAAACTTTTTGAATAAGTAATATTTAAAATGAGAAAAGGTAATTTTGACAGGTAGATATTAGAGACAGGGGATTGATTACTTGGGAAGAAAAATAAATAAATAAAAGCATGATGGCTTTCAGGGTGTTTCCAAAGAAAAATCGATGAATTTTTATACATCTGAAAATTGTGGTGAGAGGGACATTTGTATACAATTGCTCCACAGATGGTTTTATGGCAGCCACTGACCTAACCAGTGATCTCTTATTTGCCATTTTATATTAACTTTTCACATTCCTCAAGTGTACAAGATATGTTTTTGTTGCATAAAGATATTTAGAATGTTTTTATAATTAATGTTTCTGTGTTTTAATGTCATAGTTTTCACAATGTTTACTATTAAAATTAATGATTTCTTATAATCAGAGAAATAAGCTATTAATCATATACTCTCAAGAATTCTCACCAAGGGAAAAATATATGATTATAATCTAAAAACCCTTGAAAACTCAAAATGTCAATCTGGTTTGCTTCCGGAATATGAAAACAGACTAGGATTAAGTCCCTATGTGTAAAACCATCAACTTTTCTTCAGATACTCTAATCATTTTTGGTTATGTCTTTGGTCTTGACTTAATTTGGAGTAATTCCAAACTCTGCATTCACAAAATAGCTACTTAATAAGTGAAGAAAAGCTAGACATAATCTCCATAAATGGACTATCTACTTTTCTTGAACAATCAGGATTTGTCAATCACCTATTTGTATTTCACCCTGTGTCTCTGCCTGCATAAAGCAATCAATCAACCAATTCATGCCATTTTTTTTTAAATTTAAAAATCTTCACTAGAATAAAGACAAATATAAAACTCTATCATTACCTTCAACATAAAGACAACAATTTTATCTTTGGAATATTCCTAGGAAGCTTTTGGTGTTAGCTAAGATGCATCCATTTGCAAGCTGTATGCCCCAAATCAAAACACAACATTGATTTTCTACAATAACAAGAACTCCAGCAGTAAGGCAAGCTCCAGGCTTGACAGGTTTACTGGTTGACTGCTGTCATCAAGGACCAAGATGTTTTCCATTCTCTGACTGGTCAGTCCTCCTCTATGTACAAACTTTGCATTCGCACTTGGTCCCAAGATGGTAAAATGGTTGCAGAAGTTGCAGGTATCATACAGATACAAAAACCATTATGAAGATGAAAAGTACATTTATTTCTTTCATTTATTCCTTACATGCAAAGCATTCTATTAAGATTTATCTCCTGTCCCAATGGGAACCTAAACCAGTCACTGCCAGGAGAAACCAGACTGCCATCATTAGATTAGACAAATAATTTGTGAGTAGTAAAAATATTGAGGAAGGAACCACAAAGCCCCGTACATCAGGCAGATTTTAATGGGCGTTGCTTCTTCACCAGTGGGTGACCCAGCCCGGCACCATCACAGCAACCCCCAGGGTGTTGGGCTGTGGAGGGGCTGTTCACCTCCTCCCCATGTCCTCCCTGCAGTGGCCAGTGTGATTGCAGCAGCTTCTCCGGAAGGTCCGCCACTGCCATCAAAACTATAGTCTGAATTTAGGTAATATACCATCTCTGTATCTCAAGTACATAGCTCAGTACCTAGCACTCAATGGATTCCATCAATATTTACAAAATAAAGGAAGGAGGGAAGAAGAGTTAAGAAAAGAGAGGTAAGCACTAAGAGAGAAGAAGAAAGAAAAGTGGAATAAGGAGAGGTAAGATTGAAATATCACTCCGATGACTTCCCATCTCACTGAGTAAAAACCAAGTGCTTACCTTGGTCTATAAGGTGGTGCATGGCATGGCCCATAAATTGTTCTATTATAAAGACACATGCACATGTATGTTTGTTGTGACACTGTTTACAATAGCAAAGACCTGGAACCAACCCAAATGCCCATCAATGATAGACTGGACAAAGAAAATGTGGCACATATACACCATGGAATACTACGCAGCCAAAAAAATGATGAGTTTGTGTCCTTTGTAGAGACATGGATGAATCTGAAAACCATCATTCTCAGCTAACTGACAAGAACAGAAAACCAAACACCGCATATTTTCACTCATAGGCCAGTGATGAACAATGTGAACACTTGGGCACAGGGAAGGGAACAACACTCACTGGGCTAGGTGGGGGGGTGTGGAGGGGAGGAGAGGGGGAGGGACATATGGGGAGTGATAACACCGGGAGAAATGCCTGATGAAGGTGACTGGGCGGGGTCGGGGGATGGAGAGAGCAAACCATCATGACAGGTATGTACCTATGCAACAATCCTGCAGGATTCAGGATGTGCACATGTACCCCAGAGCCCAAAGTATGAAAAAAAAAAGCCACAACATGGATAAATTATAATCCTAATAGAGCTGCAAACTTATAGAGAAGTGTATTGTGATGACCATTTTCCATTATATCATTTGCATCTTATTAGCATTTTATGTCAAATCTAGTTTATTTACTATCATATGAATTTAGCAGTGACATTTTCGTGAAAGTCATAAACAAACAACAGATATGAAAATGCTGAGGAGGCTGGGTGTGGTGGCTCACACCTATAATCCTAGCACTTTGGGTGGCCAAGGCAGGCAGATCACAAGAGATCAGGGGTTCAAGCCAGCCTGGCCAACATGGCAAAATCCCGCCTCTACTAAAAACTGCGAAAAAATTATTAGCCAGGTGTGGTGGCAGGTTTCTGTAATCCCAGCCACTCGGGAGGCTGAGGCAGGAAAATCGCTTGAACCTGGGAAGCAGAGGTTGCAGTGAAACAAGGTAGTGCCATTGTACTCCAGTCTGGGCATCAGAGCAAGACTCCGTCTCAAAAAAAATACTGAGGAAGCCTCAGATGACCAATAATGTAACATGCAATGAGGTTGTTTTCTAAGAAAAGTTGTGTTCTGTCAGTTTTGATACTAAATATAATTTGTAGTTTCCAAATTATCAGGAAATTATTTCTTCATATTTTCCAAGCATTTTGGAAGATCTTTTCAGCCTTCTTCTCTATAATTATTAAGCTAAGCTAGTATATCACCTAAATCATCAATCCAATGAAATAATGTACTTGAAAAAGTTTTAAATTGTTTTCCATATATTTCAGTTGAGATTGCTAACTTGGTAATTTTCTATGCTTTTAGTACTTCGGGCCTTTCAGAATGAAGTCAAATTGAAACAAGATTACCTTTGACAATCAGGTAAATACAAAGAATAAGATTAACAAGTGCTATAAATAAGGTGTATCTTATTTAAGGACACACTAGACACTACTAACTTTAACAGAGTTATCAATAAGTATAATAGATTGTGTTTTGTATGAAAATTTTTCATGGGGTTCTAAAAACCAGAACTAATTATTTCATCTATAGAACATTTGCTGAGTCTGTATAAAATTATGAACTAACATTCAGTAAATGATGATATAGGCAATTGTATTTAAAAGAAAAACATTGTATTCAAAACTCTGCTAAGGACAGTCCTCAGTTCAGTACAGAGTAATTATGAATATCTTCGGAATAAGAGAGATGATAGCAAATAAGAAATATTGATCCACTTCATGAACCTGGCAATATATACTAAACTACAGTATAGCAGAAGCTTTTAAAAATTAATTTGAAAACTAAACTCTACTTCTAAAAGAATTTTGAATGTAGTACTTTCACTGTTGTGCAAAACGGCAATCCTGATTCATCAAGAGAAATGAAAAGACAAGTTCCAAACTGAGGAAAGTCATTCATAATATACATCAGAAAAAAAAAAATCAAGAATGTATAAATGACCCATGCATGTCAATAAAAAACTATAAATAATACAAGAAAAAAACAAGTAAAATACACAGATAGGAATTACATAGAAGAGGAACTACATAAAGCGATAATCATTGGAAGATATATTTAACATCACTAGTGGTTAGAGAAAATAATCAAGACTACAAAAAATATGATTTTACCTCTAATTACTTGACACAAATTGAAGTCTGACAATAACTTTGTGTTCAAGATGAATACAAAACAATTAACCATACTGACTCTCACATAACTTGTTGTCTTTACCAAAATAGTTACTAACAGAAAAAGATAAAAGAAGATAAAAGTTTTACTATGTGCTCCTGAAACTCTCTGTCAAACAACAAACAAAACAAAATTGAAACAACAAAACAAACATTTACATATACATTAAATTATTCAACTCCTGTATAAATAGCATGAAATTGCAGTTTACATCCCAACACTATTCACTGCTTTCCTCAATATTTTAACACTGCTGTGTTCATCGTGTTTCTCAGGTAATCCTATTTTATCCTTACAATAAAAAACCTGTCTTCAACTTTATTCGATCCTTCATAAATATCTCAACTTTGCACCCCCAATCTAAATTGCAACTAAGACTTCATCAAGGTAGTGCTTTATCTTACTATGTTAAACTCAATCCTATCAGAAGTTAATATATGAGATATTTTCAGGGATCCAGCATTTTACACGAAGCTGTATATCAGCAACTTACATTGCCTCTAGAAGTGTAAATTGATGCAATACAGTTTATATTTCTTTTCTCAGGAGATGCAATAGAGGCCAAAAGGCAGTGAAGTGCTCAAAGAAAGAAAAAAATTGTCGATGGCAAATACAATATCTGACAAAGCTGTATTTTGAAAATGAAGGAGAAATAAATGAATTCCTAGTTAAGAAAAAAACTAAAACAATTTGTTGTTAACAGACACATCTTACAACAAGTCCTAAAGGAAGTCTTTAGACTGAAAATAAGTAACCTCAGACAGCAATCAAATCTGCACACAAAAATAAAAAGCACTATGCAATTGCAAATGACAGCATAAATGCATATTTTCTCCTATTAAGGGACTAAGGAAACAACTGTATAAAATAACATGTATGTAATATATTGTTGGGCATATAACCTATAAAAGCGTAAAAAGGGAGGTGGTGGTAGCAAAGATGTATTGGGCAAAAGAAATTATTCCAAATGGTAACACAAATGCACAGGGACAAGTGAAGGGAATCAGAATGGATAAGTAAGAAAGTTAACATTACAAAAGCTATAAATACACACTTATTTACCTTTTTTTAAAAAAAATCTCAGCTTCTTTAAAAGACATAAACTTCTATAAAGTAATTGTTATAGTAATGTATTTTTGGCTTAATAACATTCAAAGATGTAATATGTATAATATAATAACCCAAACAGAAGGATAATAAAATGCAAATATATATGAATAACATATCTATATTGGACTAGAATTAAGTTAGTTGAATATGAGTCTAGGACCTCTATGGTAAGCTCTATACCAACCAGAAAAGAAGTCATAAGAAATATACCTTTAAACACATTAAAGATATTAAAATGGCACATTAGAATATATTCTCTTAGTGCAAATGAAAGCAGTAAAGTAGAATTAGAAGAACAAAAAATATAAGATATTAGACATAAACATTTAAAAATAAAGTCTAAGACATAAATCTAACTACCACAACAAGAAAATTAAAAGTAAATAGATTAAATAAGCCAATCAAAAAAGCAGAGATTGCAAGTGTGGATTTGAAAATATGATCCAACTGTATGCTATCCAGGACTTTAAATTAAATAGATTAAATAGGTTAAAAAAATAGAAAAATATATATTATGCTAATAGCAACCCCAAGAAATCTGGAGGAGCTATGCTAACATCAAAGTGGATTTTAAAACAAAAAATGTTACTAGAGATAAGGAGAAACATTTTATAAAAATTATAGGATTCATACAACAGGGAGATACAATAATTATAGGTATATATGTTCCTAATAACAGAACACTAAACTGCATAAAGTAAAAACTGACAGAAATGAAGAGAGAAATAGAAAACAGCAATGATAGCTGAAGCAAAATTCTACTTTCAGTAATGGATAGACCAGGCAGAATACCAACAAGAACATAGAAATGAGCAACAACACATATATCAATTATATATAACTGATATCTATAGATTGTTCCAATAGAAAACAGCAGAAAAGTATATTATTCTCAAGTATACATGGGACATTTTCTAGTATAGGTCATATGCTACCTCTAAAAAAAAGCCCTCAATACATTTAAGATAATAGAAATATTACCTAATATTGTTCTGACAAGTTAACTGAATGGGAAATCAATAACAGAAATAAATTTGGAACACTTATTATATTTGGAAATATAATAATGCTCCCAAATAACTAAATAAGAAGAAATAAAAAAGAACATTAGAGAATGCTTTGAGATAAATAAAAATGAGGACACAACATACTTTAATTATTCAGAATGAAGCAATGGCAGTCTCAGAATGAAAATTGTAGCTGTAAATGCTTGTATTAAGAGAGATGGAAGATCTAAAATTGGTAACCAAACCATCCAGCTTAAGAAACTGGAAAAAGAAAATCAAACCAAACCCAAAGCTAGCAGAAATAAGGAAATAATAATGAGCAGAAAACAATGAAATAGAAAACAGAAACACAATAAAGAAAATCAATGAAATCTAAGCTGGCTATTTCAAAAGATCAATTATTTAAGAGAAAAATTACCACAATCAGAAATGAAAGAATATTCCTTACTATTGACCTTGTAGAAATAAAAAGTATAGTAAGGAAAAGCATGAACAGGACATCCAAATGGGTTATTAAAATAAGAAAGATTTTTATGCTCCTTTTTTTTTTTTTTTTTTGAGACAGAGCAGAGTCTCACTCTGTTGCCAGGCTGGAGTGCATTGGTGCAGTCTCCGGCTCCCAAGTTTAAGCAATTCTCCTGCCTCAGCCTCCCGAGTAGCTGAGATTACAGACACGTGCCACCATGCCCAGCTAATTTTTGTGTTTTTAATAGAGACGGGGGTTTCACCATTTTGGGCAGGCTGGTCTTGATCTCTTGACCTCGTGATCCACCGGCCTTGGCCTCCCAAAGTGTTGCGATTATAGGTGTGAGCCACCGTACCCAGCCTCATACTTTTTAGTATTCATGGAAATACAACTTTAAACCACAATAATTTATAACCATATAGTTGCCAAAATGGAAGGTAATACAAAACAAACATCAACAAAAGCTGACAAGACCAAATCATAGTAATATTGGAGGACACTTATTATTCTTGATAGCAGTGCAAAGCAGAACAACTAATTAAGAAGGCTTATTCACATTACCTACTGACATTAAAAATATGCATATGGCATGATAGAGCAATTTTACTCCTAGGTATATATCAAAGAGGATAATACGTGCATGCATCTCAAAGACTTGCACTAGCACACGTGTTTTTGCATTTTAACAATACTTTACACCTGATCTTAGCCAAAAGGCTGAGAAGCAATTTTAACAATACTTAAAAAAAGAGTAATAAAAAAGTCCAGAGTATAGTTAGTAGTATATTGATACAATGAACTAGTATACAGCCATTAATATAAACACATTACAGTTGTACATAGTAACACAGATGGATTTCAGAAACATCATGCAGAGTAAAAGGAGCCAGGCACAAACAAATACATGTTGTGCCTTTTTTATGCTGTAATAAATAACTACAATGACAGGGAGCACAAAAATGTAGGCTTATGGATGCATGTTTACTTAGAAAAATTATGAAGAACAATCAGAAATAAATACATGGGTGTAATCAACTGCTTCCTTCGTTCAATTTACCTAACTTGTTTGGTCCAATTACTAAAAATACCTTGGATGATTGAAAACCTCTCTAATCTCTTTTGCAAATAGCTGTACCCTATCTATATGAATTTATTTTGTGGATTAACTCTGCAAAAAAATGATGATTTCAACAAAAGAAAATATGCAATTGCTATCTGATTTACTGTTTTTTAAATTTTTACCTTAATTTATTAAAGTAATATAAATTTAATACTGCATGTTCTCATACATGGAAGTTAAACAAACTTAATCTCATAGAAGTACAAAGTAGAACAGTGGATACCAGAGGCTGGAAAAGGTGAGAGAAAGTGAGGCACAGGGAAAGATTTCTTAAAGGATACAAAATTACAGTTAGAGGAATGAGTTTTAGTATTCTATAACCTTGTACAATGACTACAGTTAACAATCACATATCATATAGTTTCAAATAGCTAAAGGGAGGATATTGAATATTTGCAACACAAAGACATGATAAATGCATGAAATAATATTCTAATTACCCTAATCCAATCACTATGTGTTATATGCATTGAGCATTATCATATACCCCATCATACGTACAATTATTATGAGCCAATGAAAAAAAATGACTGCATGTGTAATATTGTAATACTTTACGATATAAACAAATTTGGCAAAAAAATAAGTTTAAATGAATAAAAAAAAACCTATATCCATATCTACAGTTGGGCTTGCAAATATTTTTTAATATATTTGAGATCATTCTACAGGTATAATTTTGTAATGCTTTTTATTTTTAAAATAAAAATTTTGCATAATAGTGCTATAAATAATGTTCAAATGTCATTATCAAAGATTGTATAATAATTGATCCTGTACTGCCTTTAAGTTTCCTAACCTTTCCAATATTATTTTTTTCCTACATTTTCCTTCTGTATTTAGCACTAGGATGAGTGTCACTTCAAATTACAACATCTTCTCTATTCATGATTATTTATTTAATGTCCAGGGCAGAACCACTGTGTCATTTCATCTTCATGTGACCTTTTTAATATGACTCTTGACGTTTATTGATAACATGCTTTCTCAACAGTTTTAACATGCTCACCAGTAGTGTATCCAAGACTGCATTATTTCCTATCTCCTTGTCAGCATAGAAGTTTCACAAGTTTAAATTATTTGAGAGATGGGAAAAAGCACCTCATGGTTGTTTGAATTTTCACTTATTTGAATTACTGGAGAGGTTAAATACTATACCATATGTTGCAAATTTATATTTCCACATCTAAAACTGCCTCTTTATGACCTTTGTCCATTTATCTGATTGAACTCTTACTGTTTTTTTCTCATGGTTTCATACAATTTTTATATGGTAAATATTTTTATTTCCAATAAAATATTTATTATATCTATTTTTGAATAGGCTTTATTTATCCCATAGTGTATTTATTTGTTAATCAGCCAAATAAATTTGAAATAATTATTTTCCTTACTAATATTTTGTTTTTTCTAAGATCTTCTTTATTCAAAGATTTGATGTCTGTCTGTATTTCAATCTATGTTTTGCTTTTTAAGGTCTTAGTGCGATGCCATGATGCAATTTATTATGAATCTTTGTGGTTTGACTCCTCCCCTTTTTTGCCCCTATAGAAACCTTAGAAAAAGCAATTATGATGTGTTCTAGACTATCTCTATATCTTTTTTTAAGCCAAAAGAGATCCCTATAAAGAACATTGAGTAAACTTTGTCATCTCACTCCATAATACATTCATTGACTCATTCAGCGAAGGTTCATCAAACACTTACCAAATGCTGAGAATTTTTATATGCAATAAAAATAGATGAAAAAAAGACAGAAGACCTTGATTTCATGAAGAGTCCCTTCCAGGGAGAATATAAATAAATAAATAATATATATAGCATCCCTGCTGGTCACAAATACTACGGTACAAAGTAGAGAATGACAACAAGACATTAGTGAGGGTGTGGGCGTTACTACTGTATTCAGGTAAAGGGAAGACTCCCTGAGGGACATTTGATTAGATACATGGTGAATGTAAGGAAGTAAGCCATGACACAAGAACACTTCAGGCAGAGGGGAACTGTAAGTGCGCAAACCCCAAAGACGAAAACAGTTACTCGTATGAGAAGTAGGGCAAGAATACCACTGTGGCTGTGCAGGTGAGTGAGAGTGAGAATACGATGAGACTAAAACCGCCTTTGTAAAATTATGACCTAGACACTGAAAGAGATCTAACTTGACTGACTCCATCTTGCTTTTAAACTCCAAGCTTTCCGTGTTCATTCCTGGGAGAAGACTGAACTAACTTTGGGAGAAACTTAGTTTATGTTTAAAAAATGAAGATGATAACAGCCCTTTCCCAAAGCAAACCTCTAGACCACTAACAGCCCCAAGATTGGAAATTATGGTTTAGGAGTCATGCAGCTGGAGACCGCAAGATTCTGACCCTACATAAACTGCTCCTAAAATCAGTGCTTGAGATGTCTTCCAGAACCTGGACTTGATAGATCAGCTGGCATCATCCCAATCTATAAACCGGCTCATCTGATCTTGTATGTTGGTTCCTGGGTGGAACTGACTTGGAGCAAGAAGACAGTGAGGCCTTAAGATTTCATCTCCAACCCAACCAATCAGCACTCTCCAATTCACTGCTCCTCCCCACCCACCAAATTGTCCTTAAAAACTCTGATCCCCCAAATGCCTGGGAAGACCGATTTGAGTAATAATGAAATTTCCGTCTCCTGTACAGCCAGCTCTGCATGAATTACTCTTTTTCTGTTGCAATTCTTCTGTCTTTCTAAATCGGCTTTTGTCTAGGCAGCAAAGTGAGTCCACAGGGTGGTTACACGGCAGGTTGCGGATGCTCTGTTTCATCAAAGCAATAAAATTGAGCAATTTCCAGGAGTCTTCCTGAAGAATCCCCGACACAGGTGGAGTCTCCTGGCCACCTTGGCCTTGAAGAAGAACTTGTTTCTGAAGGGCCTGTGCCCTTTTTATTCAGTGGAATCTGTTTCTTCTATTGCATTGCTCATTTTCACCCCTCTTTCTGAAGTCACACAACTGAGTCATGAGAGAGGAGAACAAAGTAGCAAAGCAGGTAGGCGCGCGCGCACGCACACACACACACACACACACACACACACACACACACACATTTTTTAAAAAAATATGATGCCTGGCTACTTGGCTTATATTTTTATGCATTGAAGTAGTCATCATGAAAAAAATAAAATTTCTTGTGCTTTCTTACACTTTTTTTTTTTTTTTGCAATTTCCCATTGCTTTAGTTTGAATACACATAAAAAGTATTTCAAACTTTTCAGTTCTTTGATTTTGTAAGAACCTTAATTAAAACTGGTTCCGATGTGATTAGAATACATTTGTTTCCCCCATTCTCCTCCTTTCAGGGACAAATGCATTATAATCTTACAATCACGGCCACTTCTTATCTCCTAAGAAAAGGAAAATTCCACTGATTAGTTCCGCTTGACCTTTATTCCCAAGGCCTCAGATGCATAAAATGTTACCATGTCTTCTGAGGAAGGGTCCCCTCACTGCATATTGATGGAAAATTCTGTCTAGTTAACTATCAAGTTAAAGGGCTGTTTAAATATCCTTTGCCAACTACCTGTCAGGTGCTTTTCTATCCATAATATGCTGTTCATTCTCACCAGCTCTCTGAAGTCAGTATTTCTCTCTTCATTTTACACAAGAGAAACATAGGGCTCATAGAAATTAGCCCAAATTAATAGGTGGAAATACGGAGACTTAAATCTAACTATCTTAAAAGCAACATTCACCACATCAAGATGTATTGCAAATACAGAAGCATTGCCTCACTTATTTAAAATTATATAAAATTAGAAAAATAATAGAATCAATAATTCATGGTTGATACCCAATAACGGATGGCTGTCAGGCAGTCCAGGCCATTGTGAAACAGCAGAATACAAATATGATAAACTCACCAAGAAATGGGCATCTTTAATGTTCACTGCTGTGTCCTAGGCGCAGCTCCAGATGCTTAGAGTGTATCTGTTAGACAGAAGTATTCTCCCTCTTGGGGCCTATATTGTAGTGGAAAATGAACACACAAAAGGGAAGGTGAAGACACATCCTGAGGCTGGTGTTGCAGGCTCTTCCGGAGGATGCTCTTGTGTTGAAACCTCCCCCGCATGTAAGACCAGTCCATTGAGGACTCTGTTTTGCAGCATTTCTGGCATCTTATTGCCTCTTTCTTTGTACAATAGTGTAGATTTTACTCGTATTTCCTGCCTTCCTTCCTCCTCACAAAGCTTGATATCATTGCTACGACCACAGCTCAGCCACTTCAGAAAAGCCTCCAATTTGCCTTTATCCTTTTTTACTTCAGTGGATCTGTTGCTGCTATTAACAGTGATGGCCACCATTACCTGGTTTGTTTTTGTGCTAAGCGATTTTCTACTGTTTAGTCAATTCTGTTTTATCAATTACTTTGTTAAGTTGGCATTATCATTTTTATTTAACAGGTGAAGAAACACAAACAGAGGAAAGAGCACACAGAGGGTAAAAGGTAGGCTTGGCACTTTTATTGTGATCTGTCAGATCCATCAGTACACTCTTTATCCTAGAAGGTTTAAGGAAATATTACCATTTTGGGGCCGGGCCCATTGGCTGACACCTGTAATCTCAGCACTTTGGGAGGCCAAGGCGGGCAGATCATGAGAT
This sequence comes from Ateles fusciceps, assembly GCA_036589455.1. NCBI lineage: Eukaryota > Metazoa > Chordata > Mammalia > Primates > Atelidae > Ateles > Ateles fusciceps. Next base: position 3,843,483 of record JAZHEH010002555.1, on the reverse strand, counting down.
CAAGAGATCGAGACCATCCTAGCCAACATGGTGAAACCCTGTCTCTACTACAAATACAAAAATTAGCTGGGCATGATGGTGTGTGCCTGTAGTCCCAGCTACTCAGGAGGCTAAAGCAGGAGAACTGCTTGAACCCAGGAGGCGGAGGTTGCAATGAGCCGAGATCATGCCACTGTACTCCAGCCTTCAGCCTGGCAACAGAGTGAGACTCCATCTCAAAAAAAAAAAAAAAAAAAAAAAAAAAAGAAAAAAAAAAGAAAGAAAGATTGTTATTTCCAGAGAAAATGTCTTATCTCAGTCAAAGAGGGCATGGCTTTTAAGAAGATATTCTTAAACATGTATTTTTACTGATATACTCTATTAACAGAAAAATAAGTGCAAGGCTGTATGAACTTCTACAAAATGAATACCACTACCACCACCATCACCACCATAATCAACATTCAAATCAAGAAAAATAATATCATCAGTACTCAAGAACCCCATCATGCTTTACTCCATGAGTAGGCGCCGTCCTAGAAAGAAGAACGTTAAGTAAAGTAATTTTGGCAATTGAGGCAAGCTAGTATTGTGAGGGGCTTGGATCAATAAAGCTTTCCGTAGATTGCACAGTGCAGGCAGAACCCAGTGCTCATAACTCCATAGAGCAGTCCTCGACAAAGCAGGTGGCATGGGATCCATTGCACAATCTACAGAGCATAGAAATAACACAGGCAACTTTTATATATGATAATTGGAGAATTTACGAACTGCATAATGACCAAGTCAAATGAAACCTGGCTGTGGGGCCACAGTTGGATTTTTGAATGCTGTGATGTGTTTCCTGTCCTCAATCAGCATGTCATAAACCCCAAGCTGCCACCCATGGCCAGCATCCCATGAAATGTAGACAATTTGGCCTCACAGAGTAGCATGTTGTACCCTGAGAAGTGTTTACTGTGTGTAGAATCAGAATCAGTGCTGGGATAGGTAAATGTTTCCGAATAAAGGACAACATTATCAGTAGGAAAGAGGGTAGAAACTCCACAGAGGAATTTTTAGGAAAACACAAAGTATTGTCAACAGGGAATATCTTAAAATAAAAGTTTTAGTTGGATACATGTTTCTTACTTTTCTTTTTATTTGTCAAGCTGCACTCCATTTATAACTGCTTGTGTCTTTGAGTCAATTAAGTTTGACAAGATTGATGTCTTTGAGGTGCAGAAAGGCCAAGTTGTGACTATATACTGCAGCTGGGGCATAAAATATAAAGATTGCTAATAAAAAAACAGGACTTAGAGAAAAATGTCATTCCATGTCAATGCTTTCTGATTAGGTTGGGAAACAGCAATGATCTTGTTTACATGACTTTGTATCTGTGTTCATAGTGATAGCATGAAAAAGAGACTGACAGAGGGAGAAAAGAAGAGAGAGGAAGAAAGAGATACATTATACACAGAGAGATGGTACAGGAACACATTAATAAGTCTTTAGAGTATGCATATTATACACTAGGTCATATGCCATATCCTGGTATTAAAATGGTCTTTTCAAACTAATGGTGGGGAACACAGAAGAACAAATATACTGTCTATACAATATATAATCTATTATGGGAGGTGATGGTACGTGGTGCAAGCAGGAAAGTCACCTAAAGTGGTCTGTCAGGTGAAGAGGGGGAAGGATACCATTCTAGACAGATGCACCAGCCTAAGCAAGGGCTCCACACTAAAAGTAAATAAAAATAAATAAAATCCAAATGCACGTGTGCACACACACACACATACAATGCATTCGAGAAACTCCACATAAAGCAGTGAATGTACTAGAAGTTCAGCCTCATAAAAGTCTTAAAGACTGCTTGCCAGGCCAGGGGATTTGGGTTTATTTCAGGGGCTCGTAAGGCCACCATGGTGAGATTTGAGGGCTTTTGCTCTAATAAATTATCTCTGGCAAGAGTGTAGAGACAGAGATTGAGGGAATCAGTACTTGAGACAGAGATTAAAGGGTGACTACATCTTAGGCTCTGAGTAAATCCATGGCTTGGAACAGTTTTGCAGTAAAGGGGCCTATTACAGAATTTTAAAATCTATATTGATATGTTTATCAGTTTAATTATGTCACCAAGTGTTTTCTAAACATATTGACCAAATAAATATTTGTGTTTGTTTTTGTGTGTTTTTTCCAGGTGACATATGTTAGCACAATTCTTCAGAAAGACTTCAGGAATTCTGATATATTAGAGAACTGGAGGTCAAGCTTAAAGGACACTGTGGAGTTGAATTTATTGCAGAAGGGAATTCACGTTACCACCAGAAACACAGTTAAAATCTACATGTGGGATTCTGGGAAGATGGCAGAGTGGGAAGCACCAAAATTGTGTCTTCCCATCTAGATAGCAACTGCATAGGGCAGAATCTGTCTTATGTAATTGTCATATTTTGGGACTCTCACATTTACTAAAGGCTTGCAGCTTCCAAAAGAAGGCTTGGAAGGTAAATTATGGTTAATTTTGGGTACTTTCAGCTTTTAGCACAGTAACAGCTACCCATTCTCTTTCCCAGCCCCATGGCAGGCAGCTGTGCACATGTTCCTGGAGCAGGCTACACACAGCTTGTGGGAGTCAGGGTGGTCAAAAAGTACCCCACACTCAAAATGTCAGAATCTGTGCTATAATCACTGAACACAGAGGCTCAAAGAGGCAGGCAGCTGTAGTTACTGCAACTCCCTCATTCATACAAGCTCTTCCCTCTATGGTTGAATAGACTTCCAGGGAACTTAAAGAGCAAGCATTCTTTATCCCCTACTTTAATTTTTCTATTTTTCCTCTTCTAGGATCCAGATATCAAAGACTAGAAAATTTAAAAGCAGCTGTTGGGTGTTGTGGATGGGCTTTAAGATGGCAGATGTGATGTGCCCAGCACTCACCTTCTCCACAAAGAAAGACCAAAGGAGTACATAAATAACCACACATCAAATGGTGCTCCTAAGAGAGAAAAGTGACATTCAGCAGGGAAGTGGCAGGGAAACTTTGAATCACAGAAGGAGATGAAAGCAAAGTAGCTGGCCTGGCCAGGACCAGATTAAGGCCAGGAGGAATTCTCCCATGTGGAGAAAAGGTAAGTAAGAGATCGTCAGTGGTCTACATGCCCATGTGGATTCCTGCAATCCTAGTCTCAGTAGAGCTCTCAGCCCTTGTAGGAATGAGATTGGTATAGGTAGCAGCCTGGAGACCATGCAATGGCATTGTTCTAAGGAGGAAGTCTGTGCTGGGGTTCCACACAACCCCTGAGACCTAAGCATCAGTGGCATTGTACTATTTTAAGATCGCAGCCCCACTAGACTATTTTTTGCCATAGGGACAGGGAGACCCTACATCTTCACATTCCTGGAGCCTCAGTGACAACCCCTAGAGCACCACTGTTCACACACAGGACTGCAACATCATAATTCCAATTGAACTTAACACTGTAGCTATGTCCCTAAGACACTAGCCCACACAGCGTCCTACACTCAAGGGACTGAGCAGTGCAGTGCATAAGTAAGGCTGCCCCCAGAACAAAGGGAGCTGAAGAATGTGCTCACTTGAGCCTCAGAACCATCTGCTCAGGGCTGCTGCCACCGACAGCAACCCTGCCCCATTCAGCAGCAAGGTCTCTAGGTTCTGGTAACTGGTCCACTCTGGCACCATTTTGGGACCTGAGAACAGGTCTTTCCTGCCTACTACTGCAACCACCTGTGCACACCATATGAAGACCTGAGGATAAATCCATGACACTTGACACCACTGCCAAGTGGTTTCTGCCACCAGTGCTTACATGCATCATCCTGGGGTGTGGAAATTGAGTCACTTTTTCTGCCACTCCCATTACACATGCACACACTCCAGGGACCTAAGGAAAAGCTTACTTCACCTGCAGATGTTGTCCATATGTATTGTCTGAGGGTTTGGAGATAGGCCTGTCTTGCTCATTACCACTGACACATGAAAATGCCTAGGATAAAAGGATAGTCTCACCTTGACTGTCACTGATGCCCATAGGTGACATCGAGAGACATGATTATCAGTCTTCTCATTCTGCTACTGCCAAGCTGGCATCTGTACTTGCTGCTTAGGGGCCCAAGGCTGAACCTGCTGCCATGACTGACACTGCTGAGGCCACACATGATACACAGGGGACCAAAGATTCACCTACCTGGCCTACTATCACTGCAACTGGTGCCCAAGAAATGACCCAAATTGTGTTACCGTATCAAGCAAAAAACTTGCCACAGCCTCCACTAGTACTGCATCCTATCCACTGAGCAACTCACAGACACCAGTTTTACTAATGACAGCCAAAGAAATCATATAGAGACTACACTACTGAACCCACTTAAAATCAAAGAAAAAGCACCCTACTCAACAACACTATAGGATACAATTATAGGAACCAGTATTTCCCTAAGAAAGCCAATCTAAAAAACTGGAAGAAGCCACTGCTACAACAAATGCACACATAGAAACACAAGGACGTAAGAAACATAAAAAAGGAAGAAAACATGAAACCTCCAAAGACACATGATAATTCTGCAAAAAATAGATGCCAAAGACAAAAATATATGAAATATTCCTAAAAAAATGAAATAATATTTAAGAAAATTTAGTAAAACACAAGACAACACAAGTAAACAATTAAAAAATTAGGAAAACAATTCATAATCTAAATGAGAAATTCAACAAAGTATTAGATATCATTTATAAAAACTAAAAAGAAATCCTGGAAATAAAAAAATAAAATAAATGAAATAAAGCATACACTAGAAAGTCTCAACAGTAGAGTGAGCAAGTAGAACAAAAGTTCTCTCAACTGAAGAAATCAATGAATGAAATAAAGCATATAATTGAGAGCTTCAGGAATAGAGTAGACCAAATAGAAGAAATAATTTCTGAACTGACAACAGATGTTTTGAAACTACTGTTCAGAGGAACAACAACAAAATGATGAAGAAAACAGCCTATATGAAAAATCAAGCACTATAAAATAACCAAATATCCAAATTTTCTCCTTCAGAGGAAGATATTAGAAAAGACGTAGAAATCCTATTTAAAAAATAGCTGAAAGCATCCCAAGTCTTGCAAGAGACATAGACATTTAGATAAAGTTCAAAAATCTCCAGATATATTTAACCAAAAATGGACTCTATTAAGGCATTTATACTCAAACTGGCATTAGTTTAAGACAGAGAGAATTCTAAAAACATCAAGTTTTTTCTAGGGAAAAGCATCAAGTGATGTATGGGAAAATTTCCATTAGACTAGCAGTGGATTACTCTGTAGAAACCCTGCAGGCTAGAATAAAAGGGACAATATATTTACAGTGCTAAGAGGAAAAGAAAATCCTGCTAGCAGAGTTATCCTTCCAAAATGAAGGCAAAATAAAGCTTTCCCTAACCAAGCAAACACTGAAGGAATTTGTCATGACTAGATAGGCCCTATAAGAAATACTTAAGAGGGTCCTACTTGTGGAAGTTAAAGGCTGACATATACCATCATTAAAACGTATATAAGTATATATTTCACTAGTACAGCAGACATACAAGTGAGAGAAGACAGGAGTTAAATATAATGACTACGAAAAACTTTACCAAATTATAAAGGTAAACAAAAAGAAAGAGAAGACAAGAAACATATAGAACAATCAAAACACTATTAACAAAATGACAAGCATAAGACTTCACCTATTAATAACAACATTAATTATAAATAAATTTAATTCCCCAACTAAACGATATACACTGGATAAATGGATTAAAAATATAAGTTCCAACTATATGCTGTCTACTGAAAACTCACTTTACCAGTAAAGACACAGATAGACTGAAAGTGAATAAATTTTAAAAAAAATTCAGTGCAAATGGAAACCAGAAGTGTGCAAGAGTAGCTATACTTGGACAAAATAGAATTTAAGTAAAATAATAATAATAGTAAAATGACAAAGGTTATATTATAACAATAAAGAGACCATTACAGCAAAAGGATATAACAATTGTAAATATATATGCAAACAAAAGAAGAGCACCAGATTTATAAAACAAGTATTACTATAGCTAAAGAGAAAGATACAACCCAATACAATAATTGTAGAAAACACCAACATCCCAATTCAGCATTGGACATATCATGTAGATGGAATCAACAAAGAAACATTGTAAACATCAATATATGTAAAGCAAAAACTGAGAATTGAAGGAAGAAATCGTTCCACAATAATAGTAGAAGACTTCAGTATCCCACTCTCAATAGGTTAGCAAAACCAGACAAATGATAAGTAAAGAGCACATTTCAATAACACAATAAATAAACTAGATCTAACAGACATATCCACAACACTCTATCCAATGATAATAATCATATTCATTTTTCTCAAGTGCACATAGAACATTTTCCAGAATAGACCATATGTTAGGTGACAAATTAAGCCTCAACAGTGAACCAGCAACCAACAGAATGGGAAAAAATTTTTGCAATCTACCCATCTGAAAAAGGGCTAATTGTCAGAACCTATGGAGAATTTAAATTTACAAGAAAGAAACAAACAACCCCAACAAAAAGTGGACAAAGGATATGAATAGACACTTTTCAAAAGAAGACATTTATACAGACAACAGGCATATGAAAGAAAGCTCATCATCACTGGTCATTAGAGAAATGTAAATCAAAACCACATTGAGATACCACCTCATGCCAGTTAGAATGGTTATCATTAAAAAATTAGGAGACAACAGATGCTGGAGAGGATGTGGAGACAGAGGAATGCTTTTATACTGTTGGTGGGAGTGTAAATTAATTCAACCATTTTGGAAGACAGTGTGGAAATTCCTCAAGGATCTAGAACTAGAAATATCATTTGACCCAGCAATCCCATTATTGGGTATATAACCAAAGGATTTTAAATCATTCTATTAAAAAGACACATGTGCACGTATGTTTATTGTGGCACTATTTACAATAGCAAAGACTTAGAACCAACCCAAATGTCCATCAATGATAGACTGGATAAAGAAAATGTGACACATATACACCATGGAATACTATTCAGCCATAAAAAATGATGAGGCCATATCCTGTGCAGGGACATAGATGAAACTGGAAACCATTATTCTCAGCAAACTGACACAAGACCAGAAAACCAAACACCATATGTTCTCACTCATAAGTGGGAGTTGAACAATGAAAACACACAGACACAGGGAGGGGAACATCACACACTGGGGCCTGAGGGATGTGGGAGCTGGGGGAGGAATAGCAGTGGGTGAAGAGATTGGGGAGGGATAGCATCAGGAGAAATACCTAATGTAGATGATGGAGTGATGGATGCCGCAAACCACCACCATGACACGTATATACCTATGTAACAAACCTGCGCAATCTGCACATGTACTCCAGAACTTAAAGTATAATAAATGCATTTTTTTAAAAAGCCTCAACTGATTTAAAAAGATAAATATAAAATGTATCTGTGCCTACCAAATAGGAGAAGTCAGTAATAGAAGTAAAATGGAAGAATTCACAAAATTGTGTAAGTTAAATAACATATTTTTAAACAATCAATCGATAGAAAAAAAATCACAAGAGAAATTAGAAAATATTTGGAGATGAATTATGATAAAAATACAAAATACCAAAACTATGGACACAGTGGAAGAAGTACCAAGGGAGGAAATTTATAGATATAAATATTTACGTTGAATAACAAGAAAGAACTCAAATCAACAACCTGACTTTACAACCTAAGGAACTAGAAAGAGAAGAAAAAATTAATCCAAAAGCTATCAAAAGGAAGAAAATAATAAAGATTAGAGCACATGCAAATAAAATAGAGCACTTATAAACGATAAAATCAGTAAAACAAAATTCTTACTCTTTGAAAAGATCAACAAACTAAATAAACTTTTAGTTAGAGGGACTAAGAAATATAAGAGAAGTCTTAAATTACTAAAATTAAAAATAAAAGTGGGACCCTTACTACTGATTTTACAGAAATAAAAGTAATTATAAAAGTATTATGAACAATTGTATGACAACAGATTTGATAATTTAGATGAAATAAACAAATTTCTAAAAACACAAAGCCTACAAAGACTAAGAGGAAATAGAAAATTTGAATAGACCTAAAACTAGTTAGAAGTTGGAATCAGTAATCAAAAATCAACTGATGAAGTAAAGCCTTGGACCCAATGGTTTCATTGGTAAAATCCACACTTTTAAGGAAGAAATAACACCATTTCTGGAAGCAGCCTGACTGTCCATGGATGAACAAATAGATAAACAAGATATTGTATATACAGACAATGGAATACTATTCAGCTTTTTAAAAAATTCTAATTCTCACACATGCTACAACATGGATGAAGCTTGAGGACATTATGCTAAGTGAAATAAGTCAATCACAAAAGGACAAATGTAGTATCATTCCAATTATATGAGGTACTTTGAGTATTCAAAATCATAGATATGCAAAAAGAATGGTGGTTGCCAGGGGCTTAAAGGAGGAGAGAACGTCCAGTTATTGTTTAATGGCCACAGAGTTTTAGTTTTACAAGAAGAAAAGAGTGATGAAGATGAATAGTAGTGATGTTTGCACAACATTATGAATGTATTTAATACCACTGAACTGAACACTGAAAATGGTTAAGATGATATGTTTTATGTGTATTTCACCAAAATGAAAAATAAAAAAAATAAATGCATGTCCTCCTGGAAAGAACAGTGAGTCGGAGCCAGACAAATTGATCAGTTACAGCTCTGTGACCAGCAACTCTGTGACCTTTAGGAAATCTCTCAAACTCCCTGCGCCTTAGTATCTTCATATGAAAAATGATATAGAAAATAACACCTATATCATTGAGTTTATTGAAAGCTAAAAAAATACCTTCAGTGTAAAATCCCTAGACAGAGACCTTGCACTTACCTGGAGCTCATGCATTATTAAAAATAAAGAAATCATATGGATTAAGAGCCAAAGGATTTGATCTTTTCATTCAAAGTAGGACCTGACTTACAGAGATACTAGAAATGATTATGTATCCTGCACAAAATATGAGGCACGGATGTCTGAAATTTATGATTGACAATAAGACAGCATATTTTAAATTAGAACAGGTCCCCAAGTCCAAGATCTATTATTGCTGCCTTTAAAGGCAAACAATCCATTTGTTCACATAATGCAATCTGAAGGTCCAAAGAGCAGTCTGATTACACAGTGATTTCTAGCGATGTCAAGCATTTCTTTAAAAGGAAACAGAGACGTTTTTGAAATAAACAGAGATAAGAATACAAACTATTTGCTATTTACCTGAGTGGCACCTTCTGTGTGTCCTTTCAACACCACAACAAATTTATGAGTTATATATGGCTCTGCACATTTATAAATATATTTAAGAGATGCAAAATAATTGGTCTAAGACCACTCAGGTAATAAATAGTGAGGTCAAAATAGAATGGAGTTCAATTTTACTCCAAATATAAAAAGACATAAAAGAACTCAATAATTAAAATATGATTATTTAAAATAAAATACAGTAATAAAGAATCTCAAACCTCTCTCCTGGAGGATCTGATTCCATAGGTTTAGCACAGAATCTGGGAGTCTGAATGTATAAGTAGCACATCTTATTATCATCTGAAAAGTTTGGGACATACTTTTTCAAAATTGTTTTAAATTTTCCTTTATCATCTTATTGTGAGTTGAGAAACTAGCAAATAAACAGCTAAGGGAAATTAAATATTGTATTTACTTTAGTGGCATTTAGCCTGCAGAAGAACTTTTCTTAAGTTATCAAAGTCGTATTTAAAGTAATCAATTTCTCAAATACTTTTCTTACTAGATATTGTGACAAATATTTTACCCTTTGCTTTGGCTGTTGGAAAGGTCAGGACTGAGATTTTTTCTCAGTGTTGACATGCAACAGTATGAATCTCTTCTGATACCATTCTAATATTACATTTATGTTTTCCTTCTGTTTTATATCTTTTTAATTTTAACTCAATTTTGTTGTGTGTGTATATATGTATAAATACAACATATATACATATACAGTGTTTGCTTATTATATATTTAAATATTGTTCTCACAAGAATGTATATACATGCAAACCAACATTTATAATACATACAAAGACTTCATTACAGTGAAAGCATAGTAGTGTTAGTTTTTTTTTTTGAGAACAGTTCTTCCCCTCTTTGGATATATCAAGGAAGCAACCAAAGAAAAGAAAGATTAGGATATTGGGAAGAGGCCCTTTGGGAGACCGGATGTCAACTTCTCTCTGCCATAGTTTCTCAGAATCAACCTAACTGATAACATAAATTTCATCTGATTCAAAAGACTTAAAAGCAAGAAAATAATTAACCTGATTTTAAAAAGGCAAAGGATGTTAATAGACATTTTGTAACAGAAAACATACAAATGGCTAAATATATTTAAAAAAATCACTAATCATCAGAGAAATGCAAATTGAAACTACAATGAAATATCACCTCACACATGTTAGAATGGCTATTATCAGAAAGACAAAAGATAACAAGTGTTGATGAGGATGTTGGGGACACTTGCACCCTATTGTGGGAATGTAAATTAGTACAGTATTTCTAGAAACAGTGGGGAGGCTCCTCAGAGAATTATAGACAGAACTACCATATTATCCAGCAATCCCATTTCTGTGTGAATATTTACAGGAAATGAAATCAATGTATTGAAGAGTTATCTACATTCCCATGTTTATTGAAGTACTATTCACAATAGCCAAGGAATGGAATCAACCTGAGATTGACAAATGAATAAAGAAAAATTAGTGTATGTACAACCGAATACTTTTCAGCCTTAGGAAAGAATTCTGTTATTTGTGACATCATTCATGAACCTGGAGAACACTAGACTAAGTGAAATAAGCTAGGCTCAGAAAGACAAATACCCCATGATTTCAGTTACATGTGAAATCCATAAAAGTCAGACTCATCGCAATGAAAATGGAGAGATGTTGGTCAAGGGTATAAGATTCCTATTTGAAAGAAGCAATTAGTTTTTGAGATCCATTGCACACACAAAAAATGATAAGTATATGAGATGCTTTTATGTTGATTAGCTTAATCATTTCACAACACATACATAAATGAGATGACACATCATACCCCATAAATGTTTAAAATTATCATTTGTTATTGCAAATAATACATAAGTAAACTACACTGAAATATCACCTCACATGTATAAGCAAGAGGTATTGGCCTCTTGTCACATATATGTATGTATTATTTTCAACAACAAGCAATTTTATACATTTAAAAGTTATATATATATATACATCTTGTATATATATATGTGTGTATGTGTGTATATATATATGTGTGTATATTCATTCTGTTTAAATTGCGTAACTTGTCGAAAAGCGTCCATTCTAATATATAACTGGAATCAAATACTCTCCATTACAGATAGTACTCTGAAATGATTGGTTAATTCCCAGTATATCAGCTATAGGTAACTAATTTCTGTGTCACTCTGAGTTTTTATAATGAATAAAGAAAAGGAATGGATGATGTAATCAATACTTGCTTTCCATGAACTCTTTTTTATTGTCAAGAAATTCCTCTACTTGAAGAAATTTTGTCCAAATAACAAGATTTGTCTGGTTGTAACTTTTTTTTTTCTTTACAAGCAACTGTTTCTGTGGTATGATTGGAGACATGGGGATTTTGCTGTCAAGTTCAAATTAATTAAATATGATTGAATAGCAAATATTCTTTTACAAATAAAATTGAGAAGTATTCAGATAAATTTAAACATTTTTTACAATGGTAATAAATAAAAAAATATATAAGAATAAGTTCATTTTAACTAAAACTAGGGAGGCTACCATCAGTTTTGAGGGTCCTTCGCAGGGATAAGAAAATAATTAAAGGACATATTGCTTGTTTGTAATCGCTGCAGATGTTTAGAATAGAAATGTGAGAACCGAGATGTAGTTAAATATGTGTCATATTTTCATTAAATTTCTGGGTTGCTGATGAGAGGCTTATCTTAGCTGGTAGTTTCGAATTTCAGAATTTTTTTAGATATTAGAACATTTGTTACATGGAGAAGCGACAAGAGTTGAAGAAATGTACTTTATGACAGAAAGCAAACATGATAAAGGGACCAATGCAAAGTCAACCAACTAGACATTTTCATATGAGTTCATAAAAGGTCCTATAAATGGTAACATTTTGTAAAGGAAGCAGAAAATTTATTTGTTGTTTTGAATTAATTGTGTAACAAAATCATTGTTAAAAAGTTGGCTAAGTACATCTAAGATGTTTACCAATGACATGAACTTCACTTAATTATACAAGAGAAGAGAATGAATATTGATTGAGGGTTTACAATACACCAAGAAATTATACTAGGTAATTTCTTGTTTTATTTATAATACTCCTCTTATAAATGTTATGAATCTCAGTTATTCAGGAGACTAAATCATCAGAGAAGTTTCCAAGTAATTAAGTCACAAAGCCAGTAGGTTATGGATGTTGGATTTAACTATCCTCACACCTTTCTCTTCCTAAAACCTCTTTCTCACACCGTATTAGTCTGTCACTACATGAAGACTACACTTTTGCCATTATTTGTTTTTAAAAATCAACTCTTCTCCTTTGGCCCCAAATTTTTGCCAAAATTTGCACTATTGCTGTCTATAAAATTGATTCAAACATATAATTATTTTAATACTTCTTTACTAATTTGTTTAGTATATTTTAATGATGAAAATCTTACTTAATTTACTGACTTTTCACATAAATGGCCTAGAAATAGGACAATCTAAAATAATATTTCTTTTCATTCTCCTCAAGTTTCATGCCCAGTTCTATCAAATATCATGTGTGGGTCACTCTTCCATCTGGTGCCATACTTGATATTGTTTTGTTCTTCTAACAATTTCAAAGTATAAGCAAGAGGTACCGGCATCTTGTCACATAGGCCAAGGTACAAACGGTACTTAGCTTCTCTAAGCAGCATGTATGATAATTTTTACAATATTCCTGGTACATTTTGGTCAATACTCTGTCATTATTACTTACTGTATGCTTTTTTAAATATTTTCTAATGCTTTCAACTTCTCTTTGTCCCAAACCCCGGTAGGATCAGCCAGCAAATCAATTCTCTGCATATTTGATGAATAAATTTTAAACAATTATAGAAAATGAAACACATTTCATATCATTCAACCTGACATCCATCCTATATCAGTCTGATTATATGGATGCAACCACTGTCTTGCTTCTTTTGTTTTTCTTTTTATGAAAACTAGAATCAAACCTGGAGCAGTTTATCTAGAATGACTAAGGCAGGAACATACAGAACTCTGAGATGAGAGGTGTTTTCCTCCCCCAAATCAATGAGCAAAACTAAAGACAGTATGCCTGCCACATTTCTCGCAGGACAGAATAGGGCTAATAGTAACTGGAAATCTGGTAACAGGTTTTCGGTGTTCACATTTTAGTGTTCATTATAAAGCAACTGCTGACACAAATCAAGTCCATTTAGTACTCAGTCATAGGTCATCAGGAAAATACAGCTCTGAATCTGTGGTGGCTGACAGGGCTTCTGTAGGTCCTGCTACTAATCCTGAAAGTAACCATTGGTGATCACTTAAAGTTCACGGAAGGTGAATTTTGAAATTGCCCCTATTCAAGTGCCAAAGAACCAAAGGAAGAACTAAACAGAAGCAACCTGTGAACCTGCGTGAAATTGAAAATCCCTGGATGGCAAGCACACAGTGCTAATCGCTATCCTTGGCCAATCTATTGACTCCATGTTTACTAGGTATTTGTCTTATTTCTGAATTCAGTGTACCTTCAGTGTTCCTCATTTGTCATATAATCATTATTGTTCATTTTTGACAAATAGTATTTGCTATTTTTGAGGATGCAGCAAAATGCTGATCCTCTTTCAAAGATGGAATAGGGGCAAAGATACAGACTGTACAAGGTCCTAGACACCATTTTGGTAACAGCTGCTTTTATCCTTGACTCAAGCTATCTTCAGGAAGGCATTCACTTCTCAGAACTCACGTACTGATGTGGGATATTGCAATAACTTCAACAATCAATGAACCTGCTTCTAAGGTGGGCTGAATGCTTGGGCACTTCACAGTGATGGGGTTAATCTACCCCCACAAATGCATTTTAATGCTAAGGTTTTGTGAAAATATTTATTTTCAAAAAGATATTTATACTCCAACCAAAGGAGGATGAGATTTTCTCCATTAAACAGATATAAATATATATATCTGAAATGATCCACCTTATATAGTGAAATGTACAAAATTTTTTTAACATGGGAAAGCAGTTTTACAACACAATTAAATTATCACGCTGCAGTAGAAACATTGAGTATTACAAGGTAGCAATCAATGGGAACTCAAATATATAAATATTTTAAAAATCATAACAAGTTGTACTGCACACTTGGAATTTACACTGAAATTAAAATGAAATTACTTGGTTGGCTCTTTTGTAACAGAGTAAAACAGAGCGCACTATAGTTGTAAATTTTCTTATGTAACAAATGTCTATTAAATAATTTTTAAAGTAATACTAAAATAAGGAGTACATATGTGCAAACATATGGAAAGAAAGTGTTTCTTCATTTTTTATGTCAGTATCCTTAATTGTTGCTATTGCTGTGTTTTTCTCGTCAGAACAAAGTCATTAACAAGGCCTCAATGGCAAATGAATAAATAATGTTTAAACTCCAGTTGTAGTTGTGCCAACCTCTTATCTTGCTGCTAAGCCAGATGGTGGCTTGCAATTCAAAATAAGAGTGCATAATCGAAAGAGCATGTGCCTTGGAGAAAATTGACCTTAGTTCCAATCTTGATTTCACCATTTATTAACAGTATAACCCTGAGCAAATTCCTTTAACCCTCTGACCTCGGGGCACTCATCTCTAAAATGATTATGGCAATGGCCTCATAGGATTCTTGTGAAGCTATTAAGAGAGAAAACGTATGTAAAACAAACCAATGTGAGCAATGTCCATAACTGGGGCTCAGACTGGCCTTTTTATTGAAAATAAAAAGGTAAACATGCAGAAGGGAACTAAGGAAACACGAAAATGGTGGGCTGCACAGTCTGAGCACTGCCAACCCAGGTGTCTCGTTCTATTAATGACCTAAAAGAGAAATTTTTCTTTTGCAGTATATGAATTTTCTCAGCCTTAAATTCTCATCTCCTATAGGAATACACAATTTCTCATCTCTCTCCTTAAGCAAGTAATTACTCTTTCTTTTTATTTCCATTTCATGAGGAATAGGATGCTATTATTAGTTTTATTTATTTCTACCTTATACTCTTAATATATTGTTGAAATATTTTCTGTAATCCTATATTAGGTTATTGAGAGAAAGGTCTTGTCTGCTTTATCCCTTAAACAGTATACAAGGCCGGGTGCAGTGGTTCATACCTATAATCTCAGCATTTTTAGAGGCTGTGGCAGGAGAATTGCTTGAGGACAGGAGTTAGAGATCAGCCTGTGCAACATACTGAGACCCTGTACAAAAATATATTTTTTAAAAGTTAACCAACCATGGTGGTGCACACCTGTGTTTCCAGCTACTCAGGAGGCTGAGGTAGGATGATCACATAAGTTCAAGAGGTCCAGGCTGCAATGAGCCATGATCATGCCACCACACTCCAGCCTAGGAGTGAGACCATCTCAAAAAGGAAATAAATAAATAATAATTATTAAAAATTAAATAAATAAAACAGTATACACTTACTTATACCCTTAATCTACTCTATTCTACTCTCATCATAGGCTGCAGAGTGATAAAATGTAACAGAGTTTATTCCCAATGACATCAAATATATGCTGCAAAAAAATGCAATCATTTTTTCTCTGTCACAGGATAAGACCTGGATGTCATCTTTATGAAACCAGAAATGTAGTCCTTAAAACTAGATACCTCTTGGGAAGCTTTCACAATTTGTATAATTTTTTCAATATCTAAGGCCTTCCTCCACACCTTGTTGCCTCCTATTATGTCATAACAAGGGAAGTGAGTCTAGCTGTCAAGAGTAGATAAGCATCATTTCAAAATAAACACAGTCAAACATTACACCTATGTTTGGAGAAATGGAGAAAGTACAATATTGCATGAATTGGAAAATTACAACACAGTTCTTAATTCTGAGTTAATAAAAATAAAAATGAGTGTCATACGTGGTTATTTAAAAAAAAAAAAAGAGTAGATAAGTTTAGAGACTATTATTCTAAGTGAAGTAACTCAGGAATGGAAAGCCAAGCATCATATGTTCTCACTGATATGTGGGAGCTAAGCTATTGGGAAGCAAAGGCATGAGAATGAAACAACGGACTTTGGGGATTTGGGGGGAAAGGTGGCAGGAGAGCAAGGTATAAAAAACTACAAATAAGGTACAGTGCATACTGCTTGTGTGGTGAGTGCCCCCAAATCTTACAAATCACCATTAAAGAACTTAGTCGTATAACCAAATACCACCTGTACCCCAATAACCTATGAAAAACAAAGATAAGCCTTAACAAATTTCACTCAGATATAAAAAGCAAGATGCAAATTTATTCACTTACAAAAGAACGTATTATTATGAAGACCAAATATCTGAAGTCCTCACTTCAGCATGTTTTCCTCCTCTTTTTTTTTTTTTAATATGAGGAATTACACTCATGAGAAAACTAAGAGTAGAAGTTGTGATTGTTCATGTTATTTTCTCTTATGCCAGCCTTGAGTGGCTTTGGAAACGTGAAAACAGGAGAAGGAAATAGCGATGGGGGATGAAATAGAGGCCCATGAGCAAGGATAGTTTGCTGCCTCCATTTCACAGTGTAATGAATGGTCTTTTGCAAGGAATCTAAAAGTTTTTCAATGAATGTCCCTTTCCTATGAAAAATGGTATATTGGTCTCACCAATCATAAACTCACTCTACCTCGTGCTTCTAAGTTTCACCAATTCTTCTTCTATATGAAAACTATTTTTTCTCCCTATGCATTAACAAAAGTTGCATTAAGTACTGGTAACTTGAAGATCATTTAATCTTTAAGTAACTTTGTAAATCTGTAAATCTGTATTCTGGTCCTATTTGTGTACAAATTATTTTGTTTTAAAAGAGACTTTCTTTTATAAAATTACAAATAACTACTTTTTGACATCAGGTGCTGTTTGCAATAGTTTTCAAGTGCTGTGATATATATAATTGTCACTGTGTGGACACGTGCGTGCACGCACGTGCACACACACACACACACACACACACAATTCTGTAGTCAGAGAGCAAGGCATTCCTGAACTCCATGTGTTTCCTCTGTTAAACAGGAGCCTGCATCGGCCATGCTCCACTGTCCCCATCATGCTCTTCTGAATCTCACAGGACAGAGGACGCAGAGCTATCATCCAGAGTATTTTGATTGTTTATTGTTGAATCTTTGCTTTTGGTAAGTAGGACTACCTCTCCCCATTTATTTTGTTTGTTTATTAATAGCTATTATGCATTTTAAAATATTAACTTGTAAAAATCACCACTTCTTAACATTATTTCCTTTACTCAGGCTATGAGATTTTGTTGGTTTAGAGGTCAAGGTAATTACTCCAGGGATTGAGAGAACTCACCTGCCCCAACTCAGCTGCAGACAAAAGTATCATGTTAGTTGTGATCCAGATTTACAACCCTATTTTGATGTTCCCCTTCATATCAGAGACCAACAATATATGCATGTGCACACCAAGATAGACAGCATTTGTAATAAAGGATAGCAAATATTATATAAACATTTGCAATATGTATGGGATAGTAAAAATGATCCAAATGACCATATGTTGTAGCAATTTCTAGCTCTCGCTAATGCTTGTCATTTAAGGCTTATGTAATCACACTTCATCATTCACCTTCACTCTTGGAGAGTCTTCACCACACCTGCTGATATTATCATGCAATATATTATATTTAATAATAAAAATAAGGGGAATGGTATTAAATGGGAAAATAAACCAATTAATAATGAACTAAACACAAATTTACTTTTAGTCATCTTTTATAGACATTCTCCTTAGTGCTAAGTGGTTTATAGAAAGACTATTCAAAGTAGCTCAAAATTGAGCCTCTGTGTCAAAGTCAGCGACTCAGCATAATGTTTGTTATCTAGTCTATAAGGTCCTCAGACATGCAAACTGTAACTAGGGAATAAGGATTGCTTCATTTTGATAGTCTGTGCTCATCAATTGCATTAAGTGTTATATCAGAAGGAATTAATGGACTGCGTGTTTTGACAAACTCTTTCCTTCTAATTGTATTCTCAGCTAGGAGTCAGGACAATAAAGATAAAATATCTGTGAAGGTTCAAAGCCACTTTCCTATGTTTCCTCCTGTTATCGCTCAACTGATTGTTTACCATGGTTTCTAAGGAAGATATACTGAAAACAGAGGAGTTTTGAGTATCTACTCACTCAGAGGCATGAAGATCGCTCAGGAAAACTGACACAGTGTTCAATTTCTACATATAGGATGACCCTAAATCTCCAAGTTCTAGGGTATACCAAGGCTGTGTCACCTCTCTCCTTGCCTGTCCTGATTTATGTAACTACCTCTTCAATTTAAGAAACTTTCCCAAACTGTAAAGCCCCCAATATTCTCAGAAGTTTCACCCAGTTATCATTTCCAAGTCTTGGTCTAGTTACTTTGTTTTACCCGCCTCTGTCTAACACATTCTAAATCTGCCTCTGTCTAACTCTGAAGTTCTCTGGGTTTTCATTTGATTGTGGGTCAGACTGGACAGAGCAGTTTGATGCAAGCATAGAAACATAAAAGAGGAAAGCTCTGTCCCCAGGGCATGTGAGAGGAATAAAAAATGGCCCTAAGCAGATTAAGCCATAGAAACTCCATGTTTTATGTTATTTTTTTCTTCACTGAAGACTCCATATATAATCTTCAGTTTCATCAGATTTATTATTTTGATAGTTTTCAAGCTTCTAAAATGTTCTGATATTTCCCCAAGCCAAGCTTGTTCCTAGAGGAAAATTTGAACATTCTGGTAAAATTATTATTTAGAATAGTCCTAGTGAGTTGATTGCAGGGACCACAGTACAAAGGAGGTAGTGTCTCCTTTGTTCAAAATATTATTTTCACTTTCTGCTTCAGTGACAATGCCAGGAAGAACCAACTATTTCCACAGTTGATTAACACTGAGATTTTTCTGACACTAGTTTTCTGGCTTTTAAACACCTTAGATTCTACAACACTTCATTCCATGACTGAGGAAAAACATTCCAGTGAGAATAGAACAGAAAAGATTCATCTTTACTATTTTAGGAATTATATTCACATTCAAAGCACTTTCTAATACATTTACTTTCAGAAATCTTCACATTTTCCTGAGGGGCCGGCAAGCGTTTTTAATCCCAATTTTACAGATGAAGAACCTGAAACCCAAGGTTAAGTGACTTTCTTGCAGCAGCTCTGGGAGCCAATGTCAAGGTCAGACTTCCATCATCTACATGTGTTTGCTCAGACCACTCATCCACGATGCTTTTGAAGCCCAACACAAATGCTGGGAAAATGGTTTTAACTGTTGTTAGGAACACAAACATTCTGAACTGTGTTCTGGGTCAAAATTGACTTTCCCAAATGCCTGAAAACTGTGTAAATAGTGAAGATAGAGTGATAGCTGCTTTATTTAGCTAAGATTGCTACTATAGTCAGTAATTTTGTTGGTTAATTTACTCATCACTTGTATCTTCAGGCATTCATTCAACAACATTTTTTAGCAACCAATAACTTTATTGTGAGTTTAGTCGCAAATATGTGCACATATAATTGTTATACATGTATGACACATATTCATAGCTATTGTTCGTAGTAACTATTTAGTGTTAATTGTCTGGAAATGAACCACATATATTATCACATTTATTCAAAAATATATCATTTCATTTAAGCATTAAGCAATGATACTTAAAGGTTTTATTGTTGCATTTTTATAGGTGAGAAAGTTTCCAAATCATATAGAAAGTGATTTTGTAAATCAATATTCAAACCTAGGTTAGTGTTGGAAAGAAGCATGGATTCTTGTATCAGATAGTCTTGCATTTCAACTATAGTTTCTTGGCTTACTAAGCTGATTACATAAAATGTTACTTAAACTCTGTGAGTTCAAGTTTCCTGGAATTGAAAGTGAACATTTTAATGATTAATATTGTTGTCCAATCATATGAGATTCTTGTAAAAATTAAGGAAACGTATTTTCAGTTTTTAATATATTTTTTCCTGTAAGTTAAGCCTCTCCTCTTAAAAAACACATTGAAGTATTTGAATAAATCTATTTTTAGAAAATTCTTAAAAGTTCAGATGAGATGGGGTGTGTTAATAAGTGGTGTTGGGAAAACTGGCTACCGATATGCAGAAAGCTGAAACTGGACCCCTTTCTTACACCTTATATAAAAATTAACTCCAGATATATTAAAGATTTAAACATAAGACTGAACACCATAAAAACACTATAAGAAAACCTAGGCAATACCATTCAGGACATAGGCATAGGAAAGGACTTCGTGACTAAAACACCAAAAGCAATGGCAACAAAAGCCAAAATAGACAAATGGGATCCAATTAAACTTAGGAGCTTCTGCATAGCAGAAGAAACAATCATTAGAGTGAACTGGCAGCCAACAGAATAAGAAGAAATTTTTGCAAGCTATGCAACTGGCAAAAGGGCTAATATCCAGAATCTACAAAGAACTAAAACAAATTTGCAAGAAAAAAAACAACCCAATCAAAAAGTGGGAGAAAGAGTATGAACAGACGTTTTTAAAAAGAAGACATTTATGCAGCCAACAAACATACAAAAAAATGCTCATCATCACTGATCGTTAGAGAAATGCAAATCAAAACCACACTGAGACACCATCTCATGCCAGTTAGAAAGGCGATCATTAAAAAATCTGAAAACAACAAGTGCTGGAGAGGATGTGGAGAAATAGAAATGCTTTTACACTGTTGGTGGGAGTGTATTAGTTCAACCATTGTGGAAAACAGTGTGGCGATTCTTCAAGGATATAGAAATAGAAATACCATGTGACCTTGCAATGCTATTACTGGGTGTATACCCAAAGGATTATAAGTCATTCCATTATAATGACACATGCACATGTATGTTCACTGTGGCACTGTTCACAATAGCAAAGACTTGGAACCAACCCAAATGTCCATCAACGATAGACTGGATAAAGAAAATGTGGCACATATACACCATGGAATACTATGCAGCCATAAAAAAGGATGAGTTTATGTCCTTTGCAGGGACATGTATGAATCTGGAAACTATCATTCTCAGCAAACTGACACAAGAAAAGAAAACCAAATATGGCATGTTCTCACTCATAAGTGGGTGTTGAACAATGAGAACACATGGACACAGGGAGGGGAACATCACACACTGGGGTCTGTTGGGGGTTGGGGGGCTAGGGGAGCCACAGCTGGGGGTGGGGAGATTGGGAAGGGATAACATTGGGAGAAATACCTAATGTAGGTGACACAGGGATGGAGGGAGCAAACCACCATGGCATGTGTATACCTATGTAACAATCCTGCAATTTCTGCACATGTATCCCAGAACTTAAAGTACATATATATATAACATATATTATATATATATATATTAAAGAAAATTAACTCAAAATGAGAGATGTAAATGTAGGAGCCAAAACTATAAAACTCCCAGAAAAATTCATAAGCGTAAATTCTCTTCACGCCTGTAATCCCAGTACTTTGGGAGGCCGAGGCAGGAGGATCACAAGGTTAAGAGATCGAGACCATCCTGGACAACATGGTGAAACGTCGTCTCTAGTAAAAAATACAAAAATTAGCTGGGTGTGGTGGCTTGCCCCTGCAGTCCCAGCTACTCGGGAGGCTGAGGCAGGAGAATTGCTTGAACCCAGGAGGTGACAATTACAGTGAGCCGAGATTGCACCACTGCACTCCAGCCTGGCACCTCATGACAGAGCCAGACTCTGTCTCAAAAAAAAAAAAAAAAAAAAAAGAAGAAGAGTAAATTCTCTTGAATTCTGATAATCATTGCTAATCATTCTCAGAAGGGACATCAAAAGCACAAGCAACATAAGAAAACATGGATAAATTGGAATTGGTCAAAATTAATATTTTGAGTGCCAAATGACACAATAAGAAAGTGAAGACCAGGCGCGGTGGCTCACGCCTGTAATCTCAGCAGTTTGGGAGTCCGAGGCAGGCGGATCATGAGGTTAAGAGATCGAGGCCATCCTGGCCAACATGGTGAAACCCCGTCTCTACTAAAAATACAAAAAATTAGCTGGACGTTTGGCACGCACCTGTGGTCCCAGCTACTCTGGAGGCTGAGGTGGAAGAATCCCTTGAACCCAGGAGGCTGAGGTTGCAGTGAGCCAAGATTGTGCCACTGTGCTGCAGCCTGGTGACAGAGCAAGACTTCGTCTAAAAAAAAAAAAAAAAAAAAAGAAAGTGAAAAGATACCCCACAAAACTGGAGAAAATATTTGCCATTGATACATCTAGTATTAACAATATGAAAGTCTTACAGCTCAACAACAAAATGACTAGCAATCCAGTTAAAAATGTACAATGGACATGAAGAGACATTTCTCAAATATATATATGATACATTTGATATATATATATACCAGCACTTGAAAAAAATATATATATACCAGCACTATATATTATATATATGTATATATAGTAATATTTGTCTGCTACTGATTAGATCGTAGCTTGCTAAACCGGATTATGCTGGTATATATATATGTATGTATGTTTGTGTATATATATATATATATTTGTCTGCTACTGATTATATCATAGATATTTGTCTGCTGCTGATTAAATCATAGCTTGCTAAACCTGATTATGCTGGTATATATATATACACACACACACACACACGTACCTACATATATACCAACTTATATGTATATACCAGAATTTTAAAAGTGTATATATATGTGTGTATATATATATACATACACATATATATGTGTATATATGTGTATATATGTGTATATTTATACACACACACATATATATACACTTTTTAAATTCTGGTATATACATATAAATGTATTTATATGTACATGTGTATATATATATACACACACACACACTTTTTAAGTCCTGGTATATATATATATATATATATATGTGTGTGTGTGTGTGTGTGTGTGTGTATATATATATTTGTGTGTGTGTATATATGTGTGTATCTATATATATATGTATATGTATATACCAGGACTTAAAAAGTAGCTCAATATCCTTAAGCACTAGGGAAGTATAAATCAAAATTGTGAGATACTACTTCACAGATAGATGGCTATAAACAAATAACAAAGAATAACAAGTACAATTGGAGATGTAAAAAATCTGAAACCCTTGTACATTGGTGGAACTGTAAAATAGTTCTAATCCCTGTGGGAAGGAGTTTAGTAGTTCCAATGAACCCTAATGTAAACTATGACCTTTAGATGATAATGGTGTATTAATGTGTGTTCATTAATTGTAACAAATGTACCTCTCTGGTGCTTCAGAGTGAGGGAGGCTGTGCCCTTGTGGATGTAGGTGGTGTAAGGGAGCTTTTTGTATTTTCTATTCTATTTTTCCATGAACCTAAAACTGCTATAAACAGTAAGTCTGTGTTTAAAAAAGCTTAACATAGAATTAAATATGACCATAGAAAACTAGTAATTGGACTCCCAGGTGTATACTGCCTACTAAAATAATAAAACAGACAGTTAAACAAATACCTGTGCAGAAATGTTCATAGTAGTGTAATTCAGAGTAGGCAAAAAGTAGAAACTATTTAAATTCCATAAAAGCATAATTGTATAAACTGTAATATATATACAACAAAGTATTCATTAGCCATAAAAAAAGAATGAAGTACTGACACATGCTACAACACAAATGAACTTCAAAAAGATTATGCTAAGTGAAAGATAACAGACACAAAATGTCACGTATATGTAATTCCATTTGCAAGGAATATTTAGAATAGGCAAATGCATAGAGGCAGAAATTAAATTAGTAGTTGTCTGTGCCTGAAGTGAGAGTGAAACAGGTTGTAACTACTTTATGTTTATGGTTTTTCTTCTGTTTTGGTGATAAAAATGAATTAGAACTAGATGTAGGTGGTGGTTGTACAACACTGTGAATATACTTGATAACACTGAGTTGTATACTTTAAAATGGTTACTTGTATGCTATGCAAATTTTAATTAATATATAAATTTTTAATTAAAAACTCACTATAGTCAGGCAGAAAAAAGTCACATGACAAGTGATATTTGTCTGCTACTGATTAAATTATAGCTTGCCAAACCTGAAATCTTTAGAGGTGAATATGACGTAACTGAATTACATCTTGTTTTAATATATATTGTTAAATATAAATAATTTAAAGGAAATATTAAAAGCATGGTCCTACTCTATGTATTTTCATTAATAGATAAAGTAATTGGGAATGGTCAGAGTGCTTTTTACTTACATGTTATTTGCAAATGGTTTCTTTGAATCTCATTTTAATTTATTTGAAGATAGTTTGATTTCTGAATGAGGTTAAAGATTTCCCCTGTAATTTTATAAAAACATAAATTTGCTAGATAAACTTTTTAAACATAGCTAGTATTAAGACAAAATCTAGTTCAACTCCATACTAACTCTAACATCTAAATCATTTTACTATCATTAGAGAGAAAAAATATAGGGATAATGGTGCCACTAATCATGTGAAATTCAGAAAAATGATTCTAATTTCATCTTTACATTTCAAAGCTCAACTATATAACTTAGATAATTGTGGGATTAATATAGGATTTCATTTAGTACCAAATTCATTCTCTTGGTTCTCTTTTCCTTCTACAATAAACTCCCCTGTCATGATGAAATATACCTATAAAGTATTGATATCAGCTTATGTATCTCTGATAACATTTAGAGAAGTAAACAGAATACTTTTTTCCTATGCTACAGTTTTGAGAAAAAAGTAATTCAAAATATTGTCTGTCTTTGCTGATTCATTTTGAAATTTTCATAGGAATAGCAAAAACTATTTTAATTTCCAAAGTAGAATACTTGAGTCTAGGTTTAATTAAATTAGGAATAGTTTGAAAATCTAATAGTACAACTATTTCTTTTTTTTTTTTTTTTAATTGCATTTTAGGTTTGGGGGTACATGTGAAGAACATGGAAGATTGTTGCATAGGTACACACATGGCAGTGTGATTTGCTGCCTTCCTCCCCCATCACCTATATCTGGCATTTCTCCCCTTGCTATCCCTCCCCCAACTCCCCACCCCCCCACTATCCCTCCCCTTTTTCCCCCCCCAACAGACCCCAGTGTGTGATACTCCCCTCCCTGTGTCCATGTGTTCCCATTGTTCAACACCCGCCTATGAGTGAGAACATGCGGTGTTTGATTTTCTGTTCTTGTGTCAGTTTGCTGAGAATGATGGTTTCCAGGTTCATCCATGTCCCTACAAAGGACACGAACTCATCGTTTTTGATGGCTGCATAATATTCCATGGTGTATATGTGCCACATTTTCCCTGTCCAGTCTATCATCGATGGGCATTTGGGTTGGTTCCAGGTCTTTGCTATTGTAAACTGTGCTGCAATGAACATTCGTGTGCATGTGTCCTTATAGTAGAACGATTTATAGTCTTTTGGATATATACCCAGTAATGGGATTGCTGGATCAAATGGAATTTCTATTTCTAGGTCCTTGAGGAATCGCCACACCGTCTTCCAAAATGGTTGAACTAATTTACACTCCCACCAACAGTGTAAAAGCGTTCCTATTTCTCCACATCCTCTCCAGCATCTGTTGTCTCCAGATTTTTTAATGATCGCCATTCTAACTGGCGTGAGATGGTATCTCAATGTAGTTTTGATTTGCATTTCTCTAATGACCAGTGATGATGAGCATTTTTTCATATGTTTGTTGGCTTCATGTATGTCTTCTTTTGTAAAGTGTCTGTTCATATCCTTCGCCCACTTTTGAATGGGCTTGTTTGTTTTTTTCTTGTAAATCTGTTTCAGTTCTTTGTAGATTCTGGTTATCAGCCCTTTGTCAGATGGGTAGACTGCAAAAATTTTTTCCCATTCTGTTGGTTGCCGATTCACTCTAATGACTGTTTCTTTTGCTGTGCAGAAGCTATGGAGTTTGATTAGGTCCCATTTGTCTATTTTGGCTTTTGTTGCCACTGCTTTTGGTGTTTTGGTCATGAAGTCCTTGCCTACACCTATGTCCTGAATGGTTTTGCCTAGATTTTCTTCTAGGGTTTTTATGGTGTTAGGTCTTATGTTTAAGTCTTTAATCCATCTGGAGTTAATTTTAGTGTAAGGTGTCAGGAAGGGGTCCAGCTTCTGCTTTCTGCACATGACTAGCCAGTTTTCCCAACACCATTTATTAAACAGGGACTCGCTTCCACATTGTTTGTTTTTGTCAGGTTTGTCAAAGATCAGGTGGTTGTAGATGTGTTGTGTTGCGTCGGAGGTCTCTGTCCTGTTCCATTGGTCTATATCTCTGTTTTGGTACCAGTACCATGCTGTTTTGATTACTGTAGCTTTGTAGTATAATTTGAAGTCCGGGAGTGTGATGCCTCCAGCTTTGTTCTTTTTGCTTAGAATTGACTTGGCTATGCGGGCTCTCTTTTGGTTCCATATGAAGTTTAAGGTGGTTTTTTCCAGTTCTTCAAAGAAGGTCATTGGTAGTTTGATAGGGATAGCATTGAATCTGTAAATTACTTTGGGCAGTATGGCCATTTTGACAATATTGATTCTTCCTAGCCATGAACATGGAATATTTCTCCATCTGTTTGTGTCCTCTCTTATTTCATTGAGCAGTGGTTTGTAGTTCTCCTTGAAGAGGTCCTTTACGTTCCTTGTTAGTTGTATTCCTAGGTATTTTATTCTCTTTGTAGCAATTGTGAATGGCAGTTGGTTCTTGATTTGGCTGTCTTGAAGTCTGTTATTGGTGTATAGGAATGCTTGTGATTTTTGCACATTGATTTTATATCCTGAGACTTTGCTGAAGTTGCTTATCAGTTTCAGGAGATTTTGGGCTGAGACGATGGGGTCTTCTAGATATACAATCATATCGTCTGCAAATAAAGACAATTTGACTTCCTCCTTTCCTATTTGAATACCCTTTATTTCTTTTTCTTGCCTGATTGCTCTGGCTAGAACTTCCAGTACTATATTGAATAAGAGTGGTGAGAGAGGACATCCTTGTCTAGTGCCCGATTTCAAAGGGAATGCTTCTAGTTTTTGCCCATTCAGTATGATATTGGCTGTTGGTTTGTCGTAAATAGCTTTTATCGTTTTGAGATACGTTCCATCAATACCTAGTTTATTGAGAGTTTTTAGCATAAAGGGCTGTTGAATTTTGTCAAAGGCCTTCTCTGCATCAATTGAGATAATCATGTGGTTTTTGTCTTTGGTTCTGTTTATGTGGTGGATTATGTTTATAGATTTGCGTATGTTGAACCAGCCTTGCATCCCCCGGGATGAAGCCTACTTGATCATGGTGGATAAGCTTTTTGATGTGCTGTTGCAATCGGTTTGCCAGTATTTTATTGAAGATTTTTGCATCTATGTTCATCATGGATATTGGCCTGAAGTTTTCTTTTCTTGCTGAGTCTCTGCCAAGTTTTGGTATCAGGATGATGTTGGTCTCATAAAATGATTTAGGAAGGATTCCCTCTCTTTGGATTGTTTGGAATAGTTTCAGAAGGAATGGTACCAGCTCCTCTTTGTATGTCTGGTAGAATTCGGCTGTGAACCCATCTGGACCTGGGCTTTTTTTGGGTGGTAGGCTCTTAATTGCTGCCTCAACTTCAGACCTTGTTATTGGTCTATTCAGGGTTTCGACTTCTTCCTGGTTTAGGCTTGGGAGGATGTATGTGTCCAGGAATTTATCCATTTCTTCCAGGTTTACTAGTTTATGTGCATAGAGTTGTTTGTAATAATCTCTGATGATGGTTTGAATTTCTGTGGAATCTGTGGTGATATCCCCTTTATCGTTTTTTATTGCATTTATTTGATTATTTTCTCTTTTCTTTTTTATTAATCTGGCTAGTGGTCTGTCTATTTTGTTGACCTTTTCAAAAAACCAGCTCCTGGATTTGTTGATTTTTTGAAGAGTTTTTCGTGTCTCTATCTCCTTCAGTTCTGCTCTGATCTTAGTTATTTCTTGTCTTCTGCTAGGTTTTCAGTTTTTTTGATCTTGCTCCTCTAGCTCTTTCAATTTTGATGATAGGGTGTCAATTTTAGATCTCTCCTTGCTTCTCATGTGGGCATTTATTGCTATATACTTTCCTCTAGAGACTGCTTTAAATGTGTCCCAGAGATTCTGGTATGTTGTGTCTTCGTTCTCGTTGGTTTCAAAGAACATCTTTATTTCTGCCTTCATTTCACCGTTGTCAATGTTAGACAGATCAACAAGACAGAAAATTAACAAGGATATCCAGGACTTGAACTCACACCTGGATCAAGCAAACCTAATAGACATTTACAGAACTCTCCACCCCAAATCCACAGAATATACATTCTTATCAGCACCACATCGCACCTACTCTAAAATTGACCACATAATTGGAAGTAAATCACTCCTCAGCAAATGCAAAAGAACAGAAATCATAACAAACAGTCTCTCAGACCACAGTGCAATCAAGTTAGAACTCAGAATTCAGAAACTGACTCAGAACCACACAGCTTCATGGAAACTGAACAACTGGCTCTTGAATGTTGACTGTACAACTATTTCTTGCTCATTTATACTGGAGATCTTATTGCTGAATATTTGTTATAATCTAGGTGTTCTCAGTATTGTATATTATTCTTAAATCAGAAAGTTAGTGTTGTTATCCTCTTTTTACTAATAAGAAAGCTGAAGTATGCAGAAGTTAATTAAGCATGTCTGTGATGATAAAGGAGATTTTGCAGAACTGGCAGTTTATACTTTTAAGGGCTGAATTATATATCTTAATTTATAATTGATGCAATATAAATTTTGTTTTTGAAGATAAAATTAAAAACATTCTTGTGTCCTTAAGAAACATTCAGTCAACTTGGAGAGATACTAATGATCCCCATTGCCATTCATTATGAGTCATGGGTAACTTATGGGTAACTCCTCTCATCTGTGAGTCTTGATTTACTTATTAGTAAAATAAATCTAAGTATCTTCCTCACTTCATGCACAGGTTTGTTAAAATGCTTGCAAGTTTATCATAAATCACAAAATTAAAATTATGAATTAATTGATTAAGTACCAGAAGACAATTACATTAAACTGAGAATAAATACCTCCTGGTGTTTGATAATATGCTAATAATAATATTGATCTTCAAAACAATCTTAAAAAGTAGTTATGATACTAACTTTACAGATGAAACAGTAACTTTTGAGTTGCTAGGTAGTTTGTTCAAAGTGAAAAAAAAAATGGAATTGTTGATATAAAAGCTTTGCATTTCTTGCCAGAAATCTCAAACTCCTTCCACCACAGCCTCCTCTGAAGTCACAGAACATGTGCTTGAATCCAGCTTAGCCACCAGGGTCCCCCTGTGCTCAGTGATGTATTTAACTTCTCAAAGCCTCAGTTCCCACACCTCTAGACCTTGTTTGAATCTATGGCCATTTTGTTGTAAATTACCTGTCAAATACAATGTTCAAATTTATTTTTCTGTACTGGTAACAGAAAGTATGTATTGGAGAAGCAAGATGTTAAAGATAGAGAGCTTAATTAAGAGATTGTTGAAGTTATGCAAATGTGAGGTGATCAGGACTGATGGTAAGAAGTGACAAGAGAAATAGGACAGAATAAATGAATAATAAATATTCTAGGGAAGAAGAAGTAACAAAGTTTGACAATGTAAGAATATAAGTATGGGATAAAACATAGAACAGTTTTAAAGTTAATCTCAAATCATTTTACTTAACTAGCTTAACAGTGATAGGTATGGGAGAAACTGTTAGAATGCAAATAAAATCTAGTTTTCAAACATGAAATAAATAATTTCTAACTTGAAGAAACACACAAGTTTGAGGGGAAAACATACAAGTAAGCAATTAGGTGGAATGTGATAGTATTGTTTCAGAAATGTTGGTAAAGGCACTGCTATGTACATGAGACCCCATCTGCGGCTCAGGAATAGTCCATTAGCACTGTCCTTGCTCCGTGTTTCATAGGAACTGTAAACCCTATATTTCTATTTGCAGATGACTACAAATCCTACCAGGCTGGGCCAATCAGATTCTCTTTCTTGGAAGTTTGATACGGAAATGCAGAAAGCATAGACTAGGCAATTAAACACTGTGGGTTTGTAACCCTGAGGCTAGGGCAGCCATGTTGGACCAGAATGTAGAGAGAGATGATTTTTCATAAAAGAGAGAAGAGAGGAAAACAGATTCATGGAGAAAACCAGAAGCAAGAGACTATTTAACCTAGGTGGGGAGAGTGAGACTAAGAAAGAATACAAGAGAAGAATCCCTGGTTTTGAAAGTTTTTCTTTTCTCTAGTTTCTTGCAGACTCTATTAAATCTCTCTGCCCTCGATTTTCTTGTGATAACCCTACAAATGTCAAACCAATTTCCTTATTTTTGCTTAAACTATATTGAATGGGTTCTACTTTGCAAATGAAAAACTTAGACCAAAGTAATTATGAAAATAAAAAGTACTATAAGGGACACTGAAAAGAGAAATCTGATTTGGTAATAGAGAATAAGGAAAGACTAACTCCATGTAAAGTAACATATAAAGATTTAAATAATGAGTAACCATTTGACAAAACTTATTTCCATATAGCTGTGGTCCTCAGAATTGATTTTTGGAGTATTGAAAAACTAGATAGTATTCAGAATCATGTGAAAAAAAAACACTTTGCTATTTCTTAGTCCATAATCTCACCCTAATGATGCTGAGTTTAATTTGATAACAAAGAGAATTCTATGTAAGGTAGAAAAATATTCATTATTAATATAAATTCTCCTGGAAAGGTGATACAATGGATAGTATAAAGACAGGGACAGGGAAGATATAAACACTTGTGGTTTCCTAATCTTGGCATGGGCAGGATCACCAGCATCCAACTAACTTGAGCCTCTGGAGTTCAGGGGGAGTTCTAATGAAATGTGCTGCAAATTCTCTACTCTTGGGTGGCTACTCTGCCTCCTATAAGGACTTTTGTCCTTAGGCAATGACTTGCTTAGTGCTGTGTAGATCTGTGTCCTACTTACCAATTCATTGGCCAGTCATAGCACCTTCACATGCTCATAACTCTCACCTCTGCTTCATAAACCATAGATGTTAGAATTTTACAGTGTGAATAGAAATGTTCAGTCAGTGTCACAAATATAAATGTGTGGGAAAAGGTGATATTCAGGTAGTATGAAGAAAAATATAAGTCAAAATAATCAATGTAGGGATATTCAGAAAGTGTGCATTTATATTCAATATCTCTTTTCCTCTTCTACTGGCATGTTTTCTGAGAAGAGAGAGGGGAAGCCTATAAAAGATTTCTGCTGAGCCCCATAATTCTTAACTATAATTTGTTTCTCTAATTGGAAATATTAGTCCTTTTCTTTCAAGTCTACATCGACATTCCACTGGCAATATTTTCTTTTAATTATTACACAACTCATGTATCTCACAAATGCAAAATGCCTTTTTTACTTAGCAGCAATTCAGAAAGTCTTCTTGTATTTACCAAAGTTTATCTCCCTGAAAAAGTAATTCTTTTGAGATTGCACAATTTATTTATACACCTTTTAGACATTAATAGATCAAAAGTATATGGGGAGTGCAAAGGTTTATAGCATATATTTTTCTTAAAATTGTGGTTTAAAATTTAACATATCGGCAATGCATATTTCTCCAATTATTTTCCTAAGCCACATCATCACCATCATAAGCATTTTCTTGGTTTCTTTTGCTCCAAAAACAAAGCAAAGGAATGCTTTCTATAACTCATGGTTCTGTGAATATCTAAAGCTATTAGGTCACCCTGAATAACAAAGAAGTTTGCTGCTTCTCTACTCTCTATTACACAAGATGACATGTTCAGTTTTAAATAATATAAAATCTGAAATAGTGTATTGTATTTTCTAAGCTATTTTTGATTAAGCTCAAATGCATTCTTATTTATTTTAATAAGATAATTTGGAGTACAATTTTAAGTTTACTACTCATCTCTTAGTGCAAACTAATATTTGTTTAAAGTTTCAAAGAAAAACCTTTAGTTCCTTCTTTCATTCCCATTTATGTTCCTATGTGGTTCAAACGCTAAAGGCAGAAGGGAGATTGTTAACAGATCTCAAACCCAAAAACCAATCTGTCAGTATTTCAAAGCAGTGTACTAGGTGGTCAATCCCTTTTTTTGCTTACATTTTCTCTTGAATGGATTGATATGAACTAGTCCTGATCTTGATGGAGGGACAAAAGTGCTGTGGTTTAAAAGAATATGTCCCTCAAAAATTCATATGGGAACTTAAACCTCAAAGTGATGGTATTAAAAGGGGAGATGTGGAGGTGATTAGGTCCTGAGGGCTCAGTATTTGTGAATGGGATTAATTCCCTTAAAAGGCCCTTCTCGTAGCATCCATCTCTTTTGCAATGTGCCAACACAGCAAGAAGGCCCTCTGAAGATACAGAATGGCAGTGCCTTAATCTTGGAAATTCCAGCCTCCAGAAATGTGTGAAACAATTTCGAGTTATTTATGTCCAATCTGAGGTATTTTGTCATAGCAGTAGAAACATTCTAAGAATATTAGTATTTTCCTTTTCTTACAAAGGAAAGAGAGATCCTGGGTACTACTCTGATTTCTTTTCAACCACCATCGAAGATTTTGACTCACTTGATTATGTTGTTGGTTATATTATTGCTTAAGCTGCTAGTGTTTTGTCTTTACAAATCAAAGACTAAAAAAAATACCTTTTCTCTCCAAAGTCTCTTGACTACCTCTTCTCAATTCCAGATAAAGTGTGAGTCTCCAATTGTAATTCTATTTCCACTTGCTTCTGTAAGTGCCCTGAGATTATAAATGGTGATTCATCTCTTAATCAGAAGAGTAGATGCTCAACATATGTTTCACAAGTGAACAGTGACAGATGAATGCATGCTATGAAAGACATGTTTAGGAGGACTGTCAGAGAAATTAAAAAAGAAGTAAAAGCTTTTCAAAGGAGACAATATTGATTTCAAAGATCAAGTGTGGAGGAGATACATGGAGCAGGATAATATATCTAATATCTGAGTCAGCTATTAGAAAATGGACAATAAAACTATGTTGCTGAAGCAGACCAATCCTTCCTGGGACAGTGAAGGAAAAAGTTAATAGCTGATATATACTTTTTCCCTAGCCTCCAGTGAAACCTGAAGATTTGAAACTGTCTATTTCACTGAAAAACAATAAATCAAGGAATTTATTGGATGATATGAGATTAAGGTGGATACTATGTAATCCAATGACAGATATATCTCATTTTCAAGATTGTTTATTAATTTTAATTATTGATGAGGAACTGATATATAATGAGACATAGCTTCACCAGAAAATGGGTGCAATATAATCAGCAGGATATGAACACTGCAGGGACCCCACAACTGATGGCCTCTTCTGAGTGAGATGATTTGCACATACATATTCAGCTTAATTTCTCATGACCCTTTGTTTCCAAAGTGAGGAATGCTCACTCAGCTACCTGTTTCCTGTGCAACAGTGGGGCTGGATGAATCTCCACAAATTTTCCTGCTATAAGCATTTCAGATAGTTATTTAAATTTCATTTTCTGCATAATTTTTACTGGTATATATGAATGAAGTTAACTTTTATATGTTAATCTCATAGATAATATTTGTTATTACTTTAACTGTTTATTATTTTGGCTCGGCTTTTTTACATGATCAAAAAATGATAATGTGTTATCATCAGAAAACAATAGTGAGTTACCATTTAACTCTCTATTCTCATAGATTTTTTTCTCCTGTCTTATTGTATAGGCTAGTACCTCTAATGCAATGTTGAAGAATGTGTTTCTGTAAGACATCATTTGTTGTTATCATTTTGATAAAAATTATGTTAATGTTCTACTACTGTGCATAATGACTAGCATAGGCATCTTGAGAATAAATTTTAAGAAGTTAATAAAGTATCTTTATGTTTATAATTGATAAAAAGCATTTGTGTTTTAATTACAAAGAATTGCAATTTTATCTAACATTACTTTCTATATCAATTCATATGATTCCCTGAGTTTTCCACTTTTAACTGTTATGTGGTTATTGATCTCATATATCTTAATATCTAGAGAGACTTGCATTGCTGGAATAACTTTATTGTCCACAATATATTATATTATTGATATATCTCTTAGAAATTATTAGAATACATTGAAGGACATAGTCAACTGAGTAGAAGACAACTTATTGAATGGAAAAAAATTTTCAAATTATATATCTGATAAGAAGTCAATAACTAGAACATATAAAAAATAACTCCAATAACTCAACAACAAAACTAGCCTGATTTTAAAATGAACAAAGAACTTGAACAAAAATTTCTTCAAAGATACATAAGTTTCCAAAAAGCACATGAAAAGATGCTCAACATCACTAATAATTAGGGAAATGCAAATCAAAAAAATATTAGATCAAATCTTTATATTCATTAGAATTGATATAATCAATTTGTCAATCAATAACAACTGTGGTTATGAACATGGTGAAATTGAAATCCTTGTGCACTGTTGCTGGGAATAAAAAACAGTACAGCCACTGTGAAGGACAGTATGTTGGCCCCTCAAAAAAAAAAAAGATTTAACAATTCCAGATCTGGATATACACCCAAAGGAATTAATGAAGGGTTTTAAATAACTATTTAATAATTAATGTATGTTCTTTTGATTATTTTATATAAGCACAAGTTTGGAATTCTTATTTTTATTCCTTCTTTCATTGCAGATAATACAATAAGAATATATTCCTTTGACATAAGCTAACTCTTTTAAACTATGCTTTTTCCAAATACACTAGTGTCAAACTCTCAGATTTTATTTAAAAATGTATTTTTTCACATTCAATATTGAAATATATTTTCACTGCCTGTAGAATTCTAAATTAAAGCGTATCTCTATAAAAAATGAGTAAGTTATTCAACTGTCTCTTGAGTTTTATATTTGCTGCTGATGTCTTTTACCAATCTAAACATAAGTCCTAAATTTTTTTCTAGTTATTCTTAATATATTTTTGTCTTTAATGTATTCTGCAGAACTTGGGATTTATCAGACTTTTAAGGTTCAAAAATCAGTGTGTTTTACCAGTTCCAGAAGTGTTAGGTTTTTTTTTTTTTTTTTTTTCCATTTCTAGAAGCTCTTTTTTTAAGTCAGAATATACATTGTTCTATTTCTTAGAAGATGATAGATATTATTATAATTATCATCTATTATGTATTTCATCACATTATTTTTATGTGATGTACTTTAAAATTCCAGCCTGTAATATTTGTGGATTTGAATTTGTAATTAATTGCATTTATTAACCCTTACTTATAATGATTTTTATTGTGCATATTTAAATGGGTTTCAAGAATAAGCCCTGTATTCAAAGATAATTTCTTCAGACAAAATTTATGTTTGTGTCTGTCAGGTGCTGAGACTTACCTGAACTAGATCCAAAAGGTATTTTAAATAGCATATATAGTATGAATCCTAGCCCTACATATCTGGAAGTGCCAGCTTACATATGCTCAAGGAAGAGTTTTATTTTTTAATTCTCCTTAAAGAACCAAACCCAGAAAAGATAGTGTCTTTCTGTAAGTTTATGGATGCATATATTTTCTAGTTCACCCTGAGGGTAATACCATTTGGAATCTTAGGTCTATTTAGAGATCTCAATTCTGAACTCCCACTATAGTTGGGTGGTAGATTTTATCACCTACATTCTAGAACCTTATAGCAATTGTGTTTTGTCTTATAGTTCCTCCACTTCTACTGTTCCCATTGCTTCAGCACTATTTCAGCTGCACTTAAAAAATGTTTTCTTCAGGTATTGTGCAATAACTTTCAAGCATTTTCTTCCAGAAGTTGCATCTCTACTTATCTATCACAGTTCCAGTGCCATAGGTAAATGTATTAGCCTGCTTGGGCCCTCATAACAAAAGACGATAGACTGGTTATTTATAAATAACAGAAATTTACTTCCTCACAGTTCTAGAGAATGGAAGTCCAAGATCAAGGTGTTGGCAGGTTGTTTTCTGCTCAGGCATCTCTCCTGGCTTGTAGTTGGCTGTCTGCTCACTGGCAGTCGTCTTGGATTAGAACTCTACCCTTATTATCTAATTTAATTTTGCTTTTTTAAAAGGCCTTCTCTCCAAATACAGTCATGTTGGGGGTTAGGGCTTCAACATATACATTTCACGGCCTGCAATTCGTAATAGTAATACATTTTTAATTGCAGTTCTCTCCCCTTTGGTTTATTTTTATTACTATTACCTATGCCAATTTTAATATTAAACATTTAAGTGCCTCGATAGCTGTCTCCATTTCATTAGGGATATTTTATTTTTATAGTTAAAGGTATTAATGGGAATAATGGATATGTTATGAAATATTTACTGTTTGATATGGTCAACGTGAGGTCATTTTTAAAATCTAAGATCTTAGGTACTTTGTTTATATTGCCTTAAAGTATTTGTTGATTTTTGCTTTTGTGACTTCCGTAACAACAGATGATAGTAATAGCGTGTCCTCAATTCCCAGATGCAGTTTACTCTTTAAATTCCTACAAGAGATTCAGAATTATAATTTTCTAATGAGCTCACTCTCACACTTATAACCAGTGAGAGTAAGTTATTTTTAACTGGAAAGTATATTAATTAGTAGAACTTTAACCCCATCAAAGTTACCCAAATTTGGATCATAAGACAGTTTTCTAAATCCTACATTTATAAAACACTTGAAGAAAGAGTTTAGATTTAGTGAGGTGAGAGAATTTCTGAAACTAAAAACAGCCTTTTTTTAAGTTTACTCTGAATCTCATCTTTTGATCAGACTCTCTCGGCTCACATCTTTTCTAAGTAGTTACTTTTTCTCATGTCTTTACTTATAAGTTGTCTAAATCAAATACACATTAAAAAGCAGCTTTGCTCCCTCATCGTTCTTGCTCTGTTACCACTCCATTCTCAGGCTCTATGTGAAAGAATCTGGCAATGAGTAGAGAAAGGAAACATGTATGTCCTTGCCCTCCTAAAGCTGAATCAATGATACTTTCATGTAGCAGCAAATAATTCTGCTTTCCTTCATATCAGCCAAAACATTTGTTTTACCTTCTAATTTTCCCTTTGAAAAACTTTATTTAATTGTTCCCCTCCAAGCCCTCTGATCTCTAAGAATCTTAAAAATCAGCTAATATATAATTAGTTGTGCCCCAGAGTGGTTTCTATTAGTTTTAGGTTTCAGGTTTGCATTGTGTTACTAAGAAAAAAATTCAAGAAATTTGGCAGGTACCACGTACAGCGATTACTTCACCACTTACTAATCTGTGGCCATGGGCAAATTATTTACTACATGTAAATTTTTTTCCATCTCATTTACTCTACTGATAGTATTTTACATGCAATGTGCAATGTATTATAAGAGTTAATGGCTGATTTACAAAGTACGTTATAGTAACTTTGCATACATTTGGTATTCAATATGTTGTAGCTCTTACTTTTATTTTGTCCATGAGTTCTGTTTTGTTCACTCTTATATCCTCACTACCTTGAAGAGTTATTAGCATATAATGTGCATGCAGTATATTTTTTGAATGAAAGAATGAATTATAATTAAACAAATAATACTCTTCTATGTTTCTTTTTAAGGCCAACATCAAGGCTTACCTTCTTCATAGGCTTTCTCATCAGTCTCATTCCACATACAATTTACCATGTTTTGCAGACTCTGTTAATTGTCCTCTGGTTGTTTTGTTTATAAGTCATTTCTACTCCTTCAAACTAATTTGCTTCTTTGAGTGCAAGGAATGATAATTATGTTATATCTCTGCTGTGTTATATACAGCACTTAACCAAGGACTGGGTGCGTGATAGATCCCCAAGTAAATGTCATCAAACCTTGGAGCTGGAATGAGTTTTAGGGGCATTATGCCGAACGTCCATCCATTTCAAACATGTTACATAAATTTAATATATTTTACTCTCAATTGCAGGTTCTAGCTGTCCAAATAAAACAAGAACTTATGTTTGTTCCCTTAATGAGGAATGAGTTCTGTATTCACATGTTCAGTGAAGGTCAGACAGGGTTAGTCTCCAGTGACATTGATAGATCACTTAGAGGATGTTTAGACAGTCTGTGCATTAATCTGATTTCTGATAGAACATATTGCTTCCCATGTCTAGTCCCAATGAGTTAAATTGTAAAAAGTAAAATATCTAAAGTGAAGTATCTACAGCAGTATCTAAAAGCCAAAAGACATTATGTAACATATTTATTTCAAAATTATGTGAAATCCTCATGAGTATTATATTTTTTTCTCTTTATCAAATATAAAATGAAGAGTGACCGGTAAATAATATTCTCATGCAATTTTGCTGGCTTCTCTTTCTGTGGAGCACCCTTCTACATTTCCAGCATTACACATTAGATATTTTGTATTTGTCTTGACTGTGTACTTTTAAGCTGGTAATTTTGCCTCAGCTCTCCTCTCACTTCCCTCAAATAACCAGCACCAAATAAATACAGTCAGACCTCATTGTTCACATACTGCATATTTGTGGACTTGCAAACTCACTCAAATTTATTTGTAACCCTTAAATCAATACTCACAGTGATTCTATGGTCATTCTCAAACATGCCCTGAACAGCAATATTTTTAGTTGCCTGAGACTCACATTCCCTCCTGAGATAAACAAGGTGACACTGCCTTCTTGTTTCAACGTTCACATTGTAAACAAGTGTTTTTTTTTTCAGCATTTTTAGTGCCACAATTTTCACTTACTGGTACTTACTGTCGGTGATTTTACTGTTTCCATAGGCCTCACAATTTAGTGCTGAATTGCTGTCTAATGATTGTAAGCACAAGAATGCTGTAGTTTGTCTTACTGGAAATATGTGTTACACAAACTTCAGTTAGGGATAAGTTGTAGTGTTGTTGGCAGTGAGTTCTATGTTAATTAATCACAATCAATATTAAGTAGGATTTATTTTAAATGAAATAGACCTAAAACAAGGTTATGTATTACCAGTTGTTGAAAATGTGTAACCAGCAGGTCATAGGAACATAACCCTGTTTTTCTTCTAGGAACTATGATTTAGTTTTAATTAGTTCAGTGTTTGTGATGACTTTATAGAACATAGCTACCATAAGAAGTAAGAATTAACTGCATGCACTTTTATTCCACTTGACAAGTGGAATAATCAAATACTCACTTCAGCTTCTTCCTTACTAGCAATACACATTGGTTTTGAGGTCAATAACTTATTGTCTCAATGATTTATTTACTTTTGATGTCGAAGTAATATATTTATGATAAAGGTGATATAGCTGTAAATTCAATGGCAGTGGTAACTTCTGAAGTAATCTATGTATTCCCTGAACCTCCTCACTTTATATTTCTGGCTAGCATAAAACAGAACAGCTGGTGGTGTGTCACTCATGCTGCAAACAGGAAGCAATGAGAATAGCAGAGGCTACAAGGAATGTTGGAGCAGAAGATCTGGATCTCTGAGTCTCAGTCACTGTATTTACCTTGATTGCTTATCTCAGGGCATGCATGTAAGATAAAGAGCACTGTATTTCGCACTAAACACATTATTAGTGAATATATTCACCTTTCTACTTCCTGAACATTCTTGATCGTTCCGTAATCTTTCTTTTCTAATCTTCTTTTCTTTATGTTTTCCAACATAGTGATATTATAGAAATCATATCTATTTCTCCTAGATTGCAACTAGCCTTTGATTTCTGGGCAAACTGTTTGTCAGTTCCCTGGGGGGAGTTTTCTGACACTTCATTCTACTTTAGAATTCCATTCTACTATATCACCTTAAAGGCTTCTACTACACATGCATTTAGCATAGTTTCAGAACTGAACATTCAATATTTCTCCTTATAAGTACAAAGTATTTTGGGAAAACAATGCATTCTCCATAAATTATGGTAAGAGAAGAAAATGTGTATTTATTAACTACTTATTGCCACGTACCAGGTCTTGTAGATACACGAGGATATTGAATCTTCACACATACGTATACAATAAACAGACACAAACTTGTGACTTAGGCATTATCTTGATTTTGCAAACAATAATGCTGAGCTTAAAAATAAATAAACAAATAAAAAAGAAATCACTTGTTAAAGGTTCCAGAGATTGCATCAGTTATCTAATGTTATATAAGAAATCACTCCAAAATGTGGTGGCTTAAAACAATGGCAATTATTTGTCATCTGTCACAGTTTTTTGGTTCAAGAACTCACAAGTGACTTCGCTAGATGGTTCTGGAATGGGGTCTTTCACAAAGTTGCAGATGGATGTTCCCTGGGGCTTTCATCATCTGAGATCTAACTGGGCCTCTTGAATTGCTCACATGACTGTTGGCACCTGCTTCCACTCCTCCTCATGGACCTTTCCACAGGATTGCTGGAATGTGTTCATGTAACAACAAATGACATCCCCCACCGTCAGCAATCCAAGAGTCCAATGTGGAAGGTGCAAGGCCCGTTATGACCTAGACTGGAAAATCTCACACCAACACATCCAGCAATTCAACATGAACATGAAACATAGGGAGTCAAAGATTGCTAACACTATTGTAAAGGCTGATTACTATAGAACACTAAAAGTTGAAGAACCTTAATTTTTTTAAAAAGAGAGGAATTTTAAAAAATTCCCATGCACATTTCTCTACACAATGCCATTAGCCATTTGGGCCCCATTGCAACATTCTGGATCCCAGGAAAATTGGCATGGATGTAGCTACATTGATTAATTTATTAATTTATTAAGTAATTTCTGACAATAGCATGTAATCATACAAAGTTACTTGAGTTGCTTCATCCCCTTAAAGATTAATCTATATTAAAGAAAAAAGGTAACCTGCTGAGTCTGGTATGTTACTGTCCTTACTCCTTCAGAGAGGAAGTCATGGCCTTGTACAAAGATTGG
This sequence comes from Ateles fusciceps, assembly GCA_036589455.1. NCBI lineage: Eukaryota > Metazoa > Chordata > Mammalia > Primates > Atelidae > Ateles > Ateles fusciceps. Next base: position 3,802,250 of record JAZHEH010002555.1, on the reverse strand, counting down.
CATAGCTTGCTTCCTCACTCGAAGACCATCTCCTCTTCAACTTCCTTTGATTTTCTAATCAGAATATAATAGGGTTGAAATTGGGGAAAACTCTAGGGCAAATAAATTCAGCCTCTTTAGAGTATTACTTAATATAAAGGTAATTTTATGCAAATTGGAAATCACATTATGATGAAGATCACACGAATAAAATAATAATGATAATCATTTGTACTGCCACAACAATCATTATATATGAGCACTGTATGCTTCCATCTTTATCCTCATATATGTTATTTCTATGAATTAAGTCTTATTATCCCCCATTATATAGATGAAATTTCAAAGCATTAAGGAATTTAGCTAGATAGTAAAAGTGCAAAACACAGGATTTCAAAAGCCAGGCTATTTTACTATATCCTAATGCTTCTCTAACATATTGTTTCATGCCCGTATGGTCAGAATAATGTTCCAAAACAATTAACTCATTTTTCTTCATCAGATAACCAAAATGACACCATGTTCATATGACCTTACTAAAAACTGAGATATTACACATGAAATAATTTTCCAGATGGCTGAAACTTGGAGTGCCTAAAATTTATTTTAACCAATTTGGATGGAACTCTTTTTTAATACATTTCACACCTTTTTGGCTCTTGAATGAGTATATGGAATCTCAGACAACCTTTCCCTGATAAGGCAGAAATCACTGTGATTTCTACTCTTGCTCTGGACTTTCATGATGGGACAACTTTCAGATTAATTAAGCTATATAGAATTGTTTATTCAAAAATTAAGGGACTTAAGAAAATCATGAGAAAGAGATAAAAGAAAAAAAGAAAAGGATCTCCAGATAATGGTTTCTTATATATTGTACAGCAGAATGGAAATATATATTAAAAAGTTTGTCTTTTTACCTATCTCAGCTATTTCCTCTCTCTACAGTACCCAAATTTCCACCACATAGTATATTTGAAATATATAAGACAAAGGCAGCACATTTACTAGTATTGTGTCTTAAATAAGAGTTGGTTTTGGCAGGTCTTCTATGGGTAGAGGGGGCTTGTGCTAGCATATGAGTTAATCATATTGTGTTTAGCTTCTCAGTGGCCATACACTATTTTTAGATGTGATCAATGCTGAAGAAACCATTAAATAATTTGGCTTATATTGTAGTTAATGATATGTCTACAACACTGAACATAAGACAATATTAAACATATTCCCTGGTCTTAATAGAGTGATTAGTTTGTCTTCTGGGGAAGGAGAAGGAGAATCATATTTATTGAATATTTGCCATATGCCCTGCATGCTCAACACAACTTAGTTAAGTAGTATTTGCAGTTTTCTTGTGAATTTAAGGAATGTGTCCAAGGGCCCAGAACCTGGATTTTACCCAAGCCATCTCTGACTTCAAAACCTGAGATCCTATTAATGTACTTTTTTTACTACCACCAAGATGATGAAATAGGATTTATCAAATATAAACAAAAAAAGTACTAAATAGTATTGATTCTAAAGTGTTAGCAGTTATAAAGCTCATCAATAATTTAGCAAGTTGTTAGTGGGATATAAATGATTTGGTAAATGTACCCATTGACAGTAAGGTGCATCAAAGGTTTGAAAATATATAAATGTCAAAAGCACATGATAGAGTAGGAAATTTCACAATATGGGGAATATTACTGACATGTGACCATTGGTAAAAAAATATGCAATGGTCAAAGTAAAACATGTTTTATATGATTCAGGAGAAGGGGAATAAATAATGACTGTTTAGAGATGAGATTTATTGAAGATACCATAATAAAGTTACATTATTTTAGAACCAGAATTTGATAGAGATGATAATAAAGGGATGCACAGATGAAATGGTTGATCTTGCTATGATTAATAAGAAAAACAAACTTTCACTATCTGACATACATTATTTGTCTACTAATCCTTGTCCGAAAGGAAAGGACAAGGTGAAAGATCCTCTAGAAAACATTTCAAAGGCCTTCAGAGATCTGCTTTGTGGGGATAGGAAGAAACTTTACAAAATGATACAACTTGTCAAGCAAATCAAAATGAGTACGAAAATAATCAACTGAGCAATTGATAACTTCTAATCATTGGCTAGTTTTCAAATCTTCAAAACTAGCTACTTACCATTCTCACTGATGACTTTCTGGAAACAAATCATTTGTTGGGGCAAATTTCTCTCTTACAAATGAAGAGTTGGCAGCCAAGGTTTTGAACATATGCATTTGAACCTATGTGAAATCTATACTTTAGGAGCTAGAAACAGATTTTCCTATGCTGTAGAGAGATGCAACAAACAGATGTTTGTTGCAGCTGGCAGAACAGGAAGAACTGATTTATAAAAAAAAAATAAAAATAACAAATAAAAAGAAAATTCGGAGTTCCTTTTTAGTTTACTCATGCTATGAAAACGATTTCAAAAAAAGTGAGCATCAGGCAATATGGAAAATAGTAAACAGTTTTTACTAAGGTAGAAAGAGTCTGCCAACATCAGCATATCTACTTAGAAGGTCCAAAACAATCTGATCCCTTTTATGGAAGTTTTAAGTCTTTTACTATGTGTATGGGGGTAAAGTTAATTCTTTAACTTAGAATCACTTTTAGATCTACTACTAGCATAGATAAAAATTTATGGTTTCACAGCTGTAGAGTTTTTAGATTTAATAGAAGAACTGTTCCTTTTATGCAACAACTTTCTCATGAAGGTAGGCTGAGCTGATTTCAATTAATGTGCTTTAAATAATTTTTACTGAGTTTCCTGCTGTGAATAGCTAAACAGAAGTTTTTAAGTATGTAATTTAAAATAATAATTTGTCCTGTCTGTAACTGAGTTTGTAATTTATTTTTTCTATCATTAGCAACAGCAATTTATAAACAAACACTTTTACCAGGAGAAGAGAGGTCAGTACGACCGTATGTGTCAGTCCTAGTTTTATTGGAAAATGCGTGCTCAGTAATTTGTGGACTAAAATGAAAATATATTATAAGTCCTTACCTTTGCCTTAATAAAAATCACAAAATAACTGTGAAAGCAAAGTAAAAAAATAACAATAGATGATGCATGTTTACATGCTAAATTTTGTGAAAGATTCTGGAATTGCTGGAATTAAGGGAAAGAGAGATTCACATGAGAACCAAGAGCCAAGAAGTCAGGAACCCACTTGGAAACACCACCCAGGCTTGGAAAAGTCATCCAATTACAGAGGCTGTGGAGGATCCTGACAGACTCTGACTGTGCTTGGGAATTGGTCAGGTCCTTTGGACTTCATAAAACCTTTAATTTAAGTTCACATTTTAATATAAAATGCAGTTAGACAACCATTTGTTGTTTCGTGTCAATTGGTCAAACATTTTACATGTAAAATTCAGTTTCAACCAAGCAGCATGAGTAGCAGGGAATAGAAATATTAGTGATTTGATATTACGACAAAAAAATATATTAAGAAAAAGAATAAATTATTTTACTTAACTCTGCTCTGAAGCACATCTAGATACTATAATAAGAGAATTTTAAAAATCAAAAGCATATGAAGTATTTTATTATTGTCATCACAATTTCATACTGCTCTTAATTTCCTAAGAGATTATTTCAAACTCTCTACTCTCTCTTTAATTAACCAACATTTTTCTCCTCAATCCTCCATATCAGCTGAAGAATTGCTTGCTACTTTCAACAGGGGAACTTCCACCAGCACCCGCCACATCCACCTCCTGTGTGCTTTCCAGTTACTTCCTTCTCTTTCTTCTTTCCAGTTACTATTGTGTTTATATTTGTGTCACTAAATAACACACCGATGGTGTTGATTTGTTTGCTTTGTCAGTTTTCTTCCCAAATATAAAAACTACATTTTTACATCTGCCCCCTAAATACACACACACACACACACACACACACACACACACGCACACACACACATCCTGCTTATCTTCATAGCCATACTCCCCTAAGTGTTACATTGCTATTTGGGGTAGAAAAGTGAATACTCAATCTTAATATTTCATGGCTATTACTATTCTATTTACCACAGAGCTCTATAGTAAACTATGGTTACATTAGCTTTACTTCACTAGTAGTTTTTTAAAAATATTCTTTTATTTGATTTTCTATATGAGCAAATTTAAAATGATTTCTTTGCCAACTATCAGAATCTTTTCAGAAGTCTTGCAGATTCTTCGGATATTCAATTCATGTTATGTTTCTAAACAACTTCTGACCTTGTCCAACTGCACAGAATGCCTTTTACTCATTGGCCATGCTATTCATGCCAGGATGTACCTTCATTGTCCACCTCCAAATTTCTTTTCTGTTCTACCTGTATTGGATCTTCAACTTCACATCTCATGTCTTACATGTTCATGGTGCACTCCTTTTTAAAAATAGTAATTTTCATGACTTTGCTATTGTGAATATTACTGCAATAAGCATGAGTGTAGGTGTCTCTTTTTTTTATATGATTTCTTTCCCTTTGAGTAGATACCCAATAATGGGATATCTGGGTCTAATAATTGTTCTATTTTTTAGTTCTTTGAGACATTTCTGTACTTTGTTTCATAGAGGTTGAACTAATTTAAATTCTTACCAGCGATGTATAAGGGTCCCCTTTTCTCTGCATTCATGTCAACATCTGTTGTTTTCTGACTTTTTAATAACCATCCTGACTTGTGTAAGATGACATCTCATTGTTGTTTTAATTGGCATTTCTCTGATAATTAGTAATGTTAAGCAGTTTTTCACATGTTTGTTGGCAGCTTGTATGTCTTCTGTTGTGAAGTGTCTGTTCACATTCTTTGCCCACTTTTGATGGGATTGTTTCTCTCTTGTTGAGTTTTTGAATTTATTGTAGATTTTAGATATTAGTCCTTTATTGAAAGTAAAATTAGCAAACATTTTCTCTCATTCTCCCATTCTGTAGATTATCTGTTTTACTTTGTTTATAACTGTATATATATATATATCACACACACACAAACACATAAATATGTATATATATACATTTATACACATTTATATATGTGTGTGTATAAATGTATATTTTTGCTGTGCAGAACCTTTTAAGTTCTATTTGTCTGTGATTTTTTTTTTTTTTTTTTTTTTTTTGCATTTGTTTCATGTGCTTCAGTCAAATTTTTTGCCTAGGTCACTGTGTAAAAAAGATTTTCCTAGATTTTCTTCTAGAACTTTTATAGTTTCAGGTATTACATTAACATCTTTAATCAATCTTGATTTAGTTTTTCTATATAGTACAAGATAGGGGCCCAGTTTCATTCTTTTCCATACTGCTCAAAAAGTCATAAAATCAACCAAAACAGTTATCAACAGTTATTCAACAGTTCATTGAATAGAGAAAATGTGGTATGTATACACCATGGAATATTATACAGCCATAAAAACAAATAAAATCATGTCCTTTGAAGTAACATGGATGGAGCTAGAAGCCATTATCCTAAGTGAAATAGTTCAGAAACAGAAAATAAAATACTGCATGAGCTCACTTGTGAAAGCTAAACAACAGGTACACATGAACATCAAGATGGAAGTAACAAACACTGGGGACTCCAGAAGTGGGAGGATTAGCAGGATCTGAGGGTTAAAAAAAATTCCCTATTGAGTACAACGTTCACTACTTAGTGATGGGTATGTTAAAAGCCTAAACTTCACTGTTATGTAATATAGTCATGTAGCAAACCTGCACATGTACCCCCCAAATCTAAATTTTTTTTAAAAAATGAGAATAATAATAAAATGTTTCATAAAAGATCAAAATAAATAAAATTAAAAAAATAATTTTCCTACTTTCTAGAACAGAATATAATTGAATCATGGAGGGGGCAGGTCTTTCCGATGCTGTTCTTGTGATAGTAAGTCTCATGAGATCTGATGGTTCTATAAGGGGGAGTTTTCCTGCACAACCTCTATTTTTGCCTGCTGCCATCCATGTAAGACGTGACTTGCTCCTCCTTGCCTTCTACCATGATTGTGAGGCCTCCTGAGGTACATGGAACTGTAAGTCCAATAAATCTCTTTTCTTTTGTAAAAAAAAAAAGAAGAAGAATATATTGGAGGTAGCTTTTCTTCCCAGATCTTGCATATTAAAACATGTTTATTAGAATTTCATACTTGACTGCCTTTATACCCCTTAAACACTAATTCCCAATCCTCCCCTTTCCCTGCTCTTGGTAACTGAAATTCTACTTTCTTTCTCTATGAATTTGACTCTCCAGGCCCTCTTATAAGTAGAATGATAAAATATTTGCTCTTGTGATTGGCTTATTTACTTAGCATAATGTCTTCGAAGGTCATCCATGCTGTAAAATGCATCAAAATTTTCTTCCTTTTAAAGCTGAATAACAGTGGTCCATATATATATATGCTACATTTTGCTTATCTATTCATCCATCCACAGACACTTGAGTTCTACATTGAGGCTACTGTAAATAATGCTGCTACAAACATGGGTGTACAAATATGTCTTCAAGTCCCTTTCTCAGTTGTTTTCAGCATATACCCAAAAGGAGAATTGCTGGATCACATGGTACTTTGATGTTTAATTTTTTGAGGAATTTCCATATCCTTTTTCATAGTGGCTGCATTACTTTATATTCCTACCAGCAGTGCACAAGTGTTCTGATTTCTCCACATCCTCACTAGAAATTTTTCTTATTTTTCCCTCCCTCCCTCTTTTTCTTCCTTTTTTCCTTCCTTTCTCTTTCCTTTTCCCTCTCCCCCTTTTTCCTATCTTTCTCTTCTCTTTTCCCTCCCTCCTTCCCTCCCTTCCTTCTTCTTTCCATTTTCCTCTTTCCCTCCCTTCCTTCCATCCTGCCTTTCTACCTTCCTTACTACTTTCCTTCTTTCTTTGTAATAGTCATCCTAAAGGGTATAAGGTGGTATCTCATTGTGTCTTTGATTTGCATTTCCCTAATGATTATCAATGCTGAGCAATTTTGCATGTGATTATTGTCCATTTGTATATCTTCTTTTATTTTTTGAGACGGAGTTTCGCTCTTGTTACCCAGGCTGGAGTGCAATAGCACAATCTCGGCTCACCGCAACCTCCGCCTCCTGGGTTCAAGCAATTATCCTGCCTCAGCCTCCAGAGTAGCTGGGACTACAGGTGTGTGCCACCGTGCCCAGCTAATTTTTGTATTTTTAGTAGAGACAGGGTTTCACCATGTTGACCAGGATGGTCTCGATCTCTTGACCTGTAATCCACCCGCCTCGGCCTCCCAAAGTGCTGGGATTATAGGCGTGAGCCACCGTGCCCGGCCGTGTATGTGTTCTTTAGAGAAATATCTATTCAAGTTATTTGCCCATTTTAATTGCATTGTTTACTTTATTTGCTTCTGAGTTGTGATATGATTTGGCTCTGTGTCCCCACCAAAATCTCATTTTGTAGCTCACATAATTCCTACATGCTGTGGGAGGGACTTCCTGGTAGGAGGAAACTGAGTTATGGGGATGGGTCTTTCACATGTTTTTCTCATGATAGTGAATAAGTCTCACGAGATTTGATGGTTTTAAAAAATGGGAGTTTTCCTGCACAAGCTCTCTCTCTTGCCTGCTGCCATATGTAAGACATGACATGTTCCTCCTTGCCTTCCACCATGATTGCTAGGCTTCCCCAGCCACGTGGAACTGTTTAATCTCTTAAACCTCTTTCTTTTGTAAATTGCCCAGTCTTCAGTATGTCTTTATCAGCAGTGTGAAAATGGACTAATCCAAGTTGGAAGTATTCCCTATATATTCTGGATGCCAATTCCTTATCAGATGCATAACTTGCAATTTTTTTTATTTGTTGTGTTGCCATTTCACTGTGTGGATAATGATTTATGCACAAAAATTTTAAATTTTGATGAAGTCTAAATTTTCTGTTTTTTCTTTTATTGCCTATGTTTTCAGTGTAACATACAAGAAATAATTGTCAAATCCAATATAATCAATATTTTCTCCACCATTTTTTTCTAAGACTTTTAAATATTTAACTTACATTGCATTTATTGATTCATTTTACATTAATTTATTATTATTTAAAATAGGAGTTCAACTTCATTTTTCTGCATGTGGATATGTAATTTTCCCAGCACCACTTGTTTAAAAAACTATCTTGTCCCTATTGAATAGTCTTGGAATCCTCCCTAAAAGTCATTTGATCACGTATGTGAGGGCTATTTCTGGGCTCCCTATTCTGGAATATATATCTGGTAAATATATCTGTCTTCTTTGTTTTGTTTCTTGCTAGTATGAAAATGGTTTTTGGTTACCATAGCTATTTAGTAAATATCATAGCTATTTAATAAATCAATTTATTTGAAATCAGAAAGTGTAAGAGTTATAAGTTCATTGCTTTTCAAAATTGTTTTGGCTATTCAAAGTCCCTTGAGATCTCATATGAAATTTAAGACAGATTTTTTTATTTCTGCAAAAGCTATTATTAGGCTTTTATATGCATTGCATTGAAATTCTGGATTGCTCTGGATAATACTGATATATTAACATTTTTACTTTAGGTTAAATTTAAGTTAAAATTCATGAACGCAGGTACTCTTTTCATTTATTTGTCTTAAAATTTCTTTCAGAAATATTTCAAGTATCAAATATTTTGTAATTTTCAGTATCCAAATGTTTTGCTTCTTTATATTTAAGTATTTTATTTATTTTTGGATGTTATTGTAAGTGGAATTTTTTAAAATTTTCTTTAAAATTTTTCCATTATTGGTATATAGACATACACTTGACTTTTGCATGTTGATTTTGTATCCTGAAACTTTACTATTTTTTTTTTTTTTATTATTTCAGTGTGTGTGGTGGGGGTAGGTATGAAATATTTAGAGTTTTCTACACAGGAGATTAGTCATTTGTGAGAAGACATAATTTTACTTCTTCCTTTCCAAATTAGGTATCTCCCACTTCTTTTTCTAGCCTAAGTTCTCAGGCTAGAACTTCTAGTATATTGTTGAATAAAAGTGGAAAAAGTGAGCATCGCATCTTGTCAAATGCTTTTCTGACCTAATTGAGATGATCCTGTGTGCATGTGTGTGTGTGTGTGTGTGTGTGTGTGTGTGTGTGTGCGTATGCATGTGCTTGTGCTTTCCCTTCATTCTGTTAATGGATTGTATGACATTGTTTGGTTTTCTTGTGATGAAACACCCTTGAAAGCTAGAAATAAATTCCAATTGCTTATGGTATATAACCTTTTTAATAAGCTATTTAATTCTGTTTGCTAATATTTTGCTGAGCTTTTGCATCAGCATTTGATATGCTTAGGCTTTGTGTGCCCAATAAAATCTCATCTTGAATTATAATCCTCATAATTCCTATGTGTCAGTGTGTCAAGGGAGATACCAGTGGTGGTCATTGGCTCATGGCAGCTGTTTCCCCCAGGCTGGTCTCGTGACAGTGAGTGAGTTCTCATGATCTCATGGTTTGATAAGGGGTTTTTCCGCTTCACTCATTCACATTCTCTCTCCTGCCACCTTGTAAAGAAGATGCTTGCTTCTCCTTCACCTTCCGCCATGATTGTAAGTTTCCTGAGGTATTCTTAGCCATATGTAACTATAAATCAATTAAATCTCTTTCCTTTATAAATTACCCAAACTCATGAAGTTCTTTATAGCAGTGTGAAAATGGATGAATACGGTATTCATAAGGCTTATTAGTCTGTAGGTTTCTTGCATTTTAGTGTTTTTGTCTTTCATAGCACCGTAATGCATTGGTCTCAGTAGAATGATAATGTGTTGGTGTTAATTTTTTAAATATTTGGTAGAATTCACCATTGAAGCCATCTGCTCTTGAACTTTCCTTTTATAGAAATTTTTAGATGACATGTTCAATCTCCTTACTAGTTATAGACCTAATCAGATTTTCTATTTCCTCATGATTCAATCTTGGGAGGTTGCGTGTTTCTGGAAATTCAGCCATTTTTCTTCTAGGTTGTCCAATTTGTTGGCATACAAATGTTTATAAAATTCTTTATAACCTTTTATTTCTGTAAAATCAGTAGTTAATATTTTCTTTTTCTTTTTCAATTTTAATTATTTGAACTTTAGTCTTTTTTACTTCATTAGTCTAGTTAATTATTTTTCAATTTCATTCTTTTTTTAAAGAACCACCCCCAGTTTTGTTTTTTCACATTGTTTTTCCATTATCCACCTTCTTTATATCTTCTCTAATATTTATTAATTCTTGCTTTCTTCTATCCTTAGTTTGGTTTAATCTTTTAGAAAATTTCTTAACATGTAAAATTTGGTTGTTGATTTAATACTTTTCTTTCTTATTATGTAAGCATTTATGGATATAAATTTCGTTTCTGGCACTCCTTTTGCTTATTTTATAGATTTCGGTGTGTTGTGTTTTAATTTCATTTGTCTCAAAATATTTTCTAGTTTTCCCTGACAATCTTCTTTGATCATTTGTTACTTAACAGCAGGTTGCTTAATTTTTACGTATTTTCATTTTTTTCCTGTGTTGATTTCTGGTATTATTCAATTGTTATTAGAAAATATACTTACGAATACAACTTCTTAAAATGTATTAAAATTTATTTTATGGCCTAATCTATAGGTCTCTGCTGGAGAATTCTCCATGTGCTCTTAGAATAATGTGCATTATGCTCTTATTTAGTACAATATCCAATTAGTAATATTCAAACTGATATATAGACTTTTTCAAGCTCCGTATTGTCTCATTAATCTTCTACCTTTTTGTTCTTTTGTTAAAAGTTGTGTAATAAGGTATACCACTATTATTGCAGAGCTGTCTATTTTCCTCCTTCAATTCTGTCATGTTTGTTCACACATTTTAGTCTTGACATATTTAGTTATTATGTTTGGTGTGTGTTTAATTATATGTTTTATATATTCTAATAAATTAATTAAATTATTATTATATAATGTCCCTATTTATCTCTTGTAACAGTGTTTGACTAAAAGTCTATTTTATTTAAAATCAGTATAGCCATTCTTGGTTCTACTTTGGTTTCTGTTAGTACAAAATTTCTTTTTCATCTTTTTTATTTTATTCTATTTTTTATCTCTAAAGAAAGTCCTTTGTAGATACCATATGTTTGAAACTTTTTAAAATTGTTCTGCCAATCAGTGGCTTTTGTTTGGGAAGCTTAAATGATTTACATTTAGTGAAATTACTAATATAGGAATAGAGGAGCACAGAATTTTCCTATTTTTGTTATTTGTTTCTATATAGTGTATTGCTTGTATTTTTGTATTTAATTATTTACCCTTCACAATCTTCCCTTGTATTTAGTTGACTTATTTGTTTTGACACATTTTGATTACCCTTTCATTTCTTTTTGTGTATATGCTATTAATATTCTCTTTTTAATTAAATGGAGATTATATATGGCATCCTAAAGTTATGACAATCTTACATTGATACCAGCTTAACTTCAGTGCCATGCAAAACTTGACTTATTTCACAGTCTCCCATTTAAGGAACCAATGTCACAAAATATTTCTCTATATAGCGTGTACTCATTAACATAGATTTATAGTTACTTTTATCCATTTTCCTTTAAATATTGTATAAAAAGTGGAGTGAGCAAATCAAAATTATGTTACTTTGTAATATTAGTTTATATATTTATCTTTATTTGAAAAATTTATGTTTTCATCTAATTTTTAGTTGCTGTCTAGAGTCTTTTCATTTTAACTTGTAGGACTTTGTTCAGCATTTTTGTAAGGCAGGTCTAGTGTTAGTGAACCCTCTTAGATTTTGTTTGTGCTGGCATATCTTAACTATTGAATAGCAAAATTTTTGAATTTTTGAAGAATAGTTTTGGTGGATATAGAATTCACGGAATTCTCAGTTGACTTTTTTTCCTTCAAAGAACTTAAATATATTATCCCATTATTTTCTGGCCTACAAAGTTTCTGTCAGAAAAATGTATTGATAATCTCATTGGAAATCTCACGTATGTAATCAGTCACTTTTCTCTTACTGCATTCAAGATTCTTTCTGTCTTTGGCTTTAAATAGCTTGAATATAGTGTGTCTCAGCATGAGTCTCTTTAGGGTTATACTAGTTGGATATCATTGAGCTCACTGGATTATTACATATATTTTCTTTCTCAAATTTTGAAAGTTTTTAGCCATTATTTTTTCAAATAATCATGCTCATTTCTTTCTATTCCTTCTCGGATTCTATAATGTGTATATTGCTCTGTTTGATGGTGTTCAATAAGTCTTATAGGTTATGTTAACTCTTAATATTTTGTTATATGTGCTTCTCAGACTCAATAATTTCAAATATTTGTACACCAAGTTTGCTATTTCTTTTGTCTGTTCAAATCTGCTATTGAAGAACCTCTTCAGTATAGTTTTCGATTCTGTAATTGTGCTTTTCAGCTCCAAAAATCTGTTTTATTTAAAAAATTTCTATCTTTTTGCCGATATTTTATTTATATATTGTTTTCCTTATTTCCTTTAATTATTTGTCCATGTTTCCCTTCAGTTCTTTGAACATATATAAGACAGTTGTTTAAAAGTATTTTTTCCATTAAGTCTGATGCTTCTGTTTATTTCTGAATAGTTTCTGAGGATTTATTTTGACATTTAAATAGACTGTCTTTCTCTGCTTTTTGGTAAGCCTTGTGTTATTTTGTTAAACATTGGACATTAAAAAATGAAAAGCCTTGTTTTAAGACTGGTAGAAAATACCTCTACTAATTAGCAAGGCCTCGAGAGTTGAGGTTAACACAGGGTCAAAGACTGAGGAAATCTTGGGTATTTTTTTTTAATGTGTTCTATCTGGGCCTGTGTATGTTCGTATATTTTTTATATCTAACTCTCTCTCTCTCTCTCTTATTTCTCATTATGAATATCTCCTAGCTGATTTTAAATGTCTTAATTTCTCAAATAGTCTCATCCCAGTCCCTCTCAAAACCTGGAATCTACATTTTTGTTTTTAATCCAACAGTTCTCTTTCTTTTTTAATATTTTATTTTTATTTTTATTATACTTTAAGTTCTGGGGTATGTACAGATCGTGCAGGTTTGTTACATGCTTGGTGGTTTGCTGCATCCAACCCCCTGTCATCTATATTAGGTATTTCTCCTAATGTTAGTCCTCCCCAATACCCCAATCCTCTGCTATCCCTCCCCCAGGCCCCCCAACCCCCCCAAAAGAGCCTGGTGTGCGATGTTCCCCTCCCCTGTGTCCACGTGTTCTCATTGTTCAACACCCACTTATGAGTGAGAACATGTGCTGCTTGGTTTTCTGTTCTTGTGTCAGTTTGCTTAGAATGATGGTTTCCAGATTTATCCATGTCCCTGCAAAGAACATGAACTCATCATTTTTTATGGCTGCATAGTATTCCATGGTGTATATGTGCCAATTTTCTTTATCCATTCTATTATTGATGGGCATTTGGGTTGGTTCCAAGTCTGTGCTATTGTAAACAGTGCCACACTAAACATAGAGTACATGTGTCTTTACAACTGAATGTTTTATATTCCTTTGCGTATATACCCAGTAATGGGATTGCTGGGTCAAAAGGTATTTCTATTTCTAGATCCTTGAGGAATCGCCACACTGTCTTCCACAATGGTTGAACTAATTTGCACTCCCACCAACAGTGTGAAAGCATTCTTCTTTCTCCATATCCTCTCCAGCATCTGCTCTCTCCTGGTTTTTTAATGATTGCCATTCTAACTGTTGTGAGATGCTATCTCAATGTGGTTTTGATTTGCGTTTCTCTGATGACCAGTGATGATGAGCTTTCTTTCATATGTTTTTTGGCTGCATAAATGTCTTCTTTTGAGAAGTGTCTGTTCATATACTTCACCTACTTTTCGATGGGGTTGTTTTTTTTTTCTTGTAAATGTGTTTTAGTTCTTTGCATATTTTGGTTATTATTCCTTTGTCAGATAGGTATCCAACAATTTTCAAACATTTCAGCATCTGCCACTGCCTTCTGGGGCTGAGATCAAAACTATATTTCCATTCCCCAGCAGAGCTCCAAGGTAGGCAAGACAGTGGTACTTCTTAGGACAATCCACAGATTGGCCAGAATATTGCAAACAAGTTTAACTCTACTCCTTTTGTCTTGAGGAAAAAACTTGGAATTGGGCCACTTTCATTTACATGTGCACACCATGATTCCAACAGAGTTTTGCTATAGCAACTCAAAATGCCATGAAATGTCCTACCACTTTAATGTGGCTTTTTCTTAATTGGGTATTCAGTTGATTATTGTACATACTTGGCTGGTTTCCAGATCTCTCATAAAGTTATTTCTTAGTCACTCTGTAGTTGCTCGTTGATGTGTCCTTTTGAAGACAGAGAACTTGGAGCTTCTCAATCTGCATCTTGATTACCTAATTTTCACCTTTCATTTTTGAAGGTAAAGTCTCTAGATTTTAGAGATTTGAAATGATTGAGGTCACTGCTATTTCTGTTTGGATGCCTCCTACAATGGCTATTTAGTATTTGCCTTTTTAAAATTCCAATTGTTTAACAGCTTTTATTTTTGTAATCTAGTATTGTGACATTTTGGAATGCTGTTCAGTGGTATAATGTTATTCATCAACTTTTCTGAATACTTTGCTACATTTTTTAGTCCAGAAATAACTTTATATTCTGTATGATCTTGAATTATTATGCTGACAATTCACTATGCTCTTTATTCCTGGCATTTCTTGCTAGAACTACTATTATGCGAACATTTTAATTCCTTAGTAGTTGGATAACTTAGTAATAAATGTGTTTATTTATTTGTATACATTTACTTCTCATCTCATCTTTCCTTCTATTATCCATCTTTTAAAATTTTTTTGCTCTTATTTTCAGGGAAATTTAACTTTATCTTCCAATTATCTAATTCTGTTTTTCATTTATTCCACCATATTATTGATTTCTGAAAACTTTTCCAGTTACTACATATTTTTAGTGCACAGTTCACTTTTTAATTTGTCATATCTTTTAAAAATATATTTTAAAATATTAATGGTATAGCTTTTAAAGATCTATTTCTGAGACAGTAGAAGTTGTCCTTATTTTCTTTGCTTTTTTCTTTTAAATTAGGTGCTTTCATCAGATTACCATCTATGTTTAATAATCGATGTTTTCTCTCTTTAAGGTTTTACAGCTTCTTGCGGAAAATGACAGTGTAATTATCAAAATTTTGGAGCTAAGTGAGGGAGAATGATGTAGGTTTCATCATGCATTATCCACATGTACATCTAATTAATCTAATTTCAATATGCTACCCAACCTTCAATCATACATGAAATTGCATGTCTGAATACCCTTCCAGAGAATGTATCCTTTGCCTGACAGATCTGATTGTTATTAAAGAACCTTCTAGCTAATTCCACTTCGTTTTGCCCATTTCTTTACTTCCAGCAGCAAGTAGCATTGACAATGCTTGTCTTTTCAAAAGAGTGCATCACATAACCCAGTTTATTTCTCAGTTTTCCCTTAGGGTTTGGGGTTTCATTTCTTATGTATCAGTTGAAACTTTTTAGTATATGTTCTATGTGCTATTCAAACAAACTCTTGTTTAAAAACTTTTGGACTGGGCAAGGTGGCTGACACCTGTAATCCTAGCACTTTGGGAGGCCGAGGTGGGCGAATCACGAGGTCAGGAGTGTGAGACCAGCCTGGCCAACATGGTGAAACCCCGTCTCTACTAAAAATACAAAAAATTAGCTTGGCATGGTAGTGGGCACCTATAATCCCAGCTACTCAGGAGGCTGTGGCAGGAGAATCGCTGGAACCCAGGAGGCAGAGGTTGCAATGAGCCAGGATCTCGCCACTGGCCTCCAGCCTGGGTGGCAATGCGAGACTCCATCTCAAAAAACAAAAAACAAACAAACAAAAAAAGCTTTTGCTTCCCTCAAGTTTTCTGTGTCTTTGTGTAGCTATATAATTACAAAAAATCTCCTTGATGCCATTAATGGTATGTTGGGAGATTGTGACTGTAGATAAACGTGTCAAATCTGCTGTCTCTAATCAATACACATTTTTTTTTTTCTATATTTTCACTCATATACTCCAAGCTGGCCTTCATCCTCACAACTCAACCACAATTGCAAGGTTACTGAAGTACTTCATCTTACGGACACTAAGGGTTAACTAATGCCCTTAGAAACAGTAATGTGCTAGATTTATTCCTAAATTTCAAGTTTTGCTATATATTCAAATTTAGATCTTAAGAAGATAATACAACACTGTGAACAGTTGGGGTTAATTATGCATATGCAAAATTGCACACATTAGACCTGTGGTTTTTGTTGCACTACAATAAAAAGAAAATGGCAAATTTTTTTAGTACATAACGCATAAGAGCCCACTTTTCTAGATAAGTTGCTATATGCCAATGATAAACAAATGATCATTTTTGGAGTTCATGGCCCAAGAAGACACCACTATATCAATATAAAATTAGGAATTCTATAGGGACTTGAAAAAATATGTCAAAATATCATAATGCAAAAAGAAGTTAGCACTCTTTTGAAGTTAGAATGCTTCCTGAAGATAATTTTTGTGATGGGTCTTGAAGATAATTTTTGTCATGGGTCTTATCAGGTACACAAGAAGGAAAGAGAGAATCCATGAATTGATATGAACTGTGTTATAAAAGTATACGATTTTTAAAATAGCAAAACTAATATTCATTTAGAACATTAATTTAAAACATTAGAAACATTGAGAATTAAAGAATTTTCTTTTTAAAACCTTTATAAATAGTGTTTGGTCTCTTTTAGTAATATAAATTAGGAAATGAAGTGAATATCTCTTATATGTCTATGGAAACTGTTATATCCTTTCTAAATTTGGATTAGCCGTCAGTATTTTATTTTATTTTATTTTATTTTTGAGACAGAGTATCACTCTGTCACACTGGATGGAGTGCAGTAGCCTGATGTCAGTTCACTGCAACTTCCACCTCTCTGGTTCAAGCAATCCCCTGCCACAGCTTCCTAGGTAGTTGGGATTACAGGTGCATGCCACTACACCCAGCTGTTTGTGTGTGTGTGTGTGTGTTTTAGTAAAGACGAGGTTTCACCATATTGGCTAGGGTGGTCTCAAACTCCTGACCTCAGGTTATCCACCCATCTTGGCCTCCCAAAGTGCTGGGATTACAGGCATGAGGCACCATGCCAGGCCCATTCTTTTTTTTTTTCCTTTTTCTTTTTTTTTTAATGTCTAATAACTCTTGAGAGTTCCTTTAATGTGAAGTCTTTTGCTGTCATTGCTTCCTTTAAGACATCTTCATCCTTTTTGTCACAAATACTTTCCTCATTGATGTTGATAAAATCACCTTCACTCAACTCTTCAGTCTGCATATTTAGTTTCTCACATGACAGTAGTGTCATTTCCATGGTCAGCTATTTATTCTAATATAACTTAATGTTTGATACAAATTTCCCTTCTAGTATTATCACATTTTGTTGTTTTTTTCTTTGGCTACACTTTTATTTTTATTGGTACATTTTCTTTTTCAATTATCTATTTTTGTAAAATGTCACGGGTTTATTACTGAGAAACAAGGCAGCAAGACAACTACACACTTTCTTATCTATGCATGAGCTGAATAACATATTCAGTGATCAATCAGCATATACTTCAGAAAAACTGAGTTGATTGGCCATTGATCCTGCTGTTCATTTGTTATTTACACAGTGATGTGTACATTGAAAAGTTAGCAGCGTAGTTTGTACTTCACGCAATCACTCAATGTTAAAATATTGTGGTAATTGCAATTTGAACCATGCAAATGGGGACTGGTAGTGTTAAACTAAACTGTAGTAAGTGAAATTTTTCCATGTTCACTTCATATCAAGTGAAGAGCATCTCTAGGAATACTTAAATGAACGAGAATGGGTACATAGAGAAGACAGGAGGTGTGGGAGGGTGCATTTAAGGAAGTGCCAATATGCTGCTTGGATTTTGGGACACCATTATAACCATTTTCAGTTATTTTCAGTAGCTCTTACTCTTACATGGGGGGTACAGATCTTGTACACCTAGGGAGGTCCACTTTACACAGCAATTTGAGAGATATAATATGCATTTTATAATTTTTTGCCTGATATTTGATATTAAATACAGGCCTGTGTGACTAGCTTTTATGAGTTGCCAATAGTTTTAAATACTAAAAAAATTGTAACAAATTTTAACACATAATACTAAAATACTACCGACCACAAAAATTGTATTTTATGTGAGATGGTACTACTTAAATAACTGGCACATTTGAAACAATCAGAAACAAAGCATAGATATAAAAGTACTCAGTTTATAAATGGACTCTCATAACACTTTCTTTGGCTGTTTCTGAGATTCTCCTGGCAGTTGGGATTTGCTTCTGACTTCTTGCTTTTAAGGGGCTCCTACCTATGTAAAGAGAAAAGGAACCCTCTGAGGGGACTAGCATTATAGCTGAACTTCCCTCTGCAATAGAAAGCAAAGCATTTTTGTCGTTGTTATTGTTGCTGTTGATTTAGGCCTTTTGAATTCATGCTTTTGAAAAACTCCAGGAAAACCTATATTCTCCTCTAAGTAGCTCTGCAGGCTTCTTGAATTCCAACCAAGGCAAAGTATTGAAAGAGATGTGAGATCAAGAGCTTCCTCATTCATTTTAGAAGATTCCGCCCAAAGCTAACACACAAGCAAGCTAGAGGAGGGTGCCTGCAACTGTGTTGTTGTCTGCCTGTCAATCATTAGCCGCTGCAATCCAACCTCAAAAAGAAAGACTTGGGTCAAGAAAGCCCCAGAGCTGGTATGCTTAATGATTTTTGAATTCAGAGTTTAGAAAGCAAGTGATTCCATTTACTCATATGATACCAACGGGAGAAAAAAATAAACCCAAAGTGTCAATTCAGAGTGATTATAAAGAAAAACACAGATTGGGTCAATTACACTACAAATTTTAGTCTTTTCTCACTTACATTGTTTAGAAATACCATCTAGAGAGAAAGAAAAAAAAAACTAAATGAAATAAACTTGAAGGGTAATTTGAAAATAAATGGACTTTGATGGGTTCTGTACAAACAATGAACATTTATGATTTGCTCATTTGTCACTCTGAACTCTATCTTTTATTACTTTTAGCCATGTCTTGACATTTAATAGTTGTGTGTTTCTGAACTGAATCTTCAGACGGGTATAAAGAAATCAAGAAACAAAATGCTAACATTTGCCTAACCAATGGCCCAGAAACCGTTGCCTTGGCCAGACTGTTAAAATTATGAAACACATGATGTGTTTTACATTTCCATTCCCCAGTGCAGTGTCCTGTCATATTTTCTTATCATAGTTTTCTACATGGCTATTTCTGACCTTCCTATATGTCTTCTTAGCAAATTAGCATTCATCTTTTTTCAATCACTTGAAAGAAGGTGGCAAATCAGCATTTCTCTCTAAATAAATTGTAACTGAGAATGTAAGGCGATAGATACAGATCTATCTATCTATCTATCTATATTTGCTCTTTTTATTTCTTTATTGTGATAAAAGTTAAACAATAGCATCCTGCAGAAACTTTGGAATCCTTTTTTTAGGAGGTACTCTGTATTTTTAATGATAACATTCTATGATTTTCAAAGGCTTTGTTTTATATATTTACTAAGACTGGCATCTTTTGCTATCTTTTCTAGCCTTTTATACAAGCATGTATTTTATTTTAGAAAACTTAAAATTTTATTTCAAAGACTATTTGAAGCAAGAGAATTGCTAGGAAATCATTAAATATTTCAGGATTTTTTTATGTACTGAGTTTTATGCTTTTTCTATTACTGCAGTAATTAAATGAGTGTTCTCTGTGTTTTTATTTTCACTTCTAGTTAGAAAGTTTACATTGTGAAAAGGACATACCCTCTAAGATGGTTTTTAATAAATAACTGACATTAACAGAGAAACGAAGATAATACCTCAAGTAGAATAACTTCTCATGTCTTCTTTATTTGCTAAGAAAAGAGTGATGCAAAAACTGAAAAAATATTTTTTGGAAATGCTGCTGTCAAACTTGATGAGACTAGATCTTCAATTTGGTTCCGTAAACTAGTTTGTCAGCAGCCCCGAACCAGGGCTTGATAAAATTCATGGGAATTGGAAGCTAAGTAAGAGACAAGAGCAGGGAGAGCTAGTTAATAGCTGATTATAGACCAGTGTCTATAAAAGTGCTGTAAGTGAAAGACCAGCAGAATTTACTGCTTGCTCTGTAGGCTCCTGACTCTTTATTAAAGCATTTACTAAAGTTACAATTGTGAGGTCTTCCTCTGTTCCTTTGAAACTTATATGTGTCTCCTATCACTCAAGCTTGTCTGTCTTAAGGACTTGAAAGCCATTCCTTGATGTAATCATAAGGAAGGCTATGGTCTCTGTTTTTCTGTCTCTGTGGCAGGAAAGACTCCCAATTTTAATCATTGTGAGCTAGCAGTCACAGCTGACCTAATCACATTTACACTGACTAGCCCTTTGCAACTTTTCAGTTGAGCCCCCACTCTCCCTCATTCCCTCCCTCAGCCTCCCTTTAAAATGTCCAAATTTGAATGAAGCTAAATTCTTTCTGCTACTGTCAGTAGTTACTGAATGAAATCTGTTTTCACTGCTTTAACTAATATCCAGCTTTGTTTAATTTTGACTGGGGTTTTATGAATAAAGTAGCTATAATCATTTTTGTAATAGTCTTTATGTGTACATATTTTAATATTTTGGGAAAATACCTAAAAACAGAATTTCTGAGACATGAGTAGATGTATGTTTAATTCTCCGAGAAACTCCCATACTGATTTTCATAGTGATTCTGCTGTTTTACACTTAACACAGCAATGCATGAGAGTTCAAGCTGCTGTACAACCTATTTGACATTTGGTATTGTCAATCTTTCTAATCATATGTACTGGTATCACACTGACATATTTAATGGTCATTTCTTTTATAATTAATGATTTTGAGTAATTTTATTTGCTTCTTGACTCTTTATCTGTCTTTCTTTGAAAGTGCCTATGAGAGTCTTTTGCACATTTTTATTGGTTGTGCATTTTTGCTGTTGTTCTTATAACTATAGGAGTGGTTTATATAGAATATATAGAATCCCCTTTTCAGACACAAATATTTTCTTACAGTCTGTAGTTTGCCTATTCATTTTCTTCATGGGTCATTTTATAAGCAGACATTTTTAATTTTGATAAAATCAATTTTATTACATTTTCCTTTGTGATTAGTTTTGTGCTTCCTGTCTAAGAAATATTTTTCTACCCCCAAGGTTCTTACAAAAATAGTAACCGATACAATTTTCTAGATATTTTATAATTTCAACTTCTACATTTAGATCTAGCATTAAATTGGACTTAATTTTGTGTGTGATATGATTACAAGCCAGTTTTCTTTATTTTTTTATCATTATAGGTTGAAAAGATTTTGCTTTAGCTAATAATTGTTTTACAGTCTCAATTGACAAATAACTTATCATGTGAGATTATCTACAAATAATCTCACATGATTGTGTTCAAATGACCTATGTATTTACCTATGTTTAAAATAATATTATACTGTATTGGTTATTGTAACTTTACAATAAGTAAATAAGATTGAAAATAAGACTGAATAAGATTGTAAATAGTTTCTAGTTTTTTTCTTTCTTTTTTAAGCATTTTGGAAAATAAAGTTGTTTGCACTTCCATATAAATTTAAGAATTAACTTGTAATTTTATTTAAAAACTCTTCTGTGGTTTTAATAAAAATTTTATAGAGAAAAATGGACATCGTAACAATATTAAAGTTCCTCAGCTGTAAACATGATATCACTCTTTGTTCATTCAGGTCTTCTTTAATTTCTTTTAGTGTTGATTTATAATTTGTTATATAAAAATGCATATATTTTATTTAAAAAATCTTAATGTTTCTGTATGAATCTGATGGTTTTATAAATAGTATTAATTTAAATTTTCTTTTTAAATCATTTATTGCTAGTGCATATAAATGAAACAATTTTATAATGACCTTCTATATTGCCACATTGCTAAATTCACTGAATATTTGTAAAAATTTATTTTAGATTTCATAGGATTTTCTACTTACTTGATTATGCCATCTGAATAAATGCAGTTTGATGTTTTGCTTTCCAATCTGTTTGTGTTTCAGATTTTTCTTCTGTTTCCTTGAGGTAAACCTCTTGTGCAATGGTAAAAATAAATAATTGTCTTTCTTCTCAATACTATGGTTAAAAACATGGTCTTATCCCTTAAAGTATGTTAGCTATAGAGTTTCCAAAAGACGTTCTTTTCAAATGGACAATATTTACATCTATTTTTAGTTTGTGTGTGTTTTTATGTATACCTGTACCTGTAGCTTCTAGTTTAGTAACAAATTGTAATTAATCATTTCAAACATGAATTTTTTCAAAATCATTCCATAGGAATCCAGTGTAAATTTTATCTGGATTCTGTTATGTCTTCTCTTATTTTCTATTATAAACACTCTCCTATTTTGTGCTAAAGGAAGACTAACCTGTGTGGGACTCCTGGAAATACCTCTCATGCTTGTCAGCCTTCGAATGTCATCTGTCTTCTTCTTGGACCACCACACTGTCTTTGCTCCTTGATAAGTATATACTCTATCTAAGACTTCACTAGCTAAATGCTAATCCTTCCAATATTTTTGTTTTCAGAACTTGCAGGCAGATTTAAGGACTTCTTTAATCTGTTTTACCACTGATCTTTGTTATCAAATCTTATTTTATCATAATAGCTTTTCCACAAAATAGTCTCATGATTTGGATTTCACAAAGATGAAGATCATGTCTTTTTGTCTCTGAACACTCAGTGCTTAATATTTTATCTAACAGAAAAGGAGTTGGCAAATGTGTACTTAAAGAATGGATGAATAAATGAACAAATGAATTCATTTGATTGTTGACCCTATTGCTAATAGTTTCTCTGTAACTTCCGGGAAAGTCAAACTGACAATCTGATTAATACAGTTACAATTTGATAAAATATATCCAAAAGACTTTGAAATGCTTGTTCTATATTGAAAATTAGATAGATTAGATAAAGTTCTGTTTGATAGCATACACTGCCTTGAGGAATGCAATGTTTAGTCCTCTTGACGTAGTAAGGAATTCACATTTTAACAAATGAAAGGTTCCAGTTACACATCTTTAACTCTCCTCCATTACTTCACATGTCTAACTTTCATTCCGTATAACACAAAAAGGGTAGGTAGTGGGTTGCATTTTGCATCCTGCCCCAAAGATGTGTAAACATCATAACTCCTGGAACCAGTAAATGTGATCTTATTTGGGAAAAAATATTTTGGGGGGATGTAAAAATATTAAGAATCTTCAGATATGGTCATCATGGATTATTCAGTGGGCCCTCAATCCAATCCAATGTGTCTTATAAGAGAGAGAAGATGAGAAAACACAGACATTAAGGAGAATGCCATATGAAGACAGAGACAGAAATTGGAGTTATGCTGCCAAGGAATATCTGGAGGCACTGGAAGCTGGAAGAGGCAAGGAAGGATTCTCCGCTGGAGTCTTCTGAGGGATGCCAACATGTTGTTTGACTTCTCATCTTCAGAATTATAAGAGGATGTGTTTTGTAGTAAGCCACCAAATTTGTCGTAATTTCTTATTCTATTCCCAGGAAATGAAAGTAGAATATAAAAATGGGGCAGAGATTTAAAAAAAAAAAAAAAAAAAAAAAACAGGCCAAGATTAAAAGCAGAAGACACTGGCACTCTCTTGTTATGCAGTTATAAAACAGTTCATCCTTCCTTTCTCGGTCTGTTTCCTCATCCGTAAAATGAAGAACCTAACTAGATGATATTGAAGTTTCTCTGACATATTCTCTAATTTCTCACTGTAATGATGAAGATGATGATTTCAGTCTTCCTCCAATATAACTTGAGTAATGCTTACTGCAATTCAAATTTCAGTTCTTTTTCTATTTTAAAGAATGAATGTTTTCCATCCTTTATTTTATGTCCAATCATTTGGATGTAAGGTATCAGATTCCTTTCTGGCTCACCTATCTCTGTGTGTGCTTGTGTTTTTTCATTCCAATGAACAGGTAGCAAGCATATCTTAAATTGTAACTATTTAAGTATTCACTAATCCAGTATCAAGGCCAATTTTTTAAGTCATCATTTTGTCAAGGAAATAGATGTCTTCAAATATCAGAGAAAAGTATATAAATCCCTTTGGTGAACATTCTTAGTGACCAAATGCTCAGATTGCTGTTCATGATACAATGATAAAACAGTACCTGTAGGGGAACTTTCTCTTCACCTCCTACAAAAAAGATAGCATCAACAACACTGGTAAACAAGGAGAGACATATTAAAGGCCAGAGATTATGTACAAACACACAGAGACATTTCTATTCACACATAAACATTTGTCATAATGACACATCCTTTCTAGTTCTTTTTCTAAATGATTACCTTTCGGAGTAGAACGGAAAGCTGGCCATCATTTATAGAATGACTATATATGGAATGCTTGCTGTTTGTACATTTATAAATGCATCTATATACCTATATATTGTGACTCTGACCTTTCAGAACTCATACTGGGAAGCAAGAGACAAGAGCAATATTTGGGGCACTTTAAAATTAATTTCCTCTGATTTTAACATCTTTGTGTGTGTGTGTGTGTGTGTGTGTGTGTGTGTGTGTGTGTTGTGTTTTACATCTATCCCACGGACTGCTTAGTTGATTCAAGAGAAAACTATGAGTAGGGAGAAAAGTTAAAACCCAGTCTCACAGATTAAGCCAATAAAGAAAAGAGAACATTGAATTTCAAATTTTGCTAATCACAATTACCTGGGGACTTGTTAATACATAAGTCACTGAGCCCAGTTTCAGAGTTTCTGAAGTCTGGGGAAGGCTCAACAATCTGTGTTTCTGTTAAGTTCCCAACTGATGCTGATGTTTATGGGCTGAGTGAATACATGGAGAACCACTGACAATGACCTCAGAGAATTCATGTACGTTTCTGAATATGCTTGAGACCTCAAGATGTCAATATGGAAGTGGCTTTAACTTGGGCATGGTATCCAAAATGTGATAGAAGTGCTAAGTCTTACCCATCTAGAAGGTAGAGTTGAGACTGTCCATAAGTTTCTATCTTAGGGAAGTGCCATGTAAGGAACTAGGGTTGGACTGAATCTGTAATAATGAGGTGAGGGGCATTGACTCGAAGTTTGGGGTAGGGAAGACATGTTTGAAATAAGTCTGGGGACCTGAAAGGTTCTACTTCTTCTGAGTGGAGATAAGTGTGGTACATAATCTTTTATACATACAAAGGACAGAAACACTGCCAGAACATAAAACTGAATGCTCACTACAACAAGAGAAAACACCTGTAGTGAACTCAGTCTGCAAGTTGAAAACATAACTTTCCTATGAATGATCCTTACAAGAAAGCTTAACTTTCAGGGGTTTATCGTGATTTCTGCTGGGAAGAAGCTAGGGCTTCGAGTTAGAAGGTGGATTCCAAATGCAGTATGTTCTCTCTCTTATCAGTTTGCTGGCCTTGGTCATGTTGTTTGATCTCACCTATCTTTCAGTAATAAATGAAAACTCCCTCTGCAATATAATTTATGAATTAAAGAAATTATCAAATGTAGTAAGATACAAAGGCACTTTTAGAATTTTTGCATGAGTAACTGTAATTTTCTTTTATTATTTAGCCACACTTGCGTGTATTTAGAAATACCAGGACTTAGGGTAAGTAACTATAGCTACAGCCACAGGGTGAGCATGTTAGTTTTTTCTTGCTTTTATATACTGAGAAGAGAGAAGATTAAGGACAGACATTTTTTAGTTTATTTTCCCCCCATTCCCAATTTTCACGAGGAGTCAATATCATTCTTTAGTCGAGTAATAAAATCAACATGACATTCACAATTTACCAGGCAAGCCAAAGTACCTTCCTAGGGGGGTTTCAGTAATGAAATACTGTCATTCACTTCATCCATCTCAAAATCAAATTGAAGGCCTAGGGGAAAGTATCCCTGAAGAATTAACATTTTTCATGTTGCATATATGTATAATACAATTTTTAAAGTAGAGGCAATTTTTTTCTTGGATGTCATAAAAAAGGGAAAGAAGGTAAAATGGTAAATTGAAATGAGCCTGAAAATTCCCATGTTCAGCATCTTCCAATTTACATTTCTATGATCTGTTTACAATGGTTTGGAATCCTTCATTGCAAAATAATTGGTATTTACTTTTTTTGTTTTTTTTTTTTGAGACGGAGTCTCGCTCTGTGCCCAGACTGGAGTGCAATGGCGCGAACTCAGCTCACTGCAACCCTGCCTCCCAGGTTCAAGCAATTCTCCTGCCTCAGCTCCGCCAGTAGTTGGGATTACAGGCGCCTGCCACCTCACCTGGCTAATTTTTGTATTTTTTTTAGTAGAGACAGGGTTTCACCATGCTGGCCAGGCTGGTCTCGAATTCCCAACCTCAGGCGATCCGCCCACCTCGGCCTCCCAAAGTGTTGGGATTACAGGAGTGAGCCACCGCGCCTGGCGGTATTTATTTTATAAAGCAGTTTTTCGCTTCTTCTGATTCTCATCGTGTTAATGATGGTTGAAAACAGGTTCCAAAACAGGTGATTTCATAGTTTTATTCTTTTTTGTTTGAGTGGGTCCCTTATAATCCTGCACAGAGTAACCATTTGACACCTATCTTCCAAAATCACAAGGCTAGCAACAGCAGACAACAAACACATGCTCTATACCATTTCATTCAATCCTTTTGTGAAGGATTCTGAACAAATAAGGGGCCTCTTGAATGACCTGCCTTCATATTATTCAGAGAACAGGGCAATTCTCCCATTGCTTAAAAATACAAAACCACTGTGGATGATTTTGGAGTGCCTCATGGTAACACAGAGAGGATAGGAGACTGCTAATTTCTTCTTTTCTAGATGTGCCCACAGCGGTGTTTGAAGAAAGTTTCCATTTATGAAACATTAACACTGACAGAGTGAACTGAGAGGAAAAAGGCACAGAAGCTGCCATTGAGTTGCTTATAGATATAACAGAATTATCTTGGTTTACCAATGCTTCTAATATTATTTGATACTATGCTTAGGCTGAAATATGTATATATGTACAACCTTGGAATTTTACTGAGTGCTACTTTTATTGTATGAAAAGATGGGAACAAAACATATGTTTAAAATACAAATTATTATTGTCAGCTTTTTTTAAGTTGATTTTTATGGGATGCCTAAATTGAACTGCAATCACCATTCCTTCATATGTATTCATTATACCCATTCCTAAAAAGAGCAAAGAACATCACAGTAAAAAAACAACAATAACAACAAAACACCTTTCCTCCCCCTTTTATTCTGAAATATCAGGAGTTAGGGTAAGTAGTTACAGCTATAACCACGTCATACTCCTGCAATCTCAGCTCAAAACTTCTCGTATCTACCATCAGAGGAATTCTGTTCTACCTTTAAAATACTTATTCTTGCTCACATTTAAGTGGCAAAAACTAAGTGATAAAAAGGTCCCCTAATGAGAAGCAGTCCCCTTGTTCATTCATCTGTTCTTCCAGTTAGGATTCTTAGAGGAAGCCACTTTTTTATTTTTGAACATTCAATAAGTAGTTACTAATTTTATTATGTTTGAGGCATTTCTCCATTCACTAACTGAAAAATATCACTTAAATCACAAATATGGCAGCCCTTGTGCTAGGCACTAGTGATTTGAATTTGAAATAGACAGAAAACAGACATGGTGGCTAAAAACTGCAGAGCATGAGTTTTCAAGCAGCTGATGTGAAGGAATAGATCCCTCCCTGCCCCAATCTATTCCAGACCAGTGCTCTTTTGTGCAAAATAGTACCAGAAAAAAATGAAATAAAAAAATAAAAATTACAAACCAAACATTTAATTATTACATTCAACAAACAAAATTATCACTGTCAAAATGTTAGGCAAGTTTCTAAACCCTTATTCTCCATTTGCTCATCAAAACCGGTAACTTGAAATTTCTGGACTGAAAAAGCAAGGGAACAACATTTGAGAAGCATCTTTACGGGTTATGAGACACAAACACAGCTGGGGAATACTTTCCTCTAATTCCTCTTACCTTTGGTATGTCTCCACCAGCACCCCTCAGGCTGATGAGGCCTGCCCTTCTCTTCACAGGTAGGCTTGGTGGGTCATTAAAATGAGGGATGCATTCAAGTGGAGGCTTTAAGATGGGACTCAGCAAGGTCTCCTGGTGGAATCTGTACCATTCTGTTAGGGATTCATGGGCAATGGAAGTAGACACTTTTCATCAACTGCAAATAATATAATTTATAACTTCATTTTTTCTTCATGAACTTCAGTAGTTACTTATAGATTTTTAAATGAATTTGAAACTATAACTTGCTAAAATGTCTCCTTTTCTTCAGTTTCCAAATGTATTGTTATATCTCTATTTTTTCTTTTTCTTTTAGCTACTTTAATAACGTAACACACACATGCTCATGGAGATTGTACACATGTTTACTTAAGTCTTTATTTCTTATTCCATCAATTTTATATCTCAACTTCTTATATACATTGGTATATATTAGTATCTTAAGTTATCTAAAGCCCATTCATTCTCTGCTTCTACCTGTTGACTTTTGTGGGCTGCATTTTCATATTATAAGGATGGCATTATAGTCTGCTCTGTAACCATAAAGTTTTCTGTATTGTTTCTGTATTTTTGTTTCTAACAGATGAAAATTACTAAGCAGTGGTTTATTATTAATATTGTATGTTCATATTATAGTCTAGTAGATTCATGAGTCAGTACTCATTCATTTTAGCAATTGCCTATGGATTTTATTTTTTGCACATTTTAGCTTTCGATGTTTTTGACGAAACATCTTATAGCAAAATAATCCTCATTATTCTCTCATCCCAGATACTTCAAATATCTTATTTTACTGTGTTATACAGTTGAAACTTGTAATATGGGGGTTACAAGTGTCAACCCCACACATTCTAAAATCTACATGTAACTTTTGATTCCCACAAAACTTAACTACTAATAGTTTACTATTGACTGGAAGCCTTACCACCAATAAAATAAACAATCAATTAACATATTTTGTATGTGATCTCTATTATAGACTGTATTCTTAAAGCCAGCTAGAGAAAAGTAAATATTATTAGGAGAATCATAAGGAAAAGAATATACATTTACTATTGACAAAATAGAAGTGGATCTTCATAAAGTTTTTCACATTGAGTAGGCTGAGGAGGAAGAGGAAGAGGAGAGATTGGTCTTGCTGTCTCAGAGTGGCAGAAGAAGAAGGAAATCCACATATAAGTGGACTCACACAGTTCAAACAGATTTTGTTTAAAAGTCAATTGTATTGCCTAACGATATGTTTAAGCAAAAATTTTCAAAAAATTATTTATCTTCATTGGTATTCATTACCCATTCAGTCTGAAGGATTATATCTTTTCCAGTTAAGGAAATGCTTACTATAGCCACACAGCCATTTTCGTTACATGTGAGTTATTATAACCACATAAGAATTATTACTACTATATAGAGATTCTTTTCCTCTGTGTCTTCTTGTTTTTCCATCCTCTAAGTTCCCATGCTGGAATAATTCCTGATCTTTGAGTCTCTTTTTCCCCCCTCTCATATTCTGTTTCTTTTAAATTTATTTTCTTTTCCAAACTATTTTATTCACAAGACTATTTTGTGTTCAGTGTGCTCGCTGAAGTTTTGTTCTTTTAGCTTGTGTTCAGCTGAAACGTTTTGACACAGATTTCCCTCCATGTGCTATTCAGTTCAATGAGTATTGACAAATGCATAATGTCATATATCTATAATTCTCGTATTATACAAAATAGTTTGACC
This sequence comes from Ateles fusciceps, assembly GCA_036589455.1. Classification (NCBI taxonomy): domain Eukaryota; kingdom Metazoa; phylum Chordata; class Mammalia; order Primates; family Atelidae; genus Ateles; species Ateles fusciceps. The sequence goes on along the minus strand of JAZHEH010002555.1, from coordinate 3,772,407 downwards.
TTCCTAAAAATCCTTTGCCTGATAAACTCTTGTTATCTCAGTTTACTCTCATCCTCTGGTAAAAATCTTACCTTCTTTATCTTAACATTTTCTGTTTAGTGATTACCTTCAAATATATATCAGACTTTGCATGTTCACTTATGCTGTAATGAGGGAATAACAAGTATGCCAAGAGGTTGCAGATATGACTCAGCATATAGGTCAATTAGCTTTGCACTAGTGGATGAGTACCATGACCCTGGAATTGCCAGAATAGGAATGTATTTAATCTGGATTCCAAAACACATAGCTCGTATTTCCATTTATGCAGGATAGTTCAGCTACATGTTCAGCCATAGCTCAACATGTTTATTAACAAGGGCTTTTGCTTCAAAACATTGTTGAAATATGCTATCTACTGAAGGACTTCTTTTCCATTAAACTTCACGTGTGATTTTATACATTCTTAATTATTTTTTGTTACCTCAATAAGATCTTGGTGGTCATGAAAGGCAGTCATGCATGCAATGTCTACTACAAGGTAAATTAAGTAATATTTTCTATACCAACACTTATTGTAATTAGTACTTGGCATATGCTACCTCGCAGTATGAATACTTTTACTGCCATCTTCTATTTCCTACATAAATTAAAAAATAAAAGCTTATAAATCAATATATGTGACTTATATATTGAGATTATATGTGCATCATTTGGTAAAAGTAAAAAGCAAGACACTGTGGTACTGTTATCAAACAATTTTGCAGTCCCTATCACTTAGAAGTATACCTTTATGTTGAATTGCCTTGAAATTTTAAATAAGTAATAATTGTCATTACTTACCTACATTTTTTTAATGAGAAGAAGAATATAATTGAGATAAGTTAACTGGTAGTCTTATGTTCTGTTGGTCTTAGCATTCAGATGTCCAAGATGAATGTTTTCTTCTTTTGCTGCTTTCAAGATCTTCTCTTTGAACATTTTGACAATAGTATGTCTAATTGTAGAGCTTGTTGCATTTCTTCCTTAGAGTTTATTGAGCTTTTTTGGGTGTGAAGATTAATGATTTATATCAAAATGCATATGTTTTCAGCCATTATTTATTTAAATATATTTTTGACACTGTCTCTTTCCTCTCCTTTTGCAGCTTACATTATGCATATGCTGGTGCACTTAGTGGTATTTCAAATTTCTCTGCGGCTGTGTTTATGTTTCCTCATTTGTTCTTTTTCCTGTTTTTCAGATTGCATAATCTCTATGTATCTGTCTTCAAATTCACTGATTAATGCTTCTGCCAGCTGAAACCTACCATTCAGCCCCCTCCAGTGAATGTTTCATTTTGGTTATTGCACTTTCTACTCTAGAATTTCTGTTTGGTTCCTTCTGTTATTTCTATCTCTATTGCTATTCTGTATTTTATGAGACATTTAATTCATTAAACATGGCTTCCTGTTATTCTTTGAATATAGGTATAATAGCTTCTTTGACATCTTTGTCTGTTAAATCTGACATCTGGGCACTCTAAAGAAAGTTTCTATTGCATGATTTTTTCTTTCTATGTATGAGTCACACTTTCCTGTTTCTTTGTATGCCTCTTTTTTTTTGTTAAACATTGGACGTATTAGATAACAGATTGTAGCCAATCTGGAAATCAAGTTGACCCACTAGCAGCCCATCTCCCTGTCAAGGGCTTGCATTATTTGGTTAGTGATCTGGCTGAATTAATTCAATAAAGTCTTTCCCCCACCCCCACAGTGTGTCCTTTCTGATGTCACTTTTTACAGGGCACTGCTTGGGGATTTTGTGCACATTCTGTCTGACCATCAGAGACGCCTGTGGTCTTAGCCTCTTTTTAAGTGTATCTTACTGAAGAGTCCCTTAAGCTTTTAGCTGGGCTTCTTCTTTCAGTATTGTATCCAGCTAATAGCCTCCATTGTTTGCCAGCTGATTATTTATTTATTTTATGACAACATAATTGCTTCACAATATGATCCAATTAAAGTGGGCAGCTTTGCATAAGACGTGTGTTGCCTGTCTCAGAAGCTTGCTTCAATTCCAGGAGGACTCTTCTTGGTTGTCTGTTTCTCTAGTTCTCTCTGCTTACTCTCAGCCACGGTAATATTTTGCTTGTTGCTACCACTCTCACAGTGCTACTAATCTTTGCTTATTTGCTTACCACGAGGTATTCTTCAGGCATTCTGGAATCTTTCACCTCCAAGCAGGCTGAAGCAGAAGCAAGGAATGCCCAGTATTTTTGGCCTGTACAGCTTCTGCCTTATGAGTAAGAACTTCATGAGGGAGAAAACTCTAATCCTCTTGCAGGAACAGAGCTTCTGCAACATAGGGTTGAGGGAAGATGAAAGATTCTGGCTGCTATCCTCTCTGGTGTCCCATAGCTCTAGGCTGGGTGCTGAGAGAAGGAGCCTGATTGTCTTGGCCACAGACACTAAGAGCAGAGTTTCCTTTAGATTGAACTGAGTATAGGGATGGACATGGGAGGAAATCCTGTCTCAAATACTACAAAAAAATGTTATTGTTGCTCTTCAATAACTAGTAGAACTAGTTTGCAAATATTCTAGATCATTTGAATTGCAAATATTTTAGATCATTTGAATTGTTGTTAGTATTACTTTACTAATAAAAGTGTTTCACTGGGGAGAAGATCCACTGAACTCCTTATATTGACATTCTTGAAGTTACCACATTTTTGACTATCAAAATTTTATCCTAAGGAAAGTAAGATTTTGAAAGAAATAGAAGAGATTCGTGGGTGTTTTAGTAGCAACAAAATACTTTTTAACAGGCTCAGGATCAGAGCAGGGCCTTGAACTGTGAGTGAGGTTATGCTATACAAAGATGCCTACAAAATCAATGTAAGTGAAGGATATCCACTTAACGCACTGGATATCTGGACTTCTAAATATTTGTCTTATTGGAAATATTTAGTTTGTCTGAAATATCTATAACATATCTAGAAGCAATACTTATATTAATCCTAGACATTTCAGGGAAAAATTGGATGTAATTATTTTTGTAGCATATGTGTAAAATGGATATATGGTTAAAAAGTGTGGAGTGAGTGCAGGACATATAACATTCACTTTTAGAGGTTGAAGAAGGTTCACTTAAACAAAAACAGATGCCCATGTCTGACCATGATCCTGAGAGCCTGTGTACACTGGGCAGAGGACACAAAAGGCAGTGAGTTCCTTGGATAGAAATGAATGCAGATGTATCCGTTAACACTTCATGATAAAAAGTGTCAAAGGAACTCAATATTTTCTGCCATTTTGATTGCTATTTTTAAAGTGCAATCACCTATTATTTTAGATACCCAAGTTATTTCACTATAGTTTAGTAGTTTGAGTTTGTTGTATTTCAGTCTGGCACATCCTCTTTCTATTCAGTTTGATAGAGTATCTTTGGAAGATTTTTCTTCTGTAATTATTACCACTGATTTAACACATGAAAGCTGATTTTCCTCATTGCCACTGTCTCTTCTCCATTTTTCTCATTGCCCAGCCCACAACTGATATCTTTGTGACCATTAAAACTGGAAAATCTCCAATGTGATGACTATGCAGTTAATTGGGTTTGAATTACTTGTGACTAACCTGAAGCTTTCAGAGTCACATTTGGACTTTTACAGTCCTGCTCCCTCATGCAGTCCAATTATTGATTCCAAAATAATTACTTTTATGGATTAAAATCAATACTGATTATTTATCACAAACTCTCCCTCTTCTCTAACTCCTCTTGACTATTTTATGGCTTTTGTTTGTCACTACTCTAGCAACAACAACCTTGCTTTTTGTACTCGTTTTTGAACATACTGAACATTGGATAAATAAATCTATTCTTTTGTAGTTCTTTTGCCTGCTTTCAATAGAATCTCTATCATGTTCCAGCCATAGCTTGTACAAAGCTTGTACAGCTTATAATAGCTGAATTTATTAAAATGTTAGGTGGGGATTGGGCTAAAATAACTTCTCAAAGAACAATTTTCTGTAGATTGATGACAATTGGAGATAATATTTCTATTGACTCTTTAAGATGCTGGGGAGAGATAGGATTTTAGGTGTCCATAAACCCCTAAGTGATCAGAAACAAACCTTTAAGACTAAATGGTTCTGAAGTATACACATTAATATGCGATACTGACATTCATATTTGTTTCTGGGAAAATTTTTGTCATGTCTCAGACAATGAGGCAAGGCACGTTTGATTATCTTTGTTATCTTAACTGTATTACTCTAAGTACCATCTTATAAACAACTTTCTCCAATAATTATCACATAAATAGTCTTCTTCCAAATTACTTCTGATCTTATTTGTCTGGATTTCTGCATGGGACCATGCTTTCTTCATGCTAGAATACAATATAACTGTTCTGCTTGAAGGTTTCCTGGAAAAACCTTGGTCCAGACTCTAATTTTATATTATCTGTATTTCCTGCTTAAGGCCTTGATTCTTGATCATTTGTCAGATTCAGTTTAAAATCCAGTTCCCAGCACTCCATAAGCTTCCAAAACATAAAGATGGTGTGAACACTGGACTAGACCAAGTAATTTTGTTTTTACCAACAAGCATATTTTTTCACTTACAGAAATAGTTGCATGGAATACAAATAAATAAATAAAAAGCATATAAATCTGTAATTGCCCTTGGAAGAAGCTGACTTCCAAATCCTAACCCTAATCTTGACAAAGCATCAAGGAGACTTTGCCAGCAAACAAGCTACCAGTTTATCCTGTAACTGAGCTCAGGGGATTAGCAAAGTAGGAAATCCATCCTGTGTGTGTGACAGGGTCTAGCTCTGTCACCCAGGCTGGATGGAGTACAGTGGTATAATCACAGCTCACTGCAGTTTCTACTTTCTGGGCTCAAGCAGTGCTCCCATTCAGCTTCTAAGTAGCTGTGACTACAGGCACACATCACCACACCTGGCTATTATTTATTATTTTTAGTAGACCTTGCTGTGTTGCCCAGGCTGTTCTGGAACTCCTGGGCTCCAGCAATCCTCCTTCCTCAGATCTCTTTCAAAGTGCTGAGATTACAGAGGTGAGCAATTGCACCCCACCAAATTTGTGTGTTAATATCCTGGAGAGGTTTTTCAATCTCCTGCTGCAACCATTCACATGATATGGAAGATAATTTACCCCCCAACACTTGCCAGGAGAGACAAGTCTCATATTTAGTCTCTACTGGGGCTTTAATTCAGCCATTCTAAGAAGTTCTGCCTAAAATCACTTTTAACATCTCTTCTTGAGGTCCCTGGCTACACATGGAGGATGATTCACTGGTTCAGTTTCTAGTAAGGTAGAAATCTTTTAAATCACTAAGAATCAATTTCCTCTGTTTAATCAAATAATTGAAAGTCTCTCAAGTTGGCCTTAATTCCCTCTTCCCCAACCTTTATCTGACTCATATTGCTAGCATTGAGTAGGCAAAGGAGAAGGGCTGAGCGAGGGACGTCTCTAATCAAAAACAATGCACCAATCTGTCTAAAACCTGTAGCTAAACTCAATCCAACAGTTACATTTTAAGTCACTGAATGCCAAAATTTCAAATTATGTTACAAACTCATTGTGTCAGTCACCATTACATATAGGACCCCTAAGGTTCAACAGCATTAAGGAATGGTCTGGTGACCAAAGGAATATGGTAGCTCCAAAACACTGTTTGCTTTGAAGCCTTATTCAGGGATCATTAACATGCACAATGTTAAGTTTTCAACAGATAACTATTTTTGATAATGGGGCCTGACATTAATATATCCACAAAGAAAGGACAAGCTATATATAGATTGGGATAATTAAACTGGGACACACCAACCATTCATTTATTTTTGTTCAAGATCTTGGAACTTTTTATTCTGTCTATTAAATATGCCTATTTAATGTCACATATGGCTCATAATAGTTTGTCACTCAAAGTTATTTTGATTAATCTACAGTTTTACATTGTTTTTATCCTCAGTTTTATATTTTAAGATCCACTAGAGTTCAGTCGTTAAAGGTGGGAAGTATTAGTAATATTAAATGTGAGAAATCAATGATGATCAGAAAGTTGGTAATAATTATGTTAATGTGCCTCAGGACGGTCTATGAATACAATAGACACAGTTATTTGATCAGATTTGTTTGCTACTTCAGGATGACCCTCATACTACAGAAAACTGTGTTTAAAAAAAGGACATATAGAGGTAATTACACCTGTCATTTTAGTGAGAAAACAGTTATCCACACCCCTAATATTATTTCTAAGTAAGTGCTACAAACCTCAGTCAGAAAATATATGCTGATGATTTATCTGAAAAAGTTAAAGAACTCAAAACATGAGAGCAGTTTTGCCTGTCAAATTAAGGTTCTATCTGTGTTTTAACATGAGCTTGACTTTGCCAAGCAAAATAGTATTTTACCTTAAATTTATGTTTCCTTAGTGCATGCTCATAGAAAAATAAAGTAGTACTCATGATTAAACACCATGTGCCACATTTTACATAAGGGAAGACATGTATTTCTTATTTGCATTAAGAAAATAATTAATTTATTACTTTCAACTTTATATAATAATTGCTAATAATTTATCTGATATATATTTTATTTATTGAACAAACATATGTGTGTGTATAACATCATGATAGTGTAAGTGACAGACACTATTCCCAATGCTTTAAAATTTATTTTGTATGGTATTTTCCTATTTCCCATTTTAAAAAATTCAACTTTTATTTTAAATTTGGGGGTACATGTGCAGATATGTTACATGGTATATTGTGTGATACTGAGATTGGAATATAAATAACCCCGTCACCCAAGTCATAGCATAGTATCTAATAGTTTTATACTGCTGCTTTCCTCCTGACTTCCCCTTTCTAGTAATCCCATGTTTATTGTTGTCATCTTTTATTAGTACATTTTGAACAAATACTTAGCAATGTCCATATGTACATTATTTTTAGTGAAATCAGAAAGTCCCCATCCTCTGGGAGTTTACACTCAAGCAAATGAAAATCACAGTGATAATTCAATCTAATGCTGGTCAAGTATAATTGACAATAGCTGATGTTGAGAAGGCCTATATCAGCCACTGTCTTAAATGGTAGTTAAATGATGACTGCAAATATATCTGCAAGTAAATATATCAGACTCATGGGAGAAAAAAACTTGGGGGATTTTGAAAATCCACTAAAAAATAGTGGACATTTAACTGCTGAGACATTTCTTGAAGGATGGGGAAAGAGTTGGTTAGGCAAAAATATGAGGAGAGGGTTATTTGATGCAAAAGCAAAAGAAACAGATTTAGGAGAGTAAAGACATTAACATATATATAACTAATGTTATGGTCATCTGAGTTTTCTTTAATAGTTAGGCATGAAGGGTGCAAATATATATATCCTCTCTCACTCTCCATCTATGTGTGTGTGTTTAAATCTTTCATTGTTCAGTCATGTTAGAACAGAATTTATATTAATGTCCAGTATTCGATTTGGCTGTCAAAGCAAATGACTCTCAGAATTCCCCTAAGTTCCTTTCACGTCTCATCTCCTTAACCCGTTTTGCCTATACATCAACTTTAAAGGGAATTTTTTCTCTGAGAGAAAGATGAGTATAATGGACAAGACCAACATCTACTCATCACAGTGGATTTGCTACATTATCATCACCACGTTAATAAACATACAGTATTTAGTAAAAAGTGACAGGAAAATACAAGATCAATAGCAACTATATACTAAATCTAAATATCTGTTTCATTTTTGTATGTAGAAATTTTTTAGCAACTGAGTTAGCTTTTTCAAAGAATTTTGTTGCTATTCATATCAACTTTATAGAAATGAAGCTGTTGGAAACCTGATCAGCATTATAGTTCTTTGCCAACACACATCAATTTACTCTTTAGTCAATGATGCCGTAAACATAAATGATTATTTAGGCATTGCTCATAATACCTAAAGAAGAAATTCTGGAAGTCCTTAATCTCTCTTAGGGGAGGTTAACAGTAGCATGTCTCTGGACATAGAAGATCTTGAGTATAAAATTTTGTCTGATAAATTCCAGCTATATAAATTTGATAACTTTATTTTACTGATCTCTGTTTCAATATTTTCTGAATTCCCCTCAGAAATAGGATATTTGTGAGATTTGAATAGAATTATAGAGAAGTATGAAGCCCTTGCCTTAAAACCTGTGTATAGTTAAGATTTTTAAAGGCTGTGCATGTGTGTGTGTGCACGCGTGCACGTGTGTGTGCATGTGCTTACCTGTAACATATTTATGGCAGAAAGAGTGAGTACAAACCATGGAAAAGATCATTATCCAGAGCCAGAAATAAAAGTCAATAAATATATGTAGAATAAAGAAACAAAAATTAAAAATGAACAAAAATAAAAATTATAAAGAAATTAAAGGTGCGTTGGCCAGGCGCGGTGATTCATGCCTGTAATCCCAGCACTTTGGGAGGCCGAGGTGGGCGGATCACGAGCTCAGGAGATCCAGACCATCCTGGCTAACACCGTGAAACCCCGCCTTTACTAAAAATGCAAAAATTTAGCGGGTCATGGTGGCACACGCCTGTGGTCCCAGCTACTCCGGAGGCTGAGGCAGGAGAATTGCTTGGACCCCGGGGGTGGATATTGTGGTGAGCTGAGATCGCGCCACTGCACTCCAGCCTAGGCGACAGAGTGAGACTTCTTAAAAAAAAAAAAAAAAAAGAAAAAAAAGAAAAGAAAAAATGCAATCAAGAAGTAGCATATAATCTAGGAAGGTAAAGAGGGGAAAGGTTGTTTGGCACAATAAATTGCTAAGTTCATAATTTTTTTTGAACTTTAGATCATCTGTGATTTCTTTATAGTTGGCAATCACAACTATATTATTTCCTTAATCAGAATATTTATTTATGGCAAAAATTTATATTTTTAACAAGTTTCTCAGATGATTCAGTACAACCACCAATGCACTACATTTTGAAAAACGAGGTAAATCTCACTTAGAAAAAAGTGCTACAACATATGGCCCCATGTGCTATTGAGAAAAAAAAAAAGTATATATATATATATATATATATTTCCATATATATATATATATGGAAACAGAGTCTTGCTCTGTTGCCCAGGCTGGGGTGCAGTGGCACGATCTCAGCTCACTGCAACCTCCACCTCCCAGGTTCAAGCCATTCTCCTGCCTCAGCCTCCCAAGTAGCTGGGACTACAGGCATGCCCAGCTAATTTTTTCTTTTTTTTTTTTTTTTTTTTAGTAGAGATGGGGTTTCACCCTGTTAGCCAGGATGGTCTTGATCTCCTGACCTCGTGATCCGTGCGCCTCGACCTCCCAAAGTGCTAGGATTATAGGTGTGAACCACTGCATCCAGTCAAGCAAAATTATTTTTACAAAGCATATCCACTTGTTTGATTGGTGGACTCTCCAGGTCATCAGAATTGATTAGCTTCAAGATGTAATAAAAGAAATGCACTGATATCAGAGCTGATTTGTAGTAATAAAACACATTTTAGAAACCCTGAAGCTGGGTGAGATGGACTACTTGAGGAAGACACATTAAAGAGAACAAAATTATTAAATTTTAAAAATAGCTATCAAAAATAACAGTTTAGGCCAGGCATGGTGGTTCACACCTGTAAACCCAGCACTTTGGGTGGTGGAGGCACGTGGATCACTTGAGGTCAGGAGTTCAAGAGCAGCTTGACCAACATGGTAAAACCCCATCTCTACTAAAGAATTCAAAAAATTAGCCAAGAGTGGTAGTGCACATTTGTAATCCCAGCTACATTAGAGGCTGAGGCAGGAAAATCTCTTAGGCCTGGAAGGCAGAGGTCTTGTAGTGAACCAAGATTGTGCCATTTCACTCCAGCCTAGGGAAAGAGGCGAAACACTGTCTCAAAAAACAAACAAACAAACAAACAAAAAAAACAACAAAGTCGCAGCAACAACTTTTCCTTTTACTATGTTCACTAAAACATTGTTGAAAGACAAAACCTTAAAGAAAACCTCAGCTTTCAAAGTGCTTACAAACTAATAGAGAGAGTCATCAAGAGTTAATTTAAAACTCAAGCTACTGATTAGCAGTGCAAGACCACAAGAGAAGAGATGTCCCAAGGTAGGCAGTGATTAATTGCTACTTGAATTACATTGACAGTAATTGATAGAGGACTCCAAAGAAGGAAGGGTGTATATGATGACCCAGAGCTATCCAGAGGAGAATCTGTGCTAGGTGCCTCTCCATTGAAAAAGCAGGTGGAAGAATAAAGCACTACAAAGGACTTTTGAAAACTTTTTTAAGATTAAAAAAGTGAAAGTTGATACTTCCTATGTGATTGGAACTGGGCTAGGTGTTTTATATGCATTAGTTTCTTTAAATTTCAGAACTTCAGAAGCTAGATGTTATTGCTCATTTTAGAGATGAATAATCAGGATTTGGGGATTCAACAGTTGATCTAAAGTCATTTGACAATTGAATACAGAATATAAATTATGGCAATGACTCTGAATCTTGTTCCTTTTCTATCATATCACACGAACATCAGGTACACTTGTTTATTTGGAAGAATCATTAATGTGAAACAGGTGATAATGTCAGATCAATGAATTTTAACCATAATTATTTCCACATGTGATGCATTTTGATGCTATCAATGTCAATTATTTAGAAGTTTAGATTTTTCTCTTTCCATGTTTGTCCCCAACTCACTGACTTCATTTTGGTTTTGGCCACCAATTTAACTGCTGTTGCAATTTCCTGCAAGTTCTCTGGGATTTAACCTTGCAGAGATACTTAATAACTATTTTCAGTTTGTCATTTTCTTATTGTGGCATTGCTCACTTTAAGACTATTTGATATAAGATATAATACAAAGATTTACTCTTTAAAAAGATGTGGCATGATCAAGAAGAATGGATTTGTTTTTGAGGTTTTATTTAACTTCTAATGCTGCAAACAACATTTAGCCTTAATATGCTAAATTTCCCTAATGTAAGATCGATGGGTGATATAGTTTGCATATTTGTCCCTGCCCAAATCTGAAGTTGAAATATAATCCCCAATGTGGGAAGTGGGGCCTGCTGGGAGGTGTTTGGGTCATGGGGGTGGATCCCTCATGGCTGGGTACGACCTCAGAATAGAGGGAGTTAGTTTGCAGGAGGTCTGGTTGTTTAAAAGTGTGCTTGCTGCCTCTCTTTTGTTCCTGGTTGAGCCATGCGATGTGCCTGCTCCCACTTCCCCTTCTGCCATGAGTAAAGCACCCTGAAGCCTTCTCAGAAGCTGAGCAGATGCTGGCACCAAGCTTCCTGTACAGCCTCAGGTATTTCTTTTTCACAATGCAGGAATGTCCTATTACAATGAGTACTTTAGTAATGCTAGAATAAGAGATTGGGAGCAAAAGTTAAAAATAATAACCTCAAGGTTTATTAACGTTGAAGGTATTTTGTAAAGTGAACAAGTCATAGAAGGACAGATATTGCATTGTTACACTATGTGAGGTAGCTGAAGTTGTCAACATCACAAAAATACAAAAGTAGAATGGTGGCTGCCAGGGACTGGCAGGGGAGTGGAATGGGGGTGGGTGGGCAGTTGTGTTCGGAGAGTATAGAGTTTCAGTCCTGCAAGATGAAAAAGTCCTAAGATCTGCTATACAATATTGTGCTTAGAGTTAATCCTACTGTACTGTGCATTTAAAGCTTTGTTTGTAAGTAGATCTCATTATATGTGTTTTTGATCACAATAAAAAGTTAAAGAGAGAAATTCACAGCCGAAAACTCAAGATCTTATGTGACAATCAGGATAGTAAGAGTTATCTTGAAAACATTCCTTATTATCCTTGGAAGTTATAGACCTAATGAGTATTTACAAGTTATTTCTAGATGTGCAGGATTCAAGCTGCTCAACCCTTTTAACTTAGAAAACATTCTGGTCATGCTTCTCCTCTAACATCACTGAAAAAGAGTCACTGACTTGAAACAGAAGTCAAAAAATAAATAAATAGCATAGGGATTTTATTTTTATTTTATTATTTGAGACAGGCTGGAGTGGAATGGTACAATAACAGCTCACTGCAACCTCAACCTCACAGGCTTAAGTGATCTTCCCGCATCAGCCTCTCAAGTAGTTGAGAATACAGGGCATGCATCACCATGCCTGGCTATTTTGTTTTTTTAAATTTTGGGCACACATAGGGTCTAAAATATTTGCTAGGCTGGTCTCAAACTCCTAGGCTCAAGCAATTCTCCTGCCTTGGCCTAGCAAAATATTGGGATTACAGGCATGAGCCACTACACCAGGACAGCATAGGGATTTTAGAACTCAAAATTTTTCCTGTTCTATTATCTGAAATTTACATTAAAATGCTTCAATAGAGATTCTTGTTTTGCATGAAATGTAAAAACCACAAGAGAATCTTGCTTTTACTCTATCCATGAGAAAATTCATGATTTTCTTTCTTTCTCTCTCTTTTCCCTCAGTTTCTTTATTATAGGTCATGGCAAACAGGTTAATTGCAAATTCCCATTCATAAAGCCACAGACACTTTTGGTGTATTTTCTACCTTTCAGATTATCTCAGGCAACAACTTTACCAAAATTTTCACTACTGCAGCATAACCTAGGCTGTCGCTGTTACAGTTTTATTTCAAAGGAAGTCTACAGGTCAAGAAATAAATTTCTCTTAAATAGAGGGGCCATGAATAATCATTAAAAAATCTACCAAGTATACATAAAAACATTCAACATATTCTATAGACAATTTTAATTGTAAAACTAAGTTTAACAATGTTGATATAGAATGGTAATATGCAAAACAGAAAATCAAACACTGCATGTTCTCACTCATGGGTGGGTGTTGAACAATGAGAACACATGGACACAGGGAGGGGGAGCATCACACACTGCGGTCTGTTGGGGGGGGAAATGGGGAGGGACAGTGGGGGGGTGGGTGGGGAGTTGGGGGAGAGATAGCATGGGGAGAAATGCCAGATATAGGTGATGGGGGAGGAAGGCAGCAAATCACACTGCCATGTGTGTACCTATGCAACAGTCTTGCATGTTCTTCACATGTACCCCAAAGCCTAAAATGCAATTAAAAAAATAAATTAAACACAAAAATAAATGAAAAAAAATTAAATGAATTTCTAATAGTATTATAGCAAAAATATGCTATATATAAATAATATGTAAATATATATAAATAATTTCTAATATTATTACAGCAAAAATATGCTATATATAAATAATATGTAAATATCATATACATAAATATTATACATAAATGAAAATAACATCAAACAACACAAATACTTGATAATGAATCTAATGAAGAAAGCATAACATACACCAAAAACAGTGGAATTTTAATGATAAAAATGTACATGGGGGCTCTGACTTTCATATCTCTTTGTTATTTAACCTAAAGCAATACTTCTGGCCAGCCCTCCAAATCTAAGTTCATTTGAAAGTTGGGTTCACAAGGCAGTCAATTGAACCGAATCATAAAGAGCGATGAATGTCTGTGAGGAGAGAGCTCTCCTTGGTGGGAGAGCACAAGAGAGTTGGCCACTATCAAATTAAGAGGCAAACAGCCATAATTTTAGTAAGTTTTTGAAAATGATTAAATATGGACTAATAAGACAATTTAGAATAACTGTGAGTCCCAAATCCAAGAGGTATCTGTATTTGCTCATGAGCTATTTTTCTACCAAGTATTCAAGAGAAAGTTTGGGACAGAGAAGAAGTCTAGAGAGAGTTCCCTCTAGTGATACACAGAACCATAATCCCACCTATTCCTTTCATCCTTCTTTTATACTAAGCAAGAATTTTGAACCAGTGGGGAAGGGATGGAAAACTGTCCAACTCCCAAGGCCCAGGCTTTTTGAGGAGACAAAGAGGAGATAATGTTGCCTGTCACTGAGGACAAACTGAGCACAAGATTCTTCATGACACACCAAAAAAGTCTACTACTGTAGAGTGCGGTGGCTCATTCCTGTAATCCCAGCACTTTGGGAGACTGAGGCAGGTGGATCACTTGAGGTCAGGAGTTCAAGACCAGCCTGGCCAAAATAGTGAAGCCCTGTCTCTACTAAAAATGGAGAAATTAGCTGGGCGTGGTGGCAGGCACCTGTAGTCCCAGCTACTGGGAGTGTGAGGTAGGAGCATCATTGGAACCCAGGAGGCTGGGGTTGCAGTGAGCCGAGATTGCACCACTGAACTCCAGCCTGCGAGATAGAGTGAGACTGTCTCAAAAAAAAAAAAAAAAAAAAAAAGAACAAGAAGAAAGAAAACGTCAACTACTGCTGTGTGATTGGCAGAAAGCCCTTCCCCTTTTAAGCCATTTCTTTTCCTAACACAAGACAGACTTTGTTTGAAATAAAGGGGAGGAAAATAAATTTCTCTGTATTTATAATTTTGATTGCTTAGGCTCAGGCACATGGCACCTTTTTAAGATTGAGACTGGGCCTGTAGAACCCAGCAAGTACACTTCCTCTATATACCTGGCACAAAGTAGTAAGCAAATGCAGGCTAGTGCTGGGCAGGGACAGCTGGAAGCTGAGAATAGGACGAGAACTCTCAAGAAAATACTGGGGAACCCAGGCCTCACCCTAAGCATTATACACCAGTTGTCCACCCATGCAGAAATGTAAAGACTTAGGTGTCCTGAAGGTAACTATAACAATTCCAAAAATCACCTACACTACTGACTAGAGGGACCTCATTTTCCACACGGAGAATGAGAGTGATGCCTGTTTCCAGGTATAAATACTACTTATCTCAATCTTTACTGTTCTAAACACAATGTCCAGAATCTAATAAAAATGACAAGAATAAAACCATACCTAGAGATTCTCCCTATTTGGGAACTATTAAATAGGAACATTAAAATAACTATGGTATGTATGCCAAAGGATCTAAATAGAAAAGATAGAAAAGCGCATGAAGAAGGGGAATTTTGTTAGAGAACAGACTGAATAATGAACATGAAGGCATGTTATTTATGCTTGTTATTTAACTTGAAGAATTAAAAAAAGTGAAAAAATAAAGTGCTGTGGGATTATATAAGTGGTATATTATACTTTCCACTGAATTCTCTGAAGGAGGAGAGAGAAAAATCTAGGAAAAAAAAAGATTTGAGGAGGAAATACCTAAGAATTTCTTAAATTTAATGAAAGACTAATTATATATAAATAAAAACAGAATATAACTAATAAGCTACAAATGCTCAGCAAACAAGAACATAACTGAAATTTCTTAGCCTGGTAAAGGGAATCTTCTAAAAAGCTGCAACTAGCATTATGCCTAGTAAAGTTAATGGACTGAGTGCCTTCTTCCCGATACTGGGGACAAGACAAAGCCAGGATGTCTACTTTTACCAGTTATATTTAATATTGTGTTTGAGATAAGATATGGCCACTGCAATAGAGAAGGAAAAAGATGTAAAGGGCAGAAAAATCAGAAGGGGAAGAGCATAAATGGTTTTATTTGCTACTATCATGATTGCTAACTTAGAAAAGTAACAAGGTGTTTTCAAAAAAGCTATTAAAAGCAATAAATAAGTATACTAATGCTGCAAAATCCAAGGACAATAAAAAAATCAACTGTATTTCTATAGTCTGCAAATGAACAACTTGAAGCTGAAATTTTAAAAAAATACTAATTATAATATTATCAAAGAATGACAATTTTTTAAACTAACAAAATGTTATGGATATTTATGCTAAAATTTATAAATTATTAAGAAAATAATGGAATACTGATATTATTGGGGGAAATTTACTATATCCACAACTTGAAAGATTCAACACAATGCCAACCAAAATCTAACCAGATATTTTTATAGAAATTGACAAACTAATTCTAATATGCATAAGGAAAAGTAAAGAATCTAGAATAGACAAAAGGTTTAAAAATAACCTCAGTTGGAGGACAAATGTCTTAAAAAATATAAGGTATTAATTATATCCACATAACACAAAAGTACATTATTTAAGACATTGTGGTATTGTCCTAAGGTAGACATAGTAATAAAATCAACTAGAAAGTTTAGAAATGAGACTCACACATATATGATCAGTTGATTTTTAATGGAAGTGCTAAGCAGATTCAACAGAGAACAGTAGTCTTTTTCAATGATTGTAATGAATTAATTGCATAAACATATTGAAACATTTTAAGCAAGGTATGGTGGTGGATGCCTGTAATCCCAGCTACTTGAGAGGCTGAGGCAGGAAGATCACATGAGCCCAGAAGTTCAAGGCTACAGTGAGCTAGAATCACACCACTGCACTTCATCCAGCCTCGATGACAGGCGGAAAGAAAAAAAAAAGGAAGAGAAGAGAAGAGAAGAGAAAGAGAGAAGAGAAGAGAAAAGGAAGGAAGGAAGGAAGGAGGAAGGCAGGAAGGAAGGGAGGAAGGGAGGGAGGGAGGGAAGGAGGGAAGGAAGGGAGGGAATGTTTTCACACTGTAGAAAACATTCAATTCAAAATAAACCAAGATAGAAATATAGAATAAATTAAAATTATAGAAAGTCCAAAATAAAATATAGAAGAAATGTTGCATAATCTTTGGCTAGGCAAAAGGTTACTAGATGTAAGATCTCAAGCCATAAAAGAAATATTGATAAATTAAATATCAGCCAAGTTACAAAGATCTGCTCTTTGAAAGGTATTATGAAGAAAATCAAAAGACTAGCCATAGAATGGGAAAATCATTTGCAAAAGCACATATTGGATAAATAACTAATATACTTCAATAAATATACCTTATCAATTCAAAAGGAAAAAGTGGGCAGATTGTTACAGTTTACTGCGTAAGATATAAAAATGCAAATATATACATGAGAAGTTACTCATTATTTATTATAAGGAAAATACAACTAAAAATCACCATAAAATCTTACAATGTAAGTACTATGACTAACATTTTTAAAATTCAAAAAAAATAGCTGGAGAAGTTCTGGAGCAGCTAGAACTCTTTACATTACTGGTGATAATGAAACACATCATTCAGCTACTTTGGAAAACAATGTAGATGTCTCTAGAGAAGATAACATTTGCTTACCTATGAACTCACCAATACCAAGTTTAGTTTATTACCAAAAACAAATGCAACAGATACCATAAAGTAACTAATATACAGATAATTATAGCACCTTTATTTTAGGAGTCCCAAAGTGGAAACAGTCCAGATGTTCATCATCTGGTAAATAAACTGTGGTACATGTGTGCAATGGAATATTACTCAGCAATTTTTTAAAAAAGGAAAAAATACATGCAAAAACAGGAAAGAAGTTAAAAAACTGTGCAAAGTAAAAGAAGCCATATGCAAATGATACAGAATGCATGAATCCATTTTATGTGACTTTCCTGAAAAGCCAAAATCATACGGCTAAAATACTCTGTGTTTGAGAGAGTGTAGTGTTTAGGGAGATAATTTGACTACAAAAAAGAAAATAGGAGTTTGTTAGGTTGATGGGAATGGAAATGGTGTTTACATGTACTATATTGACATTTGTTAAAACTCCCAGAACTATCCAACTAAAAGTGAATTTTATGTATGTAAATTATGTCATGATAAGCCTTAATATAAAATATTTATATAGAATTCTTTAGACAGGCTCAGAGCCTCTTTTGGGTCTAGCTGCAACCTGAGGGAGATGTTTGGTTTCCAGCTCCTGTTCATTAGATGTTGTCTTCTTCAGGGCCTTGATAGCAATATAGATGGAAACATCATAATGTGATTTAATAAAACTTTAGGGTTACCCCAAAGACCTACCTAACATTTGTATTTGTTATACTTTGAACTGAATAAAAAAGTCGACACCATTCTCCATCTCATTCCTGACAAAGATGCTTTAATATCTATGCAAATTTTATTTGCTTCTATCTCTGATTCCCTGCCCTTCCAGCTGCCATTTTCATTCTTGTTAAGATACTTATCTTGCATTCTCACTCCCCATCTTTTAGTTACTTTATTAAGTATTAAAGTACTGCCCCATATTTTTGTTAGTCTGATTTGTGTGTTTGGCTTTCTTACCTGTACTGGTAGCTATTAATAGGGTAAGTGAAACTATGATGTCTTTCAAAAATACATTTTTAAAAAACATTGTTTCACTGAGAATAAAAAAGATATTAATTATATGAAGACAACAGGAGAGTTAAATTTCACCTTTATTGCATTTTATTGCACATGTATCTCCTTCTTTCCAGCGGGCCCTCCTCCCCCAGATCTCAACTGGGTTCCTATAACTAACTTAGAGATGTGCCACTCTGATTCCCAGCCCTGCATTATTGTGTAGTGTCTTCAGCTAACTGGACATTTATCATTCTATTAGATTATGTACTTGCCCTAAACTTAAGTGCTTTTATTTTCTTTTCCTCATTGTCTGCAGTTTGGCAATAGAGCTTTCAGCACTTATTATCCCTTAAATTCTTTGCTCTTTCAGGATGCCATTTTCCATTTTTACTTAAAAACTATGACCAACCAAAAATACAAAGCCTAGAATCATAGACTATACACCACAACCAGTATAATCACACACACACACACCCAAAAAAAATTAAATTATTTTTTGTGCAACTTTACTTTATCCAAAACAGTCTTCTAAACTCTTAAAACATTGTTGTCACAAACAAATTTACTTCTAGTGACGCTTTCAAGACATAAACAATGGGAGGATTAGAGTAGTGCTAAATCATCTCAAAACTTGATCACGTTTGGTGATTTTAAAAGTGTGTTAACGGGTGGGGTAAGTTTAAATTATGCCAAATCAAATTTTGTTTGTCTTCCTACTTTGTAATAACTGATATAAACTCTTAAGATTTTATTGAAATTTCTAAAATTTTAGAGATGAAACAAAAAAAAAAGATAAAACCACAGAATTAATATTAGGGATGAGACATTGTGGGACTTAATACAAACAACTACTTCATTAGTGAGTGTTAACTTATTTTCATATGTTTTTGTCATTTGAATTATTTTATGTAAACTTTTCTTTCATTTTAAAATACTCTTTGTAATTGAATTATTTAAAACAATTTGTGAATGTTTACAAGTATTGGAAATATATATATTATCAAAAATATTATCCACATTTTCTAGAAACAATTCTAAAAATTTTCTAAGGAAAGTTTTATTTTCATAAAAATTGACATGCCATTTATTTCTCAGCCTATTAATTTAATGAAAATATTCTTCTCTCACATCTACTTTAACTTTCTTTTACATTTATTGTTTAATTTATTTGGAATTCATTGTCATATATTCTTATTTTTAATTTTATTAAAATAGATTTAGTGTTTTAACATATAGCCAAATCATTAATGTTGATTTTCAGAAACTAGTCTCATCACCTTTATTAATTACAAAAATATTTTTATTTTAAGTGTTTCTTAGTATCTGCTTGACTTCTGCTTTTACCTTCTCAGCATGCATTACTATAAGCATAATTTTTCTCTATTTGTATATTTGCTGATGTTGAACCATCATTTCACTCATGATCTTAGTAGATTATTTGGGATGCATAGCTAGAAATTTTTTTACTATATTTATTTAATAGATGATATATGTGAGAACAATAATTAATTACAAAGCCTGACCAATAAAATGAACTATCCAGTTTGTTTCTTCTTATTCACCCAACTCCCCATTACACCCATAAAATACTGTAATTTTATTTTTAGTTCCATTCATTTCCTTTCCTTTTTTAAAGAGAAAAAACATTATAAATATAAATATATGTGTGTGCATATATAACGGATATATATATATATATATATATATATGAATATATAGAGAATACATATATAGTAATGTATTCCTGGTTCATATAAACTATTTATTTTATGAATGCTTATATAACTTAAATCTTTTGCTCAGCATGATGACTCTGGGGGATTTATTCATATTACTTAAGTTAAACATTGTTTCCTGTGTTTCTGACCCTTTGATGTTTCCTACTTTTTTGTTCTGTTTCGTGCATTTACTTTTCTACTAGGTTGTGTTTAGCAATTCTGAACATTTCATATGGATTCTTCTGTATATCTTGCATATCATTCTTCCATTGCTGTGTATCATTCCTCCATCTTACAAATATTTCCCATCCTTGTGTTGCTTGTTTTGGGTATCTGTCCATGACCATTTAGTTAACAGACATTGTTAATTTCGAAAGACATTGATTTATTAGTCTTTTCCTTTACAGTTTACATTGTGTATGTTTGTTAACAAATTATACCATAAAATGTGATATCATATCTTTAGTTTTCTTTATTTCTTCTATAGTTGTTTGACTTTAATTATGAATATCTATAATCCAGCTGGATTGATTAAAAATGTGGGGAGTAAGAATTTTTGTGTGAGGTAGTAGTTGAATTTCATTTTATTTATAAATACGGATACTAGTCTTTCCAGCATGACTCACTGAAGCATCCAATTTTTTCCTATAATCTACAATGTCAAAATTCTGGACTGTATTTTTGGACTCCTTCTTATGTTTCCTTAGGTCTTATGTGTCTTTTCTCCTGTGAGTATCTCACTCTTAAGTACTGTAGTTTCATAAGTGTATGTCGTATCTTCTAAGGGATGTCTTCACAGTTTATGTTCTTCACTCTTGGGCTTTTCGCTTCCATGTTAGTAGAGAATTATCTGAAGAAATTATATCCATAACCTCATGCACACATGCATGTGCACACTCACATGCAGGTACACACAAACACCACACCCCTGTTGACTTTTTGTTTTACTAGAATTTCAATAAATTGATAGATCAATTTGAAAAAAAATTCAACTTTTTTTATATTGTCATCTAATTCATGTATATAGTACCTTATAAATGCTTCCTTATAAATAATCTCAATTCTCCATATAAAAGTTTTACATAGCTTTTGATAGATTTACTGGTAGATGCTTTATGCATTACCAACTAATGTAAATGTCACATTTTCTAAATACTTTCTCTAGTAAATAGTGACAAAATTTGAGGATATTGTTAATTTCTTTATAAATATGTGTACTCTACTTTTAGAACAGTTTTATGTGCACAGAGCAATTAACCAGATAGTTCTCATCCATCCCCCTCACCATGCAGACAGTTTCTGCTAGTAATAACACCTTACATTAGTATGGTATATTTCTTACAATTAATAAATCAATATTAATGTTTATAACTAAAGTTTATTATATGCAGATCTCCTAGTTTTACTTAATGCCTCTTTCTATTCTAGGATCCCATTCAAGATATCACATTATAATTAGTTGTTATGTCTCCTTAGGTTTCTCCTGGATATGCCATTTTTCAGACTTTATTAGTTTTTGATGATCTTGACATTTGTGAAAAATACATTTTCAGGTGTGTTATAAGACGCCCTTATATTGCAGTTTGTCTGATATGTCTTATGGTTTTCTGATTATTAGACAAGTGTTATGAGGTTTTTTTTTTTAACATTTAGATCTTTACTGAGCAAATGTCTCACACTTTGACAGGGACACTCTGCGTGAAAAAATTTAGAGGTTTGTGGCACACATGTGAAATGAGGAGACGTCATTTGTGCCTTCACACAGTTGGTTAGAGAAGGTTATCATCCACAGTAGCTGCAGAAGAATGTATGGCCATGGCTCTTAGGAAAGTGAGGCTGAGGTGTTTCAGTGTGGTGCCTAAGAGGTGTTCAAGGTGGCCAACCTTTCCTTAGGCTACAACTTTTGACACACAGCCTTCTACATTCTGCTTTCATCCATTCTGTATCATTAGAATTTAGAACTCTCCCTTTTAAACAGTGTATAGGTTGATACTATATCCTGTCTTAGAGATTTGTCCTTTAGTTACATATTTATTGTAATTACTGATATATTTATACTTTTTCTATGTTAATTGTGTGCTTGCATGCTTTCTATTTATCAAACCTCTTCAATTTCTTTTTTTCTTGCCCCTTTGAATACATTTTTATTTACTACTTTCTATTCCTTGCTAATTTAGAAGTTAACCTCTATACAACATTTTCAATGTATATCAAAAAAGATAAAGTGGTAACCACACTTTGCACATTTGGATCTTCAGGTGCAATAATACCAAATGCATTGATTTTTTTCTACAGCAACTGTGAAGCTTCTAGAGTCCAGCTTTTATTATTAGAGATAAAATGATTGTAGAGACGACAGTAAGTTTCTGCTAATGAAGTCTGGTCTTGTGGTTGGGTGGTGCTCTTGGCTGCATTGTTCCTCTGCAGCCTCTAATCTTATTGCTGGCCTCCCCAGAGATTGTGAAAATGACAAAATAAACTTTAATAAACTCCTATTTGCTGATGCTATCTTAAGTGGATTCTCTTTGAATCTAAGAACTCTGACAAAATAAATCTGGGTGCTTTGTTGTTTGAGATATAAACTTTTCTGACTATCCCACTGTTAATGTCACAGTGCATTATACCTCTTTCTTGCTCAGTGTTTGTCATCATAAATTTCATTTTTGTCTGATGTTAATTTTGTCACTTTTGCTTTTTTTGCTAGGCATCTGCCTGTCTGGTATATCTTTGAATAATTTTATATTTAGCCTTTTAAAATAATTTTTCTTATACTTGTTTCTTATAAACAGCATCTCAATTAATTTTGCTCATTAACTCAGTTTGACAGTATTGTGTTTTAATTGGAAAATAAATTCTACTCATATTTAGTGCTTCATTTTATCTTTACCATTCTATTTATTTTACCGTATCTTCTTTACGACTATCCTTGTTGTCATTGGGTTGATTCTGTAACTACACATGTATTCCCATTTTTTTCTTGTTAACTTGGGAATTTTGCTATGTTTTCTTAAAGGAAAGTACCTAATTTATGCATCTAATCAAATATATGTCTAAATAATTGTATGGAATCAATAGACCAAGCTGAGGAGAACTTTAGAGGGTTTTAACCTCCCCATTTCTCCCATACATGCATGACACATGAAATCAGTTAAAGGCTTTTGCTTTGCTCTTCAGTCTCCAAACATAGCTGCTGCATTCCTCTCTTAATCATCTAGTGATTTTGTGTGAATTCTTTCTTGAATTATTCCTCACTGGAGTTACTTTGGTGTTATATTCTATGAGATGCCTATTGTCAACTGCAAATATTTTCTTTTATCTTGACAAAAATATCTTGGAGGATTATAGTGTTATTACCTGATTCTCTTTGTGATCCATACAAATTATTTCAACAACTTCATGTTGGAATTTTCGTGTGAGTTCAATTTTATGTTATTTATAAAGAATTAGTCCTTTCCCTCTGGAAAATCATAAAATTTTCTCTTCTTCTTAGAGTTCAGAATTATTATGTGAGAATGTCTAAGCACATGTCTTGTTTCTAATGTTTTTTGTCATCAATCCTACCACGAACTCAGTATTATTCTTATAATCACAGCCCGGGTCTCTTTGAGGTTTAGGGAAATTATTGCCTCTTTATTTCATTTTACACACACACACCCACAAACACAAAATGTGAAAAATATTGGTGAAAGATATTGAATGTTCTATTGAACTCTACTTCAACTCCCAGCAGAAACTATTCTCTTTTCACTTCCTCTAAAGTTAATTTAACTTTTAAAAGTATACTTTTTAACCATCAGTCTTTGTGATGTATTTGAATTCCCCTTTTTTGCTTTATCTTTATAAAAAGTGTCAAACTCTGTAAAATATTTGAAGAGATTTATTCATAGCCAAATTTGAGTGACTGTGGCTCATGACACAGCCCTCAGGAGGTCCTGAGTACATGTGCCCAAGGTGGATCAGGGTGCAGGTTGGTTTTATAAATTTTAGGGAGACACAAGATATCAATCAAACACATTTGAGAAAGACATTGGATTGCTCCAGAAAGGTGGGACAATTCGAAGTGTGGCCAGGGGGCGCTTCCAGGCTACAGGTAAATTTAAATATTTTCTGGTTGATAATTGGTGGAGTTTGTCTAAAGACCTGGGGTCCATAGAAAAAAACGTTCAGGTTAAGATAAAATACTGTGGAGATGACAGTTCTTTTGAAGTCCAGTAGTGGCTGCCCTTAGAGACAACGGATGACAAATGTTTATTATTCAGACCTTTAAAAGGTGTTTCCAGACTGTTGGTTAATCTTTTCAGGATTGGGAGGGCCTGAAAGAAAAATATCTAGCTATGTTAATAGAAATTCTTTACAGATACAAATTTTCACCCACAGAGGATGGCTTTGCAGGGTCATTTCAAAATACAGCAAAGAAAAATGCTTTGGGCTAAAATATTTTGATTTTCTTCTTTGTTACATATTGTTATGCCAGAGTCAGACTGGAAAGTAAGTCCCAATATATAGGGTTAAATAAAACCCATCTGGTGAGAATTTATGGTTTGTAGGGCATGACTCCCCCAGGACTCTTGGATAGGAACCGGCAAGATAACAAAAAAAAAAATCAGAGTTTAGTCCTCGTCTTATTACTTTATTGTTATCTACATTACTGTATTCAGGTTGATATCTGTTTCCTTTAGCAGCTCTCTTTTTTTTTTCATTTTACTTTTCTTAGCTCTCACACCTGCATATCCTTAGGAGTTGTATTAGTTTCCCATGACTGCTGTAACAAATTACCGGCAGCCTAGTGTCTTAAAACAACACAATTCTATTATCTTATAGCTCTGGTGGGCAGACATCCAAAGTAAGTCTGACTGATTAAAGGGACATTGATGGCGGGGCTTGTCCCTCCTGGAGGCTCTAGGTGAGAAACTCTTGCTTTTTCCGGCTTCTAGAGGTTGCCAGCATTTTCTGACAGTGACTGATCACTTGCATCTCCACTTGCCTATCCCTTCTTTCCTTTCCCATCCCCTTCCTGTCTCCCCTTAAGCATCATTTAACTTAAAGACCATGGATTCTGGCTTCTAGCACCTCATCCAGACAAGCTGAGATGGCAGTCCACCCTGGCATGCCGCGTGAGGACCTGCAAAGTCAGGCAGGCAGTGCTGGGACTGCCTCCTGACCTTGTGACTGTAACAAAACCACAGCCACATTATTCAAAGGAAGATAAACACTGTATTAAGCTGTACTGCATATCCAGGAGTTCTTTGAGAGACTGGAGACAGACTCGATGTTCTGGGCTACTTGTCTCAGTCACGAGGCAGGAAGGGAAACTACCCTGAGTACAGCACTGTCGTGTGTTTTTGAAGAGATTATCCTCCTTTTCCTCCTCCTGTGGTAAATTGTGAAAGCCTGGAGTAAACATTCAAATGAAGTGCTGGTTATTGTCCACCTGGAAGCTGAAATGCACAGTCTGTTTCTCTCTGCCTTCAGCAGCTCTTTGTTTAAACTCATATACAATTTAATGACTATAACAATATCTAATTTGGAATCTTAGCAAAGTGTTGCCAAGGTATTTGGTTTAAAATAGTAAAACCTGCTTGCTCAGTACTATGAACAGGGATGCTGATATTAGTTTTCCTTTTGTAAGTGTCCTATCCCCCCCTTTCAGTTAATAAAACACCTCTTCCCATTTTCCACATCTCAAAGCATATACTTAGGCATCCTGTTGGTCTGAGTTCAAATTGGCTCTGCCACTTACTACCTGGGTGACTGGAGAATTTATTTAAACTCACAGAGTTTCAGTTTTCTTATGAATAAAATGAGGATTATTTTACTTACCAAGATGATTATTGATACAATAACAGCTAGAGGTTACTAAGCATATACATGATACAGAGTAGAGAGTGGATATGAATTAATTTCTTCTCTTTATTATTGGATCATTGCTCTCAGGTTATGCCTTCAAGGGCAGAGCTCCTTTTCATGACTTGAGCTAGGCTCGGCTTTAACTAGCCTTGCACTCACAAAGGTGCTTCCCATAAAACCCAATTTTGTTAAGGAAGATGATCCTGAATACTCCGTCACAACCCACCTGTCACATGCCACTCCCAGCTCTCCAACTGCTACGATCGTTCTGGAGGGTCTTGAAGGTAGGCATATTCAGATCATTTACTGAGCTGGTCTAAAATATGTGAGGAATTCTATCCCTTCAGTTAGACCTAGGCCTAGGTGATTGACATCACTTAATGCAAGCTTGCTACATATCCTGGCCATCTGTCCCCTTTCCCCATATTCTAATCACAGTATTTATTGCTTGCAACCAAGAACACTTTGTGTAACATAATTCACAGCAGAAAAGACCCTGGTGAATGACCTTCAGAGAAATAAAAATATTCTAATGTTGGTCACCTGGCTTACTTAGAACAAAATAAAAATCTAAAACAACAATTATAACTATTCGGAGATGGACATCTGTTAGCCTATAGCTTACTTTGTTGAAGCAGTTAATTGAATTAACTGTTGTCACTTGGAATTAAGTCAATAGTGTAATGTGTTTGAGGAACGCAAATGAAATAGGTTGTGATGACTTTGCCATTTGACAGCTTAGTTAAATAATTAATTATAAAACACAATATGATATAAGGAAAAAATAAAACCTTGACCCTTATTTCAAAGTATACACATACATTGACTCAAAATAGATTACATACCTAAATATAAGAAGTGAAAATTATTAACTTTTTGAGGAAAATAGAATAAAATATTTGTAATCATGGGTTAGACAGAAATTACTCATTAACATAAAAACAAAAAATTTTATTAATATTTTAATTTTAAAAAATTTTAAAAGGGCTTTATAATGATTAAAAATATTCACTCTTCAAAAGAAAAAAATCAAGCCGCAGATTGGGAAAAGCTATACATATCTTGGAAAAGCCAAAAAAAAAAATTCACAACTCATGTTAATAAGACAAATAATAAAAATGAGTGAAATGTTTAAACAGAAACTTAGTAAAAAAATGGCCAATAAGCATATGAATAGATGCTTAATATCAGTAGTTATCAGAGAAATGCAAATAAAAATGACAAGATACCTTGGTGTGCTCATAAGAATAGCTACATTTAAAAAGACTAATCATGCCAAGTGTTTCTGAAGATGTGGAGCAACAGAAACCTCATGTGTTCGTTGAAAATGCAAAGTTAGAGCTGCCACTTTGGAAAACAACATAGCAGTATTTTATAAAGCTAAATATACGCTTACGTGTGACCCAGTAACTCTTCTTCTAGGTATTTACTCAAAAAGAAATGAAAAAATATATATTCACAAAATAATGTGTATGTGAATGTTCATAGCAGCATTCTTCATAATAGCCCAAACCTCAGAGCAGCACACATGGCTGTCAATTAGTGATAAACAATAATGGTGATATGATTTGGATCTAAGTCCTGCTCAAATCTCATGTGGAATTGTGAATCCTAATGTTGGAGGTGGAGCCTGGTAAGAGGTGATTGGACCATGGGGGCAGCTTCCCCCCCTTTGATGCTGTCCTCATGATAGAGTTCTCACAAATTTGGTTGTGTGTGTATGTGGTGCCTCCTCGCTCTCTCTCTTTCTCCTGCTCTAGCCGTGTGAAGATGCCTGCTCTGGCTTTGCCTTCTGCCATGAGTAAAATCTTCCTGTGGCCTCCCCAGCAATGCTTCTTATACAGCCTGCAGAACTGTGAACTAATTAAACCTCTTTGCTTTATAAATTTTCCAGTCTCAGGTATTTCTTTATGACAGAGAGGAGAATGGACTAATACAAATCGTATCTCTGAGCCTATGGAACAGTAAATACTCAGCAATAGAAATGAACATAGTTATTCCCCCAAACATTATGCTAAATGGAAAAAGTAAAACACAAGAGACTATTTGAACTCATTTATATAAAACGTAAGAAAAGACAACTATAAAGACAAAAAGCAGAGCGGTGGTTCTATGGGAGCAAAGGTAGGAGAGGAGATCAACAGCAGCAAGACATAAGAAACCTTTTTAGCATAATGGATTTGCCCTGTATCTTGATAGTGGTAATGGTTACAATGTTGGATTATTTACTAAAATGTTGTATGTAAATATGTCTTATACCAGATATCCCCATCCCCCAAGGCTATGGACTGATACCTGTGTGTGGCCTGTTAGGAGCTAGGCTGCACAGCAGGAGGTGAACTGCCCATGAGCCAGCATTGCAGCCTGTGCCCCACCTCCTGTCAGATTAGTGGTGGCATCAGTATCTCACAGAAGTGAGACGCCTATTGTGAACTGTGCATGCAAGGGACCTAAGTGATTTAGTGCTCATTATTAGAATCTAACTAATGCCTGATGATCTGAGGTGGAACAGTTTCATCTCGGAACCATCCACCCTCCCTACCCAGGATCTTGGTGGAAAATAAATTGTCTTCCATGAAACTGGTCCTGGTGCCACAAATTTTGGGGACTGCAGCCTTATACAATGTACTGAATTTTGTCCCCTTCAAATTAATATGTTGGAGCCCTAACCCCCCAATATAATGCTATGTGGAGATGAAATCTTTGAGAAGTAATCAGATTTATATGATAATAGGGGCCCCCATTACGAGATTAGTGCCCTTATAAATAGAGATACCAGAGAGCTTTCTCTCTGTCTCTCTTCTGTGTGAGAACATAGAAAGAAAGCAGTGATCTATAAATCAGAAACAGAGTCCTCACCTTATTTTGCTGCCAGCCTGCTCTTGGACTTCCACCAGCCAGAAATGTGAGAAAATAAATTTCTGTGTTTAAACCAATCAGGCTATGGTATTTTGTTATGGAAGCCTGAGCCAATTTAGATAGCTCAATATTTTTAAATAAAAATAATAATATGCTGAAATCTTTAATTTCTTAAATCAAGACATAGACTTAAATGCAGGGCTATTTACAAGTTTTGCCTAAATAATTAGCAGAAATAGCTAGAAACCATAATCAAGGTTTGTTCCTGTGAGTTTTCCGTGTATTTAATTTGACATACAGCTTTGTCAGGATGTTTATTCCAATTAACATTACTATCAGTGATTCACTTTTTCCTTTTTCTGCGTGCCTTTCCAATATTTCCACAAATCCCATAATCAAAATTGTACCCTAGAATGCTTCAGAAACCAATTTTAAAGTCCAACCCAGGTAGCAACATCTTGCACACCAAATAATTGCCAGATATTTCTAACACTAATCAATAAAACATCAAGGGAATATATGGGGAAATTGATTCTGAGAGCACTAGGCGAGTCCAAAAGAAAATATAATACAGGAAAGAAATTGTAAAAATGAATATACTTGGAAGCTGAGAGTTTTAATTTTTGGTATAACTAGTTGAATGAAACTGTGTTCAAAGTGAGCTATACTAAGTACAATTTTGATGGGAAAAATTCCTTCTTAAAACACAGAAAATAGAACCCAAACACTTAAGGAAATAAAAATGTTTGAGATAAGATAGCATATACAATTTATTCATCCATCCTCTAATTTTATGTTATAGAAGAGACATCAACACTCTCTTTCCTAAAGCATTAAAAATGCATCAGTGAGAAGAGTGTCAACATGTTTGAAAACTACTCCAGTGACTACTCTTTATATACCAAGAATAAGGTGGAAGATGCTGCCTTGAAAATGAGCTGCTGAGTCCACTGAGAACGGTAGGTATTGGGATGACTGAGTCCCAATGACAACACTTAAGAACGAAGGGAAGATTGGGAATCACTACTCTAACATGTACAAAGAAAAGAAGTGATGTAGAAGAGAGTGACTTAAAGGGATCTTTGATAGTGGCTACGTGTAGGGCTTCTAGAACCAAAATAGAAGAGTAACTTGTTAAAGTCTTATTTTTTTCTATGTAAGCCAGATATTTATGTCTAGTGCTACAAATTCTGACTTGAGTCATAATAATACAAAATAATGGATACACTTGTAGTTGCATTATTTGGGTACATTCAGAGTCCTAGAATCCTTGATAAGAAGAGGAAGCTGATTCCCTCCACAAAAGATACAGCAATAGCATCACAAACGCAAACTTAAACAGTTCCAGTGGCCTTTCTCAAAGGATCCAGAGAATTTTTGTTTATTTGTTTGTTTAGAGGAAAGAAAACAGAAACAGCGTTTTGAGGAAAAGGTGGCTGCCAAGATGCTTAGGGGTTTTAAGACTCTTGACAGGTCACCACTCAGGATTTATGGAGTTTTAACTGAGAGTGTCTCGGAAGAGTTCTGGAAACCCATTCTGTGGTTATTCCTTAATTTCTAAGCATAGAGTTAGAATAAATATGTTAGTATCTGGTAGAATCCTCACTTTGACCCAAACTCACGGGATGAAAGTCTTTAAATTCATAAGGGTCAAGTTTACATCCACTGAACTCTGTCAGTCTGCCAAGATTTAAACAAAAGCAAAGTCACATCACTGGAGAAATTTTAAAACAAAATTGATGTCCGGATAATGGGAATTCCTAAGGGCTAAGGGCTATCTTCTTACTAGAAACTTTAGGAATTTCTGTATAACAATTCCATAGTGTTAGAAGGAGCCATGAAGGAGATTCTCTATTCCCCTGACCTTTCATATAAAAACTTGATGGAAACTAACCAAATTCAAACCCATGGTTACTGATATTCAATCCAGAGACATGCCTTGGGAAGAAAAAATACTAAGATATAGATTCTCCCTTGCTCTATGTTACACGTAAGTATATTAAACTCAGATCACAGACTTGGAAAGGCCAGGAGCTGAGATTCAAACCTAGAACTCTCTAACTTTCAAACCTTTGCTTATTCCATTATAGCATATGAACACTTCTTGGAAGTATTAAAAAAGAAAGTAAAAATTTACCCTTTTAATTGTCATAGTCTTGCAGTTTTATGGGCGGGATAATGAGAATGACATTCTAGTTTACTTCAGGTGCAGGGCTGTATATCAACCCTCTCATGAGTGGATCAAGTGGAATCTTTTCAGGTTAGATGAGTATAAATGTAAATGAGTCGGGTTTTTTGTTGTTGTTGTTGCTGTCATTGTTTTGTCATTGTGTGCGTAGGCATGTTTGATGGCAGCATTGGTATGACTTACAGGTCTCAAAGGTGGTAAATGATAACACTAATAATAATAGCAACGCTACTGCCAACATTTATTGAACACTTCTCATATGAAAGAGGAGAGAATATTATATCATCTTTTTACTCTCTTCACCAGTTCTTGGTTTCATTACTTAGATCTTTTCAGAAGATAAGATCCATAAGTAAATTTGTGACTCTAATGGTATTTTAACAGTACTCAGAATAAAGTGATTGTTTCATTAACCCAAAGTAACTATAAAGGGAGACCTTTAACAAGAACAGAGCAGATGAGTCACATTTGTACCACTTTTTACCTAATAAAGTTCCATTTATCTTGGATGACTGTCTCTATTAAATAATAGCAGAAAATGAAATGACAAAATGACAGCAATATATCTCTTTTCCTTTACTTGTGCTAGAGACAGAGGAGTGGTACCAGGCAAAGCCTGAAAGCATCTAGCTCTTATTTGATGTAGCAGTTTTTCCCCCTGCAATCAGTTGATGCTTAAAGTTAGCTATCATCTTCTTTTCCCTCCTTCTTTGTATTGTTAAATGCTGAAAAGGCACCTCTGCCCCAGTTTTCAAGAATTAGAGAAAGCCTTTCTTACTTCTCTTCTCTAAAGTCAGTGAGAGTTCTGAAAAAAGAAAAAGGAATATGAGCTTTGGCAGAGAAAAATGCAGTCTCAGTGGTTTGGTAATGAAGTTGATAGTTTCAGGAGAAAAAATAAAATCCCATGTGGCAGATCCATATATGGCAGGATATTCTCAGAATAAATGTGAATCCTTTCTAGAGTTGTTCCACATGTTGTTTGCAAAGAAACTTCATTTTATTTTAATTTTATTATAAAAATATAACTTTATGGATTTAGTAGATAATTAAAATAGACTAGAAAAAACTTGGTGCTCAAAGAAACACCTGAAGATTCAATCTTTTCTTTTTAATAAAACACTGAGTTTAAGGAAAATGCACTAACTCATAAGGAATGTAAAACCTGTTATTTAGAGAGTAGGAGGGAAAACAAATGGGATATTGATTAGCTTGCTCTTTTAGTGAATTTATCTTTAAGGGATTTTCTGATTCTCCACTGACCTACTTCCAGATATAGTTTTCAAATTATAGTAGTGTAAAATAAACATCTTAGCCTAGAACACAAAACAGGAAGTGCAGGTTTTTCTTCTCTAGAATATAGCAAACTTTGTAGATAACATTGCAATATCTCCTTATAAAGATTTTTTTTTAATGAAAGTAATGATATTCTTGGTGAATTTTCAAATATAGAGATTAATTGTATTTGATTATGTGTTGTGAAGGTTAATTTTATCTATCAGTTTGGCTTGGCCAAAGGTAATTAGATATTTGACCAAATATTATTCTAGCCGAGTCTGTGAGGGTCTTTCTGGATGCTGTTAACTTTTGAATCAGTAGACTGAGTATAACAGATTGCCCCCCGTCCTGCCGCAGTATGGGTGGTGTCATTCAGTCAGTTGAGGAGCTGAATAGAATAAAACTTCTGAGTAAGATAGACCTCTTCCTACTTTACTATCTTGAGTTGGGACATCAGTCTTTTTCTGTCTTCAGGCTTGATCTAAAATATCAGCTCATCTTGGATCTCGAATATGCTGGCTTTGGAAATAAATCGGCACCATTATCTCTCTAAGTTTGCAGGTCTTAAAACTCAGACTGAAATAACACAATTGTCTCTCCTGGTTCTCCAGCTTGCCTACTGCAGAACATAGGATGTCTCAGCCTGCTTAATCATGTGAGCCAATCCTTATAATAAATCCTTCTCTCCTCTGCCCACTGTCATACACATTCATATACATATACATATACATATACATATATATATTATATATACACACACATACACATGCACATGTATATGCATGTTGGTTCTGTTTTTCCAGAAAACCCTAATATATTCACAAATTCACTTAAAAATGAAATATATGTTTTTAAGTATATATAGATATTTATTTACATATGCTCATATATTTGCAATGTGTGGTGCATACTGTAGTGAATATTTAAAATTTAAATCAAATTACACAGTATATAGAGAATAGAGCAACAGAGGAAAAAACACATTAAAAGGTATAGACTAAAACATCATCAAAAGTCATAAGGAAAAGTAGAGAATGAGTATGCATTTTAGAAATTCAAAAATCTGAATTCCATTCGTAGTTTAACATTTACTAGAAATCACATTTCAAGTATATTGTGGGAATTAAGGGTAGCATATACAGGTCATTTCCTTCAATTCTGTAAAAAAGTAGGAGCTTTGACAAATTCAAGTTGTTGGTGGGACTCAGCATTGGGAATCTAGATAGCAGGAAATTCTTGGGTAGTCAACATCATTCACCATTTCCGTTAGTGGTAGGACTCAGGTGGGAATGTGCAAAAGGAATGAAGCAAGCACAAGAGAAACAAGAGTACAAGGTCTTGACACACACTGAAGATATAATAAGTCTTTGATCCCTGCACAAACAGAGATCATCAAAAATAGATTTTCATCACTAAATTATGTGACCTAGGATGAGGGTCAACTCTGAAGCCCGGAGTCAATGTTTGACTATATTGAAGTTTATTGAAAAATTGCCTAGGTAACCAAATTTTTCATGTGGCCAAGTCCAGGTCATGAATTGGCTTATGAGCATCATATTTTTCATGAAGAAACCATCTTTCCTTCCAGTTAAACTTGACCATTTTCTTCCTATACCCCCCACTTACACATACTCCTTCAGATACCTACATATATAGATATAGATATAGATATGTGGACATATGCATATAGACTTCTTTAGTAATGTGCTGTTAAGTATTTTTTGTACACCACAGTCATTCAAATGACTTCTTACAGTATAGATTGCTGAGGCCGTCTCCAGATTTACTGATTCAGTTTATTTGGAATGGGCCCATGAAATTCACATTTCTGACAGTTTCCCACATGGTTCCAGAGGCCACACATGGGGAACTACTGCCTTAGCACAATACATGGCAATTGGTAAGGCAGGGATTAAATTCTGAATTAATGCATAGAGGATTGATAATTTCTGATAAAACTTGTTTGTTGGAGCTACACTCAGAAACTAAGGCCAGGTGAGTTCTTTAGTAGAAAGACTGAACTCTTATTTGACAGAGCTTGGCTAGAACAGAAAGAGAAAGAGAAACTAAGAATTAAAAAAGAGTCATAGATAAATGCTATTTTAGTATTAATATTATTATAATATAAACATCTTAAACTTGTGCTACACTTTCTACCACTGAATCAATAAATAATTTAATGAGTACCTGCTCTGAGAAGTCATTTGCAATGTACACACTGTACCTTATGGGCTAATTTCACACCAGTCACACAGGTTTTGTATTATTTATCTTGCATGTTAATCTCCCCCTTATCTTCTAACTTTGAGTCCTCTGGTTATGTACTCACCCAGAAAAAATATATATATATTTTAAATCTTGTTGATAATGTAATGGTTGTCATATTTAAAGAATTAAAGGTATTTTTAGGCCTTCTGACTTATGTATTCAGCTAAAGCTAAATAGAACCATAAGAATTCACATTCTAGATTTATCACAGTAGAAATAGTTGAAGAAAAATTAAAACAGAAATGGTTGAAATAACTTACTTCTGGAGAACAAGACTAAGATGGTGAGAAGTGGGGATTGAGAATGTGACTATTCATCAGAATACATTGTTTTATGAACATGTACATGAACTGTTTTGATTATAAAAAATACAAAAATAAATATGCCCAAACACATAGCACATATATAAATAACTATGCCAATATTCATTTAGTTTAGAGGGTACCATCTTTATTCTCTTTTGTGGAAAAAGTGGTATTCTGTACAATGTATTTGTCATTTAATCACAATTATCTTGTTATTTTAATTTCATTATGTATATTTTACAGATTTTTATCTGTCAGACGTTTTTGGAGAATTTTTATCTTTATACAAAATCTGAAGAATAGGATCATGGACAGGCATTTACTCTTAACCTAAAGTCACCATTTGTAAACTTTAACATTTAATGCCACACTCGTGCATATATAACGCTCTGTCCTCGCTCTGTCACCAAGGCTGGAGTGCAGTAGTGTGATCTCGGCTCACTACAACCTCTGCCTCCCAGGTTCAAGCAATTCTCTGCCTCAGCCTCCTGAGTAGCTGAGATTACAGGCACCCACCACCATGCCCGACTAATTTTTGTATTTTTAGTTGAGATGGGGTTTCACAATGTTGGCCAGGCTGGACTTGAACTCCTGATCTCATGATCCATCCGCCTCGGCCTCCCAAAGTTCTGGGATTACAGGCATGAGCCACTGCTCCCAGCCATATGTTTATTTATTGCCCTTTTAATGTCTTTACAGTTAGAACATTGCCCATGAGCTTTCTCATGATACTGATTTTTTGAGGCATCTAAGTTCATTATTTTGTATAATTAATCAAATCATATTCTAGATATGTAAAATTATCTGCTAATGATCAGTTTTACATTAAACATTTTCTGGCAATAATACAATATAGATGATATAGTGATCTTTTACTGTGTTATGTCAGGAGGTACATAGATTGTTTTGAAATTGTTGATTCAAAATCTCATCATTTGTTTAAGCTGGTGAACCACAGCTATTTCTATTTTAAAGGTATATTGTTCCTTTATAAATACAGTTTTTAAGCAACCTGTGGGCCAGTATTTTGAAACAATGTGATTTTTCTTTTCCCTAGTGACTCTTAATCAAATAATTTTGAATATATCACTGTTCTTGCTTAAATATTAGCTTAGTCACAAGTGGTCATAAGATGATGATTTTTTGAATTACAGATTATTTTACTTTTAGACATTACTTCATTAGCTTTTGAACACCTCCTTGCTCTCTATCTAAGCAAGATGCTCCAAGTCAATGTATTTTCCTGTACAAGACTGGAAGTAAACTACTTTTGTAATAATTAAGTAACTCTTAGAAAAATAATTGTGTTTAGAAATATCTGGATTAGATAATTGTATTTCAAACACATCATTGAATAGAATTAGAAAAAAGGTGTATATATTCATAAATATAAATATTTGAGTTCACCTTGACGTTTCCAATTCAGATTTAACATTGCAAAGTTTTTCCGTTCTTTTTAAAATTATTTGTATTAATTTTATCTTATATAATAGAAATGTTAGTTCTTATTAACATTAATATATTTACTTGTTTAATATTATTATGTTCATAAAATAAATTCAGAATTATAACTCCAATATTACTTCTAAAAATAAACCTACTATTGATGTTTAGTATTTACTTGCAGTTATGTTTGATCTTACAGTACAGCTCACTAGAAATATAAAATCATTTTGCTGCTTTTAGAATTCAGTTGATCAGAGTTATTATTCTTATTTTCATTTCATTATTCTTAATTTTACATTATTTTTATTATTCTCAGACATGCAAAGAACAAGCAAGAATGTTACACTTACCATTACGAAAGAAATTTGGACAAAAGCAAATCAGTTCACTTTCTGGGATCCATCAGAAACTAAGGTTCGAGGCAAACAGTTAACCTATAATCTGGGGAGACAGGCACCTGCTGGGAATTACAGGACCTGAGGGCCTGCTTGCTGGAGCAGATGCTGCCACACAACGTATAAGCTGGTGAGAATATTAAACCAGCGACTCAATTAATTGTTAAAGGCCAATTGTGGGCTTGTATGGTGACCTTAGACATAGAGGAATTTGACCTATTTGACCTACTTGTAGGGTTTCCTTACCAGGCACTCACAAAAAATAGCAATGAGAATTTTGAGAAAGATTTTCTCAAATTGATAGTTGTAAGTAGACACCAGTGCAGATCAATCTTCTGTCTTTTATCTATGAAACAAAATGCTTACTCTGCAGAAGAAAGATCAAAAAATAGCTATTGCTTTGGAATCTGATGTAAACCCATTGCAGCTAGAAGATGGTATATAGGAAAAGAAAAAAAAAAAACCCAACACCTCTATCTATGGGGGAGAGGCATGAATACATAGTGTGGTAAGAATTTCAACCGGAGGTGAGCAAGAAACATATTTGAAGACCACCACCCCAAGTCAAATTTTTATAGTGCCTTCTTAAAACTGAGACAGTCAAAATACTTAATAATAGCTTTCTATGCCATATCACCATGGGCTACAAGGAAAAACAAGAAAAAGTGACAGTTCATGCAGCTTTGAGAGCAGCACGAAGCATATTCTACTTAATAAGCAATGCAAAAGAAAGATCCAAAGCAGAGATACTCACTGACAAGACCAAAAACTTGATAAAAATTACCTGGCAAATTAGCCCACCCATTAAATGCAAGGCATCAGAGCAAAAATAACAGAACGAACACACAAGCAGAATATGAAATCAGTAGTATACTTCGGGGTAGTGTTATCAACACCAGACTTTATTCTCAGCTCAACTACTCGTCAGATTATCATAAATTCTCACACTAAAAACCTGGGAGAAGAAGTGGTTTGTCTAACCATAATAATATCTGATGTCCTTTACAACATTTTTTATAATAAAATGTTAAGAAATAAAAAAATGAAAAAAACAGATTATGAAGAAAGAACACAATCACCAGAATTAAATTAACATATGCCATAAATTATAGCACTATCAGCTATACTTTCAAGTAAAACACTATCAGCTTTCCTTTCAAGTAACTTTGATTAATATATTAAAGGCTATAATGCAAAAAGTTGGCAGCATACAAAATAAAATAGACAAATTAATCAGAAGGGTGAACGTATAAGAAAGAATGTTAAAAAAAAAAAGCACTGTAATGTGAATCTGATAGCTCATTAATAGGATCATCAATAGATTCAATACAGATAAGATAAAAACTATTGACCTTAAATATAGGTCGGTAGAAATTACCCAACACAAAATGAAAAGATAACACAGGTGAAAAGCAACATACAAGAGTTATGGGACAACATAAATCATTCTAAATTACCCGTAGTTGGGATCCCAGAAGGAGAAAAGAAAATGGAACAGAAAAAGTATTTAAAGAAATGACTGTCAAAAATTTGCCAAAATTAATAACAGATTCTAAATCCAAAATCTAAAAAGCTAATAGAACACTAAGCAGAAAAAATACCAAATAAATTTGTGTTGATATATTATATTCAAACTACCCAAAAAAAAAAAAAAAGAGAAGAAATTTCTGAAGGCATCCATGAGTTGTAGGGGGCACATTACCTACAACTAAAGGGCATAAAGATTGTAGATAACCTATAGTCATAATTCAAGCAAACAGTAAGGAAAAATATATTATTAAAGTGCTAAAAAAATCAATACAGAATTATATATCCAAAGAAAATAGCTTTCAAAAATAAGAGAGAAACAGACTTTAAGACAAGCAAGAACTGAAGAAATCCAACAGACTACTCTAAAAGAATTCTAAAGGAGTTCTTTGGTGAGAAGAAATACCGTATAGATCAGAAACTTGGGTGTATATAATGGAATAAAATTAAAAGAACATATTAAAAAGTATTATATTCTCCAAGAATGTATAACAACACTAAATTGTTCTACAACAGAGCTTTTTATTTTTTACTTATTTATTTTTTTTAGACAGAATCTTGCTCTGTCGCCAGGCTGAAGTACAGTGGCACTATCTTGGCTCACTACAACATCTGCCTCCTGGGTTCAAGGGATTCTCTTGCCTCTGCCTTCTGAGTAGCTGGGACTACAGGCACATACCACCACACCCAGCTAATGTTTGTATTTTTAGTAGAAACAGGATTTCATCATGTTGGCCAGAATGGTCTCGAACAGGGCTTTATATATGAGGTATATTAAAGTTATTATTAATGATATAGATGTATTCATAATAACAGCTGGAGACTTCCATACTCTTTTATCAGTAATTGGTAGAAGAAGTAGGGAGAAAAATCAGTAAGTTTAGAGAGATCTAGACATAACTACTAGCAAACTTGGCCAAATTGACATTCACTCCACAAACAAAAAAAGAATACACAATCTTCTTAAGTGTACAAGGAACACTAACTCAAATAGTTCATATTGGGAGCCATAGAACAAATCCTAGCAAATTTGAAGGAAATTAAATTATATAAAGTAATTTTTAGTCAGCAACTAAAATTTATAGAAATTAACCAACAGAAATAGATCTAGAAAATTCTTGAATAGTTAGAACTTAAATTACACACTCCAAAGTAATTCATAGGTCAAAAGGGACATCTCAAGGAAAATTAAAAATTAGTTTAGTCTGAATAAAAATAAAATACAATATTCTAAACTTCTGGAGTTTAAGATAAAGTAGTGCTTAAAGGAAAAAGTAATTACCTAAATTACTACATTAAGACCCCAAAAGCAAACGCAACAAAATCATAAATAAATGAGACCTAATTAAGCTAGAAAACTCTGCTGAGCAAAACAAATAATCCACAGAGTAAACAGACAGCTTACAGAATGGGAGAAAATACTTGCAGACTATGCATCAGAAAAAGAACTAATATCTAGAATCTACAAGAAACTCAAATCGGCAAGGAAAAATTAATCCTATTAAATGGTGGACATATTACATGAATAGATTTATTTATTTATTTATTAATGACAGAGTCTCGCTCTGTCACCCAAGCTGCAGTGCAGTGGCGTGATCTCAGCTCACTGCAACCTCCACCTCCTGGGTTCAAGCAATTCTTTGCCTCAGTCTCCCCGAGTAGTTGGGATTACCGGCGCTCACCATGCCCAGCTAATTTTTTGTATTTTTAGTAGAGATGGGGTTTCACCATCTTGGCCAGGCTAGTCTTGAACTCCTGGCATTGGCCTCCCAGAGTGCTGAGATTACAGGCGTGAGCTACTGCACCTGGCCAACCATATTTTTCAAAAGAAGATATATACAAATGGCCAACAAACACATGAAAATATGCTTAATATCACGAATCACCAGGAAATTGCTAATTAAAACTACAGTGAGATACCATCTTACTTCAGCTAGAACAGCCATTATTAAAAAGGCACAAAACAATAGATGTTCTTGGAGATGTGGTAGAAAGGGAATACTTATCCACTGCTACTGGAAATGTATTAGTACAGCCTCTATGAACAGTAGTTTGGAGGTCTCTCAGAGAACTAAAAGATCTTTCATTCAATCTAGCAATCCCACTACTGGGCATCTACTCAAAGGAAAAAAAATTATTGTATCAATTACATACCTACATGCCTATTTTTATTGCAGCAAAACTTGCAATTGCAAAAATACGTAATCAACCTTTCCTTGATTTTTACTTTTTGTATATGCATTGTATGTTTCTTGGCTTGTGGTTATCATGAGGCTTACAAATACTATCTTATAACCTATTATTTTAAGCTGATGATGGTGTTTGCATAAACAAACAATAAGCAAGCAAAAAGGAAATAAGTAAAAATTATTTGTCTTAACTTCATCCCCCCAACTTTTTCACATTTTGTTGTTTCTATTTATATCTTATTATACTATACCTTCAAAAGTTGTCATAGTTATTATTTTTGATTGGTTCATCATTTAATTTTCCCACTTAAGATTAGGGTAGTTTACAGACCACAGCTATAGTGTTGTAATATTCTGTATTTTTCTGTGTACTTACTATTACCAGTGTACCTTCAGATGATTACTTACTGCTCATTAATGTCCTTTTTTTTCTGATTGAAATACTACCTTTGGCATTCTTGTAGGACAGGTCTGGTGTTGATGAAATCCCTCAGCTTTTGTTTGTCTCAGAAAGCTTTATTTCTCTTTCATGTTTTGAGGACATTTTCATCAGATATCTTATTCTAGGGTAAACATTTCTTCCTTCAACACTTTAAAGGAAAACTTCCTGCCACTCCCTCCTAGACTGTTAATGTTTCCACTGTTATTTGTGTCTGTTCTCTTGTTGCTTTTAGGGTCTTTTCTTTATCCTCGATCTTTGGGAGTTTGATAATTAAATGCCTTATGGTAGTCTTTTTTCGGTTAAATCTGTTTCGTGTCTATAAACTTCTTGTATTTGGTTATTGATGTCTTTCTCTAGGTTTAGCAATTCTCTGTTATCACTTTGCCTAAACTTTCTACTCCTATTTCTTTCTCTACTTCCTCTTTGAAGCCAATAACCTTTGCATTTGCCCCTTTGAGGCTGTTTTCTAAATTCTGTAAGTGTCTCTCATTGTTTTTTATTCTTTTTTCTTTTATGCTCTCTGACTGCATATTTTCAAATAGCTGCTCCTCAAGCTCTTTAATTCTTTCTTCTGCTTTATCAATTCTGCTATTAAAATACTCTGATCCATTTTTTAGTATTCCAATTGCATATTTTAGCTCCAAACTTTCTGCTTGATTCTTATTTCAATTTCTTTATTAAATTTGTCTGATAGAATTCTGAATTACTTCTCTGTGTTATATTAAATTTCTTTGAGCTTCCTCAACACAGATATTTTGAATTCTTTGTCTGAAAGGTCATGTATCTCTGTTTCTTCAAGACTGGTCTCTGGTTTCTTACTTAGTTCATTTAGTGAGTTGATGTTTTGCTGGATGGTATTAATACTAGTAGATGTTCTTCAGTGTCTGGGCATTGAAGAATTGGGTATTTATTTTGGTCTTCACTATCTGGGCCTCTTTATACCTGTCCTTTTTCAGAAGGCTTTCTGGATATTTGAAAGGATTTGGGTGTTATGATCTAAGCTGTATTTGCTTTAAAGGGCACCTGAATCCCAGTAATGCTGTGGTTCTTGCAGACTCGTAGAGATACTGCCTTAATGATCTCGGACAAAATCCAGGAGAATTCTCTGGTTGCCAGGTAGAGACTCTTGTTTCATTCCCTTACTTTCTCACAATGGTAGTTTTTCTCTCTCTCTCTTCGAGGCCACCTAAAGCTGGAGGTGGAGTGACAGAAGCACCCTTTTGGTAACCACTACTATGACTGTGCCAGGTCAAACCTGAATCTAGCATAATACTAGGTCTCAGCCAAGGCCTGCTATAACCACTCCCTGGCTACTACCTATATCTGCTCAAGGCCCTCTGGCTCTACAATCAGCAGGTAGCAAAGCCATCCAGACCTGTGTTCTCTTCAGGGTGGCAAGTACCCCCAGGGCCTGGATGGTTCCAGAGATGCCATCTGGGTGTCAGGAGCTGGAGTTAAAACCTTAGAAGTCTACCTGGTGTTTTATTGTACTGTGGCTGAGTTGGCATTCAAACAACAAGACACAGTCCTTTCCCACCTTTCCCTCCCCTTTCCAAAGGAGAAGAGACTCACCCCATAGCTGCTTCCACCCCAGGACATGAGGAATTCTGCCAGACTACTGTCAATGCTCCCTTAAGTCCCAAGGGCTCTTACGTCAGCTTGTGATAATGCTGCTTCTCCTGGGACTCGCTCTTCAGGGAAGTGGGCTCTGCCCTGCCCTGTGGCCCATGGAAGGTCTAGAGATACTGTCCAAGAGTCAATTCCTGAAATCAGGGATCCCAAGATCCCACTTGGTGCACCACCCTCCTGTAGCTATGCTGCTACCTAAGGTGCAAGATAAAGTCCAGTTTACTTTTTCGTCTGCTTTTCTCAAGCAGAAGGAATTTTCCCTATAGTCACAACAGCTGGGAACGTACTGATTCTCACCTGAAGTGAGCACATCTCAGAGGCTCACCCAAGGCCCTTGATGTACTACCTGTTTATTGCTGCTAGTTGTTCAGGTCCCAGGGGCTCTTCAGTTAGAAGGGGATAAATGCTGCCAGGACTATGTCCTTCCCTTCAAGGCAGCAGTTTCCTTTCTGACCCAGGGTGTGTCTAGAAATGTCATCTGGGTACTAGACCCTGAAAAGGGATCTCTCATTACTCTGACTAGTCCCCCTATCCTACTGTGGCCTAGCTGGTATTCAAGATGCAAGACAAGTCCTCCTCACTCTTCTCTTTTTCTCAAGCAGAAGAAGGGGTCTCTCTTTGGAGCCATGAGCTGTATAGTTCTGGGTTAGGGTTGGAGGGATGTGAGCACTCTCTTAGCTGCCCTAGCTGATATCTCAGTAAGTCACATGCCTCCTCTCCCCCACAACCTGCACCCAGTTCACTGTCTCTGGGCTCATTTCAGCCCTAAGACTCACATAAGTCCTTATGACCTAGACTGCCTTTCAAGTTTACTTAGAGACCCAGAGCACTTTGGCCCTTGGTTGCGAGGTTCTCCAGAACTCACGTTCAGACTGCTGGGATTGGTGATTCCCCTTTGGCTAGGGTTGGTTTAAATGCTCCATTTGTGGACAAGCATTAGCTGAGTTTGGTCCTGTTTTCCTTTTTGCTCTAACAGAATAGCACTGCCTCACAATTGCTATGTTCTCCCTCCCCTGCCAACCAGAGACACACTCTCTGCACCATGCCTCTGCTTCCAGGGTGTGAGGGAGAGGTGGCATCCACCATTCAAGACTGTTTTTTCTATCTCTTCAGTTCCTCTTTCAGTGATACATAGTTAAAACCAGGTACTATGAGGGCTCGCCTGATCTTTGGGTCTTACGAAGATGTCTTTTCTGTGTAGATAGTTGATAAATTGGTGTCCTTGCAGGAAGAAAAAAAGGAAGTGGAGCCCTTTATTCCACCATCTTGCTCCTCCTTCTCCCTAAGAAAACTTAACAACAAAAATTAGATGACCTGAGTTGTCCCATAATTATTAATGAAATTGAATTTTTAGTTAAAAATTTTCCCAAACCCAGATGTCTTCACTTATTCATTCTACAAATCTTGTAAGAAAAATCATGTAAGTCTTTACACAATATTTAAAAATAACTCAAAGATAATTTATTTAAGAAAAATAGAAGACTAATAAAATGTCAATTATCTCCAGTTTGATCCAGGGGATTAAGGAAATCCTGTTCAAAATTGCTGCAATATTTTTGAGGACATTAGCAACTAATTCTAAAGTATACTCCTGGGAAGGTAAAGAAATTAAAATAGGAAAAATAACTCTACACACAAAAAAATAATTTTCAGGACACTCACTGTCCATCTGCAGGTCTTCATATAAAGTTACTATAAGCAAGTCTATAGCATTGGTGAATAGATAGACCCAGAAATCAAAAGGAACTAAAATAAAGACCCAGAAATACACTCGAGCACATACAGTGAACAGATTTATGACAAAGATGCAAAGACAATTTAACAAAGAAGATATGGAATAACTGTACTAAAAATCAGACAGTTATGTATAATAAATAAGAAAATATAAAGCAAAAACCAAACATCCTTGACTGAAACCTCATACTTTATACTAAACCCATAATTGATCATAAACGTAAGTATAAAATATACAACCATAAAAATTTTATAGGAAATTTTAAGAGATGGTCCATATGATCTTGAATTTCACAAGTTATTACTTCAAAAGTATTATCCATAAGAAAAAGAGTTTTCTAATTTAAGGGCTTTTGCTGTATAAAATAATTTTATCAAATTTAAAACATTAAATTTTAGTGCTTATGCTCTTTAAAAGAAAGTGTTACAATTAAAAACAGGCCATATACTGGGAAAAATATTTGCAAATTATATGTCTTATAAAACACATATCTAGAATATTAAGAAAAACAAAACTCAAACCCCAATAATAACAAAATAACAAAATAATAAATGGAAAGACTATCTGAAGAGACATTTCATCAATAATGATACTTATGTAGAAAATAAGTATTGGAAATTATGCTCAGCATCATTAGTTATTAAGAAAATACACAATCAAATCACAGTAACATACTATATA
Source organism: Ateles fusciceps (assembly GCA_036589455.1). NCBI lineage: Eukaryota > Metazoa > Chordata > Mammalia > Primates > Atelidae > Ateles > Ateles fusciceps. The sequence continues at coordinate 3,727,853 of JAZHEH010002555.1, read as the reverse complement.
AACCTTATTAAAATGGCAAAAAAAAGGAAAACAACAACAAACAATAAAATACTGACAGTATAAAATGTTGGTGAGATTATAGAGCAACACAAATTCTCACTTATTTCTTGTTTCATTAAAAATACCACTGTCAATTTAGAAAATAATTTGGTGACTTTTCTGAAGGATCTTATACACACATACACAGAGACACGCAACACACAAACAAATGTATGTTTAACATAAGACCAAGGACTTGCACCTCCAGATTTTCAACCACGTGAACTAGAAAATATATGCACACCAAAAACTGTATTAGAGTATTTATAGAAGCTTTAATTTTAATGACCCAAAACTGGGAATAACCTAAATGTCCTTCAACAGCTGAATGTGTAAGCTGTGGTACATCCATACAATGAAACATCACTAGGCAATAAAAAGATCTCCTTATCGATTTATGCATTAACATGGATGAATCATAAAGGCATCTAGATAAGTGAAAGAACAAGGCCACAAAATCTTTTGACAGTGTGATTCCTTTATCTGGCATTCTGTAAAGGTAAAACAATAAGCAACAGAAAGTAATAAAAAGGAGCTGACCTTATAACTTTGGAAAGAGTGTATTAACTACATTGTATGAAGTTAAAGACAAAAATAAATCCTCTACTAAGTCAATACCTTTGCTTCTCACAGGAATATGGTTAGCAATTTTGAAAAATGGTTTGCATGTATACTAGAGTTGAACAAATAAGCAAATAATTACAGACAATGGGAGCCAGGTTTCTTACTAAAAAAGTTGTAAAAAGGCATGGGAGTGGAAGCTAGAATTAACACTGTAAACACTGTGGTACTAGATTAGAGTCAGAGACATCATTCTGCACTCCAGTTTATTTTATCATACATACAGGTAGATAATACATACAGATAAGTATCTACATCTGGGAGAAGGTACATCTATTGCCCACACCCAGTTTACACATATAGAAGGAATTAGGAATATAGAAAATCACCATGAGGATGTAACTGTAGTAACTCTAGCTGGCACAAGGCACTGATGAAAGCCATGAATGTGAGAGATTTTACAAAGAAAAAGGCCATTGCATAGACTGAAAGTAACCCTCCCAAATTATTTATTAATTAATGTGGTGGTTTTAACACGTGCACAAATCGTTGGTTAATCTTCCCTCTAGGAGCTGGAAATTAATTCCTCTCCCCTTGAGTGTGGGTTGTGCTTGATTTCTCATTTCTCATCAATAGATTATGGAAAGAGAAGAATAACTTTCAGTATAGAAACCTGGAAGACACCACTTTAACTAAATAATCAATGTGAGCATCACCAACAATAACTCATATTGATACTATATACCCCTTGTTTGATGCAATGAGAGGGTACATCACATTGTGGAGTTCTCTAAAATTTCTAATCACAATGAATTTTGACAATAGCTCAGAGAAACCCAAACTGAGGGATATTTTAAGAAATAGCTGGACAGTAACTTTCAAAACCAAAAAGATTGTCACTATATAATTTTTAGGATGGCCAAAATCCAGAATGCCACCAAATGCTGATGAAGATGTGCAGCAACAGGAACTCTCATTCATTACTCCTGAGAATGCAAAATGGGACAACCATTTGGCAGTTTCTTACAAAACCAAACATGCATTTATTCTGTGATTCAGCAATTGTGCTGTTGGTATTTATCTAAAAGATTTGAAAACTTATGTCCACAAAAAAACCTGCACACAAATGTTTATAGCACCTTTGTTGATAATTGCTAAAACCTGGAAGCTTCCAGTATGTCTTTTAGTAGATAAATGGATAAATAAAGTACAGTGCATCCAGCCAATGGCATATCATACAGTGCTTTGTTAGTAATTTTTAAAAATGTCTGCCTAATGCTTTAGTTTCTTATTTTTTGATTCAGTTGAAGGACAAAGGCCTGAGAACCTGGGGTGATTCACTGGTGTAAGTCCCAGAATCCTAAAACCTGAGAACCTGAAGTTCTGATATCTGAAATAAGAAAAAAGATGAAATGTCCCAGACATAAATAGAAAATTTTCCCTTCTCCATATTTTAAATTATTATTTTGTTTTGTTTAATGGTATTTATTTTGGTATTTAGAAAAATCTAACTTTATAGACTCATATATAACCATACATTAAAACCTTTTATAGTATTCAAGTTTCCCTTGGCTATCTCTTTATTGGAAAGACCATCTTTTATTAAATTCCTCAGGGTGGGTTAACAAATACGATATTCTATAAATTCTTGCTTGTTTAAAATTGTTTTTCTATTACTTGTATGATTTAAATCAGTTCATCTTACTGTGACATGTATTTCAATTAACTTCATTTCTCAAACTTTTTTTATTTTCCTCTTATTTCTCCAAAGGTCTATCACAATGTAGTACAATTTAAAGCAATCACTTTTTTTTGAAAACCATTGAAAATAATTGCCTGTATTTCATTTTTGTTGTACTGTATTGTGTCATATCCATACTCTCAACAGATTGATGCCAACCTGCATTGGAGTACCCACTTGCCTGAATCAGCAACCTGAGAGGCCCCACCCTTTCTGGGCATAGATTGTGGTACAGCATAGACCTCTCTGATACATACCCAAACAGATATTCAGACAGTTGGAGTAGCTACTCACCTGCATGAGGAGTTTAGGCTCCTCCTACTCTCCGTGAAGAGAATATGAGGCCAAGGAGGTATGCCAGCTCTACAAACAAAGAAGAGAATGTGAGACCAAGGAGATAAGCCAACTCTAGGTGCTTGGTGGCTGCTCAGTGTGTTTTCCCTTGGTGCTGGTGCTCGTGCCTGTCATCAGGGGACTTGTAAGTGGGCCTTCCTAGTCTGGCCATGCCTATTGTATGTTCATTTTCACACTGCTGATAAGGACATACCTGAGACTGGGTAATTTAGAAACGAAAGAGGTTTAATTGACTCACAATTCTGCATGGCTAGGGAGTACTCATAATCATGGTGGAAGGCAAGGAGGAGAAAAGTCACATCTTACACGCATGGCGGCAGGCAAAGAAAGAGAACTTGTGCAGGGAAGCTCCTCTTTATAAAACTATTAGATCTCATGAGACTTATTCACTATCATGAGAACAGCACAAGAAAGATCTGCCCTCATGATTCAATTACCTCCCACTGGATCCCTCCCATGATACATGGGAATTGTGGGAGCTACAATTCAAGATGAGATTTGGGTGGGGACACAGTCTAACCATATCACCTATCATGTCCCACCTCCAGACTGAGCAGGGAGCTCAGACCATTATGCACTCCACAGATCATGCCATAGCCTGAGGCAACAGAGAACTTCTGGTAAACAAGGATCAAGTATACATATAGCCACATTGGCCACAGCCATCTTCTTACCCATAAGCATCATCTACTGGCCTGTAGCTAGAACTGCACAGCTCAATATAAAACCTGCCAACAGAAGGGCAGAATCAAATCCCAAAGGCCCTAGCCAGCATTCTCTACAGTCACAGCTCCCAGGGAGTGGGGTTGGAAATGAAAAGAAAAAGTATAATCTTATAGAGAAATAAAGAAAAAAAAATCCACACAAAAATAATTACAAAAATTAGAAGTGCCAGTGTCTACAGATGAGAAGGAATCAGCACAATAATTCTGGCACCATGAAAAAACAAACAAACAAACAAAAAAAAAACAATGTTGTGACACCACCAAAGGATGACACTAGCTCTCCAGCAACAGCCCCCAAACAAAATGGAAACTTAGAAATGATAGGCGAATAACATAAAGCATGGGTTGCAAGGAAGCTCAACAAGATCCAAGACAAGACTGAAAATCAACACAAAGAAACTTCGAAAGCAATCCAGTAAATGAAGAAAGAGATAAACCTCTTGAATCAATCAGAGCTTCTGCAATTGAAAACCTCAGTTAAGAAATTTCAAAATACAATTAAATTTTTATCAGTAAAGTAGACCAAGCAGAAAAAGGAATTTTGGAGCTTGAAGACTAGTCTTTTGAATTGAAACAGTCTGACAAAAATAAAAAGAAAATAATTTTAAAAAATAAACAGTCTTCAAGAAATATGGGATTACCTAAAGCAAGCAAACTTATAAATAACTGGCATTTCTGAGAGAGAGAAGAAAAAGTAAATAACCTGGAAACATATTTAAAATTTTTGTTTTTTAATTGTACTTTGGGCTCTGGGGTACATGTGCATATCCTGCATCCTGCAGAATTGTTGCATAGGTACAAACATGCTGTGGTGGTTTTCTGTCTCCATTCTCTACCCTCCCTGGCCCCCATCGCCTACATCAAGCATTTCTCCTGGTGTTACCCCTCTCCATCCTCCCCCGTCCCCCCGCTATCCTCCCCCTCCCTTCTACCCCCACACCTAGACCAGGGAGTATTGTTCCCTTCCCTGTGCCCACATGTTCTCATTGTTCATCACCAGCCTATGAGTGAAAACATGAGGTGTTTCGTTTTCTGCTCTTGTGTCAGTTTGCTAAGAATGATGGTTTCTAATGATGAGTTAGTGTCCTTTGTAGAGACATGGATGAATCTAGAAATTTTTCTTTTTTTTTTTTTTTGAGATACAGTATCACTCTGTTGATCAGGCTGAAGTGCAGTGACACGACCTCAGCTCACTGAAACCTCTGCCTCCAGGGTTCAAGTGATTCTCCTGCCTCAGCCTCCCAAGTAGCTGGGATTACAGGTGTGTGCCATCGCATCCAGCTAATATTTGTATTTTTAGTTGAGACAGGGTTTTACCATGTTCCTGACCTCATGATCTACCCACCTCCACCTCCCAAAGTGTTGGGACTACAGGCGTGAGCCACCACTCCCAGCCAAAATTTTCTAAAACATTTTTCTTATCTTGCTAGAGAGGTAGGCATGCAAATACAAGAAATCCAGAAAACACCCGTAAGATACTATTCAAAACATGCATTACCAAGGCATTTAGTCACCAGAATGTCCAAGGTCAATGCAAAAGAAAAAAGCTTAAATTAGTTATAGAAATTGTTCAAGTCATATACAAAGAGAGCCCCTTCAGGCTTACAGTCAACTTCCCAGCAAAAGCCTTACAAGCCAGGGAGCCTGGGGTCTTGTTTTCAGAATTCTGAAAGAAAATAAATTTCAACTAAGAATTTCATATTCTACCAAACTGAGCTTCATAAAGGAAGAAGACTTAAAACCTTTTCCACACAAGCAATCACTAAGGGAAGTGCTGCCACTAAACCAACCTTACAAGAGATTCATAAGGGAAGTCTAAGTGTGGAAATAACAGGATGATACCTGCTACCACAAAACACACTTAACCCACTAGCATGTGGTTCACAGGCCCTATAAAGCAAGTATGCAGTACAAACTACAAAGCAAGCAGCTAACAACATAATAGTAGGATCAAAAAATCACATATCAATACTCTTTGAGTATAAATGGTCTAAATACCCCACTTAAAAGACACAGAATGGCAAGTTCGATTTAAAAAAAAGAAGACCCATCTGTCTGTTGTGTTGAAAGGACCCATCTCACACATAATGATGGCTATAAACTCAAAGTATAAGGTTGGATAAAATTCTATTATGCTAATGGAAAGCCAAAAAAGAGCAGGGGTTGTAATTTTTATATAAGATTAAACAGACTTTAAGCCAACAACAGTAAAAAAAAAAAAAAAAAAAAAAAAGACAATGGAGGGCATTGCATAATGATAAAGAGTTCAATTAAACAAGAAGACATATTATAAATATTCTAAATATTTATGCATCCAACATTGGAGCACCAGATTCATAACAAAAACAAATTCTTCTAGACCTGCAAAAAGACATAAACAGCCACACAGTAGTTGTGGGCAAAGGCTTCAACACCCCACTGACAGTGTCAGATCACTGAGGCAGAAAATTAACAAATAAATTCTGGACATAATTTTGACACATGACCAATTGGACCTAATAGAATTCTACAGAGTACTCTCCTCATCAACCACAGACCATACATTCTTATCTGTACACAGCACGTACTCTAAGATTGACCATTTGCTCAGCCATAAAGCAAGGCTTAATCAATTCAATAAAAAAATTCTTGGTGTTGATTTCTCAAAACCACAAAATTACATGGAAATTAAGTTGTTACTGAATGACCTTTTTTTTTTTTTTTTTTGACTTTTAGTTTCAGGGGCATATGTGGAGAGTTTTTTATATATATATAGGTAAATTGTATGCTACAGGCGTTTGTTATACAGATTATTTTATCACTCAGGTAATAAGCATATACCCAGTAGGTAATTTTTTGATCCTCTCCCTCCTCTCACTCTCCACCCTCAAATAGACCCAGTCTCTGTTGTTTCCTACTTTGTGACCATGTGTTCTGAATGTTTAGCTCCAGCTTTTAAGTTAGAACATGCAGTATTTGGTTTTCTGTTCCTGTGTTAGTTTAGGCTACCAGCCTCCACCTCTATCCATGTTGCTGCAAAGGACATGATCTCATTCTTTTTTATGGCTACATGGTATTCCATGATATTTATGTACCACATTTTCTTTACTCAGTCTATCATTGATGGGCATTTAGGTTGATTCCATGTCTTTGCTATTATGAATGTTGCCGCAATAAACATATGTGTGCATGTGTTTTTAAGGTAGAAAAAATTCTATTCCTTATGGCACATATACTATAATGGGATTGCTGAGTTGAATGCTACCTCCATTTTAAGATCTTTGAGAAATTGCCACAGGGCTTTCCACAGTGGCACAACTAGTTTACATTTCCACAAGAAGTGTACAGTTTCCCTTTTCTCTACAACCTCACAAATATCTGTTTTGTTTTGTTTTTTAACTTTTTAATGATAGCCATTCTGGCTGATATGAGATGTTATCTCATTGTGGTTTTGATTTGTATTTCTCTAATGATTAGTGATATTGAGTATTTTTTCATGTGCCTGTTAGGCAAGTATATGTCTTCTTTTGAAAAGTGTCTGTTTATGTCCTTCGCCTATTTTTTAATAGGGTTATTTGTTTATTGCGGGTCAATTTGTTTATGTTTCTTACACATTCTGAGTATTAGATCTTGGTAGGATGCATAGTTAGCAAATATTTTCTCCCGTTCTGTAGGCTGTCTGTTTATCATGTTGGTAGTTTCTTTTGCTGTACAGAAACTCTTTAGTTTAATTAAGTCCCATTTGTCAATTTTTTGGTTTTGTTCCAACTACTTATGGGCTCTTCATCATGAAGTCTTCGTCAGGGCCTATGTCCAGAATGGTATTTCTTAGGATATCTTCCAGTGTTTTCATAATTTTAGCTTTTACATTTAAGTCTTTAATTTACCTTGAATTGATTTTTGTAAATGACATAAAAAGGGGGTTCATTTTCAATCCTCTGCATGTGGCTAGCCTGTTATCCCAGCATTATTTATTGAATAGAAGGTTCTTTACCCATTACTTGTTTTTGTCAACTTTGTCAAATCTCAGATGGTTGTAGGTGTGTGGCAGTATTTTGGGGCTGTCTGTTCTTTTCCACTTGTCTGTGTTTTTGTTTTTGTACCAGTACCATGCTGATTTGGTTACTATAACCTTGTAGTATAGTTTGAAGTGATGTAACATGATGCCTCCAAGTTTGTTCTTTTGCTTGAGATTGCCTTAGCTATTCAAGCTTTTTTTTTTTAATCCCATACAAGTTTTAAGATAGTTTTTTTTTTTTTTTTCCTAAATCGATGAACAATGTCATTGTTAGTTTGATAGGAGTAGTGTTGCATGTGTAAATTGCTTGGGGCAGTATGGTAATTTTAACAATATTGATTCTTCTTATCCATGAGCATATAATTTTTTAAAAATATGTTGGTATAATCTGTAATATCTTTGGGCAATGTTTAGTAATTCTCATTGTATTTCTCCTTCCTGGTTAGCTATATTCCTAGGTATTTAATAGTTTTGTGGTTATTGTGAATGAGATTACATTTTAGATTTGGCTCTTAGGTTGGATATTGTTTCTGTATAGGAATGCTGCTGATTTTTGTATATTGATTTTGTTTTACAACTCCTAAACTTTATTGGAATTGTTTATTAAATTAAAGGGCTTTTGGGCAGAGAAAATAGGGTTTAGAATCATATTGTTTGCAAACAGGGACAGTTTGACTTCTCTTTCTATTTGGATGCCTTTTATTTATTCCTCTTGCCTAATTTATCTGGCAAGGACATCCAGTACTATGTTGAATAGGAGTAATGAGAGAGGGCATCCTTATCTTATTCTGGTTTTCAATGGGAATGCTTACAAATTTTTCACCCTTTCAGTATGATGTTGACTATGGGTTTTGCATAGACGGCTCTCATTATTTTGAAGTAAGTTCTATCAATGCCTAGTGTATTTAAGATTTTTTAACATAAAAGGGTGTTGAATTTCATTGAAAGCCTTTTCTGCATCTATTGAGATGATCATATGGTTTTTGTTTTTAGTTCTTTTTATGTGTTGAATCATATTTATTGATTTGCGTATGTTTAACCTACCTTGCATCTCAGGTATAAAGCCTACCTCATTATGGGGATTCGCTTTTTTGATGTGTTCCTGGATTTGTTTTGCAAGTATTTTGCTGAGAATTTTTGCATCTATGCTCATCAAATATATCGTCCTAAAGTTTTTGTTGTTGTTGCTCTTGTTGTTGTTGCTGTGTTTCTGACAGATTTTCATATCAGGATGATGCTCATCTTATAGAATGAGTTAGGGAGAAGTTCTTTCTCCTCATAGTTTCCACAGGAATGGCATCTATCACTTTGTTTTATACATCTGATAGAATTCAGCTCTAAATCCATCTGGTCATGGGCTTTTTCTAGTTGGTAGGCTTCTCATTACTGATTCAATTTTGGAACTCATTAATGGTCTGTTCAAGGATTTAATTTCTTCCTATTGCAATCTTGGGAAATTGTAGGTTTCCAGGGTCTGAATGACTTTTGAGTAAACAACAAAATTAGGGCAAATATATAAAAAAAAATTCAAATTAATAATAACACAAACATAATATAACAAAGATTCTGGAATGCAGTAAAAGCAGTGTTAATTGGAAAGTTCATAGTGCTAAACATCTACATCGAAAAGGTAGAACTATCTCAAACTAACAATATACCATCATGCCTAGTAGAATTAGAAAAACAAAAACTAACCCCAAAGCTAGCAGAAGAAAGGAAACCACAAAATAGGTGCAGAACTGAAGAAATTGAGACCCAAAAATCTTATAAAGAGGTTTAATGAAATCAAAAGTTGGTTTTTTGAAAGGATAAATAAGAGCAATAGACCGCTAGTTAGATTAACAAAGAAAAAAGAGGGAATATCCTAATAAGCATAATAAGAAATAACAAAGGTAACATTATAACTAATCTGTCAGTTGTAATGTGCAACTGTAAATACAAATAACCTTCAGAAACTATTATGAACACCTTTATGCATGCAAACTAGAAAATTTAGAGGAAATGGTTAAATTCCTGGAAACACATCACTTCCCAAGACTGAATCAGGATGTATTTGAAACCCTACATATACCAATATCAAGCTCTAAAATTGAATCAGTAAAAAAACAACAACACCCTACCAACAAAAAAGGCCTCAGATGAATAGCCAAATTCTACCAGATATACAAAGAAAAATTGTTACCAATCCTCTTGAAGCTATTCCACAAAACTGGGGAGGAGAGACTCCTCTCTAACCCATTTTACAAAGTGAGCAACACTCTGATACCAAAATTTGCAAACGCACAACAAAAAAATTAAAACTACAGTCCAATATCCCTGATGAACGTAGGGACTAAAGTCCTCAATAAATGACTAGCAAACTAAATCCAAAAGCTCATCAAAAACTTCATTTAGCATGATTAAGTAGGCTTTATTCCTGGAATGCCAGATTGCTTCAACATACACAAATCAATAAATATGATTCATCATATAAATAGAACTAAACAAAAACCACATGATAATATCAATAGATACATAAAAGGCTTTAAATAAAATTCAACATCTCTTTATGTTAAATATCCTCAACCTACTAAGTATCAAGGAAACATATCTCAAAATAATAAGGGTAATCTGTGACAAACCTAGAGCCAACATCATACAGAATGTGCAAAAGCTGAAAGCATTTCCCTTGAGAACTGGAAGAAGACAAGGATGCCCATTCTCACCATTCCTATTTAACATAGTACTCAAAGTCCTCGCAGGAGCAATCAGGCAAGGGAAAGAAATAAAAGGCATCCATATAGGAGAATAAGTCAAATTATCTCCCTTCACAGACTGATATGCTTCTATACACAGAAAAACCAAAAGGCTCCACCAAAAGACTGCTGGAACTAATAAACTACTTTAGTAAGGTTTCAGAACACAAAATCAATGTACAAAATCAATAGCATTTCTATACAACATTAACATTTAAACTTAGAGCCAAAGTAAGAACAGAATTCAATTTAGAATAGCCACAAAAATTAAAATATCTAGGATTACATATAGGCAAGGAGGTAAATTATCTTTACAAGGAGAACTATAAAATAATGCTCAAATAAATCATAGATGACACAAACAAATAGAAAATTATTCTATGAGCATGGATTTGAAGAATCAATATCTTTAAAATTACCATACTACCTAATCTAAAGATTTAATGTTTTTCCTATCAAACTATTAATGCAATTTTGCACAGAATTAGAAAAATCTGTTCTAAAATGAATATAGAGCTAAAAAGAGCCCAGTTTCAGACTATACTAGAAAGTTACAGTAACCAAAACAGCATGATACTGGTAAAATAAAATAAAATATATAAAAGCTAAATTTAAAAACAAACACATCAACCAATGGAATGGAAAAAAGAACCCAGAAATAAAATTCCACACTTATAGCCTCTGTCCTTCAACAAAGTCAAAAAAATCAGCAATAGGGAAAGCAATTAATAAATGATGCTGAGATAACTGGCTAGTCATATAGAGAAGAATAAAACTAGTCCCCAACATTTGACCATATATAAAAAATAAACTCAAGGTGCATTAAAGATTTAAATGTAAGACCTAAAACTACAACATTGCTAGAAGAAAACCTGGGAAATAACATTCTGGATATCACCTTTCTCAAAGAATTTGTGACTAAGTCTTCAAAAGCAATTGCAACAAAAAGAAAAATTGGCAAGTGGGAGCTAAGTAAGAGCTACTGCACAGCAAAATAAATAATCAACAGAGTAAACAAACAACATACAGAATGGGACAAAATATTTACAAACTATGTGCTGACAAGGGTCTAACATCTATAATCTATGAAGAACTTAAACAATTGAAGAAGCAAAAAACAAAGCCCCATTTAAAAAAGTAGGGAAAGCACACATATAGACACTTTTCCAAAGAAGATTTACAGGCAGCCAACAAAGATCTGAAAAAAAATGTTCATCATCACTAATCAGTAGAGAGATGCAAATCAAAACTATAATGAGATAACCTCTCACATCAGTCAGAGGGCTATTATAAAAAAGACAACAAAACAGTTCTGGTGAAGTTGTAGAGAAAAGGAAATGCTTATATACTGTTGGTGGGAATGTACATAAGGTCAGCCACTGTTTGGAGATATCTGAAAGAACTTAAAACAGAATTATCATTTGACTCAGCAATCTCATTCCTGGGAATATAGCTAAAGGAAAATAAATTGTTTTATCAAAAAAACACATGAACTTATATGTTCATCATAGCACTATTCACAATAGCAAAGACATGGAATCAACCTAGATGTCAATCAGTGGCGGATTGTATAAAATAAATTATATATATATATATATTTAGTAAATTACACATGCACGCATGCGTGCACACACACACACACACACACACACATATATATATATATACACCATGACATACTACGCAGCCATCAAAAAGAATAAAATCATGCCCTTTGCAGCAACTTAGATGGAGCTGAAGGCCATTATCTTAAGCAAATTAATGCAAGAAGAGAAAACCAAATATCACATCTTCTCACTTATAAGTGACACCTAAACATTTGTCACATGTGTACATAAAGATGGGAACAATAAACACTGGGGACTCAAAGGGGGCAGAGAGGGAGGAGGATAAGGACTGACAAACTACTTATTGGGTACTCTATTCACTATCTGGGTGATGAGATCATTCCTACTCCAAACCTCAGTGCTACAACACACCAAGTAACAAACCTGCATATGCATCCCTTACTCTAAAATAAAAGCTGAAATTATTAAAAAAAAAAAAGTAAATTTGATGTGCCTGATTTATGTAACATAACTTTTAAAAAATGATGAGTTATACTAATATTTCTTACTTCAGCCAATATCTTTTTTCACCTTTTACTTCCCAAATTAGATGTTTGTATTTCTCATCTTTCATAATAAGAATCTTATTCCTACCAATGCCAATGTGTTTACTTGAGTGATCAATAAGTATAGAATTTGTTGAAACTATTATACCGGGACCACAATGTACCAGAAACTTACTAAATTTAGTTCAAGATTTCTTTTGCAGCTTTAAAAATTAGGAACTCTATATTAATTTAGAATAGGGTCAGAATTATGTACAAATTACTTGACTTGATTTTTTTTTTGCAAGTGGTAATTTTGATAATTCCATGTTATAATTATATTTTATATGTGCGTTATGTTATTAAGCAATCTTCCTTCATTTAATGTTATCTTCTGAAGATGTAAAACTTGATCATAGTTTAACAACAATAATTATCTAAAATGTATTCTTAAAGAACCTTTTCTATCCCATTTCCAACTGTAAATAACCAAATCATTCATCTCTGGATTATCTTTCTTGTGTTTTCTTTTGGAAAAATATATATAATTTTCCCCACCTTTATTACAAAAGTTTATAAGCTACATATGATATTTTATTTATACCTTATTTTTTATTTAACATACTCTGAAAATTACTATATTTCTATTACACAAATATTCTGTTTTTACATTTGCATAGTGTTCATTATATGAATGCACCATACTTTATTCAGCCAAATTCTTCTACATAGTTATGTATGTTGTTTTCAATATTTTATCTATTTTTTGTATATGTGGGTGTATATTTATGATAAATTCCAAGAAATTAGTAATGTTGGGCAAAAGTGTCCTTCACAGGTGCAGTAGTTGTTAGATTTTGCCAGTTCTCTCTTAAGTATATTGTACCACCTTACAGATTCACCAGCAATGCAGAAGAGTGCTTGTTTCCACACAGATTTGCCGAAGGAGTTCGTGGTAAAGGTTTTAATAATTGAAAAATGGTATCTCACTGTAGTTTTAGTTTGCATGTCTTGTTACCAAGAGTTGAACAACCTTCCATTTAAGGTTCATTATGTTTCTTATTTTATTTATTTCTTTTTTTTTTTGAGGAATTGTCTCTTTACCCATTTTTTTCTGTTGGATATTCGGACTTTTTCTCTGGACGGCTAAAAAATCATTACATATTAAGACATTAGTCTCCTGTCTGTAATATACATGTTACAAATATTTCCAGCTTTTCCTTTATATATATATGTATATATTTGCTTAATGTTCTATTTTAATGCATTAAAAGTCTACTTGATTTATCAATCTTTTCTTGCTATTGAATTTTGGGTCATAGTTTAAAAACACCTATACCGAAGTAATGAATGAATTAATTCATCTTTTTTATTATTCATAGTGTTTCAGGGTTTTAGTTGTTTCTACATTTATATCTGATTTTTTTTTTTTTTTTTTTTTTTTTGTGATGGAGTCTGGCTCTGTTCCCCAGGCTGAAGTGCAGTGGCGTGATCTCGGCTCGCTGCAACCTCCAACTCCTGGGTTCAAGTGTTTCTCTTGCCTCAGTCTCCTGAGTAGCTGGGACTATAGGCACGCACCACCTCATCCAGCTAATTTTTGTATTTTTAGTAGAGACAAGGTTTCACCTTGTTGGTCAGGCTGGTCTTGAACTCGTGTCCTCAGGTTAACTGCCTGCCTCAGCCTCCCAAAGTGTTGAGATTACAGGCATGAGCCATGGTGCCTGGCCCACATCTCATGTATTTAGGCTTTATTATGGTGTATGATGTGAGATAGGGATTCAATATTACTTTTTTTAAAAAGGTTACCCAAACTTTTCAGTAAATATTACTATTTACTAAATGTCCTTCTTTATTCCAGTACTTTGAAGATTTTGCTTTCTAATTCTAGATTTTCTATTTTGTTTCAGCAGTCAATGTTTTCTCTCTTTCCATGTGCCAGTACCATCCAGTGTAATTTTAGAAATTCTGTAACAAGCTTATTTATTTACTGCGTGGCAGATCCATTCTATTTTCAGGGTTTTGCAAGTTATATTTAAATGTTTTTTTCTTCCAAATGAGCAGTAGAATCAACTTGTCTCCAGAGAAACAAAAGCCTTATTAAAAAATATTTTTTTCAAATTTTGAGAAAAATGGCATATTTATCTTCACTTATTATATCAGAGGCTAAAATAATATCTTTCCAATTTGTTCAGGTCTCATTTTGTGTCTTTTGATAAGTAATGTTTTTTAGTTTTCCTCAAACTTCTCCTTTAATTCATCCCTTGGTATTACATATTTTATGTAGCTATTTTAAATATGACTTAAAGTTTTATTGTCTTTTAAGCAATTATTTACATGAATGCTATTAACTGTATAGATTAATTTTATCTTATGTTAAATTATTTATTTCATCATTGATATCATTTGCAAATAGAAATCATATTATTTCTCCTTTTTACATTTTATTGTCTAATTCTTTTCTCTGGTCTAATTGTATTGTCTAATAGTTTCAATCAAATATTAAATAATAATGGAATAGATTAATCTTTTTCATTTGTTTACTTTCCACAATAACTAAAATAAATACCACATTTATTTTAATGACTATTTAATATTCCATAATATGAAACAATAATTTTTTAAATCAGACCTATACTGATGGAAATTTAAGGAATTTTCATCTTTAGCTAGAAAGAAACTGCTAAAAGAACATTTGTTTATAAGCCATTGCAAATTGTATAATATGTATGTCGAAAATATAGTTGAATTGTTGGATTAAACGGTGTCTTAAATTCTGACAGATGTTTCAAAATTTATCTCAATATACACATATGCTTTTTAAAACATATTTATGAATTCCTGTTTGCTTTTATTCTTGTCTACATATTGTATTCAACACTTTTTTGCTCAAGTAATGGGAAAAACAGTATTTGTTTGTAATTTTATTTTGCATCCAATATGAAATATGCAAAAATATAAAGTATACAATAAGAAAATTAGCATGGGGCTCATACCCTGAAAGAATATCAATATTGTTCTTTAAGAAAGTAATGATTTATTTAAGGATATATTATTTTTATTACATCAGTTTTGTTCTTTGTAAAACTTTGCCAGTATTCTTAGCCAGTTTGGTCTATATCTGCTTGATATTTTTGTGGTGATTGTACCATGTACACAACTTTAAAAAATTGTGTGGTATATTTTGTTATCTTCATTGACAGGTTTTATGGCCCACTTAGGCCTTCTAAATGCCAAGTTTATAAAAAAAATAACTCAGTTTGTTTCTATCTAAAATGTCTTATAATTTTTTTACACATAGCCATTCTATGTATTTGGAATGTGTTCCAGTAAAAAGTGTGGTTCTATTTATGTTTTTTTAGATTTTCACAAAGTTTCTTGGAAGATTTCATTCTTTGTCTATATCTTCCAGTAAATTAAACAGTGTTACAATTATCTTTGCAAGACAAAAAATTGCTAAGTCTTTCATATATGCCACTCACTCTTCTAAGGCCTTTCATCTAATCATCCTAGTATCATTATGAGAAAAGTTATGTGATTTTCTTTATTTTACAAATAATGAAAATGAAAGAACAGAGTGGTTATGTAATGTGACCTAGTTCATATAACTGGTAGGGGTAATGCTGAGATACAAACCTAGGCTGTTTAAGTCTGAAGTCCGTGTGCTTTTTACCATGACAACATACTCCCTGGAAGAATTTTCCTGTGAATTTGCTAGTATTCCCCCTCTACCACTCAGAATGTGTCATTTACCTTAGAAATCTGTGTTCTGTCAACTTCACCCGTGATCTTATGCTGTGAGTTCTTCTCACAGAGTTTTTCTATCCTTGTTTAACACTAAATTTGGAAGCTCTTCACATATTTTATTACATGTGTTTTCATGGGCATCATCCTTGTGCAGGAGGAATACAGGGCCCCAAGATTGGAAGAGTCTCATGCTTGGTCTAATGTCTTGCCATCACTTTCCTTAAATTCTTAATAATTTTCAGTAAGGGGTCTCACATTTTCATTTTGCACTGTGTACCAAAATTAGGTAACTGATCCAATATATATGTTTCATGTATACTTCTTCTTTGTTTAATCAATTCTAGGAATCCAGTGTATCCCCTTATTTCTTTTAGATGATTACAGACACAATAAAATAAAAGTAGTATTCCATGTTGCCATTTTAATCAAACTCAGAAGGTTTAAATTGTTTCCCTAAGGTCACAAATTCATAAGTGAGAATTTAAGCCAGATGTGCTTTACTTCAGAGGCTTTGCTCTTTCTACTTCACCATGACTCTTTGCTAAGAACAACAACCTCATAGAATTAAAAGAATGGCTTTTTGGAGATATAGTCCCATTGACATAATGTATAAAATTGAGCCACATAACAGACTGCACACAGCTGTTCCAGCTTCATCACATTGAAATGCTGAATAAATTATAATTAAAAATATTACACTGCTGAGCTTGAAAGATAGGCAGGAAACTAGTATCTAAAGAAGTAGGTGCCACATGTTCTTGTGCAGGCCCACTGTGTTCTCAGACTGCATATTAGTGCCAGAGAAAGAGATGAGTCCAAATGTCAGGTCAAGAGACTCTATAGGGGGTTCCCTGACATCGGGAGGTTACATCTCAGGTATCTTCTTAGAATCTGGAGCTTCAAAAGTCTATTCAGCTCTCAAAAAGTAGGACAGGAACGTTTCAACTCAGTGCTATAGAAATGAGATATATTGAGATTTTTCTAGAGCTTAGTGTAGCAAAATAAAATGTTACTAATCAAAAACTGAAAGCTCAAGCATTTCTTTATTAAGGTTTGTGACTCAAATTTAAAATAAATTTATTGTGCATGATTCCCAAGCCTCAAAGTTAAATGAAATCTGATCCTGGGTCATTAAAACCTCTGGAGGCTTGAGTACGAATAAACTTCAAACTACTTTATAATAAACTTTTTATACTCTGGGCCTTGCAAGATGCAAAGAAAGATAAAACTTCGGTGAAGATAAGCTTACAATAGAAATGCAATTATGAATATAAATAAAATTCTATTTAAAAGATCAGTGGGCATACTAAACAATATAATTAGTGCATCAAGAATGACAAATAATAAAATTATCAGGAAAAGCCCAGAAAATCATTGATTAAAATGATTAAATAGGTTTAAAAAAATGGTATCTCTTATGAAAAAAATGGATGGTATGATAAAGAAAGTTTAATTGAAAATGAATCAACTACAAAAATTATGAAAAGTTAGCAATTATATCCAAGTCACTTTAAATGAGATACAGCTGGTTACACTCAGGTGAAGAAAGAATTTAAGAATTGACTAATTGATTCAAGGATATTATTGCAACAGATAAAGAGATGGAAATTATAAGAACAAGGGCTAACATAAAACATGGAATCAGCAAGGCTAACACAATTAGTGTTCTTGAAGAGTGAATAAGGAAAACAAAATAAAATAAGAAGATAAGACATAGAATATACTGAAATTTAAGAAAGATATTAATATTAAAATTATCCCAGGCAAAATAAATAAAATCAATTGCACACGTACACAGATCTCACTGAGACTGAAGAACACCATAGACAAAGGTAAAATATTAACAGGAAACTCCATTCTATTTTCTGGTCTGAACGCGAAGAACTTGGAAGACATTACTTTTATCCCCAAAGCAAGTAAATAGGCTGAAAAAAGCTGAAAATCAGCAACGCTTCTTAGGTAATGGGGCCAGGGTGCAGGGGCTCAGCTCCCCACACTGTTCCAATGTACCCAGGTCCTTGGCCTTTCTTGCTCCAGCAATAGGGAAAGGGGACCTGGAGGCACGGTTGAGCTTACTGTTGGAATAAATATCACGGACCCAGAGTTTAGCAGAGAGTGATTTATTAGGCAGAGAGAGAGAGAAAGAGAAAGAGAGAGGGAGAGAGAGAATCTCCCACTCTGCTGCTGCTGTGGGTGGGACCGTCCTTGGAGGGGGATTCAACGGAGGAATCCGCACAGGTAAGGGGAAGGGGTATTTTAAACCCGAGAGTTATTCCCACCCCATTTATGTTCTCCTCGAATGAGAGGAGTTCCTTCAAACTTCCCCTGGAGTGATTGATCTTTGACTTTGATACTGGATTGACTGCTAGGTCCGCAACTAGAGTTCCCCTCCTTCCAGAACTTGTCACGGCTTTTTAAACAAAGAAGCACACCTGTAATTTCTACCTATCCGGCAGGCTGGAAAGTCAGACAAAGAACTTTACATTCCCGGATGGGGACGTGGATTGAGGCACAGCGCTGGAAAATTCTTGCTTTTGAAACCACGCCCCTTGTGGACTCAGTTTTCCTTAGCACAGTCCCTCACTTACAATCCTTAGAGAAGTAAGATTATAGAGCAAACCACCACTCCAGAACCTGGAGAGACAGACAGATAAAATGGAATCACATCCTACCTGGAGCAGGCTGAGGACACAAAGATTAGGTGACCACTTGCTAAGGATGAGCATGTTAGAGAGATTAAAACTCCTGGAGGACAGCCTTAGTGGATCTCCCTGCCCAAGTATAGTGAGTTTTACCTCCAGCAGCCCTACCAGGTAATCAGAGTGAAAATCAGAAAAAAAATTATTTCCTGCTTCCAGCAACAGGAAGGGAAGGGAAAAATCCTTTCCTGCTTCCAGCAACAGGAAGAGAAAAGCAATCTTGAAATATACCCAGAGAGCTCCTTTCTTCTTAACAAAGCCCTGCCTTCAAGGGAAGCTCTTTTTTTCAGAGCCTAACACAGGCCTAACTTGCCTGAGAGAAGAGAAATATTCAACACCAGCTCTCTTTAGCATTCTTGTCTCCTGTAAAGAGGAGTAGAGGGGGAGTCTAAGAAGTACTTGCAGAAATCACAGCCCTTGAACAAGGCTTACCAAAAGATTCAGAGCTAATTACAGGACTAGAGAATGGTCTCCAACCCTGCACCTTACTGCCACGTTAGCAGGGCTCCTATATAGCACCAAGGGATGAAAACTGAAAGAACTTTAAGCTTCAGACCCTGTTTAGGAATGAGTCTCAAGAGCTGCCCAAGGACAACAGGGGGAGATGATAACAGGACACGAAAGTAATTTTAGCCTCTGACAGAGCTGCTACAGTAAACAGCAAGTGCTGCCAGACTCCTAACCAGGTATGCATAAAACCTCACTCTAAATGAACTTTTCTTGGTTTCTTTTATCTGATACAAGCTTTCCTGCCCTCAAATGCATGTGTTCTTTTATGAATAATGTCATATCATGCCTACGGTTTCCATCCCTACTGGCTAATGTGAAAAACCAGCAATGGGTCATAATTATCTGGGTGTACTAATGATAGAGAACAAGGTATTCAGCTTGGGTCAGATTGGCAGGTTGACACAACAAAAAGCTGCTCAAAAATAAACAGAAGGAAGCCATCAAGAAGCTTCTCCATAGATGTGCTTGTATATGGTTGAACAGCACAAATTTAAAATACTTTAATTATTATATAGCAGTTAAATTAATGGCTCTTCAGCCATGAGAACATCTTAGAGGCAAAACATGAATGGCAGGTTGTGAAATAGGTTTGCAGTTCCCTCCAGCACATCCCTAATGAAGATGCTATCACTAGTACCCTTCCAAATATCCATTTCTAAGAGGTCACCTCAAAATTAGTTCTGAAAATTGTCATATGTTCATGGGCCAGGGATTTGTTTTTACAGTAATTTATTTTAAATTAATTTGACCACTGCAAATATATCTTACCAAGGTTTATTCTCAAACTCCAAATAAGGAATTATAAATTATTTTATTTAAAAGATATGGGAAGAAAGAGAAAATCAGGAACAAAAATGTGGAACAAAAATAAAATTTTATTTTAATTCAAAGATATAATCAGGAACAAAAATGTGGAAAAAATAAAAAGAGAAAAAGCACAGTGAGTGATACAGAAAGCATTTGTTACGGACAAGACAAGTTCTGGCTCCACTATTAACTCTGCAAGGGTGTTCACACAACTTTTTATTTATTTATTTTGTGTTCAGTCTTCTTATGTGTTATGAAAGAAAAATAATGGCTTATTTAGCTATTTCATAACATTGGGCTAAGAGATCAATTAGTAATCGAAGAAGAGTACTTTGAAAGTGCAAAGTATAATATAAATGCCATTGTCATAATTATTTTGCTAATTAATGTGTCTTGGAAAGTTTAAATTTTTTAGTTGTTTACTAGCACTAATAGCCATCATTTCTTTGCTGTCTGATTTTCCTGAGTGGTCCTCGGTGTCTTGCACAAGAGCTCACAAAAACACAGACAACATACACACTTTTTTTCTTTTTCTTTTAATTGTACTTTAGGTTCTGGGGTACATGTGCAGAACATTCAGGATTGTTGCATAGGTACATATATGGCAAGGTGGTTTGCTGCCTTCATCCCCCCCCATCATCTATGTCTGGTATTTCTCACCACATTATCCCCTCCCCAACCTCCCTACCCACTGATGTCCCTCCTCTAGCCCCCCCGCTACTGACTGTAGGGTGTGATGCTCCCCTCCCCTGTGTCCATGTGTTCTCATTGTTCAACGCCCACCTATGAGTGAGAACATGCTGTATTTGGTTTTCTGTTCTTCTTTCAGTTTGCTGAGAATGATGGTTTCCAGATTCATCCATGTCCCTGTGAAGAACATGAACCCATCATTTTTTATGGCTGCATAGTATTCCATGGTGTATATGTGCCACATTTTCTTATCCAGTCTATCATTCATGGACATTTGGGTTGGTTCCAAGTCTTTGCTATTATAAACAGTGATGCAATGAACATACGTGTGCATATGTCTTTATAATAGAATAATTTATAATTGTTTGGGTATATCCTCAGTAATAGGATTGCTGGGTCAAAGGGTATTTCTATTTCTAGGTCATTAAGGAATCGCCACACTGTCTTCCACAATGGATGCACTAATTTACACTTCCACCAACAGTGTAAAAGTGTTCCTATTTCTCCACATCCTTTTTATGTCTTGAATCCTTGATTAACTTATTAGTTTGCCTGGGCCATGGAATACCAAGATATCTAATTAACCATTACTTCTGAATGTGTCTGTGAGGGACTTTCCAAAAGAAATTCACATTTGAATTGGTGGGCTGAGTAAAGCACATTCCCCCTCCTCAATACGGGTAGGCAACATCCAACCTGTTGAAGATCTGAGTAGAATAAATTGCTGACAAATGTTGAATTCTCTCTTTGCCTGTTTGAGTTGGATATAGTTCTTTCCCTGCCCTTAAAGTAGGGCTTATACCATTGGCACTTCTAAGTCTCAGGTCTTCAGATTGAGAATACAATTTACACCACTGACATTTTTGAATATCTGGCTTGCAGATGACACATTGCAGGACTTCTAATCCTCCATAATCATGCAAACTTATTCCTTATAATAAATCTCATGCTAGATATATGATATCATATATTTCTTATCTTATGACATCTTAGATATCTTAAATCTCATCTTAGATATAAGATATCAGGAGTATATAAACCACATACATCTGATATGGTTTGGCTGCATCCTCACCCAAATCTCATCTTGAATTGTAGCTCCCATAATCCCCATGTGTCATGGGAGGGACCCAGCAGAAGATAAATGAATAATGGGGGTGGGTTTTTCCCATGCTGTTCTTGTGATAGTGAATAAGTGTCATGAGAACTGATGGTTTTATAAAAGATCAGTTCCCCTTGCGTAAGCTCTCCTGCCTGCCACCATGTAAGACATGCCTTTGCTCCTCTTTCGCCTTCTGCCATGATTATGAGGCCTTCCCTAGCCATGTGGAACTGTGAGTTCATTAAGCCTCTTTTTCTTTATACATAACCCAGTCTCAGGTATGTATTTATTAGCAGTGGGAGAGCAGACTAATACAGTAAAATGGCACTGGTAGAGAGGATGCTGCTATAAGGATACCTGAAAATATGGTAGCAACTTTGGAACTGGGTAACAGGCAGAGGCTGCAACAGTTTGCAGGGCTCAGAAGAAGACAGGAAGATGTGAAAAAGTTTGGAGCTGCCTAAAGACTTGTTGAATGGTTTTGAACCAAAAATCACAGGCTGAGGTGGTCTCAGACTGAAATGAGGAACTTATTGGAAACTGGAGCAAAGGTGATTCTTGCTATGCTTTAGCAATGAGACTGGCAATGTGGCTTCTGCCCTAGAGATCCGTGGAACTTTGAACTTGAGAGAGGATTTAGGGTATCTGATGGAAGAAATTTCTATGCAGCAAAGCATTCAAGATGTGACCTGGGTGTTCTGAAAAGCATTCGGTTTTATTCATTTACAGAGATATGGTTTGGGATTTGATCTTATGTTTAAAAGAGATGCAGAGCATAAAAGTTCAGAAGATTTGCAGTCTGGCAATGTAATAGAAAATAAAAAGGCATTTTCTGAGGAGAAATTCAAGCCAGCTGCAGAAAATTGCATAAGTAATGAGGACCCAAAGGTTAATTGCCAAGACAATAGGGAAAATGTCTCCAGGGCATGTCAGAGGTCTTCACAGCAGCCCCTCCCATAACAAGCCAGGAGGCATAGGAGGAAAAAATGGTTTCATGGGCTGGGCCCAGGGCCTTGTTGCTTTGTGCAGTCTTGTGACTTGGTGCCCTGCATCCCAGCTGTGAGTAAAAGGGGCCAACATACAGCTCAGGCCATTGCTTCAGAGAGTGCAAGCCCTGAATCTTTGTGGCTTAAATGTGGTATTGGGCCTGTGGGTCACAGAAGTCAAGAATTGAAGTTTGGTAATCTCCACCTAGATTTCAGAGGATATATGGAAATGCCTGGATGTCCTGGCAGAGGTTACTCATAGAGAACCTCTGCGAGGGCAGTGTGGAAGGGAAATGTGGGCTAGGAGCCCCCACAAAGAGTCCCCACTGGGGCACTGCCAAGTGCAGCTATGAAAAGAGGACCACTGTCCTCCAGACCCCAGAATGGTAGATCTACTGACAGCTTGAAGCATGCACCTGGAAAGCCTCAGAGAATCCAAGTAGCCTGTGAATCCAGACCCCAGAATGGTAGATCTACTGACAGCTTAACCATGCACCTGGAAAGCCTCAGACAGTCAAAGCCAGCCTGTGAAAGCCTCCAGGAGAGGGGCTGTACACTGCAAAGCCACAAAGGTGGAGCTGCCCAAGATCATGGGAACCTACCTCTTGGTTCGGTGTGACCTGGGTGCAAGACATGGACTCAAAAGAGATCATATGGGAGCTTTAAGATTTGACCACCCCACCGGATTTTGGACTTGCATGAGGCCTTGTGGCCCCTTTGTTTGGCCAATTTCTCTCATTTGGATTGAGTATATGTACTCAATACCTGTACTCCATTGTATCTAGGAAGTAACTTGCTGTTGATTTTACAGGCTCATGGGCAGAAGGAACTTGCCTTGTCTCAGATGAAACTTTGGACTGTGGGCTTTTGAGTTAATGTTGAAATAAGTTAAGACTTTGGGAGCCTGTTGGGAAGGCATGATTGGTTTGGAAATGTAAAGACATGAGGTGGAATGATATGGTTTGCTGTGTCCCCACCAAAATCTCATCTTGAATTATAGCCCCTATAATCCCTATGCATTGTGGGAAGGACCTCGTCGGAGGTAATTGAATCGTGGGGAACAGGTTTTCGTCATGTTGCTCTTGTGATATTGAATAAGTCTCAGAAGAACTGACAGTATTATAAAAGGGCAGTTTCCCTGCACATACTCTCTTGTGTGACACCTGGTAAGACATGCCTTTGCTCCTCCTTTACCTTCTGCCATGACTGTGAGGCCACCCCAGCCATGTGGAACTGTAAGTTCATTAAGCCTCTTTGTTTGTATAAATTACTCTGCCTCGGATATGTCTTTATTAGCAGCATGAGAACAGACTAATACAACACCCTAATAGTTCGGTTTCTCTGGACATCTCTGACTAATACAGCCTATATCTGCAGCTATTCTTTAAAGGAAGCCTCTGAACTCCAGAAGCCTCTTTGCCAGTATATGTAGGGAGCTAGAAGTAATTAACAATATGTGTCCTGTGCAGAGTATTTTAGCCAATGACTACCTACCAAACAGTATGAAAGAAAGCCTAGAAACAATAAGCCATGTTTGATAACATGTGGTATAGCTAACTTGTGGGAAGAGACTTGTCTTAGGCCATTCAGGATGTCATAACAAAATATCACATATTCCCAGTTAGAGGCTGGGAAGTCCAAGAGCAAGACAATAATAAATTTGATATTTGGTGAGTGCCCACATCCTGGTTAATAGACCACTGTCTTCTTGTGTCTTCACATCGTGGAGGGGGGGAAGAGGGAGCTCTCTGAGATCTGTTTTATAAGGGCACTAATCCCAATCATGAGGCCTCCATCATTGATGACCAAACAACATCCCAAAGGCCCCACCTCCTAACATCATCAACTTAGGGGTTAAGATTTCAACATATAAATTTAGCAGGAAGACACAAACATTCAATCTATAACAAGGCTGAAATTACTTCTGCAGCATGTCAACTGACCTATACACTGGTGTGACTTCTTTCTCTTCCCTGACCTACTTTTTCTCTCCTTTAAGAGTTTCTCCTGTGAAAAGGTCCTCAATGAATCACTTGTGCAAGGATTCTCTACTGAGAGTCTACTTCTCAATGTTCTACATAAGACATAAAATAACATTGCTCAGTCTTTCTCTTTGGGACCTCAAGTATTCCATGCAGGGAATTTTCTAACTGCCTCCACAATCTAGGGTGCCCTGTGTGCTAGAGACACTAGTGTTGTCTGTGGAACTTTCAATGGTCAGAACACATAAGAGAATATTCAATAACTTTGAAATTGGTGAGGCCTCAGAGTTTTCTTTCAGCAGAAAATAGTATTATTAAAGAGCAACACACACTTAATATTTCAGTATTCACATGTTAAACTTTGTTTCAAGAATGCTTTTTTATTTTAAATAATTTGAAAAATGCTATAAAACAAATAAGTAGCTATGAGTCTAGGTAGCTGGAGAAAATTTATGAAAATGTAAGTAAGAGCTTATGTTTATATTAATATCCTCTTCTCAATTATGAGATTGGATTTCCAAGTGCTTTTTGATACCTTCTTCCTTGGCTCTCTAAATATCATAATACCATGGATGATAAATCAGGATACAAAATTTCTTTTTTTAGGACTCTCTTCTAAATGATTTGTAAATTTGGGGAGTCTTCTTTAACCTTATTGCTTCTTCTGAACTCCTTCTGAAACCCACTACTTTCTGGAAGCACCATGCAAGAGCACATGAGGATGCTATGCTAGAGATGTCTACTCTGGGAAATATCCAGGTTATGGACAATTCTAAGCATGAACACTTCCTTGCCTCTTATTCAGTTACACAGAATCACTCATTTTGTTTTTTAAAAAAATATTATTTAATTTAGGTTCAGGAGTATATGTGTAGGTTTGTTATATATGTAAACTGCTTGTCTTGGGGGTTTGGTATGCAGATAATTTTGTTACCCAGGTAATAATAATAGTACCTAATAGGTAGTTTTTTTATTCTCTCTCTTCTACTACCCTCCACCCTCAGGCAATCCTGTGTCCATTGTTCCCATCTATGTTCATGTGTTCTCACTGTTTAGCTTTCACTTATAAGTGAGAATATGTGTTATTCATTCTTATGTTAATGTGTTAGTTCACTTACAACAATGTCCTCCGGCTCCATTCATGTTGTTCCAAAGGACATAAAATTGTTCTTTTTTATGGCTGTATAGTATTCCATGGTGCATATATACCACATTTTCTTTATCCAGCCTACCACTGGTGGGTATTTAGTTTAAGAATCATTAATTTCAATCATGAAAAGTTATCGATTAAAATAACTGCAACTAACATACTAATATGTATTAAAGGTCTAATGTGGGTATCACTCCACAAACCAGCTTCCTCACATACAAACGCTCTCACTTACAATTTTCTTGAATAGGATATATACATCCTAAAATTGCAGTATTTCAAAGGACACTAAATATCATTATACTTAATTACTTCATTGAAAAATGAAGCCATTATAACAAAGATGTTTTAAAATAAAATCAGCTAATTAGCATGAGAATCAAAAAAAGAATTGCACTAAAATCATTGTCGTTTCCAAAACATTAACCTATTTCTTATTTTCTTTTATAAAGAAAATCCCACTACCATAACCTTTCAGAAAAACAACTGACCATTTTACATGTTCTTCTAAATATATTTTATTCCTGCATAATAAGATAAGTTCCTTAAACCAAATAAGGACAGCATTTTATCATCCTGATCACATCTGCACCCTCTGAAAATTATAGCCATCATGAATCTTCATGCCTCTGCTTGATGTTTCACAGCAAGGAATAGAAATGAAGTATCACTGATAAACTATAGCAAATAGTCTGTTTTTTTCCTGATTAAAAAATAAAGTTTAATTCAGGTAATGTTTCTGGCAATAGAACACCTTCAGAGTGAAAATAAAGCATAGCAAATTGGCTGCACATAGATATTTGGACATCTCTTATGTTTCCTTTAATCTCTAGCACAGATTCATCCACCCTATGTACACACAGAAACAGTCTTGAATATGGTTTATTTTAATATTTAGGAAAGTCTTCCTTTTTAAAAATTGCTAGATCTTCAAAGAGAAGTGATGAGTTTATTTCACTGTTTTGTTTTCCCTGTGTCTGATTTCTTAGGTGTTTAGATGACAGCCACCCAAGAAATACATAGATAGATGAATGATTGATTAACTATAGAAACTGCTCCCCAGAGTGAATTAAGCAGCTAAAGAAACCAAACTAGACAGGAACTATGATGAATGCCAGACATTAAAAATAGCCATTTCTTTTTCCTAGCTGATAAATCCAGAAATTGTCTACACAAAAAGTGCAAAAATAAAAAACAAAATAAAAAGCCTTAAGAATGTAAATGTACAAGAAGACAAACGTTATAAGTGAAATTATACTCATTTGCTTCATATTATTTCCTCATAAACACCTTTTTGATGGGGGCTACTTGACAAGACCCTACAGAGCACCTAGGTATGATAAAAAAATGAAGAAGTGCAGGGGTCTTGTTATGTACTGCTCACATGGAAGGCTTGTATTTGGTGAATGTCAATTTTCCTTCACATGATAGAAGTAAAGATTTAGGATGTTGTATTTTGATCATCAACAATTCCATAGCACATTTCTATCTACAGTGACTGTAATGAGATACAGCCAACCTGCTTGAAACTGTGCTAGACCTGAAAAGTAGATTATTAGTACTTTGGAAATTGTAATCTGGAGCGATTTTTAAATTACTACTCAGTACATTTCAAATTTGCATCCACACAGATTTGTAGCAATAAATGGCCCCACAATGGTCCATTCCTAGCTAAAATTTAATCTGATTTTATCATTTAATGTCTATTTGCAATAAAATTTGTGCTGAAGTGAATCAGCCAATTTACTGTGATTACAAAATTTTATTGTTTACTCTAACAGTATGTATCCCAGTTATTAGTGAGGAGAAAATCAGCATGAAGCACATCTAAGTAAATTTTCAATTTTTTATATGTATTTATTTATTTATTCTAATTGAGGCCTCTTTCATTGATTATGTTAATAACATCTATAAGGTTAAATATAACAGATCTAACAACAGAAGACTGTTATTTTTTTTCTATGGATCCATCATTATTAAACCAATATTTTTACTGAAGAATAATTAATTAAAATAAACAGGTCCTGAATTATCTGAGTACTTTTATTGGAGTATAATAAAACATTGTAATTAATAAATATACAGTTTAAAAAGCAGATTTCGTTATGGTTAGGTAGAGGTTCAGTGCATATTTTAAATGTTAATATATATGATTATCTGTACTGTCAAGACTTCTGGTATGTGATCAGGAGACAGGTTTCATATGCTAAAATATTGCCAAATGAAAGAGAAAAAAAATAATTGTCCCAGAAAAGTAAAAACTGATGTGTATTCCTGGCCAGTGGATATAATATTGGCCCAATGGAGTAGATATAATTTCAGGTGGGAGGCCAGTCGTGGTGGTTTACGCCTGTAATCCTAGAACTTTGGGAGGCCAAGGCAGGTGGATCACCTGAGGTCAGGAGTTTGAGACCCGTCAGATCAACATGGCAAAACTCCGGGCTCTATTAAAAATAGAAAAATTAGCCTGATGTGGTAGCACATACCTGCAATCCCAGCTACTGGGGAGTCTGAGGCAGGAGAATCACTTGAACCTGGGAGGCAGAGGTTGCAGTGAGCTGAGATCACACCACTGTACTCCAACCTGGGTGACAGAGCGAGACTCCGTCTCAAACAGAATAAAAATAAAACAAGTAATAATTTCAGTTGGGCTAGAATCCTCAGGTTAAGATTGAAACAGCTATTTAAAATGAAGGGAAATCAGAAGATAGTCCATAAATTAAGAAACAAAATATATCTTACATGTATTCATTTATAAACACAAATGCTTAGAAACGATGATATAATTAAAAATGCTTCCTTGAAACTCACACACTGCCATAAATTACATCTGCAAAACGTAAGAGTAATCTTGTTCCATAATTTTCCTCTGAATTCATATTCATATTTCTACAAATAATACTCTGAATAAATGTAAATAAATGGCACCTTCCTCTATCTGCTAATTTTAGCATTCATGAAATAGCAGAGAATCAAATTTCATAGAACCAGCACCACTATTTCTGGGACAGCTTTCATTTCAATAAATGACTGACAGTCTTCTCAGCCAACCTCTCTATAAGCCACAGTACTAATCCTCTAAATATGCCTGCATTTTTGGCTCTTCTCTTAACTGGCAGGTCTAATTTTTTAAATTATTGTTACTGAATAGAGAAAAAAATATATCTATTTGAAAGCTAGTAATTCCAAAATAAAGGCAAGGCATATAGATACTGTCTTTTCAGCTGTCCTTAAATTTGGTGATTCTTTTATATTATTGCCTGGCGAATAAAGTGATATTTATTTAGTAGATGAACTGATAGCCCCTGGATCACAGATAAAGTGGATGATAACAGTGTGTGCAGACATCAACATAGATACTGCCTTGGTTACAGCACCTGCTATGGTTGAATCATGAATAAAGAATTCTGAATTTAGAAGGTCTGAATTGCTCCTAATAAAAGACATGAACACATTCAATTGAATGCACTGTCTTAATACCTACTATATACCTGGGTCATGAAGTTCTGGGAACAAAGGAAGGTTATACTTCAGGCTCTGTCTTCTATTACTCTGTTCTTCCTCCCCACTCATAACATCTATATTTATTAAGTATATAAATGGCACTTGCCACAATCATACAGAATAATACACATATGTATAACATATATAGATTATGAATATATAAATATATGAATGTGTACACATATACATGTATGCATGTATGGCCATTGTGAAATTCTTGATTCTTCACCACTCATCATTCCTCTGGCCCCTGCTGCCATTGAAGACTAGGCTTCAAATGATCTGAATCACATGTCATTCTCTAAAGTGCAACACTTTTTGTGTATTCTTGTTTTGGGATGAGCTGGCTTTGGCATGCGTTGGCTTTCAGTAGGAGCAGCAGCAGCAACAGTGTTTATTGATAAACCTTCCCACAGTCTCCCTGCTTCTCTTGGATCACTAATGCTTTAATCTTAAATTAAACTAAGGTTAGGTTTTATGCTTGCCAAATGTGATTGTCAACCAGAATCAGATCAGTCTCACAAAGAGGGCATCTCAAAAGTCAATATGCATTTTTAGCTAGCCCAATGAGTGGGAAACGCTATTGCCATTTGCTAAGTATGAGGCAGTTGCTCATTGCATTGGACTGCTCTGCACAACAACAACAAAAACTTTTCCATCTAGAGTGCTTAAGTGGTGCCTTTGAAAATCCCTGAAGACGAAGAAAGGCCATTCACACTGAAGGACCAGTATCTATCAGACCTAACCGGAGTTAAGACATCATAAGGTATTTATCCTTATGTGTCCTAATTCCTGGCATGCAGTAGACTTTCACTAAACGCTTGCAGAACAAATACGTGAACAAAGGAACTTCCTGGCTACTTTTCCTGGACCCTTCAAAGTATGTTAGGTGTCCCTGCACTCTACTCTGAAAGTTCCAGGCACTTGCCCCTGAATTTTATTTTTATTTTTATTTTTTTAGAATACTCAGATTCTTAGAGCATTTCTTTTATAGGTGGTACAAGGGAGCATGACAGAAGTATAAGTATGTATAGTTCTCCCAGATCAAATAAATATCTATTTAGATATATATGTACTTTGTATCGTACATTCTGAATATGTTTATTGAGCACTAATTTTGAGATAGGCACTTTTTCTAAGTACTGAGAGAATCAATGGTAAATCAAACACATTGTGACATTAGTTTTCCTGCATATTGTGTGATTCCTGGGCAACTTGAATACTCGAATATTACTTCACCACACTACAAAATCTCTGTTTTTCCAGGATTTAGTTGGATGCCTCACCTTTGTGTTCCAATAGCACCTTGTGCATCTTTCCATCATAGAATTTCTGTTGTTTTTAGCAGAATTTCACCATTGGGTTTCTTCATTGGGTGAAATCTATTTGTATATCTTGCTGGGCTAAACCAAATCTCATACACTTAAAACAGTAGAAGAATCGTCAGAGATTTTTTTTGTTTGTTTGCTTTTCACCATATGCCAGGGACAAAGGGAGAGATAAGTTTGTACTCATCTTGAATAATTGCTACTGTGCTGAAGATAAATTTACATTTATAAAGTCAATAAACATTTAGTGTTCGATCAATAATCTAAACTGAACTGGATTTTCCTAATATACTTTCCAAAACCTTCCATAGTTTTAAAAGAAATGGATATCATTGAGATTTCAAAGACATTTTTGGATTAGTTGAATTTCAACTTTCAAATTAGAGTCAGATGTAGTTGGATATGAATTTTGATTCTGATAGTGGCTTTGTGATCTTTATTATGTAATTCAATCAATAAATCTCTGTTGTTTTTTTTCTTGTATGAAAATGAAAGTAATGACTCATTGATATGGTTTGGTGTTATCCCCTCCCAAATCTCATCTTGAGTTCCCACAGGTTGCGAGAGTGACCCAGTGAAAGGTAATTGAATCATGGGGCAAGTCTTTACCATGCTGTTCTCATGTTAGTGAATCAGTCTCATGAGATCTGATGGTTTTAAAAGAGGAGTTCCCTTGAACAAGTTGTCTCTCTTCCTGCCTCCATCCATGTGAGATGTGAATTGTTCCTCCTTGCCTTCTGCCATGATTGTGAGGCTTCCCCAGCCACATGGAACTGTAAGTCCAGTTAAACCTCTTTCTGTTGTAAATTGCTCGGTCTCATGAAAAAAGCTGGAGGAAGGTCTCAGCTTTAGGTTGCAATCAAGCTGAGATTTCACAGAAAAATATAAGCTTGTGTATTGATCCTTGACACACCACTTACCTCTTAAGACTGTGATTTCCACATAGAAATAGCTGTGACATTCCTTGAAACTTTAGAATACATGTAATACAATAACTTTATTCATATTATATTTAAGCCATGCTGTGGATTAAGCACTGGAATAACTAGAATTTAAATATATTTCCTTAATTTCTTCTATGAAATATCACAATATTATTTTATTATATGCCTTTAAAATACAAAAGGGTCATAATTTGTAAG
Organism: Ateles fusciceps; assembly: GCA_036589455.1. Classification (NCBI taxonomy): domain Eukaryota; kingdom Metazoa; phylum Chordata; class Mammalia; order Primates; family Atelidae; genus Ateles; species Ateles fusciceps. Next base: position 3,695,965 of record JAZHEH010002555.1, on the reverse strand, counting down.
GTTTTTTTACCATGGTAAGATTAGTTGACTTTCAACTTTCAAACCACCTTCAATAGAAGATGACTACTGAAATATCATAGCACTTTGGCTAGTTTATTTTTATGGAAAATGGCCATGCCTATAATTTCTAATGAGCATTTGTATTTATCTGGACTCAGTCTGCACAAAATTGAATCATAGCTCTATTTTATACTATCTTCAGAAAGTCATTTAATCTCTCTGTGCATCAGTTTTCCTCTAAGCTGAACAAACTAATGATAGTGGCTAAATCATAGTAGTGTTGCAAGAATTAAATGTAGAGTGCTTAGAATAGAGCCTGACACATAGTGGATGCTCATCACTTTCTAACGTGATATAGGTTGGTTGCATCCCCACCCAAATCTCAATTTGAATTGTATCTCCCAGAATTGCCATGTGTTGTGAGATGGACCCATTGGGAGGTAATTGAATTATGGAGGTACATCTCTCCCATGTTATTCTCGTGATAGTGAACAAGTCTCATAAAATCTGATGGGTTTATCACTGGTTTTCATTTTTGCCTCTCTTTCATTTTTCTCTTGCCACTACCATGTAAGAAGTGCTTTTCTATGTCCTGAATAGTAGTGCGTAGGTTTTCTTCTAGGGTTTTTATGGTGTTAGGTCTTAAGTTTAAATCTGTAATCCATCTGGAGTTAATTTTTGCATAAGATGTAAGGAAGGGGTCCAGTTTCAGCTTTCTGCACATGGCTAGCCAGTTTTCCCAACACCATTTTATTAAACTGGAAATCCTTTCCCCCATTGCTTTTTTTGGTCCAGTTTTCAAAGATCAGATGGTTGTAGATGTGTGGCGTTACTTCCAAGGCCTCTGTTCTGTTCCATTGATATATATCTCTGTTTTGGTACCAGTACCATGCTGTTTTGATTACTGTAGGCTTGTAATATAGTTTGAAGTCAGGTAGCATGATGCCTCCAGCTTTGTTCTTTTTGCTTAGGATTGTCTTGGCTATGTGGGCTCTTTTTTGGTTCCATATGAAGTTTAAGGTATTTTTTTTCCAGTTCTGTGAAGAAGGTCAATGGCAGCTTGATGGGGATAGCATTGAATCTATAAATTACTTTGGGCAATATGGCCATTTTTCGTTATTGATTCTTCCTAACCATGAGCGTGGAATGTTTTTCCATCTGTTTGTGTCCTCTCTGATTTCGTTGAGCAGTAGTTTGTAGTTCTCCTTGAAGAGGTCCTTCATGTTCTTTGTCAGTTGTATTCATAGGTATTTTATTTTCTTAGTAGCAGTTGTGAATGGGAGTTTGCTCATGATTTGGCTCTCTGTCGGTTATTGGTATATAGAAATGCTTGTGATTTTTTGCACATGGATTTTGTATCCTGAGACATTGCTGAAATTGCTTATCATCTTAAAGAGATTTTGGGCTGAGACAATAGTCTTCTAAATATACAATCATGTCATCTGCAAATAGAGACAATTTGACTTTCTCTTTCCTAATTGAATATTCTTTATTTCTTTTTCTTGCCGGATTGCTCTGGCCAGAACTTCCAATATTATATTGAATAGGAGTGGTGAGAGAGGGCACCCTTGTCTAGTGCCAGTTTTCAAAGGGAATGCTTCCAGTTTTTGCCCATTCAGCATGATATTGGCTGTGGGCTTGTCATAAACAGCTTTTATTATTTTGAGATATGTTGCATCAATACCTAGTTTATTGAGAGTTTTTAGCATAAAGGGCTGCTAAATTTTGTCAAAGGCCTTCTCTGCATCTATTGAGATACTCATGTGGTTTTTGTCTTTGGTTCTGTTTACGTTATGTACTACATTTATAGATTCGCATTTATTGAAAATTTGCCTATATTGACCCAGTCTTGTATTACCGGGATGAAGCTGATTTGATTGTGATGAATAAGCCATTTGATGTGCTGTTGGATTCAGTTTGCCAGTATCAGTATTTTATTGAAGATTTTCACATAAATGTTCATCATGGATATTGGCCTGAAATTTTCTTTTTCAGTTGTGTCTCTGCCAGGTTTTGGTATCAGGATGATGTTGGTCACATAAAATGAGTTAGGGAGGATTCCCTCTTTTTGTATTGTTTGAAATAGTTTTGGAAGGAATGGTACCAACTCCTCTTTGCACATCTGGTAGGATTCGGCTGTGAATCTGTCTGTACCTGGACTTTTTTTGGTTGGTAGGCTATTAATTGCTGCCTCAACTTCAGACCTTGTTATTGGTCTATTCAGGGAATCAACTTCTTCCTGGTTTAGACTTGGGAGGCTGTAAGTGTCCAGGAATTTATCCATTTCTTCTAGATTTACTGGTTTATGTGCATAGAGTTGTTTGTAGTAATCTCTGATGGTAGTTTGTATTTCTGTGGAATCGGTGGTGAGATCCCCTTTATCATTTTTTATTGCATCTATTCGATTTTTCTCTCTTTTTTAGTCTGGCTAGAGGTCTATCAATTCTGTAGATCTTTTTTAAAAAGCCACCTCTTAGATTCTTTGACTTTTTGAAGGTTTTTTTTGTGTCTCTATCTCCTTCAGTTCTGCTCTCATCTTAGTTATTTCTTGTCTTCCGCTAGCTTTTGAATTTGTTTGATCTTGCTCCTCTAGTTCTTTCAATTATGATGATAGGGTGTCAACTTTAGATCTTTCCTCACTTCTCATGTGAAAATTTAGTGTTATAAATTTCCCTCTAGACTGCTTTAAAAGTGTCCCAGAGATTCTCGTACATTGTGTCTTCATTCTCATTGGTCTCAAAGAACATCTTTATTTCTGCCTTCATTTCATTATTTATCCTGTAGACATTCAGGAGCTTGCTGTTTAGTTTCCAAGTAGTTGTGTGGTTTCAAATGAGTTTCTCAATCCTGAGTTCTAATTTGTTTGCACTGTGGTCTGAGAGACTGGTTGTTGATTTCTGTTATTTTGCATTTGCTGAGGAGTAATTTGCTTCCAATTATGTGTAAAATTTTAGAGTAAGTGCCACTATCTAGAATCTACAAAGAACTTAAACAAATTTACAAGAAAAAAGAAAAAAAAAACATCAAAAAGTAGGCAGAGAATATGAACAGACACTTTTCAAAAGAAGACATTTATGCAGCCAACAAACATGAAAAAATGTTCGTCATCACTGGTCATTATAGAAATGCAAATCAAAACCACATTGATTCGCCAGTTAGAATGGTGATCATTAAAAAATTTGGAGACAACAGATGCTGGAAAGGATGTGGAGAAATAGAAACACTTTTACACTGTCGGTGGGAGTGTAAAGTAGCTTAATTATTGTGGAAGACAGTATGGTGATTCCTCAAGGATCTAGAAATGTATGTACATTGAGGTACTGTTTACAATAGCAAAGACTTGGAGCCAACCAAAATGCCTATCAAGGATAGACTGGCACATATGCACTATGGAATACTATACAGCCATAAAAAAGGATGAGTTCATGTCCTTTGCAGGGACATGGATGAAGCTGGAAACCATAATTCTCAGCAAACTGATGAAAGAACAGAAAGCCAAACACTGCATGTTCTCACTCATAAGTAGATGTGGAACAATGAGAACACCTGGACACAGGGAGGGGAACATCATACACCGGGGCCTGTTGTGGGGGGTGGGGATGCTAGTGGAGGGATAGCAAGGGGTAGGGGAATTGGAGAGGGATAACATTAGGAGAAATACCAAATGTAGGTGATGGGGGATGGATGCAGCAAACCACCATGGCATATGTATACCTATGTAACAATCTTGCACAATCTGCACATGTACCACAGAACATAAAGTATAATAATTTTTAAAAAGTGACTTTCACCTCCTACCATAATTCTGAGGCCTCTCCAGTCATGTGAAACTGTAAGTCCAATTAAACCTCTCTTTCTTTCCAGTCTCCAGTATGTCTTTATCAAAACCATGAAAACGAACTAATACATAATGCTATCTCATTGTGTGGTCTTTTGCAAATGTTTCATAATGACTCACAAATGACATCCTGGAAACTTATAATCTGTATAGCTTTTGCTTTGAACTGCCCTGCTTTGGCTTGGGCTAGGTGCAAGTAAACTGCACCAAAATCAAATAATATCTGCTTTATTCAGGTTGTTCTCAAGATCTGTAAAAACATATTATTGCAAACATCTATCAGTGATTTATACATAAAGAGTATGCCTTTAAAAAAAAAGAAAAGAAAGAGAGTGAGAAAGAAGAAAATGAATTCCCTTTTTTTTCCATATTTTCCCATGATCTCACTACTAAATGCTGATTCATTTTTTATCACTCATTTTTGATCACATACTAATAGCAGATATTGATGTCTTCTCTCTTTATTTTAAAAATGAGGCAGAATTCAGGACATGGCTATGCTCAATAGCATGGTTAAATTGCTCTGGAACCCTGCCAGGATCCAGCTGTTTTTAGGAGACAGTTTCCCTCCATTTACCCATTCAGTCTTAGTCTTCCTCAATAGAAATAAAAGAGGGGAAAAGCAAACAACAGGAACAGATGGAAAGTGGTTCCTCTGGAAACACAGTGGTTTCACTTAGTTTCAGCTTTGGTTGTATTCTAGAGTTCAGGAACTAGAAATTCTTGGGCCATTTTTAAAAAATTTCGCCCATTGAAAAAATACATTGAATAACTTTACCTTTTCATGATGCCTAGCTACAAGACTGTGATGAGGAGTGAAATTGGCTAAATGCAGAACTTTCCTACAAGCATATGCAAGTGTATATCTGACCTCAGAACAGAGAAACTGCATGAATGACTTCCACTGGAATCTACTGTGCTGGAGCAGTGGGTTAACGTACTGTGCTGGAATCAAGTAAAACATTTGTGATTTAGCTAGGAAGGCCTGCCAAGGTGGAAAACTAGTTTGCAGAGATTAATTGCTGTCAGGATTGAGTGAAAGAACAGAAATGAACAGGTGTCTCACTGGCTTGGAGAGACTGTTTTAAGTCATGCTGTCTTTACTGCCTGTTTTCTGGAAAAGAAGAGTGGTTCTCCGGGTTAGTTGACTCGCTAATATATCAGCTGCTAACCCTGTCTCTTTCATCGCTACCCTTTTTGCATGAGTTCTGTGTTTGACATAATTGAAGTGGACAAAGCAGGCACTTGAGAAAAACTAGAAAGAAAAATTTCAAGTCATGGCTGCTCTTGTTTCCAAATGATAGAAACCCAACTTGAATTAGTATTGGTAGAAGGAAAACTTACTGGCTCACTGGTTATGTGCTGGGTGTCTTAGATTTATTTGCACCTGTATATCTGTTTCTGCCTCTATCTATCTGCTCTGTCCCAAGGAAATTGACCCACACAAAATGTGCCAATGAGATCTCTTGCCCTTTGTTCTCTTGTTTTGGCACTGGCAGGAGATTACAAAGATGAGGTCAGTGAAGTTGGCACTTGCTTTGCATCTCTGGTTTTAGCTACCTTTTTAACAAACGGTCAGAGGTATAGTCATAAAGCTTTCTCTCTGGAATTTTCTCTTGGCCTTCCAGTCATCTTTCCCTTGCCCTCTTCCTAAAAGCTTAGAAATGGCAGTGTTGCTTCCTTAAAGTTTAAAAATGGCAGTGTTCCCTTGCTGCCCCATGCCTTCTGCTCTCATATTTGTAAATAGTCACTTGATCGAAATTTCCTCAATTACCTGGCTTGAAGGAACAATGTCTTTCCTATTGGTATCTTGACTGATATTATCTTCAAGTAAGAACTGAATAACTGTAACTATGGAAGTTCAGGGATGCAGTTGTGTTTTGCAATAATTAAGACCACAACCGAAAGCTACCAATAATTGTTTCTCTAACTTGTATATGTTTTTCTCTATCATATGGGCTTAATTACTTCTCATTGAAAAGAAATAAACTATTGCTTACTCCAGAAAGCAAGAAAAAAACCAGTGTTAACACTGGAGTCCCACAGGCCCATAGATTCCTTTACTAATAGTAATGGATCTATTTCTGAGGTCCATTTTTAAAAAAAATACCAAGTGACCTTGGGTGAAGTGATTCTCCTACCTTCCCTGATTAATCAATTTTGGCAGGGGTCCAAGATATGTACAAATATGTGAGCTCTGACCACAGCTAGTGACTGAAATAGTGGAAAATGCAATTCTCCAAAGAAGGGGGATTTTTTTTTTCTAAAAAATTAGAGACAGCATATAGAACACGATACCAAGGATGAATACTTTATTTCTATTTGGATAAAAGGTCAAATATTTACAATAAATAAACTGTGTTATTAGTCATAACATTTACTGGCAATGCTATACTATGCTACAAGCTGTAGGGCCTGGTTCAAATTCTTAATATTCATATGCTCAATGACACATACCACAGACTTGTGTAGACACACAGACAAAAGATCTGTCGTTATGAAATCCTAATGCATTCTAATGTTCCCATAAATATAAATATTTCTAATTTTGGTGTGGTCTTAGGTCTCCTTCCAAAATAAAAAATAATAATAATAATAAGGAAGTGACCCTATCTACCCATTTCTATATCTGTTTAATAATGGCAAAGATGTAATGAAACAACCAATATCAACATGTTTTACCTACCTAAAGTTCCCAAAAAGTGACTTTACACTCTTTGTTTTTAAACTTTATAGCTATATATTTAAGCAAATATTTAAATTAGCCATTGAGAAGTTGGCTGAACACCATTTTGAGTGATAGTATATCAGAAGTACAGAAAATATAAAGTAAGAGAAGATAGATGGATTTTGTATTCTCACCTAAGGAACACGAACTCTGAGTTTCCATCTTTGGCTATGGTGGCAGGACTATGAACTGCATTTCTGACTGGTATAGCAAGAATAGCCACTGGGACTTGATGGAGTCCCAGGCAATATGCCAAAATCACACACTGGGATCCATGTTTACTGTTCAGATACTAGTCCTCTTGTGAGAGCTAACATATATCCTCTTCTTTATGGGATAGTGAATGAGATATTAATATTTGCTTTTGAGAAAACCATAAAGAAGAGAAGTGATCCCACTAAGTCTGGCATAAAATAAATGTGGAGAATGAAAAGATAAAATCTGTATTGTAGAATAAGGATTGGCCACTGTACTAATACACATGTGCATTCTGAAATCTGCACTAAAACTGTGCCTTTTCATCCTGGTAAGTCCCTTCTACTAGTCTGCTAGACCTAGAAACACAAAAGAAAGGGTAGATAATATTTACTGAAAGACAACCTAATGTAAGTCCCTCTGCTGAGAACTTATATTCCATTTATTCCTTATAACAGCCTTACAATTCAAACATGATTTTTGTCTGTTTTCCATAGGGAGAAACAGAAGCTCAGAAAAATTCAGTAAATGGTCAAGTTTAAGTAGATGATGGTCAGTCTGCTTTGAACTCATTTTTTTCTGATTATAGAACCTCTGTGCACTACACTATTTAATAGTCATACTATCCAAAAGCTAAATATGGCTCATACAATGTATTATAAAATTATGTTAGGTGAATGAACTACATGTCTATCTATGCAAAGTGTCCCACTTACAAATTCATTACCTTTGTAACTTTACTATAATTCAATGTCTTCCTTATTTCTGTAGGCCCAGAAATCTGGTTTTCCTCGTTCACTGGGAGCAGATCCATTTCTCTTTGTTATACTGATAACAAATAATGTCTTAGATTCTGTAACTGATGTATAAAATTAGAATGCCAATTCATTAATTTACAATAGAAAAGCATAATTTTATGAGACCTTGAAGATATGCAGCCAAACAATAATCAAAAGATTGATGTTTACTATTTAAATTAGAATAAAAGGAATCATAATGAAATGGAATGTTTAATTATATCTAACTTAAATAGGTGTATGTGTCTATTTACCCAGTGGGGCTGGCCTTTCCAAAGGTAACCATAATTCTAGGAGCCTATTGGACAGGTTTGCTCACTGTTTACTTCTATAGCTCTCTTTTTATGGTTAAACAATTTCCTACTTTTGACCATGAAGTTGTTAAATTCTCAAACAATACTAGCAAACTGAATTCAACAATATTTTAAAAAAATTATAGACAATGATCAAGTTAGATTTATTCCAAAAATACTAAAGTGGTTCTACATAAGAAAATCAATCAATATACCACCTTAGTAGACTGAGCATGGGGAAAGAAACCAAAACATGCTCATTTCAATCAATAGAGGAGAGGCATTGGACAAAACCCATTGCTCAGAAACGTAGGAACAAAAGTCCTAACCCCAGATACCTATGATTATGAACATTTTTGGAAATAGGATCTTTGAAAATAAATTAGCTAAGTAAAGATGAGATCATACTATATTAGAGTGAGACCTACATCAGTGACTTGTGTCCTCGTGAGATCATGGGGAGACACAGAGAGGACCCACAGTGAAGAAGGTCATGTGATGGCAGAGGTAGAAATTGAGTGATCCAGCTGCCAGCCAAAGAATGCCAAGGATTGGCAGCAACTATGTGTTATGAGAAAAAGACAAAAAAGAATGTTTCCCTAGAGTCTTCCCTATGGCCTTGCTGAAAGCTTGATTTTGGACTTCCAGTCTCCATAACTATGAGAAAATAAATTTCTGGTATTTTAAGACACCCAGTTTGTGACATTTTGTTATGATTCCCCAAAATGTTAATACTTACAGTGGCATATTATTTAACCATAAAAATAATTAAGTAGTCATATATACTGCAATGTGGGTAAGCCTCAAAAACATTGTTCAAAGTGAAAGAAGCCAGAGACTAAAGTTAAGCTTTTACTTATGTAAAATACGCAGAACTGGAAAATCCATAGAGACGAAAACCAGACTGAGGGTTGTGGTGAGAGAGCAATGGGAATAACTGCTTAATGGGTATAGAGTTTTATTTTGGCATAATGAAAACATTTAAAACTAGAGAGAGGTGGTGTTTACATAAAAACGTGAATGTAGTACATGCCTGAGAATGATTTGCCTTAAAATGGTTACTTGATGTTAAGTAAATTTCATCTCAAAAAAGTAAAAGTGTTGGGTTATGTAAAATCATGAAGAGTTTAAGAAGAATAAGCAAATTACAGACAAAAATTGGCTAATAGACGAGTTACTGGCTACATGAGCACGTTCTGGACTGCTTCTGTTTCCTCACGCTTCCCATGTGATTATGTTTGTTTTTATTTTCATTTTGCACGTATCGATAGATATGTTTTATTAAATAATTAAATGAATGACAGAAGATATTAAAAGTTATCCTGAAGCTTTAACAGATATCTAGAGAGTGTTAAATCTTGTAAATTTAGAGTTAACAAATTCCAACTCTACTTTTTGGTTAAATAGGTCAGATTTCAATATTGCATGAATTCTCAGCCTGCTGTTTATTATCTTTGCAGTGTGTGAAAAATGATTATTCTAGGTTTTTCTGTTGAATGGTTTCATAAATGAATATACTTCTTTGACAGAGCTTAGCATTCTCCAAGTTCAGTTATGTTAATAACTGAAGAAAATATCTGTGTTTGCTTTAGCTCAAGAACTTACTCATATGAATTGATTATTGATAAATTTTGGACCATTTAAATGAAAGATTTAGTCTAGTAAAATAAACCCTAGCATATTTATTATGACTCACTTAATTATACTCAACAGGCCGTTTGTCTTTTCTCTTTATTCCAACAGCAATTATTTGCCATTGAGAAGGACTCACCAGTAGCCTCATTTGCTATTAAGGGAAGGAATGTTCAGAGATAGACATGGCCTTTCCTAATTCAAATGGTAGATGTAGTCCAGAAAAATTCTAGACTTCTCATCAAATTCACTTTCTTCTGAAGTTTTGCTATTCCATGCACCCAACTTCAACAACTGAATATAAATCAAAAGATGATAGAACTTTAGACAATTTGATGCTTCAAGTAATTAAAAACAAATTTCTAGGTGGCTGGAAAAATGCTCCTGAACTGAAACAATATTTACTTTATATTTTCTTTAAAGGGAAAGAAAATTCCTCAAATAAACAATGATCATTTTTGATTTGAAATAGTCAAAAAATTGCTATAGGATTATATTAATCCCTAATAATTTAAAAACTTATCACATTGTTGAACACTTGAATATTTGGTAGTGTCACCTGTTTTCATCTATGTATAATGTGCCAGAGATGAGAACTACCAAGGGAATATTTTCTGTTTTGAGAGAATTAAATTCAATATCAAACGAAAGCCAATGAAACTAGAATAAAAAGTGTACACAGGAAATTGAGGCCCACTCTGCTGTTGCTGAGAGGATCATGAGGGTAGAGACCATCTAAAGAGAACTTGTTTTCTGGCTGTGTTTTCCAGCAAGTTCAGTCAGAAAGAATGTCTACTTTCGCTGTCCTTGCTTTTATTGCCTTACATATACATCCTCGGAAAGATGTGCTTTTAAACTTAAAAAGATGACCTTTCAAACTATGGCACATTGTTTGGATGCAGGGGTTGTTGAAATTATCCAATGAGTTGAAACATAGGAAGCGTTATGACTAGTAACAGCATAAAATGTGTACGCAATAAATGTTAGCTATATTTAATATTAACTTATTGAAATCTTTCCCAGTGGGCTATGATCTGTAAGAAAATATCTAAGTTCCTGAATCTGACATTCAAACTTTCCAGTATCTGACCCCAATCTGTTTTTCAAACTATGTTCCATAGCTTAATTACAAGAGTTTATCTCACCAGCCGTGCTGGTTTAAAATAAACCAGAAATAAGTAGTATCTGTCCATCCTCACGATGCAATTTTTGCCTACAACATTGGCCTTGCTTCTGTGCCCTGCCTATTTCCTTCATCGTTGCTTATTAAATTTTAGATCTAGTCCCCAGACTAGATCAAGCCCAACCCTTTCCTGGTCACTCTAGCTCACAGGATTCGCTGTTGCTTGGTTTTTATAATGCCTGCCATCTGGATTAGTAAGTTTGTACTAATATTACTCTAAATTAATTATCTTTTTGTTTTCATATCCAAAACTATATTTTTATTTATGTTTTTCTCATGCTGTCCTTTTACTAGAGAATACACATTAGTGATCCCCCGCCCCGCCCCACCCCCCCCACCCCCCCCCCGGGACCTTAGTGTTTGGAAAACCGCCACGGCATCGAAAATCAAAAGCTAAGTCCGGGGGAAATTAATATTTATTAATTGACTTTGAAAACTCGATACATGACTTGGAAAATAAATACACATAATAGAAAAAAATTTTTTGCCTCAGTCTTTCAAGTATCTGGGACTACAGGTGTGCACCTCTGTGCCTGGCTAAATTTTAAATTTTCTGTAGAGATAGGGTCTTCTTTGTTGCCCAAGCTGGTCTCAAACTCCTACATTCAAGAGATTCTCCCAGTTTGGCCTCCCAAAGTGCTGGGATTATAGGCATGAACCACTGTGCCTTTCCCCCTCCTTTCTTTAATGGACCATTTCTAGTCAACTTTAACAGAACCTATCTGGATAACAAGCCAGGGAAACAACAATAGTGTGTGTTTTTCTTAAGGCTGTCCACCTAAATTGCCTGTGAACTATGCTGCACTTGCTTGCATCCAGTTTTTCCTCTGCCTACTGTCCAGAGGTTGCAATTCTCCAAACACCTCAGCATGAAGGACATACTTTAAGTTCTATTTTCTAGAGAGCCTGTTCGATGAATTTCTAGTCTATTACCAACATTATTAATACGTGAAATGGAAAGACTAAAACAAGGAACTTTAATAAGAGAATCTACAGCACTACCGATTGTTTCAGTCATTTATAGAATTTAATGTTTACAATAGTTGTCTAAAATGTTATTGATTCTTAAGGATGAGAAATATGAATGTAAAAGAGTTAAAGAGATGTCCTCAAGGTGCAATGATTTAAACTCAAGACGCACAAACTCTTGGTACACTGCATTGCAAACGATTCTTCCAAGATTAAGATCATAAAAGTCTTACTATTTACACACCATCACTGGTGCAATGTTTAGGCACACAGTCCTTACGTTGTCCTAGAGAAGGAAGCCTCCTGGGTTAGTTTCTTTCCCAGACACCTATGGAGCATCCTAGACCACGTTTCACAGCCTGTACATGCTTTCACCTTGTTCAGTGTTTGGCCAGGAGGAATCTCCTTGTATAACATGGGTCATGAGACTCCAGAAGACCTTGGATGCTCTCAGAAGCTGGTCAATCCACGTGCCTCATAGATTTGAAAGCTTGCAACAATCTGGATATAATCTGATTCAACATTTAAGTATTATATCACCTCTCCCTTCATTTATGAAAGATCTCTGAGGAAGATGGCTTCAAGTCTCTCTCAGCAGATAATTCAGATGCTAATATTCTTTCTAGTCAGCTTTTCATAAAGTTGAAACTAAATTTTTGCAGCAATGAAAACTCATTTCTCTTAGCATTACTCTGGGACATAACACAAACTTGCAAAGATAGATTATCTGGCAGATGAATTTCAAAAACATCAATAGTCACAGGCTTATAATTTAATAATAAGACCAAGAAAAAAATAAGTACTTAAATCAATAATCTATGAAAAGCTGCTAATTGCAGTGTCCCAGAAGGCACTCACCAAAATGGAAAATGTGCAACATGAAAGAATGGTGTTGGGTGTGACCTTGAAAAAGAGGGGAAAATATTGCTACAAATCACGAGTCCACAGCTAAACACTGAATACCTGCTCTGGGACACTGCTAAACTCTGAATACCTGCTCTGGGACACGCGTGAAGATTATAGTCAGTAAATTGCCCAAAATTTCTCTGTTATTTAGTTTTAGAAACAATATTCAAAACACTCAGCAAGCCCAAGGCGAGGCACTTCACAATGATTATGCTCTTAGCAATTCAGAATGATGAAAAGAACTAGAACAAGAGGGAAATTATTTCCATGAGAAATTTGCGGGCCAACTTTTTTCACTTCTATAACATATTCCACTCGAAGCAGGAACAGACCATTACAGACAGACACTGTTGGTTCTGTAGTCAACAGGTATTCCCTTTCTTCTTTTGAAATAGAACCTTAATTGTTTTCCAGTATTGCCAGGAGGAGGCATGTGCCACAGGTGGGACTGTGTCCATGCCCAGCCCTGGAAAGTAAATTTGGATTAATTTAAACCAGCCATAATCATTCTATCTTCTTTGACAGTGGTAGACTTGGGATTCAGTCTTGGCCAGTAAGATAATAAGTGCTGTCCCCTGCATTGGTTTTATGAGGTTGTTATGGCTGGAAAGCAGCAGCCATCAAATTACCATGAGAACACAAACTTGAACATTGTGCAAATAACTTGAGTAGGCAGTGTTAAAATACAGGACTGTGCTTGCAGGTTTATGAGTTAACTATACTGGAACTGCTAGGCTTCCCCAGTTGAGAAAGAACTGCATTAAATGTTGGGCTTCTGGAAAGTGATTGTAGTAAAGAGAACAAATAGGAAATTTAGCTTATTTTTCTCCCCCCCCCCCCCCCTCTCCTCCCCCTCCTCTCCCCTCCCTTCCCCCTCCTCTCTCCTTCCCTTCCCTCCCCCTCCTCTCTCCTTCCCTTCCCTTCCATGCCCTGCCCTGCCCTTCCCTGCTCTGCTCTGCCCTGCCCTCCCCTCCCCCCTCCCTTCCCCTCCCCTTCTCTCCCCCCCTTCCCCCTCCCCTCCCCTTCTCTCCCCCTTCTCTTCCCTTCCATGCCCTGCCCTGTCCTTCCCTGCCCTGAACTGCCCTCAACTGCCCTCAACTGCCCTCCCCTCCCCTCCCCTCCCCTCCCATCCCCTTCTCTCCCCTTTCTCTTCCCTTCTTTCATCCATCCTACTTTAGTGGTGGTGAAAGAGGTAAATAAAAAATCAAAATATTCTGTGTTAGCTTATTCAGTACAAAAAAGTTTTCTAATCAAGGAGGTGAGAAAGAATGATAGTGCTAATATGTGAAGCAACAACAGCAGCAAAAAGTTATCCTATAGCTGAGCACTAGTGAGGTAGAAGTGAGTATCTGACTGAAAAGAACTCCTTTTATATGGTATTAATGTCCACTAATATGGGAAATATGAGAACATTTTAAAAACGCAGAAAACCGTGTCCAAATATATGAAAACACAATTCACTTATAAGTCAATTTTTTTTTTTTTTTGAGACAGAGTCTCGTTCCGTCACCAGGCACCAGGCTGGAGTGCAGTGACACGATCTTGGCTCACTGCAACCTCCGCCTCCTGGGTTCAAGCAATTCTCCTGCCTCAGCCTCCGGAGTAGCTGGGACTACAGGCACGTGCCACCATGCTCAGCTAATTTTTGTATAAATCAATTTTTTTTTGAAGAAAAGCGGGATAAGAAAAATAATCAAACTAAAGAGAAAGAGGGATTGACCCTTGTCCCAAGGCTCTCATGAATCATAATATAAATTAACACAGAGCTTCTTCTCTGCACACGGGGGATGGTAGCACATGCTCCGTTAATTCTCAAAGTATTAATACAATAAAATAATAAATGGTAAACTCCTTTGAAAAGCATAACGTTAATATTAATCATCCTCATAATAACATGCTATGACAAATGTATTTCATTTAGGCAATACTTAGTTTATCACATTTAAAACATATTACTTCAAAGGAAATATTACAAACATCATTTTTCAAAGAAGGAAACTAAGGCTTAGACATATTCTTATTCATCTAAATGTACATAGCTAATTAAATACAGAAGTATTTCTAACCCACAATTTCATATGTATGGAAATCTAGTGAAGACTTTTCATCTTTCTTTTATCCCCTTCCTCCATTTACAATGGATGTGTCCAATCTGCTATCTATTTTTTCCGTACACAGTAGGGTAGAGACTTGGCCATTAGGGTTTTCTCAACCCATCTCTTATCAAATTCAGGAGTGGTTGACTCTATGGAGGTTAATTGTTGCCAAGAGAATCTACCTTTATCCCTCAAACTCAAGGACAGTTTAGACCATTCAAACATACTGGACACATTTCATATCTAACTAGAACATAAAGTGGTCTCCTGCATGAACTCCTCCATACACTTATAGAAATGCAAGTCTGTTCATTATTAATCTTATGATATGGAAAATAGTTCATTTGTATGGAAATAGCTGAATTGGGATGATGTGTTCCTTGTTGAAAATGGAACATAGATTTCTGATTAAAAGTCAAATCTCTCTCTGAAAAGGTCAAAAACGATGGCTTCAGATAAAATTATTTCAGCTCTATTTTATGCAGGTCACTGATGAAATGCCCTGTCAAAATGTGATTGGTTTCCTGGTGTTTCTGTGTGATTGGAAATTAAGAAAATCCCCTGCCACTTAAAAGTTTTAAAAGTAGATACATGTTGAACACCTAGATACATTTTGGATGTATATAATTTGTGTTTTATAAATATGCAATAAATTTGAAATCCATTAAATAATAAAGTTTTATATACACACATAAAATTATGATTCCAAATTATCCATACTATTACATATTGTGTAAATTAAGGTTATAGTGAGCATTATATACAATATCTAATAAAATTGAATATCAGCTATTTTATGACTCAGCACTTAAATATATGGCTGTGTGTATAAAAAGGACTACATAGATCCTTGAATACATGCAGAAAAATGCATGTGTAAGCAATATTCATAATAACAAAACTGGAAATAATCCAAATGTCCATTAGCAGTAGAGTGGAAATATAAATCCTTATATATTCATAAATGATATGCTATAGAACCATGATAGAAGCACACCATAGTAACATGCAAGACAATGGATGGATTTCACAGATACAGCATTGTACAAAGCTACTCAAACACAGAAGAAGGCGTATGTATAATTTCATTCATGTAAAGAGTAGACAAATTTTACCTACGGTGTTAGAAGATAGAAAATGTCTCTTGAGGGCTTTGGAAATATTAATTGGGAACTGTTATGATGAAATGTCTGGGATTCTGGAAATGCTCCCTTTATTGATCTCTGTGCTGCACATATTGGTAAAAATTCACAAGTTGTAAACTTAGGAGTTGTGTGTGTTAGTGTAGTACTTGAATACCCAATTAATTTAATCAGAGCTCTTGATTTTGTAATTCGATATTAGAGAGAATAATTCCACCGATTTAGTGCTGACTTGATATTTTAAGAAGCTTGTGAAAGGGCAATCCAGAGTAGCCTAGTTTATATTTCCTATGACTAGCTCCACAGTAACTAGTAGATGGAAGTAGGGTTTCCACGTTCTCTGTAAACTATAGGAGTTGGCCAGCGGTAAATTTAAAACCAACTTTGATGCATATTTATAATAGTAAGATATATTTGAATTTCATTCCAATTATTATACTGTTGAAAGAAAATACATACCCACCACTGTCTTTATTAGAAAAGTACTGTTGAATTATTTTAGTTAATACAGCTTTCTTCTATCTGGAATGGGTTTTTAATCTACAATTACATTCCAACAATAGTAATGATTAAACTACGACCATTTAGGTACAATTAATGTTGCATTGCGGGCTGCTTTTTTAATTTTTACAGAAAGAATAATAATAAGTTTTTTATTATTGCATTTATGAAAACATTGACTTTTATGTAGGTTATTTTGTATACAGTTTGTCATGCATGGTGTGCCCAGAGATCTTTGAACCAAGCAAGATTTCACAGTTTTCTTTAAAAAGTTGTTCTTTGAGGGATAATGGTTTTCGTTACGAAGTTACTTTAAATTATTCCTTTTATTTTCTTGCCAATGTTCTTAACTGTATTTTAATGATTTTGATTTCTAGATAATGATATTCATTCTCACAGACAAGACAGCTCAAATTCCAACTAACTATTTTATGCATTGACTTTCTCATTACATTATCTTTTGATATAGGAAGTTTTTTTTTTCCTCTCTGATTTTTGAAATCAGAGGGCTTTGACTCTTGATTATCTAAGGGATGTTCCAATTGAGGTAGCCCAGTTAAGTGGAGTGTATCACTAATGAAGTCATTTAGATGATAGCCCTGAAGGGGAAGTAGACCTTACTCATAAATCAGGGGAGCTCTCTTGTAAATATCTCCCAAGAGCCTGGAGACATAAACGTTTGGATCCCTCCCTTCAACAGTCAATATCAATGAATCAATAAAATTGAAGCACTTTCTCAACTGATGAGAGGCTTAACTACAAATATCTGACTTTTCAGAATTTCAACACTATTGGTAATATGTGAAATGCATTGCAATATATGTTATGTACTCTTCAATTTATTATTTCAAAGGAAAGCTCAAATTAAGTACACAGTGCCTAAAATATGGCAGACACTGTGTACAATGCCTGAAATGTAGGGATGAATACGACACAGTCCAATGCCTCAGGTAATTTACAGTTAATTGAGGAAAGGTGCTGTGTGTAAAGATTCATTAATCACAAATTAGCAGTTCAAGTGCATTACAAAAAATTACATGCAAGACAGAGATGGCAGAAAGGAGAAAATGAATAACTATAAGAATAACTCACAGGTGGATGTAGAAATTAGACAAAGGTTTTGGAGGAATCAGAATCTTTGTATAGCATACCTTCCAATTTCCCTTCTTATCTTTTCCATGTAGCATTTTTTTCCTGTCCTTATAAATGTTGTTTATAAGGTATGATGGTTAGCTTAGTGTGTCAACTTGACTGGGGTAGAGGATATCCAGAGAGCTGATGAAACATTATTTCTGGATGTGTCTGTGAGGGTGTTTCTAGAAAGGATTAGCATTTGAATCAGCAGACTGGGTAAAGAAGATCCACTGTCCCAATGTGAGCAGGCATCATCCCACCCTTGGAGGGACTTCTCAGCCTTTATAACCCTGTGAGCCAAGGCCCATAATAAATGTCCTCTTATATATTCACATACATCCTATTGGTTGTGTTTCTCTAGAGAACACTGACTAATACTGGCTAATTCTTATCGTCACCAATAAACTTCATTTTCAAATTAGTTTAAGTACTTTTTGTTTTTTGTCTGTTTTCTGAATGCCTCTGCTGCTTTGCCAGTGATAGATCATCTCTCCTCTTCAAAACGTCCTTTCCTGTAGCCTCTGTGCCAAAACCCTCT
The DNA here is from genome assembly GCA_036589455.1 of Ateles fusciceps. Taxonomy (NCBI): domain Eukaryota; kingdom Metazoa; phylum Chordata; class Mammalia; order Primates; family Atelidae; genus Ateles; species Ateles fusciceps. Next base: position 3,678,013 of record JAZHEH010002555.1, on the reverse strand, counting down.
GCTGGTTTCACTCCTATATCTCTGAGAAAATTTAAAAAAATTTTTCTACTAAAGGTTTTTATTTTTGTTTCTTCATAAAAATTACCCAAACTCTTTGGTTTTAGCACTTCTCAGTCTACATAGTCTTAACATAGTTATTATCTCTAGGATTCCCTGAATTTTGTCTCCAACCTATACCTCTCCACAGACCTCCAGACCTATCTTGGAAAACATTTTTTTTTTTTTATTGTGTTTGGGCTCTGGGGTACATCTGCACATCCTGCATCCTGCAAGATTGATGCATAGGTACATGCATGCCATGGTGGTTTGCTGTCTCCACCACCCCCGCCATTGCCTACATCAGGCATTTCTCCCAGTGTTGTCCCTCCCCCATCCTCCTTGATGCCCCCTCCACTGCTGCTGTCTTCCCCCTCCCCTCCCTTCCTGGCTAGCCATATGCAGGAAGATGAAACTGGATCCCTTCCTTACACCTTATACAAAAATTAACTCTAGATGGATTAAAGATTTAAACATAAGAACTAACACCATAAAAACCCTAGAAGAAAACCTAGGCAAAACCATTCAGGAGCATTGGCACAGGCAAGGACTTCATGACCAAAACACCAAAAACAATGGCAATAAAAGCTAAAATAGATAAATGGGACCTCATTAAACTTCAGAGCTTCTGTACAGCAAAAGAAATAATCATTAAACTGGCAACCAACAGAATGAGAAAAAATTTTGGCAATCTACCCATCAAACAAAGGGCTAATATACAGAATCTACAAAGAACTACAGCAGATTTACAAGAAAAAAACAAACAAAACTATTCAAAAGTGGTCAAAGGATATGAACAGTCACTTTTCTAAAGAAGACATATGTGGCCAACAAAGAGATGAAAAAATGCTCATTATCATTGGTCCTTAGAGAAATGCAAATCAAAACCACATTGAGATACCATCTCACGCTGGTTAAGAATGGTGATCATTAAAAAATCTGGAGACAACAGATGCTGGAGAGGATGTGCAGAAAAAAGGAACACTTTTACATTATTAGTGGGAGTGTATATTAGTTCAACCATTGTGGGAGACAGTGTGGTGATTCCTCAAGGACCTAGAAATAGAAATTCCATTTGAGCCAGCAATCCCATTACTGGGATACACCCCAAAGGATTATAAATTGTTCTATCATAAAGACACATGAACATGTACATTGTGGCACTGTTTATGATAGCAAAGACCTGGAACCAACCCAAATGCTCATCAAGGATAGACTGGACAAAAAAATTGTGGCACATATACACCATGGAATACTATGCAGCCATAAAGAACGTTGAGTTCGTGTCCTTTGTAGAGACATGGAAGAACCTAGAAACCATCATTCTCAGCAAACTGACAGAAGAACAGAAAAGTAAACACCGCGTGTTTTTACTCATAGGCGGGTGATGAACAATTAGAACACCTGGGCACCAGGAAAGGAACAACACTCACAAGGCTGAGCGGGAAACATTTTTAAAATGTATGCTCACACACAAACACACACACAGACACAGACACACACATTTCATGAATAAACATTGAAACTAAGTTTTGAAAGGTAAATAAGAAGTTGGCAAATGGAATGAGAACAAAGAAAGGTAGTTGACAGGAAAAAAATGTATGAAACCGGACTGAAGTCTAGAAGCATGAAATGACAGTTTGAGTTGTAGAATCACACTTTGCTTTTGCTATTGTATAAAAATACAACAGGAACGTGGCAGGAAATAATGTCATAAAGATAAGGAGTACCAAATTTAAACTAAAAGAATAAACCAAAATATATATAGCATACTTAAACATTGGGATTATATTTTTTTAATTCCTACATGAGATGCAGTGTGTGAATGGAGAGTTTTAGGAAAGAAATGACAAGTCATAACAAGGTATATGTGTGTGTGATAGATGAAAATGAGACAGCTAGAAGGTGGTTTGCCTCAAACTCTATCATTTTCCATCCATCAGCTTCCACCATGAGGACCATGGTGTTGTCCTCTGCATCGTTTATAACACCTCACCTAAGGTCCAGGCCTATTCAGGTGTCAGGCTTAGTCTACTGCCAGTTTAAGAATAGCCAAAAATTCCTCAGAAAAAAAAAAAAAAAAAAAAAAAACTTTAAAATTTTGAGTAGCACACCCTATCAGGAAAGCAAACAGAAAAACACAACTTTAGAGTATCCCAGTAAATGCATATTTATTTATATAATAATGCATTCTGTGCAGCAGTGACATGCAACAAATCTTATAAAATCTGCACTAGATAAATTTTAAAATTATTTTGAAACGTAAAAGTGTTGTTAACTAATCAATGCCTTTTATTTTAAAGATCATTTTATTAAAATGTATATGTGTGGTTTCAGTATACACATTGATTTTTATATAAATATTTGAGTACTTGATAGATATAAAATTTATATATATGTAAGACCGTGAAACAATTTACAAAATATCTGCTTAGGCATGGTGCTTATTAACAATGGTGGTAATGTACCTGTATTCACATTTTAAGTAGTTTTTTTATTGTTATTACAGTTTTACTGTTTCTTGTTGTTAAATCTGATTAGAGTCTCATTTATTCACCACCATGTTTCAAGTGAAGCATTTATGCTAGAATTAGAAGTGTCAGCTCTGACAAATTTTATTGTTAGTTTAGCTTGCATTATTGATATTATCTTCAATTTATAATATCCTTGCAGGTGTCTTTTGAAGTTCTTTGTCTATGTTGTAAGTGTTATCTGAGTTGAAATTATACCAAATTATAAATTCATTTATCCAGGCAGACAAAAGCTGAAATACATTGCAATATACTGAAAATAGATACATGAGGGTACCACTTTGAATCCTTTACCCTTTGAAATTCTGACCAACAGAAACAGATAAAGTGAAGGGCTTGAAGTATAATTTCAAAAGTGAATTATAAAAAGAGTGTTCTCCAAATACAAAATAAACACTTTTCAAAAATTTTATTTATTTGTATATCTTCTTTTGAGAACATCTATTCCGACTTTATGCCGATTTTATTTTATTTATTTATTTATTTTACAATCATTTCAATTTTTTTTTATTGTATTTGGGCTCTGGGGTACATGTGCACGTCTTGCACCTGGCAAGATTGTTGTATAGGTACATACATGCCATGGTGGTTTACTGTTATCCCTCCACATCCTCCCTTCCCCCATTCTGTCCCTCCCTCTCCATCCCCCCACCTAGGCCTGTGAGTGTTGTTCCCTTCCCTGTGCCCAAGTGTTCTCATTGTTCATCACCCACCTATGAGTGAAAACATGTGGTGTATGGTTTTCTGTTCTTGAGTCAGTTTGCTGAGAATGATGGTTTCTCGATTCTTCCATGTCTCTACAAAGGACACGAACTCAACATTCTTTATGTCTGCAGAGTATTCCATGGTGTATATGTGCCACAATTTTTTTGTCCAGTCTATCCTTGATGGGCATTTGGGTTGGTTCCAGGTCTTTGCTATCATAAGCAGTGCCACAATGTACATATGTTCATGTGTCTTTATGATAGAACGATTTATAATCCTTTGGGTATATCCCTGTAATGGGATTGCTGGCTCAAATGGAATTTCTATTTCTAGGTCCTTGAGGAATCACCACACTGTCTCCCACAATGGTTGAACTAATATACACTCCCACCAAGAGTGTAAAAGTGTTCCTTTTTCTCCACATCCTCTCCAGCATCTGTTGTCTCCAGGTTTTTTAATAATCGCCACTCTAACTGGCGTGAGATGGTATCTCAATGTGGTTTTGATTTGCATTTCTCTAACGACCAATGATGAAGAGCATTTTTTCATATGTTTGTTGTCCGCATATTTGTCTTCTTTTGAGAAGTGTCTGTTCATATCCTTCGCCCACTTTTGGATGAGTTTGTTTGTTTTTTCTTGTAAATCTTTTAGTTCTTTGTAGATTCTGGATATTAGCCCTTTGTCTGATGGGTAGATTGCCAAAATTTTTTTCCCATTCTGTTGGTTGCTGGTTTACTCTAATGATTGTTTCTTTTGCTGTGCAGAAGTTCTTAACTTTAATTAGGTCTCATTTGTCTATTTTTAGCTTTTGTTGCCATTGCTTTTGGTGTTTTAGTCATGAAGTCCTTGTCTGTGCCAATGTCCTGAATGGTTTTGCCTAGGTTTTCTCCTAGGGTTTTTATGGTATTAGTTCTTATGTTTAAATCTTTAATCCATCTGGAGTTAATTTTTGTATAAGGTGTAAGGAGGGGGTCCAGTTTCAGTTCTGCCTGTGGCTAGCCAGTTTTCCCAGCACAATTTATTAAACAGGGAATCCTTTCCCCATTGCTTGTTTTTGTCCAGTTATCAAAGATCAGATGGTTGTAAATGTGTGGCGTTGCTTCAGAGGCCTCTGTTCTGTTCCACTGATCTATATATCTGTTTTTGTGCCAGTACTATGCTGTTTTGATTACTGTGGCCTTGTAGTATAGTTTGGAGTCAGGTAGCATGATGCCTCCAGCTTTATTCTTTTTGCTAAGGATTGTTTTGGCTATGCAGGTTCTCTTTTGGTTCCATATGATGTTTAAAGTGTTTTTTTTTCCAGTTCTGTGAAGAAGGTCAATGGTAGCTTGATGAGGATAGCATTGAATCTATAAATTACTTTGGGCAGTATGGCCATTTTCGCAATACTGATTCTTCCTAACCATGAGTGTGGAATGTTTTTCCATCTGTTTGTGTCCTCTCTTATTTCCTTGAGTGGTGGTTTGTAGTTCTCCTTTAAGAGATCTTTTACCTTCTTTGTTAGTTGTATTCCAAGGAATTTTATTCTCTTTGTAGCAATTGTAAATGGGAGTTCACTCGTGATTTGGTTCTCTGTTTGTCTGCTATTGATGTATAGGAATGCTTGTGATTTTTGCACATTGATTTTTTATCCTGAGACTTTGCCAAAGTTGCTTATCAGCTTACGGAGGTTTTGGGCTGAGATGATGGGGTCTTCTAAATATACAATCATGTCGTCTGTAAATAGTGACAATTTGACCTTTTCTCTTCCTAATTGAATGCCCTTTATTTCTTTTTTCTTGCTTAATTGCTCTGGCTAGAACGTCCAATACTATATTGAGTAGGAGTGATGAGAGAGGGCATCCTTGTCTATTGCCATTTTTTAAAGGAAATGCTTCTAATTTTTGCCCATTCAGTACAATATTGGCTCTGGGTTTGTTGTAAATAGCTTTTATTGTTTTGAGATATGTTCCATTGATACCTAGTTTATTGAGAGTTTTTAGCATAAAGGGCTGTTGAATTTTGTCGAAGGTCTTCTCTGCATCTATTGAGATAATCATGTGGTTTTTGTCTATGGTTCTGTTTACGTGGTGAATCACGTTTATAGATTTGCATATGCTGAACTAGCCTTGCATCCCTGGGATGAAGCCTACTTGAACTTGGTGGATAAGCTTTTAGATGTGCTGTTGCAATTGGTTTGCCAGTATTTTATCGAAGATTTTTGGATCAATGTTCATCATGGATATTGGCCTGTAGTTTTTTTTTTTCTTTTTAGGATGATGTTGGTCTCATAGAAAGAGTTAGGGAGGATTCCCTCTTTTTGTATTGTTTGGAATAGTTTTAACAGGAATGGCACTAGCTTCTCTTTGTATGTCTGGTAGAATTCAGCTGTGAACCCATCTGGACCTGGACTTTTTTTGGTTGGTAAGCTATTAGTTGCTGCTTTGACTTCAGATCTTGTTATTGGTCTATTCAGGGTTTCAACTTCTTCCTGGTTTAGACTTGGAAGTGTGCAAGTGTCCAGGAATTTATCCATTTCTTCCTGATTTACTGGTTTATGTGCATAGAGTTGTTTGTAGTAATCTCTGATGGTAGTTTGTATTTCCAAAGAATCTGTGGTGATCTCCCCCTTAATCATTTTTTATTGCATCTATTTGATTCTTCTCTTTTCTTTTTTATTAGTCTAGCTAGGAGTCTGTTTATTTTGTTGATCTTTTCAAAAAACGAGCTCCTGGATTTATTGATTTTTTGAAGGGTTTTTTGTGTCTCTGTCTCCTTCAGTTCTACTCTGATCTTAGTTATTTCTTGTCTTCTGCTTGCTTTTGAGTTTTTTTTATCTTGCTCCTCTAGCTCTTTCAATTTTGATTATAGGGTGTTGATTTTAGATCTTTTCTTATTTCTCATGTTAGTATTTATTGCTATAAATTTTCCTTTAGACACTGCTTTAAATGTGACCGATAGGATCTGGTACATTGTGTCTTCATTCTCGTTGGTTTCAAAGAACATTTTTATTTCTGCCTTCATTTCATTGTTTATCCATTTGTCATTCAGAAGCAAGTTTTTCAGTTTCCAGGTGAATGTGTGGTTTTGAGTGCTTTTCTTAATCCTGAGTTGTAATTACTATGCTGTGGTCTGAGAGACTGCTTGTTATTATTTCTGTTTTTTTGCATTTGCTGAGGAGTGATTTACTTCCAATTACGTGGTCAATTTTGGAGCAAGTGCAGTGTGGTAATGAGAAGAATGTGTATTCTTTGGATTTGGGATGCAATGTCCTGTAAATGTCTATTAGGTCCACTTGGTCCAAATCTGCGTTCAAGTCCTGGATATCCTTGTTGACTTTCTGTCTCATTGATCTGTCCAATATTGTCAGTGGAGTGTTAAAATCTCCCACTATTATTGTGCGGGAGTCCAAGTCTCTTTGTAGGTCTTTAAGAATTTGCTTTATGTATCTGGGTGTCCTGCATTGGGTGCATAAATGTTTAGGATAGTTAGCTCTTCTTGTTGCATTCATCCTTTTACCATTATGTAATGCTGTTTGTCTCTTTTGATCTTTGTTGGCTTAAAGTCCATTTTATCAGAGACTAGGATTGCTACCCCTACTTTTTTTTGCTCTCCATTTGCTTGATAAATCTTCTTCCACCCCTTTATTTTGAGTCTATGTGCATCTTTGCATGTGAGAAGGGTCTCCTGAATACAGCACACCAATGGGTATTGACATTTTATCCAGTTTTCCAGTCTTTGTCTTTTGATTGCGGTGTTTAAGCCATTTATATTCAACGTTAATATTGTTATGTTTGAATATGATTCTGCATTTTGTTACTGGCTGGTCATTTTGCCCATTAATTGATGTGGCTCCTCTTATTACATCATTATTCTTTGCCATTTGGTACATTTTTGCAGTGGCTGGTACTGGTTGTTCCTTTCCCTGTTTAGTACTTCATTCAGTAGCTCCTGTAAGGCAGGTCTTGTAGTGATATCTCTCAACAACTGCTTGTCCATAAAGGATTTTATTTCTCTTTCACTTATGAAGCTTAGTTTGGCTGGATATGAAATTCTGTGTTGAAAGTTCTTTTTTGTAAGGATGTTGAATATTGGCCCCACTCCCTTCTAGCTTGCAGGGTTTCTGCCGAGAGATCCTCTGTGACTCTGATGGTATTTCCTTTGTGGGTGAGTCAACCTTTCTCTCTGGCTGCCCTTAGAATTTTTTCCTTCATTTCAACCCTGGTGAATCTAACAACTATGTGCCTTGGGGTTGCTCTTCTTGAGGAATATATTTGTGGTGTCTCTGTATTTCCTGGATTTGAATGTTTGCCTGCCTTGTTAGCTTGGGAAAGTTCTCTTGGATAATATCTTGAAGAGTGTTTTTCAACTTGGATTCATTCTCCCCATCACATTCAGTTATGCCAATCAAACATAGGTTAGGTTTTTTCACATAATCCCATAGTTGTTGGAGGCTTTGTTCTTTTTCTTTTTACTCTGTTTACTCTAATCTTGATTTCTCATTTTATTTCATTGATTTGATCTTCTATCTCTGATATCCTTTCTTCTGCTTGATCAATTCGGCTGTTGAAACTTGTGTATGACTTGCAAAGTTCTCATGCTGTGTTTTTCAGGCTCCATCAAGTCATTTATGTTCTTCTCTAAGCTGGTTATCCCAGTTAGCATTTCATCTAACCTTTTTCCAAGGTTCTTAGTTTCTTTGCACTGGGTTAGAACACAGTCTTCTAACTCAGAGAAGTTTGTTATTATCCACCTTCTGAAGCCGGCTTCTGTCAATTCATCAGATTCATTCTCTGTCTTTTTTGTTCCCTTAATGGTGAGGAGTTGTGATCCCTGGGAGAAGAGGTGTTTGGTTCTTTGATGGTTTCATCCTTTTTGTGTTGTTTTTTTTTTCCCATCTTCGTGGATTTATTTCCCTTTAATCTTTGAAGATGGTGATTTCAGTAGTCTCTAAGTGACGTTTTTTTCTGTTGAGGTTGGAGCTGTATCTTTTTTGGCCTGTAGAGGGTGTTGCTGGGCTCTCTCGGGTTCAGTCGAGTTGTTGGGTGGGTGGTCCTTCCCTGGAGTTTGTTTGCAGGTGAGATTGGCCCCACTTTCCCAGTGGTGACTCTCCTTCCCCAGCTGGATCTTCCTAGTTGGGGTCAAGCTGGTGTATTTGCTGCCAAGCTCTCTAGAGAGGGCTTCAGTTTCAGTTCTGTGGAGGTGGGGCCTGTCAGGACTTATGGTCTGTTTCCCTGCTTTCAACTCTGCCTCCCTCTGTGGGATGGTCTGTGGGATGGTCCGTCCTGCTGGCATTAGTCCAAACTCCTGCCCAGGTCCCTGCGACAACTTGCCACACCCGCTGGACTGCTGCTCAGGTTTGCATCGACTGCCCACAGCACCCCACCATCTGGCAGGGCTCTCATGGACCGTGGGTTGCGGGAGGGGATGAGGTAAGCACAGGATCCAAAACAGAGCACCGAGGGGGTGAAGTCTCCCAACCCCAGATAGCAGATAAATAACATAGCTTCATCCTTTAAGGGTTTTGAAGTCTCTGAAAGATAACGCAGAGAGCATAACAAAGTCTAGGGAATACATGAAATTCTCTTCAGACTTTTATTATTTTCTCAACAAGTTATTGTGGACTTATTTTGGGTTGTTTGGGAAATAGATTCCAATCTGCATTTTTATAATATTATTTATATGGGGGGGAAAGAGAAAGAGAGACCCAATGAAGTATATAAAAGTAACATAACCGAAGCCTGTAAGGTTACAGTGTGACACAGAGTAGAATATGACAAATCTTCCTGGAAATATGTTAGGAAAAAATTCAAAGAGAAAGTGATACCTTAAATCTTGATTATTAGAAAACCTTCTTGAGGTGGACAAGATGGAGAAAAGCATGGCAATTGAGCTAGCAGCGAAGGCCAGTGTGAGATTTTAAACATCACTATATGTCTGGAGGAATAGATGTGGTTCTAGGTGTGAAATGGAGTATGAGAAAAAGGAAGGCTCGAGAAATCCACGAAAGACAGAATAATGTGAGTCTTCTAAATTGCATGAAATATTTTGGACTTTGTCAATGACAGACATCCTCTAACACACCGCAGGCCCTCTTCATGAAGAAGGGAGACGCCAATGTGGCTTTTTCCATATCAGAATCACTGATGACTTCAATTATACAGTCCTGACTTCAGCTGACTTTTGATATATACATTGTTCACAATGCTATTAGCTTAGCACCTTCTACACTCCTATCAATTTTTATCAGTAATTATCTTCATCATTGCTATCAGCTAATTGGGCAGGTTGTAAATAGACTTAAAGTTCGTTAATCTTAAATCTTTAATAGTTAAATATTGTTATCACCTGGTACCAAGGGGTTGCTATGGGGCAATATGGAGAAAGCAGGTAGAGAATCATTGTCAAGGATTGTACTGGATTCTTAGACACTTGATCACTTTGGATGAATTGTTCCATCTCTGCTTGCCTCAGTTTCATCATCAATAGAATGGAAATTAAAAGCTTCAATTCTTCTCACAGTTGCCTTTAAGAATTAAGTTCTAATGGATACACATAGGCAAAAGTTTAACTGTCGACTCAGGATAAGAATGAAATGTAGGGGCTGGGTGCGGTGGCTTATGCCTATAATCCCAGCACTTTGAGAGGCTGAGGTGGGTGGATCACCTGAGGTCAAGAGATCGAGACCATCCTGGTCAACATGGTGAAACCCCATGTCTACTAAAAATATAAAAATTAGCTGGGCATGGTGGCGCACGCCTGTAGTCCCAGCTACTCAGGAGGCTGAGGCAGGAGAATTGCTTGAACCCAGGAGGCAGAGGTTGCAGTGAGCCGAGATTGCGCCATTGCACTCCAGCCTGGGTTACAAGAGCAAAACTCCGTTTCCAAAAAAAAAAAAAAAAAAAAAAAGAATGAAATGTATAAAACTTAGCTATTTAGCTAAAAATATTTCAAAAAAAAAAAAAAAAAATGGACGAACAAAGGCTAAGCAGATCTTTAATAGCCAGGTTGACAAGTGCCCCTCCAGAGATTTTTCCAGAAAGGATGAGGTCCCCAGTGTGAGTGGAGTCATCATGTCTTCACAACTGACATGAGCTAATATTTTAAACATCTAGCTTTGTTCCAAAGTGCTCCTTGCCTGGCACCTTTGAATTGCAATGTGATTTCTCAATTCTGTTTCTACTCATGGAGGGGGAAAGTATGAGCCAAAGGATAAACTCTTACGATCCACAAATGACTGCATTTATAATTTGCAGTGACAAAACTAGAAGTCTGAGTTAAAGTCTTGGTTACTTATGAACCTACTTGTGGGTGTCCTTCTTCGAGTCTACCTTTAAAAAACTAATGTCATCTTTCTCATTAATGTGACTGTTGGTAAAGATCATATTGCTCTTGCTAAATGAACCGCATGTCTTTTGTGCTGATTTGTTTTGGTGGCAGTCCTAGTCCAGAGACTATAAACATGGTTTCTTTCATGTCTCAGAAGGAGCAATTACTTTTGTGTTAATTATTTCACAAGATTGATGTGAGGCATCAGAAAGTTGAAAAGTAACAAATAAAGTAGGCTAGATAACTGCCACTGTTATTCAAATTTCACCTGAGATTATAATTAGTACTTTACAATTTGTGCATTTATACCCTCTAACATCTAAATCACTAATATTCAATATTTAAAAGAATTATCCTACTATTCTACTAGATATTTTTACTAAAGAATTTTCCTAAAAAATTAAATACTAACATTAAAAGAAATGTCTCCTGTAGAATTTTAACCACGATATTAGTGAATTGATACAAGAAAAATACATTAGTCAGGTAATAACTTCATTAATTCACATTTAACACAGTTTCATCCAAGTTCTGCAGTCTTTTAATATTGTGAAAGAATATATCATCTGAAGACCTTTCTGAGTAACAGAAATACATGCCATCATCATTACTACTGAAAAATATTAAGAATATTCTAAATAGTCGTAAGAACTCACAATATTCTAAATTTATAAATAAGGTGATGATAGGAGTATGCCTTTAAAATATCACATAGTAGCAGTACTGCTTACCAGGCCTGACAAAAGATTATTTCTCTGGAAGAATAAATCTAGGTTTGATGGTTTAATTTAGTATTTGAGTAGAGCTCAGTATTGTGAGGTTGCATATTAACTTGTGAATTTATTTTCAGTAGTAAAGATAAGCCCCAGGAATAGATTTTTATTGCCTGATATAGGATTGACTTATTTTAATTTAACCCTTCCTTCTTTCCTTCCTTCCTTCCTTCCTTCTTTTCTTCCTTCCTTCCTTCCTTTCTCTCACTTTCTCTTTTCTCTTTCATGTGCTGCAAATCTCTCATTCTCCAAGCGCTCTTGGCACTAGCTTACTATGTTTACTGGTTCCTTCACTGATGATTTTAATAAATCTTTGATCTTTGGTCTGTGCAATATTTTATCTATTGGTACAGTTCATGTTTTAAAGTGTTATATGTGTATATATACACATATATATGTATACATGTGTTTTTATATGTGTATAACTTATGATAGTGTTTGGATCACAAAAAAACACACAAAATATTAGCTATTAGTGTTATTCTCTTGGTAGTATAACTTAGAGATTAAAGATATAGATTTTAGAATGAGACACACTGGATTTAAATTCAAGCTTTGGGTCATATAAATTATGTAAATTTTATTCTTTAAACCTCTCAAAATTCCTATGATTAATACAGACAGTGACAGCAACTGCCTCCTTTGATTGTTGTGAGGATTAAATACCATTAAGCATTTTAAAGTTCTTGGCAAAATCCTGATACTTCCTAAGTGTTTAATGTTACTATTACTCAAATAAAAGGAACCTGTTCTCAGAATGTGGATGTAATAAACACTGACTGTGATGGATTGTGCAGTACTATATTTACAAGAGAGGAGAAGAACACTTATGCTACTATAGCCATAATAACTAGAATAAAATTATCTGTGTTTTAGCAGATCTCCCATCAAATGCCACTGAAGTTGGTAAAGAAACATTTCCCGTTTTCTTAATGTGCAAATTGCTGAAATGGATTTTCTTAAGTGAAAGATTTCTACTCCTAAATTCTTTTAAGTATGTCCTAGTTCCCAGAAGAGAGATTTAAAATTGCTCCCAGGCACCAGACACACATTTCAAAGTGCAATATTCAGTAAGCCCTTCAGAATCTACTTAATAATGGACACTTGTGTGTGGACATGAGGCTAATATACTTGATATATTGATTATAGTCCTGCTGAAATATGAACGTTTTCTGCCTAACCAAGTGTCCTCAAGAAAGAAATGTAGAATCTCTGCCTGGACCAATTAGAAGGTACACAAATTTGACTTGTCCTACCACATCCCAGAGTTCATATTAATAAAAGAACTGAAGACACTCATTGAATTTTTTGCTTTTTGCTTTGCCCTTGCGCAAATTAAGTAAAGAATGACTGGCCAAGGGCCAAGAGGCATGCCTGTGATTAACTAATGAGAAATCCTTACAAAGGAGATGTCAGTCAGAGTGGAGGGGAACCACGGTTTCAATAAATGGATTTTGATTTGAGCTAGAAAGAAAGCAGGCTAAGATGAGAGGCAGAAACAAGTAAATATGAGCTCATTCCTCACACAGTCTGCTATGATCATGCTTGGAAATAATTTTAAACATAAAGTGGTTTTCATCTACCACCCAACTTGTTCCTAGGCACCAGCCTTTGTGTGTGCAGTATTAACCTAACACAACAGTAATTAAGAAGCTAGCCTACCACCAAACATGCATACCTGTGTGGGAGTGACAACACATGCTGTAAGTACTCTCTGATCAAGAAACTGTTATTGGTTATTATTTTTAAAAATAAATGTGGTTTTGTAGGAGACAGGCTTTATTTTTACACTGTTGTGCAGTCACATATGCTCTGTGTGGCCTTGGGGAACTTCCTTAAGCAATCTAGGCTCAGTTTTCTTATCTATGAAATGTTAATAATATGACCAGAACTTGCGAGAATGCTGTTAACACTAAATAAGAGAAGAAATGCTGAGATCATTCACTGAGGTGATGGATGTAAAAACACAGTTCCTGACACTTAGTATACAGCAAATTGATGTTAGTTTTCTTTTGTTAATCTGTTATGGCTCCCTACTAATTAATCTTAATTAATCCACATTATTTTCTCTCATAATTAGCATAGACCTAACGGCAGTCTTTTCTTGTATACTTATTTTCTGAAAGAGGTCTCTCAAGATGTGTGGCAATCTGAAATGCCAAATTCTGCCCTCTTTGAAAGACCCTGGGCAAGGAAATAGTTCGTAAGGAACTATTTTGTGTGTTTTTTTTGTGATCCAAACACTATCATAGGTTATACACATATAAAAACACATGTATACATATATATGTGTATATGTACACATATAACACTTTAAAACATGAACTATACCAATAGATAAAATATTGCACAGACCAAAGATTTATTAAAATCATCAGTGAAGGAACCAGTAAAAATAGTAAGCTAGTGACAAGAGCGCTTGGAGAATGAGAGATTTGCAGCACATGAAAGAGAAAAGAGAAAATGAGAGAAAGGAAGGAAGGAAGGAAGGAAATAAGGAAGGGTTAGATTAAGGAACTGTGTCTCTCTATGCCAAAGCATACTTGACTGATCTAGAACAGTCTGTTTCCTGAAGCGTGATCGTCAGGGCTTCTTTATCATCCATGACCTCAATGGGTACAGTTTTTACTTTTGAGAAAAACCTGTAAGCTGAGTGTTACATAAGGAGCTGGGAGTCTAAATAGAATATCACACGTTGAGGAATACCCCACCATGTGGTTTTATATAAGTAAAAAGCCAAGTCATGAACCACACAGTCTGTATCTGCTTGATAATACAGAGAGAATGGTCTGTGGTTCGATGTTATAAAGAATCTACTCCTACCTTCCAAGTCCCTTCATCTCCACTGGTTGAATCAAGAGTGAGTCTCAGAGGAATTTTCTTGAGTCCTAAAGCATGTGTTCTGCCATGTTCCGGAATTTCTCCATATTTTAACATGACATCTTTGCTAAATCTAGGATGTGCTCACAATCTTGCTCCTGATATTTTAGTAGTCATTACCTGTGCATATGTATTCTTTTAAATATGGTAATTCTTTATTTACTTATATGTATTGGCTGGCTCTTAAACCAGAATATTCTGGTTTACTTTTTCTCATTGCCTTAAGAATCTAGACATTTGTAAGGTACAACTAGTTGGTTAAATTTCCCTAAATTAGAGTTGAATTGTGATATATTTGACCTTATAGCCAGTGTTTGAGAGAAGAATATTTTTTTATTGTTGCTTGTTTTTTGTTTTGATTTTTTTTTTGGAGTGGAGTCTTACTTTGTCGCCTGGGTTGGAGTGCAGTGGAGGGATCTTGGCTAACTGCAATCTCCACTTCCCAGGTTGAAGCAATTCTTCTAGCTGGGATTACAGGCACCACCATCATGCTCAGCTAATTTTTTGTATTTTTAGTAGACACAGTTTCACTATGTTGGCCAGGCTGGTCTTAAGCTCTTGACTTTAAGTGATCCACTTGTCTTGTCCTCCCAAAGAACTGAGATTATGAGCCACCATGCATTCATGAGATGGTGAACATGACCCATCTTATGGACGTTTATTGACTTTTTCTTTCTAACATCCTGGTGCTTGCTGACAGCACACATTGAAAAAGTTGTCAAGGTGTCTGAAATTGAGTCTTCTGTGAGCTCAACAACTTGAAATTCCATGCCCTGGAGCTGATGTGACAGTCGCAACTACGGGGTGCCCAAACTGAGCCCTTTATTGGGGTCATTCTACTGAGGGGACATACAAGACATTTCATAGAAGGTCAATTACTTTTGTCCATTTTATTTATGGAGAAAACACTGATTTGTCTTTAGGGGAATATGAGCTTATCCTGGAAAGTGATTTGTTTTTCTACCACACAGGACCCTAGCCAGCACAAACATTCTGCCTCATGAATTGGCATGGGATTTCACATATGATCACCTCTTATCATGATATTCATTTTATGGATAAAGAAGCCTAGCAATGGACTGAGACTCATGAAACTCTCTGCTATTTCCTTATCATAATCATATCATTGAACACAAAGCCAACTGGCAGACAACACCCTCACAGGTTAATGACCTTTCCTTTAAGATGCAATATAAATCTCAAACTAGCTATCCAGGATCTGTTATGGTTTCCCCATAGCTAGAGTACCAAAGAGGTGGTAGGTGGGAGCTCTATGTATCACTATTACATGTGATACAACATGTAAGAGACTTTTCTCCTTGTCCTCTCAGCCATGGCTTCAAGTGTTCAAAAGTCCTGATGGCCAAGAGAGGATGGCTCCCACCATGAAACACATTTATGGTGAGTTCAAAAGTCCTGATGGCCGAGGGAGGATGGCTCCTACCATGAAACACATTTGTGGTTTTAGAAACTGAATTTTGAAACTGAGATCTTACCATTTGGGGTTCTTCATGCTACTGAATCAAAAAGCAGAGCAGGGGTCAACTGAAGTGGCTGGTGTGAATGATCATAAATACAATGGAGAAACTGGATGAGTGTTACACAGTGGGTGCAAAAAGATATATGTGCATTTCCTGCAGGATTTATCCCAACACCTTGGAGTGTTCTTATTTTTAGTAATAAAGGTCAATTGGACATTGTGGCAACCAAAATAAAACAAGCAAAAAAAAAATAGTCGCTGCTTGGATTTTCTGAAAATTGAGTAATTAGAAAAATATCTAAGGAGCCAAGGATGTAGAAAAGGGCAACAGGAACATAGACTAGCGAGAGAGAAAAGATAGCTACAATTATCAGTTGGGCTTCATGACCAGCTACACAAGCAGGGACTTAGTGACGATGCTTGTGTTAATTTTTTTGTTCATACATGAAGAACATTGGTGATAGTCAACATCAGTCAGACTTCAATATGAGGAATGGAATATTTTGGAATTAATGTCACCATGATATTGATTGGATTTGTTTCACATGCTTTGAAGATATGTTTTTACTTCCAAAGAAAGAACAAGATCAGCACTGCAAAACAAAATAAATGTTCTGTACTGTTTATTCTCTGTTGTGCCCATAGATCCGTTCTCCATCCTTCTCTCCTCAGCTTTGTTCTCTGGAAGGAACACAGCTGTCAACTGTTATTCCAGGCTTCTTATCTTCTGTCTTCTATACTCATAGCATGGCACAGCCATCTTATTCACACAGTCTCTTCTCTGCAAATTAGCAATGAACATGGTTTTCTATCCTCACAGGATATCAGTCAACCTTTCTATCGGAGCTACGATCTTATGAGTTTCCAATATGATTTAGGGCTCCTAATAGCTTCCTTCTCATTCTTACAATGCACTGAGTGCTACACACAACTTCTTGGTATTTTTACAACTGTTCAGACCTATGGAAATAGTCCAGTTTTTAATCTTCACTCAAGTAAACCCTCTGAGTGTGCCATCTGTTTCTTTAAGGATCCTCTGGGGACCCAAATATCTGGTGGATTCTATCCACTAATGTTTTAAGATATCTGCATTTGTAGTTATAAGTGACACTAATCTATTGTTTTCTTTGCGTGCAATTTTGCCAGATTTTGCTACTACTCTGCTGCTGCATCCTGTCATGAATCTCATTGAGTTTTTATAACTCTCTATAAATAAACTGAAGATTTCACAAGAAACTGCAAAGACAGGATACAGAATGTCCGTGTAGTCTTCACCCAGATTTAGCCATATTATTGATTGTTAAAGTTTGCTGATTGGTTTTATCCAACTTTGTTTTTCTTTGCAAACCTACCTATTTTCCATGATACTTTGTCCCCCTTTTTTTTATTATACCAAACCTGTTTATTTATATAGCACTTTGTGTTTTAAATGTGTAATTTATTTTTAAGTTTTGTGGTACTCAGCATCATGTTTGGTGTGTTTTAAGATTCTTGTGCCTGGTGGATTACTTGGTCATACTATCTATAATTTTTGTGCATGCATATGAAACCATATTTACCCATGGCTGCTTCTTCTTTAGCACATCTTCTCCCTGGCTGTGATAGTGTTTCTTTTACCAGTGGTGAAAACATATGAGGCTGCAGCAAACTTTATCCTTGCCTCCTCAGAGGAAAGAATTCAGCTGAGGGGCAGAAGTAGGTTTAAGGCAGAGGGAGAGACTGAGACAAGTTTTAGATCAGGAGTGAGAGTTTACTTAAAAGTTTTAGAGCAAGACTGAAAGGAAGGAAAGTACACTTGGAAGAGGCCATGAGGGATATTTGAGAGACACAAGTGTGCCATTCAGCCCTTGACTCAAGGTTTTATACATTGGTATGATCCAAGGTTTTCTTGATTCTTCCTTTGGGTGGGCTATTGCTCAGCTTCCACATGCACAGTGTTGGTCAGCACTCGGGAGCGTGACTGCATTCATAGTGCATTTACTAGAGTTGTGCACATACTCTCTTACAGCTATTTTTTTTTTAACTGGTTGATTATCTTCAAAGAAAGGTTATACATCTGTCATTTTGCCTCTTAGTGCATATGCTTGTGCCCACTGACCCAACTCCTGAGATCTTATCAGAAAGTTACTATCACCAGCTCCAAGTATTTTGTATCTATTGAGCAACTGTCTTCCCTTGGCACCAGGTGCAATCAATGATCATTTCAGAGAGACAGTTTGACAACCACCTGACCATCACCTGATGATCACCTGTCATTTCTGGGATGGCTCTCTGCTGCCCTCCTCATGTCTGCCTAACTACCTACTCTAACATTTCTAGCGCATGGATGTTGAAAGCCTCTATTGGGTTCCCTGGGTAATCATTGCTCTGAGCCTAGTATTTAAATTAATATCTCAGCTTGGGTGACCCAAATGCAAAGTTCGATTTTATCCATGTGGAGTTTGTATTTCTCAATGAAGACGTCTTTTACCACTAATTTACCTGATGCAGGGCAAACCTTCCTCAGGACAAACCTTCCTCAGGGCAAACTTTCCCTCAGGCCTTCCCTATAGCAGTGGACTCCTTCTTAGGCTTTCTGTCCCCAAGAGGGCACTTCTTTCTGGTTTCAGACTTTTGCTGAGATTTCAGTTTCAGATTCCCACTTCACATGTATCTAAGGCCAAACTTTCTCCCCTTGTATGTTGTTAATTCATTAGATAAATAACAATTTCATATCATTCTCAGCCTTGTTCTGTATTAGTTTGGAAGCTGACTGTGTTGTCTTCAAGTTTTCCTTTGTCTGATACCTAATAATACCTTCTCTTTCTTTTAAACTCAGCTAAAAATTACACCTTAAAGATATGCTATCTATCATTTCTATGTGTTTGCATAATTATGTATACTTTCTTATACATAATTTCTTAGTCTAGTTTTTAGAGTCTAAAAAGCATCTTTTCATGAAATCATACTAGAGATTATTCAATTTAATTCAAGTACAATGTTTTTATATATTTACCTATGTCCTACATGCTTACATCAATAAGACTGACCTGACTCTGTATGAACATGTAAGATTTTTCTTTGAAAATCATAAATGGGAATATTTCTCTTTCTTTCTAGTGCTGTCTACAGACCTGAAGGAAATTCTGTCTCAAGTAACTAACATTTAAAGAAAAGGTAACTTTCCGCTCCTCATTTCCTAAGACAGTCTTTGGTTACTCTCAGTTATTAAACACATATTGGACATCTCTCTGCTTATACCACTCTGCTGAACAATACTAAGAGAGGAAAAAAAGCAATAGGGCAACACTCTCTCTTCAAGTCGTTAGGAGAAAGAAATGATGCAGGTTATCCATTGTAATAGAAGATACAATTTGTTAAGAGTTGTAGTAGAGATAAAAAGTGCTTTACCTTGGCAAAGATGATATTTTCCTAACACAATTGTTACTAGACTTCATGGCAATATCTAAGAAATATGATGAGAAAGAAAAAAAATGGAAAAGAAGCCTAGGAGAGAGAAGGGCAAACCAAAACTCAGAAGTGGGAAAGGACAATCAGCAGCCCAGGAACGGGGAGAAGCCCGTAGTCTGAATATGTGGAGTTGGGTAGAAGACATAAGTTACTTTAGGTCCTGGTGAAGTCTGTGTGGTAAGAGAATGATTTGGATGTTATTTTAGAGTCAGAGCTGCAAAGACAATATAGAAGCAATAGTGGAAATATAAAATCGTCTAAGTAAATCCCGAAGGTCTGAAGATTCATTTCTGTTGGCTCTATTCAGTCAATGCGTGTATTGTAATAAAAAGTAGTTTCCTGCTCTTCTGGGTAGCTGTTGATATGCAACCTAGGAAAACACAATTATCTATTCTATTATGACTGTGAATTCACAAAGAGGGGAGGTATTTACCGAAAACTGCATTCTAAAATTCTAGTGTTCAAAAGCAATTACAAGTATTATTGTTATTTTGCATTTATATAGCTGTATTTTATTTACAAGAGCTTTTACAGTTGTGTGTGTATCTGTGATACTTATTTGCTTTCTCTTTCTGCGTCCTGTGAAGTGTGTCAGGGTTATTGGCCTTACTGTGCAGATTAAACATAGGAGGCAATTAAGATTTAAAGGGAGTTTCAATTTATTTTTGGCTTTGGAAGAACAGTTCACAGGTAACAGGAAGTCCATTTAAAAGGCAAAAGATGGGTTTGCAGAAGATAGCAATAAAAGAAAAACAAATATATTTTGCTTCTAGTAAATTAAGATAAGCTCCATTTCACATTAAAAGCATTTTTGAACACCAAATCCTCCTTTTCCATTAATCAGGAGAGTGTAATGTACTTGCTTAGACCAAAGGATTTTGATGCTGAGACTAAATAAAAAAGAAAGGCACTCTGCAGGCTTGACAAGTAAAGAAAAAAAGCAAGCAACTGGTAGAAATGGAAGGATGTGTAAACAACAAAAATCACCAGGCCCATCATTCCTCAAAAAGAAAAAAAAAATACAGTTATACAGTAAGAAAACTACTTCACAGTTCCAATGCAAAAGGATGGATTTAGACTAAAACAATAATAAACCAATTGATCGTTTTATCAATTCCCATGGATACATTAGATGTTGCTTGTCCTGAAAATTCCAATGTCTATGAAAACACACAAAAAAGGACAGGCAAAAATCTATAAATAACCTATGCTGAGGAAGAAAAAATAAAATAAGGACTGAAGTTTTCATCTAATAAAAATACTACCGCCAAATACCAGCTACAAAACAGACAAAATTTTTTAAATTAAATATTATCAGATATTTGAAGATACTGAAAGCATCTAAATCTAGAAATTTTAAAAACTCAGAATAAAAACGAACAAATGGAAGGAAATTATAAAACCAAAATTAATTCAAGTTTTCAAGAAAAATCAAAGAAGAGGACACAATCACAAGGGTCATGAAAGCTGAATCCCAAGATGATAAAGGAAGAGTGGATTTGACTGGAAAAGATTGAGGGGGATACTTCAAAATATGCAAAGGTTTTAGAACATGAACATAAAATGGGTAATAAACATCAAAATAATGTAAAAGATAGAGAAAGTAAGCATAAATACACAAAAATAAAAATGCTTGGGGAAGAACAGTGAACCAATATACTACTTGTTAACAGTACAAAGTTGATCTTCCACATCTGTGGGTCCCATGTCTGAAATTCAACCAACTGTGGCTAACAAATATTCAGGAAAAAAATTATAAAAAATAAGTATATAACAATAAAAAACACATAAAACCAATACAGTATAACAACTGTTATATGATATTTTTATACCGTATTAAGTATTATAACAAATCTAGGTATAATGTAAAAGATACAAAAGGATGTGTGTAGGTCGTATACAAACACTATGGCATTTTATATCAGGGACTATTACATCTTCAGATTTTGGTATGAGGAGGGATGAAGGTTAGGGAGGTGTCCTGCAACCAATGCCTTGTAGCTACTGAAGGATGACTTTATATAGAACTACTATTTAAAATTATAATATAGGGTGGGCATGGTGGCTCATTCCTGTAATCCCAGCATTTTAGGAGACTGAGGAAGATGGATTACTTGAGCCCAAGAGTTTAAGACCAGTTCAAAATACCATGTCTACAAGAAACACAAAAATTAGTCAGTGTGGTGTTGTGTGCCTGCAGTTCACCTTCTTGGGAGGCTGAGGTGGGAAGATCACTTGAGCCTGGGAGGAAGAGGTTGCAGTGATCTGTGGGCAACAGAATGAGACCACATCATATATATATTTGTATCATCAACTGCATTGTGTCTTGTAGTTCTATGTAGAATAAGTGGTTCTTTTATCTTAATAGAACTAGTAGACAATGAAAAAAATGTAATTATCTAGGTCCTCATAAAAAACAAACGAGTTACATAACAGTGAAGAAAAACAAGGAATAGACTGATTTTGCAAGAGCATTAAGAAATGCAAGGCAACAGCAGAAAAACAACTTCAAGGAACTCAAACATGTGAGTGGAAGAGCACATCGACCTAGAAATAGAACAAAAGTATCATGAATTTCTCCACCAAGTCATTTGTCCCCACTGAAGTTAACTATTTTGATTTCTATCCTCAGAGACCAACTTGCCCTCTATCTGAGCTTCATATAAATGGAATCATACAGCATGTGCTCTTTTATTTCAGGCCTCTTTTGCTCAACTGCATGTTCGTGAGATTCACAGCATATTGTTGTTTCCATTTTCATTGCTATATGGTTACACAGCACTTTATTTCTACATTTTGTTGTTTGTAAATATTTAGATGGTTCTGTTTCAGGTATTAGAAACAGTGCTAGTATTTGCGTACATGTCTTTTGTTGGTCATGTGACCCCATTTCTGCTTGAATATACTAAGAGTTGAGGTATATTGAGAGTGAAAGGTCTGGGTCACAGGAGATTCTGCCAAATTAATTTCCAAGGGAATTCAACCAATGGTCACTTCCAAATGTCACATGAAACTTCTAATTTTCCCACAACCTTGCCTTCTGTCTTCTCTGTAGCCATTTCGCAGATATGCCAGTGAGATCTCATTCAGGCTTTTCTTTACATCTTCCTAATACGCCTAAGAAGACGGAGCACTGTTTAACACATTTACTTGTGATTTTGATTTCCTGTGTTTCAAAGTAATAGATGTTTGTAACTTTTTCTCATTTTCAACTTTGTTTTTGGCCTTTTTTAAAAGTTATGACTCATTTATATAATCTGTACATGAAATACTGCAAAAATGTTTATCATAGATATATTTATTTTCAAAACATATGCAAATGTATGTAATTCAACAGGTTGAGTTACAATCTTGCCAGTCTGTAGCTTGGCTTTTCACAATCTTAATATTTTTTTTAATGATTATATGTTTCAGATTCTAGTAAAGTTAACTTTTTCATTCATTTCTCCTTCATGGTTAGTGTTGTTATAAGAAAATTTTGTTAACCCTTGGCCATGAGAATATTCTCCTGTTTTTACTCTAAGAGATTTATTGTTTTATCCTCCACTGATATTTAGATCTCCAAAGCATCTGAAAAGGATTTTTCTTTGTGGTGTAAGGTAGGGAAATTTTTCTCTCATGCTAAATGTCTCTTATTTCCAACACTGTTTCTAAAAAAAAATCAAATATTTGTTCACTGAACTGCAGTGAGTGGACCCTTGTTAAAAATCACATAATCATATTTCCGTGGATCTGTTTCTATACTTTTTTCTGTTCCATTACTACCATCTTTCTCTGTAAGTACAATGTTGAATGTCTTGATTTGGGGGTGTAGGGAGTTTGTATCTGTAGTTTCAAGTGCTTTAAAAATTTTGACACCATTCATATTATTATTTTTTATTTAGTAGTCTTTTTCCTTATTTCTAGTTACTTATTAAAAAATATTTTATTTTATTTTATTTTTTTATTTTGAGACAGACTCTCACTCTGCACCCAGGTGGAAGGATTACAACTCACTGCAGCCTCCACTTCCTGGGCACAAAGGATCCTCTTATCTCTGATCCCCCAAGTAGCTGGGAATATGGTCATGCACCACCATGCCTAGCTATTTATTTATTTATTTTCTGGTATAGAAGAGATCTCATTATGTTGCCTAGGCTGGTATTGTCCGTGTCTTTTGATGAACATTTACTTATATTTTAAAATTATTGGTGCAAATGTGCACATTATATACACTAACTTTTTTTTTACCATCTGTAGGAACTGTAATACAGTAAACTTACATTCCTGGTGTTGGCTACTTGTACCTTTCTTCTCTTTTGTTTTCAGGTGATCGGACTTGATGGAGTATATCAATTTTATGAACTTATGAAATAAAAAGTTTGTGGCTTATTACTAACTTAACTCTATTTTTGTTATCCATTCTAAATTTTCACCCTCCATTTTTATTTATTTATCTTTTTGAGATGGAGTCTCACAGTGTTGCCCAGGCTGGAGTACAGTGGCACAATCTTGGCTCACTGTAACCTCCACCTCCTGGGTTCTGTCTTAGCTTCCCCAGTAGCTGGGATCACAGGCATGCACCACCATGCCTGGCTAATTTTTATATTTTTAATAGAGACAAGGTTTTATGCTGGTTATGCTGGTCTCCAACTCCTGACCTCAGGTGATCCACCCACCTCTGCCTTCCAAAGTGCTGGGATTACAAGTGTGAGCCACTGTTCCCAACCTCACCCTCCATTTTAATTTTTTCAAGTAATGACTTAATTGGCAAGGCAAGGGCAATCAATCAAAGTTGAAACCATTGGCTAAGATTGTATTGGAGTAGAGAATATTTACATGATATCAAAGAAGTATCCCATGTATTACTTACTAATTTCAAAAAGAGAAATAATTTCAAAAAGAGAAACAATGCCTTTTTTTTCTTCTGAGAAAAATGCTATCTTAATTAGAACTAACTGTAAGGCTTTAAATTCAGATACATATTCACACATTTTAGATAAGAAAGAGGTAGTCAACCAGCTCATTAGATCAGACACTTTAAGACAATACTTTGCTAAAACGTTATAGAAATGTAACCCAGGTGTCACATCTTTGACCTACAAATAAAGAGAGCTAAATGTAACCACCTTAACAAAATAATCAAATATAAAACAACCCAAGTGGAACAGATGAACATAATGTGTTCCCTCAGGTGTGTAAGAGACATACAACATTGCCTATGGTTTTCCTGTTTTAAGCATTTTGATCTGAAACATAAATCAAAAAGATAAGACTATTGGCAGAGTGTGGTGGCTCACACCTATAATCCCAGCACTTCAGGAGGCTGAAGCAGGTGGATCACTTGAGGTCAGCACTTGGAGACCAGCCTGGCCAACATGGCAAAACCCCATTTCTACTAAAAATACAAAAATTAGCTGGACGTGGTGGTGTACGCCTGTAATCCCAGCTACTCTGCAGGCTGAGGCAGAAGAATCACTTGAACCTGGAAGGTGGAGGTTGCAGTGAGCTGAGATGGCACCATTGCAGTCTACCCTGGGCGACAAGAATGAAACTCTGTCTCAAAAAATAATAATAATAAAATAAAATAAAAATAGAGAGAAACAGCTCGTGGAAATTTGAACATGACCATTAATAAGATAATATCATGAAAATATTAATTTTCTTAGGTATGTTAAAGAGATTGTGATGTTATAGGAAAACATCTTTACAGAAGAAATACAGTCAAATATTTAGTGGTTTATTACTATGATGTCTTCAACTTACATTTAGGTGGTTTTGCAAAAAAATGATACTGGTAGCATATATACATATGTCTTTGTATGTGTGCATATATATACATATGTCTCTGTGTGTATATATATAGAAAGAAGAGAATTGTTGTACCATTTTTTTCAGTTTTCGTGTTTTTAAATAAATATTGTAGTACATGCTAATTGAGAGATGTTGATACATACATTTACTTGTCTAGCAAGTATCTGAGACTCTTTTTACATGTGAAACATAGTTTTACTTTATTTTTTTAACTACTGACATTAAGTACTACCTTATTATTGACTGATGCTGATTAATTCCTTTCTAATAATAAATGTAATAAATATAAGAATTGATATTAGATTGCACATTTTTATCTAAATGTCAACTTTTTAAAAAGATAATTAAGCAACAATTTGCAAATATTCCTTACAGTATAAAAGATGCTTTTATATGCCACTTTTATAATAGACATGCTAGAAAAACCATAAACTTGTGTAAAAAAAAAAATCCTGAAAAACCATTTAGAACAGTATCATGTGATGGTGCACCTCTTAATTTTACTTAAGAAAATCTACCCTTAGAAAATATTTAGGGATAATTTATTTACATCTTTTATAAGGATATCCTTTATGGAAACACTTAAATCTTTAGGATATAGAATTTTAAAAAATGTGTATTCCAAAGGATGAATTCTATAGAAGTATTGAAATCTTTGTTTTACAGAGCATCCAATCAAATGAAGAAATACTTGATATATTATTAATAATTTATATATATTATAGAAAAAATACATTTCTCACATTTTCTAAAATGGTGTATATAATATTCTATTTCTATATCTGCATATTTTAAATACAAAATTATACTAAAAAAGTAACAGTGACAAATGCTGGGTAGTGTTATTGTGGGTTAAATGGTTTGTTTCTAAAGATATTTGTATTGTTTGTATATTCTACCATGAAATGTTTCACTTAAATACCAGGAGATTAGACATTCTACACATGAAACCCATTTACAGGACCTTTAGTTAAAGTAATCCCAGGGGTTTGCAACTGTTTTTAAATACACTCACACTCTTTCTCCATTTCTTTCAAGAGAATGTTTGTTTTCACCACATTCTTCTTGAGTCTCCATAGCTTTTCTAGAAAGCGTAGTCAGTTATTAAAAGTTTAAATAGAAATGGACTTTGGATATCATCCAAGATAGTTTCTTCATTTTTACCACAAAGGCTTTGTCTCTAGGTCAAGGGATGATCACACCTCTATAGAATTCAGAAAACTGAGAGATAGGATTTCCAAGAGGATGGATGGAAATAAAGTCATCCCCAGTCAGGCCAGAGAATGTCAGGCTCTGAACTATCCATTAAGTTTTTAATTCAGACTAGAATATATCTGTCTGGCGTTGAATATGGCTACGAACTCTGATCACTGTAAAGTTTACATTATTTTTATACACTATTTATACAAAATTATATTTCCAATCACATTAAAAGTTAAGTCCATAAAAGAAAGTTTATATAACAGTAGGATCTATATACATCTTTTGTAGATGAACCATGTGGCCCCATTCTGATGTATCAAAATAAACTTCAAATACATAAAGTAACTTCAGCCAGAACAAGAAATTATTCCTTTTCCCTCTGTAGATATTGCTTGTCCCTGTGGCTCATCCTGAAGGCTAGAACGCTTGTTAGTGCTTCATCCAGTCTGCAGCATTTACAAATGAGGAAAATAATTCCAAAGAGCAATTTGTCCAATTATATCAGCATATAATTGAAAGGTAAATGTGAATATTATATTTTTGGTGTAATGTATAAAGAATAGCATCTGACCTAATGAATGGCATTTTTCCTTGTATTAACCAAAGACATTTGTACTAACTGCAGTTCGGTCTGCAGAATGGAGAATTTTCTTTAATCATGTTGATCGAAGAGTAAGTGCGTTAAGAAGAGAATCCAGGAAGATTTTTGGCTGGTTCATATAATTATCTGGCTCTGTCTTATGTTTGTTATTATTTCCTAATTATTAAGTGCTGAGTTCTTGTACAAAAAGTCTGTAAAACATTATATGACTTTAGGTAATGGTGTTTAGACTGATGTTGTCATTGATCTTGCTTTATCTACCTTTTGATACCTCATTAAGAAATATTAACAAGAGTTAAGAACAAAGGTATCATAAGGTTAATTTGCGAGTACTCCACTCTTAGATTAGCAAGTATAATAACCAAAGTTTGCATATAAATATATTCAATCATTTTTTGATGAATTCTTGAGGAGAGATAAAACTAGAGGATTTCTAAGAACCCTATAAATTTACAAATTTATTTAAGTTCAAACTTTTTTGAAACCTTTTTGAAAAGATGCTACACAACGTAGAATTACCATGACATAGCAATTCCACTCTGAAGTGTACCCCAAATGATTAAAAAAATAGATTCAAAGAGATTTTTGTATACCAATGTTGATATTAACACTATTCATATTAGCCAAAAGTTGGAAACAATTTAAGTATCCATCAACAAATAACTGAATAAACAAAATGTGATACATATCATACAATGGGATATTACTCAGCCTTAAAAATGAATCAAGTTCTGATGCATACTACAACATGGAGGAACCTTGAAAATATTATGATAAATGAAGTAAGCCTGACAGAAAAGGACAGATATTGTACGGTCCTACTTGTATGAAATATCTAGAACAGAAAATTCATAGAGACAGAAAGCAGATCAGAGGCAGCAGGGACCAGTGAACATAGAGAGTTATTGCTTAAGAGATACAGAGTTTCTGTCTGGCCTGAATAAAAGCTTTTGAAAATAGATAGCAGTGATGGTTAAAAACCATCATGAATAAAATTAATGCTATTATACATTTAAATATGGTTAAGTGGTAATTTAAATAAAATATATGCATTTTAATGCAAACACAGAAGTGTGCAATGAGTCACTGTGGGCTTTGGAAATACAACAGGGGCTTATCTCAACACTGATATGTTCAACATTTAGCAGATAATAAAATGTCAACTTCACTTTTAAAAATAATTTCTAATATTTAATTTACTTATAACTTGTAAGCCTCCAAATACTCTG
This sequence comes from Ateles fusciceps, assembly GCA_036589455.1. Classification (NCBI taxonomy): domain Eukaryota; kingdom Metazoa; phylum Chordata; class Mammalia; order Primates; family Atelidae; genus Ateles; species Ateles fusciceps. The sequence goes on along the minus strand of JAZHEH010002555.1, from coordinate 3,650,024 downwards.
ATTAAAATGATTATAGTTTTATATATGAGATGAAAATATGAAATAATAAATAGAAAACACATAATACCATACCTATGCAATACCATCTAGCAAATGTTCAGTAAATTTTAGTTTCTTCATTTTTCCTTCACATAGTACTGTGTGGGATAAACACTTAAGACCGAATGAAATGTTTTTAAATCATTTTAGAAGGTCTATGTCTCCCTAATATAGCTTTAACTTGTTAATGTTTTCAAAAACAATGAATTCAAGGAAGTGGTGATTAAAAAGTGTTTCTGTAAGCATTTATTGAAGGTGTTTAAAACATTATCAAGCATCTTGGAAAGCTAGTTTTCATAGTTAGGATTTTTCCAGTGTAATAAATATTTGTTTGTTAAACGCAGTGTGTAGAAACTCAATGTATCGCCCACCCCAAAAAAATTCTAAATTATTAACCCTTTACAACTGCTCAAAGAAATTTCATTTGAAAAATTTTACTTAATACAATTGAAATGTAGATAAAGTAACAATTTTGTTGTGTAACTCTCCTTTGAATTAGTAACATTATTAATTAATGGAATTACGCTACCTTTAAACATTGAGAGAGGAGGCAGAAAAGATGGCAGAGTGGAAGTTTCCACAATAGAAATTCTCCCAACAATGACAAAAATTTAACAACTATCTACCCAAAAAAGCAACTTCATAGGAACCAAAAATTATGTGAGCACTCATAGTACCTGGTTTTAGCTTCATATCACTAGAAGAGGCATTGAGGAGGTAGGAAAAACAGTCTTGAATCACCAAAGCCATCCTTTAACCATCCTTATCAGTGACAGTATGTGCAGAAAGAGAATCTGAGTTCTTAGGAGAGGGGAAAGAGCAGGAATTGTGAGTCATTGCACTGAACTCGGTATTGACCTGTTAGAGCAGAAAGTAAAACAGGAGCAAACTTAACTGATTTCCACTCATGGGGAGAGTATTTAAACCAGTCTTAGTTAGCAGGGAATCACCCTTCTCAATGGTGGTATGCTAGCTCCTGAAAACATCAAAATCCTAGGCTAAAATGCTCTGTCAGAGACCCTATATAAACTTGAAACTTGAACATAAACAAACTTGAAAGGCAGTCTAGACCAAAAATACTGCAACATTTAGGTGAGTCCTAGTGCTTGACTCAGAGCCAGTGGACAGGGGGAGCATGCAACCTACTGAGACACCAACGAGGATGGCTAAGGTAGTGCTAGGATTATACCTCCCCTAACCCCCAGGCTGCACAGCTCATAGCCACAAAGAGATCTCTCCCTTCTGCTTAAGAAGAGAGAGAAGAGTGTGGAGAACTTTGTCTGCATCTTGAATATCATCTCAGGTACAATAGAATAAGGCATAGGTCAGAGCCATGAGGCTCTCGTTACAGGTCCTAGCTCATGGATGACATTTCTAGACACACTCTAGGCAAGAAGACAGCCCAATTTCTTGAAGGGATAAATCCTCGTAGGATTTATCACCTGCTAACTGACAATCTTATGGGCCCTGAATAACCAAGAAGTAACCCAGATAGTATTGTGTGGGACTTTGGTGAGACTCTGAGACTTGCTGGCTTCAGTTGATACTCAGCACATTCTCAGCTGTAGTGGCTAAGGGAGAGATTACTTTGGCTTGAGAAAAGCAGGGCAAAAAGTAAAAGGGACTTTGTCTTGCACTTTAGGCACTAGCTTGGCCACAGGGCATTAGAGCACCAAGCAGGCTCTTGGAGTTTCCAATTTCAGGCTTAGGCTCTTAAGCAGCATTTCTGGACCTGCCCTGGGCCAGAGGGGGAGCCCACTGCCATGAAAGATGAGTTTCAGGCCAGACAGCATTGATGACAAGCTCATTGAAGAGCCCTTGGGCTTTAAGTGAACGTTGGTGGTAACGTGGCATGACTCCCCCATGGGCCTATGGCCATGGGGTGAAGATCCTCTGTCAGTGGAAAGGGGAGAGAAGAGTGGGAGGATTCCATCTTTTAATTTAAGTTCCAGTTCAGTTTTAGTACAACAGAACACAAAGTAGACTTCTAAGGTTTTTGACTTCCATTCCTGGCTCCTGAACGGCAGCTCTGGACCCACTTGGAGCCTGGGGGAACTTGTTGCCCTGAAAAGAAGGACACAAGGATGACTGGCTTCACTATCAGCTGATTGTAGAGCCCCAGGCACTTGAGTGAACATAAGTGCTACCCCGATAGCTGTTACAGTGAGTCTTGGGTGAGACCCTGTGCTATGCTGGCTTCAGGTCTGACTCCAGGCAGTTTCAATGGTGGTGGCCACACAGGTGCTTGTGTCACTCCAGTCCAATGTCCAGGTGGCTCAGAACACAGAGAGCAACTCTATTTGTTTGGGAAAAAGCAAGGGAAGAGAACAAGAGTCTTTGCCTGGTAATCCAGAGAATTCTTTCATATCTTGTCCAAGACAATCAAGGCAATATATCTATGTGATTCTGCAAGAGCCACAGTATTACTCGGCTCGGGGTACCCCCTAAAGCAGATACAGCTTATATCACAACACCCAAATCCTTTTGAATATCTGCAAAACCTTCCCAAAGTGGACAGGCACAAACAAGTCCAGACTATGGAGACTGTAATATTAATATATACTTAACTCTTCAATGCCCAGACACTGACAAACATCCACAAGTAGCAAGACCACCCAGGAAAACATGATATCACCAGATGAATTAAATAAGGCATCAGAGATCAACCCTGGAGAAGAGATATGTGACCTCTAGAAAATCTGAAGGAGTTGTTTTGAGGAAATTCAAAGAAATTCAAGATAACGCAGAGAATAAATTAAGAATTCTGACTGGGTGAGGTGGATCATGCCTATAATCTCAGCACTTTGGGAAGTCGAAGTGGGCGGATCATGAAGTCAAGAGATTAAGACCATTCTGGCCAACATGGTGAAACCCTGTCTCTACTAAATTACAAAAATTAGCTGGGCGTGGTGGCACACACCTGTAGTCCCATCTACTCAGGAGGCTGAGACAGGAGAATTGCTTGAACCCGGGAGGCAGAGGTTGCAGTGAGCTAAGATCACACCACTGCACTCCAGCCTGGTGTGTGGTGACAAGGCAAGACTCTGTCTCAAAAAAAAAAAAAAAAAATTTGTCAGACACATTTAGCAAAAAGACTGAAATAACTAAAATAAATCAAGCAGAAATTCTAGAGCTAAATAATGCAATTCACATGCTGAAAAATTCATCAGAGGCCTTTAGACAAAGAAGAAGAGTTCTCAGATAAAAAAGAGAGATCAATAAATAAAATAAGAGATTAAAAGGAGACCATAAACTGATACTGCAGAAATTCAAAGGACCATTAGTGACTACTATGAGGAACTATATGCAAATAAATTGGAAAATCTAGGAGAAATGCACAAATTTCTATACACATACAACCTAGCAAGATTAAACTATAAAGACATCCAACACCTGAACAGATTAATAACAAGTAACAAGACTGAAATGGTCATAAAAAGTCTTCCAGTAAAGAAAAGTCCAGGATCTGATGGCTTCACTGCTGAATTCAATCAAACATTTAATGTAGAACTATCACTAATCCTACTCAAACTGTTCTGAATAATAGAGGAAGAGGTAATACTTTGAAACTCATTCTGTGAAACCAGTTAAACCTGTTATCAAAACAAGACAAAAACACATAAAAAAAAGAAAACTGCAGATCAATATATCTGATGAATATTGATGCAAAAATTACTCAAAAAAATACTAGCAAACAAAATTCAGCCACACATTAGAAAGATTATTAATTATGACCAATGGTATCTATCTCAGGATTGCAAGGATCATTCAACATAAGCAAATCAGTCAATGTGATACAGTATCAATAGAAGGAAGCACAAAAGCTGTATGATTAGTTCAATTGCTGCTGAAAAAAAAGCATTTGATAAAATTCAATATCTGTGATTAAATTTCTCAAAAAAACTAGTTATAGAAAAAACATCAACTTAATAAAAACCATATATGACAGACCCAAAGCTATTATCATGCTGAATGGGGAAGAACTGAAAGTCTTGTCTCAATATCTGGAACACAGCAAGAATTCCAACTGTTGCCATGGTTATTCAACATAGTGATGGGAGTCCTAGCTAGAGCAATCAGAAAGAGAAAGAAAGAAAAGACATCCAATTTGGAAAGGAATAAGTCAAATTATTTTTGTTTGTAAATGATATTATATTATATTTGGAAAAGAACTAAATACTTCACCAAAAAACATTCAGAACTGATACACAAATTCAGTAAAGTTGCAGGATATGAGTCATCATACGAATATCAGTAACATATTTATATGCTGCCAGTGAACAATCCAAAAAAGAAATCAAGAAAATAATCTCATTATGATAGCTGCAAATAAAACAAATGCTGGAATTTAACTTAAGCAAAGAAATGAAGCATCCCTGCAATGAAAACTATGAACTATTGATGCAAGAAATTGAAGAAGATACACAAAAATATTGAAGATATTCCATGATCGTGGATTAGAAGAATTTATATTGTTAAGATGTACATAGTACCTAAATCAATTTACAGATTCAGTGCAATCCCTATCAAAATACCACTAACAGTCTTCAAAGAAATAGAAAAAAAACTATCCTAAAATTTATATGGAATCACAAATGACCCAGAATAGCTAAAACTATCCTAAGCAAATAGAACAAAACTGGAGGAATCACATTATGTGACCTCAAATTATATTACAGAGCTATAGTAATAAAAAATGCATGATATTGTCATTAAAAACAGACATGTAGACCAGTGGAATGGAATAGAGAACTGAGAAATAAATCCATACATCCATTTTGAACTCATTTTCAACAAAGGTGCTAAGAACATACACTGGGAAAAGGAGAGTCTCTTCTTCAATAAATGGTGCTGGGGAAACTGGATATTTCTACTCTGAAGAATGAAACTAGACCACTATATACAAGAGTCAAATCAAAATGGATTAAAGACTTAAATGTAAGACCTCAAACTATGAAACTACTTAACAAAAACTTTTGAAAAACTCTCCAGGAATTGGATTAAGCAAAGACTTTTTGAGCAATATTCCACAGGCACAACAACCAAAGCAAAAATAGGTAAGTGATATCACATTAACTTCAAAAGCTTTTGCACAGCAAAGGAAATAATCAACAAAGTGAAAAGACAACCCACAGAATGGGACAAAATATTTGCATACTACCCATCTGACAAGGGATTAATAACCAGAATATATAAGGAGCTCAAAAGACTCTAGAAGAAAAAATATAATAACCTGATTTAAAATGGGGAAAATATTTGAAAAAACATTTCTCAAAATAAGATATACAAATGACAAACAGGCCAATGAAAAGGAGGCCAACATCATTGATCAGCAAATCAAACCTACAATGAGATATCATCTCTCTCCAGTTAAAATGACTTTTATCCAAAAAAACAGGCAGTAACAAGGGGTAACAATGATGTGGAAGAAAGAGAACACTTGTATACTGCTGGTGGGAATGTATATTCATGGAACTGCTATGGAGAACTGTTTAGAGTTTCTCCAAAACCTAAAAATAGAGCTAACATATGATCCAGCAATCCCACTCATGGGTATATACCCAAAAGAAAGCTATTCAGTATATTGCAGAGATATCTGCACCTCCATGTTCACTGCAGCACTATTGACAATAGCCAAGATTTGAAAGCAAATTGATGAACGATTGTTCATCAATAGATGAATGGACAAGAGAATGTGGTACATATACACAATGGAATACTATGAAGCTATAAAAAAGAATAGAATCCTGTCATTTACAGCAAAATAGAAGAAACTGAAGGTCATTATGATAAATGAAATAAGTCAGTTTACAGAAAGGCAAACATTGCATTTTCTCCCTTATCTGTAGGTGCTAAAAATTAAACCACTTTAACTCACAGAGATAGAGAGTAGAAGGATGCTTATCAGAGGCTGGTAAGGGTAGTCAGGGGTGGGTGGGGGAAAGAGAGGATGGCTAATGGGTACAAAAAATAAGAAAGAAAGAAAGAAAGAATAAATTTTATTTTTAATAAATAAATGTCTTAGCACAATAGAGTGTGTATAGTCCAAAGTAATTTAATTGTGCATTTTAAAATAACTAAAAGTGTATAACTGGATTTTTTTAAACACAAAGTATAAATTATTAAGGTGGGAAATGCCTTGTTTACCCTGATGTAATTATTATGCATTGCACGCCTGTGTCAACATACCCTATATAATCAATAAGCATAAACAACTACTATATACCTACAAAAATTAAAAATAAAAAAATGGGCTGGGCACGGTGGCCCACACCTGCAATCCCAGAACTTTGGGAGGCTGAGGCATGCAAATAATGAGGTCAGGAGTTCAAGGCCAGCCTGGCCAACATGAACATGGTGAAACCCCATCTCTACTAAAAATACACAAAATTAGCTGGGCATGATTGTGGGTACCTGTAAGCCCAGCTACTCAGGAGATTGAGTCAGGAGAATCTCTTGAAACCAGGAGGCAGAGGTTGCAGTGAGCCGAGATCAGGCCATTGTACTCCAGCCTGGGAGACAGTGTGAGACTCCACTTCCAAAAAAAAAAAAGTTTAAAGAGAGTGTGAGACTCCATCTCCAAAAAAAAAAAAAAAAAAAAAAAAAAAAGTTTAAAATTAAAGATTAGTTAGAGATTATAATGAAAGAAATCAAAAGAAGTCACATGATCTCAAATAAGAAAAAGTGAGTATTAAAAATGTGAAAGGGGACTAACTTCTTAATGATAGTAAATTTTAATGTGAAACTGTAATATTTATAACTTATTTAATGGGCAAATAGTATATGCCAGACATGTTAACGAAGATGAACTTAAATTTTAAAAGCAACATTAAATATTTTCTGCCCAGCAAAGAAAACAATAAAAAAGAAAATACAAACTACAGAATGGGAGAAGATATTTGCAAACTACATATCTGATAAGGGACTAATATCTGAAGTATATAAGAAACTCTTACAACTAAATGACATGAAAATGAATAATCTAATTAAAAATTAGAATATAATCTGAACAGAGGCCAGGCACAGTAGCTCACTACTGTAATCCCAGCACTTTGGGAGTCTGAGGCAGGTGGGTCACGAGATCAGGAGATGGAGACCATCCTGACCAACATGGAGAAACCCCGTCTCTACTAAAAATACAAAAATTAGCTGGGCATGGTGGCCTGTGCCTGTAGTCCCGGTTGCTCAGGAGGCTGAGGCAGGAGAATCACTTGAAAACGGGAGGCAGAGGTTGTAGTGAGCCGATATCGTGCCACTGCACTCCAGCCTGGGTGACAGAGTGAGACGCCATCTCAAAATAAATAAATAAATAAATAAAATAAATAATCCGAATAGAAATTTATTCAAAGAAGACATAGAAATGGGCAACAGGTACATGAAAAGATGTTCAGAATCACTAATGATCATTGAAGGGCAAATTATCACCTCCCACCTGTTAGGCTGCTATTATCAAAAAGTCAAAAGGTGTGTATTCTTTTTTTTTTTTTTAAAGACAGTATTTCTCTTGTTGCCCAAGATGGAGTGCATGGAGCGATCTCAGCTCACTGCAACCTATGCCTCCCATGTTCAAGCGATCCTTCTGCCTCAGCCTCTGGAGTAGCTGGGTTTACAGGTGCCCAAAACCATGCCCAGATAATTTTGTATTTTTAGTAGAGATGAGGTTTTGCCATGTTGGTCAGGCTGGTCTCGAACTCCTGATCTCGGGTGCCTTTAGGCATAAGGTTGTCATTTTGAAGAAAGGGTTTAAGGAAACTGACTCTCATTACTTAAAAGATATGAGTAGAAACTTTAAGAGACTGGAGGCAGAGATATAAGCTAAACTAAAGACAGTAGAAATACAATTAAATGTTGTCTGTGGCTTGTAAATGTCGGAAAGAGGAAGTGGAGATATATACACCACATACATCTGTATATATACATAAACACATATATGTAATATATATATATCTTATAATAATGCTATATATACATATATGTAATATATATACACATAAATAATGCTATGTATACATAAATACATATATAATATATATATAACATCTTATAATAATGCTATACTTACAAGAAATCCTGAAACAGAAAACCCAAACAGTTAAACAAAAACCAATCTTATTCTCCCAAATTTCCATTGAGAGTATTAGAGTGCAAATTAGAAAACTCTGACTTGCTAATCCTAGCTATAGTAGAAATACATAACTTTCCAATCATGTAAAAACAGATGAAGTTTAGGATGCAGATTAGATTCATAGGATTAGAGTAAATTATATAAATTTAATTATTAAAAATATTGATAGAAACAAGTCATCATGAAGTTACAAAAATAGCAAGAATTGGAATATGAGAAAAGTTGCCTGCACTTACTAAGGAGGGATTTTATACCCAAGAATAGAGTTTAGGCTTTTACATTCCTGAATTAATTAATGCACACATGCATACACCCATAATAAGCATTTGAATTTGGTCTTTCAGGCTGATACTACTTTCTCTTCATGCCATGTTTCTTATATTGATTTTTTTTGGGGGGTGGGGTGTTTTGCATGTATTTTACTAGCAAAAATTTGTTTAGTTATTTTGGCATTTCAGTTTGGTCTTAAGAGCAGCCACATAAATTTTTCAAAATATACATGCTGTATGTAACTATTAACATGTTTCAAAACAATTTATTATATCCCAGTATTCATAATCAGATATTCCTCAGTTTGATTGTCCTATGACAATCAGCAACATGGATGAATGAATAAATATCTACGCATCACTGTAAATGTTGGATAAAATACCTGAATTCAATTGCTAATCTCACACACACACACACACACACACACACAGTTGTGATTAATATTTCCACAGCACTAAATACTCCACTCCCTTTCACCATCAATATGAGCATACAAGAAAACATCACCAATGACTACCACTACCTTTTTGCTCTGAGTATCTTGTATTCACGTTTTTCTGAGCTCTGAATTTCCAAAAAATTCAATATGATATGCAACATTAATTGATTCTGGATGGTACTTTTTTGCATAATTGTGTTTAAGAAGGACCTGTCAATACAATTTGCTCTCAATTGTCACAGTAATGTCAAATAAAATAGGTTCAGGTGCAAAGATAATAATTAATCTTTTCAATTATTATAATACCATCATCCTAAAGAAACACATCCAAAAACAATAAGAAGACAAAAGAAATACCCGGTGCAAAAATTTTGACGTTTATGCTAATACATCACATTGCTTTAATACTTCAGTAATCTCTGCATGTGAAAGTTCATCCACATCAAGAATCTTACCGTTTATAAGTAATTTCATGTTGCAATATGGAGGATATTGTTGTGTTTCTGTTGAACATGTGCAGTATAATAGTTTCAGAGCTGAAGTAATTCATGTGTAGTTAAAGTTGATGCTTACATCCAAAAATTCCTTCTCTCTGCCGAGGGTTTTTGTAGCTATGATCTCATTACTATGCCAACATAAAAGATTAATTCCATTTGTCAATTAAGTAGATTACAGTGTGAGCAAAATTCAAGGAAACTGCTTTCTCTGTACATTTCTCATAGTATACGTGGGTACCATTTATTTGGTGAATGGGTTTAACTGCAACTCTAGTTGTAATGAATTTCCATTATCTTCATCTTAAGTTTGAGATTTTGGGGATATGATGATTATTATCTGTGTTGGTGACATGTTTGTTAGAAGTCTTGCTCCCTCCAGTAATGTTACCCTCCCAAGCTTTCTTGGTTCAGAAATTCTCTCTTTTCAATTTATTGTTATTTCTTTTACTTTTTTTCTTTTCTGGTCATAGTTCTTTGACATAGTAGCTATTTTGGTAGGGATGAAATAGATATAGGTCAGACATGAGCCTCAAGAGTATCTGCCTTTATAAACAAGTTTTCTGTGCAAGGAACCCTGGTTACCAAGTCAGACACTTATCCATTAGGCCATCATCCAGGCTAAAGAAGTATCTTGTATAAGGCACATTGTAAATGCCAAAACTGAATCCACTGCAGCCCTATCAGGGCAGGGCTAGAGTTTATAGTCGCTCTCCTGAAAGACATGTCAAGACTAAAATGATAAGAAAAAAATACAACAAACAAATGAGGACATAGACCTCATGTGACTTAGAGTCAAAAAGAACCAGCCATTTATGACTGGATAACATTAAACAGCTGTATCTCACCTGATGCATAGTGGTCTGTGTAAGCCTTTATCAATAACTTGAAACAGTGGTTTGAATATCATGGCTTTAAATAATGTGATGGCTTAAGATTTCATATGGGTACTATATTTTACTGAGTAAAGGGTCACAGTGCTTGCCAGAGAATATTAAATGTAATTAATTTTTGGATTTATAAATAAACCAAGCATCTCCTTTTAGCTAAACTTATCATGTACACTTAGAAAAATACAGTGCTATAGAAATTACACAAAAGACGTTTGATCTCTTAGATATATGCCCTAAATTAACATATCACATTTTATTTTTCAGTTTTTATAATATATAAAGCAATCGTGAAATAATTATTTTGAAAATGCTAGTTATTATTCCCTTTCTAAAAGTGAAAAAACTAGCCCAGTGTTATATACTTTGTCTTTTAGCAATGCCTAGAATCAGTAGAATTACTTTCTCATTCTGAATTATATTTTATCTCCTACTAATGCCTTCAAAATACTTAGTTTTATATGCTATCTTTTTAAAAAAATTCTATGTATTTTATTTTACTCCTGTATTTTAACAAATTAGAATTGTGTTATGTAAAAATAGTGAGTTACTTGTTATTATACCATAATGTAATATTGGGGTTTCTAACTCTTTAAATCAAAAAAACATTGAGAATTTCAATTAAGAACGAGAAAGTAGAAAATGTGCTTGTGCAATACATATTATCTCCAGTGGAGCAAAGCACATTTATAAGCATCTTGGGGAACAGTGAAGTTTTTGTCAAGTGAAAGATAGTAATTTGCAGTATTCCTTATTACTAATCCAAGATTTGTAAGCATCTATGTAATTATCTAGATGTTGTTGTCTTTATTGATTTATTTAATGAGCATTAAACAACAATGAAAACATTCATAAGATCACTACTGACTAATGACCATTCTATTTATTTGCTTTATAAAACTTTAAGATTCTCATACATCAGAGGAGTATAATAACTGCATTTTAAGTGAGAATAACTTATCTACAAAATGGTAGACATGTTCTGGAGGAAATATTTGCACAACTTGACTCACAGTTTTGCGTCATATTTGAATTTTCTTTACTACTAATAATTTGTAATTTATCCATTCTTTCCCCTATTTTTACCCCCAAAATATGTTTTTTGGAAATATGTCAGTAGAATCCTGCTTTTTGTGCTTTAGTGGTAGGTTCATTTGTTTAGATCTTGTTATTTTCCTCTATTTCCAGCTTTAACGATAAAAACGTGAATTAGAAACAATTTATTTAATAGAGTTATAATATTGTATATTTTCTGACAAAAATTATTCAGATAATAAAAGTGAAACAAATTTTTTAAATATTTATCATGTTTGTGCCTTTCACAACCCTTGTTTGGCATTTCTTAATTCATCCTGACAAATCAGCATATATGACATTTTCTCTGAGTAAAGAATCCGATTGTTATGGCTGAAGGCTAAGTATTAGAACAGCTGATGTGAGACAGCTGAAATCCTCTCTGAAAGGTAAGTGACTCATGAAAGCAACAAAATAACAAGAGCTATAAACTATGCCTAAGTTACTTTGACCATCCATCAAATACAAAATTAGTCCTCATATGTTTGTCTTCATTATGTAAAAAGCCTGTTTTTCCCAATCATGCCAGCCTAGAAGTAAAACTGGTGTCATAAGAACAGTTTTTTAAAGAGTATATTTATTAAAAAAGAACAGTTATGTTATTAAAAAACTCTTAAGAAGTAATAGGAAAAGGAAGAAGGCTGGGCATATGATATAAGCAATTAATTCATAAAGGTAATGCAAATGTTTAATAAATACATTTAAATCATTTCCAACCTCATTGATAATTATATAAATAACAAAGTTATGTATACTCTCATAATGCAAAAATGATTGGAATTTCATTGAAAGTTCGGGAAACTAAAGTTCATGAATGACTAGTGGCAGTTAGAAAACATGAATCGTAAGTATAAACTTTGCACATTCTATGAATTAGTTATTATATTTTTGACATATTGCAGGGAAGTCATAGATGTACACAAAAAATTATTCACAATCATAAATATGCTATTTTAATTTATAATTACGACAATTTGAGAAAATCTAAATTCCCAACAGCAGAAGACTGGCTATGTAAATTTTGGTATATACATATTATAAGGTAATTAAACCTGTTTGCAAAGGAATATTTATCGGCATGTTGAAATATTTTTAACTTATTGCTAATTTTTAAAACAAGGCCACAGATATATAGTGCAGTATTTCCTATTAATATAGTAGACTTAATGAGATTTGGGGAAATGACTATGACTATAGTCAATTCTAATCTTAACAGAAAATAAATTTGATATGTCCATAAAACTTTCAATGACTTTTAAAATATATATTTTATTTTAGAACAGTTTTAGATTTACAGAAAAATAGAAAAGATAGCATAGAGAGTTCAATCACACCCCACATCCAGTTTCTACTATTATTGACAGCTTAGATTATCATTAACCCAACTCCGGGGCAGTTTTTAGATTTTTCAGTTACACAGCATAATTCTGAGCACCATATCACATTCAACTGTCATGTCTCCTTAGGCTCCTCTTGGCTATAACAGGTTCTCAAATTTACCTTGTTTTTTATGACCTTGACAGTTTTAAAGAGCACATATCAGAAATGTAGAGAAGGATTTGTCTGATGTTCTCATGATTAGCCTGTGTTATCAATTTCTGGTAATAGATCACAGAGCGAAGTTTTCATTACATTGTATGAAGGGTACATACTACATGGTGATCTTTCTTACCTGGTGGAGATAATTTTTGTTAAGTACTGTAACATACCTTGCTATTTTTCCTTTCTATACTGTATACTTTGGAAGAAAGTCACTATTTATAGTCTTTATTTAAATAGTGGATGGTTACCTTTCTTCTACTTGTACATATCTAGATCAAAATAGGCATTTTTGTTTTGCTTTTTTTTTTTTAAATGTATTTTATTTCCTAGTCCTAGGATCAGGTATTTACTTATAGATCCTTGGTTTTTTTCATTGGAGAATGATATCAGGAGCCAAGATTTGAGAACCAGGTATGTTTATTGTTACTGAGGAATCTTTGCTTCCAGGCCCCGCCTGCTGACAGAACAAACCCATATATGTGTGTATCATAACTCATGGATATACACATAGCTATACATATTTTTACATATAAGCATCTTTATCTCAATTAAGCAAAATGTATCCACATTGGCATTTCTGACATGAATCTACTTAAAGATATGTCATTCCAGCCTCTGCCCCTTGCTTACCTCCACCTCCAACAGTGAGACAACTGGCTCCCTCCATCCATCCCATCCATTTACCTGATTCTTCCATTCCAGTATACGTATTTCCAAAGTTACTCAAGTCACCACTTCTTTAGTGAGATTCCATTACACATGGGTAATACCATTAGATTGTTTTGTCACATTTTGCATTTCATCATGGAATCCTCTGGCTTTTAAAATATTGCTTACATTAATTTTTACTCATTGTACTATAAAGTTCTCTGGGTTTTGAAAAATCCTTAACCAATGGACAATTATAAGATTATACAGGATAGTTTCACCATCCGTACAGAATAGTCCTGCCAAAATTACCACTGAAGTACTGAATGAGCTACCCGCTATTCTATAGCTGTAGCAGCTTCTGCTTCAGATCAATCGGCCTCCACTGTGACTGTCTGGATTTCCCTGCCATTCCAGATTTCAGGGTAGTGGTTTGTCCTGAAACTTTACTTTCCTCATTGTTCCAAGAAAAAGATTGGTTTGCGGTTTGTGCAGCTTTATCTTTTTGTAAAGAGGAAGTGGAGATGAATAAGCTCCTTACATGTTGAGTCAAAAACCAGGTTTTCAGGGCATTTTCAGATATTTAATATAAATGTACAGAGTTAGTAAGATATATGCATGGATTTGGAACTTCATGAAGCTATCTGGGTGACTGGTATATTTGTGTGTCCCTTGTACGCCGCATTTAAAGCTAATGACGTGGATGAGATTGCCTTGGGTGATGACTATAGGCTATGAAAGGAATAGAAACTAGAATCAAGCCTGACAAGTCAGCCTTTAACAGCCTAGTAGAAGATAAACCAGCAGAGGTGCTGGGGCATCAAGAGCATTGAAGGAAATACAGACACTTTGATAACACCAAGGAGAGTGTTTTCAGGAAGAAACATTCAATACAATTGAATGTTTCTGTGAGGAAAATCAGGTGAGGACTAAAGGACATATGTATCTGGTTAGTAGCATAGTACTCTTCATAGCAACACTAGAACCATTACAGTAGAGTAATGTCAGGTGCTACAAAGTTTTAGATGGTTAATAAAACAGTGAGGAAGCTAAGCAATGAAGTTGTTAACATAGATAATATTTGAAAGATTCGAGATACTTTGTATATTTAAATATGTTTAAAAGATACAGTTTAGAAATAGCGGTATAATAATATGAAAGAGGAAGACTGTCAAAAATGTGAGCGTTGGGAAAACTATTTGTGAAATTAGGCCTTTGAAATTACAAATGATTATGGAGAAATATTTATCTGAAAATAATAAACAAAAATATTAACAGGTATTATTTCTGGTGGGTGAAATTATCTGAATCTTTTTCTTGTTGCTCTTTCATCCACACTGGCACTGATTATATTCCAGTTTGTAGTTAGAAGGGGAAAAAATAATAAAAATACCAATAGCAACAACAAAATATGTAACAATGAAGATTAATCTCTTGCTTTTCTCTAAGATGACATAAATAATAGTCCCAGTCCCAATCTGCATTTGGTTTATATATTAGAAGAGGAAAAGGTAAAATGTCTAGAGAATCTCAGTATAGGGGATAAACAGTAAAGGGGGTTTACATATGAAGCTTTGAAAACGCTATAATTCAAATAAAATAATTTGGGGCATAATTTCAATTTTCCGTTTACTTCAATATGTAGCATCATTTATTTCGGTAGTTTTTTTTTGTTTGTTTGTTTGTTTGTTTCATTGTGAAACTCCTTATTTAGTTTGGTGTACAAGGAATGAGATAACACATTGGCCACTGCTTTGCTCCTCACCCTCTCAAGCTTGTTACTAACAGATGAGAGGACTATTGAGAATTTTTAATATTTGTTTTGATTTTTAATTTTTGTGAATACATGGTAGGCATATATATATATATAGTATTTACGGGTTACATGATATATATTGATGTAAGCATACAATGAGGAATAATTATATTATGGAGAATGGGATATTCCTCACATTAAACACTTTTCCTTTGTATTATAAACAATCCAATTATACTCTTTTGGTTATCTTAAAATGTACGATTTAATTATTTTTTATTATAGTGACATTGCCGTGCTAGCAAATGCTATGTTTTACTCTCATCTTCTATTTCTTGTACCCATTTACCGTCCCTACTTCTCCCCAGCCTCCCTCCTCTGCTACTCTTCCCAGTCCCTGGTAACCATTCTTCCACTCTCTGCTCTGTGAGTTCAATTATTTTAATTTTTAGCTTCCACAAATAAGTGAAAATATGTGAAGTCTGTCATTTGGTACCTGGCTTATTTCACTTAATATAATGACCTCCAGTTCCACCCATATTGTTGCAAATGACAGGATCTCATTCTTTTTTATGGCTGACTAGTATTCCATTGTGTGTATATACCACATTTTCTTTATCCATTCAGGTTGCTTCGAAATTCCAGCTATTGTAATTAGTGCTGCAATAAACATAGAAGTGCAGATATCTCTCTACAATACACTGATTTCCATTCTTTTCGGTATATACACCAAGAGGTGGGATTGCTGGATTGTATGTTAGCTCTATTTTTCATTTTCTGATAACCTCTAAACTGTTCTCCATAGTGAATGTTCTAATTTAAATTCCCAACAAGAGCGTATGAGGGTTCACTTTTCTCCACATCCTTGCCCACCTTTGCTATTGCCTGATTTTGGATGCATGTCATTTTAACTGGGGTGCAATGATATCGCATTGTGATTTTGATTTGCATTTCTCTGATGATCAGTGATGTTGAGCATCTTTTATATACCTGTTTGCCATTAATATGTGTTCTTTTGAGACATGTCTGTTGAGATGTTTTTCCCATTTTTAAATCAAATTATTAGATTTTATCCTACAAAATTGTTTTAGCTATTTATTTACTCTGAATTAATTCCCTGTCATATGGGAAGTTTGCAAATATTTGTTCCCATTCTGTGGGTTGTCTCTTCAGTTGGTTGACTGTTTCCTTTGCTGTGCAGAGGCTTTTTAACTTGAGATAATCCCACTATTCAGTTTTGCTTTGGTCTCCTGTACTTGTTGGGTATTACTCAGAAAAACCTCGCCCAGTCCAATGTCCTGAAAAGATTCTCAAACGTTTTATTTTAGTAGTTTCACAGTTTGAGGTTTTAGGTTTAAGTATTCGACTTGATTCTTGTATATGGCAAGAGATAGTGGTCTAGTTTTATTTTTCTGCATATGGATATCCAGTTTCCCCAACACCGTTTATTGAAGACTGTCCTTTCCCCAGTGTATGTTCTCAGCATGTTTGTCAAAAGTGAGTTCATTGTAGGTGTGTGAATTTGTTTTTGAGTGCTCTATCTTCTTCCATTCACCTATGTGTCTGTTTTTTACAGCAGTACCATGCTGTTTTGATTAATATACCTCTTTAATATAATTTGAAGTCAGGTAATGTGATTCCTCTAGTTCTGCTTTTTTTGCTTAGGAGAGCTTTGGCTATTCTGGGTCTTTGGTGGTTTCATATAAATTTTAGAATTGTTTTCTTTGATTTCTGTGAAGAATGTCATTGGTATTTTGTTAGGAATTGCACTGAATCTATAGATTGCTTTCAGTAGTATAAACAGTTTAACAATATTTTTGCAGTGCATAAACATGGATATCTTGTGTGTGTGTGTGTGTGTGTGTGTGTGTGTGTGTGTGATGTGTGTGTGTCTTCTTGAATTTCTTTCACAAATGTTTTATAATCTTTTAGAAATCCTTCACTTCTTTGGTTATCTTAATTCCCATGTATTTTATTTTATTTGCAGCTATTGAAAGTGGGATTACATTCTTGATTTCTTTTTCCCATTACTGTTGGCATATAGAAATACTACTGATTTTGTATGCTGATTTTGGATCCTGAAACTTTACTGAATTTGCTATTAGTTCTAATAGCTTTTTGGAAGAGTCTATAGTTTCTTCCAAATGTAAGATCAGAGCATCTGAAAACAAAGATAGTTTGACTTCTTCCTTTCCAATTTGAATGCCCTTTGTTACTTTCTGTTTTCTGATTGCTCTAACTGGAATTTTCAGCACTATGTTGAATAATAGTGGTGACAGTGGGCATCTTTGTCATTTTCCCAGTCCTAGAGAAAAGGCTTTCATTTTTTCCCTATTCAGTATGATACTAGCTATGATTCTGTCGTATATGACTTTTATTAGGTTGAGATGCTTTCCTTCTATTCCCAGATTTTTTAAAGCTTTTATCATGAAGAGATGTTGAATTTTATCAAATGCTTTTTCAGCATCAGTGGAAATGAGCATGTGTTTTTGTCCTTTGTTGATAAGATGTATCACATTGATTGATTTGCATATGTTGAACAATCCTTGCATCCCAAGGATAAATCCCACCTTGTCACAATGAACGATCTTTTTAATGTGTTTTTGAATTTATTTTGTTTTTATTTTTGTTGATGATTTTTGCATCAATATTTATCAGTTATATTGTCCTGTAGTTTTCTTTTTCTGCTATGTCTTTGTCTGGTTTTGGAATCAAGGTAATAATATAGGCCTTGTAGAATGAATTTGGAAGTATTCCCTCCTCTAATTTTCAGAATATTTTGTGTAGGATAAGAATTATTTTTTTTCTTTAAAAGTTTCATCAAATTCAGCAGTGAAGGCAGTAGGTGTTGGGCTTTTCTTTGCTGACAGACTTTTTATTAAGGCTCCTATCTCATTATTTGTTATTAGTCTGCTCAGGTTTTAGATTTCTTCATTGTTCAAATTTGAGATTTGTTTTTTTCTAGTAATTTATTTGTTTATTCTGGATTTTCCAATATATTGGCACATAGTTGATCATAGTAGCCACTAATGATCCTCTGAATTTCTGCAATGTTATTTGTATTATCTCTTCTTTCATCTCTGATTTTATGTATTTTAGCATTCTCTCTCTTTTTTTTTCATAAGTTTGGCTAAAGTTAATAGTCAGTTGTATTTATCTTTGCAAAAGGTAAACTTTCTGTTTCATTAATCTTTTGTATTCCTATTAACATTTTAATTAATAAATGAAATTAATTTTATTTATGCTCTGATCTTTATTAATTTTTGTCTTCTATACATTTTGAGTTTGGTTTGCTCTTGCTTTTCTAGTTAAGATCTATCATTATGTTCTTTATTTGCAGTTCGTTTTTTAATTTTATGTAGCATTTATATCAATAAAATTTCTCTTAGTACTGGTTTTACCGTATCTCATAGATTTTGGTATGTTGTATTTCCATTATCATTTGTTTCAGAAAATTTTTCAATTTCCTTGTTAATTTCTTCATTTACCCACTGGTCATTCATAAGTATATTGTTTAATTTCCAGATGTTTATATAGTTTCCAACTTCCTGTTGTTACTCATTTCTTGTTTTAATCCATTGTGGTCTGAGAAGATGCTTGGCATTCTTTCAACTTTTTTCAGTGATGTAAGATACCTAATGCATGATTAATCCTTGAGAATGATCCATGTACTTAGGAAAAGAATGTGTATTCTGCAGCTGCTGAACAACATGTTTCTAAAATATCTATTAGATTCATTAGGTTCATAGTGCAGATTAAGTCTAATCTTTCTTTATTGGTTTTCTGTCTGAAAGATCTGTTCAATGCTGAGAGTGAGGTGTTGAAATCTCTAGCTATTATTGTATTGGGGGCCACTCTCTCTCTCTTTAGCTCTAATAATATTTGCTTTTTATATCTGGGCACTCTAGTGTTGGTTACATATATATTTAATTGTATCATTTTGCTGAATTGACCACTTTCTCATTATATTTTGTCTTGTTTTTAGTTTTTGTCTTGAAAACTATTTTGTCTGATGTAAGTATGGCTACTCCTACCTTTTTGGTGGTCCGTTGGCATGAAACAATTTTTTTCATTATTTTCAACCTATGTCTTCATAGGTGAAGTGTGTTTCTTGCAGATAACAACTTACTGGGTTGGGTCTTTTTTTTTTTTTAATTTATTCAGTCACTCTACATCCTTTGACTGGAGAGTTGAGTCCACTTACATTCAATGTTATTGTTGATAAGTAAGTACTTACTCCTGCCATTTGTTATTTGTGTTCTCATTATTTTGAGTTCTTCTCTTTCTTCTTTCCTTCCTTCCTGTCTTCCTTTTATTAAAGTTTATTTTCTATGGTGCTATGATTTCATTTCTTGCTTTTTATTTTTTGTTATATCTGTTGTATGTCTTTTTATTTGAGGTTGCCATGAGGTTTGGAAATCCTGTCTTATCACCCATTATTTTAACCTAATAACAACTTAACACTATTTGCATAAACAAACCAGCAAATAATAATAATAATAAAACTGTTCACCTTAACTTTATCTGCCTCCTTTTTAACTTTTTTATTGTTTATATTTATATCTTATTTTATTGTCTATGTCTTAAAAAATTGTTGTAGTTATTATTTTCATTTGACCCATCACATGGTCTTTCTACTTAGGATAAGAGTAGGTTACAAACCTCAGTTAAAGTGTTATAATGTTCTGGCCTTTTTTATGTAATTACTATTACCAGCAAGTTTTGTAAATTCAGATGATTTTTTTTTTTTTTTTTTTTTTTTTTTTTTTGAGATGGAGTCTTGCTTTGTTGCCCAGGTTGCAGTGCAATGGTGTAATCTTGGCTCATTGCAACCTCTACTTCCTAGGTTCAAGGGATCTCTCTCCTGTCCCCACCGGGGGGCGGGCAGGGCGGGGGGGGGGCCCCCCCCCCAAAATATTTTTTTTTATTTTTTTTGGGGGGGGGGCCCCCCTTGCCCCCCCCCCCCCCCCCCCCCCCTCCCGGGGGCCCCCCCCCCCCCCTTTCAGTGTGGGGATTCCCGGCATAGCCCCCCCCTGGCCCGGATTTCTTATTGCTCATTAATCTGTTTTGCTTTCTGGTTGAAGTATTCACTTCAGCTATATTTGTAGGACAAATGTGGTATTCATAGTGCAGATTAAGTCTAGTCTTTGTTGGTTGTCTGTCTGAAAGATCAAAGGAAAATGAAATTCCTCATCCTTTGATTTTCTGGAAAAGTATTTATTTCTCCTTTCTGTCCTAAAGGATGTTTTGGCAGATACACTATTCAAGGGTAAAAGTTTTTTCCTTCCATATTTAAAAAATGGCATGCCCTCTTTCCTGGTCTGTATGGTTTCCATTGAAAAGCATGCTGCCATGCGTATTACAGCTCCATTGCATGTTACTTGTTTGTCTTGCTGTTCTTAGATTCCTTTCTTCATCCTTGACCTTTGGGAGTTTGATTGTTAAAGTCTTTCAGGAAGTCTTCTTGGGGTTAAATCTGCTTCATGTTCTGTATTCTTTTTATACTTGGATACTGATATTTTTCTTTAAGTTGGGAAGAGCTCTGTTATTATCCCTTTTCATAAACATTCCATCCCTATATCTTTCTCTACCTCCTCTTAAAAGCCAATTGCTTATATTTATTCTTTAGAGGCTGCTTTCCAGATCCTGTATGTGTGTCATTCTTTTGTATTCTTTTGTCTCCTCTATGTATTGTCAAATAGCCTGTCTTTAAGCTCACTAATTCTTTCTTTTGCTTGATCAGTTCTGCTATTGAAAGACTCTAGGCCTGGCAGGGTGGCTCAGGCCTGTAATCCCAAAATTTTGGGAGGCTGAGGTGGGTAGATCACTTGAGGTCAGGCATTTGAGACCAGCCTGACCAACATGATGAAACCCCATCTCTACCAAAAATATAAAAAATTAGCTGGGTGTGGTGGTACCCACCTGTAATCCCAGCTACTCAGCGGGGCTGAGGCAGGAGAATCAGAGGTTGCAGTGAGCTGAGATCATGCAATTGCATTCCAGCCTGAATGACAGAGCAAGACTCAGTCTAAAAAAAAAAAAGACTCTAATAAATTCTTCAGTATTCCAATTGCATTTTTCAGTTTCAGAATTTCTGCTTGAGTCTATTTAAATCTTTTTGTTAAATTTATCTGATAGGATTCTGAATTCATTCTGTATGTTATCTTGAATTTCTTTGAGATTCCTCAACAGCTATTTTGAATTATTTATTAGAAAGGTCACATATCTCTGTTTATTAAGGATTGGGCCCTGGCACTTTATTTAGTTCATTTAGTGAGGTCATGTTTTCCTGGATGGTCTTGATCCTTGTGGATGTTTGTCTGTGTCCGGGCATTAAAGAGTTAGGTATTTATTGTGGTCCTCACAGTCTGAGTTTGTGTTCATCCTTCTTTGGAATGCTTTCCAGGTGTTCAAAAATACTTCGGTGTCATAATCTAAGCCGTATCTGCATGAGGAGGCATTCCATGGACACTAACACTGTGTTGCTTTTAGACTCATAGAGAAACCACCTTAGTGGTCTTGAATAAGCTCTATAAGAATTATCCGGATTATCAGGCAGAAACTCTTGTTCTCTTCCCTTTCTTTCTCCCAAACAGAGTGTTTCTCTATTCTGAGCCACCTGGAGCTGGGGGTGATGTGACACACACATCCCTGTGACCACCACCACTGGAACTGCCCTGGGTCAGACCTCAAGCCAGTCCAGCACCAGGTCTCACCTGGGTTCCACTGTAACCACTCTCCCTTGTTAATGCATACATTCACTCAAGGCACTGGAGTTCTACAATCAGCTGGTAGTGAAACCATCCAGGCTTGTTGCCTTCCCTTTAGTGTAGTGAGTCCCCTAGGCTATCAGTGGGTCTGTAGTTGACATCCAAGAGCCAGGGTCTAAAGTCAAAAACCTTATAAGTTTACCTGGTGTTTAGTGTACACAAGGCACAGTCTTTCCCATTCTTCCCTTCCCTTTTCACAGGCAGAAGGGCCTTACCTCACAGCCACCACTATCACAGGCAGTGCTCCCTAGCAAGAGCACTTTCCTGCAACTGCCAATATCCACTTCCAGCCCAAGGGCTCTTCAGTCAGCTTGTAGTGAATGCTGCCTGGTCTGGGCACTAGGCTCACCCTTCAGGGAACTGGGCTTCCCCTGGCTCAGGGTAGACCCAGAAATGCAATCCAAGAGTCAAAGCCTGAATCAGGAACCCAAGGAGCCCATTTATTTCTTTACCCCACTCCCACTATGGCTGAGCTGGTACCTAAGATGCAAGAGGAAGTCCCCTTTACTTTTCCCTCTGCTTTTCTCAAGCAGAAGGAGTTTCTCACTATAGCCACCACAGTTGAGAATGTGCTGAGTCTCACCTGAAACCATCAAGTCTGAGTCTCATCCAAGATTCACTCAGTATTACCTGGCTATTGCTGCTGGTTTTTCAGGGCTCAAGGGATTTTTAGTCAGCAAGTGATGGGTCCTGCCAAAATGAGGTTATTCCCTTCAAGCCAGCAGGTTTCCTCTGGCCCAGTATGTTCCTACTAGAAATTTCATCCAGGAGCTATGACCTAGAAAGAGAGTCTCATGACTCTGACCAGTCATGCCATTCTATCCTGCTGTGGCTAAGCTGGTATTCAAGATGCAAAACAAAGTCCTCCCCATAATTCCCTCTCCTTCGCTCAAGTGGAAAGAGTCTCGTTTGGAGCCACAAGCTGTACATTCTGGAGAGGGGATGCCACAAGCACTCCTTTTGCTTCCCTGGGGGGTATCTCAGTAGGTCGTGTGCTCCCCAGGTCCACTGTCTCCCAGCCCAGTTCAGCACTAGGAGTCATCTAGGTGTTGTAGTTCTTGTGGCCTAGACTGCCTTTTAAACTTACTTAGAGGCCTAGAGTACTTTCGCTCATGGTGGCAAAGCTTGCTGGAACTCAAATTCTGATCGCTGAGATGAGTAAGTCCCCTCTCTTGGAACTTTTGCTGAGTTTAGCAAAACAGGGTGGAACTAAGTTGATGCCTCCCCACAAAGGGAATATTTAGGGCTGGTTTAAATGTTTCTTTCATTGAGAGACATTAGCTGAATTCAGCCAGGTTTTGCTTTCTGCTGTGACAGGGCAGCATTGAGTTAAATGCAAAGTTTCACAATTGCTGCACTCCTCCTCTCACAAAAGCACAGATGCTCCCTGCCAAGTAAACCTTGCCAGGGGATATGGAGAAGGGGTGACAGCAGTGATTGAAGACTTTTTCCTACCCTTTACAGTGCCTCTTTCAGGGATGTGAGATTAAAATCAGGTACTGTGTGCCTCACCTGATTTTTGTTTCTTATGAAAGTGCATTTTTGGTTAGATAGTGGTTAAACTGATGTCCTCACTGGGGGAGAAGATAAGTGAAACTTTCTATTTGTTTATTTTCATCCACCGCTATATATAATTGTTATGAACTGAATTGATGTTTGTAGAAATGCTGATTTTACGCAAAGCTTTTTTTTTTTTTTTTTTTTTTTTTTGAGATGTGTCTCACTCTGCTGCCTGCCTAGGCTGGAGTGCAGTGGTGCAATCTTGGCTCACTGCAACCTCTGCCTCCTGGGTTCAGGCAATTTTTCTGGCTCAGCCTTCCCAGTAGCTGGGACTACAGGTGCGGGCCACCACCCCCAAGCTAATTTTTTTTGTGTTTTTAGTGGAGACGGGGTTTCACCATCCTGGCCAGGCTAGTCTCGAATGTCTGACCTTGTGATCCACCCTCCTCGGCCTCCCAAAGTGCTGGGATTACAGGCATGAGCCACCGGTGCTGACCTCAAAGTTCTTTACCTACATTGCCATTCAGTCATAAACTCTGCCTGCCTGTTCAACAGCAAGACAAAAGTATGCCAAATTGCAGGGTCTTTATTGCCGGCGGCCACGGAGGACTCGCAGTCTCTCCAACCCATGGCCCCGAAAGGAGGGTGTCAAGATCTTTTATACCCGGACAACCACCTTGGGAGTGAGGGTGAGGAGCGGGGGTGGGGGGTGAGGGGCTTCAGACATTCCGAGGGCTGGTAGATTCTGTAAATCACCTCCTCAGGGGAGATGAGGGTGAGGTGCTCTGGACATTCCGAGGGCCAGGGGACTTCTGACATTCTGATTGTTACTTAAGCGGTTCACAAAAGTCAAGATAAGCATTTGTTTACACATCATCTGGGTAGGGTGGAAATTACAAATTGCAGGGGCCAAGATGGCATGGGTTTGGACTGCTTGCCTGTCACATTCGGGTCGCAGAGAGCAGTTTCAACATAAAGCCGAGGTATGGTTGAGGTATGCAGTTTTATGGGGCTTTTACCATGTCACACTTTATTTTTGGACTTATTTATGCCTCTAAGGAGCACAGTTTTCACTTTTAAATTGTTTTCTAACATATTTACGTATGTATTCCAGTTACATTGTAATAGGTATCAGTAAGTATTGAAATGTAGGCAAATGGTTTTCAAACACAAATGTTGCTCACTGGCAACAAAGAAACTGCTTTGTTCAAGGTGGCCTTGTTGACATGTTTGTATGTGAATATTTGAACAAACTGACGATAAAACGTTTTTCAGTTTGACCTCTTATTTCCAAAATAAGCCTGAAATTAAGAATTCTTTGCAAATTGCTTAGAAATTTCTACCCCAGCATTATCACCATTTCCTTCATGTGATAGTAACATCAAATTGAACTCAATCTCAGGCCCTATGGTAATTATCACACATATTGTGATTAAAAGGTTACAATCAATGTGATTTTAATACACAATCAAAGGAGGTCTGAATCTCAGGATTTAAGCCATGGCAGTCTCATCTCAAAAATAGTTGCAAACAGAGTGAGTCTGCAGCAGCAAGCTCAAACAACTTTATTAATCAGTACCATCTCCATTTAATTCACTGTTAAGTGTCTTTGTTAAATAACATTGCCTCTCTGGTGCCCATCATGATCCTGGATGATTAAAAAGCATTTGGATAATATCTGTAATAAAATTAAGCTCACTCACTGAGCTATGTGTACTACTGAATTCTGGGGGACCAAATGAGACAAAATTTCCAACTGTCAAATTAAGTAGAGTAAGTTAAAGGAAATTAAAATGGAACTTCCCCAGAGATACAATAGTTACATTCTATTGTCACTTTCTTTTCTTAATTTTATCTTTGAAGACAGATGCTGACAGCAGTTTGTGAACAAGCACTGAAAGGTGTCTTTAGAGTAGAGATGTAGTGTACAAACACAAATCAATGTGTTCTTATGGATTTCATCAAAAATCAATTCCCAAGCTAACTGAATGAGAGTCAACTTAACATTTTTCTTTGTTTATGTATTTCTTTTAGCTTCAATACAAGCAAAACTTACCATGTAGGTATTTACATTGTTGAAATTATAGCATTTAATAAATATGTTATAACTTTTTTTTTTTTTTTTGACATGGAGTCTTGCTTTGTCACCCAGGCTGAGTGCAGGGCACAGTCTCAGCTCACTGCAACCTCCGCCTACCTCAGCCTCCCAAGTAGCTGGGATTACAGGCATGTGCCACCATATCCGCCTAATTTTTGTATTTTTCGCAGAGACGCGGTTTCACCATGTTGGCCAGGCTGGTCTCCAACTCCTGATCTCAGTTGATCTGCTGCCTGTGCCTCCCAAAGTCCTGGGATTACAGGCATGAGTGACTGGCCCGGCCTTTTTGGAAAGAGTAGGTATTAATTTCACTGGATGGTGTTCAGAAGGAAACATGTTTGTTTAGCCTAGAAATTTACTAAAGTCATCATCCCAGGACTTTAGTTGACGGACCACAGTTTAAAACAAGGGAAGCATTTTATTCTTCTTCAGAAATGTAAGAATAAGATGCCAGGTCAGTTGTATACGTCTACTACTAATAATAGCAATAACAAAGAAATATTCAAAGTGATCTCTGAAAAATTTCCCTTGCTTTACAATGTCACATTGCCCCAGAACCTGCAGGTGGGGAAGAACAGAGACCTGAAGCAAAGTAAGGTTCATGAGGAGATTCATTTTAGAGATGGCCATTTTTTTGGAGAGTGGATATGTGGGGCTATCGTACGGCAAACACAAACTATGTTATAGCAAGAGCACAAACTTCAAGTCAGACCCGTTTGATTTATTACTTATTTGTTAATTTTGAAGCCATTGAAGGACAAATTCAAACCCCAGCATGACCTTAGACTATCTTTCTGTATGTGGAAAAAAAAGTGTCTAAACTCTCTGAGCTTTTTTTTTTTCATTTGTGAAAAACAAGTGGGAAAATAATTCTACCCAAGGGAATTATTTGAAGAGTAATGAACTAATGAATAAATAAATAAAAATTAAATAAAAACAAAAAGAATCATAATGAACTAATGATCATAAGACATCTAGGATATGCCCTAGTAGGCTCATAACAGATATCACTTTCTTTATCATCATCTTTTTCTATATTTTTTTCAGTCATTTTAAATTGTGTCCCTTATGTTCCAATGAAGATTAAATTTTTGTTTTTACAGATCTTCTGTGAGTATTAAACAAATCAAAATGTGTATGTGATGCTGCTTTACAGTGTAACATTATATGTTGTAAAGAATTTTGAAGCAACCCTATTATTAAATAAGGCAGGTGGAGAAAAGGTCTAAGTCAAGTCAAAGACATTGCCAGGTTTGGGTCATAATTGTTTAGCACAAATTATGATGTGCATTTGGTAAATGTCTGCATACTTCATTTGTATTTATCTCCACTCATTCTCCTGTCGTCAGAACCCACAGTCCATCCGCCCCTGCGGCTGAGCAGCCTAAGGCAATAGCTATGGCAATTACCTCTGGACTGATTGTTCCCTTGCGCAATGACACTTGGGGAACTATTCTCATATCGGCACTGGCAGAATAGGCATTTGCTTACCAAAAAATTACCCAAGATGTCTTCCTCATTTGTATTCCCAAGTGTCAGTGCTTTTATTTTTGCCATTCAAAAAAAAAAAAATGCTAGTATTTCGGGAAGAAATATAAATTAAACTGATAGTAATTTTTTCTTATGATAAATTCATCTATTGACAATAGGGAAGTTTATTTGAGAGAGGAGAGGTCTGTAACATGGACCCTGACTTACATATACATATGCACAATTCTTATTTAAATATATAATATAGGGGCCAGGTGTAGTGGCTCATGCCTATGATCACAGTAATTTGGGAGACTGAGGCAGGAGAATTCCTTGAGGCCAGAAGTTGAAGACCAGCCTGGGCAACATAACAAGAACCCATCTCTAAAAGTAATTTAAAAATTAGCCAGGCAGGGTGGTGCATTCCTGTAGTTCAGATGCAAAGCTGTGGTAGGAAGATCACTTGAGCTCAGGAGCTCCAGGCTGCAGTGAACCATAATTATAATTGCATCACTGCACCCCAGCCTGGGTGACTGGGCAAGACCCTATCTCTAAATTTTTTTTAAAATGTATAATATACATGGAGGTGTGTGTATACATATATGGTGAATATATATATATATAAAATACAGTATATATTAAGCATAATTTATCTATTTATTTATAGATAAGCATAATTTATCCATCTATTTATCACCTACCCATGTTTCTTCCATTTATGTATCATCATATGAGTATGCAAGGAGATAACTTGTTCTAGGTGACACAGCAAGTGACCAACAAAGGGTAGGTTCTATCCCAGTTCCATTTATCTCCAAAACCTGGGCTTGATATATGGTAATTCTATATTTTTTTTTCAGGAAACTTGTCCATAGTTTTTGCTTAATATATAAAACTTCAGTCTTTTTAAGAGAAAATACAAAATAAAGAGGCATTTTAATATACTCAGGTGTGGGAATTTCCTTTCAAGTTTTAAAAGACAAGAAAGAACGAGGAATCTGGCCACAGAAGTTTATTTCCAGATGCTTCCTCTAATCTCACAACTCAAAAATAATTTTGCTTTCAATGCTTTGGCACTGCATGGTGAGCTACATAAGACCAACTAGTTATTTTTATTGAATGTTTTCTTTAAATAAAATGTTAAGTTTGTACATCCAAGCTGTCTTTATTTGAGTCTCTTCAACTGTTTATGAGCCACATAACTTTTTTTTTTTAACTTTTTCATTACAAGAGGAAAAATAATACTCAAGTGGCATTTAAAGCATACATAACTGGACAAATGCAATGAAGAGTTTCCAATTATTCTCAATAAGATGGTGATTCCAGGTGATGCATACTGTCAATATAAGGGCTTATGACAGTCACTAAACCTAGTTGTTTTATAAAAGACCTCACTAAAATTTCAACTACTGTTCAGAAAGCATTTTCCATCTAATCATGAAAATGTATTGAATATGGAAGAGAAAATAAATTTACAACTTCATGAATATTATTATCTGAAAGATGCCAACTGGGTCAACTCTACAGTTTGTTTGTTTGTTTTTTTTTCCAATTCTAACATTAGCCTTTTGTCCGTACTGCATAAATAATAAGAATTCACATGTGGGTTTTATACAGACCTCTGTTTAAATCCTCTTAGTGTTCTACAAGTCTGCTTTTTATCAGTTCCTCTGTACAGTGTTGCAGTTATAATTCAGTGGAGTGATCCTTACAGAGACCTTTGCACAGAGTCTGATACTTAATACTCGATAACAGTTATTGGTGATAATGGTGATGATAAATGATAGGAGATAATAATAATAGCAACTACTTTGGAGGTGGCTGTAATCTAGGGCCAGAGCCCAGAAAGATTACAATCCATATATTTAAAGGGACTCTAGTTTATTATTTCTTAAAGAGGGATAATTCAGGGTAGATGTCTACCTCGAGTATTTTAGATAAATCTGGAATTCCACTTGGCCATAGTTGGAGCTCAGTAAGGACTCATAAGTTTTGACTGTAAAAATTGAAATGATCCTAATTTTCATTGCCCAATACAGGTATGTGTTCAGATTAGGTTTAGAAACTCCATTTAAAATACTTCATATATATGAAGACTCATGCCGGGCATTATAAATGGAAACTAAAATAACAGCTGTTGACTTTGAAGAGATTCTGCCTAGGTCAACAAACTGAAAATTACAAGGAGGTATTTTCGGTTTTTCCACATGAGAACTCTTAAAGGTTAGAAATGATAAACAGTTCGACTTGGAAAATCAGAAAAATCCAAACACAGCCAATAAAAATTTGAATTTGCTTTTACAAACTAATAAAATACGTTAGGAATTTGTGATATTTACCATTTCTAGTACTGGCTATTTAAACTGTGAGTTTGACCTCCTTTACTAAACCAGTATCAACTTCTTGACATCATTATTTTAAATACACTGAGGACATTTTTCATCCATTAAAAATAATCTTAGAAAATAAAAACCATTGATTATTTCTTAAAATAAATACATTCTGAGCTTCTTTTCTCTGTGGAATTATTTCTCCAAATGGTTTTCATAATGCGAAAGATGCATGTAACTCTCAATCCCAGGAAAATTTCAGGTGTCAGTATTGAGACTGGGGAATGGGTTCAAGCACAGGCTGAGAACATGGAAAGAGAAAAGAAGGTACAACCTCGCCTCTGGTATATCAGGCATATTTTCATCTTATTTGGAATGAAATCCAAGCCTAGCTCTTCTCTTAGATACGTTTGACTTCTTAATCCATGTAACTTGTATCTGATACAGAAATGTAATTTAAAATTATAATGGCAGAGTTTTATTAGCCACTTCAAAACAATCTCAAATTAGCTCCTTTCAGCCATGATAGAACTTTAAGAACACTTTTCCTTAAACAACTTACTATACTATCCTTTGATACCACTCTTGTAATCACACAGTCATCCAATATCACAGTGTTATCTAATAACAGCCATCTCTGATGGTTTTGGTATTCTTCACAAATCTGTTACTATGAATTGCCTCAGACTTAGGAACAAATCACTCCATCCCATCTGGCACTGTTTTCCCTCTACTGCAGAAAACATATACAATTAACCTCATTCTCACTGTTTTACCTGTAATGGTAAAAGCGTTCTACATATTATAATTCCAAAACATGTGCTTAATTACTTAATTAGAGAATTGAGAACCGCTGTAGTTAGTGAACAGGAAGGCAAAGAGAGAAAAATGCATGAGAAAATGAGAAGGTTCAGTGAAATATTCCCACACTTGTGTGAAATCATTTTGCATAATTTTTTGCAAGTAGTTTACTTACATGAGACAGAACTGAGAATTTGACTGTAGTTAAATAGGAACAAAAACCACTCCTGGAATTTTAAAGCATGTGTAAATGACTTGTGGCTTATCTGACATGGTACCAGGTAAGAAGTCTGGCTCTCCAGCCTTGTAGAAAGGAAGTTTTAAAGGTAAGATTTGAAAAAAAACAAGATTTGAAAAGGAAAAATAATTCAACACAGAAATACAAAACAGTGTTTACAACTTAGTGAAGTTTTTTTTTTTTTTTTTGGTAGGTTTTTTTTTTGTGTGTGTGTGTGTGTGTTATTTGTACAGCTTGTAAGTAAATATTACTCTGTCCAGGCTATATGGAGACACTTGCCACTCTGCACATATTCAGAGCAAGAGAGAATCAGTGTCACTTGGAGTTTATAGGAGATTCAGCCTTTACAACTTCACTTAGAATTACTCAAGCCCACATTTTAATAAGATAATTTGTTTACATATTAACAATTGAGAGCATTTGAGTGGACTTTGTATCTCCTTCCCAATTTATTTGTTTTTGGATTAAGATGTCAGCTTATTGCAAAGTGGTTAAATAATTAACAACACTCTAGCACTATAGGATAACATTCATGACATTTAGTTTCTTCCTAATAAGGAGCTATCCTTAGCATCCAAACCAAACGAACTCGTTTGTTTTATTTCACTGGAGAACAGAAGCAAATGAAATTGTATAAAGTCACTAAGTTAAGCTAAATTGTATAAAGTCACTAAGTTAAGCTAAATATTTCACAGTAAATGAAAAAGTATAACATCAAAGGGAAAAATATCAATGTTCACTTAACTCATTTATTTGATTTTTTGTTCAGAATTTTTTTATAATTTCTTGTCTTTTTGGATTTATTTTTTTCTCCTCATGTAAATGTTTTAGTAAATCTTTTAGCACAGGTTTGAGTCACATGTCCTCAGGCTTTATTTTTCAAAAGAATTACTTACATTTTGTATGACAGTTTGTATGGATATATTTTCTGAATCAGTTTAAGAATATGTTCCCATTGTCTATCTTTGGAGTTATTGAAGGAACAATTTAGTTATTCTTCCCTTTGGAAAAACATATTTTTCCTCTTTAAAAAAAGTTTTAGCTGGGCGTGGTGGCTCACACCTGTAATCCCAGCACTTTGGAAGGCTGAGGTGGGCAGATCACTTGAGGTCAGGAGTTTGAGATCAGCCTGGCCAACATGGCACAACTTCGTCACTACTAAAAATACAAAAATTAGCTGGGTATGGTGGCAAGTACCTGTAACAGCAGCTATTCAGGAAGCTGAGGCAGAAGAATTGCTTGAACCCAGGAGGTAGAGGTTACAGTGAGCCGAGATCATGCCACTTCACTCTAGCCTGGGTGACAGAGACTCTATCATCTCAAAAAAAAAAACAAGTTTTATTTTTATTCTTTTTGTTTTTTTAATTTTTTTGCAATATATTTAGCTTTAGATTTGTATCTATAATCATAAAAATTTAATTATCTTATCAAATGTTGCTTATAATATTTAGTAACAGGTTATACTACTTTTTATTTTTAGAATTTAAAGTTGGAAATCTCATTTCCTATTCCATATCTCTAAACTTCTCCCTATGGTTTATAGCTCTAATTCTTAATGCTGTATTTTTGGGCCAATTTCCTCGTATTTACCTTAAATTTTACTAATCCTTTGTCTAATTGTGTAAGTTGTTAATTTTAACATGTAGTTTTTTTTAAGTATCTAGATGCCTATTGTATTATTTTTTAATATGTCTGTTTTTATAGTGTTTTGCTTGTCTATGCTCATTGTAAGAACATTAGTTTGATTATTTCAGGTTATCCGATTGCCTATTTTTTTGGAAGAATTCCATATTAGTTAAAATTGTCATGTTACACTCATTAGAAGCTCAGAAATAGTACGTCTACCAGTTATACTTGTATCCTAACTGTTTTGCACCCTAGAAACTATTAATAATTAAAAGCAATGCTGTTTACTATTGTATGTGTTGCTGCCTGCTTATATCAAAATTAGTTGCAGAAGAACAATGGAGGATGTGTTGTGTTGCTTTTCAGCTTTGACTTCATTCTTGAATTGTGTAAGAGATTGTTTCTATTAAAAGACATTTGGAATGACTCTATCCTGTTCCCCTCCTCTCTAGATCTGCAAGAGAACACACCATCACTATATATAAGCACAGAGCTAAAATATTACAAGGTAAATCTACATACAACGTCATTTCAGAGAAATGAATAAAACAGGTGAGATCTACTGACGACATTATTGGAGAAAATAAATCACAATGTTCACATGACTCCTTAGTTCTTACATTAAGCTTTAATCATTTAAAGATGCACATTCTAAAAAGAAAATAAAACATTAGCAAATAGTAATAATGAATAACCTAACAAAAGAGGTAACAAATATTGTGAAAGAACGACACAATAAAATTAAAGACCCATACAAGAGTGTCTGCAAAATATGAACTATAAGAGGAATAACCTAGACTGGTCCAGAATGTAGAACATTTTTCCTGCCTAAATATTAAAGCTAGTAAAAAAAACATTAAAGGCTTAATACCAATTTTAAATAATGTTATAGATTTTAGTGTTGTAGATTTATAGATTCTAATTTGTTGATCAACAGCATATAAAATATATTTAATTTACTTAAAGTAATTCTTGTTTACCAATTCTTCAGTTGAAAAAAATCTTCAATCATGTTTTAGATATATGTATGTGTGTGGGGGTTCGTGCAGGCACATGCACCACATGTGTATGTGTGTATGTGTGGGGGATCTGTGCAAACCATACCTTTTTCAGCAAAGATTATAATGAATAAATGCAACATCAGTTTATATAGAATATTTCAATGTGTTATCTTGTCAGGGCTTGTTATAGCTTGTCCTTAGGCATGTTATGTCATGAGTCACTAGGTTTAAGTCATGACATCCATATGTAGTAAATATGTGCATACCATAATAAAGACGCTCAGTGAACCTGGGAGTAACATACAATAGGAACAGCTGGTAAGGAATGGAGACGAAGATTTATCACTCAAACTTAGGCAAAAAATTCTGAGACATTGGTGAAAATTAAGCTAAACTGTTAGTATAATGCAGAAAGTTTTTAACTAAAATGTCTGCATAAAGTATCTATACTTAGATTAATATAAATTGGAAAATTATTTAATCAAGAGAGATAGAAAACAGTGTAATTTTCACTTAGAGATCACCTTTAACTGTTAGATAAATATCACCTCTGTCACAAGAAGTAGATGAGTTTTCAGACTGATGAGGTATCAAGGAATTTGCAAATTTAAGGGAAAAAAGGTGTGATGCAATTACCAACCTACTTAATAGAAAGCTACTACTTTCCTAAGCAGCAGCCTCAACTCTGTGTCTGTTATTAATGATAGAAAAAGGCCTCGGTATGTATTTTTGAAGGACTACAAAAAACGTGGCCCTTACTTATTTAGCAGCCTTGGGGGCAACCTCCAATGTTAAGATCAAAATAAACTTCTATCCACTGCAAGACTGAGTTCAGCAGAATGAGGGCACAAATCATATCTTTATTTCATTTGTGTGTTGCAAAATGTGACTGGGAAAGGATCTAAGAAAGAGTATTACAGTCAGAACCTTGCTGCAGGGTGACTTTCAATGAAGGAACAAATTAGACTTTAATGTATCACATGCCATTGTACTAAGGCTTAAAAGTGAGAGTTCCACTTAGGACTTGGTTCCCTCACTGGGTCTCTCCTAAGGGAATTTGTTAGAAAAGTTTCCAAATAGGAATCAGTGTAAGCTACATATGTGCCAATCTGGCCTCCAGAATCCTAACACACAGAACATTTCCAATTATTGTCTTTTGTCTTTTCTTCAGCATAAGGAAGTGAATTTGTGAAATTACTCAAGACAGAAAATGGTAATTCTACTACAGAATGTTTGCAATAAAGATAGACCTCTATAGGCACTTGAATTACTAGAATTTTGTTTCTTCTCAAGCCACAATGTACAGATGTAGTTAACATGAGCTGAAAATCAGAGAAATTGATTTGTATCTCTATTTGTTGCTAGATAGCTATTCAGCTTTGGCACACTGTTATTAAACAGAAGTAAAATGTGAGCCACGAAGGCAAACTCATGTATAATTTTAAATTTTCTAATAAACACAGATAACAGGTAAGTAGAAAGAGCTGAAAATAATTTTAATATTATATTTAACTCAATTTATCCAAAATATTATTTATCATGTAATCTGTACAAAAATCATGAGATATTTTGTATCTTCTTATTATCTGAAATTAAATATTCTTTTTTACTTACAGTGTATCATGTTTCTAACTAGCCACATTTTAATTGCTCAATAGCAATATGTGGCTATGCTTTCTGTAGTAGATAGCTTAGCTTCAGACAAACTTTTTTAGGGGGTTTGTTATGTCTTAGTCATAAACAACACTGAAAGAAGTAACAGTATACACATTTTCTCAAGATGTATGGTTTGACTAATCAAAACAAGATTATGAGATAATAGTGAGAGAGAGAGAGAAAAAAATCAATATTTGAACAGTT
This sequence comes from Ateles fusciceps, assembly GCA_036589455.1. Classification (NCBI taxonomy): domain Eukaryota; kingdom Metazoa; phylum Chordata; class Mammalia; order Primates; family Atelidae; genus Ateles; species Ateles fusciceps. Next base: position 3,615,053 of record JAZHEH010002555.1, on the reverse strand, counting down.
ATTCCCAGTGTAAACTTGAGCTTGTAATGTGGAAGTGAGGCAGGACAGATTTGGAATGGCAGTTGACTGACATTGCAATGCATTAAGAATAAAATTTTAAAAAATAAAATAAAAAACTAGAACACATTAAGTAGCAAGTGGTCATGACAGTGCAAAAATTATATTATGGAACATAATGGAAGTCACTAGCAACGTTAAACCTATAGAGGAAAACGTAATTAGGAGAAACAATGCCTGTCTTCAAATAGTGATTGGAAAGACAGTTGCAGATAAAAGTTGAGCGTTTCTTGATAACTGAAAAGACATAAATGCTAGGTATAGCTGACAAACTAAAAAGGCATAATATAAAGATATAACTGACAGACCAAATGTGGCCCGTTTATTTGTACATTAATTCAACAAGTATATATTGAACACCTACTATGTACAACTCAATATACAGACTGCTAGGATGTAAATATGACTAATAAAAAAGTAGATATAGTTTGAAAAAACATGAGATAGCTAAAGTAGGTAATTCCTCATTGCAGAAGTTGTTCTAAAATGGACTCGATGGTGACTTGGCAAGTGTAGGGTTGTAGAGTGTCAAGTATCATAAACATTTTACACATGAGCGCCACTGCTGGCAATGGTGGACTGAGTTGTTTCAAACCAATCCTACTACCAAAAAGTCTATAAAATGTAGAAAATATTGTTTACCAAAATTTATTTTCAAAGCTACCAGATGACTTCCAAAATAGTGAAGATTTGCAGATCAGAATTCAGATAAAATTAGGGTAGTTGAGAAAAGTGAATAAAAATATTTTACTGCTTTTCCCTTCAAGGCAACTATCACAACTGGCTGAAAGGTTGAGAAGCAAGGAAGCACTTTAGACATACAGATAATTAATTAGAATGATAAATATTTTTGATGTGTCTATGTAACAACAAAGATGATGACAAAATCAAAGTGGCTATTCATTTCCTTTTGTCTGATTTTAATATAGTCACACCAACTTTCTTATGTTTACTGCTGGCATAGTGTTGCTTTTTCATGCATGTATTTTTGATCTATGTGTCTTTATATTTAAGATGCATAAGTTATGAATATCTTATTATTAGATCTTATTTTCCCAGAGTGACAATTTTAACTTATTAATTGGAGTGCTCAATGCATTTACATTTAATATAATTATAGTTATGACAAATCATAAACTTACTATTTTCTGATTAGTTTTTCATTTATCCTGATGTTTTTTACTGTTAGTTTCTTCCTTTCCTGAATTTTTAAATATTAATTGAGTGTAATTCAGTATTCCAAATTATTTACTTTTATTGCCTTTTTACCTAAACATACTTTGAGGAGTTATTCTAGCTTTAAGAATGAATATTGATTCAATGAATCAACGTTAGAACTGTAACTTACAACTGAACATTTCTATGTATATCCCTCCACCTTTTGTGCTATATGTATATGTGTGTATATATATATTTTTCCTATTATAGCATATGTGCCTAAAATGCGTTATTTTTACTTTAAAGATTTAATTTTCTTTTTTATTTTAAACATTAAGATATGAAAATGCATAAATAACTCCATATATATTTGCAATTCCATGTATCTTTATTCCTTTTTGTAGTTCCAGATTGCCATATAATACCATTTTCTTTGGAACTAGAAACTTCTTCGTGTGTGTGTGTGTGTGCTTTATTTTCTCATTATGTTTATTTTTTAAATTTATTTTTGGCATTAAATATTTCATTATCATACCACTAAGTGTGTTTATTGTTGGAGATGATAGATCTTTTTGTATCTGTGGTTTGATACTCTTTATTTTATTTAAGACAAAACAGCTATCAGCTATTATTTTTGTAAAATATATATTCTGATCAAATTTCTATCTTTTGTTACTCGACTTACTCATATTTTCAACTGCTTAATATCGACCCAGAAAGCACTAGTAATCTGCACATTTTTATACACATTTTAATTTGTGTAGTTTTTATTGCTTTTTATCTTACATTCTCCAATCTGTCATTAGTCCCATTTGATAAATTTTTAATTGTAGGTTTTCTGGTTTCAAATCTGTAATTTTTAGTTGGTTCTCATATTTTTCATTTCTCTGCTAATTCTCAATCTGTTCACTCATGCATTCATCTTTTTATTTATATCCTTAAACATTTATAACATGGTTTTAAGGATTTTATCTACAAATGTAGATCTTGTGACCTTTCTAGATTGGTTTCTATTCAGTATTTTTTCTAATTACCTGTGCATTTTCTTTAACCGATTCACATAACTAATAACTTTTTGAAAATTTTATTCTAGGCATTGTTATTCCATGAAATTTTGCATTTGGCTGCCTTCCTTTAAAGAGTGCTAAAATTGATTTTGACTGGCAGTAATTTGTTGTGTGATATACTGTGATTGACTATGGTTTGCTCTTGATTATTATTATGGATGGTCATTCTTAAGATGAGACTTTATATGAAATCTTAAATGCATAAGATATTTGGTTAAGAGCTCTCTACCCTGACTAAATATAACTCCATTACTTTTAGCACTATTTATTCTTTAGATTATCCTCATATCTCAGAGCCTCTCAGTGTATCTTCTATGTCAGTCCTCAATGAATTCTGACATAGGCATGTGCATATTTCATATTTCCTTATCCAAAAAATTATAGCTCTATTAACATACAAAGTTTCTGTTTTCTATTTCTTCCATTGTGCAAGGTTATTGGTTGCTGCCTGTGCCCTATTTCTCTGGGCTATGTTATGGAACATTTCTTAAGGCATAAAATCTGAAATAATATAACACTCACTTTATAAAGAATATAAATGCTCTCCTTGCCTTTTGACCAAGGTCTAAAAACTGCTGTATCATACATTTTGTACAGTATTAGAATTTTTTATACTAGGAAGTTAAGTCCAGTATCCCTTAATTTGTCTTGACCATGCAATAAAAAATTATCTTTGTATATTTTTTTAATGTCTTTATGATCTATAGTCATAATCTTTTTCACTCTGAATGCTGGTTATATTTATTTATGCCTCTAAAATATGATCATTTTTCTTTTTCCATCTAGTTTCTGCCACTTTGTACTAAATGTAGGATTGGACTCCAAAACCTCTCCTTACAAGTTTACATAATGAATGAAGGCAGGTGGAAACAAGATAAATAGAAAATAAGTCCCTCTACAGTTTATGATTCAAAATATTAGTTATATTTGTTATAAAACAATGTAAAATTCAAAAATGTGTCAGCAGTATAAATGAAGAAAAATTATGAGCCCTCTGATATAACTTAACTGAACTGACTAAACATTAATTACGTTCTCTTTCTTATTGTTCTACTCTCCCATTTACATAAGCTTATTTGGGTTGACATTTTTCAGCTCAAGATTTTCAAGCATCTATATCTTCATGATTCCTTTTTTCATTCAATTTTCAGCCATTGGTGGTGGTAGTTTTCTTCTTGGTGACTTTTAGTGCGTATAGATCTCTAACAGTCTCATCTCAGCATTTCTGACTTCTTTCCCTCTCCAACTTTAAATTTTACTGTCAGGTTTATTTTTGTTTTTGTTGTTTTGTTTTTTTGTTTGTTTGTTTTTTGTTTTTACCAGGTTTAGAAATTCTAGGAGAGAACTGTAAGTTTTACCAGTTTCCCAGTGTTAGGGAAAATTGACTCTGCATTAGTTATTAAAGGGATCAGAGAGAGCGACACAGGAGCTTACTTCTCTTTCTGCATAGATTTGTCCTATCAAAAAAGGGAAAAAAGTAAATAAAATGAAATAAAATATAATAATTAATCTCATGAATTTATGATTCTAGTTTATCAAGAGAAGTTGTTATTTTGGATAGAATCAAAACCTTTCTGAAGACAAATTTATTATATTACTTCTCCCTTTCCTACATTATCTAGCCTTCAATCATAGAAAGAAATTTAAAATTGTTTATAAAATACACATTTCATAGATCTATGATGACTGTTCCATTATATTGTATGCTTTGCCACAAGGCTATATATACATTGATGGATATTTTCAAGAGTGTTATCCTAAAATATGTATATTAGAATAGTAAATTTTGTCACCTTACATCTCTAGTAAAAGATTATCCTTTTCAAAAACTTGTAATAAACTACTATATAACTGAATTTCAAGAAAGACTTTATACATTTTGGGCAGTGGTGGAGATGTGGAAGGTGAACATATAGTATAAAATTTTCTAGATTTATGGTCTGACATGAGCTAGAAAGCTTTGAAGATATTATATCATCAAATTTTCATATTTCAACAACTAACAATAAAATGAAGATCACTACACTTCAGTGTAGTATTCTTTTATAATATAAGACAAAAAACTACACTGGACCTGTCTTTGTTAATAATTTCTGAACTACTCTAATTTTTATCATTGTAAAATAAGATTTTCAATTTATGATATATATTGGCATTCCTGTGTTCTGGCAAGTTTATTTATACTAAGTCATATTCCTAATGCATTTCTTAAAGAATTTGATTTATTTTTTAATCTGCACTGGATAATATAACATTCTCATGACCGGCATATTCTTTTTCACATTTCTAATAAAATTATTTATATGTTCAATGTATCTAGGTAAATTAGTTTTTAATGTTTGTGTTATTAAATATCAACCTGAAAAACCATCCAATTGAGCTGTGAACTACATACAGCCTTTCCACTCCACCTACCCAAATCTAGATAAGTGTATTAATAATATCCAAGGGAGGTGCAAAGCAAGATAGCAGAACAGAATCATCCCCCTCATGCAAGGACACTGTTTACATACACAAAAGTACTTTTATAAGAGCCAAAAATCAGATTGGCACTCACAGTACCTGGTTTTAACTTCATAGTACTTATATTGCTAAAATAGACAATGAAGAGGTAGAAAAAACAGTTTTGAATCACTAATGCCACCCCTCCCCAATCCCTTGACAGTGAGAGCATGATGCAGAGAGTGATTCTGAGTGCTGGGGAGAGGGAAAGCCAACAATTATGAGGCATTATTCTCAGGGCTGCCCTTGTTATAGCAGAAAGCAAAACTGGACCAAACTAAGCTGTTGCCCACCCACAGAGCGAGCATTTAAATCAGCCGTAGCCAGAACGCAACCACCAGACTGCCAGAGGGCAGTCAGAACTTGAGTTCTTGAAAGCCTTGCCACCATGTATTAATGTGCTCTGGGGCCCCAAATGAAGTTGAAAGGCAGTCTTGGCCACAAGGACTGCAAAACTTAGGTAAGCCCTAGGGCTAAACTGGTCCCAGAGCCAGTGGACTGGGGGCCATGTGACCTATGGAGATATAAGCAGAAACAGCTAAGGGAGTGCTGGCATCAACTCTCCCCCTAATCCCAGGCTGCAGAACTCATGGCTCCCAAAGAGACCTCTTCCTTCTGCTTGAGGAGAGGAGATAGAAGAGTGGGAAGGACTTGTATTGCACCGTGGACACCAACTCAGCCATAGCAGGAATAGGGCACTGGTCAGAGTCATGAGAACCCACCATCCAGGCCCTAGCTAACAGAAAAGTTTTCTAGACTCATTGTGGGCCAGAAGGGAACCAGGTACCTTTTATAGAAGAACCCAGTATGGCAAGGCTTCATCACCTGCTAACTGAAGACTTCTTGGTACCTCAAAAACAAAAACAAGCAGTAATTTTAGATACAACATCAAGGGCCTTGGGTGAGACTATGAGATTTGCTAGCTTCAGGTGAGACTCAGCACATTCCCAACTATAGTAGTTACAGTGAGAGACCCCTGCTTCAGAAAAATGAAGGGAAAAGTAAAAGGGATTTTGTCTTACACCTTACGTACCACCTCAGCCGCAGAGGGGCAGAGCACCAGTGGTGTCTTTGGGTCTCCAGTTCCAGGCCTTGACTCTTGAACAGCATTTCTGGATGTGGCCTGGTCCAGAGGTGAGCCTACTGCCCTGAAAGGTGAGACACAGGACAGGAAGTGTTCACTACAAGCTGGCTGAAGAATGCTTGGGCCTCAAGAGAACATTGGTGGTAGTCTGGCTATACTCTCCCATGGGCGTAAGCAGGCAGCAGTCAAGGAGAGGCTCCTCTGCCTGTGGAAAGTGGAGGAAAGCCTGGGAAGGACTCATGGTTTGAATGCCAGCTCTGCTGCAGTACAGTAGAGCATGAAATAGACTTCTACGGTTTTTAACTCTAGTCCCTGGCTCCCAGACAGCACCTCTGGACCTGCCTGGGGACTGTGGGAACGTGCTGCTCTGAAGGGAAGGACACAGGCCTGCCTGACCTTGCCACTTGCTGGTTATAGAGCTGCATGGTTTTGAGCAACATAGGTGGTAGCCAGGAAATGGTTACAGCATGCCTTGAGCAAGACCCAGTGCTGTGCTGGTCTGACCCTGTGCAGTCTTAGAGGTGGTAGCCACAGGGGTGCTTGTGTCAGTTCAACCCTAGCTCCAGATAGCTTAGAACAGAGAGAGAGAGAGAGACCCAGTTTGTTGGAGAAAAAGTAAGGGAAGAAAAACAAGTTCCTTCCTGTCAATCCAGATAATTCTTTCAGATCTTGTTCAATACCATCATGGCAGTCCATCTATGAGTCATCAAATAGCACAGTATTATTGGGCTTGGGGTTCCCGATAAAGCAGATACAGCTTAGATTACTACATGCAAGTATTTTGAATATCTGAAAACTCTTCCCAAGAAGGATGGGTACAAACAGGCCCAGACTGTGAAGACTACAATAAATACTCTTTAACACTCGTACACAGATGAACTTCTACAAGTCTTAAGACCATCCAGGAAAACATGACCTTACCAAATGAACTAAATAAGAAACTAAATAAGTGCCAATCCTAGAGAAACAGAGATATGTGACTCTTCAGATAGAGAATTCAAAATAGCTGTTTTGAGTAAACTCAAAGTAACACAGAGAAGGAATTCAGAATTCTATCAAGTAAATTTAAGAAAGAGACTGAAATAATTTAAAGGAATTAAGCAGAAATTCTGAAGCTGAAAAATGTAATTGGCATGCTGAAGAATGCATCAGAGTCATCTAACAGCAGAATTGATCAAGCAGAATAATTAGTGAGCTTGAGGACAGGCTATTTGAAAATGCATAATTAGAGACCAGGCATAGTGGCTCATACCTGTAATCCCAGCACTTTGGGAGGCTGAGGCTGGTGGCCTCACAATTATGGCAGAAAAGTAGAGGCAAAGGCACATCTTACATGACAGCAGGCAATACAATACATGGCATGCAGGAGAACTTTCATTACAAAATTATCAGATCTCATGAGACTTATTCACTACCCTGAGAACAGTATGAGGGAAACAATCCCCATGATTCAATGTACCTTCTTGGCCCCACCCTTGATTCGTGGGATTACTATAATTCAAGTTGATATTTGGGTGGGGACACAGCCATAACATATCACTTTTAAAGAATAAAAAACAAGATGGAAACAAACCCATAATTAGTGGAAGAAAAGAAATAATAATAAACAAAAATAAAATTGAAATAAGAAAACAATCCAAAAATCGATAAAACCAAAATTTTGTTTTTTGAAAAGTTGAACAAAATTGACAAACTTTAGCCAGAGTAAGGAAAAAAGAGAAACAATTTAAATTAATAAAATCAGAGATGAAAAGGAAACACTACTGATACTGCAAACATTCAAAAGATCATCAGTAGCTACTATGAGCACCTATATGCCAATAATTTGGAAATTCTGGGAGGAATGATCAATTCTAAGACACATGAAACTCACCAAGATCAAAGCATGAAGAAATCCAAAACCTGGATAGAGCAATAACAAGTAATGAAATCAAAGCCATGATGATGTCTACTAGTGAAGAAAAGCACAGGACCTAATGGCATCACTGCTGAATTCTATCAAACATTTAAAGAAGAACTAACACTAACTCTATTCAAACTATTCAGAAAAATAAAGGTGAAGGGAATACTACCGACTCATTCTACTAGACCATTATTACCCCAATACCAAAACCAGATAAAGACACATAAAAATTAATAATAATAAAAAACTACAGACCAATAACCATATAATCATTTCAATTTATACTGAAAAAGCCATTTGATAAAATTTAACATCCTTCATAATAAAAATTATCAAAAAACTTGGTATAGAAAGATGATATCTCAATCTGATGAAAGACATATAGGGCGGGCCCACAGCCATTATCATATTGAATGGGGAAAAATTAAAAGCTTTTCTTCTAAGATTTGTAACATAAAAAGAATGCCCCCTGTCACCACTGTAACACATATACACCATGGAATACTATGCAACCATTAAAAAGGATGAGTTCATGTCCTTTGCAGGGATATGGATGAAGCTGGAAACCATCATTCTCAGCAAACTGACACAAGAACAGAAAACCAAACACTGCATGTTCCCAGTCATAAATAGGTGTTGATCAATGAGAACACATGGACACTGGGAGGAGAACATCACACACCAGGGCTTGTTGGGAGGTGGGGGAGATTAGGGGAAGGATAGAAGCGGTGGGGGGGGATTGGGGGGTGGATAACATTAGAAGAAATACCTAATGTAGATGATGGGGGGGATGGATGCAGCAAACCAACATGGCACATGTACACCTATGTAACAAACCTGCATGATCTGCACATGTACCCCAGAACATAAAGTATAATTTTAAAAAAAGGACTGATATATTCAGTAAAGTTGCAGGATACAAAATCAATATAACAAAATCAATAGCACTTTTACATGCTTACAATAAATAATCTAAAAAAGCAATCAATAAAGTAATGCCATTTACAATAGGCACAAATAAAATAGTCATGAAATGATTTATATGTATCTATATAAATGGATAAGTGATATTAACTGATATATATTTATATATGGACATACATATCTGGATATATTTATTAATAATTATTCTGATAGCATATAATAATATCTAATTATGGTTTTAACTTGCATTTATTTAATAGCTAATGATGTTGATTATTACACCTTTCTCAGACGTATAATTTCCAAATATTTTCTCCAATTATGTAGATTGTCTTTAACTCAGTTGATAACTTCTTTTGCTTTGTAGAAGCTTTTTAGTTTAGTTAGGTCATTTTTGGCAATCATTACAGTATTTTTTGGTAAGTATTTTGGTGTCTTTGTCATGAAATATTTGCCAGGCCTATGTCCGGAATGATATTTCCTAAATTGTCTTTCAGGATTGTTATAGTGTCAGGTTTTACATTTAAGTCTTTAATTCATTTTGAGTTGATTTTTGTTTATGGCTTAAGAATGGTGTCTAACCTCAATTTTTGCATATGGCAGCCAGTTATCCCAGGAATATTTATTAAATAGGGTTTCATTTCCCCCATTGCTTATTTTTTTCAACTTTGTCAAATATCAGTTGGTTGTAGGTGTGTGGCTTTATTTCTGTGTTCTCTATTCTATTCCATTGATCTACGTGTCTGTTTTTGGAGCAGTACCATGCTAATTGGGTTACTATAGCTTTGTGGTATTTTAGTGTAAAGTTTGGAAACATGATGATTCCAGCTTTTTTTTCTTTTGCTTAGGATTGTCTTGGCTTTTCAAGTTATGTTCTGGTTTTATATGGATTTTAAAACAGTTTTTTTTTTAAATTCTGTGAAGATTATAATTGGTTTGATAATAACATTGAATCTATAAATTTCTTTGCAATACAGCCATATTCACAATATTGAACATTTTATTCATGAATACAAAATGTGTTTCCATTTGTTTTTGTCATCTCTAATTTCTTTGAGCTGGGTTTTGTACTTCTTATTGTAGATATTTTTTACCTCAGCTGTATTTATAGGTATTTTATTCCATTGTAGCTACCATGAATGGAATTGCATTTTACCTCACCTTGGATGATGTTGGGGTATAGAAATGCTACTGATGTTTATACATTGACTTTGCATCCTGAAACTTTTCTGTGATTGTTTATCAGAGGTATAGAGTTACACCATCTGAAAACACACAATGTTTGACTTCTCTTCCAATTTAGATGCCTCTCTTTCTCTCTTCCTCCCTCTCCCTCTCTCTCTCTCATGCGTGATTTCTGTAGGAGAGTGGGCATTCTTTCTTGTCTTTTTCTGGTTTTCAAGAAGACTGCTCTCAGCTTCTGCCCATTCAGTATCATGTAGGCTGTGGATTGGTCATAGACGGCTCTTATTTCAAGGTATTTTCCCATAATGCCTAGTTTTTTAGTGTTTTTAACATTAAGGGACGTTTAATTTTATTAAAAATCTTTTCTGCCTCTATGTTTATTATGAGAGCCAAACTCTAATGATTGTTATTTCTCTTCTGGAGCTAGCCACCCAGCATGGCTACCAAGTTCTGGGCTGGTACTATGGCTTATCTGCACAGAGTCTTGTGATGTGAACCGTCTTCAGGTTTCTCTGCTGTGGATACCAGTACCTGCTCCAGTGAAGGTGGCAGGAGAGTGAAATGGACTCTGTGAGGGTTCTTAGTTTGGGTTCTTAGTTCTTAGTTCTTAGTTGTTTAATCCACTATTTTTGTGCTAGTTGGCCTCCTGACAGGAGGTGGTGCTTTCAAGACAGCATCAGCTGTAGTAGTGTAAGGAGGATCAGGTGGTAGGCAGGGTCCAAGAACTCCCAAGGGAATATGATTTTTTGTCTTCAGCTACCAGGGTGGGTAGGAAAGGACCATCAGGTGGGGGGTCAGGTTAGGCATGTCTGAGCTCAGACTCTTTTTTAGGTGGGGCTTGCTATGGCTGCTGTGGGGGAGGGAAATAAGGGTGTGGTCTCCAGGTCAATGGAGTTATGTTCTCAGGAGGATTATGGTTGCCTCTGCTGTGTCATGCAGGTTGTCAGGAAAGTGGGGGAAAGCCAGCAGTTACAGGCCTCACCCAGCTCCCATGCAACCCAAAGGCCAGTCTCACTTCCACCATGTCCTACCCAACAGCAGCACTTAGTTTGTTTCCAGGAAGTGGGCTGAGAACTTACTCAAGGCTACCAGCTCTGGTTGAAAAAGCAATCAGGACTTTCCCCACCTCCTCACCTGTTGAGTCTGCACAGTGGATTTATGCCCTCTCTCAAGTTCTGACCAGATGACTTCATGTTTAATTAGAATTGTTATCACATTCATCTGGAAGTTTATTTCTCCCTGTGGTCTTTTCTCAGTTCGTCTAGCCAACCTCCCCAAGGATCCCACGTGAGACAAGTCAGAAATGGCTTCCCCAGTGGCACAGAGAACCCATAGAGATTTTCTGGCTGCTTCCTCTAATCCTGTATTTTGTTCAACTGTCCAGATTGACTCAGCTCCAGGTAAGGTCAAATCCTTCTCCAGTGATCTAAACCTTCAGGTTCCCCAGTGTGGGTGTGTGTTCAGGGGGTGGATGACCTCCATTTCCCACTTTCACAGTTTGGGCACTCACAGTATTTGGGCTGTCTCACAGGTCCTGCACAAACAATCCATTTCTTTCAGAGGTTCTGTGGATTCTCTCCACTTTCCTGGTATATTACTGCAGTAGTTTTGGAGCAAAAGTTTACCATGTGTGTCTCCACACGTGCTCTGTCCATTCTTTTGAGTGGGAGTTGAAATTTAGTTTTGCCTCCTGTCTTTCATTTTAATTCTCTCTCCCGGCCATAGCTTTGCTTGGTGCCCCATCATCTACTGTCTGAGTGCTTCTTATGGGAGCACATGGTTACACCTGCCCACAGATTTCAGGTGCAATGCTCCTGTGCTGGAAGCTTTAGTAGGTGTGGCCCATTTGGCTGTGAGAGGCAGGACAGGACCACTGGGCCAGAAAATCCAGCAGGCATTGCCCACCTGGCTATCAGCGGCAGAGGTGGACTAAATCACCCGCCCTGTTGTCCAGATCTTTCCCAGGAAAACAAGATGCTGTGCCTTCCAACTGAGTTCACACAGAAGTGGGACTGCTGAGCTAGAAGCTCTGGCAGGTCTTGGTGGCCTCATTACCAAAACTGAGGTGTGTGTATAGTTGCCCCTTTATGTGTTTCCTGGGATAAAAGGAGGCTGTGCCTGCTGAGGGAGTTCACACAGACGTGAGCTTGCTGGGCCAGAAGCTGGTGCTGAACCTTGTCCAGTGAGAGGTGTAGAGCAATCTTGCCGCTCCCAGGCACTGAGACTGTGACCTCTATTGGGGCTATGGTGTCGCTGGTCTTATCTGGGCCCCACAGATTGTAGGCATGCCCTTGGACTCAAGAGTTGCCCCTGCAAAATATCCAGGTGGTTCTCTGTCTCAGTCTAGAAGCACAGTAATGGAGTGCAGAGGGGTCAAGAAGACTCTTCTCTTCTCAGACATGTATAGGTCCCATGAATTCTGCATAGGGCTTTCAATCACTTATCCTTTCCCTTGTTGGAGAAGTTCTTCTGGCTCCATGCTGAGGCCAGACAAGCTGGTGGCCTGCTTCACTCCTGTTTGTTCTCTGTGTCCTCCTGCTGCCTTGATGGATTCCGTTGTGGTGCCTCAATTGTTATTGGGATAAGTAGAGCCTCATAAAATATGTTGGGAAGTGTTTCCTTTTCTTCTATTTTCTGAAATAAATTGTGTAAATTTGTTATTAATTAAGCTTTAAACACTTGGCAGAATGGTCTAGTAAAACTATTTCAGTCTGAAGATATGTTTATTAAAATATTCTAAATTATAAACTCGATTTTATTATTTTTGGTTGAATTTTGGTAGTTTGTTATTTTCAAATAACTGATCAATTTATTCTCAGTTGTCAATTTACTGAGAACAAATTAATTTGAAGTATTCTTTTTTCTTTATCTATTGGGTGCATAATCTGTACTAAAATTTTCTGTTTCATTTGTGATATTAGTGATTTACATCCATGTCTGTGTTACTAGTGTTACTAGTGTTATAGTTACTAGTTACTGTTACTGTGTTACTAGTTACTAGATATTAGTGATTTACAACCCTGTCTTTACATCCCTGTCTGTGTTACTAGAGGTTTATTAATTGTAAATTTTTCAAAGTGCCAGGTTTTTTTTTTCTGACTACTTTATAGATGTTTATTTTTTTTGTTTCACTAGATTTTCACATATATATGTAGCAAATCTAGTGAAACTTTTTTTTTTTTAATAAAGGAAGAAATAAAGGCAATGTCAGATAGAGTATAACTACAATTATCGGTCACTAGCAGACAGGCCATTAGAGAATGACTGAAGGAAGTTCTTCAAACACAATGAAAATTATAGAAGAACAAATGTTAGTATGTCAATAAGAATATCCTTCTCCTAATATTTTCCAATTTATATAGGACAATTGAAATAAAATTTGCAAATTATGTTATATATGTATAGGGGCTCCTCTCTCTCTCTACATATATGTATATGTCCCCCAATATATGGCTAATATATATATGGTTAATAGTTCTTTATTTATAGTGCTAAAATTATTATGCCTCTTCCTTCTGGCCTCCATGGTTTCAGGTCATGAATGTCATCAATGAAATTAGGGTTCACCAATAGCCAGTGTATCAGTCACCTCTGGCTAATTTCAAGATTTCTCCTTCATTAACAATTTCAAAATTCTAATTTTAACCATATTTTGAAATAGATTTATTTTTTTTATATTTGAAATTTTGAAGCTTTCAAAATTTGTGCTTTTATGTTTGTCCCAAACTTTACGAAGCTTTCAACCACATTTCTCCAAATAATTTGCCATTTCCACTTTATCCTCTTCTTATGAGACTCCAATCATCTGAATTTTGTATACTTTATAATTATACCCAGGTTTTTTTAAATCATTTTTTGTCTATTTTCTCTCTATTGTTCACATTGAATAAATTCTATGAGCCCATCCTCAAGTTCACGGATTCTGTCTTCTGCCATTTTATTCTATCATTAAGCACATTCAGCAAATTTATTTTTAAAGTTTATGTTATTTAATTTTTTAGTTCTATGGCTTCATTTCATTTTCTTTATAACCTTCATGTCTAGTTGAGATGTCATTTGTCTCTTTGTTTAAATATAATGTGTAATTTTCGGCTCAATCATTTTTTAGGATGGTGATTTAAAATCATTTGAAAATTTAAACGTCTAGTTCGTTTTTATTTTTATGTTATGTAATTGTCTTTTCATATTCATATAATTTTTCTTGTTCATTGCATGACAGGTGATTGTCTATTCTGTGCTCAGTGTTTAGTCTGTTTCCCAAAACCCCAGGTTCTTTTTAGTTTTTTTCTAAACGTTATGCAGATTTTGAACACAGGTTCTGATGTATTTTGTGGGGTGATATTCCTATGTTGTTCTAATTTTTAGAACATTTTTAATGCAATTTGGTCTCCTTATTTTATCTCATGCTTCTGAAGCTCTTATTGCTCCCTACTGATGCTGCTTGAGGAAAATGATGACCCTTCTCTGACTGTGCTGCCTCATGTCTGTAATGGGTGAAGGAAATGTCAAGGTCTCTCTCACAGAAACACAGAGTCACTTATTGAAATTTTTTTTTTTTTGTTGATTGGGATTGCCATTTTTGAGATCACTTGGCTTCCTGGTGTACTAAGAGAGTTTTAAGACTGTAGTGACAGAGTTTCCCTGAACTGGACTCTTGTCATGGTGACATTTCCCTTGTCTGTGCTTTTCAGTTGCGTGGTTTCTCTGGGTATGGAAATGAGTCTCAGACACAGCAGGAAAGAGAGCACTTTTTCTGAACACTTATTGTCAATGAAACTTCCCATAGAATAGATCATCATTAATCTTTTTATTAATTTAGATGGAACACCCATTCAATGAAAATATATGCATACCTGGATGGTTCTGTGTTGTTGAGGATCACCAACTCTGGCCCAGGGTCACCATTCTTCTGTTATGTGTGAAGTCATAAGATTCATGATGGCTCTATTTGTTTCTTTAGTCCCTAGAGTCTCTAATCAGTTTACCTTTATTTTTTTCCATTTAGCGTTCTCCTTTGCTTGTATAATTCCTTATATCCAGAAAATATAGTTGATGAAGAACAGAAAGAGATGAGTCTACGCCATCTTAACTGGACTGGACATTCCTGTGAAGCATAGACATTTTAATTAATTTAGGAAAGACAATTTTAAGAAGGAATCATTTCTTCCCAAAACACTTGACATGAATTTTAAATCCTGCTTTAAGAAGATTAGATAGCTACATAATCATTTTTCTGTTTCCCTGTGTGAGGACTGACTAGATATTTAATTTTCTGTGAAAATATCACCACTTGTTTAAAATTCACCAGTTTATTCATTCTTATCTTGAATTCACACACATTTCAATTACCTGAACACAGTTTGATATATTTTCTAAATTTAAGGACATTCATTTATTTCATTTTTGTGAACCCTTATGGGTGATCAAAGTAAAATATTTCTGTGGTCAGAAGAGATTATGTTTCAGTTTTATAGTTTGGTTTCTTTTTTTCCCTTAAAAGGAGGAATTCAGGTGTCAGGGCCAAATATAAATGACCATTTAATAGCCATATGCACACATTTTAATAATGATATAATAAATATAATTATATTTCTTTGTTTAATCTAACCTAGAATACTAAATTTAAAGTTCAGCAGGAAAAAAGTCATTTAAAAGTAGAGGAAAAATAATATAAACAAGATTATTATATAGAATTAAGAATATTGGACACAACGTATTAATGTTCTGTCTTTTGGAATGTTAATTAGGTGGGAATAGAGAACTAATAAAGTGGGAAATCTTGAATGTTTAAATAATTTTACATATTTCTGCTCTAGAAATAGAAGAAACAGATTTTATGTTGTAATGGCAGAAATTAAACAGTAGAAGACTGGTCTTCTAACTTTTGGATTAAATGTGTAAGTCACTGAAAGATTTAAGGCATATCACTGATAGTTGAACTAAAAACAAAAGCAAGAATAGCATCTATTTATCATATCTTTAGGATTGCTGGATTTAATAAAATAAACTTGAAAGATATTGTGCACAATTAAAGTATAATAAAAGTACAAATAAAAGACTAAGCACATCAAACAGTTGTGCTTTATTAAAATAAACCGTTGATGTGCTTATTTTGTCTTTTATTTGTATTTTATTTTATTTGTATTTATTTTTACATGCTACTTGTACAAATAAATACAAATAAAACAAGTAGCATGATGAACAAAAACTTCAAAAACTTAATAAGATCTATTCTATATTGGATTATCTATTCAATAATCCAAAATGAGGAAAAAAGGGAATAATACGGGTGAAAGTTGCAGGTATCAGGGAAAAATCATTTTTTCAGGCCCAGACATAACAAAGCCAGGAGGGTGTGAAAGAGAAAGCTTATACCTACATATCCGGGATAAGGACCGTTTCCAAGAACATTCCAAAACCCCCAAGAAATTCCTTTGCATCCTTCATGCATGCCCTTTTCATGGCTTGCATATTTCACACATATACTAATGTTTCTACGCCAAGGTAGATATTCCTTAGACATTCCCTAGAACTGCAGCAATTCAGACAAGATATTGTCAAAAGACACTTGCCCAGTAACAGCATCTCCACCAATCAACTGATAACCACTCTGGCTTTGAGTCTCTGGCACCAATAAACTCTATTTCTAAGCAGCTTCTCTCTCCCTTTTGTAAGCAGTGAGCCACTCCCTTTTTTCTGGGAAAAGCTTCTTTTGCCCTTCCCTCATGGTATGCCCTTGTGTCTTCCCGGGTTATAATCTTCATTTCTCATTACAAGTAAACTCAACATATTTGGAGAAATTTTTCTGTAATGGAGATACTTAAAGAACAATTTATTTGGTTTCTAAATTGCTCAAGTAGTAGGGAATTATTCTCTACCTCCTTGAAAACTAAGTATATACACACATTATTTGGAATTCTTCTGCAGATGAGATTTGTATATTCTCAACTCTATTTATTCAATAGAAATCTGTGTTATTGCAGACTCACTAATACTGAGTTAATTATGTTGCTCAAATTGGCCCAGATTGGTGACTGAGAGCTCTTTCAGTGGATTCTGTGTCCTTCATCTCACTCAGTCATTGTTTGGTTTTTGCATGCTTAGGACTTTCGTAATTTCTTACAGCCTAGACTTATATATTTCCTGTCTCAGTCCTAGAGTCAGCCATTTCTCCAAGAAGCGGTGGTTCCTTTTTAATGGGAGAAAGACATTGTAAATCAGAATCTGAGTATAAAACATGCATGTTGTTATTGGAGAGTCATTGCTTCTAGTTCCTCTCAACTGACTGAGAAATGCGTGTGTGTGTGTGTGTGTGTGTGTGTGTGTGTGTGTGTGTGTATTAGCCAGAACTTTGAAGATGTGATTAAGTTAGGAATCTTAAAGTGAGATTAAGGTCTTTGTAAGAGGGAGGCTTGGGAGTCAGTGTCAGAGAAAAAGATGTGAAGATGGAAAGAGAGGTCTAAGTGATGAAATTGCTAGCTTTGAAGATGTTGGACAGGACCAGGGCCATGAAATATAGGAAGCCCCTAGAAGCTGGAAAAACAAGAAGGTGAATTTTCCCCCTAGAACCCGGAGAAGGAACGCAATTCTGCTGACACTGATTTGGAAGAACAAACCCTATTTTGAATTCTCACCTACAGAACTCTAAGATAATAGATTTATGTTTTTTCAAGCCACTGAGTTTTGTGAAATGTTGCTGTGGCAGCAGTAGAAACTTGATATACAGTTTTTAAGAGACTTCACACTGAAGCTTTGCAACTCAAATCCATTGCTATATGTATCATTCTAGTCTACTACTCTTGCTTACTTATACTCTTCCATTACAGTTGTGAGAAACTTGGCTCCCACTATCTGCCATTCATGTACTTGCTTACTTCTAGTATATATGGTTTATAGAGGTTTCAGAATTGGTAACCTATATCCCCATGGGAAATGACTGTATCAAGAAGAGTACAAGTACACTGATTAGGTACATTTCCTTTGGACTTCAATCATTCTTACTCTCCTTATTTCCAAGTTATTAGTCCAGCACCTCTGCTCTCCACCTTCCGTAAATTGGTCACATTCATTTGTGACACAGATTGTCCTGACACATTTGCTTTCTATCACTGAATCCCCTGAATTGCTAATTTTGTAAGTTTAAACGCTTCACTTTGTGATGTAAAGCTACATGCATGGAATTTAAAAAATGGTGTCATGTATCTATTATTAGAGTGCCATACACAGTAGTTACACCATCCTAAATAATCCTCTGCACTTCATTTATTTAACACCCCTCACCACTAATCTCTGACAATTTTTCATCCGTTAACTATTTTTATAGCATATAGCTTTGAAGCTTTGAAGGTTTCCATCTATCCATTTGCAATAGGCACTTAAGATTCATCTATGTCAGTGTGTAGTTTGACAGCTCACTTCTTTTTTTTTTTTTTTTCTGAGACAGAGTTTTACTCTTGTTGCCCAGGCTGTAGTGCAATGGCGCAATCTCGACTCACTGCAACCTCTGCCTCCGGGTTCAAGCAATTCTCCTGCCTCAGCAGCCCAAGTAGCTGGGACTACAGACATGCACCACCACGCCTGGCTAATTTTGTATTTTTTAGTAGAGACGGAGTTTCTCCATGTTGGTCTGGCTGGTCTTGAACTCCTGACCTCGGGTGATCCTGCCACCTTGGTCTCCCAAAGTGCTGGGATTACAGGTGTGAGCCACCATGTCCAGCCAACTCACTTTGTTTTTTAGCTGTACTGCAGTTTGATTATCCACTCACCTATTGAGAGTGGATTCGGTAGCTTCTAGGTTTTGAAAATCATGAATACAGATGCTATGAATGTTTGCATGCAGGTTTTTACGTGGGCATAGGTTTTTAAACTAGTTGGGTAAATAACAAGAAGCATCATTGCAGTATTATATAGTATGTATATCTATGTTTTATATAGCATGTATAACTATGTAACAAAGCTGCACATTCTGCACATGTATTCCAGAACTTAAAGTAAAATTTAAGGCAAAAGGTTAAGATGGTACATTTTATGTCATGTCTATTTTGCCACAGTGAAAAATAAAAAAATGTACAATTTTAAGCAGTAGATTTAGACTTTTGACCCATTTTGAGTTGATTTTTATACATGTTGTAAGATATGATTCAACTTCAACCCTTTGCATGTTGATATCCAGTTGTTCAGGTACCATTTGTTGTAAACAATATTCTTTCTCCATTGAGTGAACTTGGCACACTTGTAAAAAGTTAGACTGACTGCAGTGGCTCATGCCTGTAATTCTAGCACTTTGGAAGGCTGAAGTGAGAGGACCACTTGAGACCAGGAGTCTGAGACTATCCAGTTCAAGATCACAAGACTTCATCTCTATAAAATAATTTTTTTAAATTATTGGGTCATTGCAGTACTTGCCTGCAGTTCCAGCTACTCAAGAGGCTGAGGTGGGAGGATCCCCAGAGACCAGGAGTTCAATGTTTCAGTGAGCTGTAATCTCACTTTGCACTCCAACCTTGGCAGTAGAGAAGACCCCTATCTCTTTAAAAATATCAATTGACCATGGATATATGCATGTATTTTGGGTTTCCCAATTCTGTTCTATTGATCCCCATGGGTATCTTCATGACAGTTTTAAATTGGGAAGTGAGAATCTCCTTATTTTGTGTTTATATTTGAAAGATTTTTTGGTTATACTTGGTACCTTGCAACATTAGGATTTTAGATACAGCTTTTCAATTTATATGAGAAGACAGCTGGGATTCTGATTAATTGCATTGTATCTGTATCAGTTTGTGAAGTACTGACACCTTAATAATGCTACGTTTTCTAATACATGAACATGGGATTTTTTTTCCAGTTTATTTAGAACTTCTTTATTTCTTTCAACAATGATTTGTAGTTTTCAGTACATAAATTTCTTTTTCTTTAGTTACATTTTCCCCTAAATATTTTACTTCTTTTGATACTATTATAAATTGAATTTTTTTTAAGTAATTATAACTGGCTGAGGTGGACAGATCACTTGAGGTCAGGAGTTCGAGACCAACCTGGCAAATGTGGCCAAAGCCCGCCTCTACTAAAACTACAAAAATTAGCTGGGCGTGATGGCACATGCCTGTACTTCCCAAGTAAGAGGCTGAGGCACAAGAATTACTTGAACCTGAGAGGTGGAAGCTGCAGTCAGCAGAGACGATGCCACTGCACTCCAGCCTGAGTGACTCTGTTCCAAAAATATAAAAATAATAATAACAACTTTTGTTTTAGATTCGGGTATTACATATACAGTTTGTCTGACATTAAAATTTGGTGTATGAATTATCTCATCACCAAGGTAGTAAGCATCATACCCAGTAAGTAGTTTTTTGGCTCTTGCCCCCCTTATTTCCCTCTCTAGAAGTTTCCTGTGTCTATTGTCCTCATTTTTTCACACTCAATGTTTAGGTCCCACTTATAAAATGAGAACATATATTTGGTTTCTTCTGTTTCTTTGTAAATTTGCTTAGGATAATGGCCTCTAGTTCTCTCCATGTTGCTGCAAAGAACATGATTTCATTCTTTTTGATGGCTGTGTAGTATGCTATGGTGCATGTCTACAACATTTTCTTTATTCAATTTACTACTGATGGGCACCTATACTGATTGTATGTCTTTGCTATTGTGAACACCACTTCCATTAACATAAAAGTGCATGTGTCCCTTGATAGAATAATTTATTTTTCTTTGGGTATATATCCAGTTATAAGATTGCTAAGTCAAATGGCAGTCCTACATACTTTGTTAAATCTCCCAACTTTTTTTCACAGTGGTTGAACTAATTTACATTCCCATCAGCAGCGTATAAGTATTCCCTTTTCTCTGTAGTTTCATGGCCATCTGTTATTATTGTTTTACTTTTTAATAATAGCCATTTTGTAAGGGACCAATATTGCTGAATAAGAACAGCTCCAGTCTGAAGCTCCCAGTGAGATCAACACGGAAAGCAAGTGATTTCTGCATTTCCAAGCTGAGGTACCCGGTTCATCTCATTGAGACTGGATAGGCAGTAAGCAACCCACAGAGAGCAGGCAGAAGCAGGATGAGGCTTTGCTTCACCCAGGAAGTACAAGGAGCTTGAGGATCTCCCCTCCTTCAGCTAAGGGAAGCTGTGAGGACCGTACTATCAGGCCTGGGTAATATGCTTTTCCCACGGTTTCTCAATTTGCAGATCAGGAGATTCCCTCGTGTGCCTACACCACCAGGGCCCTGGGTTTCAAGCACAAAACTGGGTAGCTGTTTGGGCAGACACTGAATTAGCTCCATGAGTTTGATTTTTGTGTACCGCAGTGGTGCCTGAAATTCCAGTGAGACAGAACTGTTCACTCCCCCTAAAGGGGCTGAAGTCAGGGAGCCAAGTGGTTTCCTTCAGTGGGTCCCACTGCAATAGATCCCGGCAAGCTGAGAAGCACTAGCTTGAAATTCTCACTGCCAGCACAGAAATTTGAAGTCAACCTGAGAAGATTGAATTTGGTGAATGGAGGAGTATCCGCCATGACTGAGGCTTTAGTATGTGGTTTTCTCCTAACAGTGCTAAGGCAGCTGGGAGGATTGGATTGCGTGGAATTCATCACAGTGTGGCAAAGCAGCTGTGGCCAGACTGCTTCTCTAGATGAGATTCCTCCTCACTGGGTAGGGTATTTCTGAAGGAAAGACAGCAGCCCTAGTCAGGGGCTTACAGATAAAACTCTCATCTCCCTGGGACAGAGCACCTGGGGAAGGGCAGCTGTGGGCACAGCATCAGTGTATTTAATCTTTCTTTCCTGCTGGCTCTGAAAAGTGCAGCTCATCGTGACAAGTGGGATTCTCCCAGCACAGCACATAAGCTCTGCTAAGGGACAGACTGTCTCCTCAAGTGGATCCCTGACCCACATGCCTCCTAACTGAAGAGAACTCCCAAAAGAGGTGGACAGACACGACAGAGAGGAGAGCTCCAGCTGGCATCAGGCCAGTGGCCCTCTGGGATGAAGCTTCTAGAGGAAGAAGGAGGTAGCAATCTTTGCTGTTCTGCAGCCTCCACTGGTAATACCCAGGTGAACAGGGTCTGGAGTGGACCTCCAGCAAATTGCAGCAGACCTGCAGAAGGGCAGTTTGAGTGTTAGAAGAAAAACTAACATACAGAAAACAACAACATCAACATCAGCAAAAAAGACCCCCACACAAAAACCCCATCCAAGGATCATCAGCCACAAATAGCAAAGGTAGATAAATCCATGATGATGAGAAAAAAAAAACAGTGTAAAAATGCTGAAAATTCCAAAAACCAGACTGCCTCTTCTCCTCCAAATGATCAAAACTCCCCCACCAGCAAAGGCACAAAACTGGATGGAGAATAAGATTGACAAATTGACAGAAGTAGGCTTCAGAAGGTGAGTGATGACAAACTCCACTGAGCTAAAGGAGCATGTTCTAACCCAATGTAAGGAAGTTAAGAACCTTGATAAAAGGCTACAGGAGCTGCTAACTAGAATAACCAGTTTAGAGAGGAGCGTAAATGACCTGATGGAGCTGAAAAACACAGCATGGGAACTTTGTGAACCATACGCAATATCAATAGCCAAATCGATCAAGCAGAAGAAAGGGTATCAGAGATAAGATTAGAGATCACCTTACTGAAATAAGGAGTGAAGACAAGATTAGAGAAAAAAAGAATAAAAAGGAATAAACAAAGCCTCCAAGAAGTACGGGAATATGTGAAAGACCAAATCTACAATTGATTGGTGTACCCAAAAGTGACGGAGAAAATGGAGTCAAGTTGGAAAACACACTTCAGGATATTATCCACCAGAACTTCCCCCAACTTACCAAGACAGTCCAACATTAAAATTCAGGAAATACAGAGAACACCACGAAGATACTTCTTGAGAAGAACAACCCCAAGACACATAATCATCAGTCTCCAAGGTTGAAACAAAGAAAAAAATGTTAAGCACAGCCATAGAGAAAGGTCAGGTTACCTATAAAGAGAAGCCCATCAAACTAACAGCAGATCTCTCTGCAGAAACCCTACAAGCCAGAAGAGAGTGGGGACCAACATTCAACATTCTTAAAGAAAAGAATTTTCAACCCAGAATTTCATATCCAGTCAAACTAAACTTAATGAGTGAAAGAAAAATAAAATGTTTTACAGACAGGTAAGTGCTGAGGGATGTTGTCACCACCAGGCTTGCCTTACCAGAGGTCCTGAAGAAAGCCGTAAATATATAAAAGGAAAACCAGTACCAGATACTGGAAAAACACATCAAAATATAAAGACCAATGACACTATGAAGAAACTGCATCAACTTGTGCAAAATAACCAGCTAGCATCATGATGACAGCATCAAATTCACACACTACAATATTAACCTTAAATGTAAATGGGCTAAATGCCCCAATTAAAAAACACAGACTGGCAAATTGGATATTTAAGACCCATGGGTGTGCTGTATTCAGGAAACCCATCTCACATGCAAAGACACACATAGGCTCAAAATAAAGGGATGAATGAATATTTACCAAGCAAAAGAAAAGCAAAAGTAGCAAGGGTTGCAATGCCAGTACCTGATGCAACAGACTTGAAACCAACAAAGATCAAAAAAGACGAAGAAAGCCACTATATAATGGTAAAGAAATTGATGCAACAAGAAGAGCTATCCTAAATATATATGCACCCAATACAGGAGCACCCAGATACATAAAACCAGTTCTTAAAGACCTACAAAGAGACTTAGACTCCCACACAATAGTAGCAGGAGATTTTAACAGCCCACTGTCTATATTAGACAGATTAATGAGACCAAAAACTAACGAAAATGTTCAGGACTTGAACTCAGCTTTGGACCAGGCAGACCTAATAGACATCTACAGAACTCTCCACCCCAAATCAACAGAATATACATTCTTCTCAGCACGATGTAGCACTTTTTCTAAAATTGAACACATAATTGGAAGTAAAACACTCCTCAGTAAATGCAAAAGAACAGAAATCATAACAAACAGTCTCTCAGACCACAGTGCAATCAAATTAGAACTCAGGATTCAAAACCACACAACTCCATGAAAATTGAAATATCTGCTCCTGAATGACTACTGGGTAAACAACAAAATTAAGGCAGAAATAAATAAATTATTTGAAACCAGTGAGAAGAAAGATATACCAGAATCTCTAGGACACAGCTAAAGCAGTGTTAAGTGAAAAATTTATAGCACTAAATGCCCACATGAGAAAGCTGGAAAGATCTGAAATCAATACCTGAACATCACAATTAAAAGAACTAGAGGAGCAAGAGCAAACAAATTCAAAAGCTAGAAGATTACAAGGAGTAACTAAGATCAGGGCATAACTGAAGGAAATAGAAACACAAAAATTCTTTCAAAAATATGAATGAATCCAGAAGCTGGGTTTTGAAAAGATTAACAAAATAAATAGACCATTAACTAGACTAGTAAAGAAGAAAAGAAAGAAGAATTAAATAGATGCAGTAAAAACTGATGAAGGGGAGATCACCACTGATCCCAAAGAAATACAAACTACCACCAGAGAATAATATAAACACCTACATGCAAATAAACTAGAAAATCTAGAAGAAATGAGTATATTCCTGGACACTTACACTCTCCCAAAACTAAACCGGAAAGACGTTGAATCCCCAAATAGACCAACAACAAGGTCTGAAGTTGAGGCAGTAATTAATAGCCTACCAACCAAAATAAGCCCAGGACCAGACGGATTCATAGCCAAATTCTACCAGAGGTACAAAGAGGAGCTGGTACCATTCCCCCCTAAACTATTCCAAACAATGAAAAAACAAGGACTCCTCCCTAATTCATGTCATAAGGCCAGCATCATCCTGATACCAAAACTTGGCAGACATACAAGATCAGGATGTTGACCTGAAATTTTCTTTTTTTGTTGTATGTAAAAATCCTCAATAAAATATTGGCAAAGAGAATCCAGCAGCACATCAAAAAGCTTATCCACTATGACCAAGTCAGCTTCATCCCTGGTATATAAGTCTGGTTCAACATATGCAAATCAATAAACATAATCCATAATATAAACAGAACCAATGACAATAAACACATGATTATCTCAATAGACGCACAAAAGGTCTTCAATAAAATTCAACATTTTTTTATGCTAAAAACTTTCAATTAACTAGATATTGATGGAACATATCTAAAAATAGTAAGAGCTATTTGTGACAAATTCATAGCCAATATAATACCTAATCGGCAAAAGCTGGAAGCATTCCCTTTGAAAACAGGCATAAGACAAAGATGCCCTTTCTCAATGTCCTATTCAGCATAGTATTGAAAGTTCTGGCCAGGGCAATCAGGCAAGAGAAATAAAGGATATCCAACTAGGAAGAGGGGAAGTCCAATCGTCTCTGTTTTCAGATGACATTATTGTATATTTAGAAACCCCACAATCTCAGCCCAAAATCTCCTGAAGCTGAGAAGCAACTTCAGATAATCTATTTAAAAAAATATATTTCTATCTTTATTAATAGTCTTAGTTAGATCTTCTAGATAACTTCTGCAGCTTTTACATCAGCATTTGCTGCTTCACTTTGCGCTTTTATGTTATGGATATGGCATCTTTTCTTAAACCACATGAACTAACTTTGCTATCTTCAAACATTTCTTTTATAGCTTCCTCACCTCTCTCTTCATTCATACAATTGAAGAGAGTTAGGACCTGGCTCTGGCTTATGCTTTGGTTTAAAAAATGTTGTGGCTAGCTTGATCTCTCTATCCAGACCACTAAAACTTTCTTCATATTAGCAATAATGCTGATTCATTTTCTTATTGTGTGTTTACTGGAATAGCAGATTGATTTCCTTCAAGACCTTTTCCTTCGCATTCACAGCTTGACTAACTGGCATAAAAGGCCTAGCTTTCAGTCTGTCTCAGCTTTTGACATATTTTCCTCACTGAGCTTAATTATTTCTAACTTTTAACTGAAAATGAGATATATGCAACTATTCCATTTACTTGAAAATGCAGAGATCTTTAGGGGTAAATTAATTTCTATACTGTTGTGTCTTGGGAAATAGGGAGGCCCAAGGAGAAGAAGAAAGATGGCAGAACAGTTGGTCCACGTACAGTGAGAACACACACAGAATTTATTTGTTACTTTGCCATTTTACAAGGTCATAGTTCATGGAGCTCCAAAGCAATTACAACAGTAGCTTCAAAGACCACTGGTTATAGGTCACCATAACTGATATAACAGTGATGAAAATGTTTGAAATAGTACAAGAAATACCAAAACGTAACACAAGCACATGAAGTGGATACATGCTGTTGGAAAGAGATATGAACTCAGGGCTGCTACACACCTTCAATTTGTACAAAACACAGTGTTTGGCAGGCAGAATAAAGCAAAGCATGAGGTATGAAATGAAAATGAAATGAGGTATGTCTGTAATTATATATGTTACTTTACTTTTTGTTTTCTATATGTCTAATATCACTTTTATTCATGTATTTCTCCTGTTTTCCTTTTGCCATGAGTATAAATATTCTATTATGCTTGTTAACTTGTTTAATAATTTCTTTGTTATTTTTGAGTAATAATTTAATGATTTCTCTAGGATTTGTCAAATGCATCTAATTATCAGAGTTAACTTCAGATTAATACTTGTCAAATTTCAGTGAAATAGAGAAACATTACATTTAAATAACTATTTTTCTCCTAGTTGTGGTATTATTATTATACATATGACACCTATCACTATTACAAATTTAACAATACATTCTTATGCTTATGATTTTACCATTTGTAGTCATTTTCTCATCCAAATATAGCTTTGCTCCCTTTCAACCTCTTTTGTGCAGTTTTATTTTTGACATGTTGTATGGCCCCAAAATACACTGGATACATATTGTTTTATACAATTCATTTTTAAACTAGTTAAGAAAGAAAAGAAAAAAATTACTTGATAATATTTAAAAAATAATTACCCTTACCAATGCTCTTCATTTGTTCATATGGATTTCAATTATTTTCTTGTCTCACTTGCTTTCAGCTTGAATAATTTCTTTAGTATTTCATGTGTGATATGTCAGTTAGCAGTCAATTCTCTTAGTTTTTGTTTTTCTGGGAAGATGTTTGTTTTTCTTTCATTTTTCAAATATATCTTTGATGGATTAATTATTCTTGGTGGACAGTTTTTTTCTTGAGAACTTTAATAATAGCTATTAATATTATTGATGTTCCTTTCTAAGTGACATGTCATTTTTCTCCTGCTGCTTTAAAGATTTTTTTCCTTGTCTTTGATTTTCAGTATTTTACTAAAATACATCTTTTCATGAATCTTTTTATAACTGTTCTACTTGGAGTTTACAGAGTTTCCTGAATATATTTTATTATTATTTAATAAATTCAGGAAATTTTTAGTCATTTATTTTATTTATTTTATTTTATTTCTCTCTTCCTGCTACGCTGTATATGCATATATATCATTCAGTTAATAGTGTTACAAATTTCTCTGAGGTTCTGTTCATTTTTATTTATTTTTTTCTACTATGTTCCTCAGCTCACATATCTATAATCTCCATCAATGTATCTTTGATTTATTAGTTTTTTCCCTTTTTACCACTTCAAATATACTGCTGATACTTTCTAGCAATGCTTTTATTTTTTTTAATTCTAGTCATTGTACTTTCCAACTCCAAATTATTATAAATTTTTATAATAATAAAAAATTATTATTTTATTTCCTTTACATTTTATTTTTGTTGATATTTCTTTATTTTTGTTGACATCATACATTTCTTTTACTATTTAATCATCAATTCCTTTAGTTATATAACAATGTATATCATTGTTACTTTCTATTCTTTTTTCTATAGAATATGGCATGTGGTCACTCTGAGAGGCGATTGAAGTTGTCTACTATGTTTCTGCCATTGTGTAAATCATATTTTCTTGTTTCTTTGCTTGCTTTATACTATTTTATTTGAAACTGGACATATGTAACAATGTATTATAACAACCCCAGATATTACCTTTGACCCCAGACACTTGTTATTTTTATTCTATTGTTTATTGACTAGATAGATTATTTTTGTAAAGTCTATCACCCCCCAGTTTAAACCCTTGATATTGCTCCTCAAGGAGGTGCAACTTTGGGTTGCTTCTGAGATGACAGTAGTATTAAAAAACTCTCTTCATCTCTTTTGCTGATTGTACCACTCATTGCTGGCTGATTGTCTATCATTTTTAACAGTGCCCTATGACACAAATTGAACTACAAACTAATTCAATAAAATTAAATGTGATGTATTCAGTGGAATATTTCTTGATTTCAGTATTTGATATTTTTATTTACCCTATTGGGGAGAAGATCCTCCACTTTTTCTATTATTTCAATCTTTCCTGAAAACTATTAATTTTCATCTGAAAGCTAGTATAGGCCATGATATTATTAAATACACAAGTCATCTCTGAATTATCTTTCACCACAATCTCCACTACTCTTGAGAGAATCCTTAGACTTGAACTTTTCTATTTTCTGTTGTAAATAAAGTCAAGTTTTTGTTGTTGTTGTTGTTGTTTTGCTTTTTAAATTTATATTACTGTATGCTTATTTTCTTAGACAAAAATTCTTAGCTAGAACTCTGAAGCTGGAGGTAGGGCAACGGAAGGCTGCTTTGTTAGTAACACCTTCTCTCCAGGACCCAAGTAATTAGTGGAAGGGAAGTGGCAAGTCGAGGTCTTCTGGGCGTTTTTTGTCCTGCCATGAAACCACTGTGTCATGGTCAAGGAAAGTCTTATATAGGCTGCAATTTTTTCAATATGCCACAATCACATAGCGCCTCAATTCAAAAGATAGGAATGGACAGAATAAGGAAGCCCCCACCTCTTGACCACAAACACCTAAGTCTTATCCTCAAGACCAAGTAGCTTGAAATGTAATAAGAAAGCCAAACTCTTCTATCTTTCAGAGTAAAACCCCTCTGACTCAGAGCTGGGACAGAGGGACTCCTGTGTTTATATGTGCTACAGTCTAAAAGGAAGTTGCCATCTTGCAAATCTGGGAGGTTAGGGCGTGGAAGGTTCTTGAATAAAATTCCACAGACTAGGTTTTCTTATGAAAGTATCATGGATTACCTTGAATAGATATTTCTTTATTTAACTGTGGGCCCTTAGAGCAATTGCCAGAGATTTTTAAATGATTTTCTTTAAATATTTTTTATCAGTTTTACTGGGAAGCAGGTCAGTGGGGCTTCTCATGCTTTCATGCTCAAGTAACTCTCAAATTGTTTTCTGCATCAATTTATATAATCACATGGCTTTATTTATTTAGTTTATTGATATGATGGATTACATTCATGGAGTTTTTAATGTTGCACAGCCTTGAGCAGATGGCGTGAGTTCCACTTGAACAGATGGAATAAGTCATAGTATGTTATAATTTCATATATTTGATTTTATAATATTTTGTTTAGAATGTTGCACCTATGTTTATGAGAGATACTGGTTTTAAGTTATTCCTTCTTCTAATAAATGTAACTGGCTTTAAAGTTAGAATAATTCTGGCCTCATAGGATGAACTATGATGTGTTGCTTCTACTTCTATTTTAGTGAAGCATTTATGGATCATTGGTATGCATTTTTCTTTAAGGTTTGATAGCATTCACCACAAAATTTAATTTGATTTCAGTAATATTTTCTATGAATTTTATTCTTTTACATTGTTAACGTATATTTTAGGACACAAAATGTTGTATATCTTGTGAATGTTCTATTTGAGCTTGGGTAGAATGTGTATTTTGTTTGCTTCTGGATGGATGTTGAATATTGTGGTTGTTGTAAATACCAGTGTGATTAAGTGAATGAACAGTGCTGCTTATGTTATCTATATTCTTGTTAATTTTCTGTTTAATCTGTCAATTACTGAGAAAATCATGCTAAAGTTCTCAATTATAATATTAGCTTTCCTTCTTTCTCCAAATAGTTCTATCCATTTTTATCAGTGTTTTCCTTTTGCACTTTGCTACCGTCTTTTTAGGTGCATACATTTAGGACTGCTATCTCTTCATGGAGAATTGACCTTTTGCCATTATGCAGTGCTCCTCTTTATCCTTTATAAGTTTCACTATTCTAAATTCTACTTGGACTGAAATTGAAATCAGAAGCTATTTCTGTTTTCTTTTGTTTAATATTGGCAAGGTCTTTCATGAACAATATTTCACTTTTAATTTATCTCAGTTTTAACTGCTAAATTGGGTTATAATTATTTCTTCCCTATTGCTTTTTTAATGTAGACTCAAATCTCTACAGAGTAATTTTGCGTACATTAAATTTTTAATGATGTTAAAAGAAGACCCATTACAAAAGGTGCTAAGAATTGAGATAGATAAATGTTTAGTTTGAAGATATTTTTTAATCAGCTGAAATAGGCTCTGTTTTCTGTTTTATGTAGCTGTAGGTGTGAAATTGTTCAAATCTCTCTACTATCTTTGTTTATACCTCCCCTCTTGACTTTGGTCTTCCCTAAGTACTACTCAGACAAAATCTGAGTCTTGAAGCTTTTTTTTAGCTGAAATTATCTTATTATACTGTATCCGTTTAAGTGTTGTGATAAGGTATGGAAAAGCAGCATTTTATAACATTTTGATTAAGTATCAGTCCCTGACCCTTGTTGACTATGTTCCCTCCTGCTTAGGTGAAATATAAAACTAGAGGTGATAAAGTAAAAAGACTGTTCTTCCTCAACTGAGTTAATATTTGCAAAGTCTTTCTTCTAGAGTGAAGGCTTTTGTTATGGAAAAGGGTCCGAGTGTTTTTTGTAATAATTACTCTTTCTCTACCCCTATCAGAGCTAAAAGAGGATTTTTTTCAGAATTTTCTTTTGAGACCGAGTCTTGCTCTGTTGCCTAGTCTAGAGTGCAGCAGTGCTATCTCAGCTCACTGCAATGGCCGCCTCCCAGTTCAACAATTGTTCTGCCTCAGCCTCCTGAGTAGCTAGGATTACAGGTGCACCAAAACGTCCAGCTAATTTTTGCATTTTTAGTAGAGATAGAGTTTCACCGTATTGGCCAGGCTGATCTCGAACTCCTGACTTTAGGTGATCTGCCTGCCTCGGCTTCCCAAAGTTATGGGATTACAGGTGTGAACCACTGCTTCCGGCCCAGATTTCCATCATGAGAACATGATGGCATTCCTGGAAATAAAGTACATGAAAACTGAGAGACACCTCCCTAAGACCGCTGTCCCTGGGAACGTTTAACTCTCATGCTAGTCCTCACTTAGTTTTTAGGAATGAATTAGAATGACCATTTATGTGCTGCTCCCAGTTCATGACCAGTGGCTTCTGCTCCAAGTAAGCAGAGCTCGGTTGCTATATCCCTCTAGAAATGTCTGTCACTTCAGATTCTGGGGTAACATTTCTCTTTTCAGAGTGATAATTTTTCTTTCAACCTAAGTTCTTTTGTGTTCTTTTAAAGCCCACACATTGGTGACTAGAAAAACTTGGGTCTGAATATTTAGTTGTTCTCCCTCTTCTTCAACACGGAAATCTAGAGGAACAGCTGAAAGAAAACCTGTAGGCATGATGGTGCTTTCTTTTGTATTCTGAATTTTATTTCTGCTCATATTTATGAGACTTTTTTTAAAATCTATTTCCAAGAAAGTAACATTAATGGGACTTTAATGAACTTTATACTTGATAGAATTTGTTGCTTAGCACTTAAGCTTACTGTTTTTTTTTTTTTTTTTTTGCACCAATCCATAAGCCCTTCACACCAATCTCAACCTCCAGCAGTGAAGATGACAATCTTTTCCCTATGAAAGAGATATCTGTGGATGAATGCATATTCAGGAGTTCTGTTAGAGGCATGAAATAAATCTACTCTAATAGTCTTCTATGACATTTGAGCTACTTAACTAACACATGTTTTCTGAAGATCAATAATTTGAGGTGTTTTATTCAAATAAAAAAGATGATATCTCCTTAGGCAGGCATCACCTATTACCTCAATATAGATTAGCAGCTAATCTCAGAGAACAAACTTTTCAGGGACAAAGAAAGCACCACACCTGATAAGATGCCTGGATATGACCTGAAAGGAAGATGAGAGAGCCTTAAACACAAGCACTTCCTAACTCATCCCCTTGCTGATAGTGATTCTAGTCATGAGTCAGTCAAACTACCCAGCATATCCATCTTTGAGTGGAAGCAGAACCCTTTGTCTGCTGATTCAGGTCCCTATTCAGCATTCTCATGCTAACCATTTACTTATTTATTCAGCCCACTGCACAAATTTTTCTAGATCAAAATATTTGAATAGATTTAAAGTGGATAAACAGAGTCACCTATTTTATTTTTCACCAATGTTCTTCAAAATAAACATATTATATATGAATATATGACTATTAAATGAACTTTAACACAGGGGTGACCAGTCTTTTGGTTTCCTTTGGCCAGATTGGAGAAGAATTGCCTTGATGCACACATAAGATACACTAACACTAATGATTGCTGATGAGCTAAAAACAATTGCAAAAAAAATTCATAATATTTTAAGAAAGTTTATGAATTTGTGTTGGGCCACATTCAAAGCCATCCTGGGTTACCTGCAGTCTATGGGCTGCAGGTTGAACAAGCTTGCTTTAACACATAGAATAGATGGAAGAAAATGTTGTTTTCAAATCAGCCTACAATCCCATCACTCAGCATCAGAATAAAACAGTTTTTTATGGTTTGCTTTTCCTAGTTAATATCCACTGCATACATAGTGTTCTGACT
The DNA here is from genome assembly GCA_036589455.1 of Ateles fusciceps. NCBI lineage: Eukaryota > Metazoa > Chordata > Mammalia > Primates > Atelidae > Ateles > Ateles fusciceps. The sequence goes on along the minus strand of JAZHEH010002555.1, from coordinate 3,582,407 downwards.
TTTCTTGTGTCATTATGTTTTATACAATATTCACATGTGACATTGTTATATGGCTAACATTTCTAATGTATGTATACTATTCAATTAAGTTAAATTAACATGATTTTTGTTACCCTCTTGCTGAAATTTTAGTTTGCTTTCAATAATTCTGTCTTAAAGACCACAGGAAAAAAAATGACATTTATAAGATATTACACCTTTCATGATAATTTCAAATTGACTTATTTCTTCAAATGGTATGATTGTATAAACAGAAGGAACATATTTATAGTGTCTGATAAATTTTGTGTAATTGCCTTTCCAAAATTATCAATAATTTTGTCTCCCCATTTTGTGAATAATTTTGTGTTCTCCCATTATAATAGTATAATTATGCTTAAGCAAATTTGCAGAATTAATTTTGGACTCTTATTTTTTTTTACTCCAGAGGAACAAAAGATAGTTTTTAAAATTTTCATATGTATTTTTTCTACTATTTTCATGAATACATTTGTGAATTACTTATTTCTTCACTTTCTGCTCTTTTAAAACATCAGCTAGATTTGAAGATTTTCTTTGCATCTCTGACATTAATACTAAAGCATATGCTAGGCAATGGTGAGGTCATTACCAAGAAATCTTCACCAGAAATTAGGGTGGTAAAATTCACTGAGAAAACTTAGAGAATACCATAATCATAGGTGTGTTGGTCCCCCTTTGCCCATTTCTTCCTAGGGTAGTGCCCAGAGTTCTAGCAGCATTTCAGGGCAGACTGAAGGGGGAGAAACCAGAACCCCTGGGCAATGGAGCTTCTAATGTGTACATTCATGGACAGACCAGCCCTTTCCATGCTGAGGGAGGGTGCTGGGGTACAATGGCAGTAAAATGTGGTAGAAAGATGGCTACAGGCCTATCCTTCTGGCTCAACTTTATTGCTTATTTAAGCACTAGTTTGTAACTGGTTTCCATGTACATTTGCAGGAGACCAGCTCCTATGTGGGGGTGTACAGCATGCAGGACATAATGAAAAGTTAGCTTTTATCACCCCTGTACTCCAATTTTAACTATGGTGTCTATTGATTGAATGACTTGTGAATAGCTTGATTTCTCTCCTTTTCAGTTTCTTTATCTCAATGATACTGACATAAAAACTTTGGATGTTTAGCACATAAGAATGCTTTCATGCAGCTTAATTGAAAATGTTTATGTATGAAGTTAATGAAATTTTTCAGAAAATAACTTCTCTTTCCAGACCGTTACTAGAATCATGGTGAAATGTATTCTACCGTTACAACAGTTTGGATGTTCTAATGTAGCTATAACCTCTGTAAACGGATCCTGTGAGGACAGACACCTAGTGACTTTGACATTTAATTAAGGTTACTTCCTTAGATTTTGGTGATTGATCCAGGCCAACTGAATTCTCTCATGTTAGGATTTGGAAAGCAGTATAAGTGAAGAAGATCCTGAGAGTCACTGATGTTATTAAATTGTGTTAGTCTGTTTTCATGCTGCTCATAGAGACATACCCAAGACGGGGCAATTTATAGAAGAAAGAGGTTTAATGAACTTACTCTTCCTAGTTGCTGGGGAGGCCTCATAATCATGGTGGAAGACAAGAAGGAACAAATCACTTCTTACATAGATGGCAGCAGGCAAAGAGAGGGCTTTTGCCGAGAATCTCCCCCTTATAAAACCGTCAGATCTCGTGAGACCTAATGACTATCATGAGAGCAACATGGGTAATACCTGCCCCCATGATCAGTTACCTCGCACTGAGTCCCTCCCACAACATGTGGAAATTCAAGATAAGATTTGGGTGGGGACACAGCCAGACCATATCATAAATAATAGGTATAATCTAAACAAAGACCTTTACACTCATATCCCTGCTGCTATTGTCTTCTAGATGCCTGTGCTCCTTTTCATTGAGTCATGTTTGTTCATTTCCTCCTTTAAAGCCATCAGTCATTTTCCTTGTAGTCTATTATATGTTCCTTTTGTAACAAATTTGGCTTGGGTCAGAGTCAGAGTCAGGGTCACCTGCATATAAAAGGAGAATCATTGTAATGGTATAATTACTCATGTGTATTTTACTCATCTTATTGTAATATTGAGCCCCTTAGTGACAGGGGCAGACAAGTCCACCTTGCTCACTTTCGTCCTGTTTCCTTTGACAAATCTTGATTTATTAAATGCCTACTAATTATAATACTCTTGTGCCAAAATTTTAGTTTTATGTACTTTTTCTCTTTATATTTTTACAAGTTTTTAATTTAATAATTATTGTTACCTTAGCCAGAGCATGGTGGCTCATGCCTGTAATCCCAGCACTTTGGGAGACCGAGGCAAGTGGATCATTTGCGGTCAGGAGTGCAAGACCAACCTGGCCAATGTGGTGAAACCTTGTCTTTACTGAAAACACAAAAATTAGCAAGGTGTGGTGGTGCTTGTAGTCTCAGCTACTTGGGAGGCTGAGGCAGAAGAATAGCTTGAACTCAAGAGGTAGAGGTTGCAGTGAGCCAAGATGGTGCCACCACACTCCAGCCTTGGCAACAAGTGAGACTCCATCTCAAAAAAAAAAAAAAAAAAGAATTAGTCTGTGCAAATTAGAACTTGCAGTTATTAAATACTTTGCTACTCTTCAAACAAGTGCGAAATTGTAGAGTAGCCTGCCTAATAATCACACAGTCAACTCTGTTTGCACTATGTCACTCCACTTTCCTTTTGTGGACTTCAATATAAATAACAATAGATGATGAGAATTTTATAAAAGCCCTTAGGCTACAGATACTTTGTTTTGGCTTTCCAAGGGTTGGGCTGCTGACAAGGGGGTGGGAAGGATCTTAGGGGAGGTAGCAAATCTTTCTATCCTATGACAGTAACACCAAGATAGAAAACAGCATGCAGAAATGTGCTTAGGGAGCGTTCTGAGGCAACACATCTGTGGGGATTGAAGAAAGCAGGTGTGGGCAGAGGGAGTAGTAGAACAGTAGCACATTCAAAATGGAAACATCAACTGATTTTGTAGGAGTGCAGGAGCTGGGTGGCACTCATATTTGCTCCACCTTGCATCAAGGAAAGAAGTCTTTATACCCCTCGTATATCAGAAATTGGGTTAGGCTGCTGACAAGAGGGCAGGAACATCTTAGCTTTGCTAAGATTCCCTATATCTTGAAAATACTTACAAAGTTAATGAAGTTTTTCAGGAAACAACAGTGTCTCTTTTCAGACCATTACTAGAATCATGGTGAAATGTACTTTAACGTTATAACAATTTTGATGTTTTAATGTAGCTGTAATCTCAAAAAATGGATCCTAAGAGGATAGAAAGTTAGAGTGGGCTCTTAGATTCCTGTGAAACAGCTAATATTTTTCATTTTGAATGTGATACTGTTCTGCTTCTCACTCTGCCCACTCCTACTTTCTGTCCTCGTAAGATAGAATGCTTTGCTCCCTCCCCTTGTCAGCAGCCTAACCCAATGTCTGATATAAGTCAGGAAATAAAGACTTCTCTGGGTCTCACAGCATGGCCTTCACTACAATTCATGTCTTATGCCATTTGGATTCAATTTTTTGCATTATAAATTTATGAAATACTTCTACAGAATTCCGCTTAGGGTCTTTTCCTGGGAACTCTTACAAAAAGAAAATTAGATGGACATGTTATGAACCTTGTTATGGGTTGAATTGTGTCCCCCTCACCCACAAATTCCCATGTTGAACTTCTTGCCCACAATACCTCAGGACAGAGCTACATTTGGAAATAAGGTCGTTAAAGAGGTGATTATGTTAATATGAGACACTTAGGATGGGATACTATTTCAATATGACTGGTGCCACTGTAAGAAGAGAACATCTGGACACATAAAGAACAGAAGGGATGAGTGCACACAGAGAAAAAGCCATGTGAGGACATATCCAGAAGGTCTTTGTCAGCAAGCCAAGGCAGGATGCCTCAGGAATAACCAAATCTGCCAACACCTTGATCTTGAACTTCTAGTCTCAAGAACTATGAGAAAATAAATTTCTGCTGTTTAAGCTCTCCATTGTGTGTCAGTTTTTTGCGGTAGCCTGAGCAAACTATAACAGAACTCTTAGCTTCTTCTGGTGTCTCAGTTGTACTTAATTGTCATTTTCTGCGTCTCTACGACACATTCTAGATCCCATCATTCTCAGCTACCAACTATGCTGGAATAGGTGGCATACATGGTAAAGTACTTAGCATACTCAGAAGAATACAATTTTTTCTACCACTCAATCTTGGTAACTCAGAGCAGTAACAAAAATTGCAAATGTTTAGGCATTGTTATTAAATTATAGTTCAAGCAGTAACTAAGTTTCATCATATTATCTTGTGATAAATCATTTAAAAGTGAAATTGAAAATCTACAATATAAGTATTCAGCCTCATTAATCTAGAGAGACAAATGTCTATGCTAGTGTTAGATGAAAAAAACAAAACTGAGAAATATAATGTATTGGCACCCATTATAAATAATTCTTCACCTAATGCGTGAGAAGTTCACTGAATGCCATGAGAGGGAAACAAAGAGAAAGTACAGATAAGTACATTTAAAGAGATTACATGTTTAAATTTTATTAAAAATGATGAATGGATGAAAAAGCAATTACATGGATTGTCTCTCCTCAGGATATCATAATTCTAAAATCAATAATTTATTTTTATTGTATAATTATGAATAACTCATTTTATCTTTGTTTAATCTAAGTTTTGTATTGTAGTATTGTTTTAATAACAGAGTATTAATGTTTTGCATTCTCGAGGAGGAATTTAGATTCACATAGATGTAATTGTAGGAAGATTTTCTTTGCCTTTTGTAAAATGCCAATTTAAAAAGGGAGAATGGAAGAGAGTTCAGCACATATAAAAGTTTTTATTTATTACATGCATATGCTGCTGGTAGATAGGAGTGAGCAACATTTAGGCTGGGGTCATCATTTAACATTTGATATGAATAGATCAGAGACTATAATGGGGCAAGAATATCTCTATTCTAAATAGCAGCTAAATGCATGTTAATGGAGAGAGGGACAAAACTAATAAATTCCCTTTTATTGTTGCATTAATTTATTTAAAATTTATCTTATATATCTACATGCATTCCAAGAAACGGAGGACATTATGTTAAGTGAAATAAGCCAGGTACAGAAAGTCATATTTTCCATGTTCTTCCTCATATGGGGGAGCCAAACATTTAGAAAATTAAACTCATGGTGATAGAGAGTCAAATGATGGTGATCAGAGACTGGGAAATGTAACAAGGAGGGCAAAATAAAATGAGGATAGCTAATGGGTACAAAAATATAGTTAGAATGAGTAAGATGTACTATTCGGTAGCACAACAGGGTGAATACAGTTAGCAGTAATACGTTGTGTATTTTGAAATAACTGAGAGTGGAATTGAAATGCTCCTAACACAATGATAAATGCCTGAGATGGTGGTTATCCCAATGACTCTGGTTTGATTATTACACATTATATGTCTGTTTGAAGACATCACATGTACTGCATAAATATATACAACTATAATGTACCCAAAGTAATAAAAAGTAAATTTTAAAAAGAACTGTGAACTTGAGATGCTGCAATAAATAAAGGAAATGTCACTGTATTCAGTGAAGTTATAATTCAGTGTTGGATTCCATTTTTTAAAAAAACATGATTTGTGTGATTGGCCCCTCATGTTATTGGGGGTTTAAGATACCATCAAGAAGATGAACTAGTATTTGTATTGTAGACAATAAAGTACCAGTTACCACAGTCTGCTGACAGGTATATTTCAGAGGTTTTTTTTTCCATTGAATACTTACTCTGATTAGAATATATAGCAGTTTACAAAAATTAATTTAATTAAAAGTACTGTGGTTTAAATAAACCTTCTAATGTGAACATTTTTGAACTTCTGAAACATAAATCTGCTTATCAGGTATTCATGTCTTACAACATTCTAACAACTTTTCTACACAATATAAATTAGTGTCTGGAGTCTATAAAGACAAAATGTCTGCTCCATTACACCTCATATGAGGGTGAAAATACTTTCCTTCCTGGCTGATAGAACATTGGATACAAAGGATGACAAGTCTTTTTCAGGGTCCTTTTCCTTTGGTATCTCTTCCTAGTTACTGACCTTATCCTCACTATGAGCTCCCTTAGGTTACACTATCATATTCAGGTTGTACCACATGTGAGTTTTAACTTGTGTATATTTATGATGGTCAAAAGTGTATATCTCAATCTCTGAACTGAGCTCCAGATATAGATGTATCTTCTTGAGTATCTCACATACCTTCCAAATCACAAATAACAGAAGTGAGCTTATCATTTCCCACCTTCCCTTCCCAAATTTGTTCTTTCTTCTAGACCCCCTTAATAACTCTTATCCAGTGGAAAAAAATGTAGTTATTATTCCTGATGCTAAGCTAAAATATTACATGGACACAAGATGGATAATGAATAAAATTGCTCATGGACCCAGGCTCCACCCAGTCCTTCGGACAATCCTCTCTATGCATTATCTGCTTGCAGAGGATAAGGAGGAAGAGAAAGTGTGGTGGAAGCGTAAACTTCTGAAAGGCCCGAATCATTTTAATTCTTCCCTTAAAACCCATTGGCAAAACTAAACTCATCTTCTATCCTTTCACAGCTATAGTTTGAACTAGCAGAGTTGTTATTTTTATTTTTTTAATTGCCTTTTGCACTCTTTGTTTTTCCATTTAAAAGTAAGCTGACATTGAAAATTGCATTACATTTCAGTGTACAGGTATACCTAACACACTATTTAGGATATAAGGTATAAAAATCTTGGTGCATAAATATGCAGCTATTTTCCATTCATTTATGGATTCTACAAATATGGTTTGAGTATCTACTATACAGAGAAAAAATCCTAGGAGCTATATATTAGTGAGCAAGACACATTTTCTCCTTACGGAGTTTATGCATTAAAGGATGGAAACAAGAAATAAACCAAAGATCAAATATATGTCACATGATAAGGTTATAGATAAGGTAAGGAAAATGGAGAATGCCAAGGTAGGAAGGTTATTTTGTAAAAAGTTTTCAGAGAGTTTTTCATTGAAAAAGCAGTATTTGAATAAAGCTTGCCTGAAGGAAGAGAGGCAACGAACCATACAGACACCCTAGAGAAAGAAAGACCCTGAGGAAGAAACTTTTTGAATTAAGGCTGGTTAATATTATTAACAATATTAACAATAAAGAGCTGGTGCATTGGAGTATAATAAATCAGATGGAAAGTAATTAAAACGAGGTCAGAGATACAGCAGGGGTTCTGTCTTATAGATCTGTGGTCCAAAGTAAAAGCATATCACTTTAGACTGAGAAGAGAAAATATTAATATTTGTACAGAGGAGGAAGGTGATCAGACAAATATTAAAGCATCATTACATTGTTGTGGGAAGAACAGATTTTAGGGAACTAAAGGCAGAAGGAGGAAGGCAAATTATTAGGCTACTGTAGCAAAAGAGGTGAGAGATGATGAGGCTTGGATCAGGGTGATGGCAGTGAAGGGGACAATATGTCCAGATTCTGGATATATTTTGAAAGTGGAGCCCGGGAACTTCATCAGAGAACTAGAAACACACAGTGGTTATAAGGAGTAAATGATGGCTCTCATATTAGTCATTAATATAGTTCACCAGGTATTTCTGATTGTTCTCAAACTAATGGATTATCTTTCCTCTTCTTGATGCCTAGGAGAAATGTACTCCCCCTATCCTTTGCATTGGGTATAGACTCATAATGTATTTGTCCACTGAAATGTGAATAGAAAGGGTATGTAATCCTTTTTGGTGGCACTTTTAACTAACAATATTTCATTCATCAAATATTCTTTATCTGCCTGCCAAAACTGGCAATGTCACAGATATTGGTTATTCTGTCAGCATGGATTCTGAAGTAAGAAAAAAATGGACTTTGTTGTGCCGGTTCACTGAAATTCTAGAGATTCTTTGTTACTGTAGCATAACCCAGATCATGTGTGACTAACAGGGAGAAATGAGCATGTGGATGGATGGGATCACATTTTACTAAGATTGAAAGGACCAGGGTAAGAAGAACTATTAAAAGTTTAGTTGGGCACATTGAATTGAATTGAAGTCCATTAGAAATTTAATTCTAAATGTTGCATAAGCAATTGAACATAATTTTGTATAGTTCAAGATAGATGACTTGCCTGGAAATAAAAGCTTAGACTCCATGGGAATTGAACATTTAAAACAAGATTGTATGAGATGAATAAGTGATCATGTGTAAACAAATAAGAGTAGAGATTTTAAGATTAAGCTTGAAGCATGTCAATATTTTAAAGTTGTAGAGAGAAAGGAGAAAAATGAAGACTGAAAAAGAATTGCCAGTAATGTAAAGTGGATGGTATCTCTATAGTTTAGAAAAAAATGTTTAATTAGAGGAAATTATCAAGTATGTTAAATGTTGCTGAGAATTTAAATATGATTGAATTTGAAAATTTATCATTGGATTTAGCAATGTGGGGATTATTAGTCTCTGCTTCCAAGATGGTGCCCTACATGTTGTATCCGCTAGAGGGGGAAAAAGTGTATCCTTATGCAGCAGAAAGAGCAGAAGAAAGTAAACCCACTCCTGCAAGCTGTTTTTATAACAACATTATTTATAAATGAGGGCAGACCCTTCATGACCTAAACACTCCCCAAAAGCGTTGCCTTCCAACATTGTTGCTTTGAAGATTAAGTTTCCAACACATGAGTTTTGGGGGCCATAGCCAAACCATAACAGTTGTCATATTTGCATGTTTTTTTCCCCCTTAATTTAAATTCAGCTGTAAATTATAGAGGCAGGGTTGTTAGAAGATTGCAGTCAGGGTTGTCGGATTATTATGTATTATGAAGAACAAAGGGGTCAGGGGAAGAGTATATGCAAGACAGTGACAGAATCTGGCCTGTTTCAGTAGGAAAGAGAGACCTTGAAGTTTTGACAGGCATAATAATTAGTGAGATCAAAGGACTGCTAGTCCAAGATGGGTGATTGAATTGTTTGAAGCATGTTATTAGGGAGAGTGAAGAAAAAAAATATAGTAGTTGATAGACTGACAGTTGGAGGTGATATGCTAGCTATTGCTTTTGATAATTCTTATCATTATTCTTATTACTATTGATAATGACAAGGCAGAGAGTTTTGGTGATAGTGTAACATCACTACAGATCTGCTCTTCAATCACAAATCCCTTCCAAAGGGAGAAATATTACAAGTGTTAAATATATAACACTTAATCAATCCTTGTATTTAAACGTGCTTATGGTCTATTTGCCTTTACAATTCCTCAATTCAATTCTCATTTTGTGAAAGTGATTGCTGTTGGTAACAAAAAAGAAAGCCCTAGGGAAAGAAAATAATCTTTTTCATGCCTATTTAATTCTAAGCTCTATGTGTTTTTAAGAGGAATAAACCAATACACAAAAACAGCTGTATAAATTAATGAGCCCTGCTGATTATGGTCTAAATACTTATAACTAAATACATATATTTTTATTCATAAAAATTCACAAATAATTATACCCACAGACTCTTAAAAATAAATTGCTAAAATCTCAACATGAATATAATTTCCTCTTGACTCTCATCATTTACAGTATATTTTCATATTTAAGCAAGTGTATATGCATACTTTTTTAAAAAGAAAACATTCCAAAAGAAGATAAATCTGATATGGTTAGCACTTTGGTATTTAATGAGGACATGGAGCAGAAACTGAAATAAAAACTGAATGAAATATGAGAGAATAAATTTACTCAGTATAGACAATTAAGTTTTCTGTTTTCTTTCCTGATAAATAATTTAAGTGAACTTTTCAATGAAAGCCATATTAATACAGAGGACAGAATGAAATGGGCCTGGGATACAATTGTGTATTCAACTATATTTTTTTATGGGACAATTCCCTAAGCCTTAATTTTCTCATTTATAAAACAAGAATTTCTCTCTTTTTCCCTCACTCTTCTCTCTCTGTGAAAGGGCTTACTATTTTATGGAAAACATACCATTAGGCGTAATTTTATTTAATATTAAATAAGGTTTCAATAAGAGATTTAAAATATCCAGTATTTAACTTACTCTGTTTTGACTGTTAATCTTAAACCACCTATATTCTACTAAATCTCATTTTGCCTAAAGTCTCAATATAGTCTCAAGAAAGAGTATACTATTAAAATATAGCATATATGCAGAAAAGTAGGATGAAGATATTAGATTTTCTCATGATCAAATACTCATGTATGCAATTAGAGCCTAGATAAGCTATTCTCTTCAATAGACACCCAATGCAACATATTAGAATAACCACTATAATGACAAAGATTAATGTGTTTTCTAAATTTACATAAATATAGTCAAGCAAACTATATGCAAACTTCTATATCTGGCATTTTTGCCTCAACATTTTGTTTGCGAGTCTTATTCATGTTGTTACATATAATTTAATTATATTTGCTTTTGAATCATATTATTTAATTGAATGCATATGACAATTATTATTTGTGCTTTCTGATGTAAATGAACTTTTGGGTTGTTTCAAATGATTAGGTATTACACATACTGATGTATGGACATTCTCGTGTTTGTTTATATATAAACACACACAAGACCTTTGAACCGTTGATCTTTGAACAAAATGAGTTTGAACTGCACAGATGCATTTATACACAGATTTTCTTCTGCCTCTTCCACCCCTAGAGACAGCAAGACAAACCCCTCATCCTCCTGCTCCTGAGTCTACTCAATGTGAAGATAATAAGGATAAAGACCTTTATGATGATCCAACTTCCACTTAATGAATAGTAAATATATTTCTCTACCTTATGATTATCTTAGTAAAATTTTATTTTCAAATAATACATATAACATGCAAAAAATGTGCAAATTGACTATGCTATCAGTAAGGATATATGCATACATAAATATAATATATATATATTATCTTCAGTATACAAATGCCCTTTTTCTTAGATCCTACCTAATTGCCATAAAAAGTGATCAAAACAGTATCTACTACTATCACCAGCACATGTGAGTCTCAGTTGCTCTAGATTTTTACCAGTATTTGGATGTGCAATTATTTTAAAAAGAGTACATTGAGGACTAATGATGTTGAAAATCTTTCATAGACTTCGTTATTCAAGTTGTTGCCTTTTAAAGCCTATTCCAAATTTTTCTTACTTTTGTTGTATTTATCTATTTGATTATTGATTTTAGGAATTTTTTTATAAGCTTGAGATACAAATCTTTTGTCAATATTTTTCTCTCAATCTATGGTTAGAATTGTACTTTCTATATTGTGTCTTTTAATAAACAAATATTTTAATTTTTAAGGTACAATACTTTTTTCCTTAGGGGTAGTAGATGTTAACGCCAGATTTAAGATTATATGAGCCTATTCCAGTCTCATTATTTTCCTTTGTTTTGCTATAAAATCTTTATTATTCTATTTTCCACATTTCTATCTACTGTTTTAATCACCTCCCATTCATCTCTCTGTTGAAAGAGGCATTATGATCTGCGACTTATGGGGATGTGCAAACACATGATACTCAATCATGAAATGATGAGATTGACAAAAATTTGCTAGTGACATATATACACAGTATAGGGAGGAAGCCATGCCACGCAGTTTCACATGGAGATTTTACCGGGAAACAAAATTAAAAACCAGGAGATGTTGCATTCTAATACAACAGCACATCAAAAAACTTATCCATCATGATCAAGTAGGCTTCATCCCCAGGGGATGCAAGGCTGGTTCAACATATGCAAATCTGTAAATGTAATCTATCATATAAACAGACACAAAGACAAAAACCACATGATTATCTCAATTGATGCAGAGAAGACCTTTGACAAAATTCAACAGCACTTTATGCTAAAAACTCTCAATAAACTAGGTATCGACGGAATATTTCTCAAAATAATAAAGGTGTTTATGACAAGCCCACAGCCAATATCATACTGAATGAGCAAAAACTGGAAGCATTCCCTTTGAAAACTGGCACTAGAGAAGGGTGCCCTCTCTCACCACTCCTATTCAACATAGTATTGGAATTTCTAGCCAGAGCAATCAGGCAAGAAAAGAAAATAAAGGGTATTCAGTTAGGAAGAGAGGAAGTCAAATTGTCTCTATTTGCAGATGACATGATTGTGTATTTAGACAACCCCATCGTCTCAGCCCAAAATCTCCTTAAGATGATAAGCAACTTCAGCAAAGTCTCAGGATACAACATCAATGTGCAGCCATCACAAGCATTCCTATACACCAATAACAGACTAACAGAGAGTCAAATCAGAGAATGAACTGCCATTCACAATTGCTACAAAGAGAATAAAATACCTAGGAATACAAAGGAAGTGAAGGAACTCTTCAAGGAAAACTACAAACCACCACTCAAGGAAATAAGAGAGGACACAAACAGATGGAACATCATTCCATGGTCATGGTTAGAAAGAATCAATATTGTGAAAATGGCCATACTTCCCAAAGTAATTTGTAGATTCAGTGCTATCCCCATTAAGCTACGATTGACCCTCTTCACTTTAAACTTCATATGGAACCCAAAAAGAGCCTACAGAGCCAAGACAATCCTAAGCAAAAAGAACAAAGCTGGAGGCATCACACTACCTGACCTCACACTATACTATAGGCTACAGTAACCAAAACAGCATAATACTGATACCAAAGCAGATATATAGACCAATAGAACAGAACAGAGACCTCAGAAGTAATGCCACACACCACAACCATCTGATCTTTGACAAATCTGGCAAAAACAAACAATGGGGAAAGGATTCCCTGTTTAATAAATGATGTTGGGAAAACTGGGCTAACCATGTGCAGAAAACTGAAACTGGACCCATTCCCTACACCTTACACAAAAATTAACTCCAGATGGATTAAAGATTTAAACATAAGACATAACACCATAAAAACCCTAGAAGAAAAACATGGGCAATACCCATGGACATAGGCATAGGCAAGGACTTCATGACTAAAACGCCAAAGCAATGGTAACAAAAGCCAAAATAGACAAATGGGATCTAATTAAACTTAAGAGCTTCTGCACAGCAAAAGAAACAATCATTAGAGTGAACTGGCAACCAACAGAATGGGAAACAATTTTTGCAATCTACCCATCTGACAAAGGGCTAATATCCAGAATCTACAAAGAACTAAAACAAATTTACGAGAAGAAAACAAAGAACCCCATCAAAAATGGGCTAAGGGTATGAACAGACACTTTTCTAAAGAAGAGAGTTATGCAGCCAACAAACATATGAAAAAATGCTCATCATCACTGGTCATTAGAGAAATTCAAATCAAAACCACAATGAGATACCATCTCATGCCAGAATGGTGATCGTTAAAAAATCTGGAGACAACAGATGCTGGAGAGGATGTGGAGAAATAGGAACACTTTTACACTATTGGTGGGAGTGTAAATTAGTTCAACCATTGTGGAAGACAGTGTGGTGATTCCTCAAGGATCTATTAATAGAAATTCCATTTGACCCAACAATCCCATTACTGGGTATATACCCAAAGGATTATAAATCATTCTGTTATAAAGACACATGCATATATATGTTCATTGTGGCACTGTTTACAATAGCAAAAGACTTGGAACTAAGCCAAATGCCCATCAAGGATAGACTGGATAACGAAAATGTGGCACATATACACCATGGAATACTATGCAGCCATAAAAAAGGATGAGTTCATGACCTTTGCAGGGACACGGATGAAGCTGGAAACCATCATTCTCAGCAAACTGACAAAAGAACAGAAAACAAAACACTGCATGTTCTCACTCATAAGTCAGTGTTGAACAATGAGAACACATGGACACAGGGAGGGGAACATCATACACTGGGGTCTGTTGGGGTGTGTGGGACTAGGGGAGCGAATACGGAGGGTGGGGGAGATTGGGGAGGAGTAACATTAGGAGAAATACCTAATATAGGTGAATTGGGGATGGAGGCAGCAAACCACCATGACATGTGTATACCTGTGTAACAATCCTGCAAGATCCGCACATTTACCCCAGAACTTAAAGAATAATTAAATAAATAAATGAAAAACCAGGGGCTTTGAGAGGCAGTCTTAGTAGTCTCAAGAGGGTAGTTGTTTACTGATCCCATAGGAGTATGTGATTGGCTTGTTTTAAATGTGTTGTGGGCTGGCAGGGAGCTGAAATCTGCTACTCAAGGATAAGCAGGAACTGTGCCTTGTTTCCTTGACAGGGAAAGTCGTTTAGCCTTTGTAAAGGCTCTTTCTAAGGGAGCAAGGTAGGGAAGGATCTTGTGGTTATTCGTTTGATCTCCGACTCCCAGGTTTTGACAGAGGTCAAGATAGCACATAATAGTCAGACTTTGTTTTTTAGGCCTTATGCCACAATGATCCAATTGGAACTAATTTTTTTTTATATGGAAACTTAATTGATTTAAAACTTTATTGAAAAAAATACCTATCTTCTGTATAGCCTTGTCACTGGTTTCATAAATCAGTTAGTATTATATGTAGATGTAAATTTCTGGAATTGATTATTTTTCTACATTTGACAATTCATATACTAATCCATAAAGTCTTAATTATTGCTTCAAAATAGGTATTGATATCTCATTAAATGTAGATTTCCATTTTTCCAGCACCATTTTGAAATGACTATACATTCTCCTTTTAATTATTCCGTCAAATTTGTCAAAAATCATTTGACCATATATGTCTATTTTACCACATAAGTCTACTTCTGGACTTCCTATTCTGTCTCAAAGTTCTAATTGTTTTTCCTTCTGTTACAGCTATGCTTTCTTGATTACTATAGTTTATTTTCATGATAGGTAGTACAGGCAAGCAAACTATTTCAAAATTATTTGACTCTTCCATATCCTTTGAATTTCCAATTAAATCTAAAGTCTTCTCATTTAAAAAAATTCTAGAATATCTTTGGTATTGCATTGAATATATAAGGTGATTTAACATGACTGATGTCTTGGCAACACAATCTTTCCATTTGTAAGCATAGAACAGCCTCTATTTATTTGGCACTTCCTTGAGAACTCTCCACAGGGTTTTGCAGATAAATGCCATCTAGTTTATTCACTTAATTTCTAAGTATTACTGTCTTTATTATAAATAAATCTTTCTCTTTAAATATATTTATTGCTATTATATAGACATATAATTGTTTTTATGTTGACCTCGTATTCTGCAGCTTTGCTAAACTCAACAATTAAATTCAATAACAATTTTGTAGATTGCTTAGGAATTTCTATATTAATAATTATGCCATATTAAAAAAACACATATTTTTTTCTGATCTTTATTTTTTTTCCTGCCACATGTCACTGTCTAGATTTTTTTATTGGTGAGGATAGAAATTAAGGCTTTATTCCATATCTTAGGGAAGAATCATTCACTATTTTACCAATAAGTATGATATTAGCTGCAGCTCTCTTTTATTTTATTGAGGGAATTTGTTTATAATCCTGCATTACTGAGAAAGATTTTTTTTTAATCAGGACTTGATGTCGAGTTTCATCGTTTTTGTGTGAGTAATAAAGAGAATATACTATTTTTATTCTTTTGTGTTACTATAGCTGTAAATTAAATTGCTTGATTCTTTAAAATATTGGGACTATTATAAAATATTGGAGTAAACCTAGCTCATGAGTTATTACATATATATATATATATATATTTTAAGTATATTTGATAATGAACTACATATATTTTATAATAAACTATATCCATAGACCTTCTATGCAAAATTCAGGAACATAAAAAATAAAGAGAAGGAAACTATGACTGGATTTGAATTATGTGGATTTACATGCCTGATATTCTTAAACTTCCTGGAATCTCTCACCTGGCTGACATGAGAAAACCACACTCTTCACTGAGTGATTTTGTCAAGGTCTAACTTGAGGCACGATTCTCCAAAGATGATGTCTGTCTTTATCAATGTTCATCTTGCCTCTTGTGTTTCACTTTAGGCAGTAGGTTAAGTCTTAGCATATTCCAACTGAGTCCAGGCACTTGTTAGAAGTAGTTTATATGCCCTCCAAAATTTTAATCATGGTGAAAGTGCAATGGCAGGAACTAAGAAAACATGTGAAAGTGGATCTTGAGGATGTTGAGTCAAAAAAGACACACTATTAGGCTAGATAAGAAAAGTTTTATTGGTTGAAAACACTCCTTCATGGATTGGCTTAACATACAAGGATATCTGAAACTGGTTGTACTATGCTACTAGGATGACGTTTTGCTGCTTTTACCTCAGTAAAGTATATGGTGGTGCCAGAACTGACTTTTATAGAGTATTGAGAAAAGAATTCAAAGACATAAGGCGAGAACGGATAAACTAAATTACAAACTAAGAAATCCTCCACCTGATTGCTTTCTGGAAGTGACCAGAGGACATTTACTACCTTAAGGGAGTAAGGGATTGACTGATGAAGATTCATAAGATAAAGTTTCTGGCACATTTAAGAAACTCTGTGATGACTATCTTCTGCATGCCAGTGTCGGCAACAGAGATGCTCCATTAAAACTGAACACCTCAATTTCATGTGAGATTATGGAGATCAAAAATAGCCAAACCTAGGTAGTGATGTGAACAAAAAAAAGTTAGACAGACAAGTAACAATGCAAGCAGCAGTGATAGAGAAGCAATCATGGTATCTTGATCTGCATGGGTCTGAAATTTTTGCTAATAAATAATACTGTTTCCAGGGGATAAGACAAATTGAGTAGTTTGAGTATTGTGTTAATTTAAATTCCTGTGTTGTAACCAGGAGCAATTTAAGTCTCGTGAGCCAAAGGCTAAAATCTTCTGCTACATTAGAAGAATTATAATTTCTTGCCCAGTTGCCAGATCTATGTTCTCAGAATTATAACCCATGGATTAAAATAAAGTCCAACAGCTTTTCAGAGGAAAAGACTTTTATTACAAGTCTTTTCCTATAGAGCAGTATTTCCCAAATTCTTCTTCATATGTATTTGTTATTTTCAAGAATATCCATATAATGGAGAAAAGAGAATAGCTAGATTGCTTGAGGGCTATTGAATACAGAGTCTGAGCTGTTACTGAAACCAGGTATGCACAATACCCTCACCCTTGGAATGAAATCTTATGGAGGCAAGATGATAATGAAGTTTGGGCCCATGTTTATCTCAAAATTGGCCCAATATTATTACCTAACCCTAAATGTATAATTAAAATAGTTTTACATAGAAATTGACAAAGTCCTTACTTTGGGATTGGGTTCAATATATGTACATTTCTGTTTTTCATGTTAGCTTTCACCATAGAGGGGCATTCAACAACAAGGTAGCTAAGACAACTTGAAATGGGGATGTCATTCAACAAGTTTCTTTAGTGACCTGAGGGGCTTACACAGTGGAGTCTTTATCAGAATGGTGTGGGCTTAGGAAATCTTACTCTGGAAAACCATATTTTATCAGAACATCACTAGAATCCAAAACTCAGGTAATATGTTTAAACATATTAAAGTTACCTTATTAAAATCATCATTAGTCAAAAAGCCAACACTTCCAAGTCTGAGTTCCAATAATTTCTGAAAGCTTATTACAATTGAGGTAGAGTAAGTTAATTTTAAAACTAAATATTAATTCATTAATTGATTTTTTGAATATGTAAATAATGTATAAACTTGGGATAAACTTAATATCTTTCTGAGAGTATTTTTAAACCACATTGCCATCTGTGTAAGATATTTTACTTGGTTAACTGCAACAGGTTCACCAGCTTTGCTACCCTATTATCAGATTCTGAGACATGGTCTTATGTAATTTATTTTTTAAGTGATTTCAAGAAACAGAAGCAAAAAACTGGAGGGCATGAAATGAGGAAGGAGGTAAGATAATTAATACATACATAATAAAGTTGGTCTTTGCTGTGGACGATTGGGTCTTGAATCAGGTGAAACTCAGGAGCTGTGTGGAAGAAACTTTGGAAATGTCAACTCCAGAGATGTTTCCAACATTTCCTGTTTTCAATTGATTAAAGACAGCTGTATATAGCATTTAACCACATGTTTGCACATGAGTCAAATTGGGTGAACAAGTATCCACAAGTCCTGAGCAGAGAGATGAAATTTTACTGAGGTGACACATTTCTGCTTATACCCATGTGCAATTAATTGTAGCAGCAACACTGTGAAGCAATAGGACATGCGGCAAGACACAATAGGCATGCTATTCTGTAGTGTGTCTGTTGCACGGTTCAGATCCCCTTCTGCCTTACATAGAGTCCTAACCATCACAGAACCACAAAAAATCTATGCACGACTTAATACAGGAGAGATAGTATTACAAGATACAGTTTTTATGCTACAACAAGTCAAAGTCAGTCATTGGTTTTTATTTTCCTCTACCTCCATCCAATCTTGATTTTCCTAACAGTGAGCACTTCAACACATCTAGGTTTCTTGGCTGATGGAGCACTCCAGAGCTTACCACGAAGGGATTGGGAGTCATTACTTTACCCTTTTAAAGTGTGTGGTTGCTGTATTTATGTGTTTACAATAATCATTAGGCATGACAACATCAAGAGATTAGTCTTCTGGGTTCTAAGTGTGCTCTTTGTTGCTACTATGTTTGAGTTACCTTAGCTCTTTGGGTTAGTTACACTGTCCATATCTTAATGCATTGCACTGATTTTTAGTCCACTGCCCATAATGTAGCTCAAGTGGCTATATGACAGTCATAGCTGCAGGTTTGGTGAAACTCAAACTGTGTCTTCTTGTAAAAAATGGCCTGTTCTAGGAACAAGTGATTCCAATTTAGCTTCAATTGTGCTATTAATTTAGCTACTTTCAGTGATGTAGAATTTGATAAGACAAATGGTCCCTAATGCCAGGTATGCATAGTTGTTCCTTCTCTGACAGAAAATGGTCTTTTGGACAGCAGCTAATACATTTAAAATTCATGTTGTTGTATATGGGCATCCTATAAGCCCTCAGAAGGTTACACAAGCAGACACACTGGAAGCAACGTAGACATACCCGCATGAAGAGTAGGTATCAATTATCATAAGAAAAAGGCACTGACCCTTCATGGTGTTTGGCTGGAATTTGTTATATAAAGTAATGAAGACTGCTGGAATATTGAGCTTTCAGAAAAAAACAATAGTGCCTTAACTTTAGTAAGAAGACTATCTTTAGGACCAGTGCTTTAGGTCCAGGTTGAGAAACATGGCATTAAGAGGGTTTATTTACCTCTTATTCTGAATTGATAATTATGAGTAAGTGAGACATCCCATTTATAAGTAATCACATTTATGAGTTTATGAGGGCTAAGTAGTTCATGTACATTAAATTTTGTTTGCACATACATGAAATAAGACATTGTCATTTCAAGTAGAAAAATAGAAAATAAGTGAGTTTTCCCTAAAAGAGTAAGGGAATCTGCTATAAAGTGTTCATTTTTAAAGTATAATTTTTTTTCTCATTTACTTGAACAAAAGAATTGAGTGAGAGTTTTATCTGCAAATGTAGAAATAAGTCTATTACCTTTTTGGTGTTTTTCAAAGAATCAGGACATGGGGTACAATCACAGAAAAGGTTTTTCTTACTTCAAACATATAGAGACCAAAAACTTCTAGGATATACAAAATTACAAAATGTCAAGGGGCAGTTGATCAAAACAAACTAAAATAAATTATGGAGAAGTAGTCTATGGACAGGTGGTGTAAGGAAAAAATTGGTTCCAAATAGGAAAGAAAATGAAAAATCTTTTGCTCTATGTCATGCCCTTCATATCAAATAAAATACCTTCATATGTTGACAAAGGGTGACTGATGAGTTCTGCTGGGGTTTACATGTCACTATCTAAGACTGTCAATCAGCTAATACTCATCAACTATCAGTAAAATTGGAAGTTCTTTATTGACCCTTCTTTTCCAAATACAGTGTTTGTTTGTTTCACTGATGTTTCCATGATAGCAAATTTGCTAAGTATGAGAAAAATGAGAAAAATTATAGATTGTGTTTATGTCTCCTCCTCTATTCTCCAAATCAATTTTTAGTTTTTGGATTCTTATTTTTTTAGTGCTTTTGTAAAACCAGAATAACGAATGTGTATTTTCAAGTATCTGAGCTATATACTAAGACACGCAGGGGGAATCCCAATTGAATGCCTACTATTTATTAGATAATGTGCTAGGCTTCAGTGAACAGCATAAAGGTGCCACATTCTGGAGTTTTAGATACAGATTATGTGGCCGGTTCCATAAGTCAGACTAAAAATAAAAAATATATAAAATGAGTAAAGAATATCTGGAGTTGTTGATATGACAAAATTGCCATTTCAGATCATTAAGTCAGGATAGGCCTTATTTGCAAGATCATATTTGAGTGACTGTTTGAAGGAGTTATGAGACTACCCTTGTACAGGCAGAAGAACTCACTTGTAAAGAAGTTTCCGAGGCAGAATTATATCTGACATACTTGAGCAACAACAAGAAAGGCAGGAGATCAAAAAAGAGAGTAGGAGGACCTGAGTGAAGGTATAATCATGGAGTAGTAATGTAAAAAATAAAAGTTCAGTGGTTAAATTTGTTTTGAAAGATCTGCTATTTTACTTCTCGAAAGATTTATAATTTTATTATTAGAGACTTAACAATTCCTTCAGTAAGAAATATATTTGACATTTTAAAATACAACTTTTTCCCAAAGGTATCTGAGCCAATTCTGGGGCATTTTGCTATCCCTATATTATCTTACGAGCTTTCCCTGTCTTTCTCTGGCTCTCCATACTACCCTTCATCCCCACATCTCACTATTTTCTAAAGATAGTCTGGCCTCAGTCTTATTTCTGAGTCATTCTGGGTGATGAACAGGTGAAATGTGAAGAGAGAAATTATATACCAGAAGTAAAGAAGGAAACAAGAAAAAATGTGTTTGAAATATCTTCAGTACTTCAGTCCTTTCTTGAATTTTTGTCTAGAGCAGTAGATGTTAGAGAGTCTGGATCATTCATAGAAATTTTCTGGCTCATAGGTGGTTCACTATTCTTTGTGAATGAAGGAGAAACTCCCACAGATCTTTGTGAACTTGTAGGTTAACCTCATTCTCAGTCTACCAAAGTGTCTTAGAGGAGGTTATGCTGACGTGAGTTTTGAAGGGTCTCAGAAAATAGGGTAGAAAATAAAATATGGAAAATATTTTAAGAACACAAGAAAGTATATGTTTGCATTTGGGAATCTGAAGGTTAATATTATTATTATTTATGTTCTATTAGAAAAGTAAGACATTATGTAGCAATATTTACATCAATGTAAATTGTTTGTAAACTATTAAATGATTCAATCTCAAGCCATTACCATGGGGATAACAAGGTAAGGAATGGGATTAACAATAGAAGGAATAGCAGGGTCATGAAGAGGCTTATCAAAACCCCATATGAATTTCTGGGAAACTCATGGGAAGGGGTCACAGGGGGAAACTAGCCTGTGCCTTTCTGCAGGTATAGTCAGGAGTGTCTCCAAGATCATAGCCAGTTAGAGAAGGGGCATCCAAGCCAAGTTGATGAAATGTATTTTAAGTCTCAAAATATTAATATTAATTCATAAATTGCAAGCTCTTTTGTCCAGATAGGGTAAAGGATTCCACAAAAGAGGATAGTATGAGATTAGTTTTAAAAGAGATTTCCAATTCTGGCTATGCAATTGCAACCACATAGGTGCCTTAAAATACACATATATATTTTATGTCCAGGAATAAGTATATGCATTTATTTGGGTGTCTATGAGATATTTTTAAGCTCATATTTTTTATATGAGATATATTTTAAGGTGATTCTGTTATTCACCAAATGATGAAAACTACTGGTCTAGAGAGGAACATCAGGATTATATCTGATAAAACATGAAATTCAGAAATTTTGGACTTAACTAAAAGCTCTAGGGAAGCCTTGAAGAGCTGCAATGGATAAATTATTCTTATTCCGTTGTGAAGTTTGGATTTTAGTCTATGTGCAAGGATATTCAAGAAAAATAATGAATGTCCTAAATTAGGCCCCTCTTGCAGTGGAAATGCAGAAGACGAAGAAATGTGAGAGATATCTCGCAGCCAGGATGGATTTACTCAGAATCCCAGAACTTGGCAATATGGTTAGTAAGCAATCCTTAATTCAAAGAGTATACAGCAATAGTCACTGCATATGTAATTGTTAATAAAATATCCTGAAATCTTACAGCTCATATGTAAAAGAAATTTCGTAGAGTTTTCCTCAAATTTAACAGTATCTGATTTTTTATATTACCAAGTTATCATGCTTAAAGAAATATTTATTAAAAATCAAATCAGTCATGCTAAAGGAAAGTAAAAAAAAAAATATTTTGATTCAGCTACAAAATTCATGATAAAATTATATAAAGGACAACCAAAGACTGAAAACTTAAAATATATACTAAAAGCATATCACAGAGTTGTGTAAAAAGGTTAATTGAACAATAATTATTCTACCTTTCTGAATGTTACAGTAGAAAACTTCCTTTTTTGGAATTGCCATCTTTTTAAGTATTGTATTTGTGATTACTTTTGTCTTTCTAAATAAGTATTCACTTTTATAACTAATTTTATTTATTTATATTTCTGAAAAAGAGCTTCTAAAAATGGTATAAGTTCAGGCCTACCAAGATTGGGGTATATCCCTACTGAGCAGGGAGAATCCATGGGGCAGACTGACTGGTAATGTACGGAGGCATAAGTCAAAATTCATCAGTTTGGTGATCTGAAATGATGATTCAGCTGATAATACATGTGTCTACTTAGACACTCTGTGCCCAATTTTAAACTAATTAAAGTAAAATTAGCTATACCTTTTATTTGTCTCAAACATGCAAATCCTAGAAAGACAGAGAGTAGGCAGAGTACTGGATAATGGCAACACAGTCTGCTAAAAGTTTCAATGCATAATTTGCATTGCTCTGGTCATGCCTATACCCACAGCCCTGACATGTCCTGACATTCCAGACTTTTCCAAAACGTCAATCTGTCTAAGAGTAATTCAACAAAAGCCTTGTCTTTTAAAACTGTATTTTGTCAGATGAAACCCAAAGGGTAACTTTTATTGGAATTGGAATTTTAAAAGTACTGACAATATCTAGTTAAAAAAAAAATTAATGGCTACAATGAGAAGCATTCCATAACTCTGGGCATTTTTTTCTGCGATTCAACTCTATACTGTCTATAGGAGACACAATTAGATTCCAAGAGACAAGTACATGAATCGGAAAGATATATTATTGAAAATGTAAGCATAAGAAGGCTGGAGTAGCTATAGTACTCAGAAAAAATAGATTTGCTATGAGCTGAATTATGCTCATGTCATGCCACACCCAAAAACTCACATTTTGAAGCCCTAAACCCAGCATTTTACAATTACTATATTTGGAGGTAAGGCCTTTACAAAGATGGTTAAGTTAAAATTAGCTTTTTGGATGGTGCTAATTTAATCTGACTAATGTCCTTATCAAAAGAGGAAATTATAAACACAGAGAAGCACCAAGGGTGTACATAATCAGGGGAAAGACAATGTGAGTACATAGCAAGAAAGAGTGGTACATGACCAACTCCAAGCCAAGGAAAGAGCCCTTAGAAGACACTAAAATTGCTAAGACCTTAATTTTGGACTTGTAGACTTCATAACGGTCAGAAAATAAATATATGATTTTAAAGCCTCTTACTTTGTGGTATTTTTTAGAGCATCCCTAAAAAAATGCATCTAAGACTTTAAAATGGAAATGTTGTTAGAAATAAAGGGAAAGTTATATAAAGTTAAAATGATTAACAAATCTGAAAGACATAACAATTGTAAACATGCACGCACGTAATAACAGGGTACCAAAATACGTGACACAAAAACTGACAAAGGTGAAAAGAGACAATTCAACAATAATAGTTGGAGACTGTAATACCCAATTTTCAATAATGAATGGAAAAGCTGGAACATTTAAAAATGAAATAGAAAACTTGAATAATACTATAAACCAACTAGACCTAACAGACATCTATAAAATGCCCCATTCCAAAACAGGCTATACATTATTTTTAAGTGCACATTCTCCAAGATAGACCATGTGTTAGATTACAAAACATACTTCAATAAATTTAAGAGGATAGAAATAGTTAAAAGAGTGTTTTCTGACCATAGCGGAATTAAATTGGAAATGACATTTTTGTTTGTTTGCTTGTTTTCTTAATGTCTGATAACATGAAGTATTGGCAGGAATGTAGGGGAATGGCATAAATCAAGCTTCACAATCAGGAATATTAATGATTCTAACTACATACATCAGTAACAAAAAAATCACTTTTGAGAATTTAGCTAATACCCAGTGCACGTGAATTGTTTTATAATACAGAAAAAATAAAAGTATCTTAATTTGCTAAATTTAGGGGACTGAAAAAATATGCTGATTTGTACACATTGGATAGAAATCCTGTGGAGCAGCTAACAAATGAACTTTATGTAAACATATCAACATAAACAAATCCTATAACACTGAGGGAAAATGGCAATTTGCAAAAGAATATGTACAATATCATACCATTTTCATTATTTCAAGAGATGTGTGTTTATATATATACACAAACACACACCGTTATTAAGTTTAAATCAAAGATGGCAATGATGGGCACAAAATTCTACTGGAAAAGTACGGAGATTGTGGTAGTTAGCTGTATCAGATGTATGGAAAAAGGACAACAAATAATATGCACATATATTAATAAAATATATTTTTTCCAAAATATTAAATTTAGATCTTGGAAGCTAACAGTATGTTTTATAACTTCCTGTTTTTTAATATATTGGAAATGTTTTCTTACAAAGGGAGAAGGATTTTCAGTTGGAAGTATATCTAAATACTAAATTTGTTTGACATTTCCCAGTTTTCTTGAAGAGGTAAATCTGATTTTAAAAGAATGCTAAGAGGTCATGATACCGTAAAATGTGCTTTTACATGGAATTTTTAGACATTTTAGCAATTATAGAAAACATAATATATTTAACTGAAATCTAGAACGCTCAGTGATTCAAATGTAATTTTTTTCAAAACTGAGTATCTTCTAGTCTAGAATTTTTATTACATCTTGAGATTTCAGTAGCCTATTAAAAAGGTTAATAAAGAGACAAGCTTTTCTATTTATCACTTAATTAACTTTAAGGTGCTTTAATTTTCAGTTGTTATAATGTGAGCAACATATCAATATATAATGTATGTTCTACTACTACTGTATTAGAATCAAATGATAATAGATAATGTTGACAACTGATACTTGCTCCAGTGCATAAATCACCCTTTGTCCTATTACTGATAATTCATCAATAATTATAATTGCAGAATATGAAGTGAGGTAGGTTCTTATTTGTAAAAGCATTGTGCTAAATTTAAAAGAATTTATACACATAAAACTATGATAAATGTAGTTATAACTCCAAAGTCCTATGTTAAGTGCATGTAGATAATGGCAACATGGCATGTTAAATAAATGTTTGAGGGGATGAAAAGATGCCATTTAGCAAATAAAAAAAGTCAGAAAGATTTGCTTATACACATGAAAAGAAAACTATAAATACACTTGACTGTATAAAAGATAAACAAGCTGAAAATTAAGCC
Organism: Ateles fusciceps; assembly: GCA_036589455.1. Classification (NCBI taxonomy): domain Eukaryota; kingdom Metazoa; phylum Chordata; class Mammalia; order Primates; family Atelidae; genus Ateles; species Ateles fusciceps. The sequence goes on along the minus strand of JAZHEH010002555.1, from coordinate 3,556,718 downwards.
ACAGAATGAGGGTAAATATTTTCAACATACTGTTTTTGTAATGGCCACCAGTGTCTGCCCCTCAGTCCTGTAGTAAACAACCACGTGGATGGGGGCCCACAATTCCAGTGTGGCTTGCTGGTGCTAGGGTAGATATAGGTACAGTGTACTTTAAAAATTAGGGTAGTGTGTTTTGACAATTGTTTTTGATTGCTAAGTTTCTGGCACAGAGACTGGCCACTGTTTCAAGACTTCAGGTTGGGCCGGACATGGTGGCTCAATCCTGTAATCCCAGCACTTTGGGAGGCCAAGGCAGGTGATCACCTGCGGTCAGGAGATCGAGACCAGCCTGGCCTACCTGGTGAAACCTCACCTTACTAAAAATACAAAAATTCGCCGGGTGTGGTGGCACACACCTGTAATCCCAGCTACTCAGGAGGCTGAGGCAGGGGAATCACTTGAACCTGGGAGGCAGAGTTTGCAGTGAACCGGGATCATGCCATTGCACTCCAGCCTGGGCGACAGTTAGACTCTGTCTCAAAAAAAAGGAAACCCAATAGAAAAACATGTGCAAAGGATGCGAAGGCATCTAGTAAAAACAATAACAAACAAAACAACAGTTAAAAAACACTCAATGTCCAATAAATATTCATAAAGTTTATATTTCGACAGATGAGAAAAATGCCATTTCACAGCTATGAGGATGGCCTTATGCTGTGTTTCTAACACATGAGACTTCTCTTCTGAAATAAAAAGACAAAATACAGTTACAAAGACTCTCTGGTAGACCTGAGGATGGCTCCTCTCAGCTGTCTTCTCTACCAGGCCTCAACCTTGACCTGTGGAAACTGTGGACTGTTAGTACAAATTATTTGCCCCCCACTATCCCATTAAAAAACATGAACCATTTTTCTAACAACTCAGTGCTGCATCCCTAGGATGACAACTGCAGCCTCTGTAAGTTCCTGCCTTGGAAAACGCAAGGCTGCCAGAAAAATACGTTATTTGTTCCAACCAACATCTGGAAATAGGACCCCAATATCCTGCCCTCTGAGGAGGGTAGGAGCCTAATTTCACTTAGAGCCAGTTAACAAACCCAGATGGGTTTCACTAGGACTCATAACCTCTTTTTGATTTTTGTAAATGTCTGCTTCCCTGACTCTGCACAGTTCCTACTTCCGACTCCCTCATACCTTGGAAGTACCCAATTGCCTCTGCAAACAGACGTTGAATTCAGTTCACAATGCGTCATCTTCCCTATTGCAACAGTTTATTACTGATTAAAATCTGCCCTTACTACTTTAGTGTCCAATTTTGTTTATCTTTGACAATGGTGAAGAGATTTTTATGTTGTTTTGATGTTTAAACTTGACCTTTCCAGCCTCCTGCCTCCTGGAATGTGACAAAATGCTTGAAGGAATTGGAGCCGTGCTGGATCCACAAGGATGAAAATCACTGGCTAAGGATAGCATTGAAGGAAGAAAAAAATAGCTTAGATCTTTGATAATATCCTCAAGTAATGACCTTTGAGTAGTATTGGACTGGCTACTTTTAGATTATTTGTTACATAATAATAATAACCGTTTATTTGAGATGAATTTCCATATTTACAATGAAAAACAATGTTACCTAATGTACTTTATCATACAACTTAACTATTACATGATGTTGAAAAGATTTCTATAAAAGTGAGAGAATTGAAACATTTTACTTAATAGTGTCCCCTCAGTTCTGAAATTCTACTAACTGTACAAGTATTCTGACTCTAAAGACTTTTGAAACTTTTCAGCAATATTAGACATTATACTGATGTTTAAAAACTCAGTAACTTGCTTGTGTCTTTTGAGAACCTTGCAAAGTTTTTGATATTTTTCAAGTAGACACTTTCATCTGCTAATATCTACCTAGATCACGTCAGAGCCATTAGAAATCTAAATATATGTTTGACTTACTAGATTTGTATGTATCATTCCCATTACCTGTTAACTTAATTAACTTCCATTGAGTGTGACAATCTGTTAGAAAGTTCACAATTAGTTCTGCATATGCTGTAATTGCTAAGCTTACCTCAGGACATTTACACTTGAAAACAGACTCTCAGGAATAGACATAGACAGGGTATTTCCAGTAGTTCATGTGTATATTCAAACAAAAGTAGATTTTGGGGGCAGAATACATTTTTTAAATATTAACTAATGCATGTATATGCTTATTTTTGTCTTAGAAACTCCTTCTTTATTGACTCAGCACGTACTCCCACCTTGATACTCTAAGGAAAATTTGAATGAGTCCAGCTTTGTAATAAATGTTTGGGAAAATGCTGGAGATACGCCAAGGTAGGAAATAGAGATACAACCCAAAATGCCTGAGAGGAGGAAAGGCAGAGGATGTGAAGCCAGTGGACATGTGGTGCAATTTAGAAAGAAGAGACCCAGAAAAGACAGATGTAGTTTCTAGTGGCCTTGGCAATTTAAAAATGATGGAACACTTCCTAGTGTGAAATTCAAAACAGAATAAAAACACTAATCCCTATAATAAATGAAGAACTTGAAAAAAAAGTTCCATGATTGCCATTTTAAACTAGTCATTTATTTGCAATGTGAAAATCCAATTATTTCAAATTGATGTTAACTTATTTATCCATGGTCTTGCTTTATTTGATGGCATAAACACATGCTTCCTTGATGATATTTGTAGAAGCATTTCATGCCACTCCATAGATGGAGCTCAGTGCAAGGATGCCCAGAGAAGGAAAAGTAGAGTCTTGAATCATGGAATACACAGCCAGGACTGGACAACCCAAGAACTTGAACCCAGAATTGCCTGATTCTAATGTCCAGTTTTCTACACTCTTCAATTCTTTTGCTATCAAAGTAATTGCAACATCATAATTTTATAGTAAAGGCAAACTTGGAAATATGAGACACACGTAATCTTCTTTTCAGAAAAGAACAAATGGAAAAAGCAGATGTTGACATTTCCAGCCTGAAACCAGATGGAAGAAAAGTCAGAGTGAAGAAATGTGAAGGGTTTTAGCAAATGAAGAAAGGGGACAGAATCAACCCAGGAGCCCCAAACTCCAAGAATTTTGTCCAATAATTATTTTCTACAACATATTATACCTCAGGAAATATTGAAGCAAAATTTGCTTCATTTCAAAATCAAAATCTCTCCAGCTTATTATTTCTCAAAATATTTTTTATTGTAAACTATCTCTATAAAAATATCACCCTGTGGCCAACAGGATTGAAAAGTACCGCATACTACACTACTCCATCCTAGCTTATAAATTTCAAGTGGAATTACAAATACAAGGCACTGAGCTAACATAAAGTAAGGAGACTTGTATACTTTAACATTCTTTAGGATGGCTACTAATATCCTGTAGACTAGCGTGTTATTTTACAAAATTTAGGAAATATCTCAAGAGCCTATTTTTCTATTGTTATTTCTGGGTCTCTATGGGATGAGTAAATGCTACACAATAATTTAGAACAGACTCAACCTGAGTGATATGTGTTACATATCATGGGAATAGTTCACAAAATGTAATTGTGATGCAAATAAGAAAGGTGTTCCTAAGTAAAAATACTGATTCTCAAACCAAATAAGAAAGAAAAACTAAAAATTGGAAATATTAAAATAAAACGGCTAAAAGTCTTCCATAATTTGAATTTTTTTAAGAACAAAAAATGCTAGCATTCCATATTTAGCACATGCTCTAAAATAAATTTGCCTTGAGTGAGATTATTAGAATGGTTTGTATGGTAATATTCTTTTCCAGTGGTTCAAATTGTTCAGGGTAATTTATATTTCCCCTTAATAACTATTTGTGTAGTTGAATTGTTCATTAGCGGTAGATCACCTTTTTGCTGAATGTGAAAATGTAACCATCAATCACTACAGGTGTATACACCCATTACATTGTGCTGAGTCAACTTACTGTTACCAAATATGACTAGTATATATATCATTTCTAGTTAATGAAATGCTTTCCTTAGTACAGAAGTATACCTTGGAAGATTGTCAGTTATCTAAGACTGAACAAACTAAGAATCAAAGCAATCCATTTAATAACATTGAACATTTCTTTTTGGATTCAAAAACTGATCTTAAACCACCTTTCAGCGACTTAGGTTTATCCTGATAAGTAAGCATTATGATTACATTGCCCATGCTTTAAATTCAGTAATAATAAAAATTATATTTGATAAACTACAATCTAATTATGAAAAAAATTAATCCCTTCCGTATCTCTTAAATCATATTCCTATTTTAATTTACTTCCTTTAGCTATAAGTTGCTCTCATTGGGCCAATTTCTGATTCATGAGCTTTCATAATTAATACAAATAGTCTGCATAATCATTAGATGCACAAATAACTGTGCCTTTTGAAAACTTCTTAATAAAATGAGAAGACATATAATTCACTGATTACACAGACAAAAATAATAATGCCAAGAAAAATGTATCTTCATGAAAATAGAATAATATAATTGAGAAGACTTTAAGACAACCTGCTCAGGATTAAAGCTATAGTTGAAAAAATTAGCACTGCCACTATCTAGTTTTTAAATAATTATTTATTAAGGGCTTGTCATGTACATTATTTATGCATGCAATCAATGAAAATTAATACTTGTACATAGGTAGTACAAGTCTCTGCTATGTGCAAATCACTGTGGTAGGTAATGGATGAAGAGATTGATACAAAGAAATAAAATGGTCATTGTCAATACCCTGAAAGCAAACACCAGTGGAAGAAACTGAATATACACAAATATTGCCTAATAGAAAGCAGTAATTTGGGAAAGTGGAATATAGTAGTATGATAGTAAAAACAATCTATAACTATCTGTTTTATATTTGTATATTAGATTTTATTCTAGGAACATTACAGACATCAACTTTTTTTTCCACAACACTGTGAATTAGGCAAAATTATTATGTATTATTTTACATTATAGAAAAATGAGCCACAGAGAATTCATGTACCTATGGCGAAAGATGGGACCAGGCACATAGAGCAAGAAGCAGAGGGCCGGAGCCTATGCAATTGATTATCTGGTTATATTGTATTTGAAATTTGAACCAGAGGAGGATATTCTTTGACAATAACAACTCCCTGGCTTTCAGAGTCTTCTTAAAAGGCTTTTACATTGGTGAATTTACAAAATACCAGAAGCTGTTTTGTAAACAGAAAAACATTTTTGGTTAGCCCACCAGAATAGATATGTTTTCTAGGGACATCTGAAATCTGTTTAGTTAATAAGCAATGACATAAAGCCCCAAATGCCAATCATTTATACATGCAGTATATGAAAATAACTAAAATATAAACCATCAATATTCTCTCTGTAGGTAGATCTCCACTGGAAGACAGATTAAAATCAGAAGACGGGTAAATTTGAGATAAAATTGAGTGAGATTATGATTGAGTGAGAACATGAAATACATCATATTCATAACGGGAGTGATGGATGCCATCATGACATGATCTCCATATTATATATTCATGTTAAAAGAATGCATGAGAGGCCCAGTGCCGTAGCTCACGTCTGTAATCCAGGCACTTTGGGAGGCTGAGGCAGGTGGATCATCTGAGATCAGGAGTTCAAGACCAGCCTGGACAACAGGGTGAAACCCTGTCTCTACTAAAAATACAAAAATTAGCCAGGTGTGGTGACAGGGGCCTGTAATCCCAGCTACTCTGGAGGCTGAAGCAGGAGAATGGGAGGAGGAGGTTGCAGTGAGCCAAGATTGCACCATTGCATTTCAGCCTGGGCGACAAGATGAGACTTTGTCTCAAAAAAAAAAAAACAACAACAACAAAAAAAACCCAAAAAACTAAAAAAACTAAAAAAACCATGAGCATATGATTTAGTATGTATTTTACCTAAGGCATAGATCTCAGGGGGAATGTCTTCCTTTATTTTTATTTTTTGAGACACAGTTTCGCTCTTGTGACTCAGGCTAGAGTGCAGTGGTGTGATCTCAGCTCATTGCAATCTCCACCTCCTGTGTTCAAGCGATTCTTCTGCCTCAGCCTCCGGAGTAGCTGGGATTACAGACACCTGCCACCATGCCCGGCTAATTTTTTGCATGTTTAGTTGAGAGGGGGTTTCTTTATGTTGGGCAGGCTGGTCTCAAACTTCTGACCTCAGGTGATCCACGCTTCTCTGCCTCCCAAAGTGCTGGGACTACAGGCGTGAGTCACCACACCCAGCCGGGAATGTCTTAATAGATGATCCTTCTCAAATATGTGTATGTATAACTGAAAAGTGTACATTATATTTTCAGGAAAAAATATAGAATGCATGAAAGCTTAAATATAAACATAAAAATATTAATAATCATATAGCACATAGAGTATTATCTTTTATAATATGCATTTTCTGTTTACTCATTTTAAAATAAGATGTCAAAATAAACCTTTATTTATGTCAATAAAATGATCTTAAACATTCTCACTTTATAAAGTTTCCTAATATGTTTATAGGATGTTATCATTTAATTACATATTTCCTTGCTTTTGTGTTTAACTTTTCATTTTTATAAATGTATGTGGTATGAGTGCAATTTTGTTACATGCATAGATTGTGTAGTGGTGAGGTCAGAGTATTTAAGATACTCATCAGCTAAATAACATACATGGTAGCTATTAAGTTATTTTTCATCATCCACCCCCTCCTACCTCCTTACTGTTTCAAGTCTCTAGTGTCTATCATTACACATTCCATATTGCCACCATTATAAATTATATTGTAGTAATTATTATTCTATAAATTTTAATTCAAATTCCTGAATTTTTACTTGGGTTGTGATCTTAAGTGTGGGATCGATGGATGAAAATATATAAATACTATGCTTTAAAACCTTTGTTATAATTTGAAATTTTACACTGATTTTGCTTATTGTTACCTTATTAATAAAAAGCACATATAGTTTATGAAGCAAACTATTAATAAACCCAAAGTTGACATCACTTGCATTTATTTAATTTCTAGTAAAGTATATCTTTGTCTTTATGTTTGTGTTAGGCATTTAGCACATCTATTCTTTGAAATGTATTTTCAAATGCTTTATTGATGTCAATTTATAAACTAGCTTTTTAAGTTTTAGCTTTTACTGTTTCAGATTGAAAAGCAATAGATTTTCTGATCTCTTAAGTCCTCAATTTCTGAACTTCCTCGTTTCTCTGTAATGCTTGCAAACAGTCGAATGCCATTTGTGAACTTGTCTATTTTTTTTTTTCTGTCCATTGTAAAATGAAGTCAGCAGAAATCAACATACATCACTAATCTTTGGTTTTCAACCTCTTCTAGACCTTAATATTTATCAGGCTAATTTTTGGCTTTCTAAGTTACTGAGGACAACGTCATGTTTAGCTACTGCTGAAAATGGATCATTTTTCTTCTACTTTCCCTAAACAGTTTCCTTGGTACCAAAAACTTGACTGCTAAGCTTATGTCACGTTTTCAAGTTTTTGTTATGGTAGCAACCGTTTCTAGGTGCCAAGTTCTCTATTAATCAAAATAGGTTTTGCTGAGATTGCATTCCAACATTATCAGTATTTTAACATGATAAACATGTATTTCTAAGAAAAGCATCTAACATGGAAGATAAAGACCAAAAATCAAACTGAAATACATCAAGGAAGAAAAACAGATACTACACACAAAAAAGAAGAAAGTCTCAAAAAATAATCATTAAGGTAGTCAAAGAGATTTGAAGTTACTACAACCATGAAGCAAGATTAAAAGGACATGAGTTTAAACATTAAAAAGGCCTAACCATTGAACTCTTTAAACATTAACAGTTGGCTTTTTCTCAAATTCGTTTTTTCCATATTTTTCCAGCATATTGTTTACATTTCACTTTGCTCTATGATAGGGATTAATATGCTTTCCAAAAAAAGTATAATCTAGTCAAGAAAACTTAAGTAGGTAGAATTTCAGAAAATTTAATTGAGCTTCATTTTAAAAAAGCACTAAATTCTGTGGTACAGACTTGAAAGGAAATAGAGTAATGACAACAGAGAGATCAATATAGCTATAAGTCTTTATGTATTAGGTGGGAAATTACACGTTTTGTATTTCACATATATTTATTGATTGGCAGCTAGATGCTAAGCTAGCTGGGTACTGGAAATGCAAGGTGGAGTTGGAAAAAGAAAACCAGTAACTCTGGTCTCCAGTAATTTAGGTGAAGAGAAAACATTTAAACAAATAAAAGTACGTGTATGTGAGTTCGATGTACTTGGTGACGTTCTGGTTACTTGGGCTTTCAGTATGAGAAAAAATTGAGACAGTAAAGAGAGAAATAAAGGTAATTACTATTTGGTAAATAACCTAAGCCAAAGCATGGTTGCAGATATCAGTGTGATGTGACTTTGAACAATTAGAAATCTCTAGGGCAAAAGTAGACAACAGGAGACATCATATTAACTCTAGAGAAAAAAAAAGACAACTTTTAAGGGCATTGAATACTGGGATAAGAATCTTAGGATTCATTCTATAAACATAGAGGGCATCAAATGTTTTAGAACAATATTGGATTTAGAAACTGAAACACTGCTATGTCAATTTAATCAATGGCAAGTTTTTAGTGAACAATGTTTTAAATAATAGATTTTTATTTTTAAATATCCAAATACTGTTTAAATTTGCTTTGGATTATGCGTCTTTATAGACATTGGAAATATCTCTTTCCAACAAATGAATAGGTAAAAAAATATAAGGAAAGGTAGGTTGATATAGTGAAAAGATCATGGGTTTATATATACTTTCAATGCATGTTCAATCAGCAGCTATGTTTGTGAGCCTTATAAATTATTAGCGTTCTCTATTCTGAAACTTTTGTTTATAAAATGTAGAAAAAAATCCTACTACTACGTTTGCTTTGAAAACTAAGCACAAAATGAATGACATATTACAATATTAGCAAAAACATATGCCTTTTTCTTTGAAGACGGGCGACTTTCAAAAATAGCCAATCAATCAATTAGATGTGAGTCAATTTGCCAATTTGTGTTTTCATGTTTATTTTCTTCTCATAGGTTTTATCTAATTGATTGAGCCATAGTTTTATTGGATTGCTAATTATAATGGTACAACTATCATAAGATTCAATTATTTATTTTTCATATTTTAAATGCAATTTGTATTTTGGAAATAATCTCATGGAATTATATAAAATGAAACTGTCAATTTTATAAATATCTTGTCAGTTACACCTCTTATCAGGAAAGCAGTTTGTTATGGATATTCTCAGACTAGTTTCCATGTAAACATAAATATCTACAGATTGTTTACACAATTTTAATATTATTATGCCACATGCAATAATTGCACATAAAAATAAGTCTAAATATTATAAAATGACATAAAGTAAAAGATTAAAAGTAGTCTTCCTGCCAAAACTTCAATCACATTTATGTTTTAATTTTAAGCTTCATAGTTTTTAAGTCTTTTGACATTTATTTTATTATTTCTAATGTAACAAATTAATAAATAGTTATAATTATTTTTGGAGATACATGTATGTGATTGCACCTATTAATAATGACTACTTTTTATTGCTGTATAATACCCCGTTATATAACTATACTGAAAAGTAAAATAGGCATTTTACTACTAACAGATGCTTAAGTTATTTCCAGTTTGGAGCTATCATGATACAAATATTTTGGAAGTTATTACCACCCATTTCTCTTGGTATATTTCTAGATATGAAATTGATGAGTCATAACATGTAATATAACAACCTTTAAAAACACAGTCAAATCATTTTCAGAATGACTGTATCAATTACCATAAATTCTCACCAGACACTCATATTTTCTATGTTTTTTAATCTTGACATAACCTGGTGTTTATATAGTAATACTTTATGTTCTCATCAGATATTTTGCTCAATTTTTATTGTCATTTATGTTGGTGTGTAGTAAATTTTATATGTCATAGACAAGAATCTATTATCATGTATGTAAAATTAAATATAGTTTCTCACTTTGTGATTTATATTTCCATTTTGTTAATATATCAGTTGTTTAATAGATGTTTACAATTTTAATAAATTATATTATCTATCTCATTTTTAGTGTTTTTTTTTTCACTTGAAGTCTAAGATCACAAATTTATTTTATGTAGTGTGCAGGTACTATGTTGTATTCTTAGGCTTACAGAAGGCTGCATACTTATGCAGAACTGTATGAGTGGCCAAGAAACACCTAATAAAACTTCAGTCTGATCTCGAGGGGGATGTACAATTAGTAAGCAGTGGCTAAGGTAGTGTTTTAAACTGCTTGAGTCTTGAAAAGGTGCTCTAACATACATACAGAGCCCCCAGAAAAGTGCAGGAAATTTGAGAAAATCGATATACAAGCATTGGCTGAGACTTCAATGGATGCATATTACAGAAAATCCAGCTATTACAAAATTAGTTCAGGAAAGTCATTAAATAACAACAATAAACAGCAAAACCAACCACAGTCAACACCTAATGAGCAACAACCAACAACAAAGAAAATTCAGAATGTAATTTCCAGAGCTGACATATTACATTTTCCTAAATTTCCATGATTTGACAAAAATTGTAATGAATGCAAATAAAAAGAAAAATATGGCCAAGCATATATCAATCAATAGCCATTGTCCCTGAGACAGAAGAGATGTTGAGTTTAATTAAAAAATACTTCAAATTACAGATTATAAATTCAATGAAAATAGTAAAAAAAAAAAATCTAAAATCTTAAAGAAAAAAATGACAAAAATACCTCATCAAATATATAAAATAATATGAGAAGAGATAAAATTATAAAAGGACACGAGTGAAAAACATGAAGTTGAAAGAAAGAAATTAGTAAAGAGGCTCATCAAAGGAATAAAGATAGCAGAACAAAGCATCAGCAGAACTGAAGACAGGTTAACTGAAATGAGCAAGACTGAGATACTGACAGAAAACAAATAGCAAAATGGCAGACATGAATTCTTCTTTATCCATAATTACAGAGAAATAAATAGATTAAATATATGATTAAAAAGCAGAACAGCACAATGCATTTAAAAACAAACAAAACTTATCTGATTCAACTAATATTTCAGATTAGAAATCACAAAGTCCCATAGTAAAATGTTAGAGAAAGATGTATTATACAAAGTGTAACTAAAGGAAACTGAAAGCTTAATTGATATAAGACAAAATAAACTTTAAGACAAAAGTTATTGCTAGAGGCAAAGAAGGGAATTTTATAATGATAAACTAATTCATGGGGAAAATTATAAACATACATGAAAAAAGCTCCAATGTGCATTTTAAAAACAGCAGAATTCAAGAAAAAGAAAAGAAAAACTATAATAGTTTCAGACTTTAATACCCTCATTTCGATAATGGTTAGAACAACTACCCAGCAGATCAACAAGGAAATAGATTTAAACAATACTTTTAATTAACTGGAGCTCACTGAAATCTATAGATTGCTTCAACAGAAACAAATACACATTTTCCCAGTCACACTTGGAATATTTGTCAGGATAGACCATAAGCTAGGCCATTTATTAAAAAACTCCAAAAAATTAAACCGATTAAAATAATGGAAAGTGTGTTATACAACAAGATAATTAATTAAAAAGTAAAAACAGAGAAAAGAATAGAAAATGTAATAACATATGTAAATTATGTAGCTTACAGGTAAATAATCAGTGGACCCAAAAATATTTAATAAAATAAATTAGAAAATAATTGAGATGAATGTAAATAAAAACAATAAATAAAACATCTGAGATACAGCAGAGCAGTGCTTAGAAGGAACTTGTAGTGTGAATGATTATATTTAATAACAAAACAAAATCTTAAACAGTAACCTAATTTTTCCCCTTCTGAAACATAAATGATGAACAAACTAAACCCAAAGAAGCAGAAGGAAGTAAAAAAATAAAGACTAGAGGCCGGGTGTGGTGGTTCACGCCTGTAATCCCAGCACTTTGGGAGGCTGAGGAGGGCAGATCACGAGGTCAAGAGATCGAGACCGTCCTGGTCAACATGGTGAAACCCCATCTCTACTAAGAATACAAAAAAAATTAGCTGGGCGTGGTGGCACGTGCCTGTAGTCCCAGCTACTCAGGAGGCTAAGGCAGGAGAATTGCTTGACCCAGGTGGCAGAGGTTGCAGTGAGCCGAGGTCGTGCCACCGCACTCCAGCCTGGTGCCTGGTGATGGAGTGAGACTCTGTCTCAAAAAAAAAAAAAAAAAAAAAGGAAAGAAAATGAAAATTAGAATAGATGGGAGAATTAAAGATAGAAAAACAACAAAATCAGTAAATCAGTTGGTTCTTTAGCATAAATCTTCGTAATTGATTTGTAAATAGATTGGCTGTTAAAAATGACTGAAATTATTAAAATGAAAAGTGCAAATGAAAGCATCATTGACATTATAGAAATATAAAGAATTTTAAGAAAATACTATGAATTATGACAAACAACAAATAAGATATCCTAGATTTAAAAATGTACCCAGACCTATAATAATTTCAGTTTTGTGTTAGTTATTTGAAACCATCTCACAAAGAGCTCAGGCTCAGATAAATTATACTGATGAAACATTTGATGATGAATTAGTACCAGTCTTCCACAAACTCTTTTAAAAGTAGAAGAAATGGTTTCAACAAATTATATGAAGCCAGTGTTTTTCCGATATCAAAATTTGCAAAGACATCACAGAAACAAAAAGCTACATACTAATATCTCTTTAATATAGTCATGAAGAATTCTAAAAAAAAATACACTGATCTAAGCAATATATAAAAAGAGATTATACACCATAACTAAGTAAAATTTATCTTATCAATATAAATTTTATTTAAAATCTGAAATCCATCTCGGATCAAAGATGGTAGAGATAGAAAACAGCTCTGGTCTGCAGCTCCCAGCAAGATCAATGAAGAAGGCAGGTGATTTCTGCATTTCCAACTGAGGTATCCAGCTCATCTCACTGGGACTGGTTACAGAGTGGGTGCAGACCACAGAGGGTGAGCTGAAGTAGGGTGGGGCATTGCCTCACCTGGGAAGTGCAAGGGATCAGAGAACTCCCTCCCTTTGCCAAGGGAAGCCATGAAGGACTGTGCCATGAGGAACAGTGCACTCTGGCCCAGATATTACACTTTTCCCATGGTCTTCACAATCTGCAGACCAAAAGATTTTCTTGGATGCCTATGCCATGTGGGCTCTGGGTTTCAAGCACAAAACTGGGTAGCTATCTGGGCAGACATTGAGCTACCTGCAGGAGGTTTTTTCATGCCCAGTGGCACCTGGAACACCAGCAAAACAAAACCATTCACTCCTCTGGAAAGGGGGCTGAAGTCAGGGAGACAAGTGGTCTAGCTCACCAGATCCCACCCCCATGGAGTCCAGCAAGCTGAGATCCACTGGCTTGAAATTCTGAAGTCTGCAGACTAAAGTTGACCTGGGCTGCTCAAGTTTGGTGGGGGGAGGGGCATTCACCATTACTAAGGCTTGGGTAGGCTGGTTTCCCTTGACCGTGTAAACAAAGCCACCAAGAATTTCGAACTGGGTAGAGCCCACCACAGCTTAGTGAAGCCCCTGTAGCCAGACTACCTCTCTAGATTCCTCCTCTCTGGGCAGAGCACCTCTGGAAGAAGGCAGCAGCCCCAGTCAGGGGCTTATAGATAAAACGCCCATCTGCCTGGGACAGAGTACCTGGTGGAAGGTACAGCTGTGGGCCTACCTTCAGCAGACTTAAACATTTCTGCCTGCTGGCTCTGAAGAGAGCAGTGGATCTCCCAGCACAGTGCTCAAGCTCTGCTAAGGGACAGACTGCCTCCTCAAGTGGGCCCCTGACCCCCATGCCTCCTGAATGGGGAGACACCTCCCTAGGCAATCCCATTCAAGATATAGTCATGGGCAAAGATTTCATGACTAATAGACCAAAAGCAATGGCAACAAAAGCCAAAATACACAAATTGGATCAAATTAAACTAAAGAGCATCTGCACAGCAAAAGAAACTATCATCAGAGTGAACAGGCAACCTACAGAATGGAAGAAAATGTTTGCAATCTATCCATCTGAAAAGGGGCTAATATCCAGAATCTATAAAGAACTTCAACAAATTTACAAGGAAAAAAAAAACATCAAAAAGTGGATGAAGGATATGAACAGACACTTTTCAAAAGAAGGCATTTATGTAGCCAACAAACATGAAGAAAAGCTCATCATCACTGTTCATTAGAGAAATGCAAATCAAAACCATAATGAGATACCATCTCACGCCAGTTAGAATGATGATCATTAAAAAGTAGAAAACAACAGTTGAGGGAGAGGATGTGGAGAAATAGGAAAGCTTTTACACTGTTGATAGGAGTGTAAATTAGTTCAACCATTGTGGAAGACAGTGTGGCAATTCCTCCTCAAGGTTGTAGAACCGGAAATTCCATTTGACCCAGTAATCCCATTACTGGGTATATACCCAAAGGATTATAAATCATTCTACTATAAAGACACATGCCCATGTACATTTATTGCAGCACTGTTCACAATAGCAAAGACTTTGAAGCAACCCAAATATCCATCGAGTGATAGACTGGATAAAGAAAATGTGGCACATATACACTATGGAATACTATGCAGCCCTAAAAAGGGATGAGTTCATGTCCTTTGCAGGGACATGGGTGAAGCTGGAAACCATCATTCTCAGCAAACTAGCACAGAAACAGAAATCCAAACACCACATGTTCTCACTCACAAGTGAGAGCTGAACAATGAGAACACATGGATGCAGGGGAGGGGAACATCACACACTGGGGCCTGTCGGGGAGTGGGAGGCTAAGGAAGGAATAGCATTAGCAGAAATACCTAATATAGATGACAGGTTGATGGGTGCAGCCAACCACCATGGCACGTATATACCTATGTAACAAACCTGCACGTTCTGCACATGTATTCTAGAACTTGAAGTATAATAAAAAATTAATTTAAAAAATCTGAAATGCAATACACAAATTAAAAATATAAAGTGTAGAAACACTCTGATTACTTCAATAAATACAGAAAAAGCATGATAAAATCTAAAGCATTTACAAGATAACAACACAACACATGAGAAATAAACGGGAACTTCCTCAGTGTGATAAAGAGTATCTACCAAATACCCACAGTTGACATCATACTTACTATTTTTTTTCACTAATACAAGAAATAAGAAAGATAAGGATGTGTACTCTTTCCCCTTCTAGTCACCATTATAATAGAGATTCTAGCCATGGTAATCAGTCAAGAAGAAGAAATTTAAAAAGCCATCCATATTGTCAAAGAAGAAATATACCTCTCTCTATATGAGATGGCATGGTTTTGTGTATGGAAAATCATAAAGAATTCACAAAAACCTATTAGAGTTAATAAATAAGTTGAGCAAAACATTGTAGGAAACAAGATCAATTTACAAAATCAATTGTTTTTCTACACATTGGAAAGGTGTAATACAAAACTAGCGTTAGAAAACAATTCCATTTATAATAGTGTTAAACAGAATAAAATACTTAGGAATAAATGTATCACACATGCAAGACTTCTACACTAACATCTAAAAAATGTATATAAAATAATTAAAGAAAATCTATACATATGGAAAGACATCCAATATTGGTGAATTAGATTTAATATTATTAATATGGCTATGCCTACCAAATTGATCAAAAGATTCAACAGAATCTCTATCAAAATCCTAGCTGACATTTTTTGGCAAAATATGTAAAATTTAAATTAAAATTTCTGATATTAAAATTTCTATGGAAATGTAAAGAACCTATAATAGCAAAACAATCTTGTGAAAAAAGAGCAAAGTTGTTAGGTTTACCCTTTTCAATTTCAAAATTTAACAGAAAGCAACATTAATTTAAAACAGTCTGGCACTGGCATAAGCATAGGCATGTAGACCAGTGAAACTGAATTCATTTCCCAAAAATAAATCCTTACAATTATGGCCAATTGATATTTGACAAGGGAAACTAAACATTCTATGATGAAAAAAAAATAGCCTTTTCAAAAACTGTTGCTTGAAGTACTGGATACTCACATGCTCCATAATCTCATGAAATTAGTCAGGTAAAGCCTTTGTGATTGCTACAGTAATATGCCTAAGTTGGCTTTTCTTGGTATTTACTCTTTTGGTCGAGATACTTCTAAAACTACTTTCTTAATGACTTTCTATAGCATTGAGCATCTTCTGCATTATTTTTCCAATATTGCTAATGCTCCAAGTGCCTATTCTCTCCCTGTGGGAATCCAGTTACACATAAGCTAGATCTTCTATTACTTATATTTCAGTTATGCTGTTTGTTTTTCTCCCGCTTCCGTATCTTTCATTTTTCTGTTTTAGAGTACATCTATTCTATATTGTTCTTCGTAAAACCTGTTGTTAAAAACCAATAAGATTTTACATTACCATCCAATGACATTTTACATTCAGATATCTGAGCTTGAATTACTAAAATGTCAGTTTCATTCTTTTTATATAGATTTCAAAATCCTGTTCAAAGCCTCCACGTTTTTTACAGATTAAGCCCCAATTTTCTGATCAATTTGTCATATCATTTAACTCAGGATTATGCAAAATGACTAGCAAGTTAATACCTTTGAATACACTTTGGTCATTATTTCTCTTCATCCTCCACATTGTGTCAGTTGTCATGATATTTACATTATTATTATGCAATGTATCAGTGATTTTCTTTTTGGACTGTTTAATTATTTTGAAGAAATGCCTCTTTAGTCTCAAAAGAAATAAAAAGTACAGTTTCTTTCCTCTTCTGATCTCTGGTTGAGCATGTGTCTTCCATGTTAAATCATTCATTGCATTTCATTGCCATGGCAACCTTAATCACTGGAGGCCTATGCAGCAGATCTTCCTGGATAAATGCTGGGTGAGAACAATGCCTGGTTCCACTGGGGATTCCAAGTTTGGAGATTGGAAATTTGAGGCTGGTAGAAGCTATCTTTTCTGCAATATTCAGGAAGTTTAATTGCAGAATGATACCAGTAACAGAGGAGATTACAGCTAATAGAGGAATAAATAAGGAGAACTGAAGATATAATAAATGTCCTTAGATTCAGCAATTCATAAATATAGGTTCACCCTTGGACTTCCAAGTTAATTGAGTCAACAGAGTCCTTATTTTCATGAATATACTTTGAGTTTTGATTGTGTTATATACACCTAAAGTGTTTGAATTAAAATAAATACGATTTGCTCTTATATTATTTGAATTGGGGGTCCTAATATATATTGCACTATTATAATGTAGATGCTACTCACTGCAGAACCAAGTAGTGAGAGAATTCTGCACTTCTTTATCAGCCAGTCAGTGCTATTCAAAGGAGATATGACAATTGTTATACAACAAATGTGTTGAATTTACATCACTATAAGGTGATCAAAATGATGTCACATTTTAATTTGCCTCATAGTCGGACCTTTATTTCTTTTACCTTTTTTCCATCAACAACAAATATCAAACCTTCACTGTTTTAGTCATTCTATTTTCTGTATGAATATGCATTCTCTTAGAAAATACACTTTTCTCCCCATTCTCTCTCAGACTTTCCCTTTCTAATAAGTTAATTATATTTTACATTGGCTGCATAGGTGTCATCCTAAGACTTCTGTTACTGACTTTCCTGCATAAACTATTTTTTCTTGGATTTTGATTTAACTTTTTTTTTCAAGTGAGTGACAAATTAACTGAATTATTAAATAAACAATTATAACGCATTTTAACATTTTATTTGCTAATATTTTATTTAATATGTTTACATAAATATTCATATGTAACCTTTCCTTTTGATTTATTATTCTCTAATTGTAATACATTCGTGTGTTTAGGAGCAACTGTTGTACTCATTTCAAATAATCTATTCACAAAAATATGGGCTTCATCCTTTTGTTATTGGTCTTGGAAAATAGAGTGGTTATCCTATTACTTTGCCAAACATATTTATTTACCAATACATGAGGCTTTCACAGAGGCTGCACATATATACATATTTGTACGTTTACATATTTTATATTTATATTTTTTTTATCAATACCATAATCTATATATGCTTGTAAATTATAATTACTTTATATACCATTCTTTGGGAGGTAATTATTAAAGAAAACATCTGAATAGCAGGAAATGCATTTAGTGAATATTTGACTATTGCATGTCAGGTACTGTTCAAGACATCAGGTTAAATTTGTTAACAGACATTAGTGCTTTCAGAAAGGATACTTTTACATAGTTGTTTATATAGTTAAGATGAAGGGTTTTTTTATTTTAAAAACATTAGAAGGCAAAAAAAAAGTCTACTTATAATTTTTAGTAAATTTTCTGGAAATATTATACAGTATTTTACTAATAAAAGAAAAGTTCCCGTTAAGGAGAATAGGGCCAGAAGATTGTGGAACAGATATAACTTGTTTATAGCCTTAAGGGATTATTCTTTATGTATCTATTCATAGCCTTAAGGAATTATTCTCATCTATCTATCTATGTATCATATATTTATCTACATGTGATTATTTTACTTATGTATGTGTACATATATGTTATCCCAGTTAATTTTATGTGAAACTATTATAAACTATAAGGTTGGCATTATTATATTTATTTTTACATGTAAGGAAGTTATTTGAGATTTTATACTTTATCCAGGTTATCCAGCTGGTGTCAACACTGTGATTTTAATCAAGATCTCTGTGACTCCAGGTTTAGTTTTATAGCCCAGTATGTTACATGTAGATGAACTGAGATAATATCGTGTGAATGTTTGTTTTCTCCAAACTTATATTAAATCTTAATTGCCATTGTAACTACAGTAAAAGGTGGGACTTTTAAGAGGTCTTGGGTCATAAGGGTTCAGCCCTCATGAATGTACACATGCTCTCATCTGGGAAGTGGGTTTCTTATGATGGGACTGTGTTCTCTGCCTGTTGCTCATTCTCTTTTGCTCTATTTGCACTTCCACCCTACGACATCTTCAGCTAGGTTATGACACAGCTGGAAGGCCTTAGCCAGATGCTGGCACCTTGATATTGTACTTTCTGGATTCCGAAACCCTAAACCAAACAATTTATGTTAATTGTAAATTACTCAGCCAGTGGTATTCTATTATAGCAGCACAAAATTAACTAAAGCATAGGGGTTGAAATTATTTTGAATCAAGTTTGAAATTTGAAATCCCAGTTAAATATCTTAACTGATTATAACATAATCATGTTTCCTGCTTTCTGCTTATACCTAACTTAAAATATAAATAAATTTATTTTATTGCCCCAAATAAAACTTTTTACATGTGTCCCATAGTTTTAGGATACAGATTAAGCTAAAATATATTTTTAAATGTACTGTATAATTTGTATCCTATCTCTCTATAATCTCATTTTTGTTATGCCCCCCATTAGTACACTAAGATCCAGCTACATTCAGATTTTTCTCCTCTTGAACTTTTCATGTTCCTTCCCCATTTTTTGAAGGTTGTATAGGCAGTTCTTTTTGCATGAAACACTATTGTCTCACCTCTTCACCAAGCTAACACTTAATTGACCATTGAGTCTCAACTCAACCACTGCCTACACAAATAATTTTTTCTAAATTTCTAAGGCCAGGTTGTGTGTCCTCTATACATATTTTTATAGCACACTGTACTTTCCTTTTTATTGAATTTACTACTCTGCACTGTGATTGCTAATTTAGTTTTTGTATCAGCTGCTTAATTTGAGATTCCCAATTAAGAAAAATCCTGTGCCTATCTTGTTCACAATTCATCTTATGTACTGAGTCTTGTATCTGGTTTCAATAGATACTTACTGAATGGTGGAATTGTACATTTGACAACACCAAATAATTTATTTTAAATAGGGGCCATCTGAGGGCTAAGTTTCTGAGTAAAAATAGATAATAGCAATAAATTCTACTCGGAAAGAGTGATCGTCATAGAAAACTTACAGACAATTTCAGTTGTAAGATTCTATAAATCCATAGTTTGAGTTTATTGTATTATGGAAGAATTGATATTTCAAATAAATGATATTTATTTATGTCTCTCTATAAATCTTAAACATGACAAGATATTGTGTTTTATGTGTATAAAAGGTATTTCAACTGTACAACATAAGTCTGTAGGGTTTAGAGAGTAGAATATCTTAATTAATTTCACAATAAAATACTGAATCTGTTCCTTTCCTTTTGTGTTGTGTAATCATGGAAACTTGTCGGTATGAAGAGACACAACATGTCAATTATGGCAAAAGGATGTACATTTTAACAATTTTACCCAAAATAACATTAAGCTTGGATTATATCTCATTTAATTGAGTGTGGTTCTTGATTCTTGTGTTAGCGATTGACAACACAGAAAGAAGCTGGCTCACTTAGGACCACTTATGATCTGATTAAAAGAGTCAATTCTAAAACGTGCATGTTTTCTAAAATATAAAATTATTTCTGTTCTGGGTCAACATATTCAGAACACAAATGAATTTATATCACATTTTCAATGAGTAAGAGGAATTTTTCTAATTAACAGGATCACACAAGGAGTAGAAAAAAATGGGTAATGTACTCTGTCACTAATCAAGTAATTTCAATACAAGAGGCCGAGTCACTGATTCTTGTTTCTCATTTTTGCAGGTCTCTAACACTGATGAACTATAGTGAACTAAAATTCTAACTTATAGCACCCACTCTACAATTCATAATTTTCAGATCTATTGGAGGAAATCTACTTGCCCAATTTTAGGTTCTAGTTTTACTTTATAAAGTATATTAATGTTCTTGTCATTAATTTGTAATACCTAAATGATATAAGTCAATCTGCATACAATTACACTCAGAAGAAAAAACATTGCATTTTTTTCTTTGTTAAGACATTTATTTTAAAATCATATAATAAAAAGTAAAATATGGTATTTATTTAGCAAAAGAAATATTATAGCAATAACAAAATATTCTTGATTACTGGGAACATTTACTCATTTAAGGTACTAGGGTCACTTTTTAAAGCTCTCTAGTACTTAGCTTCATAATCTACAGAATAGAAAACATAATGAGAGTACCTTCCCAGGATTATAGTGAGAATGGGAGGAGTTAGGCAGATAAGTATTTAGTACAATGCTTTACGCATAGTAAACTCCCAACACACCCTATTTATTGTAATTAAGATTAAACGTTAAGATTGTGATTATTAATATTTGCACTTTTTCTTTTTTGATTGAATTTTCCATTTAGCACTTTCATTCCATTTTGTTAATAACAAGGTAATTGCACATATTCATGAGTCTAATGAGTGAACATCTCTCAATATCTCAGAATCTAATCATGATTTATTGTATTGTTCAAAGGTTAGGATAATTCAAATGTCCCCTCTTTTGTTTATTTAACTTACATTTATAACCACTTCTCTGTAGTTTAGTCATGGTTTATTTTATTGTAATGGTGCCTTAACTTTATTTTCATCTCTATTCTTTGCTAACTCACTTAATCTATTGCCACATAAGAAACCACTGAGTCCTATGTCACTTTTGGTGTTTTACTTTTAAGAAATATCATAATCATAGTTGTCTGGAAGGTGATGGGATTCTCCTTTCAGAAATATATCACATAAGTATAGAAACCCAAGGAAAGGAAAGATTAGAGAATAATATATGGAAAAAGTATGAGAAGAATGACACAAATACCTAAGAACTTTAAAATGTTTTGAAAGACTAGTTCTTAAACCACTAGAACATGAAAATCATCTGGTATTTTTCTTAAAATAGTGATATTTGGTATCTTAATCAGTTCAAACTCTTATAACAAAATACCCCAGACTAGGTGGCTTAAACAACAAATATTTATTTCTCACGGATTTGGAGGTTGGGATGTCCAAGATCAAGGTACAGCATATTCTGTGTCTGGTGGAGAGGCTCCTTGACAGTTTCCAGATGGCTGTCTTCTTGTGTCTTCATATGATAAGAAGTGGAGATGGGAGGGTGTCTCTTGTGTGTTCACATGATAAGAAGTGGAGATGGGAGGGTGGAGGGCATCAGTATAGGGAGGGGAAGGGATAGTCTTGTGTCTTTTCTTGCGAAAATGCGATTTCCATCACTAGGGCTCAAGGGATTTCATCTAAACCTAATTACCTTTAGAAACCCCCACCTCCTAATATCATTACATTGAGGGTGGGGAGTCAATATAGGAGTATTCCTGGGTACATACATTTTCAGTCCATAATATCTTTTCATTCCTGGGCCACTCCTTCCTTACACTAATAAACCATAATTTTCCAGTGGTGTCTGCAGAATTTTTTAATTATTGACTTTGTATGCTATTCTTTGTGCTTGGAAGACTCTCCTCCTGCAATGACAGCACTAAAGGATGTCCCCAGACTATGAGTTAGAAGTATCCTCAATTTTAGACCCAGTAGCATTTGTTCAAAAAATGTCACTATGCATTTACAGCCAATTGATTTTTGACAATAATGCCAAAAACACATTGGTAAAATAACAGTCTCTCTTCAATAAATGTGCTGTGAAAACAAGGTATTCATATGCATAAGAATGAAACTAGACCTCAATCTCTCACCATACACCAAAATCAATTCAAAATGGATTCACAATTTAAATGTAACAGTGAATACTCTGAAGCTATTACAGGAAGCATAGGGGAAACACTGAGGACATTGGTCTTGGGAAAGATTTTCTGGTTAAGATCTCAAAAGCACAGACACCAACAGCACATGTAGAGAAATGGAATTGCATCAAACTATAAAGTCTCTGCACAGTAAAGAAAACGATCAACAGAGTGAAGAGATGAGCTACAAAATGGGTTGAACTATTTGCAACCTATACATCCAACAATAGGAATAATATCCAGAAAATACAAGGAACTCAATTAAACAGCAAATAAACCAAATAATCCAACTGAAAAATGGGCAAATAATCTGAGTGAACATTTTTCAAAAAAAGGGATACAAATTGCCAATAGGTATATTTTTAAAATACTCAACATCAAAAACTGGCTAGCCATGTGCAGAAAGCTGAAACTGGATCCCTTCCTTACACCTTATACAAAAATTAACTCCAGATTGATTAAAGATTTAAACATAAGACCTCACACCATAAAAATCCTAGAGCAAAACATAGGCAATACCATTCAGGACATAGGCATAGGGAAGGACTTCATGAATAAAACACCAAAAGCAATGGCAACAAAAGCCAAAATAGACAAATGGGATCTAGTTATACTTAAGAGCTTCTGCACAGCAGAAGAAACAATCATTAGAGTGAACCAGCAACCAACAGAATGGGGAAACATTTTGCAGTCTACCCATCTGACAAAGGGCTAATATCCAGAATATACAGAGAACTAAAACAGATTTACAAGAAAAAAAACAAACAAATCCATTCAAAAGTGGGTGAAGGATATGAATAAGCACTTTTAAAAGAAGACATTTATGTGGTCAACAAACATATGAAAAAATGCTCATCATCATTGGTCATTAGAGAAATGCAAATCAAAACCACATTGAGATATCATCTCACACCAGTTAGAATGGTGATCTTTAAAAAATCAGGAGACAACAGATACTGGAGAGGAGGTGGAGAAATAGGGAACGCTTACTGTTGGTGGGAGTGTAAATTAGTTCAACCATTGTGGGAGACAGTGTGGCGATTCCTCAAGGACCTAGAAATAGAAATACCTTTTGACCCAGCAATCCATTACTGGGTATATACCCAAAGGATTATGAATCGTTCTATTATAAAGACACATGCACACATATGTTTATTTTGGCACTGTTTACAATAGCAAAGACTTGGAACCAACCCAAATGCCCATCAACGATAGGCTGGATAAAGAAAATGTGGCACATAATATTCCACACCATGGAATACTATGCAGCCATAAAAAGGATGAGTTCATGTCCTTTGCAGGGACATGGACGAATCTGGAAAGCATCATTCTCAGCAAGCTGACACAAGAACAGAAAAACAAACACCACATGTTCTCACTCATAAGTGGCTGTTGAACAATGAAACACATGGACAAAGGGAGGGCAAACATCACACACTGGGGTCTGTTGGGGGTGGGAGACTAGGGGAGGGATAGCAGGGGGGTGGGGGAGATTGCGGAGGGATAACACTAGGAGAAATATCTAATGTAGATGATAGGGGAATGGAGGCAACAAACCACCATAGCATGTGTATACCTATGTAACAGTCCTGCAAGATCTACACATGTACCCCAGAACTTAAACTGTAATTTTTAAAAAATGCCCAACATCACTAATCATCAAAAAAAATCAGAGCAGAACCACATTGAGATATCACCTCACCCCAGTTAAAATAGTTATTATATTGACTTAAGACTAGCAACTCAGTGTTATGTTACCAAATGAGGGGGAGGAACTGAATTTCCAAAACCAACCTTTGTTTCCTTCCCTGAAGAACATTCTCGGTTTCAAGAATGCATCACTTCTTGTGTGTGAACCACTCCCTGCTTTCTTATGGGTGTGCACTCTTCAATTTGTTTAGATTAAGCTGCAGATAAATTATATTTAAAGAATTAATCTGAATATTCAGTAAGAAATAAGAGGAAGAAAATTGTAAGTATTAAGTCTGGCAGTGAGAACTTTTCTGGAATATTTTAAAGCATTACATGTAATTAACTTCATATGTATGGGTACCAATTTTGTTTTGTTTTTCTTGCAAAAATATTATGTTGTATATACACACACAAACACATATTTTTCTCTGTTCATTCTTTATAATAGGAAGTTCAAAAGATAAAAGTGGATAATTCCTGTAAGAAGTAGTTTGGCTCAAAATATGCATTAGAAGAGACATGGGCAGAAAAATCCTTTTGAGGTTCGTGAAGTTTGTCTCAGCTCCTGAAATTGTCATATGTGAGAATTAACTCTTGCCATTTGTATAAATTATTAGTTATTCAGATGAGTGATAAATGAAGTTAATATGATTTAATGTCTCTCTCAGAGTTTTGAAAGACACAGAAAGGAGAAATTTTTTGCAAAGTATAAAACTTACAAACAAAAATAGAATAATTGAAGGATAAAAAGTCCTAGGACCTAATGTTAGTGTCCTTCCTCGTATTCTAGATGTCAATCTGTACATTTATCTCTCTAGGGTTGAAAAACAGGAATATCTTTAAAATAAGATTCCTAGAATCCATGGCAACTTAAAAATTTCTTCGTTTTAACATTGTTAGATTATCAAATATGATACAAACTCTTTTTATTATGTTGTCAGTTTGTAGATAGAATGTGTGTGTGTTTCATCAATTAGCTACAATTTTTCAGAACCTAAAACTTGATCAATGCATTAAAATAAATATATAAATTTAAAAGGAAATTAAACAATTTTCAAATTTGCAAAGCTGATTTTTGTATATGTTTATATTCAGTCTTTTATAAAAATGTTAGTATCTTTAATCACATAGAAAATGATTAGTAAAATATTTTAATATATATATATATTTTATTGCGTTTTAGGTTTGGGGATACATGTGAAGAACATGCAAGATTGTTGCATGGGTACATACATGGCAATGTATAAAGCTTATATAAAATCCTATATCATCACCTCAAAAACAGTAAAATGAGATTGATAACACCACCACAAGCCTAGAAAACCCATCTTAATGTTGACCAGGTTTATACCTGGGTTATGTGATTATGGACAATTTTTAATTTTTTTTACATATCTATGCTGTATTTTTATATCTACACTTTAAGAATTTTAAAGTCTTCACAATTAGCTTCTATTATTTGGGATTCAGAAAATGTCTTTTTAAAAATGCAGCATATGTCATGTATTATTTTTCAACTTGCTATTTTCCTGTGAATATAGGCCTACAGTACATGAGTGAGAAATATGTGGGAGGAGATGCCATGTTTCTACCAATTTGATACTGAACCTTTGAGATTGGATGAGCTTGCTTACTTTTGCTGCCATGGAGACCCACTTGGTCACATTCATACAAAATGTGGATGTTGGAAAGATGCTGTGAGAAGACTCTTCTACATTCCCTTGACAAAATTCAGGACAAACAATGTTTGAAAAAAAATGTTTGAAGGCAAAATTGAAATCTAGTGAATGTACTACTAACTACAAGTAACTTCTGCCTTCAAGTGGCAGGTTATCAAAGGCATCACAGGATCACATAATGCTTTGCAAAGAGACCAAAGATAAGGAAAAATGCCAAGCTAAGAATTGAAAAAGAAGTTTGAGAAACTACTTCAATTTTAGTTGCAATAGAAGCAATAATGTATGTTCATATTTCTATTATAATTTTTATTGTTATATAATTAGTGTTGCTGCCAGTCAGCACTATTCAAAGGTTGAAGTGGATTTCTTCCCTATAGACAATGGGTTCCCTTTCTCTGTGTGTGTCGAAATATCTGCAATGTTACTTGATGGGATATTCTGGGAGGATAAAGGTAATCAGACAGTAATTTAAACATCTCATTGCTGGGTTTTAGGTTGTTCACATACTTATGAATTTCCATGCATTCTTACATCTATTTTAAAAATCTACTAAGAGTAATTGTTGCCATTTAATAGATGAGAAAAATGGACTTTGGCTAATTATTGGAAGAATTGAAATGCAAACATCAATTGAAATACTAAAGACGTTTATGTTATATTTCACTAGGAGATTTGGTTGTCCATTTCCAAAATTTCGTAGTCTAGATTACTTTCATTAAATGAAATTATTCATATATGCAGTATAAAACAGACAGAGGAAACGTGTTTTAATAAACTAGGAAGTAGGGAACCGTGACTTCTTACTGCTCTTTGATTGTCCCCAAATGCATAGCACCATGGATCACTGGCAGTTGCCGCAGAGTGCCGTAAGAAAAATATGCCACTTAGTCACTTCGAAGATCATTTCCAAACATCTAATTTTGTAATTTTGCAATTCCTCTTCAGATTTAATTTCGAAAATATTTTTCCTCCACCACAATACACTAGCTAGATTAGTCTGTCTGGTCTTGCTGTAAAGAGATGCTCAAGTATAGCTTTTTATAGCAATTCCCTTAACAGAAGTTTATTTTGCTCATGGTCCCTCATGTTGTACAAGCACTATAGCAGCAGCTTGCAGAAAGCTTGCAAGCATGGTGGAAGGTGGAGTGAAGTAGGCATGAGAAAGCAAGAGAAAGGGAACAAGAGAGAGGAGAGGAAGGGCTAGGTTCTTTTAACAACCGCAACACAAGAGAACTAATAATACAATATTCCACCCATAACCTTGAGGAAAGCATCAAGCCACTCAATACGGATCTGCCCCCTCCTACCGAAACACCTTCCACCAGTCCCCATATCCAACATTAGGGATCAAATTTCAGCATGAAATTTGGAGGGAATAAATGTACAAACAATATCATTAGCATTTAATCTCTTTATTTAATTGCAGCAGTTTTATGATTATTACATGAGATGATCTTTTAAAACATTTAATAACTTTGCTGCCGAATACTAATAGTAAGCATTGTAAAAAATGGTTGATGTTGTTAACATATTTTTTTTTAATATATATTTTTATTGCATTTTAGGTTTGGGGGTACATGTGAAGAACATGCAAGATTGTTGCATAGGTACACACAAGGTAGTGTGATTTGCTGCCTTCCTCCCCATCACCTATATCTGGCATTTCTCCCCATGCTATCCCTCCCCAACTCCCCCACCCCTCACTGTCCCTCCCCTTTTTCCCCCGACAGACCCCAGTGTGTGGTGCTCCCCCTCCCTGTGTGTATTTAAGTCAAGTAAAATGCAGATTAAAATTAAGTAAGATAAAGAGGCCATGTAAGAGTGAACTAAACTAAGAAAACACATTTTGAAAGATATTAACTAATAAATACATGCATAAACAAATATTCTATGGAATTTCACAAGAGAATGAAAGCAATTCAGACTTAAGTAATAAATGGTACTATGAATAAACAGATTGGAAGTGGCCCATGGCTATATTAGAGATGTCACAGGTAAAATTGGTGGGAAAAGAGAGAAAGTAGGCTTTTTATGATAAACATCATATTAAAAATATGTTGATATTACTGTATGTTTATTGAAAATAAATTTAGTCTCCAAATATGAAAATTGTAGAAATCCTCTGAAGATATTACCATAACTTATAGTCTCAGAAAATGTTCCCTTTAACCTCACCACACTGTGGTATAAATTTGACAACTAGGCTCTACCTTTTTTAGGAAATAGAGAATCCCTTTTAACCCCAACTCCCATATCTATAAAATGAATAGTGTCCATCTTATAGGGTTACTACACAGATAAAATAAAATACCATAAGGAAAAATCATGGCACATAGTTGATTGTCCACAAAACAGACAAGACTATTGGCCCGAAGGCAACTTCCTTCTCCATTCTCATGGTGGGGCTCATATTCAAGGGCCAATAGAAGATAATTTCCTTTTTCCTCCCTAGCTTATTTTGGCAGAATCCTCACCATATGAACAAAACAACATGCGTGATGGCTGAAATGTGGCATCACCATTATCTTCTAATGTAGTGTTAAAAGATGGGCTTATCTGCAGTGTTGTCTCATCTTGAGGCAATATATGCCTGCCCAAGTTTAGTTTAGTGAAAAAAGCTCATGTGCTTATGAGCTGCTAAGTCACATTTATTCTTTAGGATCCAGCACTATGAAAAACTTCCCCTCTCACTGCAATTGTTTTCCCTCTTCTTATCAGGGGCCTTTCTTATATCAGTGGCTCAATCACTCTGACACAGTTTCCTAAACAAGATGGCAGCTTTTCAAATTCTTGCTAAACTGTAAGAGTCCTAACTGATATTCTTAAATCAGTATGTGGTTTATTGATGTAAAGCTCTTTGATAGAGATTGATGATCACTGTTACTTGAAGTGTATTATTGCTTTTATTGGTTAAAATCACTGCTATAGATCTGAGGTATTCAGGTGAGACCAATACATCTCAAATTTCAATTAGAAAAGGGATAAGAAATTCATCAACAAAATTAGGTATCTGATTAGTTCTCTAAATTAGAATATTTTCTAAATTTAACTGAGAACTAAGAAAAGCAAAATTTTTCTTTTCATTGAGAAACATTATTTAAAGAGAAAAGTAAATTATATTTTTCTATTTTAGGAAAAAAATAGAATAAAGATTTTTGAGTATTTTCTCCCACATAAGGTTATTACCTTGCTACTTTTAGAAAATTTGGAAAATAGCTGTTTGTATATTTGCCCTCTATTTTAGTCAATAATTTATCTTGAACATTTTTCCCAATAAACATTTTTCTACTATATTCCTTTGAATGGCTACCTGGTAGTTGTTGTACAGAATATGTAGTTTAACCCATTAAGCATTTATATTGTTACAAAATTTTCACTGCAATACATAGAAAATACCAACGTAAAGAGCACATTATTACATCTTCATTAGCAAAGCACATCTCTCCTCATAGTCCTGGATTTGTGGTCTAGGATGATAGCATCAATATTGGGTGATTCTCTATGTGGCATGATTTTGGGTCTGCCACTCCTTTTTCCACAATGCATTCTTTCCCACAATGCCAATTTTCCACAATGCATTCTTGAATATCTCTCTACTAATATTTTATCGTTCTTACTTAAAACTCAAATTCCTTGTGAAAGTAGTGTCAAGCTCTTATATACTTACACAAATAATAAGATCTGAGGGGTGATATGGTTGCAGGAAGAGGGCTCGATATAGACTTGATATCACAGTGGCTTGCAGGGATATAGTAGCCAGAGACATGTTTGCCCTGTTAGAGAATTTTGTTCAGTCAGTGGAGGGCAGCTTTAAAAAGATCAGCCCAAGTAGAATGAACATTTCAGAGCCTATAGAATGTCTTTTCACTTTCCTATGCATGAACGCCACATTCCACCTTGGCTCTGGAATTTTGGTTTGTGATCTCATACTCATTTTCTCATTGTGAGGCTGATATTTCGCTTCTGAACAAACTTAGCAAGAGTTTAGAGACAATATTTTTTTAAATTTATATGTTTTAATGATTGCCAAGTGGTATTAGAAAGCAGTCGGCTCTTTCTTTTCAGGAGAAAAAATAACACAGACATTTAACAAGATTTGTCTTTGCATAAAATAATGAAATCTGCTTTTTTGGATTAGGAAATGCAATAACTCAGCCGAGCCCTGGCACAAGAGATATTCCCCTGTTGAATCCCCCTTCTGTTTCAGGCTGAAAAAGTAAAAGAATTGGAAAAACGTTGACATATTTAATGCATGTAAAACTGTAAAGATAATATATTTTTAATAAGCCTCTGTCTGCCCTGTCACTTTTTACAATGATTGTGCTATATTGCTTTCATTTCAAAGCAGGAATGGAGAGGAGAACTTATTGTGTTCAATTTATTATACATGCATTTTTTTATTTTGTCAAGTACTCTTTTATAGATATTTAATCCAACAAGCATGAAAATAGTTCAGTGAGATAAAAATAGAAGGAAAATATAATTAGGCCATTGAATCAGATTCTAAAAATCAAATTCACCTTCAAAATAGTGGTAACTAAGCAGCACTGACCTTTTAATTCATGAAACTGTCTCCATTAAAAATCTAGATTCATAAACTCTAAATTACCTTTTGATAACCAAAGCAAAGTCCTTGTAAAAAGTTCAAATCTTTATAGTATGCTTACTTTGTCATACCAAATAATAATTAAAATTCTAAATAATTGAACTTCTTATTATTTATTTTGAATTTTTCGTATGCTTTGTTAGATTTGGGTAACCTAACATGAAGCAAAAAATAGAAGATTGGGATATAATGATACAAAAGAATATCAAATCCATTTTTAAATTGGGACTAGAACTCTAACACAATAATATCCAGGCTATAGAGAAATTCACAGTTTTTAAACCAAATCATAAATTTAACTCTGATATTTGGAAGGCCAAAGCAAAAATGGAAGCAGTGAGTTACATGATTCATAATGTCCAAAGGAAAATCATGAAAGCTTCTCAAGGGAACAGATATTTTCTTGGCATTTAAATATGATGGCTTTTTTTTCCCCCTCTTTTTTGGTCTTTCTATGGAAGACACTAAATGAAGCAATGAATAATATGTTTATGACTTTCTGAAGAATTGGAATAAAATGTTTTGTGTGAATCCCCTAACATTCAACATAAGATAGAAGAGAGTTTCATAGTACAAGTCAAGGATAACCATTTGAGAGACCAACCAGTTTTTGCAGAGAAAATTGGTTCTACAGATTGGTCCGATAACACTCTGATAATGCAAAAACCAGCCATGTCTTCTAACTATGCAACTGAGCCTTACCTTGGGGAGAAAAAGTGCTAAAACTTGATAGAAGCCACTGCCATATTCTTACCAAAACCCAGATCTGGTGTCAATCTCTCAAGTCTCATTGTTTTTATAACCTATAAATAATTTTGGTTTTGACCCAGGCTTGTTACATACAGATCAGAGAACCTAGGGTAAGTCAAGATTTTAGAGAGATAATGCATGTAATATTAATTTTTAAATGATAGAAAGTGCTAAAGAAGTAGCATTTATTGGTCCCTCATACATGACTAGTAATAGTTCTTGACATGGAAAAGAAGTGACTAGAGATAGCAGTTAAATGACTGAGAGGGAGCTACGTTGGTTTGGAGATACATTATTTTCAAAAGATATAACCAAGGTTGAACCATACATTTTCACTGGATGAAATTATCAAAGTTAGTGATATTTATAGCATATTATCATATCCTTGCTTATATTACTCTTTTCTCATATTGGTGTTATCCACTTAATAATTTGGTACACTGTCTTAGGTTTGGCCTTTTGCTTTGTGTGTCTCAAATTTCTTAGTACATATTAGGCATTTACTATTATTAAGAGACTAAGCAAGTTAACACCTTGATCTGACTCATGTATTTTCTTATTTTTCTAGAAATTTTCCTTGTATTTGGTGGTGCACCATAAGAAATTGCCTTAGTCCTTCCTAGTCACATGAGGATTTTTATGTGAAATTTAGCCATATGGAACACTAAAAAGAAAATTAGTCTTTCTGCCCTTACAGAATGAGTTCATATTTAGCTTCTGTTCTGTAGACAGAAATTCAGTTTTATGAAGCAGTTAAAGAAGAAAGTGCATGGCGTGCTTTTTGCAGCACTTACATGCTGATATATGACTTTTTTTCTTTTCCCAAGGCTAAGCAGAGAAAGCTACAGTAATATGACTTTTTAAATGTGAGTGAAACTCTCATTTGAAACCTTTCCACTACATAACTCCAGTCAACTGGTTTGATGGCTCAAATACACACAGGCTGTAGGTTAAAATAGGAAGAGAGGGCTGAAAACTTTTACAATACTAAAGTTGAGGCAGAATAGCACATAAGCAGGTTTGTATTTTAGAGTTCTCCCTATGCAACTTTCACACCAGCTAGTCCCATTATGCCTCCATTATAATCAGACCCAAGAGCACTGGGCATCAGAAGAATTAACACTCTTCCTAGTCCATGCTCCTGGAAAGTTTACATCATTGAGCCAGCTAGGGCTCACCTGGGATGTACACTGGCCAACACCTATAGCCCCTTAAAGAATAAAAGCTATTTGTCATATTTTTGGCTCAGTGTTTGCAATAAATATACTTAATTCTTCACTACTTAAAATAGGAAAGCTACTGCTTCCAATTAAAGTCACATAAATACACCAGTCTCTCTCTCTCTCTCTCTCTCTCCTATATATATATATATATATATATATAAAATTTTACTTTCTACATCAAATTGAAATAAAATTTTGTACGTACCATGTTCTATGCACTCTTATATGCTGAAGAACATATATAACATTTTACATTTCATCACTTCATTCTTTGCATTTTACAAATACAAATCATTACGTGTCTTTGTTGTTAAAATGGGTCAGTTTTCTTCTTTATTGTCACACCAGGTGGGACTTCCAGATAATTATCAAGGGATGATAGCTTAGCATAAAAGTAAACACTTTTATAGCTTCTTTTCTCCTTCTTACAGGAAGAGAGGTAGATAATTGATGACAGTCATATATCTCTTTGGACATATATCCACCTGAAGTGAGATCACTGCTTAAAAAGGTAGTGCATGCCCATTATGTTTAACTTAATTCTTTTTGAAGATGTCATTATTCCTAAAGCAGCCCATAGTAATACTCAAATGGTAAGTAGAAAGGTATTAAGAAATGGGTTTTCCTTAAGGCATAGAGCCTTAAGTATAACTACTGATTGTATACCTGTTTTTTTCTTTACTCTACTCTGTTTCCCATATTTGTTCTAAAATATTTTGTGAACAAGAATGGGAAAAAAAACAGTTTCCAAGCTCTTTTTATATTTTTTAGCCAAACAAACAGTGAAGGATACTAAGAAAAGAAATAAAGAACTGGCCTCCAGAATGGCCACTGTAAATCAAATAGATGTCATGGGATAATAGAATATTAATCCAATTTCTTTTCCAATAAATGTCCCAAATCCTAGACCCTGGCCCATCCACATTTTAAGAGAGATTAGAGGTATGGAAAGGAGAGTCTTGTGATTAACCTAACAGTAGGTTGTGTTGATTTGTAGTCAATGCAATTCTAATAGATAATAATAAGCATCATACAAAGAGTGTTTGCTATGTTGAACCACCCTTGAATTCTAGGAATAAAACTCACTTGGTCATACTGTAAGATTATTTTAGTGTGCCATTAAATTCCATTAGCTAGTATTCTTAGGAATATTTTTGTATCTATAGTCATCAGAGATACTGGCTTGCAGTTTTCTTTTATATTTGTCTGGTTTAGGTATCAGAGCAATGGTGATTTCATGAAGTGATTTGGAAGCATTGCCTCCTCTTCAGTTTTTTTGGAAGAGTTTGAAAAATATTATTTGCATTTCTTTCTTAAATATTGGGGTGAATTCAGTAGTGAAACCATCTGAACTTGGGCTTTCTTTTATTTGGAGGTTTTTTATTTAATCTCTTTATTGTTGGTCTGTTCAGGCTTTCTTTTTCTTCATTGCTCAGTCTTCATAGGTTGTATGTTACTAGGAATTTCTTCATTTTTTCTAGATTATCTAATATTTTTTGGCATTTCTTTATTCATAATAGTCCTATCTGATCCTTTGTATTTCTATGATTTCAGGTTAGTGTCTCCTCTTTCATTTTTTCTTCTTTTTTTGAGTCTTCTGTCTTATTTTCTTACTGTAGTTAATGTCTTTCCAATCTTTCCCACTTTTAGTTGCATTTGTGTATGTGTGTATGTGTGTGTGTGTGTGTGTGTGTGTGTGTGTGTGTGTGTGTTCTTTTTAGTCTCTATTTTGGTTGTTTCTACTATATTTTTACTACTTTTTTCTATCTGTTAATTTTCAGTTTAGTTTGTCTTATTTTTCTAGTTATTTGAGGTATAAAGTTAGATTTTTGAGATTTTTTTCCTTTTTGACATAGACATTTATTATTATTCATTTCCCTCTCAGTACTGCTTTTGCAGCATCCTATTAATTATGGTATGCTGTATTTTAGTTTTGTCTGAAGGTGTTTTCTAATTTCATTTTTTTTTAAATTTTACTTTAAGTTCCGAGGTACATGCCCAGATATTGCAAATTGTTACATAGGTATACACATGACACAGTGTATGTATGCCTCCAACCCCCATCACCTACATTAGGTATTTCTCCTAATTTTAGCCCTCTCCAATGTCCCTGCCCCCTGCTATCCCTTCCCTAGCCCCCAATACCTCAACAGACCCCAGTGTGTGATGGTCCCCTCCCTGAGTCCATGTGTTCTCACTGTTCAATACCCACTTATGAATGAGAGCATGTGATGTTTGGTTTTCTACTCTTGTGTCAGTTTGCTGAGAATGATGGCTCCAGATTCATCCATGTCCCTGCAATGGACATGAACTCATCCTTTTTTATGGCTGCATAGTATTCCATGGTGTATATGTGCCATATTTTCCTTATCCAGTCTATCATTGATGGGCATTTGGGTTGGTTCCAAGTCTTTGCTATTGTAAACAGTGCCACAATAAACACATGTGCATGTGCATTTATGATAGAAGAATTACAATGTACTCCAGCAAATTAATACATTACAGCTCTCTATGTATGGCATATTGTTTTAAGCCATCCCTTTGCTTATATTCTATCTCTTCCACTGCTATCTTTTATAAGCACATTTTCATATGCCTGTGTTTTGGGTAGATAAACTTGAGGGTAGATACATATGTGGCTCTTCTTATGTATCATAATTATTTACGTATGTAACACACTCACAAATGGCTTAATTGAATAAATGATTTTCAAAATTCTAAATTACAAAAAATGACAAATCAAGCAACCAAAACAACTATTTAGTAGTTAAATACAGGGTATTAAATGATTTCTAAAATTACATAAAACCATTACTAGAAAAAAATATTAATCTAGGAAACATCTGAATTTTGCACAAATTGAGTTTGTAAACAAGATAAATAGCAAATGTATCATTTGGAGTATCAGGAAAATGAGAATTATATTTCCCAACTGTATGCTAAAAGTGGCTTTCTAAAAGGAAGGATCTGTTTGTTCTCTGATCTTATAATCAGGTAACCAAGGAGTTCTAGTTACATAGCACAGTGATGAAGAGTACAAGTTGTAGAGCTGCATAGCAGGGATTTGAATCCTGGATACAGTGTTCAGTAGATGTATGACCTTAGACAAATAACCTAAAAACTCTGTGCCACAATTCCTTCATCTGGAAAACTGGAATGATAATAATACCTACTTCTTATAGAAGTTATAATGGTTAAATGAATTAAAATTCCTAAAGCACTTGGAAGATTATTTGACATGCTGGAAGTATGTATATGAATGTTTAATAAAACAATATTTTGGAATCTTAGTTATTGGGATCTTATATTATTATAAATGTTTACTTACAAAATAACACATTGGCTCTTTTGCATTTTTACTGTAGTAAAATACACATAACGTAAAATTACCATTTTAGGTGTCCAATTCAGAGTAATTAAGTACTTTCACAATATTCTGCAATTATTACCACTATGTATTTTTAGAATATTTTTTTCTTTTGTAAATGG
This sequence comes from Ateles fusciceps, assembly GCA_036589455.1. Classification (NCBI taxonomy): domain Eukaryota; kingdom Metazoa; phylum Chordata; class Mammalia; order Primates; family Atelidae; genus Ateles; species Ateles fusciceps. Next base: position 3,520,636 of record JAZHEH010002555.1, on the reverse strand, counting down.
AGTTTTGCTCTAGGCTAGAATGCAATGGCACAATCTCGGCTCACTGCAACCTCCACATCCCAGGTTCCAGCGATTCTCCTACCTCAGCATTCCCAGTAGCTGGAATATAGGTGCCTGCCACCATGCCCGGCTGTTTTTCTTTTCTTTTTTCTTTTTAATAGAGACAGGGTTTCACCATGTAAGTCAGTCTGGTCTTGAAATATTGGCCTCAGGTGATACTCCTGCCGTGGCTTCCCAAAGTGCTGGTATCACAGGCATCAGTCACCATGCCCAGCCAATTTCTAGAATTTGTATCATCCCAAATAGATACTCTTCCGTTTTTTATTCCCATGTCTCATGTAAATTATATTATAATTATATCTCTATATGGTTGTCTATTCTAGATTCCTCATGTAAATGGATGCATACAATATTTGCTCTTTTGTGTTTGGCTTATTTCACTTATCATAATGTTTTGAAGTTTGATTCATATTGTAAAATGTATCAGAATTTTGTTTTGGTGCTGAGTCATATTTTATTATGAATATATATCCCATTTTGTTTATCCAATCATCTCTTGATGAACATTTGGCAACCTTTGGCTGTTGTGAATAATGCTGATATGAATATGGGTGTACAAGTATCTGAGTCTATATTTCAGTTCTTTTGAATATAGAATACAATAAACCCCTTCAATTTTAACCTTCTATTATTGTAATGTTCAGTCCATCATGACTGAATCTACCTCAGACAGGTTAAAGAAGACATACACAATATTTTGCAAGTAAGATCTGTTCTTTTCCTGTTTGTGTGAGGAAATTAGGGTCCAAACTGTTGTTGCCCAAAAACAAGACTACTGCCCCACCAGGGACATCATGGCCACAAACATGAGAACAATGTAAAATTTCCCACCAGGCGGGAAAAATACCCTCTTTGGTTTTTTTCTATGATTTTATTCAAACTGGTGAATCTCAAATTTCTTGGAGAATATTATTAAGTTTTAATTATTAACAAAATAAGTATGATTTAATCATGTCTAATGCCTCAGACTTTACCTCTTTTTGTGTAAAAATCTTGGGGATCCTTTTGCCACTTTCATTGGAATTAAATGAGAAAGAATACAGCGAGCAGCTTTGATTTCTCTCCAAATTTTATTGCTTGCCTAATGGGGCCCATTTAGGAAACATTAATATGAATTGTTAAGTTGACTTGTCCCATTAACAAATTAATCAAGTACTAAAAATGCCTTATAAAATAATCCTGCAATAATAAATAATGTGGTGAAACAATTTTTCCTAAAAAGCTGCCAGTCCTTTCACATTCAAATCACTAAGAATTTAAGAGCAAAAACTGATAATAAAAATTAACATTTCTGCTCCACATGCACAAATAAGAACCTGCCAAATTTGAAATCTTATGACTTGATGAAATTGAGCTACCTCTCACCCTTAAAATCAATCCAGATTATGATCTGTATGTTCTTTTCTGCTGCTTTAAACATTTTTGGTTAAGAATTTCATAACCCATTCCCAGGTGTCTTCTACTTCCTGCATTCCATTTGAGTCCCAGATTAGATTTCGTATTTATAAAAGACACTGAGTTGAAAGAGGTCAATGAGAATTCCTTATTGTGGAAGAATTATGAGCTGGAGTCAACGTTAAGTTATCAACCTCTGACATTTTGGGAGATTGCTCTTATATCACACCTGAGAAAGGGGCTGTAAACTACATTTTACCAAGCTCCTCACATTACCTCATAAGAACCATCAGATTAAGATTCAATAAAGAAGGCTTCTAAAGGATGACATTAAGTTTGTCTGTGATAAATGTGTTCATGGGTAGCTTTAGTTGTTTCCTATTGGAAAAGTCAATGAAATTCAGTTTTTATCTAACTGTTGGATTTTATCTATCTCTAGGGAGCTTCATGTAATACATTTTGATCAATTGAATTCACCATTAAGTAGACCAAGTATTGCTTAGGAACCTAGGAATTCTCAGTCAAGTCTGCGTAGAAGTGTCATGATCATTTGACAAGCCTGGATAGAACCTCTTCCTCATCATCTTTCCCTGGTAACAAGACTTCTATATGGACCCTTCTGCTCTGTGAAAAGGGAAACTTTACAAATGGCATTTAGAAAATATCAAGTATTATTTTATTGTCCATTTTGAATAGGAAATTCATATACATATGTATGCAATCTATACATGATATATATATATGTATACAATTTTATTGGTGTTTTAACATATTCTGCATTGAAGTAACATTCACGAAATGTTGTGTTTCTTTAATAATGTTTTAAACCAATTGTGAGAAAGAAACAACAGTTGTATTACAGAATGAGTAAAGAAATGCAATATTTCATGGATGTTAAAAGAATGAATGAATGGGTATTCAAAAATGAGACTCCTCCATGCCCATACACCCAGGGAATGCTGTAAGAATGAGCTACAATATAAACTGCATTGGAAAGGGAGGTTAAGGTTTAGTCAGATCTTAAGATGAGAGAAGAGCTTGCAGGTTAAGGAATGACATGGTATCAAGGAAGAATGTGCATAGTGTTTTTCATAAATCAATGAAATGAGCAGTTCCTCTGGAGTAGATATTTGACAGATGAAAGAAACAAATATAATATTGCAGGTAGGTAGAAACCGATCTATTACATAGAGTTTTTCCTGTAGAAGAATCCAAGTCACTTTTCCTTTAAAACCATGATTAAATCAACACAAACGTAGGCGTTAACATGAGCTAGAATTATCACTTTAGAAGAATAGGTACCCCAAATATTTTAAATCTACTTAGGTAAATAAATCCATCTAAATCAGTAGGGGTGTGTGTGTGTGTGTGTGTGTGCGTGTGCGCACGTGTGTCTTTATAGTTTTACTGTCCCATTATAACTTTTAAATATTTTTGGGACTAAGTTATTCTTAACACCTAACTTAGCAAAGTTAAAAAAATAGCATGAAATGATTTTCTTTCGATGAAATATTAAGGTTTTCTTTTCTTGAAGGTTAGGTTTCAAATCCCTGGGGTTTATACTAAATTGAAAGTGAACTTACAGAATAAAGTTCATACACAAGTTCTTGCTTCAAGAAAAGAGCATCATCCAGTAATAAGTAATAAGCTCACATAACAAATGAGTATCCAGTGTTATTAATTTTATAGTTTGGAGTAATGCATGAAAATACTTCAGAACCTCACTCAAAGTTGTATGAACAATGAATTAGCATACAATAAGTTCTGCTTTTCCAGTGTAAAAGTCTGCTTTCAAGCCAAGCTTTCTTCAGCTTTCAAGGAACTGCAAAACTACTTGGACTTTAGGGTGTTTATTATAGTTAGATAATGGAATGCAGCTGGTGCCCAAACCCAGACTGCTGGCACAAAACAAACAGCATCCATAATCTTCATGCTTGTTTTTTAAGAAGGTAGTGCCTCAAGAAGGAGTTGTTCACCTGGAATGAAATCTACACCACGTTCAGTTGTCACTAGATTCTGCTGAAGGTCTCCATGGATGGATTAAGAGTGAGGAACAGTCTGAGTAATTAGACACCAGAAAAATAAATAAAAGGAATTCAAATTTGAGAAAGAAGTAAAACTATCTCTCTTTTACACATAACACAGTCTTGCTGTATAGAAAATCCTACAGATCCACCAGAAATTTATTTGAACTTATAAATAAATTCAGCAAAGATACAGAATATAAGGTTAATATAAAAAGGTCAATTTTTTTCCATACATTTACAGTGAAAAACTAGAAAATAGAATTAATAAAACAATTATATTTACCATATTATGAATAATAATAAAATACTTAAGAATAAATTTAACACAAAAGTGCAAAAATTATACACTGAAAGCTACAAAACTTTGTTGAAATAAATTAAGAAGAACTAAATAAATAGCAAACAGTTCATGATTATGGATAAGAATACTGAATATTGTTAAGATGACAATAGAATCCAAATTAATCTACAGAGTTAATGCAATCTCTAGCAGAATTCTGCCTGACCTTTTTAAAGAAATGGTCAAAGCGATTCTAAAATGTCTATGTAATCACAGGGAACTCAGAATATATTCAGTAATCTTAAAAAGAAAAAAAGTAGTGGATTTATACTTCCCAATTTCAAAGTTCACTACAAAGGGAAGGTAATTGAAACGGTATATGGTAACATTAGAATAGACACATAGATCAATAAGAATTGAAGAGTCTATAAATAAATCTATGTGTCCATTGCCAACAGATTTTTGGTAAAGGTGCAAAGACCATCCAGGGGAGGAAATAATCATATTTTCAACAAATGGTACTAAGACAAATAGAAATCCACAAAATAAAGTTTGTACCTATCTCACAATCTATGAAAATGGATTTAAAAAAATTTAAATAGAAGCCTAAAAATATAAAATGCTTACAAGACAAGTAAGAACAAATCTTAATCACCTTGGAACTGGTAATGAATTCTTAAATATAAGACCAAAAGTAGGAGCAACAAAAAACATATCTAAATATCTAAATATATATATGGGTCACATGATAATGCTATATGTGTATATATACATATATACAGTTAGAGCTCCACAGAGTTCCGCTCTGTCACCCAGGCTTGAGTGCAGTGGCAAGATCTCAGCTCACTGCAACCTCTGCCTCCCAGGTTCAAACAATTCTCCTGCCTCAGCCTCCTGAGTAACTGGGATTACAAGCGCCCACCACCACGCCTGGCTATAAATAAAATTTTAATAGTGTTGTTCAAAGCGCACTATCAGAAAATAAAAATACACCTCAGGAGATAGGAGAAAATATCTGCAAATCATATATCATTCATCTAATAAGGGATTTATATCCAGAAAATACAAAGAATTCTTACAACTCAATGATACAAAGAAAATAATTCAATTAAAAAACTGACAATGAATTTGAACAGACATTTAAAAAACTGACAATGAATTTGAACAGTCATTTCTGAAAAGGAAATAATTTAACTGGCTAATTAGTACATAAATAAATGTTCATCATTGTTATTCATCCAGGAAATACTAATTAAAAGTGCTAAGAAATACCACTTTATACACACTACAATGGCAAAAGCAAAATGAAACAAAGCAAAATACAACTATCACCACCAACAACAAATAGAAAATAATAAACATTGATGAGTATATAGAAAAATTGAAACCTTCAAATACTACTGGTGGGAATATCAAACAGTGTGACCAGTTTGAAAAGCAGTCTGGCACCTCATTCAATTATTAAACATAGCGTTATCATGACCCAGGATTCCCACTCCTTGTTATGTAAACAAGAGAAATGAAAACCTATGCTCACATAAATTTTGCATAAATATTTATAGCACTGCTATTTATAATATTCAAAAGGAGGAAATATTCCAAATGTCCATCAAATGATGAATGAATAAACAAAGTGTGATATATCCATCCAATGGAATATTATCCATCAATAAAAGAAAGGAATACTGATACATCTCACCAAATGGATGAACCTTGAAGCAATATGTTTAGTGAAAAAGCTGTTCGAAAAAAAGGTCACATACCGTAAGATTCCATTTATATTAAATGTCCAAATAGGGGAAGCCATGGAGACAGAAAGTAGATTAGTGGTTTCCTAGGGCTGTGTTGGGTGAGTGACTACAGGGATGGTAGCTAAAGGGTAGAGGGTTTGTTTCTGAGACAAAGGAATGTTCTAAAATTGTGGTGAGGATTGCACTTATATGTGAATGTACTAAAAACTACTGAATTGTACAATGGTTGAATTTTATGGTATGTATGTGTGACATGTGGATTTGTTTTTAATAAAGATTGAGGATAATGTAACTTTTAGTTTTGTCGATCTTTCTGAGATTTCTTCTTTCACAATAAAGTCCAGTTCTTAACCCATACCTTGTAAGGTTGTGGAATCCATTTTGACCACTTGCAAATGGTCAAAATGCTGCAGGTTTTTTTTTTTTTTAGAATGCTGAAGTTATATTTATGGACTTCTAACCTACATTATTTGTGGTCTTTCAAAATAGTAAAAGAAGACACACAATTATATCTTTTTCTGCCTAAACCATTTATTTCTTACAGATAGATACATTACTTGATTTGAAAACAAATGCACAGAGACAAAATCACAAATAAAAGAGAGGAACCTTTTGCAGAAAAGAGAATCAATACATATATGAAAGATTTGTTAAAAGATGGAAGAGACTTGACACATGACTCAAAGCAGAGAAATGGCAGCCTTTACATACCTGTAGGATAGATCTTTCATGGTGATGGTGTCTGCCTCCCTATGAAACTTCCACAAGGCTCTTGGCTTTAGGAAGCCTGGAAAGATGGGTGGGATATGAAATAAAGAAATGTTCAAAAATGTAAATATTAGTTTAATCATTCTATATGTAACAGTAAACGTTATCATGCCCTTTATCCACCTCCATCCACAAAACCCAACATACAGATATTAAACCCTACACAAATACAACAAAAATTTATTCTTTAAAAATGTATAAAAGCTGAAGCAAACAGGGAAGCTAGGAGTTGTTAGCATCCAAGAGCTGTGTCTTCCATCTTGAATGGATAAGGGGAAGCTTACTGACTAGTTCCCTAAAGGTCCATTCTAAAATGGAAATTATTAATTGACAAGAACATGGAGCTCTCACTCTGAATTTCAATTTTCCAAGTCTTCAAAGTGAACAGAAATTTAGGAATTATCAGGCATTTGGTAAAGCATGCAGCATGAGAGATAGAAGGTGAAAGAAACAAATAGAAAATTTTGTCTGGAAGAAACAGAGGTTTGGCAAGAAGAGAAATTAATGGCAAAATAATATGAAACTATGCTTATCCTAAGTCTTATATATTAGTATAAAAAAGTCTTTATATTTTTAATATTTATTATTTTAGTTATTTGATATATAAAGTACACTCTTTGCCTCTTTTAAACACACACACATATGCCCATAAACAAGTATTTTGTCACTTCCTGCAATTATCTTAGCTCAAGGCCAGATGGGAATACATCAACCCAGCTAGCTTGGAATATGTGACTGTGTGTTCTCTCCTTTCTCACTGAAAGTAACACACTGATTATCTTACCAAAGACTACTGAATTACTTAGGGTCACTGGAGCACTTTTATTTTCTTCTAGAAACATTCAGCATTTGAACATTTAATTCACACTGCATATTTTACATGCTAACAGAGAATCTGATACTGTTTAAACGTTTTGCATATAGCTGATTCTCTCAATAACACAATGACATATATTCTACCCCTCATGCAGATAGGGCAACCAAAGCAAACTAAGGACAAGTAATGTGACCTTAGGCAGAGCCAGATTTTAATCCCTGGTATACTGGTGCCAGAGAGCTTGGTCTCTAGTTGCTTTAATGACCTGCCTCTAATGTAGAACCCAATGCATGTTAAGGAGTTGACTCAAGATCTTCAGATAATCTGCCTCATTATCTTTTACCAGAATGCCTAAATAACTAAGTATCAGAAGTATATTCAATTTCTAGGTTATGAACACATATTCTTACTCCTAGGTGCATCTGTGTCATGGTTCAGATGTGTGTTCCTGCCCAAATCTCATGTTGAATTGTAATCTTTGATGTTGGAGGTGGAGCCTGGTGGGAGGTGATTGGATCATGTGGGCCGTTTCTGATGACTTAGCACTGTCTTCCTAGTGCTGTCTCATGATAGAGTTCTCATAAGATCTGGTTGTTTAAAAGTGTGTGGCACCTTCCCCCTCACCTACTTCCTCCTGCTTCTCCCATGTAAGGCATGCCTCCTTCTTTTTCAGCCAGGATTGAAAGTTTCCTGAGTCCTCCCCAGAAGCAACCATACTTCCCATAGAGCCTGTGGAACCAGAACCAATTAAATCTTTTTTTTTCTTTTCTTGTAAATTACCCAGTTTCAGGTATTTCTTTATAGCAATGTGAGAATGGACCTTCTAGCAATGTTACATGTTAATATTTATTTCTTTCTGAATAATTTGCTATAGAGAACATTTAATGACCTATGTAGTTTTACTCTGTAAGGCAATAGAGCAGAGTATTGTAACAGTCTCCAGAGTATATTAGCTTAGTTCACATTCTATAATTGTTTAGTGCAAACTGTTACAACATGGGGAAAATCACCTAAATATCTTTGTAAATTGGTTAAGTCAAGTGAAGAAATGTCATTCAAATTTTAGGCCACCATGGACTTTACTGGTAATTAAATTATATAATTCATATAGAGCCATGGGAAAAAATGTCTGGCACATGCTAAGTCTTCATTAAATACTAACTATATGTCCTACTATTTTTATTGTTATAATTGCAAGAAATATACTTCTAAGTAACTTTTGTAAAAGCTATATAAATAATTTGGATTTCAAGGACTGAGTGCTGGGGATGAGCCAGTTTGAATATCTGTTAGGCAGTGTGAATATATCTAATAGCAAAGACACCCATAGCAGATTTGCCTGGCTGACATCACAGTCATGACTCCTACATACTGTTTTATTCCACGTGGCTAGGGGAGAGCAGTTGTTCTCTCTTCCCTGGGTGTTGGATATTACAACTAGATTCCCTGGCCCACAAGATGCACTATGAATTATGCTTTCTTGTTACAGTGTACAATTCACCAGGAAACATTCACTTAATGTCAACCCCAATTGAGAAAGAGCATGGGAAGACTGCCTTGTGCTCTATTTTTTATTTATTTTTTATTTTTTTAATTGCATTTTAGGTTTTGGGGTACATGTGAAGAACATGCAAGATTGTTGCATAGGTACACATATGGCAGTGTGATTTGCTGCCTTCCTCCCCATCACCTATATCTGACATTTCTTCCCATGCTATCTCTCCCTAACTCCCCAACCCCCACTGTCCCTCCCCTATTTCCCCCTGACAGACGCCAGTGTGTGATGCCCCACTCCCTGTGTCCATGTGTTCTCATTGTTCAATACCCGCCTATGAGTGAGAACATGCGGTGTTTGATTTTCTGTTCTTGTGTCAGTTTGCTGAGAATGATGGTTTCCAGGTTGATCCATGTCCCTACAAAGGACACGAACTCATCGTTTTTGATGGCTGCATAATATTCCATGGTGTATATGTGCCACATTTTCCCTGTCCAGTCTATCATCGATGGGCATTTGGGTTGGTTCCAGGTCTTTGCTATTGTAAACTGTGCTGCAATGAACATTCATATGCATATGTCCTTATAGTAGAACGATTTATAATCCTTTAGATATATACCCAGTAATGGGATTGGGTCAAATGGAATTTCTATTTCTAGGTCCTTGAGGAATCACCACACTGTCTTCCACAATGGTTGAACTAATTTACACTCCCACCAACAGTGTAAAAGTGTACCTATTTCTCCACATCCTCTCCAGCATCTGTTGTCTCCAGATTTTTTAATGATCGCCATTCTAACTGGCGTGAGATGGTATCTCAGTGTAGTTTTGATTTGCATTTCTCTAATGACCAGTGATGATGAGCATTTTTTCATATGTTTGTTGGCTTCATGTATGTCTTCTTTTGTAAAGTGTCTGTTCATATCCTTCGCCCACTTTTGAATGGGATTGTTTGTTTTCTTCTTGTAAATCTGTTTTAGTTCTTTGTAGATTCTGGATATCAGACCTTTGTCAGATGGGTAGACTGCAAAAATTTTTTCCTATTCTGTTGGTTGCCTATTCACTCTAATCCCTGTTTCTTTTGCTGTGCAGAAGCTGTGGAGTTTGATTAGGTCCCATTTGTCTGTTTTGGCTGTGCTCTATTTTTTAAATTAAAATTTTTATTTTGGCTTACACTAAATTAAAAGAAATAATACAAAGAGAAACTTTGTAACCTTTGCTGAGTTTCTCCTCTTCCAAACCTATAGTACAGTACTACAACCTGGATATCAACATTAATATAATTTAGATACCTAATAGTTCCTCATCAAAAAATCCCTAGTGTTAGCCTTTCATAGCTGTACCCATTACCTGCCCTGTCATTGATCCAAAGCAATAATAATCTGTTCACCACTTATATATTCATCTTAACAAATGAATTATGCATACATGAAATCATGCAGTACTTGACCTTTCAGGACTGCTTTTATTTAACTCAGCATAATCAAAAGTTATTAAGTATATTGTTTATTCCTTTTGTTGTGGAGCAATGGTGTGGATGTACCACAGTTTGTTTAACCATTCATCCTCTGAAAGACACCTGAGTTGTTTCCAAGTTTGGCTATTATGAAACAAATTGTATGAATATTCATGTAGAAGTGTTTGTGTACAAACAATTTTTTCCTTTGAAAGATATACCAAAGAATAAAATTGATGGGTCATATGGTAGCTGCATGTTTGAGAATTGAAGCAGTTGGCAAGTTGTTTTTCAGAGTGTCTGTATGATTTTATATATCCACCAACAATAAAAGAGATTCTGTTGCTCGAGATTTCTGCCAACATTTGGCATTGTTAATTTTTTGTTGTGTGTTGTTTTAGCGTAGCCATCTTATTAGGTGAGTAGTGTTATCTAATTATCTCATTGTTGTTTTAAATTGTAATTTCCTAATGATACACGATGCTAGGGGTCTTTTCATATGACTATTTGCCAATGGTATATTTTTAGTGTGATTGTACTCAGATCTTTTGCTCATTAAAAAGAAATAGTTGTGGCTGGGTGCGGTGGCTCACGCCTGTAACCCCAGTACTTTGGGAAGCCAAGGAGGGCAGATCATGAGGTCAGGAATGCGAGACCAGCCTGACCAACATGGTGAAGGCCCCTGTCTACCAAAAATACAAACATTAGCCAGGTGTGGCAGTGCCTACCTGTAATCCCAGCTACTCAGGAGGCTGAGTCAGGAGAATCACTTGAACCTGGGAGGCGGAGGTTGCAGTGAGCCAAGAGTACACCACAGCACTCCAGCCTGGGTGACAGAGGAAGACTCTGTCTCAAAAAAAAAAAAATTAATTGTTAATTTTCTTATCATGAAGATTTAAGAGTTATTTGTATATTTTTGGTAATAGTGCTTTATTAAGTAAATGTTATAAAATATTTCCTTAAGTCTGTGGTTTTATTTTCATTTTCTTAACAGTCACTTTCACAAAGCTATTTTAATTATAGTAAATCCAACTTATTGATTTTTTTATAGATTGTGCTTTCAGCATTGCCTTAAAACTCATCATCAAAATAAAAAATAAGATTTTCATTTATGTTATTTTGAATTTTAATTTAGGTCTGGGATTCATTGTGTGTTAATGGTGAGAGATGTAAGGCTTATGTCTGGATTCATTTTTTTTTTTTTCAATGTTGATGCCAGTTGTTTCAGCATCATTTGTAGAAAAGTCTACTCTTTCTACCTTAAATTGCATTGGCTCCTTTGTCAAATATCAATTGATTGTCATTATGCAACTATAGTTGATTATTTCTGGGCTCTCCTTTTTGCTTCATTGATTACTTGTCTTTTATTTTGCCGTGATAATTGTAGCTCTTTAGTAAGTCTGGAAGTTGAATAACGACTCTTTTTTCTTCTTTTCCTCCTTCTCCTCCATTTTTTTGTTTTTCAGTATTATGTTGATTATTCTGTGTCTTTTGCCTTTTCACATAAACCTTAGAAACACTTTGTCCATATATACAAAATAAATTGTAATGTATTTATTTGAGATTGCAATAAATCTATAGAAAAATCAGAAAGACTGACATCTTGACAGTATTGATTCTATCAATGTACATGAAATCTTTCCAGTTATTTAGAGATAAATAATCAATATTTGTAGTTTTCTTTAAATAAATTTTAGACTTTTTTTGATTTAAGTATTTATCTTTTTTTGTTTGCCCTATAGTTTTCAGTTAACATTTGCAACTAATCCAAGTCCACTTTCAAATAATCCTATAATAATACATGGGTAGTGCACTGACCTTATAAAAAGATATTCCTAATTCCTTCCTTCCTCCGTTATAAAACTCATGCTATTAATTTCATTTATCCATAAGGTATACTCACCCAACACAGTCTTGCTATTACTACTTTGAAAAAAAACTGTTTTTAATTAGATCAGTTAAGAATAAGGATGGGGGAAAAAAGTACATGTTATCTCATTTTCTTCTTCTCTAACTCTTCCATAGACCCAGAAATCTGTGTCTCTGGTATGTACTATTTTCCTTTTCTCTGAAGAATTACGTATAACATTTTTTAAAAACAAGAAACTTCTCTCAGTTTTTATCTAAATTTTTTATTTCTCCTTTAAATCTTATGGATAGTTTTACTGGATATAAAATTCTGGATTAGTGTTTTGTTTTTTATTGTTTTGTTTCTACACTTTAAATATTTTACTCTACTCTTGCTTACATGATTTCTGAAGATGAGTTTAATATAATATTTATCTGTTTTCCTCTATAGGTACTGACCCTAGCTTATTTCAACATTTTTTCTTTGTCTTTGATTTTCTGCTGTTTGAGTATGTTGTACTTGGGTTATGGATTTTTCAATATTTTTCTCAATTGCTGCTCTCTGAACTTCCTAGATCTATGGTTTGTTGTTTGTTTTCAACATTAGAAAATTATCTTTTATTATTACTTAAAATTGTTATTTGTGTCTTTCCTCTCTTTTTTCTCTTTATGTAGTCCCATTATGTATACGTTACACAATTGTAATTTTTTCAAAGCTTCTTGGACATTACATAGTTTTTTATTAATATTACATTATTTTATCTTTGCATTTCAGTTTGTAAATTTTCTATTGGCATATCTTCATGTTCATTGGTTCTCTTTTTGGTGGCATCCAGTGTACTGATAAGTCCCTCAAAAACATTCCTTATTCCTATGAAAATGGTTCTGATTTTTAGCATTTCTTTTTTATTCTTTCTTAGAGTTTCTATCTTCTGCTTATAGTACCTTTCTGTTCTTCTGTGTTGTCTACTTTCAAAAGTGGAGCTCTCTAGCATATTAATCACAATTATTTTAAATTCTCAGTCTGATGTTTCCCAAATCTCTGTCATATCTGAATCTGGTTGTGATGCTTGCTCTACACATTTATATCATTGCCTTTTAGCATGCCTCATAACATTTTGTCAAAAATCAGACATGACATATCAAGTAATAGGATGAGGCAAATAGATCTTTCATATGAAGTTTTATTTAAACTGGAGAGAAGCTGGGCTGTACTTAATGTTTATTACAGCTGTAGGTGTCAGAGGCATAAACTTCCTTTTGTTCATGTTGTTCTTTTTGGGTTTCCCTAGAAACTTTTACTTAAATAGTATCTGTCTTTTGCAAATTTCTCAGTTTGACCCAACTATTATTATACTAGATCAGTGTGGCTATGGTGATTAGATATTGGAGAGGGAAAGCATCATATAATATTTTGATTAAATATATATTCTTTTAATAAGTCAAAGTCTCTAGCTGTGACCTCCAGAATATTATCTTAACCTTTTTTGTCCCCTTATGGGTTGTGATAAGACTTAGGGTTGGAGTGGTTGACTAACTTTCCTTCCTCTGGTTTAAATAAGGCTTTGTTAAAGTAGTTTCCCTTGATATCTAGCTTTTATTATGTAGAAAAGAATGCTCTTGGCAATTTTTAAAATAGCTGCTTTTCCTCTGTGTTTCAGAATGGTTACTTTCATTTATTTCTGCTCAAATTCAAATCACTAGAGATTATTCCCTTATCTTCATGAGAAAGTAGTGTAATTCCTGGAAGTAAAACCCATAAAACTGTCAGGATCCCTCTAAAATGAGGATGCCAGTGGTTTTTAAGCTATTCCACATGCAGCCTTCAGCAATGTATTAAGAGCCATTAAGGTGTTTCTACCATTTACTGACTCCAGCAGCTTTTGCTGAAAGTTAAGCTGTGATTCTCTGTATTCCCCTATCTTTCTATTTTTCTGGGGTGTTGGGGGAGATAGTTTTTTATATGAACTCAAATCTCTGATGGAGCTAAGAAAATTCATTTATTTTCAGTTTCTTTAGCTTTTGTTATTCTTGTGAGAGTAGGAGTGATGACTTCCAAGTTCTTTACTTATTGAAGCAGAACCTGGAACATTGTCACCATACACACACACACACACACACACACATGCACACACTCAGTGTGTGCATGTGTGTATATATATATATACACACACAAATTATATAATATATTATCCGCATGTAACATTACATTATATATATATGTGTGTTTGTGTGTGTGTGTGTATATATATATATATATATATATATATATATATTTTAATCATTTATTGTAGATGTGTCTTAGTATCTCCCTGGACTTTTTTTCTTTTATATAATGCTAATGGTGTTGAACATCTTTTTCTGTGCTTGCATGCTATATGTATATCTTCAGGGAAATGTATATTCTTGTCATTTGCTCAATTTCTGACTGGATTGCTGTTTTCTGTTTTTTTTTACAATTGAGTTTTGGGAAATTTTGTATATTGTAGATACTATATCTTGTAGAAAATGTAGTATGAAAATACATTTCCCAGTCATTGTTGTTAATCCTTTGCAAACAGACTTTTCAGAATAAAATTTTTAATATTGAGGTTGAATTTTTCTATTTTTTAATGGATTTTGCTTTTACTGGCAAGTATTATCTAACCATAGATCTCAAAGGTTTTCTCACATTTTTAAATAAAAGTATTATAGTTTTATGTTTCACATAATTTATTTTTACTTAATATTTATGCAGTATAAGGCTTAGGCTGAGGTTGATGTTTATGCCTACAGAATTCCAATTACTACAGTCATTAGTTAAACAGTTTCTATTTCCTTTCCTGAATTTATTTTTTCTTTTCTGAAAAATTACATCAGAACTTCCTGTGTTCTTTGGCCCTCTATTCTGCCCTATTGATCTATATGTCTACCCTTCCCCCAATGTCATATTGTCTTAATTTTTGTTGCCATAAAATGAGTTTTTATGCTGAATAAACTATTCTTTCAACTTTATTTTTCTTTGTTAATATTTTTTAACAATTCTAAGACCTTATCCTTACCATAAAAAATTTAGAATATCTTCATCTATACATACAAGAAAAACCTTATTGAGGTTTTGATAGAAATTATCTTTAACCTATTGATCAATATGCATGGTCTCAAAGATTTTCTCATATTTTTAATAAAAGTATTACAGTTTTACATTTTATGTATAAGTGAATAACTTATTTTGACTTAATTTTTATATAGTATAAGGTTTAGGTTGATGTTTTTACTATTTTGAGTTGTCCAGTCTATGAACAAGTCATACATCTCTGTCATAATCAATACCTTCCTTAATTTATCTTATTCATATATGTAATTTTCAACACATAGATGCTGTACATGGTTTTATAAGCACATCTAAATACTTTATTTACTTTTAACCAATTATAAATGATATTGTGCTTTTATTTTGGTTTCTATATATTCACTGTTAGTATATAGAAATGCAATTGATTCTAGTATGTTGATCATGTATCCTGTAATTTGCTAACATCATTTGTTTGATTGAGAAGACTTATTTGTTGCTGTTTTTCTTTCATTTTGTAGATTCCTAGGGACTTTCTAGACAGTCATGCTATCTTCCATAAAAGCAGTTGTATTATTTCCTTTCCCATCTGTGTAGCTTCTTTTTCCCCGCCTTACTGAACTGGGTAGAATTTCCAGTAGTTATTTCAATCACATTGGTGAGAGTAGATATTCTTGTCTTGTTTCTGATCTTATAAGGAAAGCATTTGGCTTTTCACTCTTATTTATACTGGCTATAGGTTTTGCTTACTTGTTTGTTGTTTCTATAAGTGGTCTTTATCAATTTGAAGAGTTTCCCTTCTGTTGGTAAGAGCTTTTATCATGAATAGGTATGGGATTTTAATTAAAAATATAGATCTTTCATCTTCAATTGATATGAGTACATGATGTTTCCTCTTTAACTTGTTTATATGGTAGGTTACATTAATTTTTTAAATATTGAAACAATTTTGCATACCTGGAATAAATATTACTTGGTCATGCAGTAAAATGATTTATACACACAGTTGGATTGAAATTGCTAATATGTTGTTGAAAATTTTTGCATCTAATTTTATAAAATATATATGCCTATACTTTTCTTTTTTCTGGTTTTAGTAAAAGAGTAATACTGGCATCATACAGAAAAGTTGAGGCTTCCCCTTCTTTTCTATTTTTTGAAAGAAATTTTTTTAAATGAGAACTATAGGTTAGAGCCTGATAGAGCTCACTGGCCTAAAGTTAAACTATTGCAAGACTGTGTTTCTTTCCGGAAGGTCTAGGAAATTACATGTTTCTATGCCCTTTTAAATTTCTATAGGCCAACCACATTCTTTGGCTCATTCATTCTTCCCTTATCTTTAAAGCCAGCAACTTTTGGTAATGTTTTGTTTTATTTTTTTCAAGTTTTCCCTTATCTGGTTCCCTTCCTCTTTCCCTTTTAAGAAATTTCCTAATTACTTTGAGCTCTTTTGTGTACTGTGGAATACACTTCAAGCTGGCGTTGTTTCTATTACACAATTCTCCAAGAAATATATGGGTCTCTGTTTATGTCAATAAGATTCACTTTATTTGATAAGAATCTTCTCCATGGAAATTTCCTCAATTTTTTTGATCTCTGACTATATGGCTGGGAGTATCCATGAGTCACATATTTAATTTATTTGAAGAGACTTTTGAATGACTGCATACACTAGTATTTTCATTTTTTCGAGGTATTACCAAAAGGTTCTCTAGCCTTATCCCAGGCTTTTTCTTAAAGCATGCTTTCTGATAGTAAATCTCTTAATTTTAATGCTTTCTGCAATTGGATAGGCTGAAAACTTTCCAGATCATGAATTTCTGGTTCTATTTTGCTTAACAATTTGTATCACAATTTATCTTTCATCTTACATTATGCTGTAAGCATCAAGAAGTAACTAGACTACAAGGCTTTGCTGGAAAAATCTCAGCTGAATGTTCAATCTCACTCTTTTTACAAATCCAGCTTTACACATTTTTGCTAAACTTTTTGCCATTATATCACAAAGTCATATTTTCTTCAATTTCCAATAACATTTTCTTTATTTTCTTCTGAGCTTTCACCAGCAATGCTATTAATGTACCTATTTCTACCAATAGTCTATTCATAATAATTTCAGTATTCTCTAAGGGAATATGCTTTCAAGGTTTTGTTTACTGAAGTATTATTCTTCTCTAATTTTTTTTTTGTAGTCCTCACAACAGAGCCTTTAACATCTATATTTCTACCAAACATCAGAAATGTCAGATCTGTCTAGGCTTTTTCTATCATGCTCCTGAACATTTTTCCAGCCTGTTTCTGCAGCCAAATCCCAAAGCCACTACCACATGTTTATGTATTTCTAACAGCAGCATTCTACTTCAGTTAGAAACCATGTATTTGATTCTTATTGCTGCTGTTAACAAATTACCATAAACTTAGTGACTAAAAGCAAAACAGTTGTATTAGGTCAGAGTTCTGTAAGTCAGAAATTTGACTTTGGTTTCACAAGGCTAAAATCAAGGTGTTGCAAAGCTGTTTCTTTAAGGGGCTCTGGGAAAATCTGTTTTGTTGCCCTTTTCAGTTTTTTGAGGCCACCTACATTTCTCGACTCTTGCCCTTCTTCTTCCATTTTTAACAGCAACTTCAGGCTGTATTTCTCATGCTGCCATCTGTCTGCTTCTCTCTCTCTCTCTTTCTCTCTTATTCCCCCTCTTCAACTTTTAATGACCATTTGATTTCATTGGAACCACCTGGATAATCCTAGATCATCTCTGAAACTTAATGTCAGATTAGTAAGTAAAGATTAGCAATCTCGCTTCCATCTTTCAAGATTCTTTGCCATGCAGACTAGCATATTCACAGGTTCCGGGGATTAGGATGTTGATTTCTTTAGAGTGTTATTAATGTGACTACACAAATAATAAAAACAATAATAAATATATGTAAATAGCTTCTTATGATAGTTCTGCTTCCCACAGAATCTGTCTTAGGGACACTTAAGGAAAAATTGGGCTGAAAATATGAAGATCAAAGTTGACAATGGTTTTCTGTGTCCCTCTCTAAGAACATACACATCGACAGAGAATGAATTCTGGTTAATTAGTCTGGAATTTTTATTTATTTATTTATTTATTTATTTATTTATTTATTATGTTTTTTAATTTTTAACCAAGCTTTAAACTTTGACGTATGTTAGCTCAAGAACTCCAGAAGTCATGAGCCATAGGTTTTAGCTTCAGTGTTTCCCCTCTTTTTGGCAGTGAGTCCGCATCAGCTGGTTTTATTTTGTTTTAAAGAATCTCACACTCTTTATCTTTTTAAATTGAGAGGAGCTTGATTTAAGCCATATTTTCCAAAGTCTTGGATCTCTATCTAGTCTTATGTAAATCTTAAATTTACATGATGCAATTAAAATAAAATTTGGCAGACCAAACAAAGCATATTTGCTGGTTGAAGTAAAGCTTCAGGCCACGCTACAACCTCTACCTTAAAAACACTTAAAAGTGTTTCAAGTCTTTGATGCAACCGCATATGAGAAGCAGCATTCTTGTAATCTGGTGTGACTTTTATAATGAGAATTTTATTCGTGTTTTATAATTTCAGTAGCTATAGAGATGAGAAATAAATATATAATATTATCCTCATGATTTTCTAAAATTTCAATTTTCTTTTCAAGTTACCAGTGTTGGAAAAATAAGCTTTATCAAAGTACTTTCTACCCAGTTCCCATTTCCCATCCATGCTGTCTTTTCTTAGGGCATCTCCCAGTAGATCAGAGATAAAGCACAAGGCAAAAAGTTATATAAATCGCCCAGCTTACATTCTTTCTTCAAGTTTTCATTACCTGAAAATGATTACATTTTATTATAGAAACTATTGCAAGGATCTCTTAACTCACTGAAATTTTTTTAACATATAAATAACTTGCCAATCAAATAAGAGAATAGAAACCACACATTACAGTAATAAATGAGAAACCTCCAGCTAGTCAATGAAAATATAACCTTTTCTGAAATAAAAGGAAAATGATAGACTACAGAATGCCATCATACTGAATTCTATTATATTACAGATTATTAGAACGAGGATCAATAAAAAGAGTCAAAGAGTCTTGTTATAGTCATCAGAATTGTATGCTTTGATTTCTTTTCATTTTGACACTTTTCCAGTAAAATTAGGAAAAGTTATCACAAAAACACTCTCACAGAAATATACATTAGTCAGATCATTATCTATTTAATGTGGCTTTCTATACAGCGTCTTCATCTCTTTGCCACTCCAAACTAATTTATGATTTATGAGATCAGATTTTCACTCTAGCCAGACTAACTCAGATTAACTACTGGTGGGCTCTTAATTAAATTTCTAATAAAACGTGTTAAAATTTACCCTTTTTTATTTCAGAAAATGCCCTCATCTAATCCTATCAACTGCCCTTTCCATGTGGGGTACTAATAGATTTATAGGGAGAGTGAAGCTCATGGGTTTTGAGCAACTTAATGCTAATTCTAAGTGCAATTTACCAGCCTATGACTGTAGCACTGATCTTGTGTAAAATAGAAATGACAGTGGTGCCTTGCGGGGTTAGTGGAGAGATTAAATAAGTCACATATGGGAATGTTTAAGTTGCCTGCCATGAAATCTAGATTAGAGCAATATTCAAAAAATGTTAGTTTTTCTTCTTTCTACTTCTAACATCTGACTCAAGATTTAGCTACTCCCAGTTGTAATGACTGGTTGACTATATTTCTCTTTTATCACTGTCTTATATAACAAGGTTTCAATGCCTATGTATGTATTGGTCACTGGATTATACATATTTTCTAGTTATTGTTTCTAGTGTTTCTTGATATGCACTGTTGTGTAATTTTTATAATTCAAATGTCCTTATGTAGTAGTCCCTCTTTATCCACAGTTTCACTTCATGGTTTCAGTTACCCACAGCCCACTGGGGTCTGAAAATATAAAATGGAGAATTCCAGAAATAAGATATTCATAAGTTTTAAACTGTTAGCTGTTCTGAGTAGTGTGACAAAATCCTCCATGGCCTCACATCCTTCCACCCAGGACACAAATCATTCCTTTGTCTGGCATATCCAGGCTGTATGGGTTACCCATGTGTTAATAGCTTAGTAGCCCTCTCTGTTACCACATTTTCTTAGTATTGCTATGCTTGTGTTCAAGTAATCCTTATTTTTATGAATAAGGACCCAAAAATACTAGGGCAGTAAAGCTGGCAATTCAGATATGCCAAAAATGAGCTGTAAAGTGCTTCCTTTAAGTGAAAAGGTAAAGGTTTAGATAAATTTTGCTTTTTTTTCTTTTCCGTTAAAAAGAGATTATTTATTTATTTATTTATTTTGTGGTTTTGCTGAGGTATTTTCTTTCTTTTTTTTATTATACTTTAAGTTCTGGGGTACATGTGTAGAACATGCAGGTTTGTTACATAGGTATACACATGCTGTGGTGGTTTTCTGCATCCATCACCTCATCATCTACATTACGTATTTCTCCTAATGCTATTTCTCCCCTAGCCTTCCAAACCCCTGCTATTCCTCCCCTAGCCCCCTAGCCCCCTGACAAAATTTTTTAAAAATCTTTTATTTCAGTATTTTGTTATATGTCCTATTTTATTATGAGATGTTGATCTGTCACTGTACATAATTTATAAATTAAACTCTTTAATAAATTTAATGTATGAATAGGAATAAATATAATATATACAGGGATTGGTACTCTCTGTGGTTTTAGGCATCCACTGGGGTCTCAGAACCTGTCCTCCATGCATAGAGGGACACTGTGTTACTTCCATTGCCCTGAGACAGAAAAGTGCTACATCAGATGGTTATGGGTTATGAAGAGAATTAACAAGATTAGAAAGCAACACATTTGGCCTCCATTATATTCTTTAAAAAGTTAATCAAGTAAAAAATAAGCAAATAAGATATGCATGGCCCTTCTCACTGGGTAGAATAAAAATTAGTAGTATACCTCACCACTTACTTCCGATAGGTTGTTGACACACATTAATGACAAGAGACATAAATGAGCTGAGAGCAAATAGACAACTTCCTTAGGGTCAACAGTCAAAACACTCCTTCCTTCATTGCAATTATTTGTTTTGTCTAAGATTCCAGTACATAAGATTTTGCTTCTTACTTTTAGAGACTTCCCAAATAAATACAACAATAATCATGATTTACACTTAAAAGTAAATATAGGCTATTCAGGAAATCCCTTTTCAGCACTGTTCTTTTTTTTTAAGATAGATACTATTTTCTGAGTTATAAAAATGAGATAACTGATACTCAGAATAGTGAAATAAAATTGCAAAGTTAAAGGCAAGAAAATGTGAGTGCTAGGCTTTCCATCCAAAATCTATTTAGTTCCAAAACCCATGTCCTTCTCTCCATCAAATGCAGATTCTTCCCTGTGCACCCACCTTTTTCTCTTGGCTTTAGCCCCTTGTTTATGTCTCTCTGCTTAAAATGACCCTCCGCCTGGATTGTTACTCTCTGCCAGATATCTCAAATTTATGTAAATTTCTAGATTATTCCTCTCTAGGCTTGCCTTGTGCTTTTGCTGCCAGTGTTTCAGCTCATGAAGCGAGATCCCATAGGAAAAAAAAAAAAATTCTAAGAGAGCCATGGCAATGAGTGGTTGTAACAGCTCAGATATATAGCCCCATTGCTAGGGAATTGCTGTTTGACTGCCAGTCACACATTGCAACAGATTTTAGTTAAACCAAGTTCTAACATGATTGTAACAAAAACGAAATGAAACATCTGCCAAAAGAGAAATTGTGTCAAATTCCTAAACAGGGAAGAACGTCTACAATGGGTGCCACATCTGAACAGCAGTAAAACTAGTTTCAGGAAAGTTTAAAACATTTTCAATGGATTATTTGGTGTCATTGGATAATATTTTTCCTATTTATTTTAACTCGTGTTGGAAATTGTTTTTTCAAATATACAAGAAAGAAGTAAGTTGGAGTATCAAAATATAGGAGAAGATTAAATTCAATTTATTCATTGATTATGTAGTGTCATTCAAAAGAAATGGAACCCAACTGTTTGGTATCTGACCACACAGTCTGCATGAGTTAAGTTGTATCTAGGTGGCATCATACTTCCAGAAGAAAAAGCTGAAGCTCACATATGTCCAAATAGCCTGCTGACTTACTGTATTTTTCCAATTTTCTCGTAAAGTCTCTGATTATATAGACAGATCCCATGACAACAATAGCCGAGTGGGTCTTAGTTGGCATTAGTGAGCATTTCTGTCATGAATAGAGTGCATTTTATACAACAGAATAGTAATATGTAATAGGAAATCCATAAGTAGTTTTGATTGTGATGAACATTGCCCTTACAATTACTTTACTAATATGGTTGTATGATAGCCTTAAAATTTTTAGGTGCAATATGCAGACACAGCAACATCTATAAGGAAAAGAGGGCCCGTCTGTTTTTATGTCTCTATGTATAGGAGCAAAGACAACTTCCTCAGTAACTTTGATGTTGTGTCATGTTGGAACAGTTGACTGTCTGAAGCTAAGTACTAATAAAGGGAATGGGATTATTGGGTTGTGTTAGATTAATGATCCAAGAAGCAATGATGTGGGGGAATCAGCCAACATGACCATCACAGGCATATGAAACTGCAGATCTCCTGTGTCTTGGGAATCAGCACTGGGAGGCTTAAGAAGTAGCAGCAGAGGACAATAGCTGAAAGCAGCAGGCATCTTTGACAAAACCAAGCATGATAACAAATGCTCTGAGCAAGAACTTTTCTTTTTCTAGGTTGATTTCCTAAGCAATTAATTAAGAAGGAAATTAGATCAGTAGAGAATTCACCTTTAAAAAATATATTTGTTTAGCATAATCTCATCTCTAATTTTGAGCAAGGTGATTAATTACCTATGCCTCAGTTTTGCTATCTGAGAATGAGAGCTTTAATTGTTCTAACTATACCACAGTCATTTACACAATTTTATGAGTTACATGAGCCATTATTCTGAATTCAGTGAGTTTTTATCAAGTTCTTTGTATGTACCTGAATTTAAAAATGAAGAAATGCAGACTATTTTATACTTTCTTGCATTATTATTATTTTTACTACATTAACATTATTTTTTATTGAATGTCATAATCTGTTCAATTTTAAACACCAAAATGAATATATAGACACAAATTATTTTTTATGCTCTTCAATTTGTATTTGAGTATTACTGAAAATTAAAAAGTAATAATAATAATTTGGATTCCAAATAATATACCCCACCTTCAAGCAAAAAAATAAGAGTGAAAACAAGGAAAGAAAAACAAAACAAAACAAAATTGAAGAAATCAAGCAAGACACTGCATTAAAGTAAGCTTTAGTTTCTTCCTTTCTTATTTAACTTTACACAATTTCCTTTTGTACACAAGTCTGCTTTCTCAACTGCAAATTTCAAGGATCAGAAGCCAATGTTTACAACTCCTTTTTATGGACTCAAGAAGTTACAAAGAGCATATTAAGTACTAAACTTCTAGGCAATTCATCACTGCTATTATTGTGGAGGCATTTCTGTTATTAGAAGAGTTTAATAACTCATAAAATTCTTGTGTAGTTATATTCATTTGGATTATAGATATGTATATGCTGTTCAGCAAGACTAATGCTTGAAAGCTCTACTATTCTCACTGAACAATTATTTACCCACAGAAATAGTGAACACACTTCACTTTCTAACACAAACTTCTCTGAATAGCTTTAGAATATAAACATAATATGCCAAGAGAAAGTTTACTATTGCATTATATATTGCCATCACATAACGAAATATATACTTGGAAAGAAATGAGAGAAATTGGCTATAAAGAATTAGATCTTGCTTTTTTTCAGTAGATACTATTGACACCCTTTTTGGGGTATCACTGAGTGTACCATGAGAAGTAATTCAGCATATATCTTTTTAGAAGGCGGGTGGATATTGTTAATTTTCACCCCACTGAAAACCTCCTGACCAGTCTCCAAACCTATAGTTTCCCATTACCAGGAAGAGTATTGTCAATATATACATCATCATGTGAATAGCTTTCATTGAGCTAAATACATAAGTCCATCTCCTTTCAAATATTAATCACTAAGAGATGTTGGTAATTTATTTCATGAAATATCTCAAATTTGTTTTCTTTGTCTTCTCATTGTCATTGAATTACAGTCTCTTAGCCTTCTCTCTACATCCAATATCCCTCCTCCCTAATTCATTCTGGTTTCCAGCAGATTAATCTTCGATTATTTATTATCACTATAGTCTTCTTCAGAGTTATCATTTACATTAAGCATCCACTCTCTGCTTATTGTTACATGGGTGTTTTACATATGAGAATCCACCATACTAGCCAGAAATGACAGGTGTTATTACCTCATTTACCATACTGTTAATTAAAGGGTCAGAGAAGGAAACCAACTTTCCCAACATCACACAATTAAAAGGTGGCCAAGTCAAGATGAAAACCTAAATCAATGTGAACCCCAAGTCTCAATGTTAGCCATGACACCAAGAATAGCACATGAAAATAAAAAAGAGGAACTTGTTTTAGGGAAGCCCTCATGGTTGAACACAGCCATGATATTTGCCTACGTTCCAAAATAGATTCAGATGTTCTTTTATGACAATTTCCAAAGGGGGAGTAATTTTTATTTATAACATTATATTAGTCACAAAGAATACAGTGAAAAGAAGCAAACAGATGCTTTAGATTGGTCAGGATACTTTACACATGTAAAGGTAACATACTAGCATGAGTGCTTTGTGATTGTTCATTCTGTCTTTTCTTCTGGCACATGGTATGAGCATAATATATGTGAGTTCATTAAAATAAAAATAAGTATTGGTGAATTCCCTAACCAGGATGATGAATGTTACTTTAGTATGATTTATAGGTTTCAAATCCTTTCATAGTCCATATTGATCAGTACTTCATATTGATCAGATATAAGAAAAGCAGTCTATGTTGGAATTATGATGCTCTCAGTTATCATTCCCAAAATTAAAGTTATTTAGATCATAAGCAAGAAAAGGTGTTCTATGTAGGAAAGGTTTGGTGATCAAACATGCTTTGCAAAAATTATCCCTATCTTGAAGATACAGAATGAATAACGGTGTACCATAGGCTTTTTAAGATAATTACTTAATTTTTTAAAACTATAGCTTCTAAAATATATTTGACCACCATTCTGTAGTTACTGTTGATACTGTTTATTTTATCTTATTTTTAATATTGACCAGACTACTCTCCAACTCCTGACCTCAAGTGATCTGCCCACCTCGGCCTCCCAAAGTGCTGGGATTACAGGCATGAGCCACCATGCCTGGCCAATATGTTTCTTTTTCCTCATGTGTCTTTAACATCTCATGATTTTTATATTAGAAAGAGTAATTCCATGCATTTCTTTAATTATGAATGTTCTTCTCAAATGTGTGCTGTCTGTAGTGTATACATGTATGCATGTGTATGTAAATGTGTGTATGAACAGGATTTTAGTCCTCTCAAGAAAAGAAAAAAATAATATGTTTTAGTGTGGAATCTCTTCCCCATTTTTTAAAACTATCTTTTCCATATTCTCCTTGTAGCTTTCTTTATGCATCCAAAATAATGCATCCAAAAGGTTCTGGTGCTAAACTATTTCTTTCTAACAAATCAGTTACTTCTGTTTAATGTCACTGCTCCAATTAAAACTTTAAAATGCTGTTCACTGCAGTTCGTGATATGTCCATATCTGCTGGAGTTTGAGACCCTCCATCAATTTACCCTACCTTATCTATAATCTTATTTCCCATTGGTCTCCAATGAATGCACTCTGTATTATATGAGTATGAGTGATTAAATAGCACCACCACCAAGAGCTATTTTTAAAATGAAAAGATAGTAGTCTTAAATGGAGGAGTTATGCTATCCATGTGTTTACCCAACAAAGGTTATCACTTCAGATTTCAAAGTAACACTTATCACCAAGAGTAGTAAAATAGTGTCTATACACCCAGAGCTGCAGAGAATACGGAAGGTAAAATAGGACAGAGATAAACTCCCATGAAAACAGAGAGGAAATATTGTGTCAAGTTTACATGTAAAGGTCACCCAGAACTCTTTGAACTAACTCTACCTAACATGTTTAACACTGAGTAGAGTCTGAGATTAAAAATTCCACTTATTTTTTTTATTTACTAGAAGCAATTGTGTTGGACAAATAAAACCAAAAAGTTAAAAAAAAAATTAAAAAGGAAACTAGAACATAAATCTGTTGAGGAATGATCTCAAATATTTTTCCTGACTAGGCGTTTTTACTAGTTTATTTATTCACTGTAAGTTTAAATTCAGATTAAGCCATTTTCCCCCATACCTAGTGTATATATACAGTAGTCCTCCCTTATTTGCAGTTTTACTTCCCACGATTTAAGTTATCCACAGTCAACCGTGGGTTATTTAACATTTAACATTCTGAAAATGTTAAATGAAACATTTTAGATAAATCACAGTTTTAACTTGGCCACCATTCTAGGTAGCATAATGAAATATTATGCTATCCTACTCTGTATCACCCAGGATGTGATCCTCCATTTGTCCAGTATATCCATGCTGTATACAGCACTGCCCCTGAGTCACTTAGAACCAATCTCAATGATCAGACCCACTGTCATAGTGTCATAATACTTGTGGCTACATCATCCTTATTTACTTTATAATGTCCCAAAGTGCAAGAGTACTGTTTATAATTTGTAAATTAAACTTTATCATAGGCATGATATTGTTAAAATGTTACCTATGATAAAGGTAATTTTAAGATATTGTTAAAAAAAATACACAGTACATGTATAAGCAATGGTCTTCAATTTTCAATGGGGTTATGTCCTTATAAACCCATCTGAAGTCTAAAATGTTGTATCAAAAATGCTTCCAATGCTCGACATCTCTAATCATTAGAGAAATGCCAACCAAAACCACAGTGAGATGCTGTTCAACACTAGTCAGAATGCCTTTCATTAAAAAGTCAAAAAATAACAGATGTTGATGAGGTTGGGAACGTAAATTAGTTCAGCCATTGTGGAAAGCAGCGTGGCAATTCCTCAAAGAACTTAAAATAGAATTGCTGTTTAACTCAGCAGTGCCATTATTGGATATATACCCCACAGATTTATGATTCTAACATATAGACACTTGCACACATATGTTTGTCATAGCACTTTTCACAATAGCAAAGATATCAAATCAACCTAAATGCCCATCAACGGTAGACTGGATGAAGAAAGTGTGGTACATACGCAGCATGGAATACTATACAACCATAAAAAATAACATGATCATGTCCTTTATAGCAACATGGATGGAACTGAAGGTCATTATCCTAAACAAACTAATGCAGGAAGATAAAACCAAATACCACACATTTTCATTTGTAAGTGAAAGCTAAACAATGAGAACACATGAACATAAAGAAGGAAAAAACAGATACCAGGTCCACCTGAGGGTGGTGGATGGGAGGAGGGGGGAGGATAAAAAGAACTACCTATGGAGTACTGTGCTTATTACCCGAGTGATGAAATAATCTGTCCACAAAATCCCTGTGACATGCAGTTTACCTATATAACAAACCTCCACATGTACCCCTGAACCTAAAATAAAAGAGTTAAAAATTTAAAAAATACATTTAATACACTAATAAACCCACTGGAAAGTTGTAAAAATTATAAGTTAAACCATCATAACTTCAAATACTTCTAGATTTACAATGAGATTGCATCTCAAAAAACCCATCCTACAGTTGAAAAATTATAAGTTGAATTGTCATTAGATGAGGACCATCTTTATAGAGTTTGGTACTGTTTGTGGTTGTAGGCATCCACTGGGGACTTGGGACATATGCCCTGAAGATAAGGGGAATTACCATATGTGTGTTTGTGTATTCATTCTAACATTTTACTTGAAATGTATAAAAATGTCCTAATTTATATACATTTACACACACACACAAACAGTGTGGTGCAGTCATTTTTAATACATAACTTTATCACTTGTATTAGTCAGGGTTCTCCAGAGAGAGAGAGAGAGAGCAGAACTGAACCAGCATGCTTGAGACCCAAGAAGAGTCAATGTTTCAGTCCAAGTCTTAAGACTGAAAAATCCGTAGCCCAGCTCAAGGCAATCATGAAAGAGGAGTTCCTTCTTCACGTAGCCTTTTGTTCTATTCATGTAGTCCGTTGATTGGATGAGCCTACCTATACTGAGAGCAGTGTACTTTATTCAGTCTGTGCAATCTCACACAGAAGCACTGTCAGACACACCCAGAATATATGGTCATGAATTGAGGCACCTGTAGCCCAGTCAAGTTGGCACATAAAGTGAACCAGAACATCACTTTTGTAAAATGTAGAGTAAAATAACTCTTTGTTATAAACAGGTTACTGGGTGCAACACTCTTGACCAGGGAGGTAGGATTCTGAGGGCAATGTTAGGTAAGTAGCATCCTTGGAGAATGTCACTGATACCACTGAGTGGTCCCCAGAATATTTTAAAGGTGAATACAAGAGGAGAAAGGAGAGGCAAGAATTCCATCCTCCTCCACTTAACATCCCTGACTCTTAGAACAGGGACTGAGCACAGTGCTTCCCTTGGCATATGCTTCCTAAATAAATGAATGTCTCAACCATTAAGTGAATAAATAAATGATGATAAAATTAAATGAGTAAATGTATAAAGTAAGAAGTTATGACTATCAAATTGGCCAAACACCTTTAATTTCTTCACTATTCTACCTTCCTGTGTTTTTTGTTGAGCTTACGGATGAGTTTAAATTACCCTAACAAGATAATTAAATATTTATTCTTTTTAAATATTTCCATTATAACTTCAGTGAGATTAATTATATACCTGTATTTGATGCCATATTACTAATTTTCATATTGAGAAATTTATTAGGGTCATACTAGTGCAAATAAATTATTCACTGGCTGATGCAAATTTCAAGTTAAAACATTAGTTATTATGCATGTTAAAATTATGAATAATATTCACAGGTAGCCTTACTTCTTTAAAGGGTTATTCTTAGTTTGCTTCTTTCAAGTCTTGGTTTGATAAAATGGTAATGAGGCATTTGACAGGCAAAATGAATGTTTGCCACGATGTAATACTTAAAGCAATTACCCAAAATTAGTCACTGTTCCATTTTCTCCTCAAAGGTCCATGAAGACTTTCCTAGCTGTCTGGTTCTTGTCACTCTGCGTTCCATGAAAGTTGATTTATTTTAAGATATCTGTATCACCAGTTCCATAGCTCATATGTATAGCTCTGTATTACTAATAAATCAGTGTCTTCTTTCATCTTTTAAAGAAAGAAATTAATCATCTTGTAAAAATATATATTTTAGATGCTATAATTAGCAATTATGCTATTATAATTACTAATTATGTTATATAATAGCACCTACAAGGCACTCATCTCTTTTCTGGATTCAAGAAGTACTATGGCAAAATGGAATTCTAACACTAATGGCATCAGCTATCAGACCAGCATCTTATGGTTTCTTAATTTATCTAGTCATAGATAATGTAAGGTAAGATTCTTAATGGATAGAAAGCAATTGTACTATTATATCTCAATATATTTGTAAGTTCCTTAGAGGAAAATGTTCCCATGAGGAAATGAGGAAATACTAAATCACATTCCTGAGTAGAAGCTTTTCCTTAAAATAGGTTCTTATGCTGTTGTATCCAAAGGTGCAGCTTGTCACACGCTGCTAATCAGAGTTCTAAGGGGGAAGATGTTAATACTTGTGAGTGTGTATGTGCACAGCCAGGAGGCAAGGAGGCTACATATAATCCTGCTCACCATGTAGTGTGGAAACTGGGCATCTCAAAACTTTGATGAGGAGGGATGACTTGCTGCCATGTTATCACTGGGGAAAGGGAAATGGAATTGTGTACAGCAAATTCTGCATTTAGATAGAGTGGGAACATCTTTCTCACTCTGCAATATCTAAGTGGCATATGTCTGGGATTTTGCCACGGATCATCTTCCACTTATGTAAGGCTCAGTGGGTGGAGCTTGAGGTTGATATTGCTGGAAATTTGGAGACTTAGTTGGGCAATTAATGTGAAATCACATGAAGATAAATCCTAGTCGTGAAGTCTTGACATTAAAACAGCTGGGCAGTCAGGACTATGAGGTAGGAATAGCAAAGGTCCTCGCATACACTAGGGAGTAAAACAGAGACATCAGCTATTTCCAAAAAACAACACAGAAGATACTATCATGTGGCCCAAACAAACACTTTTTAATTTACTTGGGGTGTACTTAGCTGCATATTTTTATCTTTTTATGCAATGACACCCAGTTACCTCGAAAACACAGGAGAGTCTTTTAAATGTCCAGGGAGAGAATCCCTAATAGCAAGAGATTTAATAAATCCCACAGATACATTAAAAAAAGAAAAACAATTGTGGTGAGACATGGAAAGATTGCATGAGAAATACACATTGAAACATAAACTAGTCAAATGAAGTGCAGGTAAATAAGTTTGTGCATTACAAACATATACTTAAATATAATAAAATTTACATATTATTCTGTAAATAAAAATATTTCAACTTAACCAAGAAACCTGGTAACAAATATGGCCATTGGGTATGTGTGTATAACATATGACTTTTGGAAAACAGAAAACTGAGGTTTATACATGGGTAGTAAGCTTGTTAGTATGTATGGGACATACTCCATGCACCAAAGTGGTGCATTCACCACTCTAATTCACTACTCTAATTCAGTATTACAGTGTTACCTTTTTGACTTTATTAAAAGCAGTCTTAGAGAGTTGTATTCCATAAAGTGTTAAGACCCACTAATGAATCATCTTGGATTCTATAAAATCTGATAAAAGTAAATAAGCAACAAATTGTGAGGGGGATTTGAAAGATGCCATGAAGCCAACCCTGTTCAAACTGTCATTTTAGTGCCTGATTTTAAAAAATTGATTTATGCCTTGAATATTTTTTAAATTAATAAGAGACCAATCATTACTCATTACCAATTTTGAGAGCATAACCCTGAAAACAGCAGGAGCCCAAAAGCAGAAGTCACGAGCAAGAGAATTTAGACTAGATAAAGAGAAGACTGCGTGACTGCAAACGGAACGTTCACAAATGTTTAAATGGTGTCGGGACTGACTCTAAGGCAGAGCTGATTAGGTATAAAATTAGGAGTGGTAGAATAAGGGACAGGGGAGCGTATTACTCTTGTCCTTTTGAATAACCTTGGCTGATTTCCTATCTCCAGTCCTGAGAGTGTGGCTCATGGATTTGACATGTAATTATATTTTATTTAACTCCTTTAAGGTGCTGGTTTTTAAATTATCTCCCCACGTTGATCTCGCTGTCATTTGGTTTTTAAAAATTTTCATTTGCAAAGCAAGAAATGAAGAAGTTCAGCTTTGAGACTTTTTTTCCTTTTCAATGAAGCTTGATCTAAATTTGAATTTCAATTTTTTTCTTTATCAAACTGATTTTCAAATGTATTATTCTTCATTATATTTGATGATGACTAAAAATGTAATGACCCAATGTTATGTGAAACCCATTATATCAGAGGTTAGTGATGACTTTCAGAATGTGTTTAATTCAAAAACCCACAGGAAAGCTAGTTTTTAAATAATTTGTATTTCTTCTTTTCCTTCCTACATTACTTAAGGGAAAACAGATTTTGTTGTCTTATTGTTGTTGTTCCTGTCCCCTACTGCCCAGATCAAAGGTTCGCTATATTTTTAATAAAACTTTATAATAGTTTCATATTTGGTTTATAAACAAATAAAGCACTACCTTGGTAAATTGTAACAGTAAACTACCACTTTCTATATCATGTCTATCATTCTTAGCATAAAGCATTAGAAAAAACAGTGATTTGGGGAATGAAAGACAATATTTTAAATTCCAGATCTACTAATTTCTTGTACTTAGACAAATTATTTAACTCGAAAATCATTTTATTTAAAAGAGTTTTGTTTTTTGATGTATAAAATAAAAACCAGAACATGTATCTTCCAAGGTTGTTGTGAGGATTAAATGTGATTATATATAAATTATCTGATAGATATAAATGCTAATTGCCAATAAACGTATTACCATTTATGCAAATTTATTGGTCATCATGAAAAAAGCATACTAAATGCAAATTGAAACAAACGTCACAGGGTAGTACAAATAAAGAAACTGTACAAATGAATGAAGAATGTCAGCCTGTGTCTAATAAGAAGAGAGAAACCACAAAACAATTTAAATAATAAAATATTAAAATGAAGAATTTTAAACTATAACGGAATTGGAGGAATGCAATATGATCTAATAAGAAGTAAAGAGAACGTTTATGAAAAGCAGTCACTACCTGTAGGGCTGAGAGAATGCAGCCATGTTAGAACCACCTCCCAAGGGTGAACAGACCTTGTTGGGTAGGAGATGGTAGATCATAGCCTCTGAATGCAGAGAAGTCACTGTGGTGCCATGCACAGAACTTTCTCGAAATCTGCAATTCAGGACTTGATAGGAATCTGCCTTCTAATTTGTAAGCTAAAATTGTACTTACAAAAGAGGCACCTGGAAGTGGGGAGGTGTCAGGGGAAGCAGCAACCCACATGTGTTTCCGTTGACTTCCACAAACTTCTCCTGGGTAATGAAGAAGCTCTGTGTGCTGGAGAAACCAGGAAACAAAACCTTTTCTTCTCACAATGTCTCTCAAGCAACCTCTATTGACAAAGTTTAGCACTGTGCCAACTGACAAAGAAAAATAGTAAAGGGCCCCAGATCTATTTTCACAGAACAGAAAAAAAGGATGAATATAAAACTAAAGGGAAGGAATCAATAAGTGGCAGATGAATAACATTTAGTAAAATAATAAGATAACTAATGATATGTAACAGATAAATAACTATAGTCAGTTAGCCAAAAGAATAAAACAAATATATCTATATGTGGTAAAAATGTGAAAAGGAAAGACAGACACAAAATTCTAGTTTCTAAGACACAAAGGATATATGTGAGGACATATAATCTCTAATGGGCTTCCAAGTTATTAATCACACTTTTTCCCTTAAGTTAGATGGTATATGAAGAAACATTCACATTTTTATGATTTTTGATAACTACATCACTACATATATGAGAGTGTGTATATGTATAGGTACATATAAACTTATATGACTTTAAGTTGTATAAATATAGTTGATAGTTTTGCAACTATCCATATATTTGTATACATATTTTTAGACATATTTATATATTATGTTTTATATACATCTAGCATGTAATTATTATTCAGTAACATGCTCACCACATTATAGGAACTTGATAACTGCTTTATCCTTTCTCTTTTCTATATTGCTTACTGACTTAGGGCCTTTCCCAGGAACACAGACAAGTACAACTTGTGTATTAGGTACGCTGGGCACATGGATGGGCTCAAGCCTTATCTACATGGTCACATCATAATAATCTCCTTTATTATAACTGTGACAATAACTTTTGTTAACTTGTGTTCTGTTAGTCATTTGGTGACCTATTACGTGCTATATATTGTCTCAGAAAGTTCATGTTTACGATAAATTCAATATGCAAAATTAAGATATGGTAGCAATAGATTTTCATTTTATAGGTATAGAATATTTATTAACCAGAGTTAATAAATATCTAGAACCATTTTTTTAATAAAAAAAAAGCCTAGTTAATAAAACCCCTGTGCTTTTTAAATTCCTCTTACTATTATTATGCTAATTTTTAGGATTCAGTCAAGTTAAAATTACCAACAGGTCTTTTCTGTGGCTTCCATCCCTCTTTTTCATCTTGTCTCAGACTTCCACAGTAGCTATTTCCAATACCACGCAATATAACCCCCAGTTCTCATGTGCGAGTAACATTCAGCTCTGCTTTGATATTAGAAACTTAAATAAGAAATATAACTATTATCTGTACCTCATTTAAACTACGCTGCTCCAGTACCTTTTAATTATTATTAGCAAGATAGGATGGTATTTATTTCTTCATTGAAGAAGTAGGATAACTCTCTTTTTATCTACTTTGCTTCCAGATAAATAGAAACATATAATCCTTAGAAGACCACAATAATGGAAGAAGAGATATCAACAAATAAGAGATTCCAGCAAAAATTAGGAGACCAGAAACTGCATGGGGATATGGCACCTCTGTAGCAGAAGTTGCCCCATAAGAGAATGTAAAAGAATTGGTGATGAGAAGTGAATGGATTTGATTTGTAAAATCCAAGGGAGTCAGAAGACATATTGGCACAAATCAAGAAGAGGTCATAAGGAAACCATAAATCACAGTACACATTTAGGTGAATATAGTTTAAAAGTGGATATATGAGAAATTTTGACTTTCCGGTTACCCTTCTCATTGAAAAAAGCACCCCAAACATAAGTACCTACCTTCAGAGCAGAAACTCAAATAAATATTTTCTAGAAAAAGTGACCTGTGGTACTGTGGATTCAGGACATTCCGTAATAATGAAGGGCAGAAGTGAGATGTGGAACTTAAATATGAAAGTGAACTGGAGTTCACTCTATGATAACACAGAGTTACCATACGCTTAAGTAATTCTGCTTCTAAATATATACTTAAGAGAATTCAGAACATAGGTTTAAAAACAGGCTTATACATGAATGTTCATAATATCATTATTTATTATAGTCAAAAATTGGAAACAACCCAATGTCCATCAAATGAAAAATGAATACATAAAATTTCAATATACAATGAAATATTATTCAGCCATGTAATTAAATGCTAATGTGTGATATAACATGAATGAATCTTGAAAACGATATGGTAAGTGAAAGAAATAAAGGCATGGAAAACCACATGATATATAATTTCATTTATATAAAATGTCTGAATAGACAAATCCATAGGGACAGAAAATGGATTGATAATTTCCAGGGGTTAAGCCT
Source organism: Ateles fusciceps (assembly GCA_036589455.1). Classification (NCBI taxonomy): domain Eukaryota; kingdom Metazoa; phylum Chordata; class Mammalia; order Primates; family Atelidae; genus Ateles; species Ateles fusciceps. Next base: position 3,485,716 of record JAZHEH010002555.1, on the reverse strand, counting down.
AAAAGAAATTTGGAATGATTTCTGACAAGTATAGAATTACTTGATTGTTGTGAGGGAAATGTTCTGGAATTACATTGCTGTGATGACAGCACAATATTTTGAATACACTAAAACTCACTAAAGTAAATTATTAAATCATTTTTATAAAAATCACATTATCAGTTACTAATATTAACAGTAATGTTTGTAAATAATTATTTCTTATTTATTATGTTACTAGGTTATTTTATCTTGATTTTATTTCAGGTTTTGTCTTAAATTTAAAAGTGCAAAAATGAAAAGACGAAAGGAAGGAAAATTCATATCCATTAGCAGTCTTGGCCCTGCTGCTTTACATTTTCTTTGTATTTTTATTTTGAAGATTTTAAATGTATCTAGGTGTGGATTTCTTAGAGTTGACATATTTAGAGTTTGTTGAACTTCTTGGATTTCTAGAATAATATTTTTTTGTCAATTATGAGACGTTTCCAGCCATTTGTTCTTCAGATATACCCCCAGCTCATATCTCTCTCTTTCTCCTGTGACTACCATTATGCCTAAGTTGATACTTTCCATGGCTTCCCATAAGTCTCTAAAGATTTCTAATTTTTTTTGTTTTTTTCTTTCTCTTCTTCTGATTGCATAATTTCAATTAACCTATCTTTATGTTTGATGGTGTCTTCTTCCACTTGCTTACATCTGCAATTGAGCCCCTCTGATAATATTTTTTATTTTGGATATTATGCTTCTCAACTCCAGAGTTTCTATCTGATACAGTTGCCCTTTGTTATACATGGGAGATTGGTTCCAGGATCTTCTGAGTATACTAAAATCCATATATACTGTGGAAACTGTGTATACACAAAGACAGCCTTCCATATAAATGAGGTTTTGCATCCCATAAATACTGTATTTTCAATCTGCATTACGTTGAAAAAATTCACATATAAGTAGACCTGCACAGTTCAAAGTCATGTTGTTCAAGGGTAAACTTGTACATATACTCTATATTATTGTTGTTATAGACAATGATCTTATTCTTTCCTTTTGTTTTAGTTTTTTGAACATGTTTAAAATAGTTCTCTTTAGAAAGTTCAGCATCTGTACTTTGGGGAAAGTTTCTTTGGGTTACTTTATCTCGGCTTATGCTTCCGTTCTTGGCAATTCTCTCACTGTTTTCATGGATGATAAAATTTTAAGAGGTCTTTACATCACCATATTTGCTGGCATCATCTAATACTTTCTTATGCATGCAATGTGATAGAAAATATTATTCCTATTTTTACATTTAAATTTTATTTATTTAACTCTCATTTCCACAATCAGACACTGAATTTCATGTGTATAGAGATCTTGTATTTTGTGCCCAGTAATTAGCATCATGTCTAGACCCTTTTACTGATTATTTTTGTATTATCTTCACTAAAAAAATTATAGAAATGAATTGTGTAGAAAGTAAAACTTTATTATTTTCCCAGTGTTTCATCATACATATAAGTTTGAATTTGTTTAGAAATTTTAATATACATACAGACATGCATACATGTCTATGTTTGAGAAAATTTTGGATACATGAATGGATCAGTCAGTCTTATTGTATTTCAATTTCATTTTTTCTTACTCATTATTTTCTTCTCAATAGAAACCATTCACTTCTTACATTGTAAAGTTTAAGATCATTCCATGTAAACTAACATGTCAAATGTGTACATAAATATATAAACAAAATAACTCACCTTATATAATCTCTGTTTTTAATAAGGTGAGTCATGCTTACGTTGCCCTCTTACATGCTTACATTTATCAAAGTTTAGTTAATAATCATAAGACCCTTTACTTATCAGTCCATTTGTACTTTTTAATTTCAGACTATGGTCATTAATTTATGCAATCAACATATATTCAGTATTGACTATATGCCACACCCTGTGGTAGATGCTATACAAACAGGGCAACTGGGAAATGATGGCTCTGCCTTCAAAAAGCTTAATTTCTAGAGAAAGAAGGACAGAAAAACAAATATAACATGAATAAACAGTTTCAGAGAGTCATAAGTTCTTGGCAGAAATATAGACTAGGATAAAGATAAGAGAGTGATGGGAGAGAGGCTACTTTAGATAAGATAGGAAGGATCTCTCTGAGAAAGTAAACACTTGAACAGAGACCTTAATTAAGTGAAGTTTAAAGCTATGAAATATTCTTGAGCGAGTTTATACCAAGTCAGAGCTCCAAATACAGAGGAGACTATTTGATTAGATGATCCAATGTGGTTTTGGCTGTAGGCAAAATATCCAACTAAAAGGTCCTTGGAAATCCAAGATGTTTGTTATGTCTCAACCAGATAGTTCAGAGTACAATGGTTCCAGAATTGGCTTATCACCCAAAAATACCCTCATGAACTGAAGACCTTTGCATCTTTTAGAATCTGTCATTGTGGATGGATGGTGTGTCTTCCTTAGGATGCCAGCATGGTGGCGGCATCTCCAGACAAAACATAAAGGTACACCAGATCTAGCAAAGAATAGAGGCATTGCTTCCCATGACTCTTCGTTTTCAGGAAAGGAAGGCCTTTCAGACTTCCAATTGCAAATGTCCCCTTATATCCTACTGGCTAGGACTAGAACCCAGTACTTTTCCTTAGATGCGAAGGAAGTGGCTGTGATATTAAGGATCTGTATGTTTAATTATGTTTAGCCCTTTTAGTAGCAAATGGACTCTACAAGCAGCTAAGAAGTTTGTGAGCATGTGCATGTGTGTGTTTTCATGTGTGTGTATGTGCATGTGTGTGTTTGCCTGTGTGTGTGTGTGTGTGTGTGTGTGTGTAACTACTTGGTAACCAGCAACAATGTCAGTCACAATGAAATATATGCATTTATTCCTAGAGCTCTAGAAAACCTTAGAAACCACCTATAATCAACCTTAGAAATCCTACAGCCCTCATTTAACAGCTAAAAAACCAAGACTTAGATTGAATAAACAGCTTGACCGAGAAAATTAAGGACTCTTAAGTGAGAATGACTTCCACTGAACCCTGTTGTTTCCAGGAGTTAAAATTTTTTTTTAAAAGTGAGGCTATAACTTAAGAGCAAATTTCCCCCAAAGGACAAGAAAGCACTTGTTTATGTTATTCTATTATTACAACTTCCATGACTATCACAATTGTCAGCGATAATTTCTAAAGCTGATAATAGGCCGGGCAAGGTGGCTCATTCTTGTAATCCCAGCACTTTGGGAGGCCAAGGCGGGCTGATCACTTGAGGTCAGGAGTTCAAGACCAGCTTGGCCAATATGATGAAACCCTGTGCCTACTAAAAATATAAAAATTAGCTGGATGTGGTGGCACGTGCATGTAATCCCAGCTACTGAGGAGGCTGAGGCAGGAGAATCGCTTGAACCTGGGAACTGGAGGTTGCAGTGAGCTGAGATCACACCACTGCACTCCATTCTGGGCAACAGAGCAAGACTCCATCTCAAAATAAATAAATAAGTAAAATAAAATAAAACTGATAATAAATAAGTAAAATAAATAACAAGTAAAATTTTGATAATGAAAACATACGCAAGTGTTACTTTTCATCTCCCAACTGCATCTTAAAACAACTTTTTAGTATATAAGCATTCAGTAAATAATACTAAATAGAAATAATAATAATAAAATAAGTCCTGTGGAGACCCAGAGTGGAATTTTGGTAGCTTAGGTTCAAAGGGGACTAATACAAAATATTCACAGACCAACTACAAATAGTTTTATTTCATTTATATGCAATCTGATTTAAATATTAAAAATGTATACATTTAGGCCAATATTCATGTTTCAAATGTCAGGATGTCTGGAATCATATTAATCTAGCATTACTCAAATCATAAAAGCATTAATGGAAAAGTACATAAATAAGGAGCCATTAAGCCATCATTTTAGTATGGAATGAGTAGTACAATAATGGTTTTGCATGAGCTTCTGATACTCTCTCTGTTCGCCCTGGAAACTCCTCGCTGATGGAGTATTTCTGGTATGAAGGAAAATATATTACTTTCTGGTAATCAGCTGTAAGCAGTAAGGTCTTGATGAGATATTTTCACAGAGAAACTAAAGATGAAGACTGAACATTTCAGGTTAGACTTTAAGGTAAATGTTTAATCTATTTTTATTGTGGATCACAACTATAATGCATGGCTGGCTTTTTAAAATAACTCACTCTCTACAAAAACTTTTTTTCTGTAGTTACAAGCTTCTATGCTTAAAGATGAAAAACCTGTCTTAGACTCATCTTTTTTTAGGTCCTTTGCTTAACTAAACATGCAGAAAGACAGGCAAAATTAAATTTATTTCTTCATTCCACCATTTCAACATGCATCATTTTTTCAATCATACTTTTGACATTCACTCCCATCTATGTGCATCAGGATATTTTGTTCTGGGATATAGAGATTGGGGGGAGAAAATAAAACCAAAGAAAAAACAGTCCATGCCTTCAACTAGCTCATAATCACTGAAATCGATTCTTATGCTTTAATGGGCACTGGAATCATCATGGTAGCAGAGGGCAGGACAATGTCTCAGGTGAAAATTAAAGAAAGCTTCCTGGAGAAAATGATATCTGAATGTGGTAAAGCTTAGCTAAATGTGAGGCACACAGGAAGTAGGGAAGACTCCTGGTGAACAGAGGAGCAGGCATATAACAGTCTCTTGCACGTGGAAGAACATGAATGATTTCACTGGCCCATCCACTGCATCTCCCCCACACCTGTCCACACACAGAACCCCTTTAGACAACAGTTTACAGTCTACAATTGAAACTGTCATTCTAAATTACAAATTACATTGTAAATACTAGTCCATGCTGAAGGATCCAAAAATACCATCTAAGAGGGGGATTAGAGTAGAAAAAAAAAGTCCATCTGACCAAGGGCAGGATATGTAAAGTCCTCAGAAGAGGCTCTGCTCTCCAGAGCCTGCACACAGATTAAATGAAAGCTGAGCATGGGTGTGGGATCATCAGTTAAGAAACAAGCAAGTGAGGGGCTGACAGCCGGCCCTGAGTAATGAGATGCAGGCCAGTGAGAAGTTGCAGGTTGCGCCCATGCTGGCAGGCCAGGTTGCATCTTCTTTTGATGTAATGCTGCTTCTTTAAAATCTGAACTGTTTTTAAAGAACTATATTGGTGGCAAAAGGAATAGGTGGCTATTTGACACATATTTCTGGATGTTAATGTACCTAGTATAGCGCTCTACTCCAGAACAAACATACCAAGATAGGTTGCTTACTTAGTGGTACCATAACATAATTTTTGAAACCTTTCTTCCTCCAATATCACTAATGTTCCTTGTAGTCAAGATATTAGCAAGCTCTGTTATACTTCAGATGCCAACTGAGGACAACCTTTAAAAATGTTTTCCCTGTTAAAGACCTTAACGTGATTGTCTTTGTCTTTCTCTCTCATCTCTCTTCTCCCTCCATCCCTTTCTTCTTTTTCTTCCACTTTTTCCCTTCCTTCTCCTCTTTTCCTCCTTAACTCTTCCTCCTCCTTCTCCACTCCTTCTTCCTCTGTCTCTCCATAATCCTCATCTCCTCTTCCTTTTTTTTCTTCCTCCTCCCCTATTCCCCTTCTTCACTCTCCTCCTCCCCCCTCCTCTTCTCCCCATCTTCCTCTTCCTCCTTGTATTAGTCCGTTTTCATGCTGCTGATAAAGACATACCTGAGACTGGGTAATTTTTAAATAAAAAGAGGTTTAATGAACTCACAGTTCCATGTGGCTGTGGAGGCCTCACAATTACGGCAGAAGGTGAAGGCAAGTCATTGAGGCAGGCAAGAGAAAATAGGAGCAAAGTGAAAGGGGTTTCCCCCTTATAAAACCATCAGATCTCATGCAACTTATTCACTACCATGAGAATAGTATGGGGGAAACCGCCCACATGATTCGATTATCTCCCACCAGGTCACCCCCACAACACTTGAGAATTATGAGAGCAACAATTCAAGATGAGATTTGGGTGGGGTCACAGTCAAACCCTATCACACCTCTTTTTCTTCCTCCTACTGCCCCTCCTCTTCCCACTCCTCCCACTCTTCCTCTCCTCCTCTCTCTCCTTTTCTTCCAAATGGATTTGGTAGTACAGTGGTAAGTTTTCAAACAAAACAGAATTGCAATCATGAAAAGTCTTATTCAGAATATTTTGCCACCCAGGTACCTTCCACAGCCAATGAGTTGTAAGTTCCAGAAAAAGCAAAAATTGAGTGGCAAGGTAGATGAGTCTGGAAAATGACATAAAATCAAGGAATGAAGACATGATTATAGGATGAAAACAAATAATAAACAAAAATATGGAGTCTTTTCAGATTATAAAATAATATATATTTTTCACAAAGTATAGTAGCAAATTCAAGAAAGTAAATATGTATAGGTATACACTCATACTGACAACAATTCCAAATATAATTGATTGGTCCAAATCCTAATAGGTTTTCTTCTATATATAGTTTTTCATTGAATTAATGGTATGCATTAATTCAGTGCCTTGCTTTATGAATGAATTAATACAAGTAAAGCACATATCACAATTCCTAGAACATGTAAGTGCTATACAACTATTTCCTCTGACTAGAATTTATGTTGGGCCGAGCTCTGACTTTACATAAAATCACTCATTTGACCCTCACAAGAATCATTTAAAGTAGGCTCTATGATTGTTCCATTTTTGAAATGATGAAACTGAAGTGCAGAGAAATTGACTTCCCTGATAACACACCATAGACTTGTGATGGAGTCAGAACATTAAGCCATGGAGTGAGTTTCCACATGCAGAGCTCTTAACCTCTGCACTATTTTGGGAGATTGCAGCAAATAATAGAGACATCAAAGCGGTGGTTACCATTGATTTTTCCTTTCTAGTGTTCTAAACTTTTCTTTTTGTTGCAGCAGGTCAGTTTTCTCCAGGCAGCTATTATTCTACTTTGGATGCAGACTTGGTGAGACTGCCAATGTAGATGTCATTAGGTAAGAGTAGAGCGGCCATCCACAAGTTACTAAACTGTCATGGCTTCGCTCTTTCCCATCAGGTAATGTAGGGGGTTCCATCAACGGATGTGGCACGGGAGAGATTTCCTTCATAGCATGTTTTTCACTAGTGTCAGGTGACTGAGAGCTTTTATTTAACTATCACATAATAAACCCTGCAAGAGTTTCCAGGTTGTTTACAGTTTGTCAGACATTGAATATGCTTTATGTATTCGATCTGAAATAAACTTCAGAGTTCTGTAATGCAGAGTTCCTCATGCTAATTTCACAGAGGAAGAAATGGAGGCCCTTAGAGGGTAACATGCTCAAATTTGGGTTGAAAGCAAACGAAAGAGTCAAGATTTAAAGCATATATGTCTCTTGTCATTCCGTTCTGCTACCCTGCCCACCATTCGCGATATGAGAACAATTCTGCCCTGGGTATCAAAGTGGAAAAACAGCCACAAACTGTGTGATTCCTGCTGTCACCAAGTGAAAAGAGACAAGAAAGCCTACACCCATGAAAATGCAAATGGTATGAAGTATCTGGGAGTATAAATGCTAACACATCATACAAAGAGAAGATATAGAGTGAAGAGGATTGTAGAGTTGCTAAGGTTTTTCCTCTAGCTGCAAAATCTATTGCTTTTTTTAAAAATAACTGAAGAATCTTATCAGCAAACCACTTTAGCACATTAGAACGTATGTTCACCTGCTTTAATTCATCCAGCACATGGGTTCACCAAGGGTGACTCCTAGACCAGCAGCAACGGTGGCACTTAAGAACACTTCATAAATGGAAATGTTCCGACCCCACCACAGACCCATTGAGTGAAGACCTCTAGAGTGAGACTCAGATCTTGTCACATTTTCATAATTTACTACTCTTTGTCCAACCCAGTATGTAAGCTTTCAGCCCTAATTACTTCTGTGAGTCTTTGTTTTTCTCATGAGGGTTCCCATGCCTGTGTAAAAGTCTCTATATCAAATCTGTACCCTTTTATCTTGTTAAAAAATCATCTCCCCAGGTGATTCTGATGCATGTTCAAGTTTGAGAACCACTACCGCTGGTTGAATTGAGGAGACTGTGACCTTTTTCTGTAAAAAGCTAGAGATGAAATAGTTTAGTCGTCAGGAACCATGTGGTCATGTGGTCTTGTCCCAGCTACTCAGCTCTGCTGTAGTTGTGTGACAGCAGCCATGGCAAGTACATACATGAATGATCATGGCCATTTACATCAAACTTTCTTCAGGGACACTGAGATTTACATTTCAAATAAGTTTCATGTGTCACAATGTACTATTCTTCTTTTGATTTCTTTCAATTATTAATAAGTATAAGAAGCATGTTTTAGCTTTGGGGTTGTACTGAATCAGGTGGTGACTGAGTATGGCCTCATCATTTGCCAGCTTTGTTAGTGTCTAGAAACAGCATGGTCTTTTATTCCAGCAGGGTTTTTATTGCATATCTCAGCTCTGCCATGCACATATTAGCTCTGAACCTTGGAAACCTGTCTGACTGGAAACATCAAGCCTCAGTTACATCATCTATAAAATGGAGTTAATAATATTTCTCATAGGATTTTTTGAGACATATATCTTGAAACAAAACAAAAATCCTCAGACAAATTAGGTGCTCAGTACATGTGAGTCCTCTACAGCGTTTTCATAATCTTTCCTTTTGCAAGTAAAATGCTACAAACATAAAGTACGTTCTTATGGCACGACATTTGCCTAGAACGGTAATGACTCTTGAAATATGTTTTCCCTAACAAGGGATCTTAGAAGCAACTTCCTTGCAGAGGCAGCACTCCACCTTCCCTTAGCAGTCTGTGGACTGATCCAAAGTTTAGAGGACTAGATATCCATGTTAAACCCAGATGTCAGACTACGGCCTCTTTAGTGGTGACTAGGAAAATAACAGATAACTCCAATTAGAAAACAGAAGGAGTAAAGCCATTTTTCCCTTCTTTCAAACCACAACACCTCCAAGCAAACATATTTGCATTTTGGAATGTAACTGTGGATAATTTTCACACCTGCAAATAGAGTTAGGTAGGTATGAGTTGGTCACCTGTGCTGAAGGTAAAGAATTTGCACCCAGTGGAGCAGCTGCGCACACAGAAGTGCCCACTGTCTATATATTGTTTGATTGGTTACTTATTTCGCAAAGAAAAATCCTGGTGAGTTGCTAATTATAGCAAGTCTAGCCCTTGGCAAAGTTGAATATAGTGGAGTGTGTCTTCCATACTCCCATCCACACAGTATGTATGCCACCTGTTTTAAGCAACCTCTGTTGCATCCAGAGTAGAAACAAAAATGAGTTATTTGGGGCTGTTTATTCATTTTGCAGCTTGACACCATTTCTATTACTAGTTTACCGAGGGAGGTTTTGTAAATGATATACTATGCTAAGAGCAGAGGCTAATGTCAGACACTACATATTTGCTGTGTGACCTTAAACAAGTAACTTAATGATCTGACATTTTCTTCATTTTTAAAAGTAGTAAGACTAAGGCTCAGAGGAGTGAAGTGAAATGGTGCTGAAACGTGTTTGAGAAGAGGTGCAGCCAGCCTCTGGTGCTGGAGCTGGCTCCCAGGGCTCCCAGAAAACACAATTCCCAACTCCACCCTCTGTGCAGGCACACTGGAAGCTTGAAATCAGCTACGTAGGAGTACTTACATACAAACAAGCATTTTTTCAGTCAGGGCTTTTTTAAGAAAAATGATTGATTGGTTGGTTGGTTGGTTGGTTGATTGAGAACTGATTCTTAAATGCTTACTAGCACACAACTGCAGCCTTTCAAACCCATCCCAGGGAGATTCCCTACAATGTTTGTGCCTGACATTTGAGGCTTTAACCAGAAGTTACAGGGGGAGATACGTTCAGGAAAAGAGGGCTTTATTGGTATTATGGTGTTGTTGCACTTTAGGGCTCCATTTAATAATAAAGCTCAACACTTAAAGAGGATGATGATGACACAACTAAGTTGGAGACAGAGTTAACAAAGGCCACCTGTTCATAAGTTGGAGCATATATTAATTCATACACCTTGTTTGAGCAGAAGCTTGATGGTGTGGGGAAGGAGATAGGTTTATTGAGTAAAAAGGAAAATGTATTGAGAAAATCTCTAATTGGCAAGTATTCTATTAAGGTAGAATTTTAGGAAGTGGGAGAGACCTTCTCAGTGTTTTTCAGATACATTTGGTGGTCCTTGCTGGAAGGTCACAAGTGAAGATTCTGAGGACATTTTCAAAGATAAAGGCTCATGTATCTTTAGGGGAGGAGATTTTTCTAAGGAGGTCTTTTTTTGTGGTCAAACTGTCATAATGTTGCTAATGGCATTTGGCTGCCATGCAAGGAATCCTCAGAGAAAATAATCTTTTGTAACAAATGTCAGATAATTTATTAAGCTAGATAGGCTATATACTTGGATAAAAATATCTGGCAAGGTCTTCTTGGAATCATAGCAAAATTTTGTGGATTTAAGTTAACCAGACTGGATAAGAGCATGCTTTCATAAAAATCAAAATCTTACAATTATGGAAACTTTGAATCAATATTGGTGTACATTAAAATAATGTTCACTAACTTACACCCTCCATTCACTAACTCTGTACAGAAGCAGGGCAAATATTTTCACTTTGTAAATAAATTATTAATGCTTAAATAGTCATTTGATATCACTTTGCCAAATATTTAGAATAATCCAGAGCATTTAAATAGATTTTCTGAGCAGAAGATTTGTGGCTCAGTTTGAATACCTCAGTGACAGAAAGCTCACTACTTCAGGAAACAAAGTATTTTTTTTTCTACTCCAGCTCTATTGAGGCATAATTGGCAATCTTCAATGTGCATGACATGATTATATGTGTGTGTGTATATATATATGTGTGTGTGTACTTGTAATGATCACAACAATAAATTAATCAACAAATCTATCACATTTATCCTTTGTGTGTGTGTGTGTGTGTATGTGTTGGATTCTTGCAATTTACTCTCTTAGGAAATTTCAAATAAACAATATAGTATTTTTTAACCATAGTGACCAGGCTATACAGTAAATGCCAGAACTTTTTCATCTTTAAATGAAAGTTTGTAGTTTTGACTAACTTCTTCTTCTCCACATGACCCGCCCCCTGGAACTCACTATTTTTCTCTCAAAGCAAAACAGTTTGGGTGTTAAGAGAATCCTTCCTATATTTCAACGAAGATCTCCCTCTGTTGTTCTTCAATCCATTGCCTACATGTCAGCCCCCAGACCAACATAGTTTCTTTCTCATAGTCAGCCTTCAGTTTATGTAGGCAGGCAGCTATTGATTTCCTCCAGCTCCTCTGTGTGATAAGCACTCTCAGCCCTCCCAATGCCCAAATTAAAACCTGCGTTAGGAGACTTCGCAGACTTCACTCTGACCTCCAGGGCAGAGCAGTAATATGTTAACATTTCTCTGAATAAGAAGACGGAATATTACCATGTGGACTGGGCAATACTGAAGATAGTGAGAAAGATATGCTTCTGGTATCTTAAAGTTGTTAATATTAATTGTCGAGACAATGGAAATACTCGAGGTTGACATCTGTTACTCAACACTTCTACTGTAAGAAAGCATGAATACCAAGTCAGATGGCTGCCTCTGCCACAAATTTGTTTTCTTTCCCATTTTTCTGTAATGACATTAGAGAGTTCAAAATTATATGACCTGAATATCTAAAAGAGGAACTGAAATTAATTTACTCTTGTCTTTTCCCTGAATTTTAGAACATCTCATTTCCTGAAGTCACAAGTCTGACTCACTAAAACTTTGATTTACCGTATGATCCAATAATCCCACTTCTGGGCATGTATCTCAAAGAATTGAAAGCAAGGTCTTAAAGAGATATGTATACACCCATGTTCATAGAAGCATTATTATTCACTAAAAATTAAAAACCAATGAAGTGTCCATGGATGGATAGATGGACAGACAAGGTGTGATCTATTCATACAATGGAATATCATTCAGCCTTAAAAAGAAAGGAAATAAAGCTATATGCTACGACATGGGTGAACCTTGTGAACAGTATGCCAAGTGAAATAAGCTAGTCACAAAAGAAAAAATACCATACGTTTCCACTCGTATAGCATACTTAACATAGTGAAATTCATGGAAACAGAAAGTAGCATGGTGGTTGTCAGGGGCTAGGGAAGAGAAAAAAATGGAGAGTTTTTAAACAGCTGCAGAGGTTCAGTTTTTCAAGATGAAAAGAGTTCTGGAGAGGGACTGTGGTGACAGTTGCACCACAGTGTGAATGTACTGTGTCGTGTATATGTTACTACAATTTTTAAAATGTGTCAAAGACACTGTTTTTATGGGAGGAGGCTTAATGCAAATTATTTGAACATGTAGGATCCCTATCTTAGCTCCGCCTGGACTCCTCCCTCTGCATTAGCAAAGCTGCGGGTATCTGGTGCCTCTCCAGTGGCACTACTTTGTGCCTTTCCATATCTGTACCCTAATGAACTCTACTGTATGGCATGAGGGCTTCCTGGTGGCTTTGATCTCCTTTGAGCAAAGGGTTAAAATACTTACAGACCAGGTTTAAAAGTCAAACAAAAAAGTTACTTCCTGACTTTGAAACCACATGCTAGTTTTGAAGAAAAATAGTACGACCTTTATTTATTCATTATTTTATTCACTTTGACATAGATTGTTTTCCTTCAATAATTCAACCCGATAATTTATTTAAAGAATATAATTCAGATATTAAAACACTAAACCAAAAAATCCTCCAGAGTTCAAGCTATGAGCAAGTACAATTCTTTCCTTTTACAGAGAGAAATATTCTTTGAATATTTATACCCTTGTATTTTTGTTTAAAATTTATACGTATATTTTGTGTGTATTTAAATGTTAGATATTTGTCAGATTGGGAATGCTGTGTAAAGAATAGTAAATACAAATCAAGTTCTATTAATCCCCCCCAAATGTAAAATTACAAGTATTTGCTTTTATTTGTGATATATATTAAATCTAATCCCCCCAGTAAAATACTAAATGTAAATTGCTTTCCAATTTGCTAATTTTACACCAAGTTTTAAGTTAGTAAATGAAGACAATCTCTTTTTCTCTAAATAGCAAATAATATAATTAAATAAAATTAACAAAATAGCATACAAAGACACAATATATACCTTGATAAGATTTTTAAATAACATTTTGTATAATATATTCACTTTGTAATGTACTTACTGTTTATTGTTTTCCATCTATTTCATATAAATATTTTATTGCTTTGTTAGTTAATTACAGTATGCTTCATGATTTCTAAACATAGGCATTAATTAATTCTCTGTGAACTCAAACATTGTGTCTATTATTAAAGATTGCTGAGGCATTCTCTACCTTATGATAATGGCTATATTATCAAAAAATTCTTTATGAAAAAATGAAGATAATTAACTCTTTATTTACCCATATTTGACCTACTTTCCAAGTAGCAATCCTCACCAAGTACTTTGTGGTCTTTTAGGTGGTGTTCTTGAAAGTCAGCATGTTGTACTTCAAAGAGTTGCAAGTTTGTTTAGAAGGGGAGAAAATACATATTTTGGTCCTTTTTGGCCATATTGTCTGTGTTTCAGTACTAAATTCTGCCACTGTGGCATGAACGAAGCAATGAACAATACATAAATGCATGGAAGTGGCTGTGTTCCAATGAAATTTTATTTATGAAAATGGAAGTTTATATTTTATATAATTTTCATGTATCCTAAATATTATTCTTTTTATTTTTTTCAACCATAAAAAACTCTTTATTCAAAAATAGGCTAGATTGCATGATGGTATTAAGAGCAATGATAACAGTGATAAGATTTTTTGGTAGGTAGCACAATGGTCTCACTAATCAACTAGGGTCCTTTTTATGTTTACAGCCAGTGTTCTCACAAAAACTCAGAACACAAAAGCCATAAGTACTCCCATGATATTTAGTGGTCCTTAAGATCACATGACTATAAATGTCCCTAAGACATCCTATAGTCAAAAGAGGAAGATACAATGTCTTCACCTCCTTTGAGGCTCCTATTTCCTATATGACAGACATCTGATACCTGACTCATGAAAGTAAGAATCAAAATTGCATATAGATAGATAAATAATTAATTAGAGAGAGATTTAGAGAGATAGAGATATTAATGGGGAGGGAGAGCCTGAGCAAGCCTGGCATGTAAACACCTAATGATAAACACTTAATACTAGCAGTAATATAATCAATAGTTATGACCAATAATAAAATAATATGGTATTATTTTTGTATATACAGTAAGCAGGGAGCCCTGAGGAAGCAGTCCCAACTTGGAAACCATCCTTCAAGATTATTATACTAGACACTATGTAGATGGTCCAGTCAATTTATCTCTGCGAGGAGTTTCCAGAGTCGTCTATAAAAGGTTTTCTTCCTAACCAAAGAAAAAGTATAGAAATGCATGTTTTTTACAAGACCATGATCCAGGAGTAGCAGGTGGCAGAGCCGTTGGGGATGGTAGGTAAGAAGACCGTGGACCACTGTGAGTATAGGAAATCTATGACCCCTTTTGTACGTGTTTTTGAATGCAAGACTCATGGAAGTAAAACAACATCTCCTCCTGCATCTCTATAAGATTAAAGAAAACATAGATTAGAACTCTTTCACAGCCTATTTGCCAAAATGTTTCTTGTTTTCCTTGTTTCCGATAAGTGAAAACATGAGGAAGGTAAACTGATGTTAAAAGCAAGCCAAATCAGAGCAATCATCTGTAGACATTGCGATGGAGCATCAGGAGCATCTTGATAAGTTTGAACATTCTGCTTTTCATCCCAAGTGTTATCAGCAATAGGAAATCTCACAATGTCTTATTAGCAGATACAAGAAAGAAAATGGCAGCCACCATTGAGCAGCCATTAAAAAAACACCACATAAGAAAATAGTCTGTGCCTAAGAATCCCCAGAGCTCTTGAACTATTTCAGAAGTCTAGAGCCCATCTCCATTTTCAGTGAGGCAGTTTTTATTGGGAGCCAATTTTTAACACCACAATGTAGGAAAACATAAATTACAGACATGTGGAATTGTGGATGTGTAGACCAATATATTACAGAACAGAACTAAACTCAAGACAAATAATGTTATTTTTCCAAGGTTGCAGAAATAATTAGACTCAAAGCGAAGTGACAAAAAAAAAAAAAAACAAAACTGAGTGAATTGTCCTTCCCTCTTCTTTCCATTCCCAATATATTTATTATTAAAATTTTCTTTCATGTATTCTGTCTTAATTTTAGTACTGATTTTAGTACTAAAATACATTCCGTCTTAATTTTAGTACTTCGTTTTAGTACTCTCTTCTCAGTTTCTCAATTCTATTATAAACAAATGTACAGGAAAGTTGAATAAATCAGCCTAAATAAAAATAATAAGAATAAGCTTTATTTTATTTTTCACTGTTAAGAGAAAAGAAAATTAAAAAAAAAAAAAAAAACTTGGGCTACTTAAAGCAGGACTGGGAAAGAGATTAATTAACAAGGAGTCTGATAATGGCTGTTTTTCTTCTGGCATTTAAGATAAAACTGAAGGCCATAAACTTATATAATGGAAGAAGAACTCTTCCTCATGATAAACGACAATATGCTATAGAAAAGTAAAATAATGACGTTATGTTGTTGTGTTTGTTTTGTAACGCCTGGATATTTTCTGAATAGAGGAAAAAAAATCTCCAGTCTGGTAATTTCTTCATGATTATCTTTTGGCCTTCCAATGACCAAACAGAGAACTAGGACCATATGGCTCATGAGAGAAAATAACTAATGACCTTTGTAAATTGCTAATTTCCTCCTTTAAATCTAAGCAAATCAATGTTGGTATTTTTCATCTTGGAAAATAGAGCAAGCCTTCGTTTATCTCATTGGTAAACTCTATATGTACAGATTTAGGAATAATCCAGCCTACACTATAGTGAGACAGCCAGATATAAAGGGGTCCCTGGAGAAATTGAGATCAGCCTGCACATTGGGAGGAGTGTGCCCTGGGGTGGAGACTTGGGAAGTTAGCATCCTTTGCAGTCTGAGGAGCCTGGCCTCTCCTGTTCTGTGGGTAACCAGTGATTCAATCTGTGAGGCAGGAAGCCTACTTGGAGGACTCCGGCTTTGCTGAGATTCCGTTTCCCTTTTTTTAACCTTTACACCCAATAAGCCCTGTTATTCTCACCCTTCAAAGTGTCTGCAAGACTAATTTTTCATGGTTGTGTAATAAAAACCAGGCTTTTAGCTGAACCAAGAAGAGAGTCCTGCAACAACAGTATTCAATCTTTCAAAATATTTCATACTTAATCTATTTGGTCTACAATAGAGATCCCAAAACAGTCTTCAAAGTCTCATCTCTTTAGACTCAGTTTAGAGGAATGATGTTTTAAAATATTTTAGTTAATTAATTATGAAGATAGATAGTAAGTGTTTAAAGATGTACAATACAGTAATATAAGAGATATTCACATTAAAAATTTGTGAAACTAGAGTATCAAATACCACAAACGCACTTTGGAAACATTTTCTTTGCAGTAGAACTTATTATTTCAGAAATTATTATTAGAACATTATTATTTAAAACTTACACATTTTGATAATAAACATATCAAATACAATGTAAAGGAAATGTTAACTTTTATTAAACCAAAAAGGGCTCTTAACATCTATTCACCTTGTGCTTCAGTACAATTCAATGCAATTTGTGGATTGAATTATTCTTCTGAGAAAAATAGGAAAAGCATGAATCCCTTTTAAAAATGCAATTACTATTTTCTTCTAAATAGTTAAGTCATAATAGGAAAAATGTCCTGATACAATTTAAAAAACACTAGCAATACTAAGAACTAAAAATTGTGTTCTCATTGTGGTCTGTTGCGGGGGCCAAGGGAGGGACAGCAAGGGTGTAGGGAGGTCGGGGGAGGGATAACATGGGGAGAAATGCTAGATGTAGGTGATGGGGGGATGGAGGCAGCAAGCCACATTGCCATGTGTGTACCTATGCAACAATCCTGCATGATCTGTACATGTACCCCAGAAGCTAAAGTACAATTAAAAAAGAAAGAAAGAAAGAAAGAAAAAATTGACTTTAATTTAAAAGAATCTACTTATGCCAAGACTGATATGAATCAGATGTTGAAAATAACTGACAAAGAATTGAAAGAAGGCATCATAAAAGAGTTTCAACAATGATTACAAATTATGTAGAAACTCATGAAAAACATTAAATATCCACAAAGAAAGAAAAGTATAAAAAAGATTCAAATGGAAATTATTATAGAAGTGAAAATAAAACAACAAAATATTCCTAGAACAAGTACAAGACTTCAGCAAGATATCAGGATACAGGATAGAGGATTAATTTAAAAAATCTAATTTCTACATGCTAAAAATGGTCGTGCAGAAACAAAAATTTTAAAACACTGTAACATTTATAATTGGTAAAAAATGCACTACTTAGGCATACAATTAAGCATGCATAACAGAATGATAATGAAAAAAGTCAAAGAAAACTTTAAAAAAAATACCATGTTTATAGAATGAAGATTAACATAAAAAATATGTTAACTTTGCACAAATACATTTTAAACCACTTTTACCAAAATTCCAACAATAATTTTTGTAGACATAGACAAGTTTATTCTAAAACTAACATGAAAAAGCACAAATCCTAGAACAGTTCAAGCAATCTTATAAAGAATCAAGTAGGAAGAATTATTTTACCTACTATTAAAGTTTACTGTCCAGCTACAGTCATCAAGATATTGTAGAATTGAAGGAAGGAGAGACAGAGATCAATTAAATGGAAGAGAGAACCTAGAAATAAAACTGTATCTACATTTATATATATATATATATATATATGGATATACATATTCTCAGTTGATATTTGACAAAAAAGAAAAAGCAATTTGATGGAGGAAAAATGGGCTTTCAACAAATGGAACAATTAGAAATTCACAGATCACACAAAAAACCCCACTCAACCAAAACCCCAGGTAGCTCATGTACTTAAAGTTTTAGAATCTAGGGCTAGGGGAAGAGATCTTGGACTTAATACCAAAGCATATCCTTAAAATGGAATATTGGTAAATTGGAACTCATTCAAATTAAAGGGGAAAAAAAAGCAAAACATTCTCTGGCTGTGGCAAAGCCTATGTGAAGAGGCTAAAGAGATAATTCTAGACCGTACAGACTGGAAGAAAATATTTGCAAATCAAATTCCTAACAAAGCATTATTACCTATAATAAGAGCACTTAACACTACGGTAATAAAACCATTCAATTAGAAAGTGAGCAAAATATATAAACAAACTTTTCCCTGAAAAGAACTTACAAATGTCAAATAGACACAAGAAGTTGTTTAATTAGACATCAAAGCACAATGAGATATCACAGCAGACTAATTAAAATGGCTGATGTAAAATTTTAAAAACAGGACAACAGATGCTGGCAGGGATGCTTATCAACCAGGTCATTCATACAATATCAGTGAAAATGTAAAACGGTATAGCCACCCTGGAAAACTGCATGACAATTTCTCCTAAACTAAATATGTTATTATTATATGATCCAGAAATTGTACTTAAGGACATTTATCCAAGAGAAATGTAAACTCATGCTCATACAAAAACCTGTATCTGAATGTACATGAATGTTTTTTCCATAATATTCTGAAGGTGAAATAACCCATTTAATCCTGCGAGAGATGAATAAAGTGTGATACAACCTTATAATGGAATAAGAGTGATACAAATGACAGAACTATACACAAATTCTCAACCTATGTGAATCTACAGAAATTATTCTGAGGTTTGTTTAAGACAATTTTAAAAGGCTACATAACAGGTAGGTTGCAGCAGGGATTGGGGTCAGAGTGGAGGTATGTAGTTATAATACAATAATGTGAGAATCCTTGTGAAAACATATTTTTTTGTACATTGTGCAGTAGATACATTAACCTACAAACAAGATGAAAATTAAGAAAACTACACACAAACACAAATATATATGCATGCAGTGAGTACAAGGAAAACTGGGGAAATCTGAAAGAGATGGATGGATTGTACTAACATTTAGCAACCTGACTGTGATATTGTACTGTACTTTTGCATGTTACTGTCTTTTGCATTGGAAGAAGCTGCTTAAAGGGCATACAAGATCTTTCAGTGTTATTTCTAATGAGTACATGAAAATCTATAATTAACTCACTTAAAATTTCTATTTATAAAAGTATATATTCCAGAAAAAAGTAAATTCTTTTTCTCTGCAGTTCTGATGCATTTGGAAGTAAGATTAACACCTTACATTGTGTAATCAAAGGAAAAATTTTTTTAAAATGTGGTCAATATTAAAAATTAGATGATTAGAAAAATCCTACTCAAATGTATATATTTCATTGCCCAAATGAATGATAATAATAATGGTTACTTACAATAAGTAAGTAATTGTCTTATTTTTCTTTACAACAGTGAATTGGTATATGTAGCTCTACCAGTATCATCATTTTACAAATAAGAGAAAAGAAATACAGATAAAGTAGTTTCCCCGTAATAAAAACAAACCAAAAAAAAAAAAAAAAACATTAAGCTTATGTATTTAAAGTAGGATAAGTAAAAATATAATTCTCTACAACTGAAGCAGTCTCATAGCTATCATTTGAAACAGTGCCTTTCAGTATGTAATCTTGATTTAAGAAGTAATCTTGATTTAATATTGTGTCTAATTCTGCAATTCAACCATTCTCATGGGATGACTTAAACATTAGTTTTTTTGTTGTTGGTGGTGGTGGGTTGTTTAACTTCTATTTTAAGAGCAGGGTTACATGTGCAAGTTTGTTATATAGATAAACTAGTGTCATGGGGTTTGTATTTATATTACAGATCATTACATCACTCAGATATTAAACCTGGTAACTATTGGTTATTTTTCCTGATCCTTTCCCTACTCTAAGTCTCCATCCTCCAACAGACCCTGGTGTGTTATTCCTCTCTATGTGTCCATGTGTTCTCATCATTTAGCTCTCCCTTATAAGGGAGAACATGTAATGTTTGGTGTTTTTTTCTTCTTACATTAGTTTGCTAAGGATAATGTCTCCACTTCCATCCATGTCCCTGCAAAGGACATGATTTCATTCGTTTTTTTTGGCTGCATAGTATTTCATGTGGTATATGTACCATATGTATTTTATTTATCCAGTCTATCACTGATGGACATTTAGGTTGATTAGATGTCTTTGTTATTATGAATAGTCCTGCAATGAACATACACGTGCATGTGTCTTTATAATTTAATAATTTATATTTCTTTGGATATATATTGGGATTTGCTCAGGGTGGTTGGCAATATATTAAGAGAAATATTAGGGAAAGTTATAAGATCATCGTCTCAAACCTTTTGGAAGGCTGAAAGGTTTTTATTAACTTGTGGAATGGGCTGAAGGCATCCAGTTTCTACATTAAAGCATTAGGTCATAGGTCATAGGGTGAAAATTAGGGCTAACAAAAGCTTCCCCAGTTGTCTGTTTACCCCACATTCCTGTGTCTCTACTCTGTTTACTCATGTAAACTTTGTGCTGGATGGTCCTCTCAGGGAGAGGTCAAAGAGGGATTACCCGTTAATGGTGTTTGTTGTGGGCCCAGGAACCAAAACCTTTTATCATGTGTAAAACCACTATTTTAACCATGTTAATTATCCACAAGCATGTTGATTTAGAAACTCTGTTATTAAATCTATACTGAATAAATGTGAGGAGGAACAGGCAGTAGTCATTGGTTAGCTGCAATCACCCTCTGGGAGCAGCTGACGACCATCCCTAGCCCACTCAAATCACTATAGTGGGTGTGTGAGTGTATTTCATTCATCCGTCACTGAGTTGGTGTCTGTAGACAGACCTTCTCAGGTACTGATCAATGTCTCAGGTATACACCAAGTAATGAGATTGCTGGATTGAAAGGTAGTTTTGTTAAACATTAGTTTTTATCTCTCTTTAGAAAGATATGGTATAGTCTCAACATTCAATATCAATTTCAATGTAGATGATCTTGTTTTTACAGGAATTATTATAAACAAGACAATGTTAAGTTACCCAATGCATAGAATGTAAATATCTAGGCCACTAAAATACTTGCAATGTTTTATTATATCCTCTTTATGCAGAAAGCTGGACAGCTTGAAATCATATATGAATTTTCGTCTCTTCTTTCTCTGCCACATCCAGTTGCCACCTCTCAAGTTATGAGGAAAATCTAATTGGACCACAGGGGCATGGCTACTTCCCATTCCCTTTCATCCTCTTCACTTCCTCTTTACTTTTCCTCTGGTTCCTGTATACCCAAAGTGGCAGCCAGCATGAGACTGGTGCCCAGAAAATACCATCCTGAAGGACAGCTGAGGGAGGGCACAAATGAAGAGAGAGGTACAGAAGCTTAGAAGCAGGAGGAAAAAGTAGAAACCTGAGAAGAGGGCAGTAGTCACTAGGTTCTCCCCCCTAACCAAGGCAACCTGTTGGATCATTTTCCTACTATCAGTATCAAGGGCAGGTGACTAGCATTACTTGCTGTGCATTTCTTTGTCAAATTGTGGTTCAAGACAATTTATTAGCTATAGAAATCCACATCAAATACAAGCTGATAAAAATCAATAGGTGATTTTAAGAGCATTGGAATGATGTCATGAACAAATGGCACCATGACTTATACAACTTAATAAACACTTATAGTTTTCATTATCTGATTTGTTTATAGGAAAATTTGGGAAAATTATTTAACAGATTTTAAAACTGTTAATTATTTTACCATACTGATTGTTCAATTGCTTGGATGTCACCACTGGGTTTTCTTTAATGTTAAAACATTGACATAATTGTTAGGATTTGAATGTTAAGTAAGAGGAATAATTGTTTATCACCATCAACTCTATTGTCTAAGTATGACTTAAGCTCCTTGCATTATTCAGGCATTTAACAAAGGCCTAAGGGAATCAGACCAAAAATAAATACACTCTGGGCAAATTAGAGAAAAAGCTGAGGGGTGCAGTGAGGAGGGGAATGCCTGCACTGATGGTCCTGTAGGAGCAAGTGTTCAGGAAGCACTTTCTGGAGAGCAGGAAGGTGCATAAGAGGTGCCAAGGAAAATACAGAGACCAAAGGCTCACTAAACCTATTCCACAGTGTTCCTGGATAAATTTTATTTTGGCTTAGTTGTATCGTCTAAGTATTGTGTTCCTATTCAAAACTATTCCACCTATGGAAGAAAAGGTGGAAATAATAATGGGGAACATCAGTTTAGCTGGGCTTTGTGCCAGGCTTCTGTTGAGCAAGAGAGCTAATACTCCTTCAATGTAGGGAAACTGATGTTAGGCATATACATAAGCATGTGTGTGCATGTGTATATGCTTTTGTATGCACAGAAGGATAGTTAGACAGATACAGATAGATGTGTTAACATTAAAACCAAACCCCAAAGTTTCTTAAAGAGGTTTAATCTGAGCCAGTGTGAGTGACCATGGCTTGGAAAACTTAGTCTCAAGGAGTCCTGAGAAAGTACACCCAAGATGGTTGGATTATAGTTCGGTTTTTATACATTTCAGGGAGCCAAGGGTTATGGACAAAGTCATAAATTAATACATGAAGGCTACACATTGGTTTGGCCTGAAAAGGTAGGATATCTTGAAGCAGAGCTTTCAAGTTATAGGTAGATTCAGAGATTCTTTGCTTTGCAATTTGTTAAAGGAGTAAAGCTATGTCTAAAACTAAGAGTCTACAGAAAAGAACGTTTTAAATTAAGGCTGCTATGTAGCAAAATTGATGGCCTGAAGGAGTGAATTAACTCTTGCCTTGGATGGCCGAGGATCTAGTTTATAATTTGCTATGCTATTGCCCAAAGAGTCTGTTTGGTCAGTCTTACGATCTTTATTTTAACATGAACACTGGCCAGTTGTTGTGTCTAAACCCCAAAAAGAAGGAGGTAGAATGAGGCATGTCTCACCAAACTTCCCACCATGGCCAGGAACTCAGTTTTTAAGGTTTCTCTGGGATCCCCTTGGCCAAGAGGGTGTCCATTCAGTTAGTGGGGAGCTTAGAATTTTATGTTAAGTTCACAGATATATACATATAGATAGAGATATAGGTATGTGTAGATATCCTAGCAGTGATAAAGCCTGTGGAAATAAAGTAGAGTGAAGTATTGAAGTTTACATTAAGATTTAATCTGGCATACAGTGATGGGACTTGCCTGTGGGCAATTCTCACACACGGCTTTCTTACCTGCAACCATTCTATCTCTTTGTATCTCACCTGCATTATCCCCTCAACCCCTATTAGAAAAAGTACACCCCATTGTCTTATTCTCACTAAAATTTTAAGGTTATCCCTCATTTTTGGTGACACACTTAAATTAAGCGTACAAAGTATCGAATATCAGTGGCAATTTTTTGACAAAGTTACAAATTTTAAAGGCAGCGACACAAAAACAAAATTCAGAACAGTCAAGGTACTCAAAAACTCTTCATTTTGAGTGACTGAATATACAAATGGTCAGACTTGGTGTCAAAATAGAACTGTGACCCATAACCTGACACAAGCAGTCCAGGAAACGAATCTCTTATATACAGTAACCAGCCCAGAAAGCCAGTCTACTCATTTAAGTTAGACTTGCAGGAAATCAGACCAGTATCTCTAACAATCCAGGAAGCCAAACAATAACCCCTGTATCGATCAGCTCAAATAGCCACAAATGGATTAATAACTGACAGCTTCCCCCAAATTTTTCCCTGTTTCCAATGTATGACTCGATCACAAAAAGCAAAAGATGCACTCCTAACCAATCACAGGGGATGGCTGGTTTCTACTTAGCCCACCTACAGAGTCCCCAGGCGGCAGCCTCTATCAGGGCACACTGGAAGCCTTTCCTTATTTCTACTGCAAGGCTTTCTCCCTCTTCTGCCTGCCTTTGACTCTAGGAAACAGTTGGCTCTGTTTTTGATGACTAGTCTTTGCTCATTATCATTTGGTTGGTCTTCATTTTCACAATTATTTTTAACATAAAAGGACAATGTGTGTAAGTATGCAGGAAAGACATGATTATTGATGTCCAACTCCATCTATATACGAAAAATAAAAGAAAAAGGAAAACCTTAAGTATTTTCTACAAGTGTCCACAAAATAGTTTTAGGACTTCCGGTCATTTGTAGGGCTCATAGCAGTTACATTGCTAGGTATGGACAAAGCTTTGCTGCAACATCCCGTGCTCCCATGAATATGAAAGCGCTATGTAACATGGAAATCATTCCAAACTTTTACATACTTTGCTGCCTGAATGATACATGTTTTCCTATAATAAGAAATTAGGGCATATTTTCTGGCCCTTGAGAACATGACAGTGATCCCTTCCTCCTTGGGAATGTTGTCATACTTTTATCAGACCTCATATGTGAGTTACTGACCTCAATTACTGGATTTCAAAATACTTACACATTTGACTCTGAGAGTTTAACAGACACTTTGAGGGCTTAGACTGTGGCAGGCTATACTCACTGTCACAGATCTCCACTGTGCTGCACGTCATCTCTTCTGAGAAGCCACTTGTAAGAGGACTATACTTCAAGAGTCAATTAGACTCTTCTTTCCACCGAGGCCTACTTCCATCCTAACTGAGCAGCTAGACTGTTTTGGAACTCATTCCCTATCCAGTTACTGCACCTCATTTGCAGAGTGTATTCCCTGTGGGATTTGTTCATGCTATTCTCCCCCTCTTTAAGCATTATGAACTTAAGAAAAAAATTATCTTTTCATGGAAGTATGCCATATGAGTTGTAAAATCATACTTTGATCATCTTATTATAATCATGTACAACACAGGCTGTGGTTGGTATTTCCCAAGTAAGACTGTGGGTGCGGTGTCAATGCTCCCATCCCATGAGCTCCAAGATGCTTATGTATTGCCATTCATTCCCACATATTTCTTCAAAACTCAGGTATCAAGTGTTCTCTTTGGATACAGCAAGAGCTCATAACAATTGAGATGGAGAAATAAAGAAAACAAAGTTTAACTCCTGAGATGCATACATAGCTCCAGCTCTTTGGAATGGGAAGAGTTCTGAATTGAGAGTCCACAGTCTAGAATTTCAGTCCTACTGTTAAATTAACTTTTGAACTTAAATAATTTTCTGGGCTCTGTTTGGCACAGACTTCCCCCAAACTACTCAATTGCAAGCCTTGGGAAGCCACCTGTATATACCCAAAGGTCTCTGTAAGTTCAGCTTCATTCCAGTGTTCAAAAGAGTCTTTGATCATGCTGCACTTGGATGAGGTGATTTCAGAAAAGTCAGGAACACTGAATTTCAAGACAATTTAAAGACTGAAAGGGATGACAGGTTTTATTCTATGACAATATGAGAGGAGAGGGTTACAGGTAAATGGTTTAGATGACTTACATGAACTGCCATCAAGTCCAACAAGCCCTTAGAGACCAGAGTATAATGCAGGCCTTTAAGAGAAAGTAGTGTTGCAGATTCCTGAAAAGAGGAAACGCTAGGGTCTGAAGTGTTTACTTTTTGGAATGAATTAAAAAGGGTTGTAGGAAAAATATATTTCCCTTACTTAAATATAAACAGAGCTCATCTGCAGTAAGTTGTTAAAATACAGCATTCTAATTGTGCCTCTGATGCTTACTAGCTCATTGGCCTGAAAAAATTAAATGACTTTTATTGTACTTAGATGAGCAATTGTTTGATATACTAGAAAGATCAGAGAAGTTAGAAGACAGAAAATTTAGATCTAATTTGTCAGTCCAAGACTGGACATTAAAGGGCATCTTATTTAAAATCTATGCTATGTTTTGTCATTTGCAAATGAAAGGTAACATCTTCCAAAGCAGTGAGGAGTAGTGAAAATAAGAGTCAAACAAAGGCACAAAGTGCAGCACCCTCAAGGCTGGTGGGTAAGAGTAGATATGGTGACTGCCATTTAAACCGTCACCAAGGGCTGTGGCTGTTCAGGTCACTCAGGGCTCTAGACCTAATATTCCATGTTACTTCATGGGGAATATTTTGGGTTATGATGTGGAAAGAGAAATGATCTATATAGGATATGGCGAATACTTGAGCAAAAACAGATGATCTAACCTTAATCTAAGGAATAAGGAATACATAAGCTGATGTTTTACTGAATGTGGGAAGAAAAAGAAATTTACTTAAATAGGAATATGTATATCTATAAAACATCTATATCTATGTTATAAACTGTATGACATTGCTAGGATGTTAGAGAAAACTAGGGGGTTGAGAAGAACTCATAGAAGACTATCATTTTTAGGTTATTCCTTCATTCTTCAGCCAGACCTATAACTTCCCACAAAAGAAATATGTTCCTATTTTCTTAATAAAACAAAAAATATATATAAATTAATTGTCAATCTTTCAACATACTCCACTTTTTCAACAATTTTAAATTAACATTTATACGTAAAATGTCAAACTTTATGGACACTCAACAGTTTCTAGAGCAGGATTGTTCATAGACAATGGCTCCATTAGGCAGCAGGAATAAAGGGAGATAGTATCAGAAATTCATTAAAAAAATCATTGATGCTTACCCTATAAATTGCATGATTGTCTAATTGAAACACCACTATTACAAAAATAAATATATAATTGCCTCTCTTCCCATATTCAGGCTGCATTTGGTGAACTTACAGGCAGAATAGTTTGAGAATAAGGATTTAATTTTTGGCTCTACCTCTTACTTGTTGAAGAGCAAGTTGTTTGACTTTTCCATGTTTGGAATTTTATCTGTAACATGGAGAAGACATCACATCAAGGGATTTGTGTGTGTGTGTGTGTTTTAATAAACATTTTTCCTATTTCATGGAAGTAGGAACTGAGCAGTAAACGGACTTTCCAAAGTTAGATCTCATCGGCCCGTTTAGCCAACAAGTGAGCACCAATTTCACAACAGATCATGTGTGGGGAGTTGAAGTTTGAAGATGAGATCAATGCAGTCCTGCTCTTAGGGAATGCCTGGTATGCTTGTTTTATAAAGTTGAATCATCAGCCGGGCACAGTGGCTCAAGCCTGTAATCCCAGCACTTTGGGAGGCCGAGGCAGGCAGATCACGAGGTCAAGAGATGGAGAGCATCCTGGCCAACACGGTGAAACCCCGTCTCTACTAAAAATACAAAAATTAGCTGGGCGTGGTGGCATGCGCCTGTAGTCCCAGCTACTTGGGAGGCTGAGGCAGGAGAACTGCTTGAACCCGGGAGGCGGAGGTTGCAGTGAGCCGAGATTGTGCCACTGCACTCCACCCTGGCGCCTGGTGACAGAGTGAGACTCTGTCTCAAAAAAAAAAAAAAGTTGAATCATCCACAGACAGGACAAATAAATATCCTTCCTCTGTCACTTTTTATATCTGTGCCCTGGACATTCAAGTTGAGTAAATAAAGCCAATTTGGGAATAGTGTAATTTAGATCTTCTGTATATTCTCTCTCAGTTTCTAGTTTGCCTGTCCACCACAGTCTGGGATGTTCTTTGATGACTGAGCTTTTTTTAAGTACCCTTTGGTGGTGATAGTGAATGTTGGTGAAAGTGAGGGTGTTGGTGGTGCTGGTAATAATACCACTTCTGGTGGGCATAATGGGCACTGTTTTCAGCACTTCATTCATATGCTTCTTGTAACCACCGATGAAATATGTACTAACATCAACCCTGTTTTACATATGAGACACCCAAGCCAAGGTCACACAACTAGTTAATGCAAGAGTTCAAATTCAAATTCAGCAGACCAGCCTCAGAGCCCACACTAAACCAGGGTTACACAAAGTGTGGATCAGCAACAAGGAATCACCTGGGAGACTGATGGAAAGATAAATTCAAGAACCCCAATCCAATCTATGTAATAAGAAGTGTCACTGAGAATGATGCCCAGAAAACAGAAATGTGGCAAGATCACCAGGTGATTCCCAAGCATGTGAAAGCCAATAGATACCTCCCTAAACCATCACATGAACCTTCTTATCAGTTGCTAAGTCAGCTTTGATTCCAGGTCCCTGTGACTCTGGCCTTGCTCCTCCAAGTTTGACCTGCAAGCAGTATGCTCATCACCTTTTAGCAGGACACTAGGACTTGGTCTGGGCTTCAGAGCTGGCAAAGTGAGGGATGCTAATCTAACTGTGCTTCTCAAACTCAGAAACTTTTATAATGATTACTTAACATATTTTACTTGGTTGATTTTATATTTTGTGCAGAGTAAAAGAATTAATAAAATTATAAATTTGCAATGGTATTACAGATTCTCAATATGCAGTGATTATTATTTGTAATTTAGTTTAAGAAGAGAGAGAAGGCATAACACGAAAACATCCTCTCCTTCATTATTCTGAAACTGTTCCAAGAGTTCCTCTTCATGTTTGGTTCCCTTCCGGTAAACCCTGCAATAACAGACTCATTGACAGTTGTGCTCATGTGACATTTAAACATGTGCTGCCTTAGGTTTATTTTTATGTGGACTTTGCTGTGCTAGATTGTAATTCCTTTGAGAGCTCTTTAAGAATTAAAACAGTAGCTTCACAATGGTTTGCATGAGTAGATATAAATAATAAATGAGAAAAAGTTATGAAAACATGCCTTATGCTAGGCATTAAAATGATGCTTTTGTAATACTCCCTTCTCTATTTCCATGATGAGAGAATGAATGAATGAATGAATCAGACAGAAGGAAACTGACTATAGGCCACTGAGTGGCAGTAAACTAGAAAGGTCTATGGGAAGCTGAACTCTTTCTTTCTCATAAATGAACAGAGCCTATTAAATATGACAAAGCCATTTCAAATCCATTTATAAAACTCCTAAGAGGGTGAAGTTGTGGCACATCTATTTTCATGTCTAATATGGGGCATGTTTTCTCAACAGTGGTCTAATAACTCAACATGTGATGTTAGCAATTTTTATTCTCAGTGTAGCAGAAAACATTACTGTGAAACCCCAAGGAAACATGAGGTTCTTAGCTGAGTGGAAGTATTTTGGAGAATGCTTCTGACAATAGTTTATGTCTCTTGTTATTTAACTGAGCATTATTAGAATGTGTAGAGTTGATTGCTTAATATAATTTCAGAAATTAACTATTCTATCAAGAGCTAAGAAACAGAATAATACCCATACTACTGAAAAAATGCATTATATTATATGCACGTTTGATATAAAAGTCACAATATATGTAGTTATTTATAACTAGAATTACTAGATGTCAAAAGCAGAAGAACATATAGGAAGGAGTCAGTGTTATTCTATTGTATTTCGGATTAGGCAAACCAGATTAAAGAGCTGATTGACCGAGACCAGCAATTCGTTCATGGTTTGATCAGTCCCCTACTCTATCATAAAGATGGGATACAGAGAAGAATTAGATGAATTTTCTTAAATGGAAATCACTATCAAGCTCTGATTTGGAGATGCAAATTTCTGAGTCATAGGCATTTCAATGACCTTTAAAGTAATAACACTATTCTATTGCTGCTGGTGGTGGTAGTGTTTGTTGTTGAAAAATTCTACTTATGAACTTGAGTCCATATATGAATTAAATCCATACATAGAATTTTAAGAAAAATGAAAATTCTATGACCGCTTTTTAATAAAACTTATTATGTTCATAAACATATAAAACATACCTAGGACAGTAAAAACCGTGTTTAGGAAGCTATAGCAACAGGAATACAGAGGTTGCTTAGAAACACCTGAGGATGGAGCTCAGTTCCTGCATCCTGGGTGGGTGGATGAGCCCTGTGATGGGGGAGGTGACTGACTGTGTGGCTCATTGGCTGGCTGCTTTCTGAGCAAGCTGCATCAACTTTCCCATTTCCACTTTGGCTAAGAGTTTGTAAGTCTGGCTTTTCCACTCTCCCATCAGAGCCATAGATGTGGTGGCATCGTTTGATGTGATTTCATTCACAGGGTAAAATGAGAGTAGAATCAAGGACAACATCTAAACATATGTCAGTATCTAAGGAGTGGAAAGCAAGAGCCTCAAGGAAATATAAATTTTCTGATTATCAGTCCTTTCCTGTCTTTACTATATCATGCTAGCCGAAGTATGTGAGGAATTGTAATCTGTATTTATGCACTAGTTTATACTTTCATAGTTGCATAAATAATTTATTTATGTTAATTACCTAGAACCACATATTTGATGTGCCCTGCACTATATTGCACAATTCTTCAAGTCTTCAGTAAATGCTTGATGTTTGGTTTATTTTAACATTTTCCCCTTTACATGAACAGTTAGCAAAAAGTCTTATTAAAAAGGTCAAGTTAGTTACCATAGTTAAACTTTGAATTCTTGGAAGAATTGCAGCCTGTTGGAATATCTTAACGACTTTCAGAAAAGTTCCTTTACTTCAAGCCTCCTGTAACTGACATATCAGCAACAGAATATACATAATCTTTATAATTTACCCAATTATAAATCTCTGAAGATGGACAGAGGCAAGGCTCAATCATCCCAATTAACTAGTAAAGATATGCTGATAATTTTAATCTTTTGAGGAAAATAAATCTGCCATCGTTCAACACATGTATCTAGCTATACAGCTATTATTTCACATTTCATTCAAGAATGAATTAAGTCTATCAGGGCTGAGGAGACAGTGCTTGAAAAGTCATTTAATATATAAAGGTCACTAGCTTCTAACATGAAGTGTGAAAATTAACTTGTAACTCTAATCTCTGGTAACTCAAGATGGATTAAATAGATATTAAGCCGAAAATAGGAAAGTTGCCTCTTTTAAAGTCAACTTTTCTTCATATTACTTGAATATACTTAATAAAGTTATCCTTTATTTTTACATAATTCATAAAATTACTTATTATTTTCTTAAAAAAAAACAGAAAGATCCAAAATTTTCAGATCAAGGAATCTGATTTTAGATTAATCTAAGCTCTAGTACAGGTTATGACCCATGACATTAAATCTCTATATCCATGATTTATATTTTCTATATATTGACTCACCTATGCAATGTAAAAGGCTAATAGCATCTAACATTAGGGACTTCTGTAAAGATTAGGGATTGTGAATACTGAGTATTATAGAAATTGGCACATGATAAGAAGATGACAAATGGATACTGCTGTTGTAGTTTTCATTCCTCTATTTTTATTCCCTTTATTAAACATTTATCAATTAGCCATATTTGTGGACAGCAATGATTGAAGAAGTGAAATATGGGTACAGATTTTCGGACTTGTTATTATTGGAACTACAAAAATAAACTGTTCAATTTAGACTGTGATGGATACTGACCTTGTCAGCATGATTTTTCTTTTTTCAGACTTTGCAAAGTACAGTGGTCACTTGTCTCCTACCACAATGGTTAAGAGCACAGCTTTTCTGCCAGAGAGACATAGATCTGGCCCAGCTCTCTTGTCTACTTGTGTGGTAGAGTACATTTGCCAAACAAATCACTATAACAAAAAACTGGGGAAATCTGAATAGATGAGTGTATTGCATTCATGTTGATATCATAGTTGTGACATTGTTTTGAAGATGACACCATTGGGGGAAACTGGATAAAGGACTCCTTTATGTTATTTCTTACAACTGCAGAAAGTTTATAATTATTTCAAGAAAAATCCAATGAAAAATGTCTAAACCACTATTTCTGGACCTATAGGTTCTTCCAGAAACTTATCACTCCTCACCAGGAAGCAGAATCTATTTTCTCTCTCCTGGAACCAGCTTCATAGTTGACATTTAGGAATCCTCAAGAAAAGCAGTACTCCTCTTTACATATAATAATACCTACAAAAGTACCTGGCTTTTACTAGATGTATGTGCCAGAAGCAGCTCTAAGTACTTTGTAGGCATAGACTTGTGTTTAATTTGAACAACACTATGAGACATGTAAATAATACTAGTATCTCCAATTAACTTTAGGTAGCTGAGATCTAGAGAGTTTACATGTTTGCCTAAGGTCCTATAGCTATAGATTTTTCTTTCCTTCTTCAAAGTGGATATTTTATCATTTCCTGAATGTATCTGGGTAGGGTTATATCCTTCTCCCCCTCAAGACTATCGAATGAGCCGTGCTTGAGGAGTTCCATTTTCAAAGACTCATCAATCCAGGTTTTGTGTAGTGATTTCATCCTCAATTTATCTTTGCAAGACTTTTGATATGGGGAGTTAAAGAACTTTAACTATACAAATATCACTTGCTATGTCTCAATGAGTTTCTCAATAGCCATGCATAAACACCCAATAACGTGTGCTCTATGTATCATCACTTAAATTAAGAAGAAGTTGATGAGGGTGGCATATGAGACATATGCACTGTTCCAGTTTCACAGAGAAAAAGTAACTGAGATTTGCAACCAAGAGATGTCTTTTGAACCAAATTATCTTGCTTTGATGCACAGCTCTGCCACTTTCTAGCCCTGTGACCTATTTAATTCTCCATCTTTGTATATAAAGTTTCAGTACAGATCCTGGATGCACAGCTGACACTAGCAAAGTCATCTATTACTACTATTATTGTAAATTTAATTAAGACTCAGTGTCGTCTCTCACTCAGTTTACTGTCAAGCAGGAAAAAGTCAAGTTTACACAAGGCCATAGTCATGCACGGCCCTGATCCTCATGTAAGAAGGACTTATTGCCCAGCAGCATTCAGTATAAGCCCAGACAACCTCCTGCTAACAGATCCTTTAGGGTCTGCTTCAGCTGCGGAGTCCCTTCTTAGGACAGCCAGCATCCAGAAACTGACAGAGGCAGGTATCAGGCCTGCTACTTAAGACCAATGCAAGACAACTCTGAAGAGGCAATACTCCCGAGCCCCAACTCTTCCTTGGGTGAGCATCATAATATGACAACTTCTGTCCAACCCTGCTGCCACTCCATTTCTTAAGACCGTCTGTTTAAATACTTATTTGATAATGAGGTCCTGCTGTTGCAATCTGGCCACATATACTCTTCGTAAATTATTTTAAAGAATAAAATAGAACATAGATTCCCAAGAATACACAAACCCACACACATACACATATGGCATTTAGGCACATTGTAATTAAAAAGAAAATGACAAGGAAACAATCATGTGCTCACCACCTTCAAGAATGTTTCATAAACTCCTGAAATCTGCTGTGTATCTGTAACTTTCAGAGCCCCTTGCTTGCTCCCTCAAATTGTCTTCGACCTTTTGTTAATTAGCCCTCCATGTTACTATTTAAATTTTCCTCTTTTTAATGGATAATCCTGTATATATTATTGTAAAACTTGCTTTTTTCTCACTCAACATTATGTACCTGGATTTATCTATGTTGCCGTATGTAGTTTAGTAAATTCTTTTTCCCTACTGTATAGAGTTATATACATACCACAAATTATTTATACATTCTAATGCTGATGACACTTTGGATAACCTTTTGAAAAAAATTATGAACAGTGCTACTATGAATATATCTACATATACCTCCTAGTATATAAATACAAGACTTTCTCTAAGATATGCAAAAGTAGTGAAATGCTGCATACTTGTTTAACAAGATAATACAAAACTATTTTTATAATCAAGTTTGATTTTACTCTGTGGGAGTCCTTTGTGTATGCATTTCTAGAATTTTTCTGCAAAGCAGGCTAGCTTTCGTTAGTAACTAAACCTATCCTCTGGCCAATTCTGCAGCCCCCAGTCCTAAGTCTGGGAATTTCAGACTGTTAACTTTACTGGTTACTGGTCCAAGGATAAATATTTTCACAATTGTGCCTCTCAGAGCTTAACCCCAAGACAAAATCATTCCCTGCTGCTTGCTTGCTAATCCAGAAAATATATATATATATCTAATATAAATATTAGATGATTATATATATATATTTATATATATAATTATAGATATATATCTAATATATCTAATATATATATATCTAATATAAATCCAAATATATATATATATCTCTCTCTCCTCTAATACAAGCATACTTGTGGACATAAATGTAAAAGTCCTAAACAGCCAACATCTGATTATGGTGGATTTGTGACTAGAGACTCTAAAAAAAATATCCTGCCTCACAACAACCAAACCCAGATATCACATACTTGTAAGAAACAACTGGACTCATGTAAATTAGGAGAGTTCTATAGTGACCATCCAAAGCAAAAACAAACAAGCAAACAGGCAAATGAAAGTTGACCCTGCGGGCATATGACAATTGGGGATTATGGCTGCCCATAGCAAAGGTGCTAGATCTTAGGTGACTGGAGCCAAGATGGGGATACCCAGCATCCAGTTGTGAATATCAGAAGACCAGATCACATATGCTGAGAGTATGTTATTAGAAGCCGATATGTTATTAGAAGCTTAAATGTTGTTTTTGGTTTTACAATTTCCCATCTCTTTACTAATAGAAAGTTTTCCAATCCTTTTAGATCTTGTGGAGCTCATGGATACTGAATCCTTACCCAACCTGTCACTAGTCTTTATATTCAGTGCCTGTATGTTTACTGCATATGGGCACATCAGGGAGCTTCAGTAGCTTTTCTTTAAGAGAACATTCTCTAACCACAGGTATAATTTTTACTCATTGTTTTCTCACTTTGATAATATATGCCTGAATACCAGTATTTTTGCAGTATATCAGTTACTTTAAATAATTTACATTATTATGATTACTGATTATAATAAGTAGATTTCTTACAGTATGAATTTAATGACACTGAAGATGTATCTACTTATTGCTTGTTCATTGAATGGTTTAGTCAGCACTGTACTAGAAAAAAATTCAAATAAAATATATACAGTATTATACAGAACTAGGTTTAAATATCAGCCTTTCATTCACAAGATGGGCCAAGTTTTATATTATTCATCAATAAAATATTGAACACTTTTATTTGGTTTGCAATTATTTTGTTTAGATAATTATAAATAATTTTAACATTTATTCAG
Organism: Ateles fusciceps; assembly: GCA_036589455.1. Taxonomy (NCBI): domain Eukaryota; kingdom Metazoa; phylum Chordata; class Mammalia; order Primates; family Atelidae; genus Ateles; species Ateles fusciceps. The sequence continues at coordinate 3,450,786 of JAZHEH010002555.1, read as the reverse complement.
CTTCATACAGAATCCTGGCCTTCCAAATGCACTGCTGTTTATGTAATAAATGCAAAAGTAGGATATTAATAAATGTTTCCTTTCATTTCAATAAATCCTCAGACTTTTTCTCTTCCTTTGTTGTTCCTTGATTTTACATCCTCACTGGTTGTCTGAAACCTTTACATTCTACAGTGGCAACTAGAGACAGGGAAAGTAATTCAATGGCATACTGAGAGCTGAGTTCCTGTGAATGGCAAGGAGTAAAGGAGGGCTCAGGTACAGAACAAACTTGTTCAGTTTGGAAGATTCATTTATAACCCATACTTTTAGCAGATTAAAATTGTGTGCTCCTGCCTTTTAAAGTAAATCTATACTATTAAATTTAGTTACTAGCCCTTAAAAATATGCATGAAAAAAGGAAAATAGATTTTATTTAATGTCTCAGTATCGGTTTGCTTTACAAAAGTGAAAAAATATTTTTAAAATATTTTAAATCTATTTTCACCACCAAATCCTGGAGATAAAAACAAATCCATTTGTTTCTACCAATATTAAGTAATAAACACATATGAATACAGATTCTTTAGCTTGGTTTTAAACTAGTAATAAATAAGCATAAGCTTAAACTGGCAATAAATAAAGACAAGCAGGTGACTCAGGAAATATTCTGATATTACCTCCAGTAATCCTTGTGTTATAAACACATTATCTACTGATTGATAAATAGTGGGTCATATCCTTCCTGTGTTAGTTGTCTGCACTTCCTCCATATGACTTCAGAAGAATTGAGTTAGACAAAGTGCAGATTTTTTTCAGCTGTAGCTCACAGGAAGAGTTTCTGTTCCTTCCCTGAATTCTTAGATAATGGAGCAAATTAACCAGCAATATGATGCATAATTGTCCAAATACTAAAAAAAAAAAAAGTAAGTTGGACAAATTCTTATTCAAAGGTCAATGAAAATATGTAATATTAGCTCATTTATAAATAAGAGCTGCTTGACTCAAAGTTGCTCAAAAAAGTGCATTAAGTTTATCCTTTCAGTGTCGAGTATAAAATTCCACTGGTGCAGCTCATCCTGATAACATGCTTGGTCCCATCTTGGTATGTATTTCAGCCCACAGGACTCAGGAAAGCTAACTGAGGGGCATAGTATTAAATAGCAATGGTTGAACTCTAACATATATTTAGAACTGACTGTCAACAATTGTTTAAAAATTTATTATACACACCTAATCTTCATAATTCATACAAGGTATGGATGCTTTTTCATATTGGAAGAAAATTCTAGTTTTAGAAGTTAATTTATGGAACATCAAATAGGCAGTTAAGAATAGAGGTACGAGTTACCCCCAGGCCTATATGATTACCAAGTCCATTATGTTCTTCATGCCAACACTGCATATTCACTGTGGTCTTTTCACCATTTTTTTCCAATGCCTAGTAACCATATTTTAGGAGTTCTAAGAGAAATATTGTGTGTGTGATTGTGTGTGTGTTTATTGAAGATCATGAAGAAAATGTAAGAAAATGGTAGCTAAGTTCCAAAAAAGGTGTAAAAGAAAGGAACTTAAGAGAGATTTGAGTATAAGTTATATTTATACATCTACCTGACTTTCCTTGTTGAGGAAACTTGCAAAAATTTTCTTCTTCCGTGCCTCAGTTCATTTATCATGCAGAATAAATAATTAGCAATCTCTGTCCTACATTCCCCACGGGATTTCAGATCAAATAAATAAAATCAGAGTCTATGTGTTAGACTCAGCAAATGTGAAATCACCAGCAAGGTTAAATAATGAACCCAGGACAGCAGCAATGTGCCATCTGGTTATGTTGGATTATGAAGCCATTCATGTTATTCAATCATTCAGTTCTTTCAATCGACACTTTTGTTCTCAGTGCCAGCCAAAATCATACAGGATCCTGCCCTCACGCAAGTTACAACTCAATGCTCTCCAAGACATTATTTAAGTAATTGTATATCTACATGAAAAATAAAAGTAGAAATAAGTTCTATAAGAGGTGAGATACCTCTTTATTATAATAGTCTAAGGGGTATGAATAAAGCCCTTTCAGAGAAAGTGGGGGATGAAGCTAAGATGTTCAGAATTAATTCGCTGAATGAGGGGGAGATGGGAGGAGTTCTCTGTGGAAGGCTGCGCTGTGGTAAAATAAAACATGGTAATTCTAAGAATTCTATTAAAGGACCAGGAGTGCTCAAGTGTATATGAATGTGTGTGTGTGTGTGTGTGTGTGTGTGTGTGTGTGGCGTGTATGTGTTTTAGGGCAAGAGGAAGATGGTGTGGTAGGCAGAGGGGTGTGTGTGTGTGTATGTGTGTGTGGTATGCATGTGTTTTAGGGCAAGGGGAAGATGGAGTGGTAGGTAGAAGCTAGATTATGCAGGGCTTGGTCTGCCATTGTAAGTATTTGGAAATTTTCATAACATTGCTTTATGACTGACAAGGCTGTAACATTTCCATTTGAAAACATCTATCTGGCTCTAGTATAGAGAATAAATTGGAGTTCGGGAGGAACAAAATTAGAGATTGACCATCAGCTAAATTGGTCAACTGTCTAACTGGAAGCTCTACTTCATCCAAAACACACTGTTATTACAGTAGTGTTGCAATTACAAAAGAAGGACTGCTGTATTCTTAGTTATGGATTCAATATCTGTAGAATAAGCTTTTTTGATTTCACTGTGTTTATGGTACTTTTAAATGCTTCTTCAGAAAAAAGGAGTAATGTTTTTTCATCACTATTTTGTCCTAGAATAGTCCTAAAAGGATTTTAAGGTTTTGGTTTCAGAAAATTTATTTCTAACGTTTTTCACCTTTGCTCTTGTGAATAACAGAAGTAGACACAAAGTTCAATTGTCCCCCATGTGTCTAATCCTAGATCTCTGGGAAGGGCATTTCATGGCAGGCAATACGGCTCATTGAAATCTCCAATTCTGCTTTTCAGCTTTTCTTTCTTTTACCTCAACATGCCTCTGTTGTCTAATACATAATGACTGAAAAATGTCTGTGCCTCTGTGTAAACATATTTTGGCACTTAAGGAAGATTTGAGAGTACATGTTCATTCCAAATTTTAAGACATTCCAGATGTTTTCCTTTAGTGCAGCGGTCCCCAACCTTTTTGGCACCAGGAACTGATTTCATGGAAGACAATTTTTCCACAGACCATGGTGGGGGATGGTTTGAGGGGGTGAATCAAGTACATTGTATTTATTATGCACTTTATTTCTATTATTATTACATTATAACATATAATAAAATAAATTACACAATTCATCACAATGTAGAATCAGTGGGATCCCTGAGCTTGTTTTCTTGCAACTAAAGGGTCTCATCTGGGGGTGATGGGAGACAGGGACAGATGTCAGGCATTAGATTCTCACAAGGGGCATGCAACCTAGATCCCTCGAATGCAGAGTTCACAATAGGGTTCACACTTCTATAGGAATCTAATTCCGCCACTGATCTGACAATAGACAGAGCTCAGGCAGTAATACAAGTGACAGGGAGCAGCTATAAATACAGATGAAACTTTGCCGCTCACCCACTGCTCACCTCCTGCTGTGTGGCCCAGTTCCTAACAGGCCACGAACTGGTACTGGTTCATGGCCCAGGGGTTGCAGACCCCTGCTGTAGTGAATAGACAGCATAAGTGAATCTGCTCAAGGGAAAGAGACTTGCAGAACATGAAGACTGAGAACATACGTGTTAGAGATGGGACAGGGGAAAGAATCTTTGGAGACTAGGTACCACAGCTACCTTCTTTATCTGGCAGGGAACATCCATTTCCAGCATCTCATTTCCAGCTACCTTTTCCCTCATGCATGCCCTGTTCTGTTCCACTGAGACCATGTTGAGGTTCTGTCAGTGGAGTTCAACTCTTTGTATACAGTGACTGAAGCCTGAACTATCTAGAATCACCATAGTCTACCAAAGTTATAGCCTTTGAGTAGACATTCACCAGCCACATTAGCTTAACCAAATTGGGTGCTTCATGGAAACAGATTTTGCAGCCCAGTTGCCCACATAATTCCATTTGGATTGCAAACCGAGAAGCATCTGTCACATTTATTGTTTAGATTTAGTTTCCTACAGTACCTAGCACAGTTATAGACATATTAGAGCCATGTCACATACTAGTATATGAATATATAAAATAAATACACTTTTGCTAAATAAATAATTTAAAGAAATAAACTGATACATGAAGCAGAAGAGCTGAGAACTCAAAACACATTTAGTAATCATAAGAAAGATAGGTTGTCTATCATGCTTAAAGAAAACTGAGGTGACCTTTTGCCTCATTTTAAAAAGTTCCTCTGTTTCTTCTGTGTCATTCATTGATGGTAAGTGCACAGGCACATTAAAAGCTAGAAAATTAAATCAAGCAGTGGTTTGTCTGCCAAGTGTGGAAAGTATTGTTTGGTCGACTTGATTCACAAAATTGAGTAGTTCAAGAGTTGGTAACTTTCTCTTAAAAGGCCAGATGGTATTATTTTAGGCTTTGAGGGCCATATTTTCTTTGTCACAACTACCCAATGCTCCCATTGTGGTGTGAAAACAGTCATAGACAATATGCAAATGAATATGGCTGTGTTTCAGTAAAATTTTAGTTTACAACAACAGGCTACTCTCACAGTGGCCATAGCTGACCTTTCAACTGTTTCAGTTGTAACAAAATCAACCCATATAATGTTTAATTAGTGTTTGTGTTATATAAAAAGCAAAACACACATTTTAGCTATAAAAGCATATTTTAAAATACTATATAGACTTGACTAAATGCCAGTTGTAAAGGGTCCATGCTAGGGTTTGAATCCTAGTGGGAGGATGATAAGGAATCCTACCTCAGATAGATAGGAGGTAGAGAAATCCAAGTGCTTGCAAGTGCTTTGAGTCCACCTAAGGAAAAAGCATTTAAAATATCAAGTCCAGTCGTTAAAGTCAAAGCCACAAACCACCAAATGTCTTGAGATGGGTATATAGTCAAACAAATAGCAAGAGGGGAGCTGGTCAGGGTGAAAAGAGATAGGTGTAGATCTCCTGGCATGCTCAACTCTCAGCTCCCCCATCCTCCATCTTTTCCTGTGGTCACAAATATGGTACAGGTTTTGGGAAGACAATTGGAAAAAAAGAACAGGTTTATCAGATGAAAGATTTATGTGTACTTTCTGATTCCTCAATCTTTGCTAGTTCACCTTGCAGCATATACCACAGAAGTTTTCCAGGATGCAATGTCTACCATCAAGATGCTTGAAGTCTGCTTTGTAAGATATCTCTAATAAATATGAACTAGTCAAACACATAGTACGTTATCTTGGATGATCCAGAACGATGCTCTACACAGTGTTTCTCAAATGGTAAAGCACATACAAATTACCTGGGAATCTTGTTCCAATGCAGATTATGAACAGATCAGACTGGGGTGGGGCCTGAAATGCTGCATCTTTATCAAGCTTTCATGTGATGATGATTCTCTTGGTGCATGAACTACACATGAGTTTCAAGTCTCTGTGCAATTTTAGAAGACATCGGCAAGGGCTGTGTGGTCAAGAATTCTGGACTAAGTGAGAATGGAGCTATGCCAGGAAACAGGGATTCGTATCCAAATGCCTTACAACAGACATGTGGTATAAATGAGTGTATCAGGATAGATGCAAGGTGATAGGAAGTGATCGGACGCTGAGCTGAATCTGGTATACACTGTTGATCAGTTAGGTGTTCAGGTAATCAATTAGAAGAAGGAGCCAAAAAACTAAAAGTAACAATGAGAGGTTACTCACCTATTCAACAGTGAAAGCAAAAGGAAAAACAGAAGTACAGGTCCCTCAGTGTTTCATTTTTCTCCATGGAAGGACACTGGGTAAGGGCCAGGTGGATCAGCAGAGATAAGAGGAATAATTTCACCGCCAAAGAGCAAGAGTCTCCTGCCTCTTTACAGACACACAAGCAGCGGGTAGAGAGAAGAGGAAGGACTAAGAAGGGAAAGGTACTAAGTCACAATAGGAAAAGTGTCTCAGCTGAGGCCCCCATAATAAGGAGGACTTCACATGAAGGTGCCTGGGCTAGGAATGCAGATATGCATGTACGGATGACCAGCCTTGGAGCTGCTGAGCCTGAGTTCTGGAATATAATTTCTGGCAGGAAGCTATAAAGAATCATCTACAAATTCTGGTGTGAGGAGAGCAGATTCTCCCCGTGAGGCTCTCCTGATGAAGCCTTGTAATTTGCCTATGGTTGAGACTGAAAAATCACACATGGGTTTTTGCCTGGGGCAGAACTCCTCACCTATGTCACACCTCCAAGTAGCAGCACTGTTCAATTTCACCAGTCGTTACCAGGAAGGAATTAGATCTTCCATTTTTTCAAGAGATGCCAAGAAGTTACGTTTATTTGTGAAATTCTTTGATTCAAAGAATTTTGAATTCAAACATTGACAATTATTTCTTAAGAAGATTGGTCTTATTTTCTAATACTTTGAACTCAAAACATGTTTTTCGTTATCCTGATTCAGCCTAAGGGCCACCAGTTTGCAACCTCTACTTGAAAGGAGAGTAGGACTTGGCTGGCAGACGGAATTAGGAAGAGATCATAGAGTGAGAAAGAAAAAAATGTCCATCCTTTGGGATGAGCTATTTGTAGCAAGAAAACAGGACAATTCCTTTTTATTTATTTTATCTCCTAATTGATTCCATATCATGAGCATCTGGACCTTCTCAAAGCTACCATGTTTTTCACAGTTGAGTAGGAGATTTGTCCTCAGGCACAAAATTTCTGGCCTAGTTCTTGTTAAATTGTCACAGGTTTCATAGTCATAATTCATCACACTGAAGCACCCATGGAAACGATTGTCCACAGCATGAACTCAGAGATCCAAAGTAAAAATGTTTTTCTCTGCCATAATAAACATCTCCTTGTGGAGCTGAAGATTAAAGAGAGACATTTATTTTACTGGGCTATTGACTTTACTATGGGGTACCTGAAATTCCCAGGGTGACTCACAAAGGAAGTGACAGTGATATGTTTGTGTCCTTCTAAATATGTACCATTGTGAGTGTCAAGCTGCAGAGATAAATCTTTCTGAGGAATAATAGGAGACTTTCTGCTCTGGAAATGAATGGGCCCTGGATGGCTATTTCCCAGGCTCCAAATATAAGGGCAGTTTTTGTCTACCCATTCCTTCTCCGGCATACAGATGCGCCAATGTCTCTGCTGTACTGCTGTTCCTTGCTTTCCTCCCGCAGTCCCACTGACCACCCGAACTCAGGCTTATCACCGCATTCAGCAATCATAGCATTCGCTTTCAAATTGGTCTCTGTCTCTAATGTCTCCCAATTCGAATTAATTTCGCACGTTATTTGTGGCAAGCATGGAAGCTTTAGGACTATAGAGACAATGTCTGTAGCCTCTGTGAGCACAGAAACAAAGATTTTAATAATGACAGAACAGAAAAATTATTGACAAATGTTATAGTAGTGCTTTTTGTAAGATAGTTGTTCGGAGTAGAGCAAAGAAGGAAGTAATCAGCTCTTAGTGGGAGGTAGTGTAGCAAGAAAAGAGGCATCAGAGCACCTCTGCTTGCATTGGATAAGTAGAATTGCACCAAATAGGCAGGATAGGAGACAGAGGGTATTCTATGCAGATGAAGGGGTAAGTGCAGAGCACTGAGGCAGAAAGACTACAGCATGCTTTACAACCACAAATACACCATGAAATACTATGCAGCCACACACACCAAAAAAAAAAAAAAAAAAAAAAACGATGAGTTTGTGTCCTTTGTAGGGACATGGATGAATCTGGAAACCATCATTCTCAGCAGCAGACTGACACAACAACAGAAAACCAAACACCGCGTGTTCTCACTCATAGGCAGGTGTTGAACAATGAAAACACATGGGCACAGAGAGGGGGAACATCACACACTGGGGACTGTTGGGGCTTGGGGGACTAGGGAGGAACAAGGGGGCAGGGAGGTTGGGGAGGGAGTAACACTGGGAGAAATGCCTGATGTAGGTGATGGGGGGGATGGAGACAGCAAACCACCATGGCATGTGTGTACCTATGCAACAATACTGCAAGATCTGCCCATGTACTCCAGAAATTAAAGTACAATTAAAAAAAAAAAACACTTAGGGTATGAGAGGGTGTGTGTGTCTGTGTGTGTGTGTGTGTGTGTGTGTGTGTGTGTGTGTGTGTGTATGAGACAGACAGAAACGGAGGTGCCGGAGAACCAATTCATGGCAGTCTCTGCCGGCCATGTGAGAAAGTTTGAATTAGATCCTGAAAAGTTTGGTAAGCTATAGAGATTATAAGTACCAAGATGGGCAAAGTTATTAATTAAATTATTAGTCCTCTTTTCTTTATTTTTCTTAATGCACTGGATAGTATGCTGAAGACAGCCACTAAGGAAGTATAACGTCCAAGAAGAAATGTCCCAAATATCAACCACACAGACCAACAACTGCTCTTGGCCTTGGGAATACAAAAAAGACAGTATGGCAAAATTGACAAGACAGACAGGAAATAGATGAGCAATGCTGTGTGAGGGATACAGTGATCGAAATGTCAGCATCTAATAGAGGCTCACAGGAAGGTGTTGTCAAGTCTATCTTGTCTGGGCATAGAGAACTAGAGTGGATTCTTAGGAGTACAATTTTTTTGTTAACTAAAAAATTAAGCAATTTTCTTACATGATGTACACCTCATTTTTTATGACAATGGTCTATTATCTTTACTGATAACTGAGTAAAAGTCTAACTACTCTGCTGGCTGCATTGGTTGGTTTGGTTGTTTTACAATAATAAAAAATAAGTGTAGAATCCCCAGCTTCTAAAATGTCAAGAAAAGTATCCTGGGACTTTTAAATGATGGAAATACATCTTGTTTTCACATTCTGCACTTGGTCAACTCCATGAAATTATGCTATCAAATAAATAACAATTCAGTCAACAGGCAAATTTTGAAAAGTTTTAGTTATATGAAGAGTTAAGACCTCTTCAGTTATTTTAAACAAAGATTAATATGTAAATAAATTGCTTTCATACTCTCAAAGTATATAATTAAGGACTGAAGACCATAGCACAAAGGCTTAAATTATTCAGGAAAGATTCTTGGAACTGTGTACAATGAATTGCCTGCTCTGTGAATCAGTTATACAATACCAAACTTATTAATACCCCTATTAATACAACCTGTGCCTGATACAAACAAAAAAATCTTCACATTTTTACAACACAGTGTCCTTCAACAATTCTGCTTGGTCAACATTCAGACCTATGCTCAGCATGTTGGATTCATGACTTAGCATCACAGTTGAAAGACATCTCAGTTCAGTTATGTGCATCCGTCATGGCCAGAATAAGGGGGAAGTCTGCTATGATCTCCAATGTGGATTTAATAATAATAACTAAGCCTCATGTTTTCCATGTGATACCTGCTACTTTTTTTTAATCACTATATTCTCATCTTGCTACCTCCTAGGGAAGAATTGACAACTTCTTTCTGTTCTCCAAATGGAGATATAGAATTTGCACACAAAATTTACAATGGAAAATAGTATGTTCTCAATTATATTGGTCATTTATATCTGGGAGAGAAGAAACATATTATATTTAAATTATCTTCTTAAGTACAATTGTTTAAGGTTTTTAAATATCAGCATATTATCTTCTATTTTACGCAAATATTAACTTTTTGTTTTAAAATGTGAATTTGCTGCCAAACTTGTGTTCCCACTGTTCCTCAGTTAAAACCCAAAATGTCTACAACAACATACAAAGCTCCCTATTACTCTCTATGCTCATTACCACTCTAATATTTTATGTTCTAGAGTCATGATTTTTTATGCTCCAGCCCTACTGTACTTCCTTCAATTTAATAAGCTGTCACCCGACAGGGCCTACCCATACACCGTTCACTCCGCCTGAAAATTATCCCTGTTCATGGCACACTCTCATTTGCACCCATCCACCTTTCACCTCTCAAATCAAATTTTACTTTCTCAGGCAGCCTTCAATAGTCTGGAAAGGAAAGCAGGGTCCTGATGAATTTACCTAAGGGGCCTAGATTTTACTCTTAGGCACTTGCATCCCTTGGGGGAAAGTTCCTATGACTGAATGTCAGGACAGCTCCTATAGTGGCCAACAGTTCACAAGTTGAGGAGAGCTAGAACCAAGTTTAAATCCAGCCTGTGCTCTCTACTATTAGTAGGCTGCAAGAAATTCATAAACCCTCTTGAAAGCCCTTTCAGAATCTCTATCTAACAGCCTATTGTTATTACCATTTATTATTATTATTTTTTAAGAACACAAGAGGTTTAGATGAGGTCTAGGGGTCAGGGATAAGATCAGGGGAGGAAAAATTAAGATATTTGTGATTAGCCAAAAGGAATTTGTGTGTTTATTGTAGGTGCTTAAGCCTCCTGGTAACTTTTTGTTAAAATCGTTTCTAGGGAAAAGAGGTACAAGTTGTTAACCACTCATTTCTTTTCCCTGTCTAGCTATTTATTTGAGCTGGCAACACTGAAAGGGCAAGGGCCATTAATTTAGAGGCCCTATTATCTGATTTGACAAAGCAGTGCTTCTAAAACTCAACATGTGTTAGAATCATGAGAGTTTCCGGTTCAGTAACTTTAGGGCTTCAAGAATGCCTATGTTATCAGGCCCTCCAACTTTTACATACTCTGTACTTCCAGAAATGGTCAGTCCTGTGCTGGAGGAAAATATGTTCATAAATGAGGAATAGTGTAGATCTCTTCTCATTGCAGAATGAAAGCAAGAGATGGGTTGTCAGAGGCCAGTGGTCCATTTCACAGCTAAGAAAAATCAATTCAAGAACACAACAGGGATTTGCTTAGGGTTACATATCATGTAAGCATTAGAACCAGGCCCAGGCTGCCCATCTCCTACCTCCCTTCTGGTTCTCTTTCTATTTTTACCAATTTTCCTAATTGTCTGAAGACAATTATTTATGTGCCCATAGAGCTCATTACCACATCCTGACCTAGGAGAATGACACTGGTCTCTGGCATCACTGAGGGCATATTTAGAAGAACACCCTAGAGACAGCTAAGGTTAGAAATGTTGATAAGAAAGGATCTGCATCCTGTGGACAAAGAAACACATTAAAAATCAAGTATCCATGCTTTCCTATGCTAGGAGGAGAAAATTCAATGTCTAATACAGATTCAACAGTTGCTTTATTTTATGGAGAAGGAAGAAGATTTGTGTGCCTTCGCATTGTGTGTTTTTGGTGTCAAACACTGAAAACTCTCAGAACTCTTGCTTAAGTCACTTTCAATGCCTTCCATAGTCATCCTGGGGCATTTTGACAGTCTACATTGAACCAGGGAGACACGATCATCTAAAAACAAACCTCGACGGTATTGTTGCAAGGCTGTATTGCAGTATTCATGGCAGAGTTTGTATGAGCATCTGATTACATGCTGCAAAAGCCATAGTACTTCCCTGACTCCCTTGTGTGTTTTCAAAATATTTCTTCAGCCTCATACAACAAGCCAGTTACCATCGCTCACAGCTAAATTGGTCATATACTTGACCTTCACCATGTTCCAAGGCTGCCTAGATACTTTCCATAACATTTTTGCATACATATAACATTATTGTGAAAAGATGAGGCCAATTTCTCACCACATAATCACATAATTTAATACTTCCACTAAGAGAAAGTATCGATTCTCTGCCTACCATGTATAAGGTTCTGGGGAATGTGTTTTATATACATTTCTTCCTTTAATTATCACAGAGCCTCCTGGGATATCATTTCCTCCATTTTAAGAGGATCACACTAAATCACAGCGAGGGAAAGGAGTTAACTAACTGTGTAAGATTCACAATCAGTAGTTGAAGTTAATACGCTTTGCCTTGTTGGATGTTAACATGAATGAAACCATGAAGAAGAGATGTATATCTTAAAGCTGACTCTTGCCAAATTTGGAAAGTAAGCAGAGGACTTGGTAGATCAGACTGCTTGAGTACTAGAGCACAGTATTTATCTTAGAATGAATTGTCAAGCCCTGACTGGATTTATTTGGAAAGAGTTGTTGGTTAAGTCACAGCCATCCACTGATCTAAAACAAGATGATCAGATCTGGTTGAGATATCAATAAATAGGAAAACAGAAACCTTAGACAAAGTTAGTTTTGAAACAAAATATAGGAAGTCGGCCAGGCACACTGGCTCACGCCTCTAATTCCAGCACTTTGGGAGACCGAGGTGTAGATATCAATAAACAAGACCTAAGGTCAGTAGTTTGAGAATAGCCTGGCCAACATGAGGAAACCCTGTCTCTACTTAAACTACCAAAATTAGCCGGGTGTGGTGGCATGTGCCTGTAGTCCCAGCTACTCGGGAGGCTGAGTCAAGAGAATTGCTTAAACCCGGGAGGTGGAGGTTGCAGGGAGCTCAGACTGCCACTGCACTCCAGCCTGGGCAACAGAGCAAAACTCAAAAAAACAACAACAACAACAACAATAACAAAAATGAAACACTTTATTTCTCTCTTCTTATTCTTCCCTAACATTTTCATTATATTTTCCTTTAGAAACAATATAATTATTAAACAGCAATATTTGGAAGATGTGTATATAAAATTACAGCATCAGTAGTCATGGGCCTTGCTGTTAAGATGTTAATATTGATACATATACACTGGCTTGTCCTAGAAATATAATAAAATAGAAAACTATTTCACAAATGATTATCTATTGTTGTTTGTCCTAGCTATTAGATATGTGCAAACAAATTATATTAATGCTTTATGATAGTATTTTATCTGACTTGTTGTGTAGTTATGTTGATTCAGGTATTACATCAACACGTTTCAGCTTCAATATTAAAACTTAATTATACACTCCAAAACCACTGACAATATAAAAGTTTTCTTGTTTTTCAAAGCACCAGATATGACTATTTTAAAAGGATTATTTCCATTGTGTTTGTAATCCTGCTTATATTTGGAAGTTTCAAATTATAGGTGTAGTGGAAGGCATTTTTTATTACTCTGTGCTTTGAGGATTCTGAATATTGTAATACACCCTATTAGAATCGATGTATCATTACATATTATAGATAAACTCATATACTGCTAATGTGAGAGGAGTTATAAAATTGAAATAGAATAACATCTTTTTTCTGGTTTCCCTTGTGCTTTATGCACTTCATTTACTAAAAAACATAAAATGGTCAGTAAAATATTTACTAGGACTTTGAAAGTCTCTAAAGGCATAAATTGAATTTGGCAATATCTCTAGTTTTCTATAAAGCACCTTGCTTCACAATGCAACAGTCTGGACTTTAACTTTTTTTTTTAATTTGAGAATGTGTGACTTTTGAGGCCATTCTACCTCAGTTCAGCAGTAAAGACTATTCCCATTATTTATTTAAACTGGTAAAATGTTCTGTATGGTTCACTAATAAATATTACAGGATATATAGCAGCTGTGCAATTATTTTATATAAAAGTTTATAATACTTTACATATTTGGCTAGAACAGAGACAACGTTCTATATATTTCTTAGGAAGCAGGCCTTTATAATTTGAGAAGTTTCCAATATTTTTCCAGTATTAGTAATCTCTCCTTTGTGCCATTATTGTATCTTCCTCTTTCATATTTTATTGATTCTCCCTCCCCCCACGATAACCCAGGTTCACTTGTAGTCCCCATTCCTCTGCCTCTTGTGTTGGGGGCTATATGACACATTGCTTAACAGAATGAGGATCCAAGGCTTTAAATATATCATGCCTTTCAGAAGGCATAATTAAAAGGTGCTAGAAGAACAGTGCAATCCAATAGGAAATAACACATTTTCAATCATATGGTTTTCTGGAACCATTTGGAAAATGACTGAGCAGCACTAGGAAGTCTTTGTAATCCTTTCTGTTCATCTTACAGGTGTGGCTGTCTACCCCACCAAAGGTAAAAGGCTAGTCCCAGAAGCTAATGGTTTGACATCATGTGGCTGATTTTATTTCTAATATCCAGTATGTGTTCATTTTATTTTATTTGTTAAACTAAAGTAATCCATGTTCATTGAATCTTTTAAATCTATGTTGTCAAGGTAAAATCTTTCCATTTTTCCCTTTATTTTAATCCCCTAAAGAAATCGTCATAAACTTATAAATGGAAATGTGAAGTTAAGTTATATATTGTTTGTTAAACAAAATTTTAACATGGTATTCTTTAACCCAATTCTTGAGGAAAGCTCAATTAGTAATACTTAGTTATTAACAATGTACTTGTATGGTCTTTTTTTAATGTATCATTTTATTTTGTCTTGTTATATGAACCAAGATTTTCAAAAACAATAACTTACTTATTTTGATGTTGTTTTTTTCCAAGAAATATGGCAATTTAGCCCCTAGCATGGACCAGCTCCACCCATTAGTTTTCTTAATCTCTTCCAGGAATTCCTGTGAGATCACTTCTAGTAAATAGCAGTTACTGGGACGTGCACTGCTTCAACTGAGTTATGTAATGCAGAACTCAGGGAAATTTTTATTCACATCATTGTTTAGTGGCATATTTTCATATTAAAAGATAAGAAAAAGACAAAACGATCTTGCTAAATAATGATATTTCAAACATATTCTTCAGGAACAAGTTCATCCCAAGAGGATGTTCCATGTAATCAAACCATTTCCTCAAGCTTTTCTAATTTCCTAAAACAAAAATGGCAAAAGCCAAAGAAGGGAATTGTTGTGGGAACTCCGGCGCAGTATAAAAAGCCCTCCTTCTCTTACTTCACTGATCTCATTTCCTTTTTACTCCATAGGATAGTTGCATGTTCTGAATGTTCCATGCTCCTCTAATCTTTGAAGCTTTTTTGCATATGTGGCTTTGCCTTGAATACCCTTCTACAGAGTCTGCTGTCTAGTTCCTGTACACATCATAGTTTTCCTTCAAAACCAATGTGAGTTTTACATCATTTGGGAAAATATATTTGATTCCTACTCTCTGGCTTCTAATCAGAATGAGGTATCTCTTTTTGTCATCATGGCTTCTTGTATTATATTAACAATAATATTTATAATACTGTAAATAGGACCTACTTTGTCTATCTACTTTTGTTTCTTTGCTAGACTATATGCTCCGTGAGATAGTAAATCTGTTATTCACATATCTGTCTCCAATTCCTTGAGCACATTTGCTGAATCAAAAATTACATTGACAGATATGTAAATTAATTATAATCCATGATTTGTTTTTTTTTATGTACTCAACCTAAAATTAACATTCCTTTATAATCAGAATAGATCTTGAGTAAAATGGGAGACTTTTCTCAGGATCCTGACTTACTTGGAATAGGTAATATATATTAAGATCATGAGTTATTATCTAATTTCTTATTCTCTGATATACCTCTCTGTGCTAATTTTTAGGGAAAAAATAATTAGATATGCTAACAAGAAAAAAAACAGGTATATTTACAGAAAAAAATGTGGCAACAATTGTTATGGTAGAATTGTTACATAAACAGAATTTCATTTGGCACTTTTTTAAGCTAAAATCTGTTGAAAGAGCATTATTCAAGAGTCAGAGACAGGAAAATTAAAGTAGTCAACACACTCAACTGGCAGCTATTTTAACACCAAAGTTAATTCCACATAAACCTTCCCAATATATACTTTCAACTTTGTTCTGTAGGTCTTTATGTCTGTTACCTATTGACACATCAATGCCGTTTAACAAACCATCCCAGATAACCTAGCTGTAAAAATATATAAGCACTGGTTTAGTTCATTGAAGTGGGAGTTGTCTGGGATGGACAGGGCTCATCCATCTCTATTGAATCCGCTGCAGATGATGAGACATCTCTACTGATTTTGCCTAGGCTCTTTCTCATGTTTGGAGGCTAACTGGCTGATAGGTGTTCAAGAAAGCCTGTGCTAGGAAAAATAAAAAAGTTAGGTTCTGCCTCATTTGTCTCATCCCACAGTCAGCTAGCTCAGACATGTTCTCATGGCAAAGACACAGGAGCAAAAAGCAGAAGTATGTCAACACTTTTACAGTTTTCTCTTTAGTCATAACTGCTAAAATCTTATTGTGCCCAAAGCAAGGCACATGGCTGAAATCAGAAACACAGGGCAATATTGTGACTACAAAGTTGTACTGCAAACATGTGGCCACAGGGAAGGATGAAGACTCAGAACTGTTAGTGCCATCTATATACTATGGTTTGTCTTACGCTTGTGATTATTCACACTCCCTCATATGCACCATGTGCTCACTCTTATCCCAGAATCCCTACATCTCATCTAATCACATTACTTTATGTCCAAGATCTCTTCATCCACAAAAGCATTTGTCAAGCTTTTCCAAACCACCACCCACAGGCTGCATAGGGCACAGGATGGTATGGAATGCAGCCCAACACAAATTAATAAACTTTCTTAAAACATTATGAGACGTATGCACAGAAGTTTTTATTTTGGCTCATCAGCTATTGTTACCCTAAGTGTATTTTATGTGTAACCCAAGAAAATAATTATTCCAGTGTGGCTCAGGGATTGGACACCTCTGGTAGATGATGATCCCCCTTGATTTAGAGACCATGAACAAAAAGACAAGCTGCCTTCATCACTCCTGACTCCATTAACACACACACTTACTTGAACATGCTCTAAAACATGGGTCAAACAGAGACAAGATGATTGCAATAAGCACTCACATTACCCAAAAGAGAAAGAAAGGGAGTCAAAGAGAAGTTGCTGCTTATAATTTTGAACTCCTGCTGAGCAAATGTAGCCAAGTTGTTCCATTCTGGATAGGGTTTTCTTGATCAGGTACCACTTCGGTTCCCTGCCTGTGGCTCACAGTTTATTGTTTGCCATGCTCATTGGCTTTACCTTTAAGACATCCTTCTTTGTCCCTATTAAGTAATAAATGATTGCCCCTGCTGAATCCATATGTTATAACAGATATAAGCCTCCCTGTGATGACATTCAAAAGTGAAGACTTTGGGAGGTAATTATGCAATAGAAGACATCATGAGGGCAGGGTCACCACAGCAGAGTTGGTGTTCTTATAAAAAGAGAAAGAACAGAACTCTCTCTCACACACTATGTGAGGATATAGATAGAAAGTAGCCATCTGCAAGCTTCGAAGAAAGCCCTCAAGAGGAAGTGAATTGACCTTAGTGTTGATCTTAGATTTCCTGGCCTTTGGAACTATGATAAATAAACTCCTGGTGTTTAAGTCATCCAGTCTGTGGTATTTTGTTAATTAAGTCTGGTCAGGCTAACATAATTTGTTAGCTTCTATGACATCTAAGGAGGAAATGGGAAAATACGCTCTTTGAAAAGACTCTCAGCCCACTTTCAACCAGAATATTATTGACACTCGAGAGTCCTTTTTACATGTAGAATATTTTTTGCCTGTTTAGGTCCAAGCTGGAGGTAGTCTTACTGACTCAGGAATACTGTATGTTTCTTATGAAATTGAGTCTATTTTATGTGAATGGGCAAAAAAGCCACTTCCATACTTGTTTTCCATATAGGTCCTTCTCACTCGTTTTCTTCATTGCTCTTTTAGGCATGCCAAGTTTTTGTGGGATAATGTCCTTAGATTCCTTGAATCACTTACTCCCAAAGGAAAGAGCCGATAGATATCACTTCAATTCCATCCAGTGTCTGAATGAGGATGTCACGGTCCCACTCTTGATTTTGTCTGTGGTCCTGGAGGCATCATTCTTTGAGACTCTTTTGCCACTTTTCAGTTTTTCACTAAGCTAAAAGGAGAAAGTATTATTTTTTCATCACAGGAAATGTTAGCCTTTATATATTTTATCTAATTTCTATTAGCAAGTTGTCATTATTTTCTGAGTTCATCTCTTTCTTTTTTACTTTTTCTTTCTCTTTTTTTGTGAGTTAGAGTTACATTCTGTTGCCCCAGGCTGGAATGTAGTGATATGATCTCAGCTCACTGTAACTTCTGCCTCCCGGGTTCAAGTAGTTCTCCTGTCTCAGCCTCCCAAGTAGCTGGGACTACAGGTGCCCACCACCACACCCAGCTCATTTTTGTGTTTTTAGTAAAGATAGAGTTTCACCATATTGTTCAGGCTGGTCTCGAACTCCTGACCTCAGGTGATCCATCTGCCTCAGCCTCCCAAAGTGCTGGGATTACAGGCGTGAGCCACTGTGCCTGGCCATGTTCATCTCTTTCTTAAAGGACCTTATCTCATACACAGCTAGTAAAAGTTAGATGCATTTTCTTTTATTTATTTGTTTATTGTTTTTTTTTTTTTGAGATGGAGTTTATCTCTTGTTATCTTAGCTGGATTGCAATAGTGCAATCTCAGCTCACGGCAACCTCAACCTCCTGGATTCAAGTGATTCTCCCGCCTAAGCCTCCCAAGTAGCAGGGAATACAGGCATGCACGACCACACTCGGCTAATTTTTGTATTTTTAGTAGAGACAGGTTTTTGCCATGTTAGCCAGGCTGGTGTCAAACTCCTGACCTCAGGTGATCCACCTGCCTTGGCCTCCCAAAGTGCTGGGATTACAGGCGTGAGCCACTGCACCCGGTCTTAGATGCATTTTCTGCACTGCCTTGGGAATATCCTTTGTCAAATCTAAAAATGCTATGGTTATGTTTTTATCTTCTATTATCATCAGCAAAAGTGCTGCCAAATATATCTCTACTGCCTTACATGGGTCACTGTATTTCCAGTCTGTTATATGTTTCCTCAGCACTATTATAAGAACTTCCTCACCAACTGGTCCCAAAACTAATGCCACTTATTCTGGGTTTTCACAGCAGCAACATCTCACTTTTCTCATCAGTGTCTATATTACATATCTATTGCCACAATGTTACTGCCTACCAACAATCCTAAAACTCAGTGTTATAAAATGTAAGTAAATTTTTGAGTCATTAAGTTCTGAAAGTTCTTTTTAGCTCACATGTCTAGTGTTTCATTTTTTGTGTTTTTTGGTTGTTTGTTTTTGGTCTTGGCTAGGTTATTTTATGCATCTAAGTTCAGCTAGGGAGGTTTGCTAATCTTGGCTGGGCTTTCCCATATACGTGGAGATCAGTTGATTGTGGAATGATCTAGGATAGCTTCTGCTGGAATAAAGGAAGGGACTTAGCTCTGCTTCATATACCTTATTGTCCAGCAGGCTAGCCTAAGAATAGTCTTGTGGTGGAGAGAAGAACAAGAAAGAATCAAAGAAGTGTTTGCAAGTCTTGTCAGTGTCCATACTTTCAAGATTTCATTACCGAAAGTCAAGAGACTAAATTCAGAATAAGTCAGCAAGTAAATCAATTCTATCTCTTGATGAAAAGAGCTCCAAAGTCACATTCGAAACCAGGTAGATATATGATAAGGTAAAAATTTGAGTCACTAATGCATGATTACACTACAGCTTTAGTCTCACAGAATTCGCTAATAAACCAGACTATTAGGGGGTGATGATTTATTTCTTAAAGCAAGCTCACTCACTTTACCTGTTAGAAAAGTCTAACCCAAAGTGATTTGAACATAAGTAAAGTAGATGTATTATCCAGTATTGATGGGAAGTTCTGGGGTAAGATAATCTTTAGAATTAACCTTAATGGTTCATCAATCTCCTCAATAATCTACTTTTGTTGTTTTTTTTCTTCTGTATGTCTCTGCTCTGTTGGTTTCAGCCTAAAACCACTTGCCATGTTGGTCAGAATAACAGAAACTTCTCTGACAACTGGGTAAGAGTTTTCCCCAGTCACATGCAGGAAGAGCGAGAGAGGTGCTTCCAAACAAGTTTCCAAGCAAGAGAATGGAATAAACTTAGCATGCTCTGGTTTTGGTCCTGTGTCCACTCCCTAATTGTAGCCAATAACAGATCTCAGTTATATCATTTGTTAGAGAGCTTAGAGTGGAGTCAAAATTCTGAAAGTAGCGGTGAGGGAATATTTTCAGTAATCACACCAAAGAGATTCTTTTTAACCCAAAGCTTTAGAAGCACTGATTTTGTGAGCATGCTGGACATTTTTGGATTTCCACTGAATTTATTTTGGTTTTGCTCAAAAAAACTAAGGAATACACCTTAACCGATATAGAAGACGCCCTTCTTTCCTTATGTAGATAGAATGCACTTACTTTAGCTCATTAAAGTTTTTTGGTTTTCTATACTTCTTTAAAATTGTTGCTAAGAAAACATTTTTCTTTAATATTGCCTTGTCATTTTTTTGTAATCTATAATGCTTTTTACGGCCAGGGAGAACAATTATAGTAAAATCCTTCTTCCATTACAAATCATTTATGAAACCTGCTTAAGTACTGTCAAGTGCAGATTCATGGATTGCTAAGTCATTTGCTGTGGTTTCTGTAAAACTCAGGATAGATTTGACCATATCCGATGGTTACAGTATTTCAAACAGCAAATTGCTTTATATATTTTGTGTCAGGATAGCTTCATGTTTGTCAAACAACTTAAGAGTTTTGTTATTTTTATAACATCTGCATTTAGTTATATGTCACTCATTATTGTTCTGAATAAATCTGCCCATAACAATATTGAAAGATGTTTTGTATTTTCTGTGTATGTATTTTGGGGCATATAATTTCCCTTTGTAGATATATTAATTGCACATAAACATGCACACACTCAGAGAGCTATATATACCACTTGAAGAAGGTCTTACAACACATAAGAACAATAGTCATTGACATCAAATGTCCTAGAAGAGCATGCTTTTTTTCTCTTTTTTTTTTTTTTGAGTACCAGTAACTCTCACCTTTGTTATTTAATTAAAAAAACATTTTTTTCAGAAATATCTCCCACTTGCTCTCCCCTGCAATCTCATATATTTATCTCAATTTTGCAGATTAAAAAAATAAGAAGGACGGGGGGTGGTGGCTCACGCCTTTAATCCCAGCACTTTGGAAGGCTGTGGTGAGCATATCATGAAGTCAAGAGATAAAGATGGTGAAACCCTGTCTCTACTAAAAATACAAAAATCAGCTGGGCATGGTGGCATGCACCTGTAATCCCAGCTATTCAGGAGGCTGAGGCAGGAGAATCTCTAGAATCCAGGAGTCAGAGGTTGCAGTGAGCTCAGATAGCGCCACTGCACTCCAGCCTGGCGACAGAGCAAGACTCCCCCGCCAAAAAAAAAAAAAAAAGACAAGAAGACAAGACAAGAAAAGCTAAGAAGATAGGTACCTTCTCTGTATTACCTTAGTTTTTACTTCATGTTCTTTTTTGTTCCAGAATCCAGTCCCTGGAATCCTAGAATTCGAGTCCTTAGGTTGATCTAGACTTGTATCCATTTCTCAAGTTGTCCTTGTTTTTGATGGCCTTTTTCAGATTTCAGCAATGCTGGTCAGATATTTTGAAGAATATTCGTCCACTGGGATTTTTCTTATATTTTTCTCATGATTACTGAGGCTACAGGTTATTGGGAGGGGAGACCCAGAAATTGCCATTCTATTCACATGATATAAACTAGCACATATCATATGTTAAGCTAAACATGAGTTCGTTACTCTCCCTAATTTTCATACAGTATATATGGTTCGCTGCAGCCTTCTCCATTTGCTTATGTGTAACCTCCCACTCCAGCAGGGAGAAACCAGGCTCCCACTACCTGCCATCCATTTACTTGTTCAGTCACAGTATAAATGTACCCTGATTTCAGAATTGTTAACTGCTGTTCACATAGAAAACAACTTTATCTTCATAGTGCTTATGAGTACTTCCTCTTGTCTTTGGTGTTACAGTCTCCCATCCTTTCCAAAGTTATGTTAGTTACCTCCTTTTTTCTCAACCTCTTTAGTGAGGCATGACGTTCATTTGTAATAGATTTAGACTCTTTTGTCAAAGTCTGCATTTCATCCTAGGATCCTCCAATTTCCTAAATTATGTTTTAAATTTGTATACATTATGGGCCACTCTTTGTTCTATGAGGTTGCCAGGGTTTGACAAAAGCATAATATCATGTATCTGCTACAATAATACCACAGAAAATTATTTGACAGCCCTAAAATATCCTCTCTGTTTTACCTATTCAAGCATCCCCAACCCCCTGGAAACCACTGATCTCCTTTTCATCTCTGTAATTTTCCTCTTTTGTAACACCATGTAATGGATTCATACAGTATGTAGCCTTCGCCACTTGGTTTCTTTCTCTTAGCAGTATGCATTTATGATTCATCTATGCGGTTGCACTACTTACAGTTTATTCCTTTTTATCTCTGAATAGTATTTTACATTAACCCAGGTATGCACCTCAGTTTATCCATTCACCAGGTTGTTTCTCCTACTGAAGCACTTCTCTGTTGCCCTCCGTTTTTGCAATTATGAATGAAGTTTTCATAAACATTCATGTGCAGGGTTTATGTGGACATTAATGTTCAAATGTTTTTGACAAGTACCTAGATGCATGATTGCTGGATTGTTTGGTAAGACATGTTTAGCTTTATAAAAACGCTGCAAACTTGTCTTTGAACATGTCTGTATCATTCTCCATTTCCACAAGCATAAATGTAAGTTATTGCTATTCTGCATCCTTACCAACAATTGGTATTATCACTTTCAATTTGTTTTGGCTTGGTTTTGTTTTTGATTTTTGGACATCTTACTGGGTGTAAAATGGTATTTCATTATTGATATACTTGCATTTCAATAATGATGTATGATTTAAGCATCTTTTTTATATGCTTACTTGCCATCTCTATATTTTTTGTGAGACGCTTTTCAGCTTTTCTGCCCATTTTTAATTGTGTTGCTTTCTTATAGTTGAATTTAAAGAATGCATTGTATTTTCTAGATACAAATCCTTTAACAGGTATGTGATTGGCAAATTCTTTTTCCAAGTGTACAGATATTTATTATTCTCTTAACAGAACCTTTGTAGAACAATATATTTAGTTTTAATAAAGGCCAATATATCAAATTTTTCTTTCATTGATTTACTTTTAATAAGTAAAAATTTATTGGCAAACCCAAATTCACACAAATTTTCTTGTTCGTTTTCTTACAGAAATATTACATCCATTTAGGTCTATGATCCATTTTAGTTTTCTTTGTGTAAATCATAAAGTTTCTGTCTAGTTTTTTTTTTTTTGCATGTGGATGGCCAATTTTTCCAGCATCATACATAGATAGTTGTTTTTTTCATTGATTTGCCTTCGTGCCTTTGTCAAAAATTGTTATACGATATTAGTCGAATTCCATTTCTGGGTTTTGTGTTTCATTCCAGTAACCAACAAGTTTATACTTATGACAACACCATGGAATCTTGATGGAGCTGGCTTTATAGTAAGTCCTAAAATCAGGCCATATGAGTATTCTAACATTGACGTCCATTGCAGAATTGTGTTGGTTATTCTAGGTCTTTCCTTTCCATATCAATTGTAGGCCCACTTTGTCAATATCTACAGATAAGCTGCTGAGATTATGATAAGAACGTGGTAGATCTTTAAATAAACTTATGAAAAATTGACATTTTAACAAAATTATCTTCCAATAAATAAACATAGAATATCTGTCCATTTAATGAAATCATATTTGACTGGTTTCACTGGTGTTTTGTCCATTTCTCCATATATATCAGATACATAGTTTATTACACTTACTTGTAAATCTTTAATTTTTTTATCTTATGTAATTTTAACTAGTATATACATATATGTATATATATGTGTTCCAGTTCTTTATTGCTGATACATAGGAAAGTAACTAACTTTTGAATATTGATCTGAGTCCTTAAGGCTTTGCTATAATCACTTAATTCCAGATTTTTATGCTTTTTAAATTTTATTTATTTTTTTTGGGGGGGTGGGTAGTGGACAAGGTTGCCCAGGCTGGCGTGATGTGGTTCAGTCTTGGCTCAAGGGAGTATCCTGTCTCAGCCTCCTGAGAGCTGGGTCTACAGAAGTGTGTCACCACGCCCGACTAGTTTTGTATTTTTAGTAGAGATGGGGTTTTACCACATTGGCCAGAGTGGTCTTGAACTCCTGACCTCAAGTTATCTGCCTGCCTCAGCCCCCAAAGTGCTGGGATTATGTGAGCCACTGTGTGTTCACTTTTAAAACAGATTTTTTAGGGGTCTTCTATATATATTTAATGTCATTTGCAAATAAAAAGAGTTCAACATCTTTCCCAATATACCTTTAATTTACCTCCCTTCCTTCCCTCCCTCCCCTCCTTCTTCTTCCCTCCCCTCCCTTCCTTCCTTTCCTCCTTCCTTCCTTCCTTCCTTCCTCCTCCTCCTCCTTCTTCTTTCTTCTTCTTCTTCTTCCTCTCTCTCTCTGTCTCTCTCTCTTCTTGTTTTACAAACAGAGTGTTGCTCTGTCACCCTTTTTGGGGTATCGTGGCATGATCATAGCTCACTATAACTTCAACCTCCTGGGCTAAAGCAATTCTTCTGCCTCAGCCTTGCAAGCAGCTAGGGCTACAGGTGTGCACAATCATGCCAGGATAATTTTAAAATTTGTATTCTTTTAGAGACAGGGTCTTACCATGTTCCCCCGCCTGGTCTTGAACTCCTGGCCTCAAGCGATCCTCCTGTCTCAATCTCCTGATCTTTAATTTTTCTCATTTGCACTAGCAATGACTTCCAAAACAAAAAACAACAACAACAACAAAAAAAAAAAAAAACTGAACATGTATGGTGAGGGGAAAGGACCATCTCTGCGTGTTTCCCGACTCAGGGGGAAACTGTTCTGTCTCTCACCATAAAGTATGATATCAGCTAAAGTTTTCTCACATGTACCTTTATTATGTTAACATTATGTCCCCCTTTATTCCTGGTTTTCTTAGAGATTTTTCTTTATCATAAATAGGTGGTGAATTTTGTTAAGTGCTTTTATTACATCTATTGATATAATCAGGTGGATTTTCTTTCTTTAATTTTTTGTATGCAGATATAATCCTTATATGACCAAATTTACTTGCTTAAATGTACAATTCAGTGTTTTTATTTTTACTATATTCATGGAAGTGTGCAAGATATTACTAATTCCAAAACATTTTCCTTATCCCCAAAGAAACCCCTTACCTATTAATAGTTGCTCCAACCATTATTCTCAGCAAACTGACACAAGAACAGAAAACCAAACACCGCATGTTCTCACTCATAAGTGGGTGTCGAACAATGAGAACACATGGACACAGGGAGGGCAACATCACACACCAGCACCTGTAGCGGGATGGGGGCTAGGGAAGGAATAGCAGGGGGTGGGGGCATTGGGGAGGGATAGCTTTAGGAGAAATACTTAATGTAGAAGACGGGGGGATGGATGCAGCAAACCATCATGGCATGTGTACACCTATGTAACAAACCTGCACATTCTGCACATGTACCCCAGAACTTAAAGTATAATAAATAATTTTTTAAAATTGCTCCATACCCTCCTTCTCCCAGTGTCTAGTAATCACTAATATATATTCTGTATCTATGGATTTGTATATCCAAATATTTTGTATAAATGGAATTGTTGAAAATGGGGTCTTTGTGTCTTGTTTCTTTCACTTAGATAAATGTCTGCAAATTACATTCGTGAACTTACCCTAGAGGTACTTATATTATAAGGGGGTGGTTTATACTCATCAATTCAACAAGTCTATGTTTATCTTGGTTACCAGACACTTATTAATTTTAAAAATGCTATGAGTTCATTATTAGTTCCCTGAACCCATCAGATATTGTTGATAAATTACAGGATCATCCAGAGAAGCTAAATGAGATAATTAATGTCAGAAGACTAGAACAAGTACACAAAATTAGATGCACATTTTTCAAAGCAGAATCATGATGACAAAACAACTGAGTCTGATGTTTGAGTTTGAATCTCAGACCAGGTATGTCCAAATACATTGGTATTTGTACCTATTTTCTGATATTTTATCAGTGTTTTCTTATTTAGAAAATTTCAGTCAAGTTCAGAAGGATGAGATAAAAAATAAAAAGTATTTTGGGTAAAAAACTAAATTTTTAAAATGGCATCTAATCTAGGACACAGGTGTGATGACCAAGTTAGAAATCCCATGAGTGTCCCTATTGGAAATACACATTTGTGACAAGTTGATTTAAGATAGAAGACTCTATCATGAAAGAAGAACAAAGCTATGTGACTCTGAAAATGTAAATTATATCATCTTTGGTCCATTGTTAAACTGTTTATCTAGAATCCACTATTTGAAAACTTTTGACCAGCTTTTCCATTTACCTTTTTACATTGATATATATTCAAATAAGTAAACAAATATCCACAGTTTTTATGAAATTTTAATATTTTAAACATCTTATTGACAATTCCAAGAAAGCAAGGTTTAATTCTGCAAATTCTCATGTATAAAACTGAAAACATACAAATAAACAAATGTAGGGATTAGAAATCTTATCTAGCATCTAGAAATTAGTTTCAGTCATTTTCATTCATAAAATATGTTAACATTGCAATTGGGTTTCTTACACAGCCTGTTCTAAATCACAAGATTGAAATAATGTCCATGATTTTTTATTAGATTCTTCTGTCCTTGTATGTTCTGGGCACAACTCAATTTGCTTTCCAATAAAAGTTCATGTTTTGTTTGCACACTCAGTCTGCTAGCATAAAAGTTGATGATCCTTTCAGAATGGATTTTGGTGTCAACTAATTTCACTAAGTCTATGAGCAGGGGTCTTTCCCACTGGCCTCGTTGGCAGCTCAAAATGAATGAGAAAGCTCAAACTCATGTTTGAAAAACCAAGATTATTTAAGCCTAAAATCTGACAGATTCTGTTGGTTTTTATCACTAACACTCCATTTAAACTCATCTAGGAAAGTTAAAAATATATATATCAAAATGCAAAAGCTTATTTTTGTTCTGTACATTCTAGAAACTCTGAAACAGTCAGCACAGGCAACTGCACTCTGCTTCTTAAAACATCTTTTGTTTTCCTTCTTGATTTTAATTTCAGAAGACATAAACAAGTAATGGACCTGGACAATCTTTCTCTGTTTCATTCAATCACGGTTCCTACTCAAAACTAATTTTTTAATAAATGCCTCATTGCTGTATTTTATTGCAAGAATGTAACACAGTCTACTCATTGGTGATCATTCAGTTTTGTCTTTCATGAATGATCCTACACATACATTGCAGGGGGCAACATATGCCTGTATTTCTGTTATGTGTATACGTATAAGAGAAACTCAAGTTCTTTACATCTATTTGCTTTAATAAATACCAACAAAAATTTTTCAGTGTGCTTGTAGAACTACCTTTGCCAAAATGATTAACAATGAGAAAATTATGACTGTGTAAAAGACCTGAATGAATCAACCCCCAACTTGCCTTGAACCTCCAAACTGTTCTTAATCATTCCTAGGCTTGCTCCAAAGATAACTTCTAGAGACGTTTACTTAATAGTTTAAATGATAATAGCTCTTCTCCAGAACTAAACTGACTTTGTAAAGCTAATGAAAAAGCACCAGGCTAGGAGGATGACGAGCACGGATTCTGCTAAAGTGTAAATCAAATTTATCCAACCCATGGCTCATGGGCCACAAATGGCCCAGGCCAGCTTTAAATATGGACCAACACAAATTCATAAACTTTCTTAAAACATTATGATTTTTTTTTGTATTTTTTTTGTTTTTATTTTTTTTAGCTCATCAGTGTTTTTGTGTTTTATGTGTGGCCCAAGACAATTCTTCTTCCAATGTGGCCCTGGGAAGCCAAAAGATTGGATACCCCTGGTGTAGATGCTAAGGTGTTAAGTGTAGGTGCTAAAGTGTAAGATGTAAAGTGTAGATGCTAAGGTGTAAATGGATTATCAGCTACTATTCCAGAAGACATAAGATATGAAACTTCCCCAGTTACCCTGCAGATAACATCACTATTATAGAATCGAAGGTTGGCCTTTTGTGATGTCTTTTCAGCTTTTTGAATTTCTAACAACCCATGGCTTCCACCTGGAGCCATCAACCTCTGCCGACTGGTCTTGTGGCTCCTCCATGAAACTGACTCCCTGGCCCACCAAACTATCCTTGAAAAACTCTATCATGAAAGTTTTGGGGGAAATTGATTTGAGTAATAACTGTGTCTCCCAAGTGGCATGGCTGGCCTCCTGTCAATTAAACTCTTTATTACAATGCCATCAGCTCAGTGAATTGGTTTTGTCTGTGCAGTGGGCAGGAAGAACCCATTGGATGATTACACTTGTGCAAATTCACATTCTCAGCCTTGTATAAAAATTATATTTCTTCAGATAATTATTAAAATTTGTTATTATTAGTCTCTGTAATATTAGCAATTCTGTTGCATAGAAAGTGGTTTCTCATTATGATTCATTCACAATCATGTGATGACAAGATGTCTTCCTTCTCATATGTGTTTGGCCATTTGGGTCTTGTCTGAGGCCTGGATACAAGACTTTGCTCCTCTTTGGATTGTGCTGTCTGCCTTCTGTGCGTAGATTTTAAAAGTACAGAAGAAAGAGAATATTACTTTTTTCTACAATTTGGAACTTGTAAGGGAAGTGTTACTTTTTATGAAAGGGAATTTGAAATATCTTTCTCTTAATTTTTTCTACATTCTCTGGAAACAATTGTGTTATGTTAAATTTATTTTCTACTTAAAATGCAGTGTCCGTTTATTAGTGATGCTAGCTGGGCCTAGAATAACTTTGTGAAGTTTATTAATTAGGGATTATATTTTATTAATAAACATGACTATTCATATTTTCTGTATTTTCTTGCACCATTGTTAGTGAACTTGGGTTTTGTAGAGATTCATAATTTTATTTAAATTTTCATTGCTATAATATTGTTAGTAATATCTGCTTCTTTCTTGAATAGCTATAAAAAGTATGGCTAGTTCAATGTTTCATCTTGTATATTAGATATTTGTGCCTAATTACTGTTTTTGTTATTCAGGTATATTAAACCAGCCAAGAAGTTGTTTCGTTGGAAAGAAACAACTTTTTGTTATATGGTATGCTACGTTTGGTTTTTATTTTACTGATTTCTTCCCTTATCTTTATAATTAGCACCAGTTTATTACTTTATAAATAAATTTACTATTAATTTCTATGTTGTTATAATAGATAACTTGATTTTTTTATCTCATAATATTTTCATCTTATGTATACAATTTTAATTCAACACATTTCTTAATCTTAAACATGACTTAAGCTGCATTGGATCTATTTTATTGTACATTTATTATCACTCAGTTGTAAATAGTTACTGATTTTTATTGAGGTTTTAACTTTATCCCATGGATTATTTAGGAGAAGATTAATTAATGTTCATTGTTTGTATCCTCCATTGTTTCTCCTAAGTCAATTGCTAGCATTATTGGGTGCTTTTTGAGAACAATATTTTAGTTTTGTTTGGTTTGCTCCAGTAGTCTTTTAAGGTTTTTTTTTTCTTTATGTTTTAATAAGTTTTCCATAATAAATGTATGTAAATTCTTGTTTCTTTGTCTTGATCAATTTTGGAAAATTTCTATTTGTATTACTTCATGATTCTAGAAATATCATAGGATACTATTATAAACTTGGGTAGGAAACAATTTTGGATATGATAGATGTCTGATTTTCTATCTTGTTTCAATCTGAATGCTGCAATTTATCTTTTAGCTAACTGCTCCTCTCTTTAGCATTTTACAACCTGTTGTCCAAACTTACCAAGTGAGATATTTTTTGTTTTATCACCCTACACCTCCTTCCTTCTTTGCCATCTACAGTACCAAAAAATCTCCAGAAGGCTTCTAATGACTCGAACTCCTTTAAAAATTCAGAACAAAGTTGCTGCTCATCTCTTTTGAGGTGTACTGTTTCCTTGAGGAGTTGAAAGAGTCATGGGCAGATTCTTCACAGGTATAAAGCTCTCTTTGCTGTATTGCATGACCTGACCTCTTTGGCTTTGGGTGTACCAGAGATGACCTTTACTGTGAGAGGATTTGACTTTGGCATGTGTAATGGCAGACGAGAGCTACAAAGTTAGGGGTGGCTGAGCACAATTTACTGGAAGTGGTCTTAGCTGTTTTATCTTGTTTCCTCTCCTAGGAAGTTGTTGTTTAAGGATTCTAATTCTAGTTAAGAGACACATTATGAGAAAAGAAAAATTCAGCTGAGTTACATGTAAAAGAGTTTAATTGAACAATGAACTACTTGCAAATCAATCAGCCCCCAGAATTGCAGCAGATTCACAAAGACTCCAGCACAGCCCTCTGGTGGAAGAAGATTTATAGACACGCATACATACACACACACACACACACAAAGGAAATGACATACAGAAATTGGAAGTGAGGTACAGAATTGCTGAATTGGTTACAGCTCGGCATATGCCTATTTGAACACAGTTTGAACACTCAGCATTATATGAATGGTTGAAGTATGGATGCTGGTAGTGGTCAAGACTTAGCTATTGTTACAGGGGCATACTAATAAGTTAGGTTTTCAATTTTGTCTGCCTATTAAGCTATGTTACAGTTCATTCACAAGTACTCAAATATAGAGGTACAGAGTCCTTCTCAGGCCATAATCAGTTTGCTTTAACAATTCTAAAGTTTCTTCTCTATTACTTTTTCTCTCAAAATTATATTGATTTGGCCTGTCTGTGCACATTTGCATAAAGAACTGAACTGTTGTTTTCATAGGCAAATGAGAGACTGAGTTTCTCAGCTCCAAAGAGAAAGGGCATTTGCTCTTCCTGCTGAAAGGCATCCATGGGTGACCAGGGGCCTCACGAAAGTGTCTGGGGGGTTGATCCCCTGTTACATACAATGGCCCTATAGGGAAATCACCAACAAAAATTAATTTTTAAAAAGGCTTATCTAGGAGATGCATATAAGGAGTGATCACCTGGAGTTTCAAGCCCTCTCAGAGGTCACAGACCTCTGGAGAGAGAAATTGACACATACAGGAGGGTAGAAACGACTCACTGGTGGCACACTGTGGAGTCCTGCCCACAAGCAGCACACATCAGTCCACCACGCAAAAACCTCCTTTTATAAAAAAAGTGTGAAACTTTTTTTCAGTTTCCCTCCTTTATTAAAAAAAAGAAGGGAAATAAATATTATTTAAAAAGTGGGAAACAAATATTCAACGAATGATGAGAAATCAAGGAGAATGACCCTCTTTCCAGCACTTCGTAGGTTTCATGGCATCTCTAATTGCCAGAGTTTGTGTACGTTTTCACTAAAAAAAAGAGCCATTAAAAAGGTCAACCCACAAACTGTAGAGATCCTAAGTTCTTTTTTTTCTCCATTTTCTTTTCTATCTGATTTAAAACTGCTGTTATTTTTCTATTACAGTAGAAGCCACAGTTTGGATCCAATAGGTTTTTGTTGTTGTTGCTGTTTTGCAAGCTGGTGAATTTGTATTTATTGCATGGATAAAGTTCTGAAGTAAAAGCTATAGGATCTTTGTGTATGTGTGTATGTGTGTGTGTGTTTGTATATATTTAAAAGGCCTTTATAATTTATATAATTCTATCTTTAATTAGCAATTAATTCCATTTTAATTTCCCTCTGGCACACCAGAATTTTTCTCTCCATATCATATGATGTAAATTTTGCTGTTTGATTTTCACCTGAGTTGTGTCCTTCAATATGCAAATTTAAGGCTATGTAAGTCTAAGATGGGGGAAAAAGGTCTTTATGAATCTGTAAGATGTACTTCTACTGGCATGCCCAATAGGGAAACCAACAACAAAAATTATGTAGTTGTGTGTTGTGTACTCAATGTTTCACTATTGAAAATATATAAAAAACTAATTAATTGGCTTAATAAAGGCACTTTAATCAAATAATTTATCAGGAAAACAGAAAAGGCTAGTCGAATGCCATTTCAAGTTTATTAACTTAAGTAAAATCTTTAATAAATAAGTTAGCTTTGAAATTATTGGTAAAGTAATATTAGAAATGCCTTAAGAATTGCCAATATACATTTCTCTTTGCATTTATTAATCAAGCAATTTCATACTTATCTCTGCCAAATACTATAAGGTGTCAAAATTTGGCATAGGGATTACAAATCTATAAACTCAGCCCCAAACAGAATAATCTTTGCTTATGTAACTGTTAATAAATAAGAAATTGATAGCAGTTTAATAAAAATAGCTGCATCTTGAATTTAGTAAGATGACCATAACTTCTAATCTTGTGCCTTTAGGCAGTCTAGTCCACAGGCAGTAAGATTTGTTTTAGGAAAGAACTGCTATCATCTTTATTTCAAAGCTAAACTATAAACTAAATTCTTCCCAAAGTTAGTTGAGTGTATGTACAGGAATGAACCAGGACAGCCTTGAGGTTAAAAGCAAGATGGAGTCAGTTAGGTCAAACATTTTTTACTGTCTCAGTTATAATTTTACAAAGATGGTTCCATAACTTTAAATGGTAACTATCACAGTTTTCATAAATAATCCAGGTAAATTATCCCAAAGAAGTTGTTATTGAGAAATCAAAGAAAAGGAAGATCCATTAACATTAAGCCAAGTATAATGTGGCAAAAAGCTTGGATATCTCAGATTAGACTTTTAAATGATGCTAACAATTTGGACTTTACTGATCATAAAGGATTTTTATAAGATATTAATCAGGGAAGTAAAGTGATAGAGACCACAACTTTTGAGATTATTATTTCAATACTATGTATGTAAAACTATACTGTTTCAAATTATAAATACTAATCACAAAATTAGTAGAAGTAAAATTGTCACATTTTTGTCACCCATAAAGAGTTAAAATATGGTGTTTATGCCTTACAGAATTTTAAAATTTCTTATAACAGAATTGTCATATGTTTGAGAAATTCTATCATTCTAACATATATTCTAGAAGATCATATTAATAGCTCTACAGTAAATCTTCTCATTGTATGAATATTAAGATAACTTTATAACAATTACATAGAGTACATATAATTTTAAAAGATGCACACTCAGGACCACTAAAATGCTTAGTTAAAGAGTTAATTTAGGATGGATCCAAGATGGTGGATTAGACACAACTCCAGTGCACAACACCCAGTGAGAGAGATGCAGAAACCCAGAGATCTCCTAGCTTCAACTGAGGTACCAGGTGCATTTCAACCAGTCTGGTCCGAGGGTGAGCAAAGCCCACTCAGGGCAGATCGAAGTGGGGAGGGGTGCTGCTTCACCCACAAGGTGCATCTCACCGGCGAGTCAGAGGCTCCACCTCTGGTGCTCCGGTCCGGATACAGCGCTTAC
Organism: Ateles fusciceps; assembly: GCA_036589455.1. Lineage (NCBI taxonomy): Eukaryota > Metazoa > Chordata > Mammalia > Primates > Atelidae > Ateles > Ateles fusciceps. The sequence continues at coordinate 3,417,617 of JAZHEH010002555.1, read as the reverse complement.
CCCAAAGCCTCAGCAATACACAGGACAGGGGATCTTTGCCAGTCAAGCACAGGGAATTACAAGTGCGGAGTTGAATAACAGTCTGCAGACTGAGCTGTCGCCCCCCTCCCCCCACCCGGAAAGATAGGGAGCTGTAAGAGGGAGCATCTGGGTGGCCCCTACCCCATGACCAGACAGAGAGAAAGCTGAAAGGGGGGAGACTGCTGGGTGCAGCTGGGCGGGTCCCTACCCTCCCCCACAAACCCCAGAGGGCTGAAGCTCTGGCTCTAGTGGGTTGTGTAGCCAGTGCCACAGTCTGAGATGAACCCTGAATGATCCAGCCCAGTGGAGGAAGGACACAACTCACCACTAGAGGGGTGGGACTGGGCCTCATGTTTTAACAAAAAAACACAGGAAGCCTACGTAGCAACGGAACTGCATTCTTGACAACCCAGCAGCGCCTACAGGTCAGCAGAAGAGGCGGGCCTAATCTCCCAGCATAAACAAAAAAGACACAGGAAGCTTCCCTACTAACCTGAAGGAGTCCCTAGAAACCCAGTCGTGCCCCCACAGGCAGACAAGCGACCTCATCAAGCAGCTCTCTGACACCACAGCCAGGTAAATCCACAAAGATGGGAAAAAGCCAGCGCAAAAAAGGTAAAACCACCAAAGACCAGAACACCTCTCCTTCCTTCAAGGGATCACAACTCCTCAACAACACAGATAATTGACTGAGAAGGAGTGTGAAGAATTGATGGGAACAGGATTCAGAAGGTGGATAATAACAAACTTCTCAGAGCTAAAGGAACACGTTCTAACTCAAGGCAAAGAAACCAAAAACTTTGAAAAAAGGTTAGATGAAATGCTGACTAGAATAACCAGCTTAGAGAAGAACATGAACGACTTGATGGAGTTGAAGAACACAGCACGAGAACTATGTGAAGCAAACACAAGTTTTAATGGCCGAATTGATCAAGCAGAAGAAAGGATATCAGAGATTGAAGATCAACTCAATGAAATAAAAAGAGAAGGCAATACAAGAGAAAAAAGAGTGAAAAGAAATGAACAAAGCCTCCAAGAAATATGGGATTATGTGAAAAAACCTAATCTACGCTTGATTGGTGTACCTGAATATGACGGGGAGAATGAATCCAAGCTGGAAAACACACTCCAGGATATTATCCAGGAGAACTTCCCCAAGCTTAGCAAGGCAGTCCAAATTTCAAATTAAAGAAACACAGAGAACTCCACGAAGATATTCTTCAAGAAGAGCAACCCCAAGGCACATAATCATCAGATTCACCAGGGTTGAAATGAAGGAAAAAATGCTAAGGGCAGCCAGAGAGAAAGGTCAGGTCACCCACAGAGGGAAGCCAATCAGACTCACAGCAGATCTCTCAGCAGAAACCCTACAAGCCAGAAGAGAGTAGGGGTCAATATTCAACTTCCTTAAAGAAAAGAACTTTCAACCCAAAATCTCATATCCAGCTAAACTAAGCTTCATAAGTGAAGGATAAATAAAATCCTCTATGGACAAGCAATTTTTGAGAGATTGTGTCACAACCAGACCTGCCCTACAAGAGCTCCTGAGAGAAACACTAAGCATGGAAGGGAACAAGTACCAGTCACTGCAAAAGCAAACCAGCTGGCAAAGAACAAAAATGCAATGAAGAAAATGAGTCAACTAATGAGAAAGAAAACCAGCCAGTAACAAAATGGCAGGATCAAATTCACACATAACAATATTGACATTGAATGTAAATGGCCTAAACGCCCCAATCAAAAGACACAGACTGGGAAACTGGATAAAAAGTCAGAACCCATTGGTGTGCTTTATTCAAGAAACCCATCTCACATACAAAGATACACATAGACTTAAAATAAAGGGATGGAAAAAGATTTACCAAGCAAATGGAGAACAAAAAAAAAGCAGGGATTGCAATCCTAGTCTCTGATAAAATGGACTTCAAACCAACAAAGATCAAAAGAGACAAAGAAGGACATTACATAATGGTAAAAGGATCAATCCAACAGGAAGAGCTAACTATCTTAAATATATATGCCCCCAACACAGGAGCACCCAGATACATAAAGCAAGTTCTTAATGACCTAAAATGAGATTTAGACTCCCACACAATAATAGTGGGAGACTTCAATACTCCACTGTCAATATTAGACAGATCAACGAGACAGAAAATTAACAAGGATATCCAGGACTTGAATGCAGAGCTGGACCAAGGGGATCTAATAGACATATACAGAAGGCTCCATCCCAAATCCACAAAATATACATTTTTCTCAGCACCACATTGCACTTACTCTAAAATTGACCACATCATTGGAAGCAAATCACTCCTCAGCAAATGCCAAAGAACAGAAATCATAACAAACAGTCTATCAGACCACAGCACAATCAAACTAGAACTCAGGATCAAGAAACACACTCAAACCTGCACAACCACTTGGAAACTGAACAATATGCTTCTGAATGCTGACTGGATAAACAATGAAATGAAGGCGGAAATAAAGATGTTCTTCGAAACCAACAAGAATGAAGACAAAACTTACCAGAATCTCTGGGACACCTTTAAAGCAGTATTGAGAGGGAAATTTATAGCAATAAATGCCCACCAGAGAAGAGAGGAAAGATCTAAATTTGACACCCTATCATCAAAATTGAAAGAACTAGAGGAGCAAGATCAAAAAAACTCAAAAGCTAGCAGAAGACAAGAGATAACTAAGATTAGAGCAGAACTGAAGGAGATAGAGACACAAAAAAACCTTCAAAAAATCAAGAAATCCAGGACCTGGTTTTTTGAAAAGATCAACAAAATAGACAGAACGCTAGCCAGACTAATAAAAAAGAAAAGGGAGAAGAATCAAATAGATGCAATAAAAAACAATAAAGGGGATATCACCACTGATCCCACAGAAATACAAACTACCATCAGAGATTACTACAAACAGCTCTACTCACATAAACCAGTAAACCAGGAAGAAATGGATAAATTCCTAGACACTTGTACTCTACCCAAACTAAACCAGGAGGAAGCTGAAACCCTGAATAGACCAATAACAAGGGCTGAAGTAGAGGCAGCAATTAATAGCCTACAAACCAAAAAGAGTCCAGGTCCAGATGGGTTCACAGCCGAATTCTACCAGACATACAAAGAGGAGCTGGTTCCATTCCTTCTGAAACTGTATCAAACAATACAAAAGAGGGAATCCTCCCTCACTCATTTTATGAGAACAACATCATCCTGATAGCAAAACAAGGCAGAGACTCAACTAAAAAAGAAAACTTCAGGCCAATATCCATGATGAACATCGATGCAAAAATCTTAAGTAAAATACTGGCAAACAGATTGCAATAGCACATCAAGAAGCTTATCCATCACGACCAAGTAGGCTTCATCCCAGGGATGCAAGGCTGGTTCAACATACGCAAATCCATAAATGTAGTCCATCACATAAATGGAGCCAAAGACAAAAACCACATGATTATCTCAATAGATGCAGAGAAGAAATTCAACAGCACCTCATGCTAAAAACCCTCAATAAACTAGGTATTGATGGAACCTATCATAAAATGATAAAAGCTATATATGACAAACCTACAGCAAATATGCTGAATGGGCAAAAGCTGGAAGAATTCCTTTTGAAATCAGGCACTAGACAAAGATGCCTTCTCTCACCACTCCTATTCAACATAGTATTGGAAGTTCTAGCCAGAGCAATCAGGCAAGAAAAAGAAATAAAGGGTATTCGATTAGGAAAGGGAGAAAGTCAAACTGTCTCTATTTGCAGATGACATGATTGTATATCTAGAAGACCCCATCGTCTCAGGCCAAAATCTTCTCAAACTGATAAGCAACTTCAGCAAAGTCTCAGGATACAAAATCAATGTGCAAAAATCACAAGCATTCCTATATACCAATAAGAAACAAACAGAGAGCCAAATCAAGAATGAACTCCCATTCACAATTGCTATAAAGAGAATAAAATACCTAGGAATGCAACTAACAAAAGATGTAAAGGATCTCTTCAAGGAGAACTACAAACCACTGCTCAATGAAATAAGAGAGGACACAAACAGATGGAGAAACATTCCATGTTCATGGTTAGGAAGAATCAATATTGTGAAAATGGCCATACTGCCCAAAGTAATCTATAGATTCAATGCTATCCCCATCAAGCTACCAATGACCTTCTTCACAGAACTGGAAAAAAACACTTTAAACTTCATATGGAATCACAAAGGACCCTGCATAGCCAAGACAATCCTAAGCAAAAAGAACAAAGCCGGAGGCATCACACTGCCAGACTTCAAACTATACTTCAAGCCTACAGCAATCAAAACAGCATGGTACTGGTACCAAAACAGAGACATAGATCAATGGAACAGAACAGAAACCCCAGAAGAAACACCACACATCTACAATCATATGATCTTTGACAAACCTGACAAAAACAAGCAATGGGGAAAGGACTCCATATGTAATAAATGGTGTTGGGAAAACTGGCTAGCAATGTGCAGAAAGCAGAAACTGGACCCCTACCTGTCACCTTACACTAAAATTAGCTCCAGATGAATCAAAGATTTAAACATAAAGCCTAACACTATAAAAAACACTAGAAGAAAACGTAGGCAAAACTATCCAGGACATAGGCAAGGACTTCATGACTAAAACACCAAAGGCAATGGCAACAAAAGCTGAAATAGACAAATGGGATCTAATTAAACTCCAGAGCTTCTGTACAGCAAAAGAGACCATCATTAGAATGAATCAGCAACCAACAGAATGGAAAAAAATTTTTGCAATCTACCCATCTGACAAAGGGCTAGTATCCAGAATCTACAAAGAACTAAAACAGATACACAAGAAAAAAACAAACAACCCCATTCAAAAGTGGGCAAAGTATATGAACAGACACTTTTCAAAAGAGGACATATATGAGGGCAACAAACATATGAAAAAATGCTCATCAACACTGGTCATTAGAGAAATGCAAATCAAAATCACACTGAGATATCATCTCACGCCAGTTAGAATGGCAATCATTAAAAAATCTGGAGACAACAGATGCTGGAGAGTATGCGGAGAAATAGGAACACTCTTACACAGTTGGTGGGAGTGTAAATTAGTTCAATCATTGTGGAAGACAGTGTGGAGATTTCTCAAGGATCTAGAAATAGAAATTGCATTTGACCCAGCAATCCCACTATTGGGTATATACCCAAAGAACTATAAATCATTCTATTATAAAGACATATGCACACGTATGTTCATTGCAGCCCTGTGTACAATAGCAAAGACCTGGAACCAACCCAAATGCCCATCAATAATAGACTGGACAAAGAAAATATGGTACAAATACACCATGGAATACTACGCAGCCATAAAAATCGATGAATTTGTGTCCTTCGTAGGAACTTGGATGAATCTGGAAACCATCATTCTCAGCAAACTGACCCAAGAACAGAAAGCCAAGCACCATATGTTCTCACTCATAGGTGGGTGCTGAACAATGAGAACACATGGACTCAGGGAGAGGAGCATCACACACCAGGAACGGTTGGGGGGTAAGGGAGAGACAATGAGGGGTGGGGAGGGATAACATGGGGAGAAATGCCAGATATAGTATGCACCTAAAGTAAAATAAATTTTTTTAAAAAAAGAGTTAATTTAGTCCATTTTGAAATTTCTATAAACAGAAGAGCTATGCTTAGCCATAGCGATATGAATTTACTCTCTGATTTTATGACTTGGACCATTTGTGAAATTGTTTTAAAACTATATATACATCTCTATTGTAGAAAATACATATTGGAAGAATCAAACCCAAAAGTTTATAAGAACAACAATATTGCAACATTACCTATAATAAGCACTGCTATGAACAATGTAATATTCCAGAAAGGAAATTAATGGGTTATGAATGCCCTTGGCTGGGGAATAGAGGGGAATGCCATGAGAAGGAATGTGACACACAGATAGTAGTCCTGATGTTTCAAACACACTGGAGAGAAGAGCCAAGAGTAGCATAAACTTCACATTTAGCTCTCACAATTATTTAAGTATATTTATGTCTACAATCCTTAAACATCTTTTCTACATAATGAAGTAAGCGACTTTTGAAATAGTTGCCCTTGCTAAATACTCTAGCCTCCTTTTCGGCATTTCCCATAATGCAGTGGCTAAAGGCAATGCAAATAAGAGATTTCTTTTAATAGTCCAACTTTTCTTGTATTAACTAATCACTTAAAATGTATCAGAATCCTTTTTCAAATATCGCTGAAAACAGAGAATATCCTTTCTGCTTAAGAAGAATACATTTTTGTTTTGTGTTGAGAAAGGCATGTACAATAAAACAGTCAGTTATTTTCTCTGACAACCACTCTCCCCTAAAAATTCTAAAAAGTAAGTAACTAAACAATTACTCTGCAAGATTAGAAAACAGACATTTTTATATTTTTAGACAAATAGTGATAGATATTCTCCAAGTGAAGAAGTAGTATAGATTCAGATAATGTCCTCTTTTGTCTGTTTGAAAACATAAATAAAATTCAAACCAAAGCAACAAATTTCGACTTCATACAAAATGTGGTTTTGGGGGGTTAGAGGTAGGCATTATATAATATATATTTGATTCAAATAAGAGTCTTTCATGAGCAACTCTACAATTTCACAGACAAGGCTTATCTGAGACCATGTCACAGAAATATCTAAAACCAAAATTGCAAACAATCAGAACAAAACGCACAAAACAAATAAACAAGAAACAACATCATGGAATAGCTCCTCATGACAAGAGGTGGGTCTCTGTCTGTATTTCAAGGCATTTTTTTTCATTCCCATTCTCATAGGTACGTAGGGTTTAATCCCCACCTCCCAGTCCCCTGCTACTCTCACTAACCTTTTAGCATTGCTGGAAGTAGGTTTATTTAGCAGTTTTCGTGATGCACTGCTGCTCGCTCTATTAGTGTGTCTAACATCGACACTTCACATTTCAGCATGGAAAACCACAGAAGGCAAGTACACAATATTGACCATGCTCTGATAATGGAGCTCAGTCCAGTGTCTTACTTTGTAGATAGTTTTGTATAACCCAACCACAAAGTAAAGAACAAATTTTCTGGAAATATTCCATTTAAAATATTAATATTTTTAAAAAACAGTAACTCTCCCAGTGGACAAATGAGGGAATCTTTAAAAAGACATCCAAACTAACTCAGCAGAAATAACTTACAAATAAAATCTTGTGGCAGGATTGAAATAATAAATGATTAGATTCTGAACAAGAATAATAATTTGAACTCTAGTCATTAACTAGTTTACTCCTACGTTTATGATAAGCATTGGCCAACTATAATTCACAGGCTATCAATTCAGCTATCGCTGTTTCTACAAACAAAATTTCAGTGAAACATCTCCATGTCCAATCATTTATATATTGTCTATGACTCTTTTGTACGTAAGAGCAGAATTGAGTCATTGCAACAGAGACTGTATGCCACACATACCTTAAAATATTTAGTATCTGGGCTTGCACAGAAAAAAAAATTACCAATCCCTGACATGTCATTACCAACCTAACAGGGATCAAACATGAGAGGCATAAAAGCCAAATAGAGTCCACAGATGTCTTTTGTTTGGATGCACAATTTTTGTTAAAACTTTATTTTTACTTTTTTTTTTTTTTTTTTTGCTGTTAGTTTTATTTGTGTGTCTTTACAAAGCATTTATCTTTCAGTTCTCTAAGGCACTTAGCTCTTTCTCTTGTCTCAGATACACTTACTTCTTTCATTTACCTACCTGCTTTAGGTCATTTACTTTAACCGTCTGTCTCATGAAGGAATTTCAATTTGAAAACTTTGATGTAGAAAATGAGTAACAAATGCGGCAGCATATAAAGAAGTTAAATATATACTATGTTCATGTATGCCATTTCATTTGCAGCTTAAGAAATGAAATCTGGATGAAGTAAGATATTGATTTACCTTCTAATTACAGCTAGGCACTGATAATTAAGACTAAATGCAATTTGGTTTAGTCAGTTCAACAAATACTAGGAATCTTCACTACTATATTTCAGTGTTCATTAGATATTATTTTCATAGAGACTGTCTTTTACTTCCCATGTTTGTTTACAATACTAGTCAAGGCCACAACACCAGCAGTTAAAGTCATCATGGGTCAACCATTAGCATCTCTATTGCTAATATGTGACTGCACTTTTAAAATTCTCACCTGCTGGCTAGTAAGGATGTGTCACATTACATGGTTAGTCTGACCAAAGAAAATATGACCAATAACCAATATAAAGATACTTTTATGGTTCCAAAGAAATAATGTCCCCTAAGTTATGGACCGTACCTCTGCAAGGTCATTATTATCAGAAAACCACCACAGGCCTCACCAATAATACTATGTTTCTTGTAAATTTATGACACTCCAATTATGATAACAGTCACCCTTGCGTTTCAAACCAATGTCTTTATTTCTCTCTATATATATACTTTTCTTTCTTTTTCTCTATTTTTATACATCTAACACATAATGTGTAATATAATGTAATATGCAATATAATATACTATAGTACAACATATGATATATGGTATTCATATACTATAAGTAATATGTCAAGTTGCTAAGATTGTTGTTACCTCTGTGAGATAAATGTAAACTCCTGAAAATTAAGAAAAATAATAAAATTTCTCAGCAGATAAATATAAAACCAAATAAAACAGAAATTTTAGAACTGAAAAATCTAATTGAAAAAGAAACTACTGAATGTGTTTGATAGCAGAATGCAGATGACAGAAGAATGAGACAATGAATGTGGATATAGAGCAACACAAAGTGCTTAGTGTGAACAGAAACAAAAGACTGAAAAAGCCTCAGGGTTAGATGGAAAATGCTTAAAAGTCTCACATTTTTGTCATTGACATCTAAAAGAGAAAAGGAATAGACAGGTGCAGAAAAACATCAAAATAAATAATGGCTGAACACTTCTCAAATGTGGTAAAAGATACAAATTTGTAGATGCAAGAGGCTCAGTAATAAAAGAAATATAATATAATAGAAAAACAATAATAGAAAATAATAGAATAAAATAAAAGAAAATCACAGTCAGAGGTATCATAATCAAAATACTAAAAATCAAGGAAAGAAAGAAAATAAATAAAACCTTAAAACATACAGAGAAAAACAACATGGTACATATAAAGAAGTTCTTTTCTGGGGGAAGGAGTCTTGCTCTGTTGCCAGAATGGAGTCCAGTGGCATGATCTCAGCTCACTGCCACCTCCATTTCCCAGGTTCAAGCAATTCTCCTGCCTCAGACTACCTAGTAGCTGGGACGATAGGCACATGCTACCACGCTCGTCTAACTTTTGTATTTTTAGTAGAAATGGGGTTTCACCATGTTGGCCAGATGATCTCAACCTCTTGACCTCATGATCTGCCTGCCTTGGCCTAAGCATTTGCCATTAATTTTCAGACATTGTGCCACATCCTGGGACTCCATACAGAAATAAAATCACTTCTTGGCTACAAATTTGGGATATTCTCCATTTTAGGGATTTGTCAGTTCAGAGCCTACAAGCAGCAGATTAAATTAGGTGCATAAGAAGTTTATCAGGGGAAAGTCTGTGAAGGATAAAGTGGGAGGGAGCAGGTGAGGGCAGGTTGGGGGGGGACTTCAGACCAGATGCATGTCTGACATTGGTGAAAGGAAAGAGACACAAGGAGGACTGCACTGAAGAGCTTCAGATGCATCACAGCTCTGAAAATTTTGGTCAGGCTGAGGACCAAATATCTGTGCAAAGTTTGCCCCACAGACTATCCCAGGTCAGGCAGAGATGATAGACAGCCTTATGATGCTACATCCTCTGATCCTTCACGGGGTTCACATGTCCCCTGGGACAATTCCATCATGGTCCATCATTTTGGGAGTGGCCCAGGGGACATATGAATTCTGTGAAGGATCTGAAGGTGTAGCATCTTAAGGCTGTCTGTCAACTGTGCTCCCCCAAAGCAGGTCCTCTTGATTGGAATCTTTAAAGGACATCTGAGCAGCACAACTCCATATTCTCCACATGGATTTCCTTAAAACCTAAGCATTCTTGTTGAAGAATATTGATTTCCTGTCATATGCCATATATCAAACATCAAAATGTGTCTAAACTTCTCCATCATAAAATTCTTAAATAGGGAAAAAAGCCAAAAAATTGAAGATAGCCATTATGAGAAGAAAATGAATATTAGTAGACATTTCACCCTTCACTTATCATTGCTCTAAGAAACACCACAGGCAGAGAGACACACAAATAAACAGAATAGCCTTTCAAGGCTATCTCTCAATTCTGTTTGTGTGCCTCTGCTACCCTAGCACTCATTTGGGCTTTTGATTTTCGTTTCTTATTCTAACTATGGTAATCTTTTCCATAACTGGCTGAAAAGAAAGCCCGTGTTGCATTTCTGATATAATAATTATATACATGAAAAGTCCTAGCAAACGGCTGCCCCACCAGAGATTAAATGTGTGCTAGAAAATAATTTTCTCAGAAAAGTGTCTTGGACTCACTGATACACCCCAAAGAGTCGATATAGGTGAAGCAGTCAGCCACTGATTTCTGCCTTGTACTTCTAACTAATATATGGCACCTGCTACATGAGATTTCTCTCTGAATGTGCCTCAGGCATCTCAGATTTAACATTTCCAAAGTTAAAATTTTATTTCCTTTACCCCATTACCAAATATGTTTCTTCTACAGTCATCCTCATCTCATTAAATGACTTCTTAATGCATACAATTGCCCAGCCAGGATGCTGTGATTTATTTGCGATTCCAACATTTGCTTTCTTCTCAACATCTAATCAAATTTAATATCAAAATATCCTGACTCCTCTCCCAAATTGCTAAAATACCTGCCAGTCCTCCAAATTAAAACTCAGCAGGCTGGTGTTCACAAAGGATGATAGAAGATAGAGGATAGGACATGGGCTGCAACTGCTGAGCTTGACCCAGACCTAGGACCGGCTTCATTTGTAGGGACATTTAGTCACCTTGATGCAGCTCAGATATTTTGCCTGAGAAACTCTATTTCTGCACCTTGTCCAAACCACTTCTTGTCTTACACCAAGGAGACATATTGGTCACTTCGTTGCTAAAATAACTTAAGTAGAATCGTGGAGTCTTAGGGTTCTGGAGCTCAACAGGTTGTTCTCCAGCACCTCAGACTTACGAAGTGTCTGAGAACAAAGAGAGCCTGAACTCAAAAGAAGCCCATTGCTTGGGTTTGTTGCCATGACTCTGAGAATAACACTGGCGACTCAGGAACCCCTACCAAGAAGATTAACAATTGCTGGTCTGTCCTTTTGGCTTTAGCACTTCAGTCTGGTGCTCCCAAAACTAGCTTCTCATCTCTAACCCCAAGGCTGTCACAAAAACACATCTTGCTTAGGTAGATCATTAAATTAGAAACAGGCTCAAGCCTTAAGGGCATCCAGTGATAGACTCCAGAACCTTCTGCTGTAACTAGGTGAATCACCTGCCTTGGTTTGCCCAGGTGATTTGTATATGATATTCTGGGGTTATTTATTAATATATTACCAAAAACATCTCACAAGTACCCCAAATTGAATAATGGATGATACGAAAGCACAAGGATAGCTCGTACACACTGCTTCAGCATTTGTAGTCGGAGGATGAACTCAGATACTGGGGTAGCACAACCAACTCTTTGAAAGATTACCCTAGTTAGCACTATACATAAACAATCTTGGATATTGATCTCAATATCCAATAGCAGCCACAAAGTGAATTATTTAAATAATTTTACCACATTTAAATAATTTTATTTAAATAAAGTTATAAGTGCATTTAATAAATTATTTTAATTCTGGCTTTATAATTCAAAAAGTAGTTACATTGTGGCAGTGTTAGAATCACCATCAGTAATTACAGAAGACGAAATAGTTATATGAATACATTGCCTTTGTATAGTGGATACTATATCAAGATTTTTGTATGAATTATATCATTTAAAAAGTATAATTATTGGTAGCTAAGTAATGATGTCCCCCTCTATCTTGGAAACAGGTTAGAGTATTATGAGAGTTTTACATTTTAATGTGTTTATTTGTAAGAAGCACTTACAGCAGTGTGTGTGTGTGTGTGTGTGTGTGTGTGTGTGTATGACAGAGAGAGAGAGAGAGATGTTTGCAAATGGAATGGGCTGAATCTGGGAAGCTATAATCCCTTTCTTCTGTCTGTGGGTTCTGGCACATAGATTAGTATTGAGTAACAGCTAAACGTTGTTTTAGATACCATCAAGTCTGTAAACATGAGGTGTGCAAAGATAACAAATCTCTAGGGGAGCAAACACTTGATCTTGGTCTCTAAATTAGACACCTAATCTGATCAATTGAGATATATGTTTTAAGTGGATTAATAATAACGCTTTACGTTATTCTTCAAAGCTACAGTTAGCATAGCATGTCAATGCAGTTTAAGGATTTGGAATGTGCATATATACATAATAACATTATTTATTTATAGGTACACACAGAGCTTTAATTGCACATTTGTGTGTAGAGACTTAGTTAAGGTATTTCAATTAAATTAAGTTGCATGAATATTGGAAACTCAAAGATATGCATCTAGCATCTGCTAGTAAGTGCAATAAAACAAAAATTCTAAGCACTTTGAAAGCATTACAGCGAGTAATCTGAAGCCATCTGATTGCAGCACTTAGTGACCAATAAGTGGGCCCAGAAAACCCTGTAAATAAGCCCTTAAATTTAGATGAAGCTTTTACCTTTTCAACACTCTTTTGAACACATTATTTTATTTTATCCATTAAATTCACTTACAGTGATTTGTGAGACTATCATTCCTATTTTACAGAGAAATCCAAAGAAAACCATTTTCTTAAATTTTGTACAGAACCCCTAATTAATAAAGTATAATACTTTCATATATATTATTTCCATTATTTTTGAACCTGATTCAAGTAGGAACTTTTTCATATGTAATTTTATTTGGAGTCTCACTGCAGGTAAGTGGAAAGCAAAGGTGTTCTGTAAAGGGTGAGGGTGGGAAGGTCTCTCCAAGCCCCATTCTTGTGCCCCTCTCCTTGTCGCAGCACAAAACCCCGAGGCTTCTCTGGGGGAGCACCCAGAACAGACATCCTATAAACATTTTTAAAAACTGTGTCTTTATATTTTAGCAGTCTTGAGAGGAAGTCATATACCTTACAATAAACAACCTAAGAAACAGTTTTTGTGAGAGCAATCCTCTTGTTTAAAAGCAGTAGTTCAAATATGGCATACAGACCTTGAGCCTTGGGGTTATGATCCTTGTCCATTACTCTTCCACAGTTTGAGAAGTTAAAAAAATTGTGTTTCCCCATGATTAGGTGACTGAGGAAATCTGAGAAGAGCAGATCTCTATTTCTGCAGGACTGTATGGCACTAATCTGGACACACGGTAACACTGTCTATCCCTCTCTTGTGTCCATCAGAGATCTCCAGCAGGCAGCTTAGTCCCACTTTGGTTAGAGGGAGCAAAGGATCTTTCTTTACTTTTGCTGCTTGGCCTTCTACCTGCTAGAGAGTAGTCTGCTTTTATGAGTGAGATTAAGGTATCTTGAGATATTAAATAGAGGGCTGGTCCATTGGGGATGAGCCTTGGATAGCAGAAGAGCCTCCTTCTCTTCTGCAATATTGGATAAATGGTCTGGCCACTGTTGTCCAGTGCCCTCAACAAACAGTATCCAGAAGGAAGACTAGATTTTAAGCTTCATACCGCTCACTGGAGCTGCTAGTAGACAGAATCTTCACAAGCATCATCTGCAATATTGATTAGGGTGGTCTTCCTGTTCTTCCTCATCCCCCTCCTGTCCCCTTGTATGGAGACAGAGGATGATATAAAACCTACCCTCTAGCTGTGCATTCAAATTATGGTCAATTATTTAGACCAGAAACTTTTAAAGATTATGCTGAAGAATGTCTCATTTACTACCTGTTTTTACCATGGCCCCTTCTTCCCAAATCAATGACTTGTTCGAATCCAGCTTTCTGGGATGGTAAAAAGAAGAACCATCAAGTACATGGAAAGGGATTTTAGGAGTGAGATAGCACATAGATTAATACTTTGACATGTTATTTTGCCAAATATCTATCTACTACCTATCTCTACCTACCTACCTACCTATCTACCTATTATCTATGTGTATCTATCTATGAAAAGCTACTATCTTGATTTAATTATGCACAAATTATTTTCCACTAGGAAGGAAATGTTTCTCTAAATTAAATTAGTAATATTAAGAATTATTTTTACTCATATATAATTCATTATAATAGAGGGTATCTAAGAAGTGGGCATTAATAGGTATTAAATTTATTGGCCATCTTTACAATGCATTAGGGATTTAACTATCATGTTTTAATCCTAAGGAAATATCTGTAAATTTGGAAAACTAAATAGACTCTAAGTGTCAAAATAATGCCAGATGGCAGAGTGGGTGGGGAGATATTCTTGGGCAATCTGTCAACTTGGTATTCTCTTACATCACTGTATTTATCTATTTTTTAAAGCTTGCTCTGATTATAGATGACATAGTGACAGTAAAAGCAAAAGCAGTAGTGCTATTCTCACAGGACCTTGAAAATCTGATGCTATAATATGAAGCAGAAAATCAGTTTGGAGACTCTAGGATATAAAATAAGTTGAAAGAGTTAAAGAGAAAATGTAAATTCTTAATTGTTTACTCTTCACTTCCCCGAAGTTTTGTGTTATTGAACATGTATGATTGTTTTCATTATGTCACTTTCATTGGACATGTGCATACAATGCTATCTTGTTCTCAAGATCCCAGTCTGCCCTTTTTTCTGCTTGTACAATAAAATAGTATGACATACCCCTGATGCTATCTTTACTCTGGGTAACTTTTCATTCAGAGTAAAATCTCTGAATCACCCATCAGAGCTCAGTATTTGCTGCAGAATCACAGAAGACATCTTTTACAGCAATGTCAGTGGACCCCCTTACCTAGGCACTAAATAGTTTCTAAGTGTAATAAAAATAACCAACATTTCTAATGCAGCATTCAACATCCCTACCACACCACCCTTTTGTATCATATTGCTTTCAGTTACGTGGAGGTTATGTATACAATACCAGATAAATTTAATGTCATTAACCCTGAAATACCTAGAAAGATCAACAGAAACATAGTTCTAGGTCAGAAAATATTCTGAGTACTTAAAGTTTAATACTCTCGGAAATTCTTATTTGTCTCATTCACTTGGTATATTTTTAACATAACTAATTTTATTTCTCCCTTGAAATTAGTAGAGATACTAGTTAAAATACAGTATCTTTGACAACTGAAAATAACGGAGGATCTTCAGATCACTGGTCAAAACATCACTTAGTTTATATATCTCAAGACATGATGATATGGAAGACACAGTTAGAAATGACTCAAGATTCATGATTAATCTATATACTCATTAAAATAAAATGTATTTCCTTTTATTTTCCCTTCTTTTCCTGAGATTGAGCATCAGAGAACACTGAATGTTTCAAAGTAGCTGAATTGTGTGGTTAGGAAACCACAGGTTTGAAAACAATATGTATTCATTACCATGTAGCACAGATTCATGATCATTTTAATGTTTGCTTAAAAATTAAAATAAGATTTGCTTTAAAAAAATTGTATTTATTTACAACATTTTAGATTCACATCTATTATGCATAATTAACTAAAACTGTACATGCTTTGAGATCATCCTTTGAGAAAGAACGTGGTTCAGGACACCATTTAAATATACAGGCTTTATGAGGTCTCAAGATGTTAAAGTCATTCAAGTATTTTGAGAGTTTTGAAAGACAATACATACAGTGTTTAAAGGTCCAAATCTTCATATAATATTGTATTCTTTAGTGACTGATCATTATATTCAAATATACTGAAGTGATTTAAAGTTACCAGTTACCTAGCAATGCTAATATATGTTAGATAATGTATAAACAAATAAGACTCACTGTAAAATAATTTGATTCACAGCAATTCAAGTTGCCAAAATGAAGCCATTAAATCATTCATTCAACAATTATTGTTTACTATGTCAGTCCATACACACACAAAGATGAGCACACAAACCCTAACAACAAAATAACTCTGAATAATGAATAACTCTCTCCTTTTTCTCAGTGTCAGAGTAGGTGGTAAAGAAATAATACAATAAAATAAAGTGATACATGGAATAAGCAGTCTTTTCCACAAATGGTGCTGAGACAAGCATAAACGATGCAGACATTTTGGAAATAGGTCTTTCTCAAAAGGCTAAACATTTACTATATGATTTAGGATTTCATCTACTAATTATGTATCCAGGAGAATGAAAACACACAGCCACAAAAACTTGTGCATATATTTTCAAAGCAGCATTATTCATAATAGTCCCCAAATGACAACAGTTCAGCTATCTATCTATCTATCTATCTATCTACCTATCTACCAATCAATTTATCTACCTACCTATCTACTATCTATCTGGAGAGAGAGATACATAAATGTGCCATATTCATACAATAAAATATTAATTTCATTTTCAGATTAGTCAAGGTGAGTAATTGACCTTGTATCCTCCAGCATTACTGAACTCATTTATTAGTTCGAACAGTTGTTTTTTTTTTTTTTTAGCAATTCTTTAGGATTCTCACCATACAAAATTGTATGTCTGAAATAGACACAATTTTACATATTCTTTTATAATAAGAATACTTTTTATTTCACCCTTTGGCTATAATTTTCCACATACTGTTGACTCCTTGTTGTGAATATACTTATCTTTTTCTTAATCATAGTGAGCAATTATTTAGTCTTTTGCCATTACTTATTGTGCTAATTATGGGTTTTGTTTTGTTTTGTTTTCGTTTTTCCCTTTATCAGGTTTTGGAAATGTCCTTCTAGTGCTAGTTTTTAAAAATTATTTTATTATTAAGGCTGTAAATGCCTTTTCTGCAACAATTGAGATTATTATATTGTTTTTACCTTTATCCTATTGGTATGGTGTATTACATCAATTGATTTTCAGATATTGAAACAAGATTGCATTACTGGGAAAATCCCATTTGGTCACAGTGCATAATCCTTCCATATGTCACTGAATTTGGTTTGTTTTTATTTTCTGTGTGTTTTGCATCAATAGTCATAAGAGATATTCGTCTGTAGTGTTCAGTTCCTGTGTTATCTTTGTTTTTGTCTGATTTCGGTGTCAGGGTAATACTGACATAGTACATTGAGTTGGAAACTGTGACTTCCTCTTCTATTTTTTAAGAGTTTGCTAGGAGCTGATGTTTTTCTTTAAATGTTGGCAAATAGACACCAGTGAGACTATCTGAGCCTAGGTATTATTTTGGCTTTTGTTTCATGTTTTGTAATTGCTAATTTAATCACTTATTAGTTTATTCAGATTTTCTATTATTTCTTGAGTCAGTTTGGTAGTTTTTATAGTTCTAGGAATTGTCCATTTCATCTAATATATCTAATATTTAATTTTTTATTTGTACCTAGTATTCCATTAAAATCTTGTTTATTTATTTAAGATAGGTGATCATGTCCTTTCTTTAATTCCCATTGTTGGTAATTTGAACCCTCTCTCTTTTTTTTCTGTTCAGTCTGACTAAAGATTTACCGCTTTTGTTCTTTTCACAAACCACATTTTGGTCTAATTAATTTTTCCCATTGTTTTTCTATTCTCTATTTTTGTTGAATTTTATTGTATACTACTGTTAAACTGCAATTATATTCAGTTTCAGTACTAGACTCAATACTTTTTTAAAGTTATTTTACGTTTTTAATATTTTCTCTATCAATTTTAGTCTAGACAATCAACAAAACAACAAATTAAGTCCCTATCTATAGTATTTGCCAATTTCTACAGTGTAAATATTCCTACCATGACTGCTTTATATCTACCTAGGCGATAACACTGAATGTAAAACTTGGAAAAGATATGTGCCAATATAGCATTATATAGTATATCCATGATATACATATAAATGATGTAAAAAACCTGAAAATACAAAGAATATTTACATGTAGTAAAATAATCAGGAAGTGGTAAGTTTGGAATATTATCTGTGTTTCCAATTTAATTTTTAGTATATATTTTAATTTTTCATAATGGCTATTTTTAAAATCCAGCTTCGAAAATTTCTTAATATTTCAAAAGCTAGCTCCAACACAGCATAGGTTACTTAAACCTTCTTTTACTACCTCTTGTCAGTAAATTCACCAGCCTTGATTTCATTACACTTACTTATCAAACTAGTCAGGGACAATCATTACTACTTTGTGCTGCTATTTTTTCTTGTATCTCTCTAATTATATCACGTTTTTGGCTACGGAATCATATTTACACATATTTATATTTTATACTCAATCTGTCATAGACCTTATCGATAGCTAATAATGTTTTTCTTTTCCAGAGAAAAGTTTTCAAAGAAGCTACTGAAAACCACACATCTTTTTATATAGAAAGAATGTAGTGGTATATAAAGACTAAAAAAAAAAGTTATAAAGAATAACCAGATCATCTGTCAACTATTGCTGTATCTTATGTATTTCAAATTATAAATGAAAAGGCAAGCAGATGTTGAAAATATGTCCCAATGATAATAATAGCTGTAATAAGTACTTATGATCTGACTATATATGCATATATACACATACAGTATATGTACCTATTTCATTCTCATAGTAAACCACTGCGTTAGTTATTACCACTCTGACAAAATGTTTAAATATATAATACTAAGACTTTCCTCAAGTTTACTTATCAAACCAGTGACAGAGTATTTAGATTTTGGTCTAACTATATGAAATGTGTTTTCTTCAGTACTGCACCACACTGCTTTCCCATTATATCTTATAGACATCTGTTTATTTTTTTCTTTCTCTATTCTCTGTTTAGAGACATGTTAATGATTTCAACAAAGGATTTAAAATGTCCCACCCAACTGTTAATCCAGTGGAGCCTGTGTGGGATTTTGCTATTGCAAAATAGCAACAATTTTGCTTACAATTCCTGAGAATTCCTCCACAGTTCTTTGACATTTTCCCCAAATATTAGATTATATAAGTAACATTTTAAAAATTCTAAAATAATCTATTTAGAAAATGTATTTTCTCTAGACATCTAGCATGAAATTGAAAATTATCAGAGATAGTAATTAAAATGAAGAGAGGTAGAAAGGAAAAGTTAAAAGGAGATGGAGAGATAAAGATGGAGATAGCAACGAGAAAGAGAAAGGAATTGATTGATTTACTTTCTCAACTATGGAACAATGTGGAAAAGTCTAGAAAAAACATTTCACATGAGTCCTGTGCCAGAATCTGAATTGTTGTTGTGGCTATAAATAGAGCAACTCAGATCCCCATTGTAAGGAGCATAGTTAAGGAGGGCTCCACCATCCATCCTTCAGGATCTACCACCATATTCAAATGGATCCCACCCTTTCCACAGTTCCTAAGGAGGGAATTAGCAGAGGAATAGTTGCTAATGGAGATCCAGGGGAAACACAGGGCTCGTCCAGCAGGAAACTTCAGCTCAAGCCTCCAGCTGACTGTCCTGCAGTTCTACATTCTACCTAATTTATCCTCCTTCCTTTCCTCTTGACACAGGTTTCATGCCTGCATATAGGTACAAAGTCTCTTCTCTCCTGCTCCCCTCTCCCAGGTTTCAGTCTGTCTCTTACACATCTGATTCATTCTCAGCATCTGCTTCTTGGCAGCCATGGAAACACCATCTTTGGCCCTCTAACGTATGTCAGCTCATCCAACAAACCCAAATTCCTGAAAGACTGGTGTAATCAATATTTGACAGTTAAAAATGAAAAACTAAATCACCTAAATTCACACTGCCAACAATGATTAGAGCTAAAATTTACATCTGGTTTTGATGGACTTTGACTTCCACAGTCTTTCTATGAGGAATTTTAGAAGCATAATGCTGTTGGAGATTAATTTTTTATAAAAATATTTATGAAACTTTAAGCATATCTGTCTTAGTCAGTTTGGACTGTTATAATAACAAATTGTCATACACTGAGTGGCTTATAAACAGTACAGATTTATTTTTTGAAGTTTTAGAGGCTGAGATCAAAATAGCTGCATGGTTGAGATCTAGTAGGGGTCTTCTTCCAGGTTGTGGATTGCCAACTTCTCTTTGTATCCTGACACAGCGGAAATCAGCTAAGAGAGCTCTCTGGGGTCCCTTTTAGAAGGGCACTAATCCCATCAGGAGCACTCCACTTTCATGACTTTATCTAAAATCGGATTACCTCCCAAAGATTCTACTTCCTACTATCGTCATTTTGGAGGTTAGGACATAAACATATTAATTTGGGGGTAGAAAGATAAGTATTCTGTTCATTGCCATTTGCTGTGTTAAAATAAAAATAATAATATAAATTTAAGTTGGTTCTTAGAGCCCAAGTATTGTGTTTCTCTTGACTCATGATTTTATTTGCCATTGGATATATAATTGCTCAACTGAAGAAAAGTATGCAAAAGAAATTTATATTCAATTTTGGCAAGACAGGTAGCATTGGTTTTGCTGTGCATATAAATTATAACAAAACATTTTGAAATTTTCTAAAGACAGATTAATCTTATCTTTTCACGAGTATGAAATCATGTTCATCAACATTAATCAATCCATTAGTGAGGCTATAGGCTGTAGCATCATCTCCATCTTCAGAACAAAGCACTCCCATCACAAAAGATGATTAGCATTGTCCAGAATAGGTAATAACAAAAGGTTGACTTCTTTTTCCAATATTCCTAGTTATGGGCCATAAAAAGCCCATTAAGTGTCAACTATTGCAGCTACATTGATAAAATTAGCGTATATCATTTACCCAATAAGGAGCTGAAGTTGGGTACATATCTGTATGCTAAAATGACTCAAAATGATTTATCTATCTTTTTTTACTGAACTATAAAAAGCAAATGCTATAATTGAAAAATTATGAATAGTTTATTTAAGAATCTCCTCTGAACTGAGCCCTATAGTTTTCTATCAACTTTTAAAATTGTTGTGTCTGCTTCTTCCTTTAAGAAGATTTTTCAGACGTAGTCAGAGTTCTCCAAAGAGACAGAACCAATTGGATATGTGTGTGTTTGTGTGTGTATATGTGTGTGTGTGTACAGAGTGAGAGAGAGAGAGGAATAGATTCATTTTAAGAAACTGGCTCATTCAATTACAGAAGAAGACTAGTTCAAAATCTGCATGTGAGCTGGTAGGGAGGAGACCCACAGAAAAGCTTATGCTATCAGCGGAATTCTGAAGGCTGTAAGGCCACATAAAATTCACCATCACAAGTCCACTCCCTTTCAACATGGCACCTCTACACATTTACATAAAGCATACTTAATCTCCACATGAAAATAATAACAATGTCATACTTCTGCTACACGTGAAAAATCTATCTAGAGTATAACCAAAAAATGTACAATCCCTTTCTCAGAAAAATAAAGTAAAATGTACTTTTGAGATATAGTTACTCTTCTTCTTGATATTCTATAGTTCAAATACTATAATATAAAATTAACAATACTTAAATACTATGATATTAAGTCAATGCACCTTATGTTACATTAGAATGGGTATTTGCTTTTTACACATTCCCCCACAAACATATTGATAACAAAATACCAAAGAAATACTCATGATAATTTTAGTACTCATTTATGTAATTATTTATACATTGAACCTGGTATTTATAACTACCTGCTTTCATTATCCATTCTATCTGTATTCTTTTTTTCTTTTTTTAGACAGCATTTTGCTCTTGTCACCCAGGCTGGAGCACTACAGTGGCATGATCTCGGTTCACTGTAACCTCTGCCTTCTGGATTCAAGTGATTCTCCTAGATCAGCCTCCCGAGTAGCTGGGATTACAGGTCTCCACCACGTCGCCTAGCTAATTTTTTTGTATTTTTAATAAAGACGGAGTTTCACCATGTTGGCCAGGCTGGTCTCAAACTCCTGACCTCAGGTGATCCACCTGTCTCAGCCTCCCAAAGTGCTGGGATTACAGGTGTGAGCCACCACGCCTGGACCTGTCTGTATTCTTTTATCTTAAAAAGCACCTCAGCTGGTCATGGTTCTTTGCCTGGTGGAGTGACCCAAATCTTTGTTCTTGAAGGATATGGGACATCAATAGTTCTGTGTGGATTAAGTCAGTGTAGTTTTTCACTAACTTAATTGCAGGGCCTGGTAATACTAACAGATGCCCTAAGGAATCTCTTGCATTCTAGTCCTGATCTTCCTTACCTCCATTGTGGAGCAGAAGTTCAATTTATCCTCGGTAGTCAAGTTCAACACCCAAGCCAGTACTGTATCCCCTTCTTTCCCTGTTGATTTTGAGGAATGAAAGCACAGATTGAGCATGTGACAGTCATAACTTCTACTTCAATTGAAGTATTGCCATTTCTCCAAGCAGAATCATTCCTTCTTTTGGAATTAAGACTTCTAGGCTAACAGAGTTTGAGGCAGTGGATACAGAAAGCAAAAACTTTGCTACTGAGTCACTATGGATGATTGTGAGTGGTTTCATTTCCACTTTCACTCCTGCATACCTGGAACCATGAATTGTGGCTGTAATGAATACAGCCTTTGCCAGTGGCTCTTACCCTACTAGTCAGAGGAGAAGTTTAAGGAGTTTATTAGCCTGTTTTCACACTGCTATAAAGAACTGCCTGAGACTAGGTAATTTGTAAAGAAAGAGGTTGAATTGAATCACAGTTCTGTATGGCTGGAGAGGACTCAGAAATCTTACAATCATGGCAGAAGGCAAAGGGGAAGCAAGCATGTCTTACCATGGCAGAGCTGGAGAGAGAGCTAAAGGGGAAGTACCACATACTTTCAAACAACCAGATCTCCTAAGAACTCACTCATGAGAACAGTGAGAAGGACGTCTGCCCCTTGATTCAGTCATCTCCCATCAGGCCCCTCCCCCGACATGTGGGGAATGCAACTCAAGATGAGATTTGGGTGGGGACACAGAGTGAGATCATATCAAGGAGGTTAGGTGATAAACGGTGTTTTAGCACAAGTTATCTTACTGTGGGCCCAGTGGACCCTGAAAGCATCTTTTTTTTCCCCTAATTCTTGAATGATAAATAGGAGTCACCAGAATCCTCAAATAGTTTCCCTGACCTATGGAATGAGGGCTAATATAATGAGAAAGATCAAATAGAGGCCACTAGAACTGCCTCTACCTAAGAAAATAGCAAACAAAAAGCAATTTCACATTCCTGGAAAGATTGCAGAGATCTGTGTCACCATCAAGAACTTGAAAGATGCAGGGGTGGTGATTTCCACCACATCCTCATTCAACATTGCTATCTGGCATGTACAAAAGACAGATGAATTTTGGAGAATGACAGCAACTTATAAGCTTAACCAAGTGGTGACTCCAATGGCAGCTGCTCTCCCAGATGTGTTTTTATGGCTTGAGCAAATTCTCACATTCTCTAGTACCTGGTATATAGCTATTAATCTGGCAAATGCTTTTTTCCACATCTCTGTTAACAAAGACCACCAGAAACAGTTTGCTTTTATCTGGTAAGGTTGGCAATACACCTTTACCATTTTATGCCAGAAATATATCTACTCTCTGACTTTATGTCATAATTTAATTCTCAGGGGTCTTCTCGATCAGCTTTCCCTTCTATAAGACATAGATGATATTATTTTGATGACACTGGCCTCTGAACAAGAAGTAGCAGCTACTCTAGAAGTATTAATAACACATTTGTATGTAAAAGGGTGAAAAATAAATCTGACTCAAATTCAAGGGACTTACTTCTCAGTGAAATTTCTATGGACCCAGTGGTGTGAGGCATGTTGAGAGATCCTGTAAACGGTGAAGGAGACATGATTGAATCTGGCCCTTACTAAAATCAGTGAAAGAGGCACAATGCCTGGTGAGACTCTGGATATTGGAGGCAACGTATGGCTAATTTGAGTGTGTTTTCTCTCCACGTGACACAAAAAGCTGCTAATTTTCAGGGGGCTGGAATAAGAGAAGACTCTGGAACAGACCCAAGCTGTTATGCAAGCTGCGCCACTCCATGGGCTATATGATCCAGTAGATCAAATGGTGTGTGATGTGTCAGTGCCAAATAACAATACTGTTCAGAGCCTCTGGATATAGGCCCTTACAAATGAATCACACTGCAGTATTTTAGAATCTCAGAACAAATTTTCGCAATTCTCTGTGACTAGCTACTTTTCTTTTGAAAAGGAGCTT
The DNA here is from genome assembly GCA_036589455.1 of Ateles fusciceps. NCBI lineage: Eukaryota > Metazoa > Chordata > Mammalia > Primates > Atelidae > Ateles > Ateles fusciceps. The sequence goes on along the minus strand of JAZHEH010002555.1, from coordinate 3,393,293 downwards.
CTGGTCTGTTACTAAGCAATAATAGACGCTGGACACCTAACCATAGGACACCAAATTATCATGTGACCTGAGCTGACTGTTATGGACTGGGTGTTATTTGACCGCCCACAGGCCATAAAGTTGGGTGTGCACAGCAGTCCTTCATCATCAGATGTAAGTCCGTATATATTATTGGGCCTTAGCAGGCCCCGAGAGCACAGGCAAATTGCACAAATAAGAGGCTCAAATGCAGCCCAGCGCAGTGGCTCATGCCTGTAATCCTGGCACTTTGAGAGCCTGAGCAGGCAGATCACAAGGTCAGGAGTTTGAGACCATCCTGGTCAATATGGAGAAACCCCACCTCTACTAAAATTAAAAAATTTACCCGGGCGTAGTGGCCCGCACCTGCAGTCCCAGCTACTGGAGAGGCTAAGCCAGGAGAATCACTTGAAGCCAGGAGGTGGAGGTTGCAATGAGCTGAGATCGCACCACTGGACTTCAGCCTGGGTGACAGAGCAAGGCTCCGTTTCATAAAAAAAAATGAGGCTCAAATGCCCATAAATCCCACTTCTGCTGTACTTTCTCTCTCCAAGCCTGCACCTGTAGCTTCACGGGAAGTACTCTACAAACAGACAGAGGATAAGAAAACTTAGGCCTGATATACAAATTATTCTATACAATATGCCAGCACCACCTGAAAGTGAACAGTTGCAGTACCAGAGCTTCCTTATGAGATACCTGTTGTATTAATCAGGATTCTCTAGGGGGGACAGAACTAATGGGATATAGATAGATAGATAGATAGATAATGTGTGTGTGTGTGTGTGTGTGTGTATATATATGTGTGTATGTATGTGTGTATACATATGTGTGTGTGTGTATATATATGGGAACATATTAAATATTAACTAACACAATCACAAGTTCCCACAATAGGCTTGTCTTCAGGCTGAGGAGCAACAAGAACCATTCTGGCCTCCCTAACAGCTGACTAGATTGTGCCCACTCAGATTAAGGGTGGGTCTGCCTTTCCTAGCCCACTGACTTAATGGTTAATCTCCTTTGGCAAAACCTCCACAGATATACACAGGATCAATACTTTGTATCCTTCAATCCAATCAGGTTGACACTCTGTGTTAACTGTCACACCCATGAAGGACAGTGGTGAATGGAAACCCTCATAGTGGACAGAAGTTTGAGAAGTGCACCAGGTTGCTCATTTTGCTTGGAAGGAGAAAGAGTCAATCATGTCATTATATACTGACTCATGGCTGCGCCCAGGACTTGAAAGGAACATGGTTAGAAAATTGATGACAAAGAAACTTATGGAAGAGGCATGTGAATAGACCTCTCTTAATGGATAAAAAACATAAAGATATCTGTGTTTATGGTAATTCTCACCAAAGGGTGACTAGGTTGTGGAGAATTTAAATAATCGAGTGGATAGGATAACCCATTCTGTAGATACCGGTCAGCCTCTTCTCTAGCCATCCCTCACATTGTCTAATGGGCTCATGAGCAAAGTGGCCATGGTGTTCGGTTAAAGGTGATACATAGGTTGAGCAACATGGACTTCCACTCACCCAAACCAACCAGACTGAAGCTATGGCTGAGTGTCAAATCAGCCAGCAGGAGAAACCAGCACTGAGCCCTTGATATGGCCTCATCCTCCTGGTGGATCAACTGGATACTTAGTGGCATGTTGCTTACATTGCACTGCTTCCAGCATGGAAGGGACAGTGTCCTGAACTGAAATAGACACACACTCTGGATAAGGATTTATCCTCCCTGCACAGCATGTTTCCACCAAAACTACCATTTGTGCACTTACAGAATGCCTATCAGCTGTCCCGGTATTTCACGCTGCATTACTTCTGATCAAAGAACTCACTTCACAGCAAATGAAGTGTGGCAATGTCTCGTGCTCATGGAATTCACTGGTCTTAATATGTTTCTCACTACTCCCAAGCAGCTGGCCTGACGGAAGAGTAGAGTGGCCTTTGAAGACACAGTGACAATGTCAACTTGCTGGCAATACACTGCAGGGCAGGGGTAAAGTACTCCAGAAGACTTAAGCACTTTGAATTGTCGTCCAATATAATTGTCTCACCCCAAGCATTCCTATATAGTTACACTTAGAAATGTTTTAGCAGGCTGACTTCCTTTAGAGCTTGTCTATGAAAAAGGCTATATGCCCAAAAGTCTGCCAATGTTTATGGTTAAGCCAGTATGTTACAAACTCACCATAATTCTTGGGTGGCTACTGCGTAATAGGCATCTCTTTGTTGGAAGCCACAGAATGGCATAGGAAGACTCTGGAATTTATTTGAATGCTAGTTCTAGCACATTTTAATGGTGAAATTTTGGGCAAGTCCAATGTGAATATGATAATATATCAATATCTAAGCCCTATATGATTTTCTCTTGCTCTTTCCCTAACTTACTCTTTTTTTTTCTTTCTTCTGTCCTTCTTTTCTTTTCTTACCTGCTTTTCATTTCCAGTTAGTTTCAGTTATACACATGGCCCTGTATTCAGTGCAATGAATAAAAAAATTAACTAACTTGGCTTGCTTCCTGTAATGTTAGGCAGGGAAATTTGTATATAAACTAATAAATCTAATGAAATTATAAGTGCAGTAACATCGCTAGTGAATATACATTTTAGAAGGACAAATGCAGATGCAATCAACTTCGCTAATTGAAAGAGAGATGCCAAGAAAATATGGAAGAGCAAACGGAATTTGAACTGGAACTGAAACAATGGCAGATGACTTCTAGAGGCTATAAGGCAATTTAATGGGGATGCTTTACTTGCTTTACTGATTTTTGAAATTGGTTAAGCAAAGCAGAAATTGATTAAGTCAAGCAACATGCAAAACATATCATTTTTTCCCCCAAATAAAAATATTTTGAAGTGAAAAAGAGACACTTACTTGAAGCAGGTTTTTTCAGAGTTAAAGAACTCAGTGAAGCCCCAGTAAAAATACTAGAGAGAAGGAATTCTGATGCTGTGTAAAATGTGAGCTCTCCAGGCTGAGGAGCAACAAGAGCCATTCTGGCCTCCTTGGCAGCTGTTTAGATTGTGCCCATTCGGATTAAGGGTAGGTCTGCCTTCCCCAGCCTACTGACTCAATGGTTAATCTCCTTTGGCAACACCTTCACAGACATACCCAAGATCAATAGTTTGTATCCTTCAATCCAATCAAGCTGACACTCTTGATTTTCCTCTGTTTAATATGAATAATCAGAGAAAAAAATCTCCGTTTAATACAAATAATTGGATAATTACTTCATCACATGATAAGTGCAACAACAACAACAGCAAAATTATGGGGTGGTTTGAAGATGCAGATGAAGGAATCACACTGGATTTCCTAGAATAGGTAATGCATAAGCTGAGTTTTAAAAGATGAATATGAATTAGAAAGTTCAGAATGGTCAAATATAGCAGCAGGCTGCAACTTTGTAGCAGGAGAGTGTCCAGAAATAGTTTCTGGATCTGTGATAGGAGATGAGGTTAAGAAGAGAAGCAGATAATTAAGGGCCAGTTTGTCATACAGTAGTCCCCTCCTTATCCACAGGAGATATGTTGCAAGGCTTTCGTGGATGCCTGAAGCTAGATAATACAGAACCCTATATATACTGTATTTTTTCATATATATATACCAATGATAAAGATTAATTCATAAATTAGGTATGACATTGTAAGAGACTACCCACAATAACTTGTAATAAAATAGAACAATTATATTATATGCTGTAATAAAAGTAAGATAAGGATTACTTGATCACAAGTTCTGTGATGCTGCAGTTAATCTGGCAATAGAGAAGGCTATGAAGTGAGTAAGTGTACAGAGTGTATATGCTGGACAAAGGGATTATTCATGTCCCACATGAGGCAAAGCTGGGCAGCACAAGAGATCATCACACTACTCAGAATTGTGTGCAATTTAAACTTATAAATTGTTTATTTCTGAAATTTCCCACTTAATATTCTTGGACTGAGGTTGACTATATGTAACTGAAATCTTGTCAAGTGGAACCTTGGAAAAGAGGGACTACTGTACTGAGGAATTTGAATTTTATAAAAGTAAAGGGGAGTGTGTGTTATTTGGGCTACATTTTTAGAGGCTTCTATATTCTGGACAAGTTTTCTTGTGGTCTTGGTCCTCCATGGGATTTATCACTGCTTTTGTTATCTTCAGTTGCAATTATCAGCTCTCCCTAAAGTAATTTTCCTGGACTGTCCCTGGCTAACCCAGTCCAGACTTTTGTGAGTACTCAGTTGGCTCATTTTGGTCTCAGTGGGCTAATGTTGTCATATCCAATACGGTGTCATTGGTTCAAGTTCAGGTAATGTACATGACTCCATGGCAGATGACTCTTGCTGCTCCATGGCATAAGGAAGTAAGTTTAAAGATAATCTGACACCTGCAGATCAAGGTTACTTTCCTCACAAAAGAAAGGTTTTTCTATCACTGGAATTAAAACTAAGGCTGAGCACATTTGAGTCTAAAAAAAAAACAATCTCTGATTTACTTTTTCATCAGGATATTCTATAGTTACCACATCTGGGCATCATTGTCAGTGAACAGAGTAATTCTGGAATGTTTTTGTAACCAAATGGCAATAGGAAAGATTGTACATAAATATTTTGCATTGTTGCTATATCTCAGCCTGGATGTTTCAGGTAAGAAATTTTGTATTATATATATATCATGCAAGAAGAAGATAAATGATTTATAATATTTAGTCTGACTCTGATTCATTTTAATCTTATTTCTTTTTATTTAGAAAATGAAAAACAAAAACAAAATTTAGAAAACAAAAACATCTTAGCATCATGCTACTCTTTATATACCTAATTAGAGCTGCTCAAGTCATTTTCTGGCAGTGCTTTCTCTGATTCAGTTCCAGAGAACATGCATAATTATCAAGGTAGTTTCCACTTTCCTAATTTTTTAAATTTATCAAATTAATCTAAGTTCAAGATTTTCAAACCTATTTCATACATAATGAGGAGATGCTTATGAAGTGTTAATATTCTCCTCTTCTGAGAACACTACAGAAAGGAATTATGTTACCCTACCTGGAGGAAAAAAGCTTATAAAAAGAGATTAATAGACATTAGACAGTAGAAGTTTTTTAAAACAAGTGATTTTTAGGGAATTATTTATTCTATTTTTTGTAACTTTTATGTTCTGGGGTACATGAACGGAGTGTGCAGGTTTTTTACATAGGTGAACATGTGTCATGGGGTTTGTTATACAGATTATTTCATCACCCGGGTATTAAGCCTAGTATCCATTTGTTATTTTTCCTGATCCTCTCCCTCTTCCCACCTCCACTCTTTGATAGGCCCCAGTGTGTGTTGCTCTCCTCTATGTGTCCATGTGTTCTCATCATTTAGCTTCCACTTATAAGTGAGAACAGTGGTATTTGGTTTTCTGTTCCTGCCTTAGTTTGCTAAGGATAATGTCCTCCAGCTCCATCCAAGTCCCTGCAAAGGACGAGATCTTGTTCTTTTTTTATGGCTGCATAGTGGAAATAATTTACTCTAAAAAATATTTGCATAGTGGGAAATATTTGCTCTAAAACATGGATGATGCAGATGAAAACTTCTGAAGATCATTGATGAAACTAGTCCTGACCTAGCCCTTTAAATTTACATTATGTAATTTTGCATGCTGTAGCAAATTAGAAATTTTACAAAGAACTCTTAATGGACTTCGAACAAATGCCCTTTAAGAGTATACTGTCTGTCTTTGGTAGGAGCTTGTCTAAGTGTGGAGCTCATCTGCATATTTCTGCATTTATTTGTCAAGTATTTATTCATCTTCTCAATTTCTTGCCTCTGCTAATTGCTGAAGACACAAAAAGGAAATCACACAGTCTCTGACCTGAAAGATTTCAGAGTCTACTGTAGAAGCAATTGGTTGGTAAACAAATAATTCCACGTAATGTAATGGCCCCATTTCTTTTTTGGATATAGACATTTGCAAAGACAAACTCGCTCATCCCAACAGCTAAACTCAGATAACTGACAAAATAGATTGTTAAAATTCCATTATTGTCATGAAACACACTTTGCATAATTTTAATTATTTTTAAAATGCCGAGATTTGTTTCACGGCTAAGGATGGTCTATCTTGGTGAATGTTTATCACTTATTGATATTTGAATATTAAATAAGCTTTGCCTTCTTGGAATAAATCTCATTCAGTTATGATGCTTTATGTGTTTTATATATTACTGAAGACAGTTTGCTAATATTTTCTTAAGACTTTACATCTTTTCTCATGACAGTTTAATATTTTCATCTACTTTTGGTGTTAAAGTCATGCTGGTTGCATCCATCTTCTGGAGGAGTTTTTGTACATTGGTATTACTTTTTAAATACCCAGTGAAGTCATTCAAGCCCGGGAAATTTCTTAGTTGAATGATGTAAACTACAAGTATTTATTTCATAAATACAGTATTATTCTGATTATTTTTTAGCAAGAATAGAAAATTTGCCTCTTAATTTGTCCACTTCATCTAGGTTCTTAATGTATGAATATAATGTCATCTAAATAATAGAATTAAATTAGAAATCGATAGCAGAATAACATCAGGAAAATCACAACACATGGAAATTAAACAACAAACTTCTAAAGATTTTATTGGTCAAACAGGCAATCTTATAAAAATAAAAAATACATAGAGATGAATAAATATGAAGGAACGACATCTAAACATCTAAACTTTGTTTGGATGAAATGACATACACCTCTTTCCCCTGTTCCAAACCCTCATATACAACTATAATTTCTGGAAGTGACAAAGAGACAAAAAAGAACTCTGAAAAGTAATTGAAAAAGGGCAGGGTGTCTGTTGTTCCAAAAGTACCAACAGAGGGAAGGCATCCAGACCTAGCACTTTCCTTACCATTTAGTTACAGACATAACTAAAAAGGGCCTATTGTTTTTCAAATTGGGCAGAGATATAACTAAAGAAACTAGGAGAAACTATTGACGTATACAAAACATTACATAGGTGCAACTACAACAAAATACCGTTTTTCCCTTATTTAGCCCATGAAATATTCACCAAGATGTACTATATCCTAGACTATAAACAAAAATAAATTGTCTTAAATTAATTGAAAAATTTTAAAAAATGTATTCTCTTACCATAATGAAATCAAATGAGAAACCAGTAGTATAATGATACAAGGAAAATATTCTTTATATTTTTAGATTATTACTAAGTTTGGTTCAGCCTGGCTTCAGGATTGCTTTCTGGGAAGTCAGTGGAAGAAAGAAGAAATCATTCTTAGACTCTTTCCAAAGCATAACTCTTAATGTTTGTTGCTGCCTTTTAATTTTCCCCTGCTGCCTCCTATTACTCTTCTCAGTAACTGCATTATTTAACTCTATTAAATATTTAGGAGTGCAGTATGAGAGATGTCATACAAAATAAAGTTTCATTATCCACAGGATACAGGTACACACATAAATTATGTGCAGAGACAGATGCACAATCCAGAGAAAGATTACACCCCTGGGGGCATGATGATTGTTATATCATCTACCTGAGCTCATATTCTTACCTTCTTTCCTCTCAGGCTTGGGTCATAGCATGACTATTTATGCCTTTCTGATCTCGAAGTGGAATGACCTCACTTCTGTGTTCTGCTAGGAGGCAATGTCAGAGCTGGTCAGAGAGTTAATTCACTGTGCCCCATTTGACAGAATCCATCCTTCAAAAGGAGTAAAGGTCAGGATTCTCTTAGATAGTTCCAGTTCCGTGGTTACAGACTGTATCCATTTCCAGAATGCTCAGCCTCTGACACATATGCAAGGTGACACGATTGCTAAATGACAAACTTATAACTACAGCCCTGTATTTGCTAATCTTGAAAATTATTTGCATTTCCTTTTGGGTTCCAGGAGTTCGTTTTGCCCTCCTATACTGAATGTGGTGATTTTTGCCCAGTGGTGATGAAGTGACTGTGGGCCGAAGATCGTGCTGGCTTTCTGAACATAACTTCCATGGCACCAACATCTGCGTATCAATATTGCCTCTTTTTCTGATGGTCTTTCCACCTGCATGCCTTTATGTACACAAGTATTGAGCCTTGGCAAATAATTAGTGCACAATAAACATTTGCTTACCCATCCATTTTTTAAAACAAATATTTATTTGTAACCATTTTGTGCTAGATATTGTTTTAGCCACTGAGGGTAAAACACTAAGTGATAGAAACAAAGATTGTACTCTAGAGCCTAGTTAGGGAGACAGCTACAATTAAATAAATACGCGCATGAGAGTTGCTTAGTGCAGTGGCAGTGTATAAAGGAAATTTTAGAACACATTATTTATTGAATGTTTAATAAGTAAATATGTCTCATAGGTGAATGTATATCTGAACTACGTAAAAAAGATTCCCTTTACCTCCTAATGGACAATAAAAATAATAATAAATGGAGGTTGTAAAACAAGTATGGGGTTAAATTAAAAAATACGGTGGTGATAGCATTGTGGTAGGGAGAATAACGACCCCCGAAGATGTCCAGGTTCTAATCCCTGGCATTTGTGAATATGTTACCTTCTCTGGCAAAAGGGACTTTACAGATGTGAGTAAGGAGAAGGACCTGGAGATGAGGAGGTTATCCTGGATTTTCTGGGTAGGCCCAATCGAATCACAAGACTCCTTAAGAGTTGAGAACCTTTCTTGGCTTGATCAGAGAAAACTGTGACAACAGAGCAGGTTCATGGACATAGCATTGAATGAAATCAAAATATTTTACCCCAAATATACTTCTTTGACATATTTTGTGATGACTGTTCAGAAGACTGCACACAGAAGTAGCCCTGCTAAGTTGTCTTTTATGGGGGAGATTTGCATCTGTAGAGAATCTGTATTGATGCAGACTCGCTCTCTCTGAGGCCCTCCCTTGTCCGGAACTAGGATAGATTAACTGAGAGTCTGACACCTTTAAAGGTCTGAAAGAAACATTTTCCACCCTTTCTCTCTGACAGCTGCTACCTGTCAGGGTTCATTTACATATCAAGACCACTTTTTTAGCCAGTCCTCTTCTTGTCCCCCCTCTCATAACCTGTTTTGCCAAGATCCAAGTTCTGATTCTTTCTGTCACCTCAAGATGGCATATAAGCTTCTGAACCTCATTGGAGCATTGGGCTGATCACTCTGTGGTTCTCCCCCATGTGCGTGTTTAATAACTGTATGTCATTTCCCCAATTAATCTGCCTTTGTCAGTTGATTTTTCAGTGAACCTTGAGAGGACAAAGAGGATGATTTTCCTTGGACACTACAGCGGCATAATAAGGACAGGTTTTGAAGGAGGAGGAACAGCACCCTAAGCCATGGTCTGCAAGCAGCCTATAGAACCAAGTGCATGTGAGGAAGCAAGATTCTCTCTAGACTCTCAAGAAGCAACAGAGTCCTGGCAGACACTTCAGTCTTAGCCCAGTAAAGCTGATGTTGCCATTCTGACATGTAAAATTCCAAGATTGTAAATTGGTGTCGATTCAAACCACAGCATTAGTGGTGATTCGTCACAATAGCAAGAGGAAGCTAATGCAGTCACCATGGATTGATACGATGTCAACAGAATCAGAACATCATTATCTCCACTTTCTCTCGTTTGTCCTGATTTTTCTTTCCTAATAACATTATATTCTTTCTTTTCCAGAAGGCTTTAATGTTGCAGACCCTCAATCCTTTTGAAAACCTTTGAAATAATCATATCACAAGGATATGTTGAAACTTCATGTTCTGTTTCTCTTTGGAAACAAAAGTTTTTTTTGTGAATACAGAATTGCTACTATAAGACCTCTCGATGAGCCCCTGGCAACACTTTTGTTTGAGAGAGTAAAGTGTTTGAAAATAACACTTTTTATCCCAGTTTGACAGTTGAAAGTAATTGTCTCTGGTAAAAGTGAAACCAAAAACAAAAACTTTTTTCTCTTAGTTGTAGTGCAATATAAAAAATAGAAAAAAAAAACTACTTTTTAATTTTAATATACTAGAGAAGTTAAGTTTCCAAAATGTTCTTTTCTCTGTCTGCAGCATGTAGCAGAAAATAAAGTTATTTTCTCTATTATTTATTTGTTGTTGCTTTTTGTTTGTTTATCTTCTCCCATGTTTTTGGAGCATATTCACTAAATACTAAAATACGGGGGATTAATTAATTAATTCCTTAGTTAACGAGTGTATAAATGAATGGAGGGATTTATATATTGGATTTTTAAAAATCTTATCTTAATGTTACAGAATCATACACTCCCAAAGAATATTAAGTAGTAAAATAATGTGCTTTGTTTCACTTAAATTGGCTCTTTCTCTACATTGAATGTTGCAAATCTAACCCTCCTCTTGTTGAATATGGTAAGTTAGCACTTTGTGAGACGTTCCTCTTACAAGACATTTAATAATTGCTTTACATGTGCTATTTATAGCTAGAACCAAACTTCCCTATGTTGCTTCTAGATGAACACTCTTCGCCAGAATGCACACATACAGATTGAATAATTATCTTATTTTCTGAAGTTGAACTCAGCTGTTGTCTGATATAAGAATACCATTTGAACCTAAGACTACATCCAAACCCTGATGAATATAATTCTGTGGCCTCTAATACCCTATCATATACTTTGATGGACAAGATACAGAAATGAGTCATAGTTTATGCCTTTAAGGAGATTGATAAAACTATCTATAATATCTCTCTCTCTCCTCCCTTCCCACGTACCCTCTTCCCTCTTTACATCGAATTTCTGTATATACCCATCCCTCTATTGTACTTGGATGCCCAGCCGTTTGTGTATCCTACTTTTTTTTTTTTTTTTTTTTTTGAGATGGAGTCTCACTCTGTTGCCCAGGCTGGAGTGCAGTGATGTGATCTCGGCTCACTGCAACTTCTGCCTCCAGGGTTCAAGTGATTCTTCTGCCTCAGCCTCCCGAGTAGGTGGGATTACAGGTGCCTGCCACCATGCCCAGCTAATGTTTTTTGGTATTTTTAGTACAGACAGGTTTCACCATATTGACCAGGCTGTTCTCAAACTCCTGACCTCATGATCTATCTGCCTCAACCTCCCAAAGTACTGGGATTACAGGCATGAGCCACTGAGCCTGGCCTGTGTACCCTTTTCTATTTTGGTGAGAATTGTTGTGATGTCCCTTTCCCAGGGCCAAGGCCATGTGCCTAAGAGGTAGTTCATATCAAGATTCCCATCCTTTAACTAGAATATATCATAACATAGAGGCTAAACGCTTTGGACTTATTGTTGGCCAAGGCAATTCTTTGTAGTGATGAAGAGGAGGCAGTGATGGCCTAGGTATGACTATCTGAACATCTGTCATCCTCAATGGTTTTGGGCTGTCCAGTCCTGCCTGCCAGGGAAAACCCAACTGGCTCCCTATAAAGACAGGCCCCTGAGGCCGATTATTTGGTTAAGCCTTATGCAAATGGAAATGCAATGAGTCAGTGCTGGTTTTCCCTACTGGGATGCAGTGGTGGAAGTGCTAGCCCAGCTTTGAACACAAGGAGAAAGGGGCTAGCCTTCTGAAAACTCCTTTCTCTACCTTTCGCACTTTCAGAACCTGTCTGGAATATGTGAGAATCTGAAAGTCTTAATGTTATTTCCTGTCTGCCTGTTTTCTCCTCCATCCTCTAGTGTGAAACAAAAGTCAGCCTTTCTACATTTTCGTTTGTTATATTTTTTTCATGCTCAGGGTCTCCGTAGAAATATTTATTCACCATGAGAGAAAGGTAACTGCTCTAGTTCCACTTCTGAAGAGAGAGAGAGAGAGTGTGTGTGTTTGTGTGTGTGTGTGTCTTGAAAAGACCAATAGAACTATCTTGAACCATCTTAAAAAGAGAGAATATTCTTTCTATGCTATTTTTTCAGTGCATGTGCTGTTTCCCCCACCTGGTAGAGGCACAATTCTTGTGCGTACTTGGTAGATACGTAAAGACCCATCAAGATCCAGCCCACATGTCATTCTGTTGGTGAATCCATCACTGGTAAGACAGTGTGTTTCTCTCTGTGTGGACACCTCTTTGTGTATAGATATTACCTTATCAATTATATTGTGTTACTATTGGTTATCTGACTTCCTTACCATTAGAATCACAAGAGGGAAAGGGTTCTTTCCTTTGTATACCAGGCAGAGCTTTTAGTATGTAGCAGGTGCTAACTGAAAGTGTGTTCAATAGAAATGTATATAGCTGAATCTCACTTTTAAACCTGTAACTTCAGTCTCTCCTTCAGTATGCCAAAGATGAGTCATTTGTCTCTCCTACTGTGGTCAGCAACTGATACTTGACAAAGAGTCAAAAACCTGTCCTGTAATTTAGAAAGCTTGTGTTTGTTGGGGTAGTCATCTTGGAGAAACATCCAGACCTTGATAATAATCTGCATTTGTTAAATCGCTCTACAATTGCAGCTCATTTACAGTCGCTGGGTGTATTCTTTTTTATTATGATAACAATATACTCATAATTTATCAAAATTAGAAATAGATTATAAATTAACCATGATTCTAACTCCTGAAAATTAATGTTGTTAGCAAAGTTATTTATATCACACACACACATACACATAAATATATCTATGCTTTTACTTTAAAAATAGCCATGTTTTTCACCGTGCTCATTGTGATAAGATGCTCATTTGATAGGTGAGTTCATTATACCAGCTCATTGTAAACTATTTAGGAAGATTATATTTACTTGCATCTCTTAGTCATAATTGTTATTAGTAGTGTGTTCTTTTCCTCTAGGTTTCGATCCATGAAAAAGTTGACACAACACACACATAGGCACACACGCACACACACACATTCACTGGCATATACTTTGGTCTATGAGTACCCATCATAAAATAAAACTGAAATGTAATGTTGCAGTGCCTCAATGTTAACCTTGTTGTAGGGAGAGCGGGGAAGAGGGAAGTAATTTCATATCAGTCATCTAAAACTTATTCACAGATGTTAAACTCCCAGTAGATTTTTTACAGGTCTAATGGCTGGAAGCCTAGGTGAGTCAGGTGATTGAAGAACACAACAATAAGCTTACTTTATTAGTAAGCTTAGTGACCTTGGGAAAAGTTATCTTTCATTATCCTCCTGGGATGATCCACAGAGTAAAAGTAAGTCCATGCTAAAATCAATCAAAGACATCATTAGAAATCAGATTTAAAATCAGAAGACTCCACATTGTTGAATATGCCTACACTCTTCACAATTAAAGTGGAGGCTTTAATTGTGAAGGGCGTGGACATATTAATGAGTGTTAAACTTTCAGAGGCCTAACATGAACCATAAGGGTATGTGATGCTCAAATCTGATCAGCCATTGAAGGCTAGATAGCTTTTACAACACCGTTTCTCCTGCCTTTTCTGCCTCCTATCAACAAATCTGACAATCTGTCACAGTTATCAAAACCTTTAACTGCTTTTATTGATCACATAATTATTTTCCTGACACAGCCACCCTTTGGACTTTGTAATAATACCTTCTAGAGCCCACTCAATTTTCATTCTTTAGCCTAGGATATTTTCCGATTATCAATAAAATCATAATTATTTTCTTCAACAATATGAAAAATATATGTAATTTTTAACACCATTAGTACATTTTGATCTAGGAGGAAAATGAGAGACTTTAATATATTATGGTGGAAATTGAGAAAAATGGAGTGTTTGATGATACAGAAGGCAAATTCTCTGAAAGCCATCTTTGTATATTTGTGACTAAGGCTACATTATTTAATGTGAGATGCTTTAATTTTAATTAAGGCAAAAGTTAAAATTTCTCATTTTGTGGTTGGTGTCTTTGGGATCACAAAGAATAGTTAATCCCTATTCCAAGTGAAAACTACATATATTGGAAGACATATCATCTCAGAAACATTTCCTACGAGGGTAAACATCTCAAATTCCTGTAAACATTCTTGCTCCGACACATCATGAACATTTTCAGTATCATGTTTAACCTGCCATGAACATATTCCAATTTCACTGTATTTCTTTTAAAATGTAAGTACCAAGACAGAAGTTAGAACTTCAGGAGTGTGAGCAAATAGGTCACATGACAAAAAGGCTCTTTTTTCATTTTCTAGAAATACGGCCATTAATAACAGTTATAATCACATTAGCTACAGGTGGACATATTACCGTTTTAGTATGTTGAGCATATTATTATTATCAAATATCCTTAAATATTTTAATGAAATTTTAGTTTCTCTGGAAGCTCTCTCTTCTAATCTTTGTTTCTAGAAATATATTTATAAATATCAACAAAAATTTCCTTCTGTTTTTTTTTGGGGAAATGAACAAATGACACTATTCTGGTATATTTTATATATAATTGAAATATATATTATTGACATATATTACATGCACATGCATCCTCTTTTTTTTTTGTGGGAGTGTCCGTGGAGGCTGCTTCTCCCATTTTCTGCTGTTAAAGATGGATTTTTGATTCAGGTGTGATACTTCTGTTTTATCCCTGACGAATATTATTTTATTAGATTTATCTCATCACACTAACCTCTCAGAATTTTTTTAGATCAATGAATATCATCTAGTATATTTGATGTGTCTCATGTTTATGTCATTCTTCATTTACTCCATGAATAAAAAAGTTAAAGTCAGAGATTTGTCATATATCTTCACTATAAATTCATCAGCTATTGACACTGCTGAATAATAAATCCACCCAATTCTGGATCTTGAAAACAAATGATCATAAAACATTTTATAAAATTCAAAAATATCTTATGGGCCACTGTCTCTTAAGTTAATAATATTAAGTACCACTCAAAGACTTAATTAAAATTTACTTTTTATTTTTTGTTTGACTGTCTTCATTGGTTGCTGTGTATCCTGATAAGAATTTTTAATTCCAGGTACTCATGTTGGCTCTTTTATAATTTGTTTCTTACATTAATTATCTTCGGAATTTTTATACTTTCTAAACTCTTGCCATTTGAATTATTGATGTTGCTTTTTTGTTTGTTTGTTTGTTTGTTTTTGTCCTTCCTTAAATCAAACGTACAAATCTGTGTCTGAAATTATTTTGTAAATCATCATCACCACCACTATCATTATAACATTTGTAAATCTGCAGTCTTTCAGCATCTTTTGTGCTTTAAAAAAATAATCTTTGCCTGGGTGCAGTGGCTCACGCCTGTATTCCACACACTTTGGGAGGCTGAGGTTGGTGGATCACCTAAAGTCAGGAGTTTGAGACCAACCTGGACAACATGGTGAAACCCTATCTTTACTAAAAATACAAAAATTAGCTGTGCATCATGGTGGGCCCTTATAATCCCAGTTACTCGGGAGGCAGAGGCAGGAGAATCATTTGAACCCAAGAGGCGGAGGTTGCAGTGAACCGAGATCCCACCACTTCACTCCAGCCTGGGCGGAGAGCAAAACTCTGTCTCAAAATTAATTAATTAATTAATTAATTAACTTTTTGGAGTAGTTTTATGTTTACAAAGCAGTTTAACACAAAGTACAGTATTCTGTACTCTCTCTTCCTCCTCTTTCCCCTCTTATTAACATTTTGCATTACTGTAGTATATTTATTATACTGATGAACCAATATTGATACATTGTTATTAACGGAAGTCTATAGTTAGTATTAGGCTTCACCCTTCATATTGTATATTCTGTGGAATCTGACAAAAGTGTAATAACATGTTTCAGCCATTAAATTATCCTAAGGAATAATCCCACTGCCCTAAGAATACACTGTGCTCGGCTCGGAGAGAGATCCAAGATGGCCGATTAGCAGCAGCTCAGGATTGTAGCTCCCACTGAAAGCGCAGAGAGTGAGTGGACGCCACATTTTTAGACGAATTTTCATAGCCCACGGACCAAGAGATTCTTGGCGGAGGAGCCCCACAGGTTGCCAGCGCGACCCTTTTGGAGGGGCGCGGCCGTTTTGCAGGCGCCCCGACGAGGCGGTTCTCAGTCCGGAGTATACGGGACTGAGTGCCCTTTTGGTTGGCGTTGGAGCTCCGGGAAAGCAGAGTCTCCCATTCAGCTGATTAAAAAGCAGACTGAAGTGGGGAACCAGACCGGGAGATTCCCGGGCAGAAAAGCGCCACGAATCTTAACACCGCTGTTTCAGCCAGCGTAGTGGGTCGCCGCAGGGGAAGGCTGGTACCCCCCTCCACAAAAAATAAAAATAAAAACAGCAGTTGGAACTGCTGAAGATTGAGAGTTTCACAGCAAGTACAGCTGAACCCGGGAAGGTCCAGCTCTGTGGGGGGAGGGGCATCTGCCGAAGGAAAATTAAGAAATAGAAAAAACTTTATCACCAACAAGCTGGAAGTCCACTGAGAGACCTAATCTGAAAATCAGCAGTTACACAGACGACAGGTGGATAAATCCACAAAGATGGGAAGAAACCAGCGCAAAAAGGCTGAAAACACCCGAAATTAGAATGCCTCTCCTCTTACAGAGGATTGCAGTGCCTCATCACCAATTGAACAAGGCCCGATAGAAAATGAATGTGAGGAATCAACAGAATCAGGCTTCAGAAGGTGGATAATGAGAAACTTCTGTGAGCTAAAAGAACATGTTCTAGCCCAATGCAAGGAAACTAAGAACCTTGAAAAAAGGTTTCACGAAATGTTCATGAGAATGGACAATTTAAAGAGGAATATAAGTGAATTAATGGAGCTGAAAAACACAATACGAGAACTTCGAGAAGTATGCACAAGTTTTAACAGTCGAATTGATCAAGCAGAAGAAAGGATTTCAGAGGTCGAAGACCAACTTAACGAAATAAAACGAGAAGACAAGATTAGAGAAAAAAGGGTAAAAAGGAATGAGCAAAGTCTCCAAGAAATATGGGACTATGTGAAAAGACCTAATCTACATTTGATAGGTGTACCTGAATGTGACGAAGAGAATGAATCCAAGCTGGAAAATATTTTTCAGGATATTATCCAGGAAAACTTTCCTAACCTAGCAAGGCAAGACAATACCCAACTCCAGGTAATACAGAGAACACCACAAAGATATTCCTCAAAAAGAGCAACCCCAAGGCACATAATCATTAGATTCATCAGGGTTGAAACAAAGGAGAAAATACTACGGGCGGCCAGAGAGAAAGGTCAGGTTTCCCACAAGGGGAAGCCTATCAGACTCACAGCTGATCTCTCAGCAGAAACCCTACAAGCCAGAAGAGAGTGGGGGCCAATATTCAACATCCTTAAAGAAAAGAACTTTCAACCCAGAATTTCATATCCAGCCAAACTAAGTTTCATAAGTGAAGGAAAAATAAAATTTTTTGCAAACAAGCAAGTACTCAGAGATTTCATTACCACCAGGCCTGCTTTACAAGAGCTTCTGAAGGAGGCACTATGTATAGAGGGGGAACAACCAGTATCAGCCACTTCAAAGGACCCATCAGTAAGCTGCATCCAGATCCATCTTACATGCAAGGATATACAGAGACTCAAAACAAAGGGTTGGAGGAAGATTTGCCAACCAAATGGAGAGCAAAAAAAAAAAAAAAGAAAAAAAACAGTAGTTGCAATTCTCATCTCTGATAAAATAGACTTTAAAGTAATAGAAACCGAAAGAGATAAGAAGGACATTGTATAATGGTAGAGGGATCAATGTAACGGGAAGAGCTAACGACCCTAAGTCTATGTGCACCCAATATAGGAGCACCCAGATACATAGGGCAACTTCTTGGTGACTTACAAAGAGACTTGGACTCCCACACAATAATAGTGGGAGACTTTAACATTACATTGTCAATACTGGACAAATTAATGAGACAGAAGGTTAAGAAGCATACCCGGGACTTGAACTTAAACCTCAAACAAGTAAACTTAATAAACATTTACAGAACTCTCTACTCCAAATCCACAAAATATACATTTTTTTTTCAGTAACACATCACATTTATTCTAAAAGTGACCACATGGTTGGGAGTAAATCACTCCCTAGCAATTGCATAGCATTTCATAGGTTTAAATGAAATATTGGTTGGCTGTTTGTTTGTTATTTTCCTCCCTTATTCCTTCCTGTCTCCATTGTATAACACAATTATCAGTATAAAAATAAAGCTTTTAATATCCATTTGTAGACTGCATTCTAGCCTGGGCAATAGAGCAAGATTCCCGTTCTCTCTCCCTTTTTTTTTTTCTTCTTCTTCTTTTTCTCTTTATTTCATTCTTTTTTTCTTCCTTCTTTCTCTTTTTCTCTTTTTTCTAAAAAAAAAAAAAGAATACACTGTGCTCTACCTTTTCATCCCTCACTTCTCCCTCCATTCCAAACCCGAGGCAAGCACTGATCTTTTTACTGTCTCCATAGTTTTGCCTTTTCTAGAATGTCATATGATTGGATTGATACAATATATATCCCTTTCAGACTGACTTCTTTTACAGAGCAACAAGCATTTAAGTTTCCTTCATGCCTTTGTGTGACTTAATAACTCATTCTGGAATCTTTTTCCATCTTCTCAGTACCTGAAATACAAGGAATTGTGATTCAATTGACATAATAGCAAGTTTTCCCAATTTTTTAATAATTATACAGCCACTTTCTAACTTTCCCCTTTATTTCATCTCCTGAAATAAGTTTAACTTCCTCAATGTTTCTTCTCCTTTATCCCCAGTTTGCAGATTTTTCTCTTTAGAAGGCAAGTAGACTGCATGTGCCCTAGGTTTCCTAAGCCATTTGTTTCTATTTGATACCAGAGAAATTGGATTAATCTACTTTCTTCCTGAAAGAGCTGTATACAGGTTATCGGATGTTGAAGAATCTCTTTGAGTTTTCCTAATATGTTTTAACTCATTTCCTCCACAAGGGAGGTAACACTTTGCTAGGAATAAACAAGGCCAAAAGTTCAATTCTGTTGGCACAATTGCTTTTCACCCTAGTGCCTGAGAACTTGAGCAGCCAACCATCAGTGTCTGTTTAATCAGCTTAGTAACCAGAAAAAAATTGCATGCTTTCATGGATACCAGAAATGAGAGGAAGTGCACAGAGCTTGTTTAATTAATTAGAAAACAGGATGTCATTTATTCCACTGGCATCAGTAACTATCAAAAACAGACATAACCTTCTTATAGCATCAGATTGTAGAAAGACAAGCTGTGTGAAAGTTTCTCAAGAGACAACATTTAAAGATAGGCTTAAACAGATTTGTTCCTTAGCTTTAAACCAAAACCAATAACTAATTACATAAATAAAGTCACAAAACAGGCATATAAGCAAGCACATCAATCAATAATAATGCTTCTTTTTTAGGATTAAATTGGATCTAGTAACAATTATTACACACAAAATCTGGAAGATTCTTTGATGTTATCTCATATTTTAAAATAACTTAAGGAAACAAGCTTCACATCACTTTACTTGTGAAGAAACAAACTTAAAAGTTATATAGTTTCTCTGGGTCACAAGGCTAATAAACAGGGGGTGATTTAAAACTTTTCATTTTATTTTCTACATTCTCCTTCATAAACTTCCCACTTTGATCAGATACACTCTCTAACCAGCCTCTTGATACACATTGTGCATTTCAAATAGTTTTTTCTACACTTATTGAAAAGAAGTGTTCAGTCTTCCACTAAATGTTGGAGATAGTATACCATGAGTCATCTCACATTTTTTATTTCCTTCATTAACCAGACACCCAATGTAAAAGTTTATTTCAAAGGATCCCATTATTATATTAATACAGAGAGGTGGATATGATTAATCTAAATTTTATCAGTCACATATTTGAGATTACAAAATTAAATAACCTGCCCAATGCCATGGAGTAAGTGGCTCAAAGCAAGATTCACATCTAAATTCATCTTTTTTTAACTTAACCTTTGCATGCTCACATTAGTGAAGTCATATTGCTGAAGACCTCATATGAATACCATTAAAATAACTTCCATTTATGCATAAGTGAATAATTTTACTGAGAAGGACATTCTGAAATAAATTCTATATTGGGTATCTAGACAATATTTATAGAGCACCTTGGATTCACCACATTTTGTGCTAGACATGGAGGACAGGCATCTGTTAAATAACGTCTGTGCTCCCTCCAAAAGAAGCTTGCCATCCAGCTGGAAATATAGGCATGGGAATAAATTACTGCAATTAAATGGAATAAGTTTTAGATTGGAAATTTTTATTTTAACCTATGCTGTTTTAGTGCTAAATATAATTGCCCCATGGGTCCTCTCTGCATGCTGCACAGACAAAATCAATTTGAGACCACCATGTAGCAGTCGACAAATAATTTAATTGATATAAGGCCAGCTACATGAGAGAACTGCAGTTATCACTCAAATCAGTCTCCTTAAAGCCTCAGTGGTTAGGATTTTTATGGACAATTTTTATGAACAACAGAGGCTAGGGAATGGATGGTGCTGATTGGTTGGGGATGAAATAATAGGGATATAAAAAACACTTCAGGGCCTCGGGCAATGATTTGCCACTGAATGAGGCCACAGAACCAGCTGAGTCATGAGTCACAAGTTTGTGGGGGGTCAGTCTGAAAAAAACATCTCGAAACAGCAATCTTAAGTTCTGCAATGGTGATGTTGGGCACAACTGGGAAAATCACACATCTTGTGACCTCTGCCCACGTGGTTCTTGAGCAGTAAGTGATTATAGAAACTGGGCCTACATTTTAGCAGAGTTCAGGCCGCTCTCATAATTCTAACCTTGTCACCTTTCACTAGTTTTACAACAGTAGTTTAGTTTGGGGAAGGACTACTATTATTCTTGCTTGAAGATTAAACTATTATTCCTCCCAAAGTTAGCTGGGTCTAGGACAGCTTGGAGGTTATAAGCAAGACAACGTCAACTATGTCAGCTTTCTTTCACTGTCATAATTTTGCAAAAGTGGTTTCATAACTCAATTGACCAAATCTGTAGGTAAATATTTGGGTGGGGGAATGCCCAGTCCAATGTCATCTTTTAGAGGCAAATAACTTTCCAATTCTCATATGTACTCTCATCACTGGCCATACTGAATGCAATTCCCATATGTACAATTCCCATATGTACTCTCATTATTGACCAAACAATGCCTGGGAATCCCCTGAGCACAGTAATTCCTATTTAGCCATGGGGGATATATTCAGGACCCCCTTTGGATGCCTGAATCCCCAGAAAACACTAAGCCCTATATATTCTATGTTTTTCACTATACCTACAAACCTATGAAAAAGTTTAATTTAATTAATCTGACACATCATGTTGCTACCAATAAGAATATATTTTTGTATATGTCTTCTACCCACAAATTTCATGCTTTTTCTATCCTAACTAGGCATTTATCAAGCCCTGTGGCTGTAACTTTTGCAGTTTGAGGTGTGGCAACAAAACTCGCAGAAACTCCTTTTTCCTTCAAAATTTCACACGTAGATTTGTTTTTACTGTAAAATTTTAGCATACTCTGCATGTGATTCTTTTCTTTCCTTATTAACTAGAGAATTTTCACTTAAATGAAGCACTTTACAGCTTCTCTTTGGCATATCCAAATTGCCAGCGGCTACTCTTGTGCTTTGGGGCTATTGTTAAGTACAATGAGTTTTACTTGAACACAAACACTCCAATACCACTGCAGTTGATCTGATAACCAAGACAGCCATTAAGAGACTAACAGGTGAATAGCTTCTACAGTGTGAATACCTTGTACAAAAGATGGGACAGACTGGGGACAGCATGGGATTTCATCTTGTTACTCAGAAGAGCGTGCAATTTAAAACTTATGAATTGTTTATTTCTGGATATTTTGATTTAATATTCTCAGATCACATTGACTGCAGGTAACTGAAACAGAGGGAGGTGAAACCACAGGTAAGGGGAAACTACTGTAATTTACCACATAGGTTCATGCCTTTAAAAATATGTGAGAATTGAAAAATGAGAACACATGGATACAGGGAGGGGAACATTACACACCCGGGCCTGTTGAAGGATTGGAGGTAACGGGAGGGGAGAGCATTAGAACAAATACCTAGTGCATGTGGAGCTTAAAACCTAGATGATGGATTGAAGACTGCAGCAAACCATATGGTACATGTATACCTATGTAACAAACCTACATGTTCTGCATGTGTATCCCAGAACTTAAAGAAAAATTTTTTAAAATGTACCTTCAAGCTTAAGTATCTTTCTATCCTGAAACCTGTTCCCTCCAGCAACCAGATTATAGATTACCTCCTCTAGAACATATTCTTTGAGAACCAAACCAATCCTAATGCAATACGGGTTTTCTGTGCATCACTACATTCTGTAAATAGCTCAATTACAGCACAAATGACACATTTGTAAGGTTTATTTTACCTAACCTGGATCCCCACTAGATAACATAGTGCTTGAGGATAAAGATCCAAGGGTTTGGCTACTCCTTAGCCTATAAAAGGTGCTCAATACATTGTAGTTGGTTTAAAAATCAATCAATCAATCAATAAAAATTGGTTTGCTAGAACGTTTCAAATGTTTTTTGTTTAATTTTTTAGAGGTGGGGAGCCTCAATATGTTGCACAGGCTGGTCTTGAACTCCTGCCTTCAAGGGATTCTCCCATCTCAGCCTTCCAAAGTATTGGGATTACAGACAGAAGCCACCATGCGTAGCCCTGCATTTTGTTTTTTCCTTTAAGACTTTTCAAAATTTATTTTTCCCTTCAATATACTCTTCTTTTTGAAAATAAATAATTACATCTCCAGAAAATACAGAAATTCCTTATTTAGAACTAATTGTATGCATTTATTTGGTCAACAGTATATTTCCATTCATTTAATATTTATACGTATGATGAATAAAGACCGTTATTTGTATTGTATCTCTGGTATATGAACATACTGTGTTTAATTTATATATTTTTAAAATCAGACATTCAGGTACATATTAGTAAAAATAATCTTTGTTATACAACAGTATTGTAAATCTTGAAATAGCATTTCTTAATATACCAGAGATTTATTTGGTGTGCACCTAAACTCTAGGACAAGGAGTGTTCCTCTGTCTTATAAGTCATCAGTCCAGAAGACGTATCTGCCATACTGTGGTAGGACAAGAAAGGGATATCAAAATTACACTGATTATTTTAATCACTTTTGCTCAGATTAGATGGTAAAAACTAGTGTCATGGACCGAACATAGGTGCAAGGGTTTCTAGAAGATGCAGATGTGTCTAGATTGTCATTTTATAGTTCCAGGAACCTCTTACTCTTCCATGTTTGGGCCTATATGTGAGAGTTGTTCTAGGGAAGAAATAGGATTGGTGGTGGGGTTTGCATATTTTCTATTTTGCTAAAGCTGATACATTGCTCTCCTATATAATCATGCTACATTCTGTTTTTTAAATTAGCTCTGAAGCAACTATACCAGCATTTTGACATCTATCTAGGTTCATTGTGGTACTTCTCAACTGTATTCAAATCAACAATGAGAGATGATTTTGGAGTTTTTTTCTTTTGTCTTCAATGAGGTCTCTAAAACACCTGTAGATCCACAGATTTTTAAATTTCTTTTATGGGGAGCTATTTATTCTTTTGACTTATTTCTATGTCAATGGTGTGTTTGTGGTTTATTTATTTGTTTATAAAGAAAAGAGATGTATTTGGCTGAGTGGCTCTGCAGGCTGCACAAAACACATGGAACCAGCATCTGCATCTGGTGAGGGCCTCCACTTACGGTGAAAAGGGAAGGGGAGCCGGCATGTGCAGATATCACAGGGCAAGAGAAAAGCCAGAGAGAGAGAAAGTGCCAGATACTTTTAATGACCAGCTCTCAAGAGAACTAATACAGTGAGAACTCACTCATTTCCTGCCCATCCCCCACCAAAAACAGAGAGCGTTAATCTCTTTATGAGGTATCTGCCCTCGTTGTGTTGATTTAAATTACTGTATCTTTATAATAAGTCTTGCTATTAGTAGGTTGGTCCCTTACTACTTTCTTAGTATTCAGAATTGTTTTGCTATTCTTGAATATTCAAGATTTTGTTGAAAGTTTAAATAAATGGCGTTATATGGCTTTTATAGATTTATTTGAAGATAATTCCCATCTGTCTGTTAGTAAACATTGGTTATAGCAAGGTATTATATTTTCTTTAACCAAGGGTTAAAATTTTCTCTCTAAGGTATTTTTTGAGATGATATTTTAAATCGTTAATTTCAGTCTTTCTTATTCTACCCTGTGTATATTTTAAGCTGTACACTTACTTCAAAAAGTAATTTACTATGTGAGACTGTCTTAATGCATAAATTTCATAGTTATCCTACTCTATTAATTTTTATTTTGAGTTCTTCCGTAACTCATGAAGTAGACTGACATTATTTTTCATATATTATGTCAAATTTAGTTTCTCTTTTACTATTTATTTTATAATTTCATTGCATTGAATCCAACAAATTTCTCTCCTTGACTTATATTCTTATTATCTGATATTTTCCTTTGTTGTTCATGTTTTGTGAAAGTAATTTGTCCTTATATTTTGAGACCTTCTCTTTTTCACAAGTTTCTAGAGATTTGATTGTGATGTGGACCTTGGTGTGGATTACATTGTTCTTTTCTGCTTGTGGTTTGTTGCATTTTCTCAGATTTATGGTTCTATATTTATATCATATTAGAAAAGTTACATTCATTACCTTACATATGTATATGTAATCCCCTATATTGACCTCTCTTTCTGGGACTCCAATTATACATATGCTAGCTATGTTATGCCACCTATATATAATGTCCCACAGATTAACAATGCTGTGTTTTTGCTTTGATTCACTCCAGTCTGTTTTTCTTGGGGTTTAATTTAAGTAGTTTGTATAGTTGTATATTCATAGTTCATCATTCTTTCCCTCTGTCATGTTTGACATGCTATTAATCCCTTCCAGTGGTTTTTAAAAATTTCTGATATTGTGTTTTATTCTCTAGAAGTCTCACATATTTTTTCATGCCGTTTCTTTTGTGTTCACTGCATGTTCATATTTTGTACCTGATTAAACAGATGAACCATTTCACAATAGCTGGTTTACTGTCCTTTTCTGAAAATTCTATCATCTTTGTCATTTCTGAGTCAGTTTCTTTTGATTGATTTTTTTCTAGTTATTAGTGATAATTTTAATTGTTCATTACTCTAGTTCTTTTGAATTGGGTGTTGGACATTTGGAATTTTGTCTTTTTGAATTCTGTATATTGATACATTTATATTTGTACATGCCTCTAAAGAATTAAAGAATGGTGAATTTGTTTTCTAACAGGCAGCTAAGTACTTTTGAATTAGACTGATCTTTTGAAGTTTGTTTCTGAGTTTGTTTTGAGTACAATTATAGTAGCCTTTCTACAACTAGTTTAGTCTCACTTTTAAGGCATGGACTGAAAGCCTGTCGTATTCTGGGAAGTCTCTGTACTCTGGCTGAAACTCAAACAATTCCTGGCTTTCTATGACCTTTGAGGATTGTTCATATTATAGCTTCATATAATGATTTTTTCCTTGGAATTGATTTTTGTTTACGTTTATGGGATTTCACATTATGCATATTGGCATTCAGAGAAAAACTCACGAGCCCTTGAGCAGATTTTCTGAACTTTTTATTTTTGCAAATTTAGTTCTCTAGTTCTAATTCCCTGAATAACAGCTTCTAGCTTTCTCAGTCCCTGCAAATTTCAAGCTCTCTTTCTCAACTTACTGAGATTCCCAAACTTGGTTTGAATTCTCTTGACTGGGTTGTAGCACAGAAATTACCTTTAGACAGAAACACTAGGCAGTGGTTTAGCTCATTTACTTGTTTCTTTTCTTGTGAATTACATCTCTGTGCTGCCTGTAGTACAACATTTGAAAATAGTGATTTCTTCTATTTTCTTCAATTGTCTAGTTGTTGTGGAAAGAGGGTTATTTCAGAACATATTATTCCTCAGTGCTAAAAAGCAGAAGTGCCCCCCAATTGTTTCTCTCTCCTTTTAAATTATGGTTATGCATTTTGTCAAGTATATTTTAAAAATATTTTACATTTTGTTCCATGTGTAGAGCAGAGTTACAGAGAACTACGTAATGCTCACCCTCCCATTTTTCTCAGAATTCCTATACTACTCTAATTTCTTTTCCTCCAAGTGTTTCAAAATACATACTTGAGCCACACAATTGGAACTCATATGTTCTAATGAAATACGACTTTTCTAGCTATCAATTTAAAACTGCAGAAACCTAATCAACCCGCATGAAGAGAAAAAGATAAAATTAATATGTTTATGTTACTAGGTTGAATTTTCTGTTTTAAACACTGCTGGGTCCAGGGACCCTAAAAACATTTCTGTCTCTGCCTGCTTCCCTCCCCCCTCCCGCATTTTTGTTATTACTTGACTCTGCTGTCCCTTTTTCCTCTGCTTGACATCATCTCCTGCTCCTACAATTATCAATGGGAGTCTATTAATGACCAATAGCAGTCCTAGTGGATACAGCCATCTCCTTTTTCCATGCAGAAGTTTCAGGGAAGTCTTCTTGTTGAACTAGCTTCTTTCTGTAGGCACCCCAGGAATGGATATTGTAATTAGCCTGTCCTGGGTCACATGACCATCACGTGCAGTGGATTTGTAGGTAGTTACACAAAGGAACAAATGTTCCATCTGTTCTTATGTTGCAAGGATTTGTCTGTTTGTATAACCAGATACAAATCATCTACTGCTTTGTATTTGTGACACACGTTTCAGTCATATTTGATTTCTGAAAAAACATATACACTCATTAAAGACTCAGATCATATTTTATAAGTCAGAGAAAACTATCCCAAAAAGGCCCAAAATTAAAATAGAAACATTATGGTCACAACTTTTGTTTCCAAGATTATTTCTTACTAGGTCTCCTAGTTAAACAGCTGTTACAATCAAACTGCTCTACTTACTGTCTGCTAAAACATGTCCCATGCTTTCCTCAGCCTCATTTCTCAAACCACCCGTCCTACCTAAAATGCACATTCTCAGCTAATGAAAAATTCTACACATTCTTCAGTACTCAATCTACAAAGCCTTACCTATTCACCTGGGCTTAAAAGAATCTGTTTCTCCTCCTGTGAAATTTCTCAAGTGCCCAAACCATTCCTTTGGCACTTAGTGATGTTAGTTATCATTTTACTAAATGTAGCTCACTTATCTTATCTACTAGGTTATAAACTATTATAGTTTAGACATTTTTGCTCTATATCTAACTTGTGGATAATAAAATTAAGAAGAAAACTTCAGAGTCAGAGAACTATCGGTTTGAATTCAAGCATAACCCCTCATTGTACACAAGATATTTTTGAGTGTGTTCCTTAATAGTTCATATATAAAATCTATGTCTGTCATTGTATTAGTTTGTTTTCACACTGCTAAAAATATATTATCTGAGATTGGGTAATTTTTAAAGGGAGTTTAATGAACTCACAGTTCTGCATGGCTGGAGAGGGCTCAGGAAATTTACAATCATAATGGAAGGTGAAGTGGAAGCAAGGCGCGTCTGACATGGCAGCAGGAAAGACAGTGCAAGAGAGCAAGGAAGTGCCACACTTTAAAACCATCAGCTCTAGTGAGAACACACTGACTACCACAAAAACAGCATGGGGGAAACCCCCGTGATCCAGTCACCTCCCCACCAGGTTCCTCCCTCGAGAATTGACACACAGGTATTACAAATCTAGATGAGATTTGGGTGGGGAACACAGACCCCAATCATCATTCTGCCCCTGGCCCCTCTCATATCTCATGTTCTTTTCACATTTCAAAACCAATCATGCCTTTCAAACAGTCCCTGCAATTCTTAACTCATTCTAGCATTAACTCAAAAGTCCAAGTCCAAAGTCTCAGCTGAGACAAGGCAAGTCCCTTCTGCTTACGAACCTGTAAAATCAAAAGTGGGTTAGCTACTTCCAAGATGCAATGGGGGTACAGGCATTGGGTAAATGTACCTATTCCAAATGGGAGAAATTGGCCAAAACTAAGGGACCCCAGGCCCCAGGGAAGTACAAAACCTGGCCAGGCAGTTGTTAAATCTTAAAGCTCCAAAATCTCCTTTGATTCCATGTCTCACATCCAGGGAACGTTGATACAAGTGGTGGGATCCCATGACCTTGGGCAGCTCCACCTCTGTGATTCTGCAGGGTGCAGCCCCTACAACTGCTTTCAGCTGCTTTTTTATTTCATTGATTGCTTGCAACTTTTCCAGGCACATGGTGCAAGCTGTTGGTGGATTTACCTCTCTGAGGTCTGGAGGATGGTGGCTGTCTTCTCACAGCTCCACTAGGCAATGCCCTACTGGGGACTCTGTGGGGGGCTCCAACTCCACATTTATTTCCCATTCTACCCTAGTAGAGGTTCTCCCTGAGGACGGTGGCTCTGCAGTGGATTTCTGCCTGGACATCCAAGCATTTCCTCTGAAATCTAGATAGAGGTTTCCAAACCTCAACTCTTGTCTTCTGCTCACCCCCAGGCCCAATACCACATGGAAGACACCAAGGCTTGAGGCATGCACTCTCTGAAGCAATAGCACAAGCTGTACCTTGGCTCCTTTTAGCCATAGCTGGAGCTATGAATGCAGGGCACCAAGTCCTGCTGCTCCACAGAGCAGTGGAGCCCTGGGTTCAGCCAATAAACATATTTTTCTCTTCTAGTTTTAGCCTTTGAAGGGTCTGCTGTGGAGACATTTTCTCCATTGTCTTGGATATTAATATTCAGCTCCTGGCTACTTATGCAAATTTCTGCAGCTGGCTTGAATTTCTCCCCAGAGAATGGGTTTTTCTTTTTCTAACACATTGTCAGCCTGCAAATTTTCCAAACCTTTATACTCTGGTTTCCTTTTAAACATAAGGTACAATTTCAAACCATCTCTTTGTGAACACATATAACTAAAATGCTTTCAGAATCAGCCAGGTCACATCTTGAATGCTTTGTTAGTTAGAAATTTCCTCTGCCAGATACCCTAAATCATCTCTCTCAAGTTCAAAGTTCTGTAGATCTCTACGGAAAGAGCAAAATGATGCCAGTCTCTGTGCTAAAGCATAAGGAGAGTGGCCTTTGTTCCAGTTCCCAATAAGTTCCTCCTTGCCGTCTGAGAACACCTCAGCCTGGACTTCATTGTCCAAATCACTATCAGCATTTTGGTCAAAACCATTCAGCAAATTTCTGGGAAGTTCTGAATTTCCCACATCTTCCTGTTTTCTTCTGAGCCCTACACATTGTTCAAACCTCTGCGGGTTACCCAGTTCCAAAGTTGCTGACACATTTTCAGGTTATCTTTATAGCAGTGCCCCACTACCTTGGTACCAATTATCTGTATTAGTCTGTTTTCACAATGCTGTAATGATACTACATGAGACTGGGTAATTTATAAAGGAAAGAGGTTTAATTGATTCACAGTTTCACATGGCTAGGGAGACCTCAGGAAACATTTAATTATTGCAGAAGGTGAAGGAGAATCAAGGCACATCTCACATGGCAGGAGGAGAGACAGAGCAAGAGAGTGAGGAAGTGTTGGTGGAGAGTGCAAGCTGTTGGTGGATCTACCTCTCTGAGGTCTGAGGACCATCAGCTGTAGTAAGAATCCACTATCATGAGAACAGCAAGGGTGAAACTGCCCCCATGATCCAATCACCTCCCACCAGCTCCATCCCTCCACAGATGAGAATTACAATGCAAGATAAGATTTGGGTGGGAAAACAGAGCCAAACCATATCAGTCACATAGAGATGATATCTGTCTTCATTCTTTAAAACATCTTTGCTTATAATACAGGGCAATTTTCTTAAAAATAAACCTTTTTTGCCTTATTGCAACTAGTACTAGGCCCAATTCCCAGCCAGAGCTGAACACATAGTTATCGATTGATTGCACAGTACAAATTAAGCAAGACTCCTACTTGACATTTTAGAGTTTTTTTTTTTACTTCAACACATGCAGTTTAATACATTAAAATGGGAAATTAAATGCAGGAAACTCAGATTACATTTTGCTTTATTTTCCCTACTCTCAGCTGATTTTTGCAATGGACTTAAAAACTGAGGTTGCAGCTTTTTAGCATGACTATGATGATAATGCTTTATTTTTATTTTATCAAAGAATATATGACTATAATGGTTTTCTAATGCTTATTAGCAGATAGTTGTTGGGCCTATCAACACAAACATTTTCTAAATAGCTTATTTTAGTTTATGACTTTTGTTCATTTTTTCTTTACTTGAAACTGAGCTAAAGCTTGAAAAAAAGAGGAAAATTTACAATTATATTTTATCCATATCACCATGGCAGAAGAGAATTATGTTAATGATAGCCACTATTTATTAATTTTCCTTACTTATATAAATCATCTCAATGACAAAGAAAGAAGTTTCAAAATTTTGTTATTCAAGTTATGAATTTAAGGCTCATAGAATTTAGGTAATTCAAGTCAAAGTGCTTGCTGCTGGGTCAGAACCCAGATGGTTTTCATTCTGATTCAGTATTCATGCTGCCACTGTACCACCATTTCATTAGCCTCCATAAAAAAGGTTTGACTAAAAGGTTCTATAAACAACCCTACTACAAAACGATATTAAAGAGAGGATCTCTAAAATAGCCTCTTTTTTAATGGAGAAATGTTTATCCCAAAAGGATATTTGCTTATATCACTCATTCTGGAGATCTACTGTCTTTTAAACAATCCGATGTTTTTACCTTGCATTTGCAACATCAAAATACTTTCCTCAGTGTCTGTAGTGTTATCACAAATGGAAGATTACAACATGAAGACTGAATGAAGCAGGAGGGGAAAATACACTCTAAAGAAACAAAGATCTCATTTTCATAGTAATTTTCTAAGCCATGTGTAATAAAGCAATAGGAGGCAAAGCACACAATACAGCCCTATGATATAGCACTCAGGAAATATCCTTGTATAAATTAACTGTGTGTGACATCAGCCATTATTTTTAACATGAATTAGACTATCAGTCAAGCATCTTTCACTAAAAAAGCAAACCAAAAGCAGATATTAATCTGAAGATTGGAACAAATAGTGAAAGAAAAAAATATTATATTTTTAATTTATTTGTATGATCAAATTTGTGGTACTACTTATTCTTTATAGTGTCCATATTATATATAATTTATCTATTAAACTTTCTTTCCCATATGTTTATAAACTTTTAATATAGAAATATTTTTTATGTAAACTGAAACTCCAATACCAAATATTGGCCTATAATAAGTCACTCACTTTGATTGTTGAAATAAACATAATTTTATACATTTAGTCTTTTATTTATTCTCATTAAACACATCTCTATAAAATATTTGCTTAAGGTTATTTTGCTAAGTAATAGCAAATAATTATAGTTTATTTTGTAGCAAACCTTACAACTTATCTACAAAGAGCACAATGTAATATTAAGTAGATGGGGCAAAAAATCTAGAACTGTCTTAGTTCTTATCCAAATACATTATTATTATTTTTTTACAGTTATAGTGCATAAAAATATATATTTCCAACTGAACTTCTGATGTATTAACCTCATAATCAGAATTTTGTGAAATGGGTAAATATTTACATAATAGAATTTTCTTATTGAATTTCTGCTTATAAACGTGCAAAGTCCCATCAAATAAACATTAAGCAAAGTAAAAACAACAATGACAACAAATATTTGTGC
Source organism: Ateles fusciceps (assembly GCA_036589455.1). Taxonomy (NCBI): domain Eukaryota; kingdom Metazoa; phylum Chordata; class Mammalia; order Primates; family Atelidae; genus Ateles; species Ateles fusciceps. Next base: position 3,361,667 of record JAZHEH010002555.1, on the reverse strand, counting down.
CAGCTTTCTCTGGCACCATAGCAAATGGTAATTTGGACAAGTTTACCAACTCCAATTTAGTCAATTAAAGCAACAAAATCACTATTGATAGATTTTTTTTTTTTTTTTTTTACATGGGAGACTCAAACAGAAGTCAACTAGTATGAAACCCAGGAGGCAGTTGGGAAAACATCATAGATCTAGCCTGCTTGTAACCCGTTAAGCTAATTTATCTCAGCCTGAAGTCTCATAAATGCAGAGTGTAAGCAAACACAGGTATTAGAAGCCAACAAGAAAACAGGCTTTCTCATTGCTTGCATTCCCTATCTTTCTAATTGATGTTTGCTTTGCACATTTCCTCTTCTTATTAGTCTTCTCAAAGTTTCTTATCACAGTGATTTAGGGTTCTCATAAGAATTTGATTTATTTTACATGTTCTCCTTGGCTCCTTTTTGGAGTGGAAACTTTACTATTCTTAGGGTGATCATACATTCCAGTTTGCTTTGGACAATCCCATTTTATACCTGTTGTCCTGTTCTCACTACTATTAGCACTTTCTGTTCTCTTACACATCTCCCATTCTGTGATTACAAATTATATTATTTCTCCATCCAATGTCACTAGCCTTAAGACCAATGATTTTACCATACTCTAATCTGGATGTATTAGTCCATTCTCACACTGTTATAGAAACACACCCAAGACTGGGTAATTAATAAAGGAAAGAAATTTAATTGACTCACAGTTCTGCAGGGCTGGAGAGGTCTCAAAAACTTACAAACATGGATGAGGAGCAAGTAAACATGTCTTTCTTCACAAGGCAGCAGGAGGAGAGAAGAATGAGAGCTAAGAGAGGGGGAAAGCCCTTTATAAAACCATCAGATCTCCTGAGAACTGACTGACTATCATGAGAATAGCATGGGGGAAACCACCCCCATTATTAAATTACCTCACACCAGGTCCCTCCCAGGACCCATGTGGATTATGAGAACTATAATTCAAGATGAGATTTGGGTGGGGACACAGCCAAACCATATCATGGACATACTAGACACATATACCGAAAAAGTACCTTCTCTCTGTTTCTCTATGTCTCTGTCTCTCTCTCTCTCTCTCTCTCTCTCTCCACACACACACACACACACACACACACACACACACACACACAAGAATGCAAGCTAAATTGACAAGAATGATTAGAGAAGAAAGATAGATATCTGTAGAGGTTTAGGGTATAAGATAGGCATTAATCTGAACATTGATGATGGAGAGAAATAAAACATTAAGCATTTCCAAAAAGGAAAAAAAGACTGTTCATTTGTTTGCTTTTTTGTTTGTTTTTACAAAATCCTAAGTGTTCTGTAACAAATTACCACAAAGTTTGTGATAAAATAACAAAATACATTTCCTTAAAGATTTGTAGGTCGCAAGTCCAGATTTAGCATTGCAGGACTAAAATCAAGATTTAAGCAGGACTGATTCTTTATGGATCTTCTAAAGTAAAATACATCTCTTGCCTCTTTTAGCTTCTAGAGGATGCCACCATTCCTTGACCCATGACCAAATCACTATAACCTCTTCTCCATTGTTACACCATGTTCTTCTCTACTTTGACACTCTTATCTCCCTCTTATAAGAATTTTTGTGATTATATTGGGCAAATCCAAATAATCCAGGCTAATTGCTGCTTCTCAAAACTGTTAACTTAATCACATCTGTAACCATCCTTTGCCGTGTAAAGTAACACATTCACCAGTTACAGGAATGTAAACATTTTTATAGGCAATTATTTAGTCTACCATAGAATACATCCTAGCCTTTAAAGATTTACATTCTCGACACTTGTAAAATATGGTTAGTAAAATTACTCTCTCTTTATTGACCTATGGAAGTAAAAAACAATTTACCTATTCCCAAAATACAATGTGAAAGAGGCATAAGGGAACAGTCATAGAAATTCCCATTCAAAAATGGAGAAATGAGACATGAAAGAAGTCACTACTCCAAGAAATTTAGAAATCTAACACGGCAAAACTCCAGTAGATTTCAAAGCCTGGGAATAATCTGCTGCAACTCATTTCTCTGCCCTCTGGTCTCACAGAGCTGGCCTTGGAGTCATATTCCTTTTTATTCAAAGGTAGCAAATGTTTGCAGCTGAGTAGTTTTATCAGCCTATTTTCTGCCTGTAGAAACTGTGGGGAGTCCTATAGGTTTCTTTAAATTTGTTTCTTCTCCAACACTTTCGGTCTCAGCTGGCAGTGTTTCTGCTGGTATAAAATTCTTAAAAATATTACGGTTTTCTCACGTATGTCACAGAAATGTACTCCATTAGACAAGAAGATTCTCCATAGATCTTTCCTCAATTAATTTATCTCTAGTTTTTACTTCTGCTTAATTGGCTGAAGGATTCATAAATCATATACCTAATGTCTTCAAAGAGCCATCTGTGTGGTAGAACACTGACTTTTTTTGTATTTTCAAAGTAATAACCTGAGGTTTCCCAGCCATCCTTTTTACTTTCTCTTATGATCATAATTTATTCTGAGTGAATCTCTTAATTTTAGCATTTTCTGAAATTTTGACAGTCTGAGAAATTCCTAAATAATTTAGTCCTTATTCCTTTGTGTTTAATAATTCTTCCCTCAGTTTTTTCTTTCCTCTGTCACTTTACTCTAAAAATATAAAATAAGAAATAACCAGGATGCATCATCAACAATTTGCTTGGAAATCTTCTCAGCTAAATATCCAAGTTCCTTACTTAAAAGTTCTGCTTTCTATGTATTCTATAAGACAAAATGCAGATAAGTAAGAAAATGTCCTAGAGATTACGTCGATAGAGACAGGATAAATCAGAAAGAAAAGGTGAAGAAACGTTACAGAACTACAGCTTCATTTGTGTTTTCAAACATGTTCTAATTACCTAAGTGGAACTAAAATCTGTGCATACAAAGATAAATAATAAGGCCTCTCTGCTTTCCTAGAGTTCCTGGCCTAGGAAAAAGAATAGATGAGTACAAGCTGCATGAAAATAAGCATTTATTCTTTCACTTTAAGTTGCATATCTACTACCAGAGTAATTTAAGCACACTGCTCACATATTTACTATAGGTTATCATCCAAGTGGGGGGGGATAATGAAGTGGAATCCACAGTACATAACAGTCTTACTAAAAATTGCTCTTTACACATCACTTCTTCACTGAGTACCCATACTCACAGAAAATCACCATAGGCTCACTTTTTCTCTTTTGCTCTTACTCCTGAATTCACCACTCTTTCCTGCAATGGTTTCTATGCTCTAAACTCACTCCTTTCCTTTCTCATGCATTACATTCAAAGCAGGTTGGCATGCTATTGACTTCTGCTATTCTTCCCTTAATTTTTAAAGCTAACAGAAATGTCAGCAAAGAAAAGAAATGATTAAAAATACAAATAATGTACTTCGTCTCCCCCATTACTCAATCAAAAAGGTTAATCAGGCTCTAATATATAACATATGGGACACAGGAAGCATAACAAATTTCAAGGAATATTTTGGGAGCATCTAGCCCAAGCTGAATGCTCCAGTAACTAAGTTTATGAGGAAGAAGTGATGATAATTAAGATTTTGTATAATTAAGATACTTCATCAAACAAATATTAAATTGGGAAGAAAGTGAAGGAGGTTTTGCATTGCAGGAGTAGCATGTCTAAATACTATGACTTTGGTAAACATCATCTTTTTTATCATAAGTATAAATTTTATTTTATTTTTAAATTATTTTAGATTCAGAGGGAATATGTGCAGGTTTGCTACCTGGGTATATTGTGTGATGATGCTAAGGTTTCTATTTCTGTTTGAACCTCTCACCCAAATAGTGAACATAGTAGCCTATAGGCTGTTTTTCAACACTTGCCCCCTTCTTCTCTTCCACCTTTTGAAGTCTTCAATGTCTATGATTTCCGTCTTTATGTCCCTGTGGAATCAATATTCAGCTCCCCCTTATAAAAGTGAACATGTGATTTTCTGTTTCTGCATTAATACACCTAAGGATAATGGCCTCCAGCTACATCTACATTGCTGTAAAGAACATACATTTTTATGGCTGCATAGTATTCCATTGTGTATATGTACCTTTTCTTTGTCCAATCCACCATTGATGAGCACCCAGGCTGATTTTATCTCTTTTCTATTATGAATAGTGCTGCAATAAACATATGGGTGAAGGCGTCCTTTTGACAGAACTTTTTTTTGGAGATGAGTATATACCCAGTAATGGGATTGCTGGGTCAAATGGTAGTTCCATTTTTAATTCTTTGATAAATCTCCAAACTGCTTTCCACAGGGGCTGAAGTAATTTATATTCCCACTAACAGTGTAAAAGCATTCCATTTTCTTTGCAAACTCTCAAAAATCTTATTATTATTATTATTATTTTTAATTGAGTCGGAGGCTCACTCTGTTACCCAGGCTGTAGTGCAGTGGCACGATCTCAGCTCACTGCAACCTCCACCTCCTGTGTTCAAGCAATTCTCCTGCCTCAGTCACCTAAGTAGCTGGGACTACAGGTGCACACCACCATATTCAGCTAGTTTTTAAAAAATAGTTTTAGTAGAGACAGGGTTTCACCATACTGGCCAGGCTGGTCTTGAACTCCTAACCTCGTGATCTGCCTGCCTCAGCCTACCAAAGTGCTGGATTTATAGGCATGAGCCACCATGCCTGGCCTTTTTTAACTTTCTATTAACAGCCATTCTGATAGTGTAAGATGGTACCTTATTGTGGTTTTGATTTGCACTTCTTTAATTATTAGTGATGTTGAACATTTTTTCATATGTGTGTTGGCAGTTTGCATGTCTTCTTTTGAGAACTATCTGCTCATATGTTTTGTCCCCTTTTAAAAATAAAGTTGCTTAGTTTTTTCTTGTTGATTTATCCAAGTTCCTTTTAGATTCTGGTTGTTAGTCTTTTGTCAGATGCATAGTTTGTGAATATTTTCTCCCATTCTGTAGGTTGTCAGTGTACTCTGCCAATAGTTTCTTTTGCTGTGCCCGCTCTTTAGTCTAATTAGGTACCACTTGTCAATATTTGTTTTTGTTTCATTTGCTTTTAAGGCCTTAGTCATAAATTATTTCCCTAGGCCAATGTCCAGAAGAGTATTTCCCAAGTTTTCTTATAGAATTTTTATAAAATTAGGTCTTACATTTAAGTATTTAATCCATCTTGAGTTAAGTTTTGCATATGGTGAGATGTATGAATCTACTTTCATTCTTCTGCATATTATTAGCCAGTTTTTCCAGCACCATTTTTTGAATAGCGTGTCTTTTCTTCATTGTTTTTGTCCAATTTCTGGAAAATCCATTCATTATAAATGTCCAGCTTTAATTCTGGCTTTCTATTCTGTAATATTGGTCTATGTCTATTTTTTGTGCCAGTACCATGTTGTTTTGATTACTGTCGGCTGGTATAATAGTATAGTTTGAAGTCAGATAATGTGATAACTCCAGCTTTGTTCTTTTTGCTTAGGATGCTTTGGCTCTCTGGGCTCAATTTTGATTCTCTATAAATTTTAGAATTTTTTTTTTAAGTTCTGTGAAAAACGACATTGGTAATATAAATTTTGCCAAATCTCTAGATTGCTTTGGGCAATTTAAAAATATTAATGGTACTGACCTCTCCAATCCATCATCACAGAATTTTTTCCCTTTGATTGTGTCATCTGTGATTTTTATCAGTAGTGTTTTGTAGTTCTCTTTATAGAGATCCTCTAGTTCCATTGTTATATGTATTCTTAGTTATTTTTATTTTGGGTGTGGGGCTATCTTACATGGAATTTGTTCTTGATTTGGTGCTCAGCTTGAATGCTATTTATATACAGAAATGCAACTTATTTTTGTACATTGATTTTGTATCCTAAAAGTTTACTGAAGTTGTTTATCAGGTTTAGGAGTCTTTTGGAGAAATTTTTAGGGTTTTCACATTATGGAATTGTATCATCAGTGAACAGAGATACTTTGACTTCCTGGTTTTCAATATCATTCTAAATGTGCAAAAGCTGGAAACATTGCATTCGAAAACTGGCACAAAACAAGGATGCTCTCTCACCATTCCTATTCCACATAGTATCGGAAGTTCTGGCCAAGGCAATCAGGCAAGAGAAAGAAATAAAGCACATTCAAATAGGAAGACAGGAAGTCAAATTGTCTCTGTTTGCAGATGACATGATTGTATATTTAGAAAATCCCATTGTCTCAGCCCCAAAACTCCTTAAGCTGATAAGCAACTTCAGCAAAGTTTCAGGATACAAAATCCATGTGCAAAAATCACAGTCATTCTTAGACACCAATAATAGATAAGCACAGACCTAAATCCTGAATGAACTTCCATTCACAATTGCTACAAAAAGAATAAAATACCTAGGAATACAACTTACAAGGGACATGAAGGATCTCTTCAAGAAGAACTACAAACCACTGCTCAAGGAAATAAAAGAGGCTACAAACAAATGGAAAAACATTCCATGCTCATGGATAGGAAGAATCAATATCATGAAAATGGCCATACTGCCCAAAGTAATTTATAGATTCAATGCCTATTCCCTCAAGCTATCATTGACTTTCTTCACAGAATTAGAACAAAACTACTTTAAATTTCATATGGAACCAAAAAATCCCATATAGCCAAGACAATCCTAAGGAAAAAGAACAAAGCTGGAGGCATCATGCTACCTGACTTCAAATATACTACAAGGCTACAGTAACCAAAACAGCATGGTACTGGTACCAAAACAGAGTACCAGAACAATTAGAATAGAGATATAGACCAGTGGAACAGAACAGAGGCCTCAGAAATAACACCACACATCTACAACCATCTGATCTTTGACAAACCTGACAAAAACAAGCAATGGGAAAAGGATTCCCTGTTTAATAAATGGTGTTGGGAAAACTGGCTAGCCACATGCAGAAAACAGAAACTGAACCCCTTCCTGACACCTTACACTAAAATTAACTCCAGATGGATTAAAGACTTAAATATAAGACCTGAAACCATAAAAAACCCTAGAAGAAAATCTAGGCAATACCATTCAAGACATAGCATGGACAAAGACTTCATAACTAAAACACCAAAAGCAATGGCAACAAAAGCCAAAATTGACAAATGGGATCAAATTAAACTAAAGAGCACCTGTACAGAAAAAAAAAATTAAAAACAAAAAAAGAAAACTATCATCAGAGTGAAAAAGGTAACCTACAGAATAGGAGAAAATTTTTGCAATCTATCTATCTGACAAAGTTCTAATATCCAGAACCTACAAGGAACTTAAACAAATTTACAAGAAAAAAAACAACCCAATCAAAAAGTGGGTGAAGGATATAAGCAGACACTTCTCAAAAGAAGACGTTTATGTGGCCAACAAACATGAAAAAAAAAAGCTCTTCACTGGTCATTACAGAAATCCATATGAAAACTACAGTGAGATACCATCATATGCCAGTTAGAATGGCAATCATTAAAAAGTTAGGGAACAACAGATGCTGGAGAGGATGTGGTGAAATAGGAATGTTTTTACACTGTTGGTAGTAGTGTAAATTAGTTCAACCATTGTGGAAGAGAGTGTGGTGATTCCTCAAGGATCTAGAACTGGAAATACCACTTGATCCAGCAATCCCATTACTAGGTATATACCCAAAGGATTATAAATGATTGTACTATTAAGGTACATGCATGTGTATGTTTATTGCAGCATTATTCCTATTTACAATAGCACTATTACTATTTACAATAGCAAAGACTTGGAACCAACCCAAATGCATTTATATACAATGAAATACTATGCAGCCATAAAAAAGAATGAGTTCATGTCTTTTGCAGGGACACGGATGAAGCTGGAAACCATCATTCTCAGCAAATTAACACAGGAAAAGAAAACCAAATACCACATGTTCTCACTCATAAGTGGGAGTTGAACAATTAGAACACATGGGCATAGGGAAGGGAACATCACATGCCAGGGCCTGTCAGGGGGTGGGGAGAAAGGGAAGAAATAGCATTAGGAGAAATCTCTAATGCATGTGGGGCTTAAAACCTAGATAACGGGTTGATGAGTGCAGCAAAGCCCTATGGCACATTCATACCTATGTAACAAACCTTCACGTTCTGCACATGTATCCCAGAACTTAAAGTATAATATAAATGAATAAATAAATAAATTAATTAATTAAATATGAATCCATAAAGAGGAAAGGATGTGTAGGTCAGAAAGATGGCAGCATGAGAACTATTTCACCAATTGAGCTTGCTTTGGTGATGGAGGAAGAAGGCCATGATCCAGGCCCAGGGAAGCCTCTAAGTGCTGAGACTGGCCCTCAGCTTACAGCCAAAAATAAAATAGATCATTGGTCCTACAGTAAGAAACAGCTGAATTCTCCTAACCATACACATGAGCAGAAAACAGATTTTTTTTGCTGCCTTTGGAAAAAAATTCAACATATTGACACCTGGATTTTATTACTGTATGTTTCCATGGAAAGAGTTGTAAGATAATCAAGTTTTGTTACTTTAAGCCACTGAGTTTGTGATATTTGTTATAGTTGTGATTAAAAAAACTAATATGGATTATTTTTTTACATGAAAGCGGCTACACTAATATATACAAGAAAATGATGACTGCACAAGCTAAGAATGTAATGGTTGAGATGATGGTCATAATTATTAAAGAAGAGTCAGTTGAGCCTACTGTTGGATGAATTTAGTACAAAAAGTAAAATGTCAAGAATAGAACCCAGTTTTATTGTTCTTGTTTTGTTACTGAATAGAGTTAGAGAGCTTTCCATTTATCAAGACAAAGGAGATTAGCAGGTTTGGTGTAGGAGACAAAAAAAAAAAACTTTGGTTGCAATAAAATCAACATATTTATGTGATGTCTAATTAGAGACATCAGGTTAGATAGGTGTATAGGTCTGGCAATCATCAGATTTTTAAATTTTATATATCTACATTTATATGTCTATATGAACTGACATGTAGATATAAATACATAGAGAACTATAGATATAGACATCTACATATAGACATGTAGATATATTTATAGTGATATAGATATATAAAATCATTTATTTAACTTTTATTTGAAGGTGTGAAAGTGAATTGGAATCTAGCAAGGACAGGAAGCAGTTTAAAGTCATGTCCAACACTAATAGAGATGTTGATAGGGATGGTGGCCAAAAATAAACAGTTATCAGAGAGATTGTAGAGTGTCCAGTTAAAAAGAAAATAAGATTAAAAATTTTGAACAAACTATAGTAGTGAGAGTTTCCAAACGTGATTGTTGGTCAAGAATTTCATAAATAAACTGTTTCCAAGTTACAAAAAATAAAGGCTCAAACTCTTTCAACTACACAAAATTAAAGCATTTGTCACTAGGAAAACACAATTAGATGACACGTTAGAGGGACTAAAACTGACTTTGGAAGTTGGGGAATAAAATAATGATTATTTAATAGAAAACACAGGTGTAGATACCTCTGTCAAGTGAGAAATTTAGCAAAGCAATATAACTTTTACCAGTGTCCAGGAAGGAATTTGCTTCTGCATTATTTGTATAAATACCCACATCTTAATAGAGATGAAATTTTATTACTTACTCACATAACTATCCACCTTATGTATTTATCTGTAGTCTTGTAGTGTTCCAGGAACCCATTTTCCTTCCACTTTGTGCCTTATGGTCTTAGACTCAGTTCTGCCTTCTGTATGAGAAATCACATTTACTTCTAAACCATTTCAGCCCCAATGTGGCCATGGGGCACCCGTCATTTCCTCCACACTCCCATTGGATGAAATCCAGTCACATGTCACTACTAACTGTAAGGGAAAACAAAAAATATACTCTAATTTTTTGGTAAGAAACAAACAAAAAATAATAATTTGGATAAAAATGTAATCACTGTCTATCACAGCAAGTAATTGCATTTCTATTCCAGGAGATACTTATAAAAGAAAAAATATTTTAAAAGAAAAGAAAACAAGAAAAATTAAAAAAAACTTCTGTGAAGAAAAAACTTGTAGAAAAAAATGAATATGGGGGAATGTGGGACAGCTATAATACGTTGTCACTTTCATTTATTAAATTCCTCTTAATTTCTTTTTTACTCAATTTATTCAACATTTCTTCTTCTCTCGGTGACTTTTCTCCCTTATTATCCCCTTTATTTTCTTTCCTGATCTCTATGGTGTTTATTCTTTCTGTTTTTCTTATCTTATCCTCCTTTTGTTCTTACTACCGTTTTTTTCTTCACAAAAATGACTTACTCATACTTTCTAAGGTCTTCTGAAAAAAAAAGGAAGAAAACAAATTTACCTTTGTTGTCTTATCCATGGAAGCCACAGTTAGAGTTAGATTTTCAAGTCAGGTGGAAGGACAGGCTCCCCTTGAGAACAGACCTACAGAAGGTGCCCAGTGTGCATTGCTAGCCCTCCATGCTGGAGAGGCTTTGCCTAAAAAACCGATGTGAACACAAACTCAGAAGCATTCTGTTTATTCTTCTGTTTAAACAGGACCACTACTTCTTTCATAAAAGTAATCATCAAGTACCTCGAAACTTAGACATGGAAACTGAATAGCAATAGCCAAAGAATCCTTTAATTTTGTGTGTACATATTTAAAAGACAAAAACATCACAAGCATAAGCACACTGTAGTGCCTAAGAATCGTTACCTAGCGTAACCTATCTGTCCAGGAAGCAGCAGGGACTTGTTTGAAGTGAAAGAATGCCTTTTTCTCTCTATAAATTGTACTGTATGCAAATACAATGAATAGAAAAGAAGAATTGCATTTGATTTTCCTGGTGCAGGTTGATGTATCACTTAGTAATTCATTTGTAGCTGTACCTCCTTTCTATTCTGAGTCATTGTATAGCCATCTTAAATCTGTAAACGTAAATAAATTTAGGTTAGTTTGCTCAGCAGATGATGTGGATATGTGCAGGTGCGTGTGTTCTTGACAGCTCTAAATTATTCTTTACACCTTTTATTTACTGGGTTTCTAATGTATGTCTACAAAAGCAGGGAAAAATGTTAGTTGAACTTTGTTTGAGATTATACCTGAGAAACCCTAGAACTTCCATTAACCTAAACTGGTTAGATAATAAGAGAGATACTCCAGAACATTTATTTCATTTTATAGATGATAAAATTGAGACACACAGGGAAGTTACTTGCTCAAGGCCACATATTATGTGACAAAAATTTTATATATCTTGGTACTTCTATCACATGTTCTACAATTTTCACTCAGTGTATCAAAGGTAAATGTACAGTCCACAGTAAATTCTTGTGTGCTGTCTATGATAGGTTGGTAAAAAATCCATGCTCTGATTGGAGATGGTCATTACTTTTCTCAAATAGAGTTTACTATATAGAACCTTAGAAAATAAAGTACAATAATAGCTCTTTTCATTTAACTAAAATGACATTTTAATTTAGTAAAGCAGTATACAGATACATATATTTTTTACTAACTTCATCACTCCATTACATTACGTCGCAAGTTACTTTTATTCTTAGTTCAAAACTTTTTCTGTGCTGTATTTCAAAATATATTTATTTGTTCCTGAACATAAAATAAATAGAAGCTCATTATGGAAAGCTTACAAATAGAAAAAGACAGCAAAATATATTCATAACTTCACTAACGAACAGCTGGTATTTTTTTAGTATGTCTTGGTTCTGTTAGCACATAATGGTTACATTTCAGTAAACAAAACTAAAAATTTAAGGATCCAGTAGAGATCAGAGTTCACAGACTAAACCTGAAATGACACGTTCAATTACATGAATACAAGTTTATATTGGTGTCCAAAATATGTAGTAAGACACAAGATTTCTTTCCATCTCTGTAAATCTATTGAGTGACAACAAGAACTGTAATACCTTTAATTAATCTCATATTTTAATACAAATTTACACCTGAAAGTTTGTAATATATCAATTAGTTATCAATCTATTAAATACTATATAACATTTTAATTGCTTATCCCAAGATATCAATATAATTTTCTTTGACATAGTTAAGATTCTAAAAGGAATACTTTCTTGAAAGAAATAGATTATCACCCTTGTAAGAAAGAATTTCGGTTCTATATTAGGACTATTTTTATGAAAATGTGTTTTAAGCACACTTTCTCGTTCTTTGTCACTTTTTGCTTATATATTTTTAATCACATCACTGCTATTTCAAGGCTCTTAAGTGCATATAATGTTTCAATGTTAATGACCGCAATATATACATATCTACCAGTGGGGCAAGGCACCGCTTTCAGAACTCTACATTAATTTATTTAATCCTCACAACAATTAGGAAACTGATACACTGATGTATTAAATTAATTCACAATGGAACACCTAAAACCTGGAAGCTCAGTTCCAGACCTCTGCTGTAAATCTGGCTATAATCTAAATGTAGCCTCTCTCATGCTAATGTAAGAAATAGCATATTTATCTCTTTATATGTGGCATATTATTATGTGTATGACATATATATGTGCACACACATATATGTGGTATATATCCATATATATGTGGATACATATAGATATCCACATACATGTATGCATATATATATATATAGAGAGAGAGAGAGAGAGAGTTATTCCAATATGTTTGACATGCATTCTTACCACTTAAATGTACAAGTCTTCCTAAAATAGGTGAGGTAAATGCATGAGTTGCTATTGTAACCTGCTTGTCCCATATATATATATTTTTTGCTTGATGCTTACTTCAACCTTCCAGTTTGCCAGATCAAAATGTTTGGAATCATCTTCAGCTTTGCACTTCCTTTACCAATCCTTATTGAATTCTCCAGTAAATGCTGCCTATCCATTTCCCATCCAACCAGTGGTAGCATTTTGTCAGTTACCTTTTTGGTCTGTCATCTTTCTCCTGGATTATAACCTAACTGATCTCTCTGTGTCTGTTATTTACCCACCTTCCCCCTGTTCTCCACACAAGGTCCAGGTCAATAGCATTAAGATGTGAGGATACAACAGTCTTGGTGTTTTCTTGCTTAAATTCATCTGATACCACTTGTAGTGAAATGGCATTTGTATGCCCTAAAAGGCCCTATGTATTCTGGATTCCAGCTTCCTCCCCCAATTTCAGGGCCTTCCATTGTCACCTCTGTTCTCATTCTGTTGCAGGTGCAATTCCGTGCTCATTTCAGAAAATGTCAGCAAGACCTTTGCCTTTGCTATTCCTTAAGCCTGGGGTGCTCTTCCCAAGTTATCCATTTGACTCATTCCTTCACTTCCTTCAGGTATTTATTAGAATATGTTACCTACCTAGTGAGAATTTCCCAAAACACTCTATCCAATATTTTTACTATCTTCCCTTATATAAACTCTCAGTATCACACTTATTAACAAATTTCTCAGCTTCAGGTTTTATCTTAGAACTCATGGGTATCTAGCATACTACAGATTTTATTTCATCATTTTGTTTATTATCTTTCTCCTTCATTTGGAATGTGCTCTTCAGGAAATAAGGGTTAGTTTCTGTTTCATCAACTTCTATAACCCCATCAGCTAGAACAAAACTGGTACCTAGTAGCTACCCAATAAACGTCTATTGAATGAATGTAAATAGGACAACTAAAACTCATGTGTCCTCAAATAAGGATGTACAATAAAGCACAATTCACATTTACAAGTAAAGAATTAAACTTGGCTGCAAATGTTGGCTCCTCTATATTTCTGCCTTTATTTATAATATGTATTTGAATCAAGTCCCGGTTTTCATACCTATTTTAATACCCTCAAATTTATAAATATATTGTCATATGTCTAAGGTATTTTTTTTAAATTATAATAATTATGAGGTGAAATTAACATCATGTAAAATTGCAAACTTTTTAAAGTGAACACTTTAGTGACATTTATGATATTTGTGTTGTGCAACTACCATCTCCATCTAATTCCAAAGAATTTCCATCATAACTTCACCATGACTTCAAAGTAATACTCTTAGCCTATTAAGCAACTTCTGCCCATTGCTCCTCTGCTCAGTCTCTGGTACCACCAACCTGCATTCTGGCTTTTCTGGATATTTTATGAATTATTTTATATATGTCTTTTCCTTATATTTTTTTCTAAGTGAAATTCTATGAGATCTTTTGAATCTGGTTCTTTTATATAATATAATGTTTCAGAGGTACATCCACATTTTAGTACATATTCATTGTTAATTTTTTTTGCTGAATAATGTTCCATTTTGCCTATATGCATCAATTTATTTATCCATTCACTGTGGATGGGACGTTTGGACTTTTTTTTACTTCTTGGCTATTGTGAAAAGTACTGCTCTGAGTAATCATGTACCTGTAATTGTCTGAATGTCTGTTTTCGATTTTGGCAGGAATATAGCTAGGAATGCAACTGAGGCATTGTAGGATAATTTTATGCCTAAGTTTTTGAAGGCTTACCAAACTGTTTTCCACAGCAGCTGAACCATTTCACATTTCCACCAGCCATATATGTTGGTTCTAATGTAATAATTTAAACATGCCTCTATAACACTGATTGTTTTTCTTTTTTTAAAATAAATAGCTATCCTAGTAGCATGAAGTGTATCTAGTGATTTTGATTTGCATTTCCCTAGTGACTAATGATTTTAAGAGATTTTGGTTTAAGCTCTTATATTTCTGCTGTGGACTCATTTGAGTTATTTTTTGTTTATGGTATGAGGTACAGGTCCATATGTATTATTCTGCATGTAGCTATCCAGTTATTCAAGCACCACTGTTTCTTTTATTTGTTTGTTTTATTGTTTACTGATCAAATGATCTTGGCACCCTTACTAAAAAGCAGATATTTATACATGTATGGGCTTATTTCTGAACTCTCAAGTTCCATTAGTGTGTATATTTAGCCTAACATAACCTAATGTGTCTAACCTAACATAGTGTGTATATTAATAGGAACACACTGTTGTAATTACTATAACTTAGCATTAAGTTTTAAAAATTTAAAGTATAAATCCTCTGATTTTTTTTACAAGATTGTTTTAGATGTTTGGGACTTCCTGCAATTTTATATCAATTTGCAGATGAGCTTTTTAATTTTTCCACAGAAGGCCGTTTAGATTTCAAGTGATTGCATTAGGTCTACATTGTTTTTCATAGTATTGACATCTTGTAAATATTAAGTCTTCAAATTCATGAAGAAATGATGAACTGCAATGAAAAATACAACTTATTGTTGCATGTTGATTTTGTATCCTGCAAATTTGCTGACATCATTTTTTGCATTTGTAGCATTTTTGCAAATAACTTTGAATTTTCTAGATGCAGTACTATGCCATGTGTAAGTAGAAATAATTGTACATCTTCTTTTCCAACGTGAGTGCCTTTTATTTATTCTTCATGCCTAATTTCTCTAGTTAGAAATTCCAGTACAATGATGAATATTGGTTGTAAAAGCAAGCATCCTTGTCTGATCCTATTCTTGGAGGGAAATATTTTAATCTTTCACCAGTGAGTATGATGCCAGCTGTGAGTTTTTCATAAATGCACTTGATTATGTTGGTAATGTTTGTTTCTCTCCTTAGTTTGCTTAGCAGGGTGTCATCAGGAAAGGGTGCTTGGTTTCATCAAAGGCTATTTCTGTATATATTGAGATAATTATGTTTTTTTCCTTTGATCATGTATCATATCACGTCAAATGATTTTCGTGTCCTGGACTACCTTTATATACCCTGTATATATTAATATTTCACTTGTTCCCAGTTTACAATTACTTTAATATGTTGTTGTAGTCTATTTGCTACTCTTAAGGATTTATATCTGCATTATATTTGTTTCAGCATTATATTTTCTTGTAATTTCTTTATCTGCCCTTTATATCAAGGTAATGCTAACTTTATAGAATAAGTTAAAAAATGTTCTCTTTTTGGAGAATTTTGAGAGTGTTTGGTGTCGATTATTCTTTTAATATTTAATGGAATTCATCAGTGAAGACATTTGGTCCTGGGCATTCTTTTCTGAGGTGAATTTTTCTGTTGTGCTATTATGATTTTATTTCATTTTCAATTCAGTCTTTTTACTTTTTATATGTATGTTTTAGCTTTTCTTTCTACTTAATTGCCTTTATCTTTTTAAAATCTTATTTATTTACTTTTTAAATTTTACTTTAAGTTCTGGGATACATGTGTAGAACGTGCAGGGTTGTTACATAGGCTTACATGTGCCAAGGTTGTTTGCTGTATCTATCAACCCGTCATCTAGGTTTTAAGCCCCACATGCATTAGGTATTTGTCCTAAAGCTCTCCTTCCCCTTGCACCCAACCCCTGACAGGCCATGGTATGTGATGTTCCCCTCCTTGGGTCAAGATGTTCTCGTTGTTCAACTCCCACTTTTGAGTGAGAACCACAGTGTTAGGTTTTCTGTTCCTGTGTTTGCTGAAAATGATGGCTACCATCTTCATCCATAGCCTTGCAAAGGACATGAATTGATCTTTTTTATGGCTGCATAGTATTCCATGGTGTATATGTGCCACATTTTTCTTTATTCAGTCTACCAATGATGGGTATTTGGGTTGGTTCCAAGTATTTGCTATTGTGAACAGTGCGGCAATAAACGTATGTGTGC
The DNA here is from genome assembly GCA_036589455.1 of Ateles fusciceps. Classification (NCBI taxonomy): domain Eukaryota; kingdom Metazoa; phylum Chordata; class Mammalia; order Primates; family Atelidae; genus Ateles; species Ateles fusciceps. The sequence goes on along the minus strand of JAZHEH010002555.1, from coordinate 3,345,063 downwards.
ATGTGTCTTTAGAGTAGAATGATTTATAATCCTTTAGGAGTATATCCAGTAACGGGCTTGCTGGTTTAAATGGTATTTCTGGTTCTAGATCCTTAAGGAATTGTCACACTGTATTCCAAAATGGTTGAACTAATTTACCCTTCCACCAAAAGTGTGAAAGCGTTCCTATTTCTCCACAGCCTTGCCAGCATCTGTTGTTTCTTGACTTTTTCGTAATAGCCATTCTAATTGGTGTGAGATGGTATCTCATTATATTTTTGATTTGCATTTCTCTAATGACAGTGACGAGCAGGTTTTTATAACATGTTTGTTGGCCGCATAAACCTCTTCTCTTGAGAAGTGTCTGTTCATATCCTTTGCCTGCTTTTTGATGTTTTTCTTTTTTTTTCTTTTGAGATGGATTCTCACTCTGTTGCCCCAGCTGGAGTGCAGTGGTGTGATACCAGCTCACTGCAACCTCCACCTCCCAGGTTCAAGCAATTCTCCTGCCTCAGCCTCCTGAGTAGCTTGGACTAAAGGCACACATCACCACACCCAGATAATTTTTTGCATTTTTAGTAGAGATGGGGTTTCACCATGTTGGTCAGGCTGCTCTTGAACTCCTGACCTCGTGATCTACCCCCCACTCAGCCTTCCAAAATGCTGGGACTACAGGCATGTACCATTGCACCTGGCTGGTTGTTTCTTTTTTCTTGTAAATTTGTTTAAGTTCCTTGTAGATTCTGGATATTAGCCCTTTGTCAGTTGTATAGACTGCAACATTTTTCTCCCATTCTGTAGGTTGCCTGTTCACGCTGATGCTAGTTCCTTTTGCTGTATAGAAGCTTCTTAGTTTAATTAGATCCCATTTGTCAGTTTTGACTTTTGTTGGAATTGCTTTTGGTGTTTTAATCATGAAGTTTTTGCCTATGCCTATGTCCTGAATGGTATTGCCTAGGTTTTCTCCTAGGGTTTCTAGGGTTTCAGGTCTTACATTTAAGTCTTTAATCCATTTTAAGTTAATTTTTGTATAAGGTGCGAGGCATGAGTCCAGTTTCAGTTTTTCTGCATATGGCTAGCCTGTTCTCCCAGCACCATTTATTAAATAGGGAGTCCTTTCCCCATTGCTTGTTTTTGTTACGTTTGTTGAAGATCACATGACTGTAGATGTGTGGTATTATTTCTGAGGTCTCTGTTCTGTTCCACTGGTCTATCTGTTGCGGTACCAGTATCATGCTCTTTTGGTTACTGTAGCCTTGTAGTATATTTGAAGTCAGGTAGCATAATACCTCCAGCTTTGTCCTTTTTGCTTAGTGTTGTCTTGGGTATATGGGCTCTTTTTGGTTCTGTATAAAATTTAAGTCATTTTTTTTCTAATTCTGCAAAGAAGATCAATGATAGGTTGATGGGAATAGCATTGAATCTGTAAATGACTTTGACAGTACGTTTCAGTTTTCTATGACTCCTTTAGTTTTTATAACTTTTGTGTTTCTAAAAATTGTTCTATTCCTGAAAGGTTATCTAATTTCTTGGCATTTAATTTTTCATAGTATTTTTCAATAATCTTTCTTTCTTTATGCAAAGTCATTAGTAATGTCCCTACTTCTGTTTCTGATTTTAGTTATTGATATCCTTTCTATTTTTTTCATGAACTGGAAAATTTAATATTGTTAAGGTGGCAATAATATCCAAAATTTTAAAAAGATTTAATACATTTCAAATTACATTTTAATGGTCTTTTTGCAAATATGAAAAAAGCTGATCCTTAAATTCATATGAAATGTAAAGGGCCCCAGAATAATCAAAATGATATTGAAATATAACAATCAATTTGAAGTCTCACAATTCTCATTTTCAATACTTACTAAAAAGTTACAGCAATCAAGAAAATGTGGTACTAACATAAGAATAGACATACAAATGAATGGAATGGAATTAAGAAGCCATAAAGAGACTCATACATCTATGATCAATTTAATTTTGACAAGGGGGAAAAGACTGTTAAATAGGGGAAAGAATAATATCTTCAACAAATGACACTAAAACTAATGGTTATTCTCATGTGAAATAATGAAGTTGTACTCATATTACATCATACACAAAAATTAACCAGAAATAGATCATTGACATAAATATGAGAGCTAAAACTATAAATCTCTTAGAAGACTATAGAGTAGGGCTGGGCACGGTGGCTCACGCCTGTAATCCCAACACTTTGGGAGGCTGAGGCAGGCAGATCATGAGGTCAAGAGATTGAGACCATCCTGGCCAACATGGTGAAACCCCATCTCTACTAAAAACACAAAAATTAGCTGGGCATGGTAGTGCACCCGTGTCATCCCAGCTACTCAGGAGGCTGAGGCAGGAGAATCCCTTGAACCTGGGAGGCGGAGGTTACAGTGAGTCAAGATCCTGCCACTATACTCTAGCCTGGTGACAGAGCAAGACTATCTCAAAAAAAAAAAAAAGAAAAAGAAAAAAGAAAAAAAAAGAACACAGAGTACATGTCTATGACCTTATTTTGACAATGAATTTTTGTTGTTGTTGTTGATATTTCTTCTTTTTTTTTATGTACTTTAAGTTCTGGGGTACATGTGCAGATCGTGTAGGTTTGTTACATAGGTAAACATGTGACATGGTCATAGTTTGCTATATCCATTCACTCTATCATCTATGTTAGGTACTTCTCCTAATGCTATTCCTCCCCAATCCCCCCCCACCCAAATGTGGCACATATACACCATAGAACACTATGCAGCCATAAAAAGGATGAGTTCATGTGCTTTGCAGGGACATGGATGAAACTGGAAACCATCATTCTCAGCAAACTGACACAGGAAGAGAAAACCAAGCACTGCATGTTCTCACTCATAAGTGGGTGTTGAATAATGAGAACACAGGGACACAGGGAGGGAAACATCACATACCAGGTCCTTGGGGGTGGGGGGCTGCGGGAGGTATCCTTTCTATTTTTTTCTATCAGTATTAACTAAAAATTTGTCCATTTTGTTGATGTTTCCAAGAATCAACTTTTGATTTTATTAATTCATCTCTATTGCTTTTCTACTCTTTGCTTCATTTATTTCCATTCTAATCCCCCATTTTTCTCACTTTTTTTTTTGCTAGCTTTTGAATTAATTTGCTTTTGTTTTTATGCTTCCTTGAGGTTTAATGTTACATTATTGATTTGAAATCTTTACTTTAAAACCATGTAGTTACTACTATAAATTTTCTTCTGAGTACTGCCCTCACTGTGTCTTTCCATTTTCATTCATCTCTAAGTATAATATTTTCTACATTATCTTTTGTTTTCTTCTTTGATCTATTGCATTATTGAGAGTATGTTGTTTAAATTCCACATATTCATGCATTTTTCAGTTTTCTTTTTGTCATTTACATCTAGGTTTATTTCATTGCAATTGGAAAAGATCTTTCACATAATTTTTAAAAATTTATTAAATCTTGTTTGAGTCCTAATAACTGGTCCTTCATGGAGAATGTTTCTTGTTCACTTAATTGTGATGTGGATTCTTCTTTTATTAGGTATATTATTTTGTTGGTAGGGTCTAGTTTATAGTGTTTTATAGGCTTATTGTATTTACATAGTAGTATTTGTAGTATTACAGTACTATTTAGGTAGTCTCTTAAAAAATTGATCCTCACTCGATACAGTACTCATTATTATTTTTTTTTAATGTTTTTTTTTAATTGCATTTTAGGTTTGGGGGTACATGTGAAGAACATGGAAGATTGTTGCATAGGTACACACGGACACAGGGAGGGGAGTATCACACACTGGGGTCTGTCAGGCAGTACTCATTATTAAAAGCAGAGACAGACAAGGCAAGGGGAAATGTAAATGTAACAAAGGTTTTCCAACGTTTTAAAATTGTCTTTTCTTGATTCAGTGTTTAGTTGCTGTGAAATTTTGCCCATTTTTCAGAGTTCTGAAAAAGTTGATTCTGTTTATTTTGCTTATTTTTTTGCTTTTTTTCTGAGGAAGGATGGGCATTGGGGGCTGCCTACAATATCATTCTGCTGATGCTACTCCCTCTACGTTATTTTTTAAAGAATTCAGTTTTTTTTTTAATTCTCATTTGTAGCAAGTGGCTTGATATGCTCATGTAGACAGTAAGGATTTGCATTATCTCTGCCTTCATCGTTTTATGAATATGGTTATATAGGTGGGTATATATATACACATATATATGATTTTAAAGATATTTTATGTCAAAAGCAGAAGCCACCAAATTCTACTCAACCAAATTCACCATGATGATTTTTAATGCTCACTGCATCTGTTTATTTTAGCAGAAGCAGTTTGCGTTTATATGAGAACAGATGTATCTGTGATTATTTGCACCACAATACTCAAACATTGGAGTAAAGCAGCAATTTACAATTGCTGCCTGAGACTTAACTCTTAAGTACACAATTAGTGAACAATGAAGGACTCATTACCTCTTATATCTTTGCAGTCAAGGAAACGTATAATTAAAATTGGTGGTGTGAAAACACATACAAATAAAATCACATACACATAAACACACATCACACTATTTTTAATTTTCTGAAACTGGGAAACGTCTGCTCTCTTATTCGATACTCTCCTGTAGATAAAAATTTTATCCAAAATGTGGTATTTTCTTGGCACCTCATAAATTTTTAATATTTGTTTCATCTCTTTTTTTAATGTTTTTTATTAAAAGTAGTGAAACAATAATGAAGGAACATAAGCCATAAGGAGAAAGCTAACTGCCATCATGACTTGGTAAACCTTTGTCAAATTAATCTCTGTTTTGTCATCACCTCCTTGGTGATAATAAGACAATTTTTCATTAACAACTCCTCCATACAGGGCACTGATTTTTTCATTAGCTTTATCCATAGTTGTGCAAATGGAAGATACACATGTTTACCATACCCTTCTCCAAACAATTTATTTTACTTCTTTGTTTTATTTTGTCTTTATTGAGGAACAGAATTTTGTTCTGTCACCCAGCCTAGACTGCAGTCATGTGATCATAGCTCACTGTATCCTTGAACTCCTGTGCTCAAGCATTCCTCCTGCCTCAGCCTCCCAATTACTGAGGACTAAAGATGCTAACAACCACTTTCAGACAACTTTTAAATTTTTTTGTAAAGAAGGCGTCTTACTGTGTTCCACAGGCTGGTCTCAAATTCCAGGCCTCAAGCAATCCTCCCACCTCAACCTCCCAAAGCACTGGGATTACAGGCATAAGCTATCCTTCCTGGCCTTATTTTACTTTTAGTATGTGAACTAAAATAAGAAGTGAGCCTTCTGGCGCTCTGCAGAAATTCTCCTACTCTGTCTATATTCATCAATTTCATATTCTTTTAGAAGAGTCTTTAGCACCTTCTCCTCCTTTCTCAAACCTTTATTTACTTCTCTTTGTTTTTAGGTGAAGATCTTCCTCTTCCACCAAGACGCTATAAACCATCATAAAAAAAAATGTCTACCTTGCCCACCCTTTACTTGCTAACTGATATTTATTCAATTTGTTCTCCTTGCTATATAGGAACCCTCCCTCAACCTAACCAAGGATGACCTCTTCATTTGTGCACTAGGTTCCTTTTCATAAGGTCTTCTAATATTATTTCTCTAGTAAATCTCTTCTATTTCTTTTTCTCTCTCTCTCTTTTCATTCAAAAAAAAAAAAAAAACACACACACACACACACAATCTAATTTGAGAACAATTCAGAGAATGAAAAGAAATGTCTTTATAATACTTCTAAAACTCCAAAGCTATCATATGCTTGAGTGTTTGCTGAAATCTGGTTAGATGTGATTATAGCTAGTTCCTTTTTTAAAATTACTTAACTGAGGTATGTTTAACATTCAAAAAGCTATATGTATTTGATATCTAAATCTTATGAGTCTGTATGTAAGTGTACACCTCTGAAACTATCATCACAATCCATGCCATAAACATATCCATCACCTCCAAAATTTCCCTTCACCCACTTTACCTATTATTATTATATCTACCCTCTTAGGAAAATTTTCATTATATAATACTGTTTTTCTGACTATGATTACTATGTTCTACTTTCTTTCATTTTATTGTCCTTAATATATTTTTTTAAATTTTCATTTTGTAGATCTAGGGTCTCACTACATTTCCCAGGCTGGTCTCAAACTCCTGGTCTCAAGTGCTTCTCCCACCTCAGCCTCCCAAAATGCTGGGATAACAGGTGTGAGCCACCATACCCAGACTGTACTTTCTTTTAAATGAAAGTGTTTTTATTTTTTAGTTTTCTCTACTAAGTCATATTGCTTCACCTATCTTCATTATTTGATAAGCCAATTTCTTTCCTCTTTTTTTTCACCTTTATTTTAAGTTCAGAGGTACACGTGCAGGTGTGTTATATAGGTAATCTTTTGTCATGGCGGTGTGTTGCACAGATTATTTTACCACCCAGGTATTAAACCTAGTCTCCATTAGTTACTTTTCCTTATCCTCCCCCTCCTCCTTCCCTCTAATAGGCCCCAGTGTGTATTGTTCCCCTCTGTGCATCCATTTGTTCTCATCATTTAGCTCCCACTTATAAGTGAGAACATGTGGAATTTGGTTTTATGCTCTTGCGTTAGTTTGCTAAGGGTAATGTCCTTCAGCTCCATCCATGTCCCTGCAAAGGACATGATGTCATTTTTTATGGCTGCATAGTAACCGATGGTGAATATGTACTACATTTTCTTTATCTAGTCTATTATTGATTTAGGTCAATTCCACATCTGTACTATTGTTAATTGTGCTGCAGTAAACATACAGGGGAATGTGTCTTTATAGTAGAATGATCTATATTCCTTTGGGTGTATACCCAGCTGTAAGACTGCTGGTTTGAATGGCTTATCTTACTTTTTCTCTTTTTTTGAGATGAGTTCTCACTCTGTTACCCATCTTGGAGTACAGTGGCATGAGCTTGGCTCACTGCATCCTCCTCTTAGCAGATTTAAGCAATTCTCAGGTCTCAGCCTCCTGAGTAGTTAGGACTACAGGTGCACACCACTATGCCCAGCTAATTTTTGTATTCTTTGTAGAGACAGGATTTCGCCATGTTGCCCAGGCTGGTCTCAAATTTCTGGTCTCAAGTGATCCTCCCATCTCGGACCCACAAAGTGCTAAGATTACAGGCATAAGCCACCACACCGAGACTTCAAATTGTATTTCTGTCTTTAGGTTTTTTGGGGGAATTGCCACACTGTCTTCCACAATGCCTGAAGCAATTTACATTCCCATACAGTGTATACGCATTCCTGTCTCTCCACAACCTCACTAGCATCTGTTATTTTTTGACATATATATATATATATAAATGCACTTTAGGTTCTGGGGTACATGTGCAAAACATGCAGGATTGTTGCATAGGTACATACATGGCAATGTGATTTGCTGCCTCCATCCCCTCGTCACCTATATCTGGCATTTCTCCCCATTTTATCCCTGCCCAACCTCCCTACCTCCACTGTCCCTCCCCTATTCCTCCCCCAACAGACCCCTGTGTGTGATGCTTCCCTCACTGTGTCCATGTGCTCTCATTGTTCAACACCCGACTATGAGTGAGGACATGTGGTGTTTGATTTTCTGTTCTTGTGTCAGTTTGCTGAGAATGATAGTTTCCAGATTCATCATGTCCCTACAAAGGACATGAACTCATTTTTTTATGGCTACATAGTATCCCATGGTTTAAATTTGCCACATTTTCCTTGAATTTTTAAAAATAGCCATTCTGACTGGTGTGAGATGATATCTCATTGTGGTTTTGATCTGCATTTCTTTAATAATCAGAGATGTTGAGCTTTTCTTCATGATTCTTGGTTGTATATATATCTTCCTTTAAAAAGTGTCTGTTCATGTCCTTTGCCCCACTGTTTTATGAAGTTGTTTGGTTATTTTTCTTGTAAATAGCAGCTGGATAACCAGCCTTTGTCAGATGCATAGTTTGCAAATATTTTCTCTCATTCTGTAGGTTGTCTGTTTACTCTGTTGATAGTTTCTTTTGCTGTGCAGAAGCTCTTTAGTTTAATTAAATCCCATATATCAATTTTTGCTTTTGTTGCAATTGCTTTGGACATTTTCATGCCTATATCCTGAATGGTATTGCCTAAGTTGTCTTCCAGAGTTTTTATAGCATTAGGTTTTACATTTAAGTCTTTAATCCATCTTGAGTTAATTTTTTATATAGTGTAAGAAACGAGTTCAGGTTTAATCTTCTGAATATGGCTAGCCAGTTATCCCAGCACCAGGTATTGAATAGAGAATCCTTTCCCATTGCTTGTTTTTGTCAGGTTTGTCGAAGACCAGATAGTTGTAGGTGTGTGGTCTTATTTCTGGGCTCTCTATTCTGTTCTATTAGTCTAAATATCTGCTTTTATACCAATACCATCCTGTTTTGGTTACTACAGCCCTATTGCATAGTTTGAAGTCAGCTACAGTGATGCCACCAGCTTTTTTGTATGTTTGATTTGTTTTTTTTTTTTTTTTTTTTTTTTTTTGCTTAGGATTACCTTGGCTATTCAGGCTTTTTTTTTTTTTTTTTTTTTTTAATATGTATGAATTTTAAAATAGTTTTCTCTAGTTCTGGAAGAATCTCAATGGTAGTTTAATTGGAATATCATTGAATCTAGAAATTGCTTTGGGCAGTATGGCCATTTTAACAATATTGATTCTTCATCTCCATGAGCATGGAATGCTTTCCATTAAACAAGTTTCATCTCTGATTTCTTTAAGCAGAGGTTTGTAGTTCTCCTTGTAGATATCTTTCATCTCCCGTGTTAGCTCTATTTCTAGGTATTTTATTCTATTGTGGCTACTGTGAATGGGAGTTTATTGCTGATTTGGCTCTCAGCTTGTCTTTTGTTAATGTACAGGTATGCTAGTAATTTTTTAAATTTATTTTATTTTATTTTTAGTTTTGGGGTACATGTGCAGGATGTGCAGGTTTGTTACATAGGTAAATATGTGCGATGATTGTTGCACCTATCAACCCATCACTTAGGTGTTAAGACCAGCATACATTAGCTATTTTTCCTTATGCTCTTCCTCCCTCTACCCCACCCCAACAGGCTTCAGGATGTGTTGTTCCCCTCCCTGAGTTCATGTGTTCTTATTGTTCAGCTCCCACTTATAAGTGAGAACAGGAGGTGTTTGGTTTTCTATTCTGTTAGTTTGCTCAGGGTAATGGCTTCCAGCTTAATCCATGTCCCTGCAAAGGACTTGATCTTATTCCTTTTTATGGCTACATAGTATTCCATGGTGTGTATGTACCACATTTTCTTTATCCTGTCTACTTTAATGGGCATTTGCATTGATTGTGTTTTTTGTATTGCAAATAATGCTGCAATAAACATATTCATGCATGCATCTTTGTAATAGAATGATCTCTATTCCTTTGAGTATATACCCAGTAATGGGATCACTGGATCAAATTATATTTCTAGTTTTAGATCTTTGAGGACTTGCCACACCGTCTTCCACAATGGTTGAAATAAATTGCATTCCAACCAACAGTGTAAAAGCATTCCTACTTCTCCACAATCTCATTAGCTCTGTTGTTTCTTGACTTTTTAGTAATTGCCATTCTGACTGGCGTGAGATGTTATCTCATTGTGGTTTGATTTGAATTTATCTAATGATCAGTGATGTTGAGCTTTATTCCATATGTTTGTTGGCTGCATGAATGTCTACTTTTGAGAAGTGTCTGTTCATGTCCTTTGCTCCTTTTTTAGTGTTTTTTTTTTTTTCTTGTAAATTTGTTTAAGTTCCTTGTAGATTCTGGATATTAGACCTTTGTCAGATAAATTGGTAAAATTTTCTCCCACTCTGTAGGTTGCCTGTTTGCTCTGATGATAGTTTCTTTTGCTGTGCAGAAGCTCTTTAGTCTAATTATATCCCATTTGTCAATTTTTGGTTTTGTTGCAATTGCTTTTGGTGATTTCATCAGGAAGTCCTCTTTACTTGTGCCTATGTTGTAAATGGTATTGCCTGGAGTTTCTTCTAGGATTTTTATAGTTTTGGATTATACATTTAAGTATTTAATCTATCTTGAGTTAATTTTTGTGTGTGGTGTGAGAAAGGATTCCAATTTCAATTTTCTGCATATAGATAGCCAGTTCTCCCAGCATCATTTATGAAACCGGGGAATCCTTTCCCTATTGCTTGTTTTTGTCAGGTTTGTCACAGATCAGGTAGTTCTAGATGTGCAGTCTTATTTCTGAGTTCTCTATTCTCTTTCGTTGGTCTATGTGTCTTTTTTTGCACCAGTACCATGCTGTTTTGTTTATTAGCTGTATAGTATAGCTCGAAGTCTGGTAGCATGATGTTTCCAGCTTTGTTATTTTCCTAAGGAATGTCTTGGCTATATGAACTCTCTTTTGGTTACATATGATTTTAAAATAGTTTTTTCTAATTCTGTGAAAAATTCAATGGTAGTTTAATGGGAATAATTTTTGCACATTGATTTTCTATTCTGAGACTTTACTGAAGTCATATATCAGCTTAAGAAGTTTTGGGCTAGGACAACAGGGTTTTCTAGATATAGGATTATATCATCTTCAAACAGGACAGTCTGACTTCCTGTCTTCCTATTTGGATGCCCTTTATTTCTTTCTCTTGCCTGATTGTCCAGGCCAGGACTTCCAATACTATGTTGAACAGGAGTGGTGAGAGAGGGCATCCTTGTCTTGTGCTGCTTTTCAAGGGGAATTCCTCCAGCTTTCACCCATTTATTATGATGTTTAGTTTAGCTTTTGGACCCTACCTACTCAGCCATCCTCATCACTCTGTTGACCCTTTCTCATACTAATTTATAAGCAATAACTGGTGTTTCTAAATTTCAACATTGAAGTGCACAAGATTAATTTTTACATCCTATTTCTTTACTATCTATATATCCTTTTGGTATTTCATATAGTCTTTATATCTTATATATAGAGCTCCTTGTTTTATATTCAGCCCAGATCTTTTCCAAAACTCTAGGACCTTACATACAACTAGCTATTCATCCTCTCAATTTTAAAGTTTATTAGGTACTTCAAAAAATAATGTTAAATTTTTATTTGATTAAAAGGTAAATAACTAAGTGTGTATAAAATATGATTGTATAGTTCAATAAAATTCACAATTGTTTATTAGCAACATAGTGGCCCATCTTTTGCTCTTTGCTAGTAAGTACCACCCCCCCCAAGTTATCAATATAGTAAACTTTCTATAAATGAAATCCCACAACGTACACTTTTTTTGTGTCTGTTTTGTCATAACATTATTTGTGCAATGCATTCAAGATGTTGTAAATGGTCATATCGCTATATAATATTCTATTGCACAAATATATTATAATTTATTACTGATTATTATTTAGTCTGCTTCTAGGTTTTTGGTGTTAAAAATAGTGCTGCTATGAAATTTCTTGTGCATGTGTTTTAGTGAAATTTATATACTCCCTCTTTGGCAAAGATCTCAGAGTTGAATTCTTGGGTATGTGTATATGCTATTTTATTTTAATAGATTCAGCTAGACAGTTTTTCAGTGTGGCAACAATTTATACTCTTATCATAAATTTACGAGAGTAAATCTCAAATGTGATATATTCCAAACCAAACTTCTTTTGCTTCCCACAAACCAGTTTCTTATTAAGTCATCTGCCATTCAAGTAAGTGACAAATTATCTTCCTGTTTTGATCATGCCTAAAAACAATCTTGACAACACCTTTAATTCCTCATTTTCTTTGCTACTATATTTGCAATCCATCAGTATGTTCTTAAAACTTCTCTAAAAAATAAAATATGTATATATATTTACATGTTTATATTACCACATTGATGTTTATATGAACATTTAAATGTATATAAATATAAATTATGTTTATATTATAAACAGACAGAATTTCTTTGTCTAGGCTGCCTTTATCTCTTGCTTTCATATTAATTGCCTCCATATTTCCATTCCATCCCTCACAGTTGATTCGCCACTGAGCAGCCAATCATCTAGAACAGTCCCTGGTACAGAGCAGGCGCTATACAGGATAATTGTTGAATAAATAAGTGGGCTTGTCCATTAAAAAGTATTTTAAAAATATAGTGATAACCCAACATAGCTTTAAGATTTGAAAAGTATATAAAACATTATTTTCTCCAGATTCTCCTGTTCAAACTGACATTTACAAGGGAACTATTTAAAGATGTTAAGCAGTGTAGATGCCTTCATTTTGGTAGAATAACCAAAAGATTTTGTAGAGGTCTAAAACATTTGTATTTCTAAAAGTTATTTATTTATATAAACAAATTAAAAAGTAATAATATAAAATTTCCAGTTAACTACATTAAATATGTTTAACATAATTTCACATGTTCAAATAGTCCTTAATTATCTAGAATTGGCATTAGACATAAGAATGATCGCTCTGAACTGTGATAACATAAATTCTAAAACATTTTACTTAGTCTGGTTCAAGGACAGGTTATAGGTGACCAGAGATTTCTGAAATAATATGGATGTAGCAATTACATAATCTTTAAACATTCTTGATGTGACACATTAGCATACCTGAGGTTTTTAATATTCAGTTTAATTATGGTATCAATTAGCGAAATCTTTAGAGATTGAAATGTTATTTTTGTTGGGTTGTTGTTAAGAAATATCCAGCCTAAGGACTCACTCAATACAAGTTGGACATAAAGTGATTCAGAAGAAGCAAGAAAACTTTTCCCTTAAAGTTCCTCCTTCACCGATTGTCTAATGCAGAAAAGTGTTTAATTAGCAATGAATTTCTTCACTACTTATCAAATACACATTAAAACATGATGACATTAAATTCTATTCTGGGCTCCAGTTTCAATCAGAGATATAGGACAGAATCCTGGTCTATGGTTGTAAGAAAAAAACATTGAGAGGAAATTTAGGGTATCACGGAGACAAGAATATTTCAAAGAGGAGAGAGACAGACAGCTCAGAAGTCCAGCTTTTATACCTTCTCTGTAGGTAGTATGATGCCATATAGTTCAAAGTGCTCATTGGGTGTGTGGAAATGACTCATTCTTAACCTTGCCTTCATCATTTCTTAACACTTTGAGCAAGTTACATCATCTCTGTAGACTCAAATACTTTTTCTGTAGACTAGGGATAATGATCGTTATTTTGTGCTAGGATTAAATAGTAATGTACTAAAGTTTTGGTTGGTTTAACATTGGTTATGCAGAATAGATATTAGTTTTTCTGCCTTTTCCCCTGCAGTTGTTCTTGGAAACAAGTCCCTTGGCATGCTTCTGAGATGTTTTTGTAGGTGGTGGTTATTCCAAATGCAGGATATTGTGTATCAAGTAACACAGCCTTACTATGTTATTCCTCTTCTCTCCTGATGTTTTAAAAAAATACTGAAGGACATTGGAGTGATGCTTAATGAATTTACACATGAAAGTTACTTTGGACTCTGAAGATGAAAGATCTGGTTGAGATTCCAGGTACAGCTCACCAGTTGGGTGCAAGTGGACAGATCTGAACATGTTAAAACCAACTGCAGCTGAATTTCAAAACATCCAGAATCCATTGAACCTTCAAGCACCTTTGCAAATGTATTTTCACTTAACTTTTTAAAATTATAGGTAATTTCAAAAAAAAATTAGCTAAGTAATTTGAGTTCGTTTACATTATATTATCAAATGACATTTTTTCCAAGCACTTTAAGCCATTTTGAGTTCTTCCGATATGTTTAAAAGCATTTAAGAAAATAATGTATGTTTTATATTTACAGAAAAGGGGAAGACATATGTTAATAAAAGAAAACTATCCCCAGACACTCAATTCTTAAAATACATTTGCAATGGTTCCTTTTCAGGGGATCAAAGGTAAAATCTGACCCTGCTGCAAAGTTACAGGCATACCTCATTTTCCAGGATGCAAAAAAAAATACTATTACATTCTTTTTTAAAAAATTTATTATAAGCACAGAAAGAAAATTTGAACTAGGAAAGTGAGGAGATTCCTTCAAGTGAGGAGTTTAGAAAAAGGGCAAAGTCCATATAAATTTTAAAAATAAATAAATAAATGTAATGGTGGGAAGATTAACGTTCACCATATACTGAGTGTTTCCATAAGCTAGTCATAAGCGCTGAAGGCCTAAGCCCGTGCCCTAAGACTCCAAAACCCCTCCCTGACTCAGAGGCAAAAGATACAGTCTCTAGCCCTACCTTTTTTTTCTCTCTTTCTTTCTTCCTTTATTACTTGCTTTTTACTTTGAGGTTTTTTATTCTTCAGTTCATAAATTAGAACACATGCATTAAGGGAAGAAAACACTGAGCACTTTAGTATAAAATGCATTCATGTTTCATGGAACCTCTTACTCTGATGGTGATTATGTCAGATCCTCTTGAAACAGGGGCCCAGGGATGAAAGTCCCCCATCATCCTCACAGGCACCTCCACAGTCATTCTTGAAATCTATACAGTTGAAATAAAAATAGCATGCTTTTAATAAAACAAAGTTTCAAGACAAATCTTGTAGCCCTTCTGTCAACAAGACTGTTGCCTTTAAGTCATTCTAATCTAAAACCTGTAGCACCAACACTAAGGGCTGGAGCATGTCACATCACAGGCATCAGGAATATTTTGACACGAGGAAGTTAAATGGGTGAGGTGAGTTTAACTGCAGACAGCCACTGGCAGCTGAGCACATTTGAGAGAATCATGGCTGCCCAAGGCTAGTCTTTCACTCAGCCACATCTAGGTCTTTATTTTTCCAAAGAGACATCACTGTAGAGATATATTACACATTATATATCTATAATTAGTGCTATATTATACATTATGTATTTCAGATATGTAATTCTAACAGGTCTAGCTGGGGATGTCTGTGTACTTAATCTTAACTCCTGCTTAGGACTGTGAAACTTAATCCATTACAAGCAAGATGCTCTCATAAATACAGTATCTTAGGCAATGAAGCCCTTCTATGCTCCAGTGAAAATCTGGGTTTAGAGCTCTTAAATTGATGACTCTGAATCAATTTTTACCTAGGTAGACATTTCTTTATAATGGCTGATTTTAAGCATACTCTGATGTAATTAAATGTTGAACACCTCTAAATGTTTCTATATTTAGGCAGAATATGTTCAGTTAGTTGTCTTTTTGCAAAGGGATATATTTCTGTATTTCTTTTTGTATATATGAATATATATGAAAATAAATATTATATATACTATTTGGTTTTTTGTTTTTTGTTTGGCAGATTTTTGCCTATAAGAAATTTCGGGTTTGTTGTAGGAAGAATGATGTCTTCTCAAAAATATCTATATCCTTATACCTGGAAATGGTGAATATATTATGTTATTTGTGGTTAGAGGGATGAGGTCTGCAGATAAAGTTATGATTGGTAATCTGCTGATCTTAAAATAAAGAGAATATCCCATATTATCTACGTGAGCACAATGTAATGACAAAGATATTTTAATGGTATACAAAAAGTTCTATTATAAAAACACAAGTACATATATGTTCACTGCAGCACTATTCACAATAACAAAGACATGAAATCAACCTAAATGCTCATCAATGATATATTGAATAAAGAAACTCCAGATGGATTAAAAACAAACGTAAGACCTAACATCATGAAAACCCTAGAAGAAAACCTAGGCAAAACCATTCAGTACATAGGCATAGGCAAGGACTTCATGACTAAAATACCACAAGCACTGGCAACAAAAGCCAAAATAGACAAATGGGATCTAATTAAACTCTAGAGCTTCTGTACAGCAAAAGAAACAATCATTGGAGTGAATCGGCAACCAACAGAATGGGAAAAAGATTTTTGCAATCTACCCATCTGACAAAGAGCTACTATCCAGAATCTACAGATTTCCAAGAAAAAAACAAACCGATTCCAAAAGTGGGTGAAGGATATAAACAGACACTTTTCAAAAAAAGACATTTATGAGGCCTAAAAACATAATGAAAAATGCTCATCATCACTGGTCATTAGAGAAATGCAAATCAAAACCACATTGAGACACCATCTCACGCCAGTTAGAATGGTGATCATTAAAAAATCTGGAGACAACAGATGCTGGAGAGGATGTGGAGAAATAGGAACACTTTTACACTGTTGGTGGGAGTGTAAATCAGTTCAACCATTGTGGAAGACAGTGCGGCAATTCCTCAAGGACCTAGAAATAGAAATTCCATTTGACCCAGCAATCCCATTACTGGGTATATATCCAAAGGATTATAAATCGTTTTATTATAAAGACACATGCACAGGTATGTTCATTGCGGCACTGTTTACAATAGCAAAGACCTGGAACCAACCCCATCGATGTTAGACTGGACAAGGAAAATGTTGTATATATACATCATGGAATACTATGCAGCCATAAAAAACGATGAGTTTGTGTCCTTTGTAAGGACATAGATGAATCTGGAAACCATCATTCTTAGCAAACTGACACAAGAACAGAAAATCAAACACCACATGTCCTCATTCATAAGTGGGTGTTGAACACTGAGAACACATGAACACAGGGAAAGGAGTATCACACGCTCGGGTCTGTTGAGGGGGGATAGGGGAGGGACAGCAGGGGTGGGGAGGTTGGGGGAGAGATAGCATGGGGAGAAATGCCAGATATAGGTGACAGGGGGATGGAGACAGCAAACCACATTGCCATGTAGGTACCTATGCAACAATCCTGCATAATCTGCACATGTACCCCAGAACCTAAAATACAATAAAATATATATATTAAAAAATAATAGAATGAAATTAAATTATTAAATAAAAATGGAAAAAAAAGAAAATGTGGTACATATACATCATGGAATATTATGCAGCCATTGAAAGAATGGGATCATGTCCTTCGCAGGGACATGGATAGAACTAGAGGCCACTATCCTTAGCAAACTAACACAGGAGCAGAAAACCAAATACTGTATATTTTCACTTGTAAGTGGGACTTAAATGATGAGAACACATGGACACGTAGGGGGGAACAACACACCCTGGGGCCTATCAGAGGGTGGAGGGTGGCAGGAGGGAGAGGATCAGAAAAAATAGCTAATGGGTACTATGCTTCATACCTGAGTCATGAAATAATCAGCACAACAAATCCCCATGACACATGTTTACCTATGTAATGAACATACACATGTACCCCTGAATTGAAAATAAAAGTTTTCTTTTAAAAAAAAGATGGAAAAGGGGAACAATCTGTGTCCAAGCAATGCTGTGTGGGAAAAACAAAACAAAACAAACAAACAAAACAACTCTTCCATCCCTTGCTGGCCTTGAGATGAGAGTGGTTCAGGAAAGGAATGTGGGCAGCCTCCAGGAGCTGGAAGAAGCCAGCTTTGATTCTCTCCTAGGCCTTCCAGTAAGAAATGAAACCCTGCTGACAAAGTTGATTTTAGCCAAGTATGATTCAGTTTAGACATTTGACCTCCAGTACTATAAGATACTATATCTGTGTTGCTTTAAACCACTACATTTGTGGCAATTTGTTACAGTAGCACTAAAAAACCAAGAGAAGTTTCATTTAATTAAATATGTTCACATTCAGCTATGTATACAACTAAGTACAGTTGTAGAAACATATGAGAAATAATTAGCAATATTTCAAAGAAGAAAGAAATCAGGTCAGGCGTGGTGGCTCATACCTGTAATCTCAGCACTTTGGGAGCCCAAGATGGGTGGAATCATTTGAGGTCAGGAGTTTGAGACCAGCCTGACCAACATGGTGAAACCCTGGCTCTACTAAAAATACAAAAAAAAATTAGCAGGGTGTGGTGGTGCATGCCTGTAGTCCCAGCTACTCAGGAGACTGAGGCATGAGAATCGCTTGAGCCTGGGAGGCAGAGGTTGCAGTGAGCCAAGATCACGATATCATGCCATTGCATGCCATCCTGGGTGACAGAGTGAGATTCCATCAAAAAACAAAAAAAAAGATTAAATAATTATTATCAAGGGTTGTTAAGAGCCAGGAGGTTGACGTGGTGCTGCCTTAGCCAAGCAGGGGTAGAGGCGTTCCAGGAAGAGGAGACAGCATCTGCCAAGTTCTGGAGACCACCACTGAGCTCCCTACTCACCTGTAATACAAATAGCTTTGGGGTTTTAGGTTGTCTTGGTTTTGTTTTTACACTGCTGTATTATCAAATGCTGTGTCTCTTCAATCGTATGAATATCATCTCCAAATTTTTGCCCCAGTTTCTGAAATTTAGATAAGCCTCTCAGGACCTGCTGTATCTCAGAAATAGACTCTGAGAGTTCTTCGTCTTTCTTATCCTAACATGGTTGTCTTTATATGGATGGACTTGGCATGAGCCACAGCACATGACGAGCTTAATACCAACTACCAAGAACTTGGATTACTAGCCAGGCACATTTACTGTGTGCCTCACTGAACCTTCAATCTCGCTTGGTCCAAAGGTGACATCATTATGTGTCTCCAAATGCTGTTTCCCTCGACCTTTTGCTCTTCCTAGTCCTGATGACTTTATTCACTTGCTGCACATTCACTGTCACTTTGTACCCAGAGCCACACTTTGACCTGCTTCTTCATGTTCAGGCCCTTGTCTTCTTGCCTAGGATTCTGTCCCTGCATTCCCTAGTGCTTTCCTGTCACTCCCACCCTCATCCATGGTAGAACTTTACCATCGGGTGATTTATTTGGCCACTTCAAGAATCAACATGTCATATTCATTCTTACTCTTCAGGGACACATCCAAAGCTGACAGATTCAGACAATTTTTTAAGAGGATCACCGTGAACCCTTAAAAAGGAATTGGGTTGCAAGTCACAAAAGTTCTGCTAAGTTCCTAAAATAAGTTTCATCATATTTACTCCCTTGATATGAAACCTTTTATCTTGAAAATCTCTCCTTAGAAGGTTAATATCCTACCAGGGTTGGGTAGCAAATCCAATAAAATTAATCTATATGGTCATTATCATATACATGATATACATTATACACACACAATATATATGTATACACATTATATACATAAACATACACACACAGGTATTGATGAATTAGGGTTTATAGTGAATTTTTTTTTATGAGAAGTGCGGACAGGGGGAGCCTGCAATACATGTTTCTTTCCAAACGGTGAAGCATCTCATGAGAGGGTGGTGAAGGTAACTAATTCACTAAAATTGTTCCAGGTTGGAAAATATATTAATCAGTGGGGAGGGGGAGATGCCAAACACTGAGGTACAAGGAGCTTAAACAAAACTTGGATCATCTTAAAATTTTGCCTCAAGTGAGCCCTGTGAAATATGTATCTATAACTAATTGAAGCCAGTAAGTATTAAAAGCATCTTAATATTTTCTATCCAAAGCAGCAAACCTTTGTTTCTTATGTATCACAGGCTTAAACAATAGTATAAAACGATTGTACAAAAACAAATAACTACACTTTGGATAGTTTATGTTACATTTTCATTCTGTCTTTCTCAGCCTTGCATGTGGTTGCTTTTTTGAGTGTGACTCCAGCAAATCCATTCTTTCAGTATTTTATTTCTTTCCATTTAAAGCATTGTAGCAAATATTTTTAAGGCAGATCTTCCAGATGTAGTATCTCTACTCAGGTCATCGTGTTCCATGTGGAAGAATTTTGAAAAGTTAAAAAAGAAAAAAATTAGCCAAAACTCGAAGTGTGGTAGTTAATGTGGGTCTTTGCAGATGTACTAGAAAAATTTAAAAAATTAAATATGTTGTCCTCAAATGAGTGATACTTTACTTAATATTTTTACATTCAAAGAAGATTGAAATATCTCCATAATTCTGACTAACACTCAACAAAAAATGAAGATTAAGCCACCCCTATTGCACCACGCAATTGTTTTGAATGCTTTCACTTTCACATTTTCCTCTAATGTCCTGTGTCCCACCTTCTTCTGAACTCTAGGTGTGTTTTATTGTTATTGTTCTCAATATTGTAATCAATTATTGGAACTGACAATAGTTTGGCTTCTCTGTCTTATATAAGCTCTCTCCCTGAGGATGATGGAGCTATGAATACTAATTTAAAGCAGCCACAGTATACTACAATTTATAGATTTAAAAAAATCAGAAAGGGCCCCATTGTTCCTGCAGTTTAGGGATGATACTTGAAAATATGTGGCTGAATATTTAATATCCCTGTGATAGATAACTTCTAAGTCTGTAAATCACGATTCCCTTTATGTTTCTATAGGCTTTCTGCCATTCCAAAATTCACACCATTATTATACTTCCACTGAAGGAAAAGAACAGACCAAAGAGAACAGATGAACTTGTCACTACGTTTTCAGTACCTTTTGTTGTTAGTTGTTTGTTACTGTTGATGAAGCTGTTGTCATTGGAAGACTCATAGACATTCTGGAATAAGCTTCAATATTTACATCTCCATCCAAAAAGCTGAATCCAATTTCTCTTAGTTCCAACTCAAAATTTTCATATGGACTCATGAGCTCATGAACTCATGAACTCAATGGGCTTCAGTGCCCATTGCCCGTCTAGGCATCTATGTTCAGAGAGTGGAGGAATCCAAATCACCAGCAAGGCTGATAAGGCCTCCTTTTGAGATCTCTTGAATAAGCCCACAAAGTGTTCTCATAAAAGTTTGGTAGGTACATTCAATGTTTGTTGAAATGATTTTATCAACATCACATTGCTATATTGTAGCTCTGGAACCAAATAACCTTTTTTTGCGGGGGGAGGAGGTTGTTTATTTGACTGCTACATTAAAAGCTGTTTCCAGGAATCCATTAAGCTGTTTCCAGGAATTCATTCATAATGTGAAAGTTTCTTCCTTCCCTTCACTTGTAGACTCTCGCACTTGTTTATTCTCCTCAGAGCTAAAACTTCTTGCAAAAGAAAGACACATTTCCCCATTCCTCAACAGTTTCTTCTTTCACTCTTGCATGTAGCCTCTCATACCTCTGTCATGGACTGCTTCCCTGGAAGCTCAGTCAAAGCCATGGACATCAACATCCTGAAGCAGAGTATCAAGAAGTCACCTAAAAGCAACTCAGTCACTGAAAATGTGATTCCTTAGTTGTGTCCAGATATAACTCAAGTGCACTAGAACCGATATCAGCCTATGCAAAGGAAAATCATTACATTTCAGTTAGTTCTGTCAAAACAAAGTAGTTCTCTCAACACAGGGTATCAAAATGCACAAAGCATCGGCAGTCAGGTTTCCAAAAACATGTCACAGTACTTTTGTACTACAGAATTAACCTGAATATGCAAAGTTACAGCTCCCCATGTTATTCCTCCGCAACCTCCCCATGCCTCACTGTCCCTGCCCTAGCCACCCCCGCAACAGACCCTGTGTGTTGATGCTCCCTTCCCTATGTTCATGTGTTCTCGTTGTTCAACACCTGCTTATGAGTGAGAACATGCGGTGTTTGATTTTCTGTTCTTGTGTCAGTTTGCTGAAAATGATGGTTTCCAGATTCATCCATGTACCTACAAAGGACACAAACTCATTGTTTTTATATGGTTGCATAGTATTCCATCATATATATGTGCCACATTTTCCCTGTCCAGTCTATCATCAATGGGCATTTGGGTTGGTTTCAGGTCTTTGCTATTGTAAACAGTGCCGCAATGAACATACTTGTGCATGTGTCCTTATAGTAGAACGATTTATAATCCTTTGGATATATACCCAGTAATGGGATTGCTGGGTCAAATGGAATTTCTATTTCTAGGTCCTTGAGGAATTGCCACACTGTCTTCCACAATGGTTGAACTAATTTACACTCCCACCAACAGTGTAAAAGTATTCCTCTTTCTCCACATCCTCTCCAGCATCTGTTGTCTCCAGGTTTTTTAATGATCGCCATTCTAACTGGCATGAGATGGTATCTCAATGTGATTTTGATTTGCATTTCTCTAATGACCAGTGATGATGAGCATTTTTTCATATGTTTGTTGGCCTCATAAACGTCTTCTTTTGGAAAGTGTCTGTTTATATCCTTCTCCCACTTTTGAATGAGTTTGTTTGTTTTTTCTTGTAAATCTGTTTTAGTTCTTTGTAGATTCTGGATATTAGCCCTTTGTCAGATGGGTAGATTGCAAAAATTTTTTCCCATTTTGTTGGTTGTCGATTCACTCTAATGATTGTTTCTTTTGCTGTACAGAAGCTCTGGAGTTTAATTAGATCCCATTTGTCTATTTTGGCTTTTGTTACCAATGCTTGTGGTATTTTAGTCATGAAGTCCTTGCCTATGCCTATATCCTGAATGGTTTTGCCTTGGTTTTCTTCTAGGGTTTTTATGGTGTTAGGACTTATGTTTAAGTCTTTAATCCACTTGGAGTTAATTTAATGTAAGGTGTCAGGAAGAGGTCCAGTTTCTGTTTTCTGCACATGGCTAGCTAGTTTTCCCAACACTATTTATTAAACAGAGAATCCTTTCCCAGTTGCCTGCTTTTGTCAGGTTTGTTCAAAGATCAGATGGCTGTAGATGTGTGGAGTTGCCTGCGAGGCCTCTGTTCTTTTCCTTTGGTCTGTATCTCTGTTTTGATACCAGTACCATGTTGTTTTGATTACTGTAGCCTTGTAGTATAGTTTGAAGTCAGGTAGGGTGATGCCTCCAGCTTTGTTCTTTTTGCTTAGGATTGTCTTGGCTATTTGGGCTCTCTTTTGGTTCCATATGACGTTTAAGGTTGTTTTTTCCAGTTCTGTGAAGAGAGTCATTGGTAGCTTGATGGGGGAGTGTTGAATCTATAAATTACTTTGAGTAGTATGACCATTTTCACTATATTCATTCTTCCTAACCATGAGCATGGAATGTTTTTCCATCTGTTTGTGTCCTCTCTTATTTCCTCAAGCAGTGTTTTGTAGTTGTCCTTAAAGAGGTTCTCTACATTCTTTGTTAGTTACATTCCTAGGTATTTTATTCACTTTCTAGCAATTGTGAATGGGAGTTTACTTTTGATTTGGCTCTCTGTTTGTCAGTTATTGGTGTATAGGAATGCTTGTGATTTCTGTACATTGATTTTGCATCCCGAGACTTTGCTGAAATTGCTTATCAGTTTAAGGAGATTTTGGGCTGAGATGATGGGATCTTCTAGATACACAATCGTGTCATCTGCAAATAGAGACAACTTGACTTCTTCCTTTCCTAATTCAATACTGTTTATTTCTTTTTCTTGCCTAATTGCTCTGGCTAGAACTTTCAATACTATATTGAATAAGAGTGGTGAGAGAGGGCATCCTTGTCTAGTGCCAGATTTCAAATGGAATGCTTCCAGTTTTTGCCTGTTCAGTATGATATTAACTGAGGGTTTGTTATAAATAGCTTTTATTATTTTGAGATATATTCCATCAATACCTAGTTTATTGAGAGTTTTTAGTGCAAAGCACTGTTGAATTTTGTCAAAGGCCTTCTCTGCATCTGTTGAGATAATCATGTGGATTTTGTATTTGGTTCTGTTTATGTAGTGGATTACGTTTATAGATCTGTGTATGTTGAATGAGTCTTGCATCCCTGGGATGAAGCCTACCTGATCGTAATGGATAAGCTTTTTGATGTACTGTTGCAATCTGTTTGCTAGTATTTCATTGAAGATTTTTGCTTCTACGTTTATCATGGATATTGGCCTGAAGTTTTCTTTTCTTGTTGAGACTCTGCCAGGTTTTGGTATCAGGATGATGCTGGTCTCATAAAATGATTTGGGAAAGATTCCCCCTTTTAGTATTGTTTGGAATCGTTTCAGAAGGAATGGTACCAGCTCCTCTTTGTACATCTGTGTAAAATTTGGCTGTGAACCTGTCTGGACCTGGACTTTTTTTGGTTGGGAAGCTATTAATCACTGCCTCAACTTCAGCCCTTGTTGTTTGTCTATTCAGGGTTTCAACATCTTCCTGGTTTAGGCTTGCGGGTGTACGAGTGTCCAGAAATTTATCCATTTCTTCCAGGTTTACTGGTTTATGTGCATAGAGTTGTTTGTATTAATCTCTGAAGGTAGTTTGTATTTCTGTGGAATTGGTGGTGATATTCCCTTTATCGTTTTTCATTGCACCTATTTGATTCTTCTCTCTCTCTCTCTCTCTCTTTATTAATCTGGCTAGCGGTCTGTCTATTTTGTTGATCCTTTCAAAAACCCGGCTCCTGGGTTTATTGATTTTTTGTAGCGTTTTTTATGTCTCTGTCTCCTTCAGTTCTGCTCTGATCTTAGTTATTTCTTGCCTTCTGCTAGCTTTTGAGTTTTTTTGATATTGCTCCTCTAGTTCTTTCAATTTTGTGATAGGGTGTCGATTTTAGATCTTTCCTCGATTCTCATGTGGGCATTTATTGCTATAAATTTCCCTCTAGACACTGCTTTAAATGTGTCTCAGAGATTCTGGTATGTTGTGTCTTCATTCTCGTTGGTTTCGAAGAACATCTTTATTTCTGCCTTCATTTCATTGTTTATCCAGTCAACATTCAGGAGCCAGTTGTTCAGTTTTCATGAAATTGTGTGGTTCTGAGTTAGTTTCTGAATTCTGAGTTCTAAGTTGATTGCACTGTGATCTGAGAGACTGTTTGTCATGATTTCCATTCTTTTGCATTTGCTGAGGAGTGATTTACTTCCAATTATGTGGTCAATTTTAGAGTAAGTGCAATGTGGTGCTGAGAAGAATGTATATTCTGTGTATTAGGGTGGGGAGTTCTGTAGATGTCTATTAGGTCCGCTTGGTCCAGACCTGAGTTCAAGTCCTGAATATCTTTGTTAATTTTCTGTCTCCTTGATCTGTCTAATATTGACAGTGGAGTGTGAAAGTCTCCCACTATCATTGTGTGGGAGTCTAAGTCTCTTTGCAGGTCATTAAAACTTGCTTTATGTATCTGAGTGTTCCTGTGTTTCTATCTGTTTTTAGATTATCTTTTGACAAATGTTCAGACTTAAAAAAAATGTTCTAAGACTAATAGAAAAAATTATATGTCCTTTACCCAAACTCCCAAATGTTATTGTTAACCTGTTTCTATATTTGCTTTATCATGGTCACTCCTTCCAGATAGTTAGATAGATATCTGAATGCATAGGTAGATATGTCTATATTAATCTATATTATCTATCTACTCTTTTCTATCACCTATTTGTCTATCTAATCATCTCTCTCTCTGTTTTCCTTATGAAACCAAGTTGCAAATTTAAATCTATTTTACTCCTAAATATTTAGGAGTGTATTTCCTAAAATTAAAACATTCATCCTCTTACATAAAAATAGAACACTATTAAAATCCAGAAGTTAGCACTGACAGAAGAGCACCATCTAACCTGCAGACTTTATTTTAATTCTATCAACTGTCCCAATATTGTGTGTTATAAGCCAAGGGAATTGCAATTAATGTGTTGCACTTAGTGTTATGTCTCTTTAGCATCTTTCAATCTAGAGAATTTCTCAGTCTGTTTTTGACTGTTTTGACATTGACTTTTTTTTAATTTAATTTCATTTTATTTTTAAGTTCTGCGATACACGTGCAGGATGTGCAGGTTTGTTACAAAGGTAAATGTGTGCCATGGTGGTTTGCTGCACCTATCAACTCACTACGTAGATATTAAGCCATGCATTAGCTATTTATCCTGATGCTCCCCCTTTCCCCTGACCCCCCCTCACAGGCCCTAGTGTGTGTTGTTCTCCTCTGTGTGTCCATGTGTTCTCATCATTCAGCTCCCACTTATCAGCGAAAAGACGCAGTGCTTGGTTTTCTGTTCCTGTGTTAGTTTGCTGAGGGTAATGGCTTCCAGCAAGATCCATATTCCTGCAAAGGACATGATCTTGTTTCTTTTTATAGCTGCATAGTATTACATGGTGTATATGTGTGCCATATTTTATTTATCCAGGACATTGACATTTTTGATAGACACAAGACATTTTTGGTTCTTTTAAATTTTCCAGTTGGAGATTTTCTGATATTTTCTTGCCATTAGATTATGGGTATGAGTTTTGGCAGGAATATCACAGACTTGCTATTGCTTTTTCTTATTGCATCCCATAAGGAGGCACATTGCGGTGTTGACTTAACCAACATTGGTGATCTTAATTTTGATCACCTTGGTAAGATGACTTCTGTCAGATTTAACTTCTGTAAAGTTTCTATTTCTCCCTTTGCAATTAGTAAGTAATTTGTAAGGTAACGCTATGAGACTAAGCAAATATCTTTTTAAAATGTTATTCCCTAGCTTAAAAAAAAAATCATCCTATTTGTTTGTTAAGTACATCAGAAATTATAAACTTAGATAGCTAGCTAGACAGATTGATGAGAGAAGCTAGGTAGATAGATAACATAGATTAACCTAGACATATCTACTCATACCTGCCTGTGTGTGAAGTGTAGGAAGCAGCTAACCAATGGAAGTCTTAGATTTTCCTTTTAAATGTTCTTCATTAAAAAAAAATTAATGGCCAAACCAGATTCCCTTTGGAATACATTTGGCCCACTGCTGTCTACCAATGCATGCGAATATCCTTTTTGAGGTAGCAGATATAGTCTTTTTCTTTTGAATTCCAGTCTAACCCATGAAAATATATATACAGAATAAATTTACTCATTCAGTCACCCGTTCATTCATTAACCTTTAAAGTAACCTTTAAAGTGCTTGTATGAAGTAGAACACCCGAGCAGTAATATTCGGAGGCTACTCTCACATATGTTGATATATGAATCCTTCTCTTTCTGCCTACCCAGTCAGAATTCATTTTCTCTTTATCAGAATTTCCACATAATTTTCTGTCTTGCATATATTTCTTTTTATTAATTTTTAAAATTGCAGTAAGATACAAATGACATAAAATGTGTCATCCTGACCATTTTTAAATGTGCAGTTCAGAAGTATTAAATTGATTCATTATGTTGTGAAATCATCATTGCCATGTATCTTCATAACACTTTTCATCTTGTAAAACTCAAACTCTTCATAATTAAACAAGAGCTCCCCATTCCCTGCTCCTATCCCCTAGCAACCACCGTTCTACTTCCTATGAATTTGACTGCTCTAAGTGCCTTCTGTGTCCCAACAATTATAGTAGGTACCAGGGATACAACAGTGAATAAGTAAAATATTTGACAATTTTGTTGAGAGCAGTTAAGCAATATTCACTATTATAAATAGGTATAAACTTCAACACAACAATCTGAACAGATGAATTTAACCTAAACATCTCAAGTTATAGAAAGTCAGATGGTACAATAATATTTTAATAGAAAAATAAAATAAAATTAGCTTAACATTTACCCACAGTAGAGGATGATTTAACTAACTTATGCTAAAAATACAATGACAGAGTATTTCATAGATGGCAATAAGAATGAGGTAGATTTTATTAAACAACAAAAAAATAGAAATGTGTAATACTATTATATTATACAAATGTGCATGTGTATATCTGTCATGTATTTATTACTTTTCCCAAGAGCTTACAATATGAAATTATTAACTATAATTCGGGAAATTAGATGCATCAGTCCAAGTTGGCAAAATGTTTTACTTATTTTAGTTTTACTATATTTAAAGTTTTAAACATTTGGATTAATTATTATTAACTAAAAGACTAAGAAATGAAAACATAAAAACTAATATTTTGTAACTGAAACACTGTGTGATTTTACTTTACGCTCTCCTTATTAGGAGCAGTGTGATCAATTCCTTGTAGAATTTGATATGAGACAAAACATAGGAAGAAACCTACACAAACCTGTCTTTTTAAATCTGTTAGAAGTATCCAAATCATGTAGAAAGAAAACATTCTACCATTACCGGAAACAAAGAGGGGCTTGATAAAGACATTTATGGGGGTATGGAAGAGATGAGAGTAGAGAAAGGGAAATTAAAAGCTCACTTCCATAACACCACTCACCAAACTCAGGTGAGACTTTCTAGGGATTTTCTCAGCCCTGCCTCCATTCATACAGTTACCCTAATCCCCTTTTCATTATTAACATTTTCTGAGTTAGATATCACTCTACGAAGAAAGATAAGCAAAATACTCCAGAAAGAAGCAATTCCAAAATGTAACTCCATAAAACATAATTAAAATTCTTGATCTTTATATGAAAATTTAAATTCAAATATATTATTAAACTATTAGCAGACTAAACCTAGGACTTATATCTTTCAAATGGATATGGAGGTGGAGGTAAACATGATTGATAAAAACAGAAGTAAAAAAAATGCAAGAGAAAATAATAATCAACAAAGAATACAGAAAAAGACAGCAAAAACAACCCTTACATATGAGTGTTTCATAATACTGTGAGGAAGCTGATGTGTGTGTGAGTGTTTGTGTGTGAGTGTGTGTGTGTGTATGTGTGTGTGAGTGTGAAAGAATCTTGCAAAAAAATCTAGCTCAATCACTTTTATAAATATAGATGTAAAAACCTGAAATAAAATATTACCAAATCTACTTCAGCAAGTCATAATCAATTACAGTGTCATAAAGGAAAGCAGTTTCTTTCTAAAAGCATGAAATTTATTAATGTAGTTTATAATGTTAATGTATTAAAGTAGAAAAAGAAGCATAAACTGGTTCAGTATTTCTCAACAGGGACACCGCAGTTGAACATGATATTGCTATGTGTGGAAGAAACATTGGTATTTCTGACACTTTCCAGTAAATTCCAGGGGTAGTCTCCAGTTACTGGAACAACTAAAAACACTGCCTCCCTCTTTCACACCACATTCAAATGCTTTCAATGGGAAACTACTAATACTTCTGGTTGAACATTATAAATCCAGCCAGAAAGAAGCTGAAAAGCTTTTGTAAGATCTAATATCTATACGTTTTTTCAAGTATTGGTAAAGCAGAACAATTAAGTTTGTCCATGGAAGAACAGTAACAAATATCCTTTTACAAGATGAAATGGTGAAAATTTGCTGCATTAAAGTCAGAAAGAAGAAAAAGAAGCCTGGTTTTGCAACTAATAATCATCATTGTTGGAAATTCACGTCTATGTGAATATAAGTATTGAGAAAAAAGTAAAGCAAGCATGAATGATAATGGATGTGATTGTCTCCCTGGCAAATCAAAGAGACATATACATATTAAAAATAAATAATCGTGTGTGTGTGTGTGTGTGTGTGTGTGCAAGCCTGTGTGTGATCTAAGTAGTGAAGGAAGCCAATAGAATACATGGATAATTACATAAGGTTGCCTACAGATCAGCAGTAAATAATTTAAAATGTAATAAAAAGGAAAGCCCCAAATGCTCTAGCAAGATATTAATACATTTGATATAAAAAAGCAAACAATAATTTGGAAGACCTGTATGAAGAGAATATTAAACTTTACTCATGGACATAAAGAAAATTGGAATAAATTGAGAAACATTCTCTGTTCTTGGATTCTTTCCCAAACTAGTCAACAATTTTAAGCAGAACTTCCAGAGATAGGAACTTAGTGTGTGGTAAAACTGGCATTCGAATTCATTGGTGATAGGATATATACTTAAATGAAAATTTTCAGTCAAATTCTAGTGGATTTTTGCTATTTACTTTATAGTTTGACAAAATAATTCTAAATTACCAGGAGGTACATCTCTGCAGAATAGATACAAATAGATACAATATTTTTTAAAGAAAACAAGTAATCAGCATTTTCCTTAGAAAACGCTGTTATATTACAGAGGTATGTTAATTATAGTAGTGTAGCATTAGTATAGAGGAAAGAACAGATTATAAAATTCAGAAACATTAAACTAAAAAGAAGCATTTTGAATATGATAAACATGTCATTTCAAATTACTGGGGAAAGAATATATTGTCTAAAAATAAGAAAGGAAATCAGTATATGAAAGAGATATCTGCTCTACCATGTTTAGTGAAGCATTATTCACAATAGCCAGATTTGGAAGCAACCTAAGTATTCTCCAACAGACAAATGGATAAAGAAAATGTGGTAAC
The DNA here is from genome assembly GCA_036589455.1 of Ateles fusciceps. Taxonomy (NCBI): domain Eukaryota; kingdom Metazoa; phylum Chordata; class Mammalia; order Primates; family Atelidae; genus Ateles; species Ateles fusciceps. Next base: position 3,315,198 of record JAZHEH010002555.1, on the reverse strand, counting down.
CATATACAATGGAGTACTATTTAGCCATAAAAAAAAGAAAACCCATGAGATTCTGTGATTTGCAACAACATGGATGTAAATGGAGTTTATTATGTTGTAAAATAAGCCAGAAACAGAAAGACAAACTTCCTGTGGTCTCACTTATTTGTGGAGGCTAAAACTTAAAACAATTAAACTCATGGAGATAGCAAAATGATGGTTATCAGTGGCTGGGAAGGGAAGGAGGGGAAAGAGAAAGAAATAGGAATGGTTGATGGGTACAACAATATAATTAATCTAATATTTGATCTAGATTTGAATAGATCTAGTATCTGATAGCATAATAGGGCACTATAATCAACAATAGTTTATTGTACATTTAAAAATAACTAGAAAAGCATAATTGGAATGTAATAACACAAAGAAAGAATAAATGTTTGACTTGATGGATACCTCATTTACTATGATATGATTCTTACACACTGTATGCTTGTATCAAAATATCTCATGTACCCCATAAATATATACACCTAATACATATCCACAGAAATTAAAAATAAAAAAAAAAGTAAAAAATAGATTTAGGTCAATATTTTCCAATTTTGTTTCTTTTGTTTCAATATATAGTTACTTTATAATTTTCACCAAAATAACTGTGGGATGATTATATTTGAAAGTATAAATTATGTAATTTGGAAAGGAAATGCACACAGACACGTATGTGTTTACATATATACTCATAGTGTTGGAGAAGTTTTAAGATTCACAGTAAAGTAAAATGTGCAAAGGGAAAGACTGATAGACCTAGCCACTTAAAAATGTAATGTTTCTTAATAGTTAGTACAGACAACAAATTAAAGACCAAAAAGTGAACTAATGAAAGTAATGAATGATTCAGATATGACAGCAAAGGATTAATATTGCTAATATTTACAAATTTTTAAAAGATCAATAATAACATGGCATTTTAGAAAAATGGGCTAAGCATATTAATGGACAAAGTGAAATGTGTTTAAAAAGATATGTGAATATACACCATGGAATATTATGCAGCCATCAAAAACGATGAGTTCGTGTCCTTTGTAGGGACATGGATGAACCTGGAAACCATCATTCTCAGCAAACCGACACAGGAACAGAAAATCAAACACCGCATGTTCTCACTCATAGGCGGGTGTTGAACAATGGGAACACATGGACACAGGGAGGGGGAGTATCACACACTGGGGTCTGTCGGGGGGGAAAAAGGGGAGGGACAGCAGGGGATGGGGAGTTGGGGAGGGATAGCATGGGGAGAAATGCCAGATATAGGTGATGGGGGAGGAAGGCAGCAAATCACACTGCCATGTGTGTACCTATGCAACAATCTTCCATGTTCTTCACATGTACCCCCAAACCTAAAATGCAATAAATAAATAAAAATAAAATAAAATTTAAAAAAAAAAAAAAAAAAGATATGTGAAAAGACATTCATCCTCACCAGCAAAGAATTGCAGGTAAATACCAAAATTTCATGCTTTGCCTATGAGACTGGGAAATATAAATAAGTATATACACACATACACATGTACATACTTGTATTCAATGGCATTGATGAAAGTAATAAAAACAAACTTTCATTTGCTTCTTTTTTATTATTAATGAAGAGTTCTATTGCAAGCCTTTGTCCAGAAATGTGATTCTAAGGAAACACTAGGAGAAATAGAGAAGATATAAACAAGGATGCTTATTGCAGCACTGTTTTAAAAAAGAAAAAAAAATAAGGAGAAGGAAATTCTGTCTCTCTGTCTGTCTGTGAAAACACACACATACATAGGATTGTTTAATCACTTAATATTCATACAAAAATGTTATATCGTCATTAAAACAACTGAATACCTTTATTTACTGATATTATGAAAATCCAAGACATGTTATAATAAGCAAAAGCTGTATTATGAATATAATTGCATCAAATTTTTATAAAAGTGTATGCATAGAAACAATTTTGAAAATACAGTACATGCCCAGATTATCATTTACTATCTCTGGACTTTGATATTATGGGTATCTTTATTTTATTTTTAATAGTATTCCATATTTTAAGTCTTTGAAATGAAAACACATTACTTTTATAATTATTAAATAATAAATTATCAATAATTCTAATTGTTCTTCTAATTAGAAGAAACAATAAAGCTATTTTCCTAAGCTTTTACAAATATGTAATGTGCCTATTTTGAAGATTTTTTCATGTGTTTTTACATTTATATAATGAGTCTTATTTTTCTCTTTTTGTTCAGGCTAGCTAGAAGCTCAGAAGCTATTGTCATTTTCTAGTAAAAAGACTATTTTAGTCCTCATATTTTGAGTCCTTCTCTTTTCTAATTTAATATCTTTCCACATTTCAAAATTTACATTTTTTACCACTATTTCAATTACTCTATTTTTAATATTTTAATTATAAGTCGTCTCAAATTCGACTTGAAAGGAGTCAGAATATCAGGACAAATATAAGGAATGTAATAGAAAATGACTATTTCACGTTTATTGTTTCATGATCGAGTTTCACCTTCTTTCTACACTCTACTATACCCCCACAAAGGAAGTAGGGTTGTGTTAGCCGGGAAGCTATGAGAGAAAACTTTTTTGTCTGATCAGAGACAAGTTTAAGTATTTACTAGTAGTGCACTGGTGCTTCAGAGATAAGTTTCCAAAAAGTGGTAACATAGAAACAAATCAATAATAAAATATTCTGTGAGTGAAGGTAAATTCTTAAAATTTCTAAACAGTGATATTCTCTCTCCAAGTATTCCTCTTACCCTTTTTTGATAATGCCTATTTTCCTCAACATAATCATTCTATTCATTTATATTTAAAATGTTTTGACTTAGTTTTTTTTAACATACTAAAAATTCCAGGTGTGGTGGCTCATGTCTGTAATCTCAGCACTTTGGGAGGCCAAGGCAGGTGGACCACAAAGTCATTAGTTGAAGACCACCCTGCCCACATTTTGTTTATCCATTTATCTATTGGAGGATATTTAGGTTGCTTCCAAATCTTGGCTATTGTGAATAATGCTTTCACCTGGCCACGATGGTGAAACCCCATCTCTACTAAAAATATAAAAATTAGCCAGTAGCGTTGACATGCACCTGTACCCAAGCTACTCAAGAGGCTGAGGCAGGAGAATTGCTTGACCCTGGAGGTGGAGGTAGCAGTGAGCCAAGATTGCACCACTGCACTCCAGCCTGGGAGACAGAGCAAGACTCCATGTCAAAAAAAAAAAAAAAAAAAAAGAAAAGAAAAGAAAAGAAAAGAAAAAAAATTCCTATAATGTAGGCATTATTATATCTATTTTTCATGCTAAGAAAGAGAGACTAAGGCAGGTCAAGTGACTTGCCCACGATCAAATAGTTAGTAAAATTAGCAGAACTTTGTTTTGATCTCAGTTTTCTTGAAAATTTTAACTATAGCCCTATGTGTCGTCTATCAAGATGCATCAGCTGCATTGTCAGTGAGAAAGATTTAAGAATTCTGAAGTTCCTACAAAGGAAACGAACTCATCGTTTTTGATGGCTGCATAATATTCTATGGTGTATATGTGCCACATTTTCCCTGTCCAGTCTATCATCGGTGGGCATTTGGGTTGGTTCCACGTCTTTGCTATTGTAAACTGTGCTGCAATGAACATTCATGTACATGTATCCTTATAGTAGAACGATTTATAATCCTTTGGATATAACCTGGAAACCGTCATTCTCAGCAAACTGACACAAGAACAGAAAATCAAACACCGCATGTTCTCACTCATAGGCGGGTGTTGAACAATGCGAACACATGGACACAGGGAGGGGGAGCATCACACACTGGGGTATGTCAGGGGGAAAAGGGGAGGGACAGCGGGGGGCGGGGAGTTGGGGGAGAGATAGTATGGAGAGAAATGCCAGACATAGGTGATGGGGAGGAAGGCAGCAAATCACACTGCCATGTGTGTACCTATGCAACAATCTTGCATGTTCTTCACATGTACCCCAAAACCTAAAATGCAATAAAAAATTAAAAACATAAAATAAAAATAAACACATAAATAATAAATAAAAATAAAAGAAAGGCAAAAAAAAAAAAAAGAATTCTAAAGTTCCTAACACTGCATGATTTCAGATAAATTTCCAGTTCCTAAAGGGATTACAGTATATATAGTGTTAGTTCATCTTTGTAATCTAAACCAACTTACAATTGTAAATGACTTGATGTAGTGCTATACTCAAAAGAAAAGTCCTTCTTTCAGCCTGCCTTCTGATATTTACCCCTTCTGTTCGAAATTTATTTTATCTTTATTCACTGGAATTTGTTAAGATCAGTTAACAAGAAATTTATTGCTACTGAACTTCTTGGTGACATTTGCAATATGTCGAGTCATTTATGAGATCTACTTATTTTGAATAGTATACTTTGGAGCTTCTCTCCAAAAATGTATTTAGGTGGAATATGGACTTTGAAGTCCTGGATAACTGGGCTAATATTCTGTTTCAAACAATTACTAGCTTTGTTATGTGGACAAATTCTATGTTTTTTTCAAACCTCAGTTTCCTCATCTATGAAATGGGGCAATTCCCACTTCTCAAGGCTGCTGTGTGGAACTAATGGCACAATGGACAGGAAGCACTTAATTTAGCATTTGTCACGTAGTGTATACAAAACAAATATTAGTCTCAAAATTTAAGTAAACTGTAGAAGCATAATGGTAACATTTCTCTGTATCGTTTATATCTTCTGTAATTATTTATCATAGACACTGTCTCTGTTATGGAATATGATGAGAAAGATGATGATCTTATAGATTAGGGTTCTACCTGGAAAAAAATGGCCCATTTAACATGGGAATTGAAAGAGAGTTTCATAAAGGGACTGTTTACAAAAGTGTGCACAGTAGTAAGAAAAATCCATAATGGATGGTGAAGTCTCTCTTGATTGCACACAGTCACTACTGTCCTCATAACTTCAGCTGGAAGAGAGACCTATCCACCAGAAGCTGTGGCACTGATGGATGATTGAAAAATTGGTCTAACATGGAGGAAATCAAGGATGATCACTTTCTTCCTTTTTCCTGTGATCTGAATAAACCCAATTGGATGTAACATGGCAAGACAGCTATATTCTACAAGTCTATAGAGGACAACTTCTTGGACACTGAACAAGAGTGAGGAATAAGTCTTAGGAGTCAAGACTTAATAACCATTAAGCAAAAGCAAGACATCATTATTAGAATTTGAAAGGGAAAAAAAGGTTGCTCACACGTCCTTCACTGTGCAATATTGCCTACGGAAGTTTTTGAGTTGAAGGAGCAAAAGATTGTAAGTTAAACATTAAATCAAATGAAAACATGTCATTTGAAAAATTAAAGATGATAATAATAGTGATGAGAATAAAGGAAAAAAGAGGATGGGAAGAATGGAGAATCAGAAGTGGTCGGTGAATGGGCAAAGAAGAAAGAGAAAAAGGAAGATCATGACCATGGCCTCTAGAAGAACTAAAAAAGGATAGATTTGGGGTGGATTTTTATACTTGGAAAAAAAAGTTGGGATTACTTCCAGCATAATTTTTGGTCTGTCTCTTTCACCCTACAATCATATCTAACTCTCCTCTTTCAATCTTTGAACAGTGGCTTAATAGTTTGTATCCCAGTGAGCCCTGTGCTGATTTTTTTTTTTTTTTTTTTTTTTTTTTTGAAACAGAGTCTCACTCTGTCACCCAGGCTGGAGTGCAATGGTACAATCTTGGCCCGCTGCAGCCCCCTACTTCTGGGTTCAAGCAATTCTGCCTCAGCCTCCCAAGAAGCTGGGACTACAGGCGCACACCACCATGCCCAGCTAATTTTTGTATTTTTGGTAGAGATGGGGTTTCACTATTTTGGCCTGGCTGGTCTCCAACTCCTGACCTCAGGTGATCCACCCCCCCCTCAGCCTCCCAAAATGCTGGGATTACAGCGGTGAGCCCCTGTGCCCAGCCTGATCATTCCATTTCACGTTGTACTCCAGATCCCAATAACATGTTCATTTTTTCCATCACCTGTTAACATACCATATAATTCACTTCTTCATAATAGATATTATTAAAAGTGTATCAACCCACATAAAACTAAGCTTTAAAGGGCCAAAAATTGTATTTGTTTTACTCATCTACATATTTTTAAAGTCTCATACAGTGCTTGGCATAAATTAGCCATGTTGCTGTATAGCAGCACAATTTTAGTAAGTTCTCTTCAACCTGTTTAGTCCTTTTGCAAATTGATTAGCTTATTTTCCCTGCATCGGAGTCTCCATGAGAAAGAATGATGCCCCCTTCCTGGTACAGGCTTTGCTTATTGTGAACTATGTGACCAGATATAACTGGATTCTCATGCTGCTTAGACATTTATAACTTAGGGTAAGCCTTCAGCATCCCTAACCTTTTGAAAAATGTAAGTATTAATTATTTATTTTTCAGGCTGAGAAAGACACCAAGTACAATGGAGGTACTGAATAAGTCATTGTGATTATTTTTTTAATTGCCTTCTACTTGGGTCTATTCTCTTGCTTCCAAATGGATCACACTTCCAAAGAACCATGAAATCTTTTGTGCCTTAACGGAGCACACATCAGAAACACCCCTGGAGGCAACCTGTAACTGGGAAATTTTTCTCTCAGCTTTGCAACTCTGGTACTTGAAAACTTTGGCAAAGGATCAGACATGCAGCCATGGACTTAGATACTTACTCAAAATTACCTACTGAACATTCTGAAATTTTCTAATTGCTAATTGCCAATCAAGGGCTGTTTTGTAAGGCTTGATTCCTACCTTACTCCCTCTAATGTCAGGAGACTTTTAATTTAAACCCAGAAATGAAAACTAGTCTCAATTTTGGTCTCAGATCAGACTTTAAAAGTTTCCACTTCATTACTTTAATGCACGTGCACGCACACACACACACACACACACACACACACACAGACATGCGAAATCAATTTGGGCAAGGGTCATACCACCCATTTTATTAATGTTAATTCCTTAGCAGATGCCAATATTTAAATTCATATTGGTTTTATAACATTATGTAAAATAAAGAAATAAAAAGATGTAAAATTAACATATTTTGAAGTTATAGGACAGAAAAAATTGAAGTTTCTCGGTCCAAGTATAAAAAGATTAACAACCATATTATACATTAACACAATATAAAAAAAGGCAGCATTGACTTTAAATAAACCATCCAAGAGGTGGTGAACTTCCTTAAATGGCAAGAAATATATAGTTTCTCATTTCTATTCTAGACTCAGATCTTTAAATATTTTTAAGATAGCCCCTGAATGTAGGAAAAGAGCAGATAAATGAAATTTTAAGCTTCTTTCAACAGTCAAAAATATATTTAACTAAAAGACCTGTTTTTATATCAAACGTGTCTTGGAATGGGTAGCATTTACCTTTTCTGTATCACTACCTCAATTATTTCTATCTCTGATCAATTGCATAATACATCTATGTTTGTTCGTGTGTGCACAGAAGCAGCTTTGTGAAGCATAATGTATAGTAACTACTTTTCTGAGTGTTATTAAGTGCCACACATCACTCAGATCTTCCCAAACTGTGGGGAGTGTGGAATGTTCCAGCGTGAACTACCTGGTTTCTTACCTGTGGTGGGACTAGAAAACAAACAAACAAATCAGCATATTCAGTTTGGATTGATTCACTTTATTTATGTCAATGAAAAGATGTAACAGACAAACCAAGGAAATTGCTAAAGAGAAGGTTTGAAACAGATAGGGGCTCTTTCTTGTTCAAAATTGTTTCTTTAGCAGCCAAAAATGTGTCTTGGGCATAATGTGTACTCAGTAAACATCTGTTGAATGATTAACTTAATAACTTAAACCAAAATTTAAAAAAAATTGAATGTTAGCAACTGTTTCTTAGTTTACCTTCAAAGTTGCTCTTTCTTGTACTCTTTCATCTTCCTTACTCTCTTTAATCTTTTCTCACTCTCACTTGGCAGCTTTTCTTTACCATTCTTCTTTCCCCTTGACCTCATTCATATGATCTCCTGTCTGTGATTTTTGAATTTCTTTTTAGCATGTCAACAGTATTTATTGCTCTTTGCAAGTTAGTTTTCTCTACTTTCTCCATGTAGTGGTAGAAGACAGCTATCCTCATAGAATCCTAGTTTTTAACTTCTCCAGAAAGAATGTAGGCTAAATTGGGTTCTGTAGGACTGTATTACAAATTTCTGAAAGAGAAATTTTGATAGACCCAGCTTGATATTCCACATTTGATCAAATCCCATGTATTCAGAAATGCTATGTAAGATACAACAGAAGTGGCTGAGCATTTCCAATGCTGAGAGGTGAAAACTCACAAAAAGTTACTGTGAGTTCAAGAGGCAATTCAAAACAGTACCTGGTACGTGAATGGATTTCATTCTAATTTTGCAGAAGAAAAAAACTAAGATTTAAAAGCTAGGTAAAGTCTAAGCCATTTGCAGAAATAATCAGTCATCAAGTGCCAGAAACAATTTCTAAAGTCAGGATGTTTGATTCAATATATCTATACTTAATCATCTTTGTGTCACTATGCTATTAAACATCCAGAGGAAATTGAAAACCTTGTGAATATGATAAGCTACCCTTCTCTTGGTTAGTTATGTTATGTGACAAAGGTGAAAGGATTTTGCAAATGCAATTAAGATTCTTAATCATTTGACTTTGAAGTAATCAAAGAAAGATATCCTGGGTGGGCCTGACCTGAAGCTAATCAGAGGAACACTGAAATAAGGTCCTAGAGGCATGAGAAAATGTCCAGCTGTCTTGAGAGAAGCTAGTTCCTACGACTTTTAAAGTCATGAGGAATCGAATCTGCCAAAAATGATGTGATCTTAGAAGTGGGCCCCCACACTTCAGATGAAACCACAGCCCAAGCTGATAGCTTGATGTGAGACCCTGAATAGAGGATTTGAATAAACTGTGTCCAGATTCTTGACCCACAGAAACTGTAAGACAATGGACATTCATAGTTTTAACTACTAATCTGTGGTAATTTGTTATGCAACAATAAAAAATGAGTTAATATTAAGTAAAGATAATGCAACCATTGGGAAAATCACACAGATGGGAAGTTCTCTCTCTCTCTCTCTCTCTCTCTCTCTCTCTCTCTCTCTCCCCCTTATATTTATTTTATTGTGGTAAGAACACTACAAGAAATCTACCTTCTGATGTGGTTTTTAACTATGGCATTTTGAGCATGGCTTTTCTACCTTGTGAGCTTAACTTTTCTTATCTACAGAAATGAGATTACTTGGGCTTAATTCGTTTTTATCTTTCCAGCTATCTGCTTGCAACTTGATATATCTGATAATAGAAGCTTCAAATATTGAATATTGGGGAAAGATGGAACTGTAAAAAGCATTTTCTATCAATATGCTAAAATTCACAGGGATATGCCTTTTATCCTCTTCAGAGCTGCCCACTGATGCCTTGCTTTGCTTCTTCTGTTTATAAGCCCCATCTTAAAACAAATCTCCACAAATACATTTGAGAAAATGGTTAATGCTGGGTTGGAAGGCCCCATCATGAGGCTTTACAACTAGGCCAGATGCAGGACTTCCCTTTGGGTAAGGTAACTGCTTCTATTAATAACTTAAAAGAGCCCATTATAGACGTCAAACTAGAATCAATTAAAATGAATAATATGCTCAAAACACCTGGGAGAATGACCCTAATTCCAAGAACAGGAAACTTGAGAATAAAATATCATGAGATCTCATTTTCAATTAAATTATCTTGAATGGGTGTTCAAACACAGAATGTTTTTATAATTACTAACTAAATTACTATTATCTTAATGTTGAGATTAAATATTTTCCCTTCACCTTTGGTTTCCCTCTTTTCCTGGATTCTGGTGCATACCGAAGCACCAACTTCTAACAAGGCCATTTGGTAGTAAGGCTTACATCAGAAAAAAGGAATGTTACTCTCTTAACACAATTATGACATAAAGAGATCAGTACTGACAGTGCAAAAGCTGTAGTTTACAAGTGGAAACCACACCTACAGCAACATATTCCTATTTGTATTTTAGTGATATTATCCTGATTGCGATGTAAAGATTAACAATGAGCAGTGGAAAGGCCTAAATGGAGATCAGTTAGGAGAATTTTAAAAAGGCCTTAATGAAGATAATGGTGAAATAAACTGAATTAAAACGATAGCATTGGGGGTGGAGAAAAGCATATAAATCAAAAGGCACTAGAGAGAACAAAATGACAGAATTTGTGATTGGTTAGCAAAGGGGGATAATAGAGAGAAAAAAATCAAGGTGATACTTAGATTTCTGTCTTGAAAAAAGAAAAACAAAGACAAAACACCTCAGGAAGGGAGGTGGGGAGACGACGTGTATTTCTTAATTTATTTTGGAATGTGAACTTCCCAGATTTAGCTACTAAAGGATTAAAGCCTACCCCCAAAACTCAGGAGGTAGGTCTGAGTGAAAGGATATCTAAAAATCATCAGCATTTGAAGATGAATTAAAATTAAAGAAGTTAATTCAATTCCTCAGGGAGAATGGGTTATTAGAACAGTGTCTTGTCAAGAGAAGGGAATAATTCAAGGAGAAAGAAAGTGTTGATAGTTTCAAGTACTGCTGAGGGATTTACAAGAGTGAAAATACTGTTCCACTTGGCATTAGGTTTATGTGCAGGTTTCACTGTTACGTTACTGTAATAAATAAGCATTATTTTCCATCACTACATGGCAGAGCTGTCTACTCATGATCAAATTTGTTGTCTCTTCTTTGTGGTTATAACTAGATGGCATTCTCAAGTCTCCCAGATGGCTGAAGTTATGTGGCTGAGTTCTGACTAAAATAAAAGTTTTAGACAAAATCTCCAAAAACTGTTTATTTATAACTTTGTGGTGTAAAGGAATCCCTCTGTCATCACAGTCATTTCAACAGAGGTTCAAAGGTGATTGAAAGGAAAGTGAGGTTGACAGAGTATTTTAGCTCAGGTCACTATAGCAAACACCATACACTCAATGACTTAAAGAAAAGACATTTATTTCTCGAAGTCTGGAGACTGAAAAGTCCAAGATCAAGGATGCAGAAGGTCCGGTGCCTGATGAGGGCTCTCTTCTGGATCCTCACACAGATGTTGTTGCCTGGGTGCTCAGGTGACCTTGCCCAAGAGCAGGCTCCTGGACAGAGAAGAGGCAGCAAGCTCTCAGGTGTTCCCTTTATGAGCACTGTACCCTTATGACTTAATTACCTCCCAAAGACTTCAACTCACCTAACACATCACAGTGGAGTTAGGGTTTTAACATATGAATGCTGGGAGGACACAAGTAGTTCATACTATAAAGAGAATAAAACACTGAGGCAATTTCTGATTGGCAAGCATGCTATTAGTGTGGAATTTGGAAGTCAACCAAGCTAGCACCTGTTCTTGGACTCCCAGGCTTCACAATGTAAGAAATAAGATTGTGTTATTATGATCCACTCATAATACTTTGTTATAGCACGAGAACAAGGTGATAAGGTAGTACGGAGACTCCAATGTTAACCTCAGGGTTCTCCATACCACCTTCTTCTCTTTTAGTCTGTACAAATTCTTTTTGAGGAAGTGCATTCACCTGTATAGTATTAATTGCTATGTATACAGTAGAATCCCCCTTTTCCTTGAGGAATACATTCCAAGACCCTAGTAGATGCTTGAAACCACAATAATACCAAACTTAATTGCCCTAAATTGGAAAATGTTTCTGTTTATCTTTTCCACTCACAAATTTAATGCCTTTTTTATCTTAATTAAGCATTCATCTTAATTAAGTACATCATATTTTATTTTATTGTGCACTCATCACACAGTGCAGCTGTAACTTCTGCAGTTTGAGGGGAAATGGCAAAACAACCAATCATTTATTTTTCCTTTTTCACAACTTCACAGATAGAAAATTTGTTCTTACTTTGGGTCTTAGCAGCCTCGATCCATGATCTTTGTTCCTTATTAGGTGGAGAACTTTCACTTTTTCACTTAAAGGAAGCACTTTATGACTTCTTTTTGACATATCCAAATTGCCAGCACCCCTACCATTGCACTTTGAGGCCACTGTTAAGTAAAATAAGGGTGACTTGGACACAAGAACTGCAATGTCGCAACAGTAAATCTGATAACCAAGAGAACTACTAAGTCACTAATGGGCAGATAGCCTCTACAGCATGGATATACCGGACAAAAGGTTGATTTACATCTTGGGCACAAGATTTCATCACACTTCTCAAACTCATTGTTTCTGAAATTTTCCTTTTAATATTTTCTGACTGAGATTGACTCTAGGTAACTGAAACCTTAGAAAGTGAAGTCTTGGAATTGGGGGAACTACTGTGCAATGATAGAATCTAAATGTAAACTCACATGGCACTATTGAAATTCAGATAACTGTATGGAAAAGCTTACTGCACATCACTATTTAGAACTTCCTGAGTTATGTCAAAAATATGCTTTAAAAAAACATAACTCTTCACTACTATCATCGATACACACACAACCACACTACTGTTCTTTCTATCGTATGTTATCTAAGAAAACCACATCACTCTTTCTTATTGAAGGCAAAACAATTATAACTTGGGGATGACTTTCAATCCCTTGAAATGGAACAGCTATTCCATTTCAAGTCATGCTAATATTATTATCTAAATACTTTTCATACACACCCACCCTCTCCATCCCTATTCCTACCTCAGACTTATTCTGTGGTATATAGAGCTGTAACTCAAGGCTATCAGTGGATCTAATTTTTATTCAGACAGTGCTAAGTTCACTGTGGTCCCCTGGAAGTCTCTGGTGGTCTCTGACAATATCTCAGAGCCTGGTCGTACTATTCAAATTGCAGTCAGATTTAATGAGGCTCCCATATAAGCAAAGTGGGCTGAAAGACTGAGGCCAATTGGAGCTGATAAATACCCCTAGGATTCTGGTGCCAGTAGATTCTTAATGAAGTGTTTTGGGATGAGGAAATGTTCAGTAACCAAAACATCACAATTAATGATCTAAAAATGAAAGAAAACAATGAATATAGCAATTTGCTGATGACAGTAAATGGAGAAGTGTTGGGCATGCTATCATGAGTCTAATAGTTATAAAAGATTTACGTGATTAGATAAAATTTTAGAAAGTTATTTAACTCTCCAATTTGCAATGGAATACAGTTCTGAGAGGCAGGCTAGACAGAAACAGGATGTAATGCAAGTCTCTGAGGCAAGACATTTAAAAGAATAAATGAATTATTTAATTTGTCTGCTTTTTCCCACTAATTATCACACTATTTATTTATTTATTTTTTCAGAACAATTGATGAAAATAATGGTGGCTCAAAAAGTTGAATTAAAGTCATAGTTACTTTATGGTAAAAAATGGTATTATATTTTGATTGTTTAATTAGTGCTCTAGCATTCTCTCAAATTATAACTAATCTGGAGAAGACAATGCAGAAAAACCAAAAGCTCAATATTTATCATCATTTTCCTCACATTTGTATTGCCTTTGATGTAGAGCACTGTACGTCATACTGTACATTTTGTGTTTCATAGATAAAGTCCCTTTTCCTGGACTTCTCAGGTAAAATGAATTTTCTGGGTATCAGGAGAGAAATATAGGAATGTAATGGGCAGAATAATGTTTTCCCCTCACCAAGATGCCCATGTCTTAATCCTCAGAACCTGTGAACATGTTAAGTCACATAGAAAAAGGGACTTTGCAGATTTGAGTAAGGTTACAGACCTTGAAACAGTAAGATTGTCCTGGATGCTACGAGTGGGTCCATTAAGATCCCATGGGCCCATGAAAGAAGAGATATTCCTCTGGTTGCAGACACAGCAGAAGGGGAGTGGGAGAAAGACTTAGCCCACCATTCCTGGGGGTCACAAACCAAAAAGATGTGGGTGGGAGTTAGAAAGAGAGTACAACCACCAGGTGCTGGCCGGCTCTAAAATGAAGTTAAACTCTGTCAACAACCTGAAAGAACCTGGAAGCAGATTCTCCTCCAGTCTGCAGTAAGGAAGGCAGCCCTGTGTACGTCTTGATTTCAGCCTGGGGCAGGGGAAGCTGGACCAGGCTGTATGTGAACTGCTGATCGACAGAAATGTGAGCTAATAAATAGGTGCTACATTTAATCACTAAGTTGTGGTAACTTGTTTTAACAGTGATAGGCAACTAATACATTGAACTAAATAAAGATGCCAAATAATGGAAACTTATATTAGTGTGTCTTCATGCTGCTAATAAAGACATACCAGAGACTGGGTAATTTATACAGAAAAAAAAAGGCTTATGGGTTTACAGTTCCACATGACTGGGGAGGCTTCACAATTATGGCAGAAGGCAAAGAGGAGCAAGTCACATCTTAAATGGATGACAGCAGGCAAAAAAGAGCTTATGCAGGGAAACTCCTCCTTATCAAACCTTCAGATCTCTTGATACTTATTCACTATAATGAGAACAGCATGGAAAAGACCTGCTCCTATGACTCATTTACCTCCCACTGGGTTCCTCCCACAACAGGTGGGAATTTAAGATGAGATTTGGGTGGGGACAGAACCAAACCATATTATTCTACCCCGGATCCCTCCCAAATCTTATGTCCTAAGACTTCAAAGCTAATTATGCCATCCCAATAGTCTTACAAAGTTTTAACTCATTCCAGCATTAGCTAATAATTCAACTCCAAAGTCTCATCTGAGACAAGACAGGTCCTTTCTGCTTATGGGCCTATAAAATCAAAAGCAAGCTAGTTACTTCCTAGATACAATGGGGGGTACAGACATTGGGTAAATGCAGCCATTTCAAGTGAGAGAAATTGGCCAAAACAAAGGGGTTAGAGGCCCCATGCAAGTCCAAAATCTAGCAGGGCAGTCAAATCTTAAAGCTCCGAAATGATCTCTTTTGACTCCAGTTCTCACATCCAGGGCACACTGATGCAAGAGGTGGGTTCTTGGGCAGCTCCACCCCTGTGGCTTTGCAGGGTACACCCTCCTTCCTGGCTGCTTTCACCAGCTGACATTGAGTGTCTGCAGCTTTTCCAGATGCAAGTTGCAAGCCGTCAGTGGATCTACTATTCTGGGGTCTGGAGGGCAGTGACCCTCTGAGAAGAAGCTCTGCTAGGTGGTGCCCCTGTAGGAAATCTGTGTGGGGGCTCCTGCCCCACATTTCCCTTCTGCACTGTCCTAGCAGAGGTTCTCCATGAAAGCCCCACCCCTGTGGCAAACTTCTGTCTGGACATCCAGGTTTCATATGTAACCATTTCATATGGAAATGGTTTCATCCATTTCCATACAACCTTTGAATTCTAGGGGGAGGTTCTCAAACTCCAAACTCCAATTCTTGACTTCAGTGCACTGGCAGGCTCAACTCTATGTGAAAGCTGCCAAGGTTTGAGGCTTGCACCCCCTGAAGCCACAGCCCAGGCTCTACATTTCAGCCATGACTGGAGCATCTGGGACACAGGGCACCAAGTCCCTAAGGCTACACACAAGTCCCTAGGCTTCTTGTTACTTATGCAAGTTGCTATAGCCAGCTTGAATTTCTCCTCAGAAAATAGGACATTATTTTCTCTTGCATTGTCAGGCTACAAATTTTCCAAACTTTATGCTCTGCTTCCCTTATAAAATTGAATGCCTTTAAGAGCACCCAAGTCACATCTTGAATGCTTTGCTGCTTAGAAATTTCTTTTGCCAGATACCCCAAATCATCTCTCTCAAGTTAAAAGTTCCACATATCTCTAGGGCAGCGACAAAATGCCACCAGTCTCTTTGCTAAATCTTAACTAGAGTCACCTTTGCTCCAATTCCCAACAAGTGCCTCATTTCCATCTGAGACCACCTCAGCATAGACTTTATTAGCCATACCACTGTCAGCATTTTGGGTAAAGTCATTCCACGAGTCTCTAGGGAGTTCCAAACTTTCCACATTTTCCTGTCTTCTTCTGAGCCCTCCAAACAATTCCAACATCTACCTGTTACTCAGTTCCAAATTTGCTTCCACATTTTCGGATATCTTTTCAGGAGCACCCTACTCTACTGGTAACAATTTACTATATTAGTCTGTTTTCACACTGCTAATAAAGACATACTAGAGACTGGTAATTTATACAAGAAAAAGATTTAACGTACTTACCGTTCCACATGGCTGGGGAGGCCTCACAATCATGGTAGAAGGCAAGAGGAGCAAGTCACATCTTATATGGATGGCAGTAGGCAAAAACAAAAGAGCTCCTGTAGGATAACTTCTCCTTATAAAGCTGTCAGATCTTGTGAGATTTATTCACTATCACAAGAACAGCATGGGAAAGACATGCTCACATGATTCAATTACCTCCCACCAGGTTCCTCCCACAACAGGTGGGAATTTAAGATGAGATTTGGGTGGGTACACAGCCAAACCATACCAAAACTTAAATATCCAAATTCCACTGGGTCATTTATTTATAGGCTAGAACTCTATAGAGGCTAAAAAGAATGTAGAACCATTGGGTGTTTCCCTTAAAATGAGATATTGCACAAAGTTCTTCCTGTGCAATTTTCTGTCCTGTCATTTATAAATGTTGGGCAAATACTTTTTTTAAAAAAGTAGATAATTTTAATGACAAAAGTATTATGTGCCTTGAAAATGATGCAATACAGAAGTGTGTAAATGTGAACTCAAAGTTGTTCTATCATTTGTACTTCTACTATAAAGAGTAAGTACTGTGACATTTTGGGCTGGATGAAGAAAGAAAAAAAAGAGTAAGTAGTGATAATTTATCCCAGATATGCTTCTGCATATTTATCTTCCTAGATTACATTTATTTATTTATTTCAGTAGGTAACACATCATCATAGTTAAGTATTCTGAAAAATACATGAGAAAATCCTTTCCATGTCTGTCCCTATGTAACCAGGTCTTCCCCACCCAAAATGGGTAATCACATTTTTGTATTCGTGTATTCATCTAAAGATTTTAATGTATCTACAAATACTTATATTTATCTTCATAGTTTTTACTTATTTTTAACCTGCTATATACCTCATTCCATACTGTGCTTTTTTATAACTTAAAAACGTATTTTTGCAATCTACTCACCTGACAAAGGGCTAATATCAAGAATCTACAAAGAACTAAAGCAGATTTACAAGAAAAAAAACAAATCCATTCAAGAGTGGACAAAGGATATGAACAGACACTTTTCAAAGAAGGTGTATATGAGGCCAACAAACATGAAAAAATGCTCATCATCATTGATCGTTAGAGAATGCAAAACAAAACCACATTGAGATACCATCTCATGCCAGTTAGAATGGCAATCATTAAAAAAAATCTGGAGACAACAGATGCTGGAGAGGATGTGGTGAAAAAGGAACACTTTTACACTGTTGGTGGGAGTGTAAATTAGTTCAACCATTGTGGAAGACAGTGTGGCGACTCCTCAAGGACCTAGAAATAGAAATTCCATTTGACCCAGCAATCCCATTACTGGGTATATACCCAAAGGATTATAAATCTGTCTATTAAAAAGACACATGCACACGTATGTTCCTTGTAGCGCTGTTTACAATATGAAGGACCTGGAACCAACCCAAATGCCCATCAATGATAGACTGGACAAAGAAAATGTGTCACATATACACCATAGAATACTATGCAGCCATAAAAAACTATGAGTTTGTGTCGTTTGTAGAGACATGGATGAATCTAGAATCCATCATTCTCAGCAAACTGACACAAGAACAGAAAACCAAACACCGCATGTTTTCACTCATAGGCGGGTGATGAACAATGAGAACACTTGGGCACAGGGAAGAGAACAACACTCACTGTGCTAGGTTGGGGGAGTGGAGGGGAGGGGAGGGACAGTGGGGGTGCTGGATGGATGGGGAGGGATAACACCTGGAGAAATGCCTGATGTAGGCTATTGTGGGTTGGGGGGGTGGGGGGGATGGAAACAGCAAACCACCATGGCATGTATGTACCTATGCAGCAATGCTGCAGCATGCAGGATGTGCACACGTACACCAAAGCCCAAAATACAATTAAAAAAAAAAAGAAAAAAAATACACACACTCACACACACAAACATATTTTGAATAATTTTTGTATCATTATGTAAACCTCCTAATTCAAGCAACAAGATTGAATAATGACCACATTAAGAACAAATTCTGGGCACAGGGCAAATTACAAATGTGCGTAAACATGGTCCCTTTCATCAATAATTATTTCACCTAGCAAAAGGGTAGAATGAGTAGGAAAGAGCTATCATATAAAACAGCTCCAATAAAGCTCACATGAGTAATGTAGGCACTAAACAGTGTAGAAAACATTGGGAGGGGAAGGTCACTTCCAAATAGGATGTTTTAATGTGTGTTCACAATTGAAACAAATAACTTATGGTGGCTAAGAAAAAAGGAAAAAATATTTAAGGAAGACGGCAAGGGCAGGAGACTTCATGATCAGAAAGTGTAGCATTATGGGAAGAAAAGAAACAAATATAAAAATGGCCGCATAAGATAATAAAGATTGGCATGTGAAGGCATTTGAAGGTATTGGCTCCTTTGTGATTGCCCTCTAAAGGAGACTGAAGTTAAAACAGACCCAGTGTCAAATTCTGGCTCTCCCACCTGTGGCCTTATCAGTGGGTCATCTAAGAGAGGAAGGAGTTTACGTTTGAAATAACCAGAGAAAGCTTTTCTGGAAAGATGACTAAGTAGGGAATTAAATGGAGTATGATGATGTAAGTTATGCCAAGTCCCATCTGCTATGGACTGAACATTTGCATCCCCACAAAATCATATGTTGAAGCCCTAACTCCTAATGTGATTGTGTTTGGAGGTGAAGCCTTTGGGACGTGATTGGGTTTGGATGAAGTCATGCGGGTAGGACTATCATGATGGGATTAGTACCATTGTAAGATGATAAAGGAAGACCAGAGCTCTCATTCTGTCTGTACCATGTGAAGGCACAGTGAGAAGAGTACCATCTGCAAGCCAGAAAGCGAGCCCTCACCAGGGATCAAATCAGCCAGCATCATCCCATTGGATGGCCCAGCCTCCAGAACTGAAAAATAAATGTCTGTTGTTAAAGCAAATCAGTCTGTGATATCTTGTTCTAGCAGCCCACACTGCAGAAGTGATGATGTGGAATAAACAGATCGGTATGGCTGAAGCATATGGAGCAGGGAGAAGAGTGAAAGGAGGTGAGACTATCGAGGAGAAGAGCCACAACTCATGTGGATTATGTCCACCAGGATAAAGGGTGTGTATTTAAGAATACAGGACATGGAGACAGGTGCGGTGGCTCACGCCTGTAATCCTAGAACTTTGTGAGTCCGAGGAGGGCAGATCATGGGGTCAGGAGTTCGAGACCAGTTTGGCCAACATGGTGAAACCCAGTCTCTACTAAAGATACAAAAAATTAGCCAGGCCTGGTAATGCATACTTGTAATCCCAGCTACTCAGGAGGCTGAGGCAGGTGAATTGCTTTAACCCAGGAGGCAGAGGTTGTGGTGAGCCAATATCACATCATTGCACTCCAGCCTGGGTGATAGAGCAAGACTCCATTTCTAAAAAATACAGGACATGAAAATCTATTAGAATGTCTTAGACTAAACATAGTGTATATAAAGAAATTAGTACTGTTTCTGCCTCATGGTTAAAAGTGACTAAATGTCAAAATGATAACTATTATTAGTGTCAAAATGATGACTAGTGTCAAAATGATAGCTATTATTCTTATTTATCCTAGATAGTAAGGTTGGCATAGGCATCTTTTTTAATAAATTATTTCCACAGGACCTTGATAAGTTAGGATAGAGTATAAGTTATGTTATGGTACATGGGAACAAAATTAATATGAGATTAATATAAATTTTCCTAATAGAAAATCACAAGTATCTTTACGTAAATAGAAGAGAAAGGGTTCTGAATGCGAAATGTTAGGAGTCGCGGTGGTCAACACGACAGGGGCTAAATCATGCAAAGCGCTGCAGGCCATGGTAAAGTGCTTAAGGCTTTTACTTTGAATGAGATGAAAATCCATTTGAGGCTTTGAGTAGAGTGAAATGATCTGGCTTTAAAAGCTTACTCTGGCTTCTGTGTGGTTGGAGGAGAGAAAGAATAGAGATCAGTCAAGAAGCTGCTAAAATCACCAAGAACGAAGACAACAATAGCGGGAACCAGGGTGGTAGTTACGAAGTGCTGTCAATTGATTAGATTTTGGATATATGCCAGTGGAAAGCCAGATAAGTTTGCTACTAAATTGGCTGTGCCCTGTGAGACAAAAAGAAGATGCCATAATATAACGCAATAAAATTGCCCTTTACATCTGTGTCTGCCTCCCCAAAGCACATCGCCCCAGTCTAATAAAGAGAAAAGCAAATTCTAACGGTGAAACATCCTGCAATATACCTGACCATTACCCCTCAAAATTGGCAAGATCATCAAAAACAAGGCAAGTCTAAGAAACAGGCACAGCCAAGAAGAGTCCAAGCAGATATGATTGTTAAATTACCTTCATCAGTTCAAGATGTAGTAATTAAAATACAGTAGACCAGCTGGCTTAAACAGAAAACATCTTTCCCCATGACTCTGGAGGCTAGTTCATCCAAGATCAAGGCACCAGGAGATTAGGCGTCTGGTGAGGGCCCTCTTCTTGGTTTATAGAGAGTATCTTCTGAGCTCTTAGATGAAGAGATCTCTTCACCTCCTCATCAGGTCACCAATCCCATCGTGGGAGCTTCCCTGTCATGACCTTATCCAAGTCCAATTACCTTTAAAAGATCCCGCCTTAAAATCCCATCACATCATGGCCTCAAAATGTTAATTCGGGAGAAACACAACTTTCAGTCCATAGCATAAATGTAATGTCATATCCTGGATGGAATACTATAATTTTTAAAAAAGTATTTACTCATTAGTAAACACTAAGGCAAATTGAATGAAGTATGAACCTAATTAATAAAATGTGTCAAAATTTATTAATAATTACAAATTTTCCATAATAATGTAAAATGTTAATAATAGTGGAAACTCATTAATAGCTAGATCTTTACTTTTTTCTAAATCGATAAAGGAAAGCCCATATATAAGAAAAAAAGTAGAGTCCAGAATGACTTAACTTTTATGTCCTGAGCAACAAGACAAGTGCAGTTGTCATTTAGTATAGTGGAAAGGGTGGGGGAAGGAGACCTGGTGTTTTACAAAGTGGTATGACTTGCTTCTCCCTTCTTATCTGACATTCCCCTGCTCCACCCTCCAGATACAGAGACAAAGGACTTATTGCCACATGAGTACTGCAGGACACGAAGGCCAAGTTAAAGCAAGTTTGAGTTTTTGGGATGACTTCCTGGAAGAAGTGGTGATTGAAGAATGCACTGAGAGGGGAAGTATTTGTAAACATAGAGAGGATAAAACACGTCATTGCAAGGGACCCATTCCTACATTTGAAATCCCATATTTTTATTCTGCATATTTCCTTGCCTCTTTAGTTGATATCTCTTCCCATTTAGTAGAGTTGTTTTGATTAACTTTTGCCCTTTATTCACGTTCATTTACTCTCTTTGCTCAAAGCATGTTTATTATTAAGTAGTAGGCAGCCCTTTGGGGGACACATTAATTTTCTTTGGAATCCTTTTCCATGCTGCACTGGTGTCCTTTATCTTCTCGTTCCATTTGGTGGCAGTCAGCACTTTTTCCTGTCTCATGAAATGTCTCTGATGAATTGCATTCCTCTCACTGCTATTATTACAAATAGGAGATGCAACTCCCCACCATCTGCAATAATGGTGCTTACAGAGACACATTAGCTACATTTAAAATTATAACTCCATAATATTCTAAATAATTCCTTGGAAGCATTGGAATAGAAATAAACTGTGAGGTTGCTGATTCCCAGCTATGTTTTCTTCAGGCAGCACTGAACTAAATCTACTACAAATATGGAGGCTTGCACACATGTACCAAATATTCTTATCAATTCTTACCCATTTTAGGGATTAGTCATAGTTTCTGTCATAGCATCTCTTTTGGAATAACTGGAAATTTCTATTTTTTTTCAATTTCCGTATTTTGCTACCCTATTGCCAATGGGAATCGGAAATGAATCAATTATCTTTGCCAAATTCATATATCATTAACAAATTTCTCCTTTCTCTTTTTCCAACTGAAAACCCAAAAGGCAGAACTCTTCAGCAAATAGCAAACTATAGTTTGCTAACATAGGTGATCAAGTGTGAGAAAAAATAATTCAGGGAGTAAAAATGATCATTATAAAGTCTAGTTGCTGTTTACCCTTAACTAGATTTTGTCCTCATTTCTAAAATGATCTGACTGTTCATCTAAATATCAACTCAGAATTGTAAGGGCCAGAGGCTGCACTCAAGTTACAGATCAGCTCGGGGTATTACCTTTTTGTTATGCCTAAAAATCGAGAATTGGCAACATTTAATAAGCAAAGGTTTTTACAGTTGCCTCCTGATATACACAGGCTCAAAGAGAAAAAAAACATTGCTTACAGCTTAAGGGTTTTCCAAGAGCCTCATCCAATCTGTTGTGGCTGACACCTGCTAAGGGGGGGGGAACGAAACGGGCATGCTACCACGGCCTATGGCTGTAAGGCACTGGCCATTCTTATCTGCTCAGTCAGAGACCGTATTTCTGTCTGTAGGTCATAAGTACTGCCGAAGTGGCAAGACTGCAGAGCTTGGCCCTACTGTTCCATTGGCATAGAGGGAAACAATGAGGACATGTGCCTGTAGATACCTGAGCAGGTGTATTTGTGATCTTTACCTGCAGAGCTCAGGTGGCGGCAGATGTTATTTCACCATCCATTTCAGTCAAGGTATTTAACTCCAATCTCAAAGCTGCATCATCCCAACATAATCATCTAACCCATATAAAAGAAGCCACATTACATGATGAGTTTGTTGTATACTTTAAGTGACATATCAGGACTATAAGATTAATGATAACCATTAATTCAAATTCTACCAATCTTAGAGAGGGGGAGTTTTAGAGCAATTTTAACTAGAGCTTGCTGTAAGTCACCCAGCACATCTTTGGAATCATTTTCTGTGGTCAATTTCCAAGCACCTACAAGATAGGACTGCATAATAAATAATACCAAAGGAGCTAACTTGCCTATGTGAAAAAGCAAGAGCCTTTGCTACTTCATAATCCAAAAGGGAGGGAGAAAATATTCCCCTCTTGAACAAAGCAACAGAGCTTATCTGAGTACAAAAAAGGAGCTATAAGAGATAAGAATCCATGCAAGGAGCCAAAACAGCCACAGAAAGTTAGTGCTGACTGAAACAAGAAAATTCAGGACAGGGACCCAAAGTTATTTCTGGAAATAGCAGAGAAGAATATTTGCTGGTGCTCAGAAATACTTGAGACCCAACTGCAGCACTCACAGTATTGGAATATGAGGCTGGCTTTGCACTCTACCATTTCATAACTGAGAGTCAAGCTGAAGCAATTATAGTTGGTTTACACTCTTTCCATTTGAATTTACACTACAGCTTAATGCGAGTAGAAGAAGTATAATCAATCTAAATAATTGAGGAGTTACTAAGTGGTCATCCTTGGGCTTCCCATTGATGAGGAATAAAATGAAGCCCAAAGCTTAGTCACTTCATTATTCTTTATGTTCTTATTTTTAGGTTCTTGAACCATGCAGTGTTTTTGGGTAACTGAACTAGTTTTAAATTCTGCTTTACTCACTTTTTAGCTCTGTGACCTAGTCAAATCCACCGAGCTTCATAAATTTCACTTCTCTAATCTGGGAAGTGGGGGATAATATTTTATGACATATGTATTGCTATGGACCGAGTTTGTCCCCTTAAAATTCGTATGTTGAAATCCTAACCTATTGGGAAATGGCAGTAGGAGGTGGAGGCTTTGGGAGGTGATTAGGTAATGTGGGCAGGGCCTTCATGATTGGCATTAATGCCCTTACAAAAGAGACCCCAAGAAGTCCCCTTGCCTATTCCACTACGTAAGGTTACAGTAAAAAGATTCTGTTTACAAACAAACAGTAGAAAGATTCTGTCTACAAACCAGTAAATGGAGCCCTCACCAGACACAGAATCTGCTGGTGCCTTGATCTCGGACATCCCAGGCTCTGGGTGATTATGTTGTTTATAAGCTACCTGGTCTATGGTGTTCTGTTACAGCAGCTTGAATGGATTAATAATATTCAAATATGAAGGTCAATGATTTATGAAGTCCTTTTAGAATCTGATGATCAAGGTTAGTGCTTTCCTTAGTGAGGAGTGTAAAGCAGCAATGACCCTACAGGCACAATTTTAGATTGAGGGCCTCCTGTGTCTTCACAGCTCCCTGTGATTTCTCCTATCACGCTACATCTTCTCCAGTACAGTTTCTGCCTTCATGGATGCCTCTCCATTTGACTGTGAACTCCTAGGCAAAAATGAATGGTGTCCTAGTCCCCTTTGTCTACTGTCTGGCAGAGATCTTGGAAATTATAAGGACTAGGAAAATACGGCGCAAATAATCAAGTAAATAAGGTCACTTTTTAGCTCTGTGGCCTAGTCAAATCCACCAACCTTTATAAATTTCACTTCTCTAATCTGTGAAGTGGAGATAACTGATACTTTCAGTTAGGAAAATGTTAAATAGTATCGTATAAAAATTAACATATTGTTTATATCCCAGATCTGAAATAACACAGCCTCAAGTAAAATTTCATCAAGAATAGCATGCATTCAAGGTAAGATTTGAAAGTATATTCAGTACAGCCAGTTTATCTGCTGTTTTAAAATATGCACCCTGTAGGACTCTCAGCTGAAGCTTATGTGGTTCATGAAGGCAAATCTCCTTGAGAAGAATCTGAATTACAATTTTCATCTTCTCCTGTCCCCTACCCCAAGTTCCTTGAGAACACCCAAATCTCTGGCCAGCTTATCAGCCACCAGTTTCTGTATGACTTTCAGCCACTATGCCAGTTACTACAAATCAGCTTTTTCTTAAAGACATATTTTGCCAAATTTTGAACTCACCTTTTTACACTTCAATTCTTTCAGGTATTCTGAGCCTTTTGTGGCTTTCTCAATTGCTTCGAATTCTAATTCTTGTCCCCAAAGCACTGTAATTGCCACGAGCTTTGATCAGCTTCTCAGTTTCTTTGAGGCTGCTTTCTTTCAGTTTTTCATCCTCTGGAACTCACATAACTTAGGCATCTGAAAATGCCCTGAGGGGGGAAAATAGTGGAGCAGATTGAAAAACATGTTATTGGGTATTTTCCTTTTGCCAGAATCTTTGTTTTAAAATCCCCAGTAATTTTGATAGCATTTCAATACTTAAAGTCAGATATTTTAAAAAATATACATTTTCTTCTTTTTTCTGATTGCCAAAGACTAAATCTAGGTTAATTTTTTAGCAATGTATTTTCTGCTGTTGTCTACTAAATGTCTAATCTATGGGTCCAAGTCTCAGTTTGGGGCTAATAAATCACCTGCAGATTTCAGTCCCACTTCTCACTTGGACATTATTCTTTGCTTCTTCCTCACCTACTCACTCAGTTCTCGGTTTCTCAACTAAATGATGCAAAATGGAAGGTTGAAAGGTAAAGGAGCATCCTTGTTCCCCTCAGTTGTCTGGTTGTTTAATCCAAATATTTAACAGATTTTCAAGCCTTTAAGATCCATTTTTCACAAATTTTTTCACCTGACCATGAAGCAAATGCAACATATATCAGGGTTAGTTTTTTGACAACACTCTACTTCTAGTGCCAATTTCTGTAGTATTCATGGTACATTACAGAAGCTACTACAACAGACAGAGCTTGAATTTTCAGTAGATTAATATTATAAATGCTAAATTCTTGCTCATATCACATTCAAATGGGACTGGGAAGCCCCCTCAGGGCTGCTCTCCACACAGTGACTCAGGGATCAAGGCCACTTCCATTCTTGGTCACATCATCCGGAACTGAGGGTCTGCCATATCCTGGGGGGGAAAAGTGAAATTTTGAGGATCTTATGAGTTATTTAAAAAGCCCTGAAAGTGACTTATGCTACTTCCCTCTATAAACTATTGACCAGAATTAATCACAGGACTATAACTAGATGCATGAGGCCTGGGAAATGAAGACAAACATTCTCCACCATAGGTTGTGCACTAAAATAGTCCGTGACCACCAAGCCTGAAAAGAACATTCACTTTATATGGAGAAGTTCATTTAAATAAATAGATGTCTTAAAAATATTTTCTAACTTTACAATTTTGCCTTTCACTCACCTTTCTTCTGGTTATCATGCAGTTTTACTGAAAACCAGTAAAACAATTGATAATTTTAGGAAGAATCTAAATGTACAGCTATTCATAGACTATTAAACTATTTTTATGTGTTGTGTATATTAATGCAAAGTATTTAATTATTTCTACTGCATTCCTTATAATTAAACACTTAATTTCTTCACATTTTTCAATATTGCAGCCCTAGTATGAATAATTGTCAGAAACCTAAACCAGAAAACTCTTAAAAAGTCTATTTATTTGATGAATATGTTCAAGGATTTATTAATGAGAATAGACTCATTTTATTCTATAACATGATTAGTAACAGTTGAAAATATGAGCATGATTAACATATATTTTTGAGCAAATAGTTAATTATTTAAACCAAATTATCAGAAACCAATTTGCTATCAATGCAACTGCAAAGACCAAATTGGTTTCAGAGTACAGCGCTTTCAGTCTCTAAATTGAGAGTGTGACCTTCATGCTTCCTGTGGTGCATTGGCTCTGAAATACCAAAGCCCAGTTTCCATGTGATTTTAATGTTATACCACATTTCTAATTATAGAGCATAATCATGAGATTAACTTGATATTTTGTCTGGTACACATTTATTCTCTTTTCCTCCCCATCACAGAGTATTTCTTCTGCTTATTCAACCTGGGATTGTCAATTTAGATCTTCACTGCTTTGTCTTGTGATATGTCTGTGTTGTACTTTTTTATCAGTGAGTTTCTGTCTAGGTCCTCCAAGGGGAACATTCATGTTAAATCCTGTTCATAGGATATATATACTATATATATTTATATATGTAAATATATTTATATATACATATATGGTATATGTATATATGTAAATATATTAGATATATTTAATATACACATATAGTATATATATTTACAATATAGATGCTATATATATACTATATATAGTATATATATTACAAATATACATAGTGTATATATAGTATATATATTTGTAAATATACATATACTATATACGTATAAATATACATATACTATATATATAAATATGCATAGTATAGATATTTGTAAATATATATATTTACAAATGTACACAGGTAAACATATTCAGGAAATATGATGTAAATTTAAGATGAAGATATTAATAATTTTTATTCTCATGTGTTTCCCTTTTATATTTATTAGGGATGCTAATATTTTATGGCCACAGATAATGATGGCTAGTCTTAGCATTGTGAGAGGTGGCAAAAACAATTTGGACATAGAATGAGTGATGTATCACGTAAGTGGCAGAAACTGATATTTCTGGCTACTTTATTAAGATTACATTGAGGGAAATGGCTGATAGTGATC
This sequence comes from Ateles fusciceps, assembly GCA_036589455.1. Lineage (NCBI taxonomy): Eukaryota > Metazoa > Chordata > Mammalia > Primates > Atelidae > Ateles > Ateles fusciceps. The sequence continues at coordinate 3,287,593 of JAZHEH010002555.1, read as the reverse complement.
AGAACTTAATTTAAATGCAGAAAAGCAAGAAGACATTTACATAAAAGCTAACCCCTCCAACAGTGAATCTAAAAATGTATAAAACTTAAGAGACCCATGCTTTTCATTTGGGTACTCGCTGCTTTCATACGTTGCAGAGAAAGGAGGAAGCAAAAAGTTGAGAAAGAAGCATTTCATTTAGCCATTTTTTTTCCACCTAATCATCTTCTGTTGTCAAGCTATATCTTAATTATTTGGTAGCCTGAACCATCTCTAATTTCTCCTCACTAAAGTATGAAAGAATGAATTATAGTTTTGCTGTAATTACTAAAGTGCATGCAATTTTATCCCATACCTTTATATGACCTGAATTACATAATGCCAAAAGGGATTTGATAAAAATTTCGCTTCATGGTAAGAGTACATTTACTATTATATCTATGTGATACATTTGAACAAATACATTAGAAAGGGACATTTGGCACAGGCTAAATTTCAGGAAGTTAGATTAAATGATGTTAAGAGAGAATATTAATCAGCTGGGTATCACAGTACCTGAACACATGATCCAGCATTTGAAAGGTAGCCTTTTTTCTAAAGTCTCATTTTTATTGATCCTGATGGCTTTTGTGTCATATCCATTAATTCCATCAAATCAAGGAATAAGATAAGGGTCATTAAAAAGGAAATAGTACCTTGTTGGTTCCTAAAACAACAACAGCAACAACAACAAAAATACCCATACAATAACATACAGTTCCTGGGATCATTTTTTAGGTATCAAAGCGTGATCCCCAGTAATGGCTTTTATGGGAAACACAAGTTAAATAAATATTCCTTATCAGACTTAGCAAGATTGTAAACACCTTTAATCAAGTGACTTTTATTAATTACGGTAAATGATCCACCATTAAAGTAAGAAAAAAAAAAAGAAAGGAGACCCTAAAACAGAGAAGTTTAAATAAGTTTATTCCTCTAACATGGCAGTCCAGTTCATGAAAGATGACTGGTCAGTTTTTTTTTCATAAAGTTTCCAGAGTCCCAAGTTCTTTCCACCTTGCTGCTGCAACAATCTCTAGATTGCTGTGCTCCACAGTGTGGCAAAAATTGACTGATTGCTACATCTGCATTTTAGATAATAAAAGGGGCAAAACTATCAAGGCCCAAGAAGAGAGATGTTTTTTTAAGTTGAAAATGGCTGAAAAGATGCTCATGTCCTAGACATGCATCTTTATTGTTCCAAATCTAGTTGCCTTGTCCTACATAGACGCAAGGTAAGCGGGAAGAGATAGGTTACGTGTATTAGAAAACTGAGAACACAGCTTCTTACGGATACTAGCCTGCTGCCACAGGACTGAATCAAGATGTGGCTTCCCTATTCCCAACCTCTTCCATTTTTTCTAAATGCCTATCCCTTTATGAGACACGCATTCAGTGCTAATGGCCTCACTTTAATGGATTAACTCACAACTAACTACAGGTCAAATAGTTCCTATCTGCCTATGTGTGTCCACTACATGGTGTCAGTTAGAGCTTTGATTTCTTTTTTCTTATCAAATCCAATAAATCTACAAAACATCTGCATAAAGTTGTAGCCACAAACTGACAGCATTCCTCATAAAGTAAGAGTTTCACTTACTATTCAACAGTGGGCATGTAATAATATCAGGACCAAGGAAGATGTGAGCTTGAAAGTTGATTACAGATATCCAGGCTTTAGACACTAAGCTGTATTTTAAAATTTACAATGTAATTGACTTAAAATCAAAACTCTTGAGTAAAATAATAAACTAAGTGTTTAAAAAGATTAATGACAAATAAAAACTCTAAAACTACTCATGCAGCAAGTCGAATAGCTCAATCAGTAGGAAATTCTTGTCAGACACTTTGATGCAATCATTTTTACCAAAAATATCTCTGTAAATTGTGATTAAATGAGAATCATTTATTTACAAATTTTAATTTGTCAGACATCGAGCATATGTTTTCCAGTCTATTTAATTTTCCTAAGTACTCTCTTGGACATTTTGGTATTAACAAGATCTTTCTTTCATTATATCTTATAGCCTTGAATAATTTGGTCACAGTAAAAATGACAAATAAGCCCAAATGGAGATTGTGTGCATATGTTGTATATGAGTATTACCTATACAGGAGCTGTTCTTCACCCAAGATAAATGTTTTCCCAAAGAACACAGAGATTTTCTGCAGAGGTTACTTGAAAATCAAAGCAGCATTAGTGAACCTCTATCAAATTTTGCTCAAGGACATACAGTTTATTTTATGAAGAATACCTCCACCATTCCCTCCATACTCACACATGTCATTTCAGCTGTCAGAAAAGTCTCTTGATTGCTTACCAGTCTTTTTCTTCGTCCCTGGGCAACCACAACAACAACAAAAATAATAAAATACTTGTGTCAGATATTAAGCCAGCTCTGTCTTACAGCCTTGCATCCAAGTCAAGCCTATAAATCCTCTCTCCATAAACATCCCTAATTTGGCTTCTTCTTCCATGGGCCTACTGTCTCACCCAGCTGTTGGGTCAGTCAACAATGCCAGGGAAATGATAGCTTTGAAAAAGATAAGGAAGGGGAGCATTGTCATTTATCCCCCATGGAGTCTCACCTGTCCAAGTGCTTTCTGATTGCTGGCTGGTCCAGAGGAAACTCGAGGTAGAAGTAGGGAAACATCACATGGGAGGGAAGACACAGTCAGGGCAGACAAACAGCCAAGTCACCATAGGCATAACACCATTGGTCCTTCTTTATTTGATTGACTTGTGAAGGATGCTTTAGGTTCAGAGTTGGGTTAATAGCATAACTACAAAAATTTAATTGGGATGAATGGTAGGCAACTTGACAGTAAAAAAGTTTCCTGTAATAAGTCATATTCTGTTATTTGTTTCAGCCAATAATGTCTAGCTATATGCACAGATAGATAAGATTATCTTTAATGCTGTCATGCCAAGCATTTCAATTATTTTCTCCTTTAGCCAAATGGTAGAATTGCACTCTTTTTGAGGTTAGTAAGCCAAACTTGACTTGCTTTGAGTTATGAAATAGGAGAGGCCAAGCATAGACTGTTCTGGTACCCACAGTTTAAAAGAACCACTGTCCATACTCCCCAGAAGGCTTTATTCCTTCCCCATTCAGATTCCATAAACAAAGGGGAAACTAAAAACCTTTCCTCATAAATTCCTGGTAGAGACATGCACCAGCCTGAATGATTTCTTTATTTATGCCAGATGCTAACCCATGCTCCTCCCCCTCATCTCTGGGCCATTACATAATCAGTGACTCAAAGAACAATTCAGATGGATTTTAAACAAGCTCTGTTGATAACAGTGAAAGGTGTCCACTTAAGCCAAAGGTTTTTTGTTTGTTTGTTTGTTTTTGTTTTGTTTTTGTTTTTGAGATGGAGTCTCTCTCTGTCACCCAGGCTGGAGTGCAGTGGTGCAATCTCAGCTCACTGACACCTCCACCTCCCAGGTTCAAACAATTCTCCTGCTTTCGCCTCCCAAGTAGCTGGGATTATAAGTGTGTGCCACCACGCCCAGCTAAGTTTTGTATTTTTAGTGGACATGGGTTTTCACCTTGTTGGCCAGGCTGTTCTTGACCTCCTGACCTCAGGTGATCCACCTGCCTCATCCTCCCAAAGTGCTGGGATTACAGGCATGAGCCACTGTGCCTGGCCTAAGCCAAAATTTTAAGTGGTGCACATCCCATAACAGTGGTGCCCTGTGAATTAGTGTGCGATTATATGCAAACAGATGTTCATGAAATAATTATAGATATTAGGCAATAAATGGCACAAACAGACAATATTATAAGAAATCAGGAAGCAGGTGGTATCTAAGTGCTCACAGAAGTGGCATATTAACACATAGTCTGTGAGTTTTTTAATGTGACTGTCATTGTAAAGAATTGCAAAGTGTCTTGTACCATGGCTGTAACATGGTAACCATGTATTTTATTTTATTTTATTTTATTTATATAAGAAAGAGCTGGTGGGCACAGTGGCTCACACCTGTAATCCCAACACTTTGGGAAGCAAAGGCGGGTGGATTACCTGAGGTCAGGAGTTTGAGACCAGCCTGGTCAACCTGGTTAAACTCTCTCTCTACTAAAAATGCAAAAATTCGCCAGGCATGGTGGTACACCCCTATAATCCCAGATACTCAGAGGTTGAGATGGGAGAATTGTTTCAAACTGCAAAGTGAAGGCTGTAATGAGCTGAGATCCTGAGATCACACCACTGCAGTCCAGCCTGGACAACAGAGTGAGACCCCGCACCCCCCCCCCAAAAAAAAAGCTGACAAGATGTTTACTAGGTTTTCTAATTCTGAAATCAACTACAGCCAATTAGGCTGGAGAGATCAAGAATATCTTCAGGCTGGGCGCAGTGGCTCACACGTGTAATCCCAGCACTTTGGGAGGCCTAGGCAGGTGGATTACAAGGTCAAGAGATTGAGATCATCCTGGCCCACAAGGTGAAACCACATCTCTACTAAAAATACAAAAAAATTAGCTGGTGTGGTGGCACGCACCTGTGGTCCTAGCTACTCGGGAGGCTGAGGTGGAAGAATTGCTTGAACCCAGGAGGCGGAGGTTGCAGTGAGCCGAGATTGCGCCACTGTGCTCCATCCTGGTGACAGAACAAGACTCCGTCTCAAAAAAAAAAAAAAAAAAAAAAGAATATCTTCAGAAAGGAAGGGCATCAAGTTGCTCCTTGAGGGATAGAAAGGCTAACTCAGGCAATCATGTTATAGAATAAGTAAAATTGTAGAAGTTGAAAAGCACACAAAGAAATAGTGGTAAAATGATGATAGGTAGCATTGATTGAGTACTTACTGCTTGTAAACAATAAAGTGACAGTTTTACAAGGATAAAACCACTGAAGTTTCTCAACCTGGTGAGGTAGGTTCTTTACCCTCATTTTATAGCTGTGAAAACTGAGACAAAATGAGGTTAAGTAACTTGTCCAAAGTTGAAGGTGTAACTGAAATTTCCCACTTACCTAATCTGCTCTATTTCCTTTGATAAACTGAACTGAAGGGAAGGTCATTATAAGGGACACTCTGGAAGTAAGAATGGAAAGCTAGAGTGAGGCCAGCTCCCAGGGGAGCCACACATGCCAGGCTAAGGAGTTCGGGCAAAATCAAAAGATATCAAATCTGCTTTCAGGATTCTTATATTCTTGCTGAGAGAGGTAAACATTAACAAAGACTAAAATGACAGTGTGTAGCAAGAGACATATTGCACAAAAGCAAGGGTAAACAGCATAGACAATACAAGTGCAGGTCACTTAACTTGAACTTGAATTAAAAAATAAGAGAACATCTTAGAAGAGCTTACATTTTGGAATAAATTATTCTATACACTACATTGATTACCAAGGTGTGAAGGAAGCTAATTTCTCACTTAAAGAAGCTATACAATCTTTTCTTTAGTAGCATTTATATGTTATTGTCTCAATATCCACGGGTATAAGGCTGGTTTGGTTAGGATCTATTAAACTGGGGTATCACCCCTAACTAACTGGATTTTCCCATTTCTGGTCTTTAATGTTTCAGTCTATTTATTGGAAGACTGAGTTGTATATCTAGCTGAAGAAAAATATAATTGCATGTTATAGCAAATATGCAATCCTGTTTCCTGATTGTTCAAAATTTCTGATCTTAAATACAAGTAAACTCTGTGAATTAGCGAACACAATATTCTTGTTGGCACTAGCAGCATTCCATACAACCTACTAAAGATAACCTTTTATTGCATTTCTCATAAGGAGATCAGAAGGGATGGTGAACCATCTTGCTTTAGCTTTTCTCTCCATTTTAAAAGCATACATTGCATCCCCATGGAGATAGAAGAAAGGAAGACTCTCCAACCTTTGTTCCCTTTTGGTCATTTTCTTTTAGGGCAATCACCTCTCTCATCTGCATGCACCTGATCATGTGTGAGTTATTCTTGCTGGAAGTTTGTGACAGTAGTTCTCAAACTGAGCTGCAAAAGGCTTCTCTCTGCAGGACTACTCGCTGACAGCCCTCTTGTAATAGGGAATGTGATTGTTTTTCCCCCTCTATGGGTTTTTGTTGTTGTTGTTGCCTTTTTTTTTTCCCCAGTGACATCTTGAAAAAAAAAACAACACTCAACCTCTAACTTATTGAATTTTGGAAACTCAAAATAGTATGCTGAGAAGATTAGTAATTATACCTATCTCTCAGGGCATAATGACTTAATTAATATACCCTTCATGAGATTTTGCTCTGTGGGAAGCACACAGCTGCACTGGCTGATGGAAATTAAGGTGTCATGAAGTGCAGAACCTGAGTGTTTTGATTGTGTGTGTGTTTTAAATGTTTAATAGAGATTTTTTCTTCCTTTTGGTTTAATTTGTGCACAGAAATCGGCTCCTCCCTTTCATCAGCCTGTAGATGATACATGATGAGGAGGACGAATGTATGGAAAGTTGAAGCTGCTCAAGTCGCTAATGCCAAAATCAATCATAGCTGGATATCCATGGCTCAAGGCTATTTCAAAACATTCATGCTATTTGTTCTATTTTGCTCAATTATTCAACCTAAGAGTATTCCAAGATGGTCTGGAATTAGATTTTTATTTTCGTTCTCACCACCTGCCTGGATTCTTTAGAGATCTTACATTTCTTTATTTTTTCAGTTTTTGAGAACTCATATAAGTTTATCCCTTCTTCTCTTTAAAAAAAAAATGACTATCACATTGTACTTGAAAGTTTTTTTTGCTTATGAGAAGAGATAACTGTCCTCTTTGAGCCATTTGAACTCCTTCCCAGAAAAACTAAAAAGTCAGGGATGATTTCCAGACCCTCAAGTACTTCCAGTGGAGGAAACTGAGTTGAAGCAGTCCTACCTCATCTAAGGCAGCATGGGCATGTACTACATTCTAGAACCCTTTCTCTCTTTTCTATCTTACTCATTCTCGTGCTCTCTCTCTCTTTTCATACAAATTTTAAGAAAGAATGAATCAATATATGTATGAGTGATTCTGCCTATTAGGTACAATTTATGTGTTGTGAACCTGGGTAACAAGAAGCCAGGGAAAGCCCAATCTAGTAAAACAGAAAGAAGACTGGTGAAATAAAAGGTCATTTAAATCAAAGATCAGGTCAAGAGAAACTAACAAATACACTGAAGAGGAGGCTTAAACAGAATTTCGTTGGCTTCTTGATGGTTGTGGTCATGGTGGATTTTTATTCTGTTTTCTTTATAAGATAAAGAAGGTCAAGAAATTCAGTTATTTCACTTTCATTTTTTTTTCAACCAAGAGAATGATTGCGAACATGTAGAACAAAATAGGCAAAAACAAAATCTAATCAAGCTTCATAAGGACCAGGAAGAAACACTTTCAGTGATTTAAATGTTAGAGTTCAGAAAAGAATACCCCAGAATGAAGGTCTCAGAAGCAGCCTCAAAAGCAAAAAATTTTCTCTAACTTTCTCCTGTGTGGTCTCTCAGTCCCCTTCTCCCTCTAGGCTAGCCATAAAAATGAGAATCTTTCTTTTCCAAGGTGAGTCATAGAAACCATAATCCCTTTCCCAAAAACCAGCCACACGACCTAGAAATATTCCTCTAATTTTCTCTCCATCTTTCCAGATAAAAACTCACTGAAAAGAAATCATTTGACCTACCTTGTCTGACTATAGCTCATGAGACTCCTATTCCCCCTATTCCAGAGAGGGCTGTGACCCACACACAGGAGAAAGGAATGCATGCTCATGCAATTGGAAAAATCTCAGGTGTATCTGTAGTATCTGTTTTGGACTCTTGAATATGATTCATATATGTTTTTGACATTACATTGTTTATGTATCACCAAGGGCTGAGTTCCTCTTTTTCCTCTGAAGATTTACTGAAAAAGCAACCTGCAAAATGAAGATTAATTGGAAAGGCATAACAAATTTATTTACTGTGTGTACATGGGAGCCTTGTCTTTTTTATGCTTAGGTTGACAAAGTGTGCACAGCTATGTAGAAATATGATTTGACAAAATGGGTATGATTTAATGCTAGCAGACTCAGTCATATTTCTACATAGCTATGCACACTTTGTTAACCTAAGCATAGAAAAGACAATTTCCTCTGTACCTCTAAGTTTTCATTCTAAAGGCTACAGATACACCTGAGATTTTTCCAAAACATCTTGGCCACTAGAGAGGCTCCAAGAATCTGAAAATGCATCCACTGAGCCACAAGGGAATAAATGCAAAGTTTGAGAATTAGCAAGCAAGTCTTGAGAAGAGAGGCATACATGGAGGAGCCAGAAGGCTAGTGCTGGAATCCCATCTCTGCCAGTTACTAGCTATGAGAGTGAGGACACAGTAAACTGTGAACTCTCTGGTGGCACGAAGGACTTGTCTAACCACTGTGCTAAGAGGACTGACCAAATTTTACACTGGCCTCCCCCTATAATATATCATGTTCCTAAAGTTGTCCATAGTCCCCACCCATACTGAGTCTTTCATCAATGAGATACAATGCTACCAACTGCAAAATATATTTTGTCCTATCCATTTGCCAAATGTCTCCCCGTAGTTATTAATTAATGCCCTCTCCTATAAGTTTCCATTTCCCTTAACCCTCTTTTTGTTCTCTTTGGTTCTCCACCCCCAATTTGGTTGCCCTTTTTCACTCACCCATAGCCTCTTTATGGTCCCTTCTTGTTATTTATTTATTTCTTTTTTTTATTGTACTTTGGGCTCTGGGGTACATGTGCCTTTCCTGCATCCTACAGGATTGTTGCATAGGTACATACATGCCATCATGGCTTGCTGTCTCCATCCCCCTTACCCCCGGCACCTACATCAACTACATCAGGCATTTCTCCAGGTGTTATCCCTCCCCATCCTCCCCGCCCCCTGCTGTCCCTCCCTTCCCCTCCCCTCCACCCCCCAACCTAGCCTTGTAAGTGTTGTTCCCTTCCCTGTGTCCTAGTGTTCTCATTGTTCATCACCCACCTATGAGTGAAAACATGCAGTGTTTGGTTTTCTGTTCTTGTGTCATTTTGCTGAGAATGATGGTGTCTAGATTCATCCATGTCTCTACAAAAGACACAAACTCATCATTTTTGATGGCTGTGTAGTATTCCATGGTGTATATATATCACATTTTCTTTGTCCAGTCTATCATTGATGGGCATTTGGGTTGGTTCCAGGTCTTTGCTATTGTAAACAGTGCCACAATGAACATAAGTGTGCATGTGTTTTTATAATAGAACGACTTATAATCCTTTGGGTATATACCCAGTAATGGGATTGCTGGGTCAAATGATATTTCTATTTCTAGATCCTTGAGGAATTTTGTTATTTCTTAAATAATTTAAACAGCGTTTGTCTTTGGAGTTAAGCTTAGTTTATACTGGAGTCTCTCTCCCTTACTGAAGTAGTCTGAATAAAATCTATCTTGTCACCTTTACCAAGTATTCATTGCTTTTTTTCTTGGACAGCTTTCTTGTACAGCTCAGTTTTTTGTCTCTAAAACGGGGATGCTTACAATACCTTCCCCCAGCACTGTCATGAAAATTACATTGATAAATATTACTAATGTGCCATATGTATTTTTTGAATAAATACAGCACATTTATTGAATAAAAATATATGGCATGTTAATTTTAAAATTTAACTTAAAAACTAATTTAAAATTTTTCCAACAAATTTGTAGTAACCCTGACAATATAGACATTTAAACTTTAAATGATTTTTCTGTAAAGATTCCACATGGATTTGTAGTGATCATCTGGCTCCAGTCTACTACCTGATGTCACAATTCAAAGTCAAGGGTATTCACCATTACTCTCAAATACCCACTCTGATTTCTACCTGTGGTGCTATTTCTGCTCCTCTGTGACATGGCAGCATTATGTGCAGTCTTTGTAGTCTTGCGTATGTATCTTTCTCTATAAAATCTCGCATCCCTTTTCTCTATGATACCAAGCATTTCGATTATACCTCTGCCATAAAACTCAGTACAGTGTATATGTACGTTTTCTCTTTGATGTCTTTGTATTTCAAGGACATTTAAATTTTTGCTGTCCAGTTTATAAAGTGTGTTTATACTCATGATATTATTAAATTCTTACAATTCCATGACATATTTTTGTTTGATTTCCAATTTAATATATACAGAAACAAAGTAGTCAATACTAAATAACTGAATAAGTTCAATTCACTTGAAAATGGTGATATCAAGACTTATTCTCAGTTATTCTGTCCAATAGAAATCTAGTTTCACTACTTTTTAGATGAGCACTCCTGGGCCAACTAATAAATTATTTGGAGACTATATAAAGTGGGATTGGCCAGGCGCAGTGGCTCACAACTGTAATTCCAGCACTTTGGGAGGCCAAGGCAGGCGGATCACCTGAGGTCAGGAGTTCAAGACCAGCCTGGCCAACATGGTAAAACCCAGTCTCTACTGAAAATACATTAAATAAAATTAGCTGGGCGTGGTGGCAGGCACCTGTAATCCCAGCTACTTGGAAGGCTCAGGGAGGAGAATCACTTGAACCCAGGAGGCTGAGGTTGCAGTGAGCCAAGATCAAACCATTGTACTCCAGCAAAGGCAACAAGAGCAAAATTCCATCTCAAAAAAAGAAAAAAAAAGGATTATGATGTGCACTTCAGAAGGCTATTGTGTCACCTGAAAACCATGGCATATATTAAATATATTAAAGACTGTTTGCTTCATAGAAGACAATTAACAAATGTTTTCATTCTCCTTTTGGTCAACAAAACTGATGATGTCTTAAAGTCTCTACTAAAATAGCCATTTAGAAGCAGCACAAAGTTCAAGTTAGACGAAACAAAAAAGAGGTTGCTAATTTCAACTGGAAATTGCCAATGTAGATACTGTAAAGCACATAGATTGGACATACCTTCTTTAACCAAAGCATGGTGTTTTGTGATGCACTGAGTCATACAAGCATGAGATCCTTCAGTTTTCTCCTTTTCACTTTTTAAAAAATAAAAAGTCCAGACCTGAATGAGACTGCCTAACTATTATACTAAACAATAAAATAAAGCTTGGAATTATTCAGAGGGTTGTGCAAGATGACAGAATAGAAGCCTACACTGTCCGTTCCCCCACCAGAACGCCAAATTTTAACAACTGTCTGTACACAGAAGCGCCCTATCACAAAAACGAAAAAACCAGATGAGCAACCACAGTACCAAATTTTCAACTTAATGTTATGAAAAGGGGCTTTGAGGAGGGCAGGAAAGACACTCTTGAACCACAGATGCCACACTTTACCCATTCCCCTGCAGCAGCTATGCAGCAGGAGAACCTGTGCACTTTGGGGAGGGAGAGCACAGCAAATGGGGGACTTTATACTAACTCAGGGCTACCTTGTCGTAGCAGAGAAAAAAGCCATGCTAGGATCAGTCAGGGACCTTGAACTTGGAGGAAGTATTTGGACCAGTCCTATGCCAAGAGGAATTGCCCCTCCCAGACGTCAGACCTTGAATTTTTTGTGAACCTTGCCACTGCAGGCCAAAGTGCTCTGGGATCCTACTAGGTAAACTTGAAAGGCAGTCTAGGACACAAAGACTGGAATTCCTAGACAACTCCTAGTGCTAGGCTAGGCTTAGAGCCAGTGAACTAGGGTGGCATATGATCTAAGGAGATACTAGCTGGCATGGCAAAGAGAGGGCTAGTGCCATCCCTCCCCCAACTCCAGCAGTGAAGCTTGCAGCAATGAAAGTGACTCTTCCCTTCTGCTTCAGAAGAGGGGAGCACAGAGTAAAGAGGACTTTGTTTTGCATCTTGGATATCAACTGAGCCACAGTAGGACAGGGCACTCAGCAGTCATGTGGCCCCCCATTCCAGGCCCTGGACAACACTTCTAGACACACAGTGTGCCAAAAGGGAACTACTGCCTTGAAGAGAACGACCCAGTCCTGGCAAGATTCAATAGCTGCTGACTAAATGGCACACAGGCCCTGAATAACCAGCAGTGATACCCAGGGAGTGTGCCATGGACCTTGCGCTTTGAGACACAGTAGCTTCAGGTGTGACTGCACATTCCCAGCTGCAGTGGCTATGGTGAAAGACTTTTTCTGTTTGAGAAAAGCAGAGGGAAAAGTAAAGCGGATTTTGTTTTGTACCCTAGGTACCAGCTCGATCATGGTGGGTTAGAGCAACAAGTAGACTTTTGGGTCCCCCAAGTACAAACCAAGGCTCTTGGACAGCATTTCTGGATTTGCCCTTGGCCAGAGCAGAGCCCTTTGCCATAGAGGCTGACTCCCATGGCTGGCAGCATTTGCTACAAACTGACAGAAAAGCCTTTGGTCTTTAAAGAAATATCAGCAGTGGCCTGGTAGAAGCCCCTGTGGATTGGTAGTGATGGTGGCCACTAGCAAAAAGGCTTCTCTGCCTGCACAAAGGGAAGAGGACAGTGGAAGGACTTTGTATTCTGGTTGGAGTGCCAGTTTAGCCACAGTAGAATAGAACATCATGTATATTACTAAGACTTTGTACTCCAGTCCCTGAAACTCAAACAATATCTCTTGGAAATAAGTATGCTTGGATCCTAGGGGAACTTGCCATCCTTAAGAAAACAATCTTGGGCAAGACTCAGTGTTGTGCTGGTTTCAGGTCTGACACAGCACAGCCCCAGTGATTGCCACAGTGGTGCTTACTTCATCACATTTTCAGTTCCAGATGGCTCGGCAAAGAGAGAGCCTCCATATATTTAGGAGAAAGAAAGGGAAAAGAACAAAAATTTCTGCCTTGTAATACAGAGAAATCTTCCAGATCTTATCTAAGACCACCAAGTTTGCAAATCTATGAGTCTGCAGAAATTGCAGCATTATTGAGTTTAGGGTTCAAGTTCCCTCAAACACTTGGAAAGCCTTCTCAAGAAGGGAAGACATAAAAAACCAAAACTGTGAAGTCAACAATAAATAACCAACTCTTCAATGAGCAGACACTGAGAAACATCTATAAGCATCAACATCATCCAGGGAAACATGGGCTTACCAAATAAACTAAATAAGGCACCAGAAACTAATCCTGGAGAAACAGAGATATATGGCTTTTCAGACAGAGAATTCAACATAGCTGTTTCAAGGAAACTCAAAGAAATTGAAGATAACACAGAAAAGGAATTCAGAATTCTATCAGACAAATTTAACAAAGAGATTGAAATAATTAAAAAAATCAGTTCTGGGAAGAGGTCATTGGTAGCTTGATGGGGATAGCGTTGAATCTGTAAATTACTTTGAGCAGTATGGCCATTTTCACGATATTGATTCTTCCTACCCATGAACATGGAATATTTCTCCATCTGTTTGTGTCCTCTCTTATTTCGTTGAGCAGTGGTTTGTAGTTCTCCTTGAAGAGGTCCTTTACGTTCCTTGTTAGTTGTATTCCTAGGTATTTTATTCTTTTTGTATCAATTGTGAATGGCAGTTCGTTCTTGATTTGGCTGTCTTTAAGTCTGTTATTGGTGTATAGGAATGCTTGTGATTTTTGCACTTTGATTTTGTATCCTGAGACTTTGCTAAAGTTGCTTATCAGTGTCAGGAGATTTTGGACTGAGACAATGGGGTCTTCTAGATATACAATCATGTCATCTGCAAATAGAGACAATTTGACTTCTTCCTTTCCTAATTGAATACACTTTACTTCTTTTTCTTGCCTGATTGCTCTGGCTAGAACTTCCAGTACTATGTTGAATAGTAGTGGTGAGAGAGGGCATCCTTGTCTAGTGCCAGATTTCAAAGGAAATGCTTCCAGTTTTTGCCCATTCAGTATGATATTGGCTGTTGGTTTGTCATAAATAGCTTTTATTATTTTGAGATACGTTCCATCAATACCTAGTTTATTGAGGGTTTTTAGCATAAAGGGCTGTTGAATTTTGTCAAAGACCTTCTCTGCATCAATTGAGATAATCATGTGGTTTTTGTCTTTGGTTCTGTTTATGTGGTGAATTGTGTTTATAGACTTGCATATGTTGAACCAGCCTTGTATCCCTGGGATGAATCCTACCTGATCATGTTGGATAAGAACTAGAAAAAACCACCTTAAACTTCATATGGAACCAAAAGAGAGCCCACATAGCCAAGTCAATTCTAAGCAAAAAAAGCAAAGCAGGAGGCATCACACTACCGGACTTCAAACTATACTACAAGGCTGCAGTAATCAAAACAGCATGATACTGGTATCAAAACAGAGATATAGACCAATGGAACAGAACAGAGGCCTCGGAGGCAACACAACACATCTACAACCATCCGATCTTTGACACACCTGACAAAAACAAGCAATGTGGAAATGAGTTCCTGTTTAATAAATGGTGTTGGGAAAACTGGTTAGCCATGTGCAGGAAGCAGAAACTGGACCCCTTCCTGACACCTTACACTAAAATTTAACTCCAGATGGATAAAAGACTTAAACATAAGACCTAACACCATAAAAACCCTAGAAGAAAATCTAGGCAAAACCATTCAGGACATAGGCATAGGCAAGGAATTCATGACCAAAACACCATAAGCATTAGCAACAAAAGTCAAAATAGACAAATGGTACCTAATCAAACTCCACAGTTTCTGCACAGCAAAAGAAACAGTCATTAAAGTGAATTGGCAACCAACAGAATGGAAAAAAATTTTTGCAGTCTACCCATCTGACAAAGGGCTGATATCGAGAATCTACAAAGAACTAAAGCAGATTTACAAGAAAAAACAAACAAACCCATTCAAAAGTGGGTGAAGGATATGAACAGACACTTTGCAAAAGAAGACATACATGAGGCCAATGAACATATGAAAAAATGCTCATCATCAGTGGTCATTAGAGAAATGCCAATCAAAACTACATTGAGATACCATCTCACGCCAGTTAGAATGGCGATGATTAAAAAATCTGGAAACAACAGATGCTGGAGAGGATGTGGAGAAACAAGAACATTTTTACACTGTTGTTGGGAGTGTAAATTAGTTCAACCATTGTGGAAGACAGTGTGGCAATTCCTCAAGGACCTAGAAATAGAAATTCCATTTGACCCAGCAATCCCATTACTGAGTATATATCCAAAGGATTATAAATTGTTCTACTATAAGGACACATGCACACGAATGTTCACTGCAGCACAGTCTACAATAACGAAGACCTGGAACCAACCCAAATGCCCATCGATGATAGACTGGACAGGGAAAATGTGGCACATATACACCATGGAATATTATGCAGCCATCAAAAATGATGAGTTTGTGTCCTCTGTAAGGACATGGATGAACCTGGAAACCATCATTCTCAGCAAACTGACACAAGAACAGAAAATCAAACACCAAATGTTCTCACTCATAGGTGGGTGTTGAACAATGAGAACACATGGACACAGGGAGGGGAGTATCACACACTGGGGTCTGTCGGGGGAAATAGGAGAGAGACAGTGGGGGGGTGGGGGAGTTGGGGAGAGATAGCATGGGGAGAAATGCCAGATATAGGTGATGGGGAGAAAAGCAGCAAATCACACTCCCGTGTGTGTACCTATGCAACAATCTTGCATGTTCTTCACATGTACCCCAAAACTTAAAATGCAATAAAATAAAAATAAAAATCAAATCAAATCAAATCGAACAGAAATTTTTGATCTGAAAAATGCAACTGACATGCTAAAGAATACATCAGAGTCTCTTAATAGTAGAATTGATCACACAAAAGAAAATTAATGATTATGAACACAGACTATTTGAAAATATACAGTTGGAAGAGACAAAAGAATAAAAGACTAAAAACAGTGTGCGAGATGAAGGTGAGTGCATCACGAGGTCAGCAATTTGAGACCAGCCTGGCCAATGTGGTGAAACCCCACCTCTACTAAAAATACAAAAATTAGCTGGGCATGGTGGGCGCCTGTAATCCCAGCTACTCAGGAGGCTGAGGCAGGAGAATCATTTGAACCTAGGAGGCAGAGGTTGCAGTGAGCCGAGATTGTGCCATTGCACTCTAATCTGAGTGACAGGTTGAGATTCCATCTCAAAAAGAAACAATGAAGCACTACCTACAAAATCTAGAAAATAGTCCTAAAAGGGCAAGTCTAAGAGTTATTGGTCTTAAAGAGGAGGCAGAGAAACAGATAGGGGTAGAACATTTGTTCAAAGAGATATTATCAGATAACTTCCTAAACCTAAAGAATGATATCAACATTCAAGTAAAAGGAAGTTGGACACCAAGATTGAATCCAAGGAAAACTACCTCAAGGCATTTAATAATAAGATTCCAAAAGGTGAAGAATAGAGGAAGGGTCCTAGAAGTAGAAAGAGAAAAGAAACAAATAACACACAATGGCACTCCAATATATCTGGCAGAAGACTTTTCAATGGAAACCTTACAGGCAAGAAGCAAGTAGCAGGACATATTTAAAGTGCTTAAATAAAAGATTGTTTAAAAACCTTTATCTTAGCATAGTATTTCTGGTGAAATATCCTTCAAACATGATGAAGAAATAAAGACTTTTTCAGTCAAGGAAAAGCTGAGGGATTTAATCAACACCAGATGTGTCCTACAAGAAATGCTAAAGGGGGGCATTCAATCTAAAAGAAAAGACATTAATGAGTAAGAGGAAATCATCCTGATATACAAAACTCATTGGTAATAGTAAGCACACTGAATAACACAGAATAGTATGCCACTGTGATTATGGTGTGTAAGCTTCTCTTGACTTAGGTAAAAAGACTAAATAATAAACCAGTCAAAAAAACCACAACAACTCTCCTAGACACAGGCAGTACAATAAAACATAAAGAAAACAACAAAAAGTTAAAAAGTGGGATGATCAAATTAATGTGTAGGGTTTTTATTAGTTTTTTTTTTTTTTTTTGAATGTTCGTTATGCAATTAGTGTTAAATTTTCATCAGTTTAAAGTAATGGGTTATAAGGTAGTGTGTGCAAGCCTCATAGTAACCTCAAATCAAAAAATATAGAACAAACAAAAAACAAAACATAAGAAATTAAACCATACCACCAGAGAAAATCATCTTCACTAACCAGAAGACAGTAAGGAAGGAAAGAAGGAAGAGAAAATTAAGAGACAACCAGAAAGCAAATAACAAAATGGCAGGAGTCAGTCCTTATCAGCAATAGCATTAAATGTAAATGGATTAAACTCTTCAATCAAAAGTCATAGAGTGACTGAATGAATAAAAAAAAAATACCCAATTTTCCATTGCCTGCAACAAACATACTTCACCTACAAAGATACACATAAACTGAAAATGAAGGGATAGAAAAAGATATTTAATGCTAATAGAGGCTTAAAAAGAGCAAGAGTAGCTATACTTATATCAGAGAAAATAAATTTCAACACAAAAATTATAAGAAGAGACAAAAAGTGTCATTATATAATGATAAAGGGGTCATTTTAGTCAGAGTAATTGTAAGTATATATGCACCCAAACCCAGAGCACTCAGATATATGAAGCAAATATTATTAGACTTAAAGAAAGAGACAGAATAAATAAAATAATAGTTGGAAACTATTCACTATATTCAGCATAGGACAGATTTCCCAGACTGAAAATCAACAGAGAAACATCAGACTTAATCTGCACTACAGAACAATGGACCTAATATATATTTATAGAACATTTCATGGAAAAGCTACAGAATACAGATTTTTTCTCCCCCAGCACATGGATCATCTTTAAAAAAAAGCCATATATTAGGTCACAAAGCAAGTCATATAACATTAACAGAAGTTGAAATGTCAAGCATTTTTTCTGACCATGGTAGAATAAAACTAAAAATCAATGATGAGGAATTTTGGAAAGGATATAAACATGTGGAAATTTAAAAATATGCTCTTGAATGACCAGTGAGTCAATACAAATATTAATAAGACAATTAAAAAATTTCCTGTAATAAATGAATGATGGAGACACAACATTCCAAAACTTATAGGATACAGGAAAGCAGTACTAAGTGAGAAAGTTATAGCTACAAGTGCCTATATCATAAATGAAAACCTTCAAATAAACAATCTAACAATGCATCTTGAAGAACTAGAAAATCAAGAGCAAACTGAACTAAAAATTATTACCAAAAAATTAAAGATTAGAGCAGAAATGAATAAATTTGAAAAGAAAAAAATTACAAAAGATTAATGAAGCAAAAAGTTTTTTAAAAAGAGAAACAAAATTGGCAAACTTTTATCCAGTCTAAGGAAAAAAGAGAATACCAAAACAAATAAAATCGAAGATAAAGAGGAGAGATTACAACTGTAGAAATCATACCACAGAAATTCAAAAGACCATTAATATATACTATAAGCAGCTATATTCCAATAAGTTGGCAAACCCAAAAGACATGGATAAATTCCTAGGCACATACAACCTACCAAGATTGAACCATAAATAAATTCAAAACCTGAAGAGATAATTAAAAAGTAACAGTGTAGAAACCACAACAAAAACTCTTCTCGTAAGTTAAAGGCTAGAACCTAAGGACTTTACTGGGGAATTCTACCAAACATTTAAAGAATAAATACAAATCCTACTCAAAATCTTACAAAAATTAGAAGACGGAATACTTCCAAACTCATTCTATAAGGCCAGCATTACCCTGATACCAAAACTAGATGAGGACATGTCAAAAAAAGAAAAATATAGGTCAGTATCTCTGATGAATACTGATATAAAAATTCTCAACAAAATACTAACAAATCAAATTCAATGAAAAAAATATAATTCATCACGACCAAGTGGGATTTGTCCCAGGGATGCAACGATGGTTGAACAAAACCAAATCAATCAGTTTGATACATCATATTAACCAAATGAAGCACAAAAACCATATGATAATTTCAATTAATGCTGAAAAAGCATTTGATAAAGTTCAACATCCCTTCATCATGAAAACCCTCAAAAAACTGGGTATACAAAAAGCATACCTCAACATTTTAAAAAAAACCATATACGACAGACCCACAGCTAGTATTTTACTGAATGAGGAAAAAATGAAAGTTTTTCCTCTTAGATCTGAAACAGAACAAGGATGCTCACTTTCACCACTATCGTTCATTATAATACTGAAAGTCTTACCTAGAGCAATCAGACAAGAGAAATAAATAAAGGGCATCCAAATTAGAAATGAAGAAGTCAAATTATCCTTGTTTGAAAATGATATTATCTTGTGTTTGTAAAAACCTAAAGACTCCATAAAAAAACTATTAGACTGATAAATTCAGTAAAGTTGCAAGGTTGAAAATCAACATAGGAAAATCTACAAATTGGGTTCAGTGTACACTGCCCAGGCGATGGGTGCACCAAAATCTCACACATCTCCACTAAAGAACTTACTCATGTAATCAAATACCACCTGTTCCCCAAAAACCTATGAAAATAAAAAAAATTTAAAAACAACATAAAAATTTGGTAACATTTCTATATGCCAATAGTGAACAACCTGAAAAAGAAAGAAAAAAGTAATCTCATTTACAATAGCCACAAATAATATACCTAGGAATTAACCATAGAAGTTAAAGATTTCCACAATGAAAACTAGAAAACATTGATGAAAGAAAGTGAAGATGACACAAAAATGAAACAACATTCCATGTTCATGGATTGAAAGAATTGGTATTATTATAATATCCATACTATCCAAATTAATGTACAGATTCAATGAAATTGCTACCAAAATAACAATGACATTCTTTACAGAAATAGAAAAAGCAATCCTGAAATATATATGGAATCACAGGAGACCGAGACAATTCAAAGATATCCTGAGAAAAAAGAACAAAACTGGTGGAACCACATTACCTGACTTCAAATAATGCTATACAGGTATAGTAATCAAAACATCATGGTACTGGCAGATAAGCATATGTGTTTGGCCAAGTAAATAGAATAGAAAACCCAGAAATAAATCCATACACCTAAGGTGAATTCATTTTCAGCAAAGTGCCAATAATATGCATTGGGGAAAACACAGTCTCTTCTATAAATGGTCCTGGGAAAACTGGGTATCAATGTGCGGAAGTATAAAACTTGAGCCCTACCTTGCTTTATACAAAATCAAATCAAAATGCATTAAAGATTTAACTCTAGGTCTCAAACTATAAAACTACCACAGAAAAATAATTGGAGAGGCTTTCCAGGACATTGGTCTGAACAAAAATGTATTGAGTAATACCCTACAAGCATAGGCAACTAAAGCAAAAATGGACAAATAGAATCACATCAACTTTAAAGCTTCTGTATAGCAAAAGAAACAATCAACAAATTGAAGAGACAACCCATAGAGTGAGAAAAATTATTTGCAAACTACCCATAATTAGCATACTATATAAGGAGCTCAAACAACTGCATAGGTAAAATTCCAGTAATCCTATTAAAAATGGACAAGGGATTTTAATAGACATTTCTCAAAAGACATGCAAATGGAAAACAGGCATATGAAAAAGGAATCAGTATCATTGATCACCAGAGAAATGCAAACCAAAACCACCATGAGATATCATCTCACCCCAGTTAAAATTGCTTATATCTAAAAAGCATGCAACAACAAATCCTGGTGAGGATGTGAGGAAAAGGAAACACTTGTTCATTATTGGTAGGACTGTAAATTAGTACAACCCCTATGGAGAACAGTTTGGAGGTTCCTGAAAAAAACTCAGACTGGAGCTTCTGTATGATCCAGCAATCCCAATGCTGGTTATATATCCAAAAGGAAGGAAATCAGTATATTGAAGAAACATCTGCACTACCATGTTTGTTGCAGCACTGTTCACCATAGTCAAGATTTGGAAACAACTTAAGTGTTCATCAACAGATGAATGAATAAAGAAAATGTGGTGCTTATGCACAATGGAATATTATTCAGCTATAAAAAAGAATGAGATTCTTTCATTTGCCACAACATGGATAGAATCAGACGACTTTATGTTAAGTGAAGGAAGCCAGGTACAGAAAGACAAACATTGTATGTTCTCAATTATTTGAGAGATGTAAAAATGAAAATAATTGAACTCTCTGACAGAGAGAATAGAAGGCTGGTTACCAGAAACTGGGAAGGGTAGTGCAGGTTCAGAGGGAAGGTGGAGATGATTAATGGCTACAAATAATAATAATAATAAATCAAAAGAACTAACAGTATTTAATAGCACAACAGAAGGGCTACAGTCAATGATAGCTTAATTTATATTTAAGAATAATGAAAAGAATATATTTGAATTGCTTGTAACACAAAGAATAAATACTTGTGGTGATAAATACCCAATTTCCCATGATGTGCCTATATCAAAATATGTCATGAACCCTACAAATATATACATCTAATTATTTTCCTACAAAATTATTTTTTAATTGGTAGTTAATTCAGCAATGAGAATCAATTTATAGAAAATAAACTTAGGGGAGAAGGATTTTAGTTTAGTCCAACATATGATAATAATACTAATTCTACTAGCATTTATTTTAATGTAAAATATATTAGAGTTTATGCTGTAGTTTTTTACATTTGCAAATCTATTTCATCATCACAATAATGTATATAGGTAGTTTCTAACCATTTTCCCTGCAATAAAGTTTGTGCAACTTCCCCAATGCCAGCTAGCCAGTAAGTGGTAGAATATGAACATGGACCTAAGACTGCATCCAAAGAGCTCACTCTCAATGCTCTCTATAAAGATACTATAGTATTTACATTGAAATTCTGTAAGAGACATAAGATTAAGATAAGATAATTAAGATAAGATTAAGAGATGTAACATTAAAACCAAAAATCATCTAGGTAATAGAGAAAGGATGTATGTGAAAATTTCTAATTTTAATCTAGGAATTGTCCATACTCGTCAAAAAATAAATTAAAGAATTTCAATTGATACTTCTGTAACCTCAGACACATCCAAGCCAATCCAGCCTACCTAATGTACCAAGATACAAAACCACAACAAAGAAGTTAACTGTAAAATTGGTTTCTGAAATTTTGGAATCTCAATGCTCACACAAGAAAATATATTACTAGACATCACTTGATAATTTATGTATTTTGCAAAAAATCAGTTTTCTTCTTTTCAATTCCAATTCTCTGTATTTTGCAAACATCATACATTTCTCTGCAATTTCTTTTAAAAAACATTTCAAATAATCTGAAAACCTAAACGAAGATAATTTTGCTCATTATAGTACAATTTTGATAAGTGTCCACACATAATGGAAAATAAATTTTCTTAATATTGACCCTAGATACACTGATGAACTCAACATTTTTGCAACCAGTAAATATATATTGTATTAAAGTTAGAAAAAGTGTAGAGTGAACCATGTTTTTTGCTGGTTCAAACAGGCAGAGGAGTGCAATAGTTTCAAGCATATAGACCTTAATCAGAATGCTCCTCCAAGAACTCTGAAAATGAACTTGAGCATATGACTGTCTTTACTTCAGCAACATCTTCATCTGGATACTTAAGGTGCAGATGGACAGATTTCAGGACCTTTCTAAAGATTAAAGCAGATAACATGCTACTATCTTTGATATTTACTACATTATAAATATATTATTATATAATGATCTGATGCATAAAGTATAAAATACCAATTATACGCACTAGTTGATAAATGATAGCATTTCAACTTACAGCTTGTCTGTCACAGTCTTTCATAAAGAAGTTCATATTTGAAATGAGGAGACATATACTCCACTTCCTTTAGTTTTAACATTTATATAAGCAATGCAGGTCAATTCATGTACCTAACAATTGCTCTTTGATACAGCAAGGGTATATTGAGGAAGAAATGTAATAAAATAGGATTTTGAACTTCAGGAATAAAGAAGAAAACTTAATTGCTATGAAAATGACCTAGTGTGGAGTCCAAGAAACTCTGGAGAATTGAGCCAACTCTGTAGATTAAATGATAAACCAGGATTCTGTTTCCCAACAGGGGATATGCCCTTGGTTTCAGTAGACTGTGACTGAGTATCCAAATGTCTGGGAGAGAGAGCATTTATAAATTGAAATAAGATCTCTTGGCACATGGCTTTGCAGATATATGTTGGCGAAAAAAGGATAGATGCTGGTTGGGTACCAAGACACCCTGAGAGATGGCAGTTCCCATGGTGATATCCACCATCTGCTGGACTGCAGTCCTTCAGGCTCTAGAACTTAGACTTGTCAACACCCCCTGTTTGATGGGATTTTTAGATGCCAGTTCATGCTAACAAAGCTCCCGAGACCAATGTTTAAAACTAACATGCCAACCAAACAATTCACAATAAATAGAAACAAAACTGCAAAACATCCTGACATATTTCATAAAGGAGACCCAAACATTCTCTCTCTTAGTGGGAGATTACATTTATGGGAAGATGAATAGTATCTGGCACATCAACATCCACTCACCCCATTTCTTTCTTTTTTTTTTCTTTTTTTGAGACAGAGTCTCACTTCGTCACCAGGCGCCAGACTGGAGTGCAGTGGCGTGATCTTGGCTCACTGCAACTTCTGCCTCCCAGGTTCAAGCAATTCTCCTGCCTCAGCCTCCCGAGGAGCTGGGACTACAGGGGTGCGCCACCACACCCAACCAATTTTTGTATTTTTAGCAGAGACGAGGTTTCACCATGTTGGCCAGGATGGTCTCGATCTCTTGACCTCGTGATCCACCAGCCTCGGCCTCCCAAAGTGCTGGGATTACAGGCGTGAGCCACCACGCCTGGCCCACCCCATTTCTTTATACATTCAAAACTCTAAATTCCAGCTATTCTCATGACCATCCAGATAACAACTTGTGTGCAGCTTGACCATATATTAAATACATATATATTGTGCAGTTGGCCACATATTAAAAGTCTTAGCAGTATTTCTATGAATGAACTTTATAAGTAACATTTGAGGAAAGAGTTATACAAAGCAATGTTAAGTGGACTGAACATGGAGTGATGGGAAAGACAACATTCACATTCCTCTAAAAGATTTAAGTCACATACTGAGACTGTCAGAAAAATAAATGTTACAAAAATAAAGAATTTCTGTAATCCTACCACCAGGAACTTCAATATTAGCCCTATGCTGTTTTTGTCTGGGCTGATTTGATAAAGAGAGAAATAAGCTTTTGTCCTTTTAAGCTATTGATGTTTTGCCCCTTGCTACAAATAGCCAAATAAATTTCCTGACTAGTAACCACATTGACAAAATTTCAAGTTCTTGAGGTGACGAAATTCTGTCCAATCCATGTAACATCTGGACAAGTTGTAAGTTCAACGAAAGTCGAGAGAAGTCTGCAGTCAATGAGTTTTTGAGGAATTACGGAGGTATGTATAGAAAAGTTTGGCAAGAGGGAGCCATCATGAGCAAAAGAACAAAGAGGAAATAAGCTTGGTATATAGAAAGAATAGTGTGGAGCCTATTATGCCTGAAGCAATAACGCTCATGTAGAAGACACAGTCATATAAATGAGACTGGAACATGCTAATTATTAGCTAGAACATTTTATTTACTAAATTATTGTGACTTTTTTCATAATTCTGAAATACTTCCAGAAAGCATGTGCAATAAAGAAATTGTGAAATTGATTACAGATTCTCACGATCTATTTCACTTATCCGTTTCCTTATTGATTTTACCATGCCTGCCTATAGGCCCATAGAGAAATCCAGTACTGTAAAGAAAGTAGAAGCTTGCATTCAGAATGTCTCATCATTAATTGTTTTTTTTTTCTTTTCAGTGAAGGGAAGAGTTTAACACAAAAATGACTTTGTAAGCTCACATTCAGAAGAAGTTACTTGAAGACGCTTCTTTCTGCCACATGCACCTATACATCCAAAGAGATATCCAGCCCTGAATGGAATTTGTCTAAAAAATAAATCCAGAGAGGGCATCTGGAAGCACAAAGGACAGTGACAGGAACTTAGAATATAACTGCTCAGCTACTTTAAGCTCTTAAGAGAAAAACTGTTACATAAATCCCATCAAATAAAGAATGTATATGTGAGCTTCAAACTAGAAGTTTGGAGATGATTCATAATTTCAGATAGCTTCATCCTGCCAATTGTCTGAAATAAAATTCTGTTTTCCAACTGATGATTAATCATATTCAAAAATAGGAGAGGTTAAAGCAATGGGTAAAAATAGGAAGAAAAAATGAAGAACACAAAGGTCGTAGATAAAAATGTAATTTTTATAGAAAAATTAGGTAACTTTCCCTTTAGCTTTTCTTTAAGCTATTCTATAAATGAAAGTCATCTGGGTTAGGAACTTCATTTTTCTCTGGCTTACCTTTTTCAAGCCAATACCATGTGAGGTTGTTAATATACGTCCACCTATATCTCTACTTGATCTGCTTATACATGACAGAGAATGAATGATAAACCCAGAAAGAATCAGTTCCTGAGAATCACTTCTCTTTCTCTTTAACTCATTGATTCAGGTTAGCTTCAAGATGATCTCCTAATGAAAATACTGCCTCTGTTTTATAAACGTAGGGTTTTCTGTTTTTGATGACTATTCAAAAGTGCTTGATGAGGACTAAACATTTATTGAAGATTTAAAATATTTACTTTAATCAGTTGACATCATCTTGTCTGCTTCAATCCTCGTGAGACATTTTTGTCATATTAAGTAATTTTCCAAAGATCTTGCAGCTGGAATGTGATAGTGCTAGACTAAATGCCCAATGTTTCTGATCTCAAAGCCCATGTTCCCCGCCTCTGGTAAGTCCACAGTTTAGGGGCCCATATTGCCACTTCTTCCCACCCTGAAACAAGAATCTGCAGTCACCTGTAGATTAGGGATATTTACATATGACTCTCCCCCTCTCCCCCTACAAACACATACATGTTCTGTCATCAGGGCTTACAGGCTGTCAGCAGTGAGAGATACTGGCAGCCACTCAAGGGTTTTGAAGTTGAAGGATCTTATCTAATCTTTAACAGGATCTTCTTGGCTGCTGGCTTGAGAAGAGACTTGAGGGTGTCAAGCATAAATAGAGGAAGATGTATTAAGATTCAATGTATTATATACAGCAATAGAAACAGTGAGAAGTAATAGAAATTGAGATATATTTTGAAAGTAAGTAGGATTTCCTAAAGAATTGGCCTTTTGGAATGAGAGAAAGAGAGTAGTAATAAAAGAGTTCAGCATTCGGCCTGGGTACATGGAAGGCTGCCATGAACTGAGATGGGGAAAGCTCCAGAAGGAGCAAGTTGGTGGGTATATGAGGGCCAGTGTGAATTAGGAATTAGGTTTTGAGAATGTTCAGTTTGAGTTATGATTTGCACATGTGAATGGAAACATTGAATAGGAAGGTAAGTATACAGTCTGAAGTTCATGAAAGTGGTTTAGAATTAATACATAAATTGGAGGTCCATATATCCAACAGTATTTAAAGCCATGGGGCCAAATGAGATCATTTAAGGTGTGAGTGTAGTTAAAAATCAGAAGAGAATCAATGACTAGAATTTTAGATGTGGGATAAATCTAAAATTTAGATTTATCCAAATTTTAGACAATAAATCTAAAATTATCCACACTCTGTCTCCTTTGATGCTTCCTCCTTTCCCCACAATACTGGGGTTTGTGCAGTATTGTGGGGAAAAGAAGGAGGAAGCATCAAAGGAGACAGATGTGGGATATACTGTACAAAAATAACAAATCCAATAAAGCTTCACTTAAGCAATTTTATGTCGATTGCATCCACTTTTGACAAACATGTACTCTAAATAAACTTTATTTTGTCAGTGAGATAATGCCTCTACACTCCATTATTCATTATTTTAGGCAACCATTATTAAACACCTCAATGCCAGGTGTCCTACGTACTGACAAAATAAAGACAAATTTTAAAAATCCCTACCTTCAAATAATTCAGTTCAAAGAAGAAAAATTGCATAACATTGGAAAAAAATGCAGTTAAAGTTGTCAGACTATTATAAGAGTCATATAAACCAAGTACTGTGCTCCAGGACTTCCACCAAAAGTATTACACCAACTTTTGTGAAGGGAGGTGCAAGGAGGGAGATTATACAAGCACAAGGAAGGAGGTTACATTTCCAAATGTAAAAATGAGCTTACAATCATCCTTGGTACTTTTTTTCCCTTAATTTAGAAGCCTTCTCTGATAGCTCTGATGACTCAGCAACTTCCATATTTACATACATAGGCATTTGATTTATAAGGAGTAACTAGTTAATATGGTAGAGTCCAGGAACACATCTTAACTTCTTTTTCTCCTGAAACCAAATGACCTTCAGCCCCGCTAAACCAGCCCTTTCAGATGGACATGGAATAATCTTAACAGACACTAAAAATTTCATAAGATGAAATATAAGGAATACTTTTCCACTTCTGTACAATACTGGTGAAATGGGAAACATTATGAATAGCCTCTTTAAAAAATAATGCACAGCATGTTGGGAGTCTTCAAAATGAGGACTATTACTTTGAAAGGTCCAACAAAGCTCCTCGTTTTAGATGCCTAAGTCTAGAGAGTGTGAGGGAGATAAAAATGCCTTTAAGCACATCATATATCTCAGAGAGACACTGGGCAAGCCTAAATGAGGCATCAGATGGAAGTGTCCTGTGTCTGAGCTTCACAGAGAGTGAATGAAACACAGTTAAATGACTACTGATCTCACTAACATGAGGAAACATCAGCAAAACACCAGCATACACAAACACACTGTGTCATACAGGTTTGGACAATTAGCCATTGAGACATGTTACCTCAAAGGGATGAAGAAAACTGGACACATGACCTCTGCAATAGACTACACAGCAGAATCTATGAGAAAGTGAAACAACGTAGAATAGTTCAAGCCGCCTGCCTCCAGCTTATACCCTTAGCTCTTCCCTAAAATATTCTTCAGAAAATAGCTGTCCTAGAAAACATATGTGTTATTCAAAGATGACTAAGAATCATAAGAGAATCAGAATGAAGTCTATGGCTACAAATTGCAAAAAAAAAAAGAGAGAAAGAAATGAGTTAAAAATATAAAATGAATATAGAATAATAGAAAAATCATATCAGAAAGTAGATGTTAAAGACACATTTCTATATGATATCAAACATATTAAGTAAACTTTGAAATTTTAAGACAGTTTAATAATACAGCAATACAAAGGCAGATGTAAACAGCAACTGATGAAATTCAGCAAATAATTAAGTTTAAAACAATCACACCACTAGTGTGAATATCCATTATATAAACAAAAAGAGAAAGTCATTTCTGAAAACAGAATTATAGATATTAAGCAAAATTGATAACATCCAGAAAAATAAATTGAAAAAAGGTAGTGTTCCAAATAATAAGAGAAAGAAAGAAATCTAAAAAGTTTCTAATCCAACATATTTTTTCCCTGAGCTACTAAGCAACAGATAGAACATAGAACTATGAAAAAAAAAATAGCAGAAGAAAACCTCTTTAAAAAAAAATACTTGAATCTGTATATTGAAAACATGTACTCTAGCTAAGAAACTTGATAAGAACAATTAACCTACGATGTATCCATTTGAAGCTACAGACCCTTATTTAAGAAAAAAAAACACACTTTTTGTTAATTCAGTCGAAAAATGTGTATGTCAGATAATTTAGAGGAAGAAACAATTCAGGTTAGTTGTATCGTGTCCAGCAACAACTAACTGTAGAAAACAGTGGAAGAAAGTCTACAAACAATTCATGGGAACAAAGTGTGAGACAAAAATTTGATAACTAGAACATTATTGCTCAAATACAAAGACACAATGAGCATTCTCCACATGTGCAAGAATGATTCAAAAACAGAAGAATTGGCCAGGCACGGTGGCTCATGCCTGTAATCCCAGCACTTTGGGAGGCTGAGGCAGGTGGATCATGAGATCAAGAGATTGAGACCATCCTGGCCAACATGGTGAAACCCTGTCTCTACTAAAAATACAAAAATTAGCTGGGAGTGGTGGCACACACCTGTAATCCCAGCTACTCGGCAGGAGAATCGCTTGAACCCAGGAGGCAGAGGTTGCAGTGAGCCAAAATTGCTCTACTATACTCCAGCCTGAGTGAAAGAGTGAGACTCCATCTCAAAAAAAAAAAAAAAAAAAACAGAGTCCAGGAAAGAAAAGCATCCATTATTCTTTCCTAAAAATGGCTTTTTTGTTTAATTAAAAAAAATTATGGCAAATTAATAAAAATTAAATAGATTTAAACATGTAATTGAAGCAAAATAAAAATCTGTGGTACCCAGGTTTCTGAAATGTAATTTATATTTTAAAAGATAGACCTAATATAAATTTGCTATCTGTGCATTTTTTATTCCACAGTTAATAATACTGCTTAAAAAAAAATCAAATCATGTTTAAGGGCAGACACAGTGGCTCATGCTGTAATCTTACTACTTTTTGAGGCCAAGGAGGAAGGATCACTAGCCTCAGCAATATTGTGAGACACCCCCACTCTACAAAAAATGTAAAAATTAGCTGGTCATGGTGCACATGCCTGTAGTCTCAATTACTTGGGGCACTGAGATGGAAGGATCACTTGAGCCCAGGAGGTTGAGTATGCAGTGAGCCTGTGATTGTGCCATTGCACTCCAGCCTGGGCAACAGAGTGAGACTCTGTCTCAAAAAAAAAGAAAAATGTTCAAGCACATTCTTAAGTTATACAATAATCAGCTAATAAAGAGGAAGATTATAAATCTTCCAAAAGTATCAAAATTTAAAAAGTGAAAGTAAGCTATTATATAAACAAAAATACTTAGAACATAATAGAAAGTAAGGCAAGGTAATTATACAAACAGAATATAATTATACAATTATGCCTTTTGATATAAGGAATGTATCAGTCAGTTGATACAGATACCATATGAACAAAAGAGCCAAACATATTTACTATCTGACCCTTTACAAAAAAAAATTGTTGGCCATGCTTTATTGTATAAAGACATATTATGAATATTAAATACCTATATGCTTGAAATCATTCCTTATATATATTGCATTAAAATGAATAAATAAAAACTCAAAACAGTAAAAATACAACTCTGTAATGATTAATAAGCTTAACTATCTCCTTTACGATGTATCAAATATAAAATGTAAGAAAGCAGGAAGCGGATCTAACAACAATAAATTTAACAGTTGAGTCTACAGTAGGGTTTGGATACAGGCACATTATATACTGTTAGTGTATATTATATACAGAGTCAAGGAAGGGCAATCTAGCATTACTCATCAATAGCTAAAATTCTATTTCTAAGAATTTGTCTTGAATGCATATTTTCATGTGATGGAAAAATTTCTATATCAGGACTTTTTTGAGGCATTGCCCATAATAGCAATTATAAACAAACAAAAATTCAAGAAATAACACAAATAAAACTGGAACTAGCCTAAAAGTTAATAAAGAAAAGAAAAGTGAATTAATTTTAAGATAGGTATGATGAAGCTATAAAGATAATAAGGAGAATTTATAAGTTTTCAAGAAATATTAAGTGAAAGGTATAAGCAAACAGAAAAATAAACCAAAAAACACTCATATGTTAGTGCACACAAGGAAATTTTCTCATAGATTCTACAAAAAATATTAGATGATTTTATATTTTAGGATTAAACATAGGAATTAGGGTTGGAAACAGGATTTATTTTAGTTCATTTTTAAAATGATGCTGATTTTTTATAACAATAAAATATTTAACTTAATGTTTTAAAAAGTAGATGTCTCAGTTAAATACTAGTGGTACTGGACTAGATTTCTATGGATAGATTAATGCGAAATATATCAGAACCAAAAGACTGCCTGTGCTGATTTGTATGGTCGCCCACAGACACACTCACCCATGACAAGAGTGGTTGCCTTCATGAACATTAGTATAAAGGAAATTAATCATCTACTTCCCTTGGAGAAGTTGTATGGACACAGCTGAAAGCTTCAATTTCCTGCTCTGCTCCTGGGATCTCATGACCAAGAACCAGAACTACCTATTTGTATAATTTTGTAATATCTGAGAAATTCACGTCTGGAAACTGTGGACTGCAGGCCTTCACTTTGCCTCGTTCTCCTTAATGAGATCTTCAACTTGGAGATCTCATTTCACACTTGTTTTCTCTCACTGCAGGTGATGTGGCACTCATCACATGCTCATATCCCTAAATGTAAACACATTGGCACCTACTGACTATTCTTACAATATTTTCTGGGTAATGATTCAAATAAGGCTTTTTTTTTTTTAATATGTTATAAATTTTCTTTCTCCCAACTCTGTGATTCAGTTTTCTCTTTTTCTAATTAGGAAAGCAAAACCTGCACTTTAAAACTTGAAGAAGAAACTATTTTTGTAGTTCTCATTAAAAAACAAAATACAGTTTGTATGCTATACCTCTTGACATTTATAGAAACTAAACATTTAGAAATTATAATTGTGATAGGGTTCCTGTTTCTCTGAACATTAGAATTCCTATTGTAAAAGACATGTAAGTGGGCGAGGCATGGTGGCTCACACCTGTAATCCCAGCACTTTGGGATGCCAAAGTGGTTGTATCACTTAAGGTCAGGAGTTCGAGACCAGCCTGGCCAACACGGTGAAAACCCGTCTCTACTAAAATACAAAAAGTAGCCAGGCGTGGTGTTGCATGCCTGTAATGCCAGCTACTCTGGAGGCTGAGGCAACAACCTGGGAGGCGGAGGTGCAGTGAGCCGAGATCACACCACTGCACTCCAGCCTGGGTGACAGAGTGAGACTCCATCTCAAAAAAAACAAACAACAACAACAAAAAACCATGTAAGTGACAGACTACACGACTTGAATCACCTATAAGCACTGAAGTTCGATACAGCTCCACTACCATTTGATAGATGAGGAGCTGATAATCAACACAATTGCCTTTCACGTGTTTAGGGGTTTTTTCCCACCTGTATTTAAGATGCTGTAGAAACTGGGCTTATCCTCCAGAGGGCGACTTCTTACAACGTCACAGCTTCCAAGACCAGGGTGAACTTCTAAATTAATGACGGCTACCAAGCTTTTATATTTAGAACACTTGGAATTAGGACTCTTAGGTTTTGGTCAGTTGGTTACGGGTTTTGGAGGAGCGAATTACTGTATCTCTGGAAATAAGAAGTCCATTTGCAAACACGTGCATCAAAGAGGCATTTAGCTGGTCTGCAGAGAGAGAAGAATGAAGTAGTTGTGCAGAAAGAAAAGGAGTGTTTGTGCATCCTAGGAGAGGCAGAGAGAATTCCTGTGACTTTCTACTCCAGTGCTGGTTGTCTCTGAATTACTTATTTATAAGTGACAGAAAATGTAACCCAGACTTCTGAAACCCAAAATAAAAATTAAATATTCATGGAGTTAAAATATTAGGGGGTGTTTCCAGTGAAGTTTGCTCTAGAACCCAGATGTTTAGCCAACATCACTTTTTTCCTTTCTCCAGTCCTTGATTTCACTTCCCTAAAATCCACTTCACTGGGAGACAATCTCATCCCATGTGTGCCAAAATAATCGCCAATTTTTTTTATGCTAAATTCAGGTTGAAGAAGTAAAGGGAGAAAATTTCTTTTCTCATTGTATCTTACCAACTCAAATCGAGTCCTTCAACCCAAATTTTGCCATCAGAGTTGTTACGGACTGAATTGTGTTCCCACAAAATTCATATGTTGAAATAACAACCCAAGATATGACTGTATTTGGAACTTTAGGGAGGCAATATATTTGATCTTTTAAACAACTCTAATTACCTACCTATCCCAAAGAAATCATAAACAATGTTTCTACAGCAGAAATCATCATTTCCCCAGCAAACCTCTTCCCATATGCATCCTTGGTGTTCTTGTTTTGGCTTCTGTTTCAAGCCTGGGATCTTGAAAACTTTAAAATCACTTTGAGGACACATACTTCTACCTCCCTAATATGATTTGGTTACATTCACATGTCTTTATCTTCTCTGATAGTGTATAAGGTGAGACTATCACTTATCTCCCCCCGTACGGCTGTAAGACCGTAGTAGCTACTCTCAAAAACAGTCAGTATTAGGATGACAGAGACGTATAACCATGTCATTTCCTGGCTGAAAATTCCTAGATGATTTTATGTTGCTTACTGAATGCAACCAAGTTCCTTTACAATGGAGTCCTAATGGTCTTTTATCTTCTGATCCTACCCACTTCACCTCTTACGCTCTGTAGAACTGGTTATGCCCTTCAACACTATTTTTTTCTGAACTTACCTCAAATGTGTCCTTCTGGAGGTTTATTTGGCTACTGTCCCCAACAAGTCTGAATTAGTCAGTCCTCTGCTGTCTGCAGGACCATATAACATCACATTCTTCATTGTATCACAGTTATCTTTTGCTCTATTTGTATTTCCCACTGATTGTGTAGTACTGAAAACTATGAATGGTTTGGTTGTGGCTGTAATTATCAGTGTCCTAGTTTTATTTTATTCCTCAGTACCCAGTAGAGTAAATGTCACACAGTGGAGGCTCCATAGGGAGAGCTTCTTCCTCTACCACATCCTCAGTCCATGACAGGGAGGTAGTAGCCGAGACTGGGAAGTTTTGCTATTTAATAACCTGTGTGTCCTACTGAGGAGGAGGCATAGCCTAGTATGCATATATGCCTAGTCTGTTGGTCAGCCTTTCTATAGCCTGTCTTCACAGCTCTCCAGGTAAATGTCTTGGTAAAGCTCAGACACCAGTTTTTGAAGAGAAACCACATGCATTCTCTTCTTAAGTTATTGTAATGATATAGGAAGCTTTGTGACACATGCAAATTGATGAGTTCCAACGTGTAAAAAAAGAAACCTGAATATGTGCATGTTCAATTAGAGCAGCTTATTCCTGAGGGTATCTTAGGAGAAAAGATAATCATCTGTAGACAAATGTGATTTTGCAGTGAATAAACCTCTTAAAGATTAGAGAATTAAGACTGACATTAATTATATATGTCATTATTGTACTTAACTCCTTGGTTAGGAAGAAAAAGACATATATAATGATGGTGAAAATTACTAGTATTTGTTCACATTACAGTTAGAAATCTCCTCGCTTACATCCTTGAAGAATACCATCTGGCTTGAAATGCTGGAACTTGCTAAATGCTCTCTAATAACAAAAGTAAACTGAATTGATTTGAAGAAGGTTTTTTGTTTGTTTGCTTGTTTTTCTGAAAGCACAATCAGAATTTCTACGTTTTATTAAGGGTCAGCTTTTCTTCTTTTTTCTATTCTGTCTCTCTAGATTCCCTGAGAATACACATTCCAGCCAAAGCATACATCTGGGATTTAATTGCCTGAATCACCTTTTCACCTGCCAATTTTTGTTTAATGTTCTTGACAGCTTGACATAGTTGACATTGACTCATTGACATACCGCAGTAATTCCAAAGCATTCAAATAATCAGATGGGTAAAAGTTCAATGTCTCTTCCTTTAAAACTGGTCATGGTGATATGGCAAGGTAGAGAGCACAGAATTAGAAAAGCCTTGGCTCCGCTTGTGTGATGCCATTACCAAGCTCTGAGTCTCCACATGGCTCAACTTCTCCACAGCCAAAAAGAAATTAAAATGTCTTCCATTGTTTCCCATGGCTAATTTTAACTTTGGGAAGTGTAATACATTTCATGGAATACTCTGTTTTCCCTTTTGAGAACTTGCAGTAGTCTCAAATACATCTTTATTTTGTATTTATTTTATTTTAATTATTTTTTGTTATTTATTTATTTATTTTTAGAGACAGGGTCTCACTTTGTCACTTAGGCTGGAGTGCAATGGTGGGATCATAGCTCACTGCAGCCTGGACCTGGTCTTAAGCCATCCTCGTCACTCAGCATCCTAAGTAGCTAAAACCACAGGTGTGCTCCACCATGTCCACCTACTATAATTAATATTTTTTTTGAGAGGTAGAATTTTACTATTTTGTCCAGACTGGATGATTTTATAAAAATTGCCCATGTTTTTGCTATGAGCTTCACAGCAGTAGACACACATTTGTGTTGCTCGTGTTGTATCCTCAGTACCTAGTTCAGTGTCTGGCACACAGTGATACCTCCGTAAATATTTGTTGAATATGTGAAGGACCATTCCAGTTTTAATCAATAACCATAGCTCAATACTTGGCTTCTTAAGTGAAGGGAGAAAGTACCTTAATGTTTTCTGACTACAAAAAATGTAAGGAAACATGATTATGAGTGTGCTCAACAGTTCTAGACAGTGCAATATACAAAAAATCAACTAATTAAGAAATAGAAAATAATCATTCCTTACACTTACACTTCTTGCTCATTACAGTAGCGTTTTTGTTCTGGAAACTCCTTGAGCTGAAAGCACCAAGAAATGTTGAGGCCAGAACTTATTTACA
Organism: Ateles fusciceps; assembly: GCA_036589455.1. Taxonomy (NCBI): domain Eukaryota; kingdom Metazoa; phylum Chordata; class Mammalia; order Primates; family Atelidae; genus Ateles; species Ateles fusciceps. The sequence continues at coordinate 3,252,311 of JAZHEH010002555.1, read as the reverse complement.
TTCAGATTGTCCTACACTAATGTCTTTCCTATATTGGAATATTGGACTTTTCTTAATAAACATGTCTTTAAAAAGTTATGTAATTCAACTCTTTCTTTCAGAGACTGGATACCTGTAGTCTTATATATGGAAAGATTTGTCATCACAAAGAAGTGATTGAAATGAGCCATGGTGTCTTAGGGAGCTAACAATCCTAAAGCCAATTTTCTGAGAGTATTAGTGGATTCATTTTTTAAATAGCTTTATTGAGGTTTAATTGATAGGCAGTAAACTCCATATGTTTAATTTACATATTTTCATAAGTTTGAGCATAAGCATACACCTACGAAACCATTGTCATAATCAAGATAATACACATATACATCACCTTCAAAAGCTTTTTTATGTCCCTTTGGGTTTGGTTTATTTGCCTGTTTAATATCGTTTAGTTTCTTACTGTTTTTTACTAAGAACACTTAATATGATATTTCCCACTTAACAAATTTTAGTGCATAATGCAGTATTTTTGACTATAGGTACTATGCTGTACAGCAAATCTCTAGAATGAAGTCACCTTGCATAACCGATACCAAACAATAATTTTCCATTTTGCTCTGCTGTTAGTCCTTGGTAATGACCATTCTATTATTTGCTTCTATGAGTTGGATGACTTTAGGTACTTATAATTGTTTATCACTAGTATATAAACACTACAACAGCTTTTTTGTCTATTGCCTTTGAATCCTGTGATATATTGCTAAACTCACATCTGAGTTCTAAGAGTTTCTTTGTAAGATTTCCTGGAATAGCCTACACGTACAATCTTACTGTCTGCTAATAGTGGCAGTTTTGCTGTTCCAATATGCATGTCGTTTATATCGTTTCCTTGCATTTTTGTACTAACAAGGACCTCTATCTAGTATAAAAGTAATAAATAAGAGTGGTAAATGGAACATCTCTCTATTGCCCTCTGTCATGATAAAGACGAAAGACGCTAGGCATCTGCACAGCCTTTATTGATGTGTGGGTGCCAGATGCAATACTTAAATGTTATTTTCTACTGTGGCAATTTTTGCTAGGCAACTGAAATCTTCCATGACTCTCTCTGCCCTCCCCACTCTCCTGGAGCCAGCTTATGCCCAGAAAACTCTGCTAATTTAATATCTACCTGCGGAGTTGTTACAATGGCTTCTCTGAGCCCTTCTTGGTTGAGAGTTAAACAGGCATGTTCTGTGTTAATCCAAGAACAAGAAAAGGGAGAAAGACCTAATTTGAGACCCTGATTTTATCCTTTACTCCTATAGGAGCTCCTTCTCTGTGGTGATGATACAAGGCAGTGTAGGTGGAGGAGGCAAACATCTGGAGTCATTTTGATTGAGACTGAGAAATCCAGGATGTGTGACAGGTAAATGCAGTCAACAACCAGTAGCCTTTGTTCGTATTCTACTTTTTTCTTATTTGAACTACTTTATCTACATCCTTTCTTTAGCTTATTTTAGCCTCCTTGGCATTTTATTAAGAGAATTGATGCCTCTGTTTACCCTAGCACAACTTATCATAGTTTGCTATGAATTATTCTCCTAACGAATGTCAGTAAATACTTACTGAACAGCCACTCCCCCCAGGACTGCACACTGGAATCACCTGGGAAGCACTGGACCCCACCCCTATAGATTCAGATCTAATTGTTTTGAGTGGTGTCCAAATGTTGGTATATGCAGGGAGATTTCCAGGAGTCCCATTTTTGACCACAGATTGAGGGTTGAACCACACTGTGGAAGCATGTAAGACAGGTGAAGCATGAAAGAGTAAAAGGGATGAAACTGCCCTCAGGCTACATCAACCTACAATATTAACATTTATATTCACATAAAGGACCTCAAATCTGTGGCTACGTGGACACCACAGAAAATGTTTCCTAGACATAGAGTTGCCAGGTCCCAGATAAAAATCCCTGGAGTTGGTGGATAAGGTTATAGAGATGTGAATGAACTCTGTTGGTTGCCTGCAGAAATTATTTGATTATATTTTCTTTTTCTAATAAGATTTTCATCTGTATTCATAATAAAAGCCAGGTGATTCCTCTGACCTAACTAATGTTTGGTGACAACTGAATAATAATATGGAAATACGTTATAAGATGTAGACTAATGAATGCCAAGATGAAAGACTGGGTCCTTGATAATGAAGGAAGATTTGTTGGAAGGCAAGACTGAACTCAGACTGGAAGTTTGGGTAGGCATTTGACAGGCAGAAACGGATGGAAGGGTTAAAAGGTACAAACCTGGGGGGGTGGGGGAGTTGGGGAGGGATAGCATGGGGAGAAATGCCAGATATAGGTGATGGGGAGGAAGGCAGAAAATCACACTGCCATGTGTGTACCTGTGCAACAATCTTCCATGTTCTTCACATGTACCCCCAAACCTAAAATGCAATAAAAAAAGAAATAATAAATAAATAAATAAAAATAAATTTAAAAAAAATAAAACAAAAAAAAATAAAAACAAAAAAAAGGTACAAACCATATTCAAAGGACAACAAAAGAAAATTGCTGTTTATCTTCAGGCTCTAGCAAATTTCACCCTGATACACAAGAAAGTAAGGGCTTTCTCTTAGTCTAACACCATATTCTGTAGTTACAGAAAACAACACTCTCTGCTTTCTATTTCTGGCATTGTCTTTTGAAAACGGGTATTAATGTCTCATTTATGTATCTTTTTTTCTAAAGAAAATAATTTGGAATATTTTATTTATGTCGAGGCACTATGTTGGTGCTTTAAATTTAGGTAAATTTATCTTTATCTTAAATCCATGAAGTTGTTGTGCTATTTTCATCCTACAAGAAAGAAAACTGGAACCCAGAAAAATATGAAATTTGTCCAATACTATATAGCAAATAATAAGCCATGTGAAGACTAGAACCCTGATGTAACTGATTCTAAAGTCAAATAAAAGCCAACTATTCCTTTTAAGTGAAGAAAAACAATGAAATCACTTATTTAAAATGCAAATGAAGTTTTGAGAGCAAACGATCCTCTTAGTATTAGAAGAATATCTTAGATAAATTCAGTAAAATGCAATTATGTCAAAAGATAGAAATGTACATAAACATATAAATGGAGAGATGTGATGAACCATAAATCAGGGAAGGAGAATAAATAGATTTTGTTCTGACAACATTTCATTCCATTTGCTGCCAACTCTTGAGGCTTAACTGACCAAAAGTCATTATGAAAAATATAAAAATAAAAGCAATCCACCAAGAAACAACAAGAATAACAACAAAGCAAGATGTGTGAGGCTTCATGTTTGCACATCTGAGGAAGTGGTTCATGATGCATGCTACAAAGGGGAGTGAAACTGCAGCGTAAGGGGCTGTCCCACGCAGTTAGCAAAGCAGAAGGATCTGGGTGCAGGGCCATAGACGCCCTTTGATATGAATGCAAGAAAATGAGCGCTTCACTTTTCTCTCTCTCTTTTTTCAGAATTTTGTTTTCCTGACACTCTGTGCCCTTATGCTGTCGGACATGTTCATAGACAAGTTTTGTCCCCCAGCTTTGGGCCTGTGCCTTCCTATGGATATAAACAACATACTGTGGTTTGCCTGGCTGGACCAAATTCGAGCTTTATGTAAGGGATTTGGCTCTTAGCCTCTATCTTTTCCCTCTCCTCAGCAAGGATGCTTCATTTCAAATCTGGCACCCAGGACTCAAGATCCAAAGAAGATCCAGCTGACGTAAACTTTGCTGAGGAAGAGTTACCATAATAATAATTTTAAAACTCTTAGATTTTATTTCATTCTCAACTAATCCCTATAGGTAGGGAGAGCAGATGGATTGGCTCAATCTTTCGTATGAAAAAATTATAGTATAAGAAAGAACCAGTGCTTACGGCTATCAAGTGACTGAGGCTGTACTCCAAATACCCAGATCACAACTATTTCCATGATTCAAGTCTGCCAAATGAGATTAGAATTGCCACTGCAACTCATCCTCTTGGTGGATTTTGGAAGTTCTGTGGAAAAAGGAATTCATTTATTAAAAATTCCAGGTATTGCTGACACTGTTCGACGCATCATCAAATGATCATCGTACATTCAGAGTGAGCTTTTTCCTCCCCCCATAAACCAAGTAATTCAATTATAATAACACTTTTAACAATAATGCAGTACTTTGGGGTGAAATTGCTTTGCCATCATTAATTAATGCATTCCCTCAAGGACATGCGTCTTAATGCCACACATTTCTTCGGTCTACCTATCTTTTTGCAGCTTAGAGAATACAACTCAGCAGAGCTGTTTCTCTTGGTATAAACAGCATGACTCAAAGCATGGGGTCAGGTTAACGCGTGTCTATTAGTATTTGCCACAAATGTCACAGACATTGTTGAATACATAATTTGGCTTGGCATTATTTCTAAATCTATTTTCAGCAGCTTACTCTTAATTGGAGATTAAAAGTCAATAGGTAGATTAAGTTTAATTCTACCGAGATGTGAGCAGCTGCTTGCTCAATCAGCTCCACCTGCAGAATTCCTGTGTCCCAGGCTAGGTACACATCAACAAAATTCACTTTATTTTTTCTTTCTGTCTTTATGTTCTAAGACATTGTAACACAGAGTCCTAGCAAAAAATTTGACTAAAAATGTAAAATGTTTCATCACTGTCCAACAAAATGACTGGGAAGTCAAATTTCTGGGGAGCTTTAAGTTGACACTGAGATGTACACACAGAGATGATGCAGTGATGTGGAGAAGTAATATAAAAATTAGGCAACATCTTTTAAAAATGTTATGTTAAATAGATGAAAATAAAGGTTCCTGAGAATAAAGTAATGAATTTAATCAAAATTTTATATAAAAACTGGAATGTTGATACTAATTGATTGATAATTTAGAATATTTATGAGAATGCACTTGGCTGATATCTAATATTCATCAATATCTAGTCTGTTCAAGAATGTACTGGATATTACAAGACTGGTGACTCCCAAAACCCAATGACCATTATAATCATGCATGCTTTTAGGTTATTGTTTGTTTATTTGTAAAATAGATGCTCCAACTCTCTCAACCCTAGCAAGTCAGAACCTGGGTTGGGGCTGGTAGCAAAGAGAAAGTGTGTAAATATAATAATCTTGGGAACTGCAGTAGCTCAGCCCAGTTGTCCTGGCACTTGAGGAGGCGAGACTATGCATTCAAGGCCAGTCTGGGCAACATAGAAAGCTCTCATCTATTGAAAATACATGTATATAATAATCTTCTCAGGCAATTCTGAAGCCACCAGTTTGGTCCTTGGAAGCTTGTGCTGTATGGGAAAAAAAAATCATCCTTCTTGACTATCATCTGTTAATGCTGATAACACAAATGCATCTTATTAATCATTAAATACATTGCATATATGAATCTGCCCTAGGGGTAAGCAAGGTAAGGTCTGTGGGCCAAACCTGACCTATTCCCCCTGCTTTTCTGTGCCTTGAGAGTTAAGATTTTTACATACATATGTATATATTTATGTATTTGAACAAAATCAAAAGAGTAACAATGTTCTATAGCATGCAAAATGTATGTGAAATTCAAATGTCAGTATCTGTAAAAAAATGTTATTGGAATACAGGTATCCCATTTGTTTATACACTGTCTATGGACGTTTTCATACTAAGATAATTGAGTTAAATGTTTGTTACAGAGATTATATATGAACTACAAAGTCTGAAACATTTAATATCCACCCATTTACAAGAGAGGTTTGCTGACCTTTTATTCCCAAATTTGAAAAGCAAGTTCAAAGCACATGGTTTGCCAAACCAATTTAGTGAGACATAGGAAGTAAAAATGCATCCAAAATGAATGTATTATCTCTCAGTAAAGGAAGCCCAGACTCATTATCTTCTGTTTGCTAAAGTCCATAATAAGAAAGACATCCTCCAGAATAGTGGTTTTCAATGTGTTACCATGAAACAACAGCATAAGCATTAACTGGGAAGATACTCAAAATGCAAATTCTGGGCCCCCACCCTGGACCTATCACACCAAACATTCCAGGATCCAGATCTAGTAATCTCTATTTTAACAAGCCTTCCAGAGGATTCTCACACACATTTAAAATGCGTGGAGACTACTTCTTGAGAATCACTGTACTAAGGAACATTTAGGACAAATAGAAAAATTGTCATAATCATGAATGTGGATAAAATCATTTTGCAACCAAATGGTCAGGCCTAATGCTTTTGTCACTGCTTGATGTTGACAGAATAAAGTCATTTCCCCACAGACAGACACAAAAAATAAGAAAAATAAAAGAAAATTATATTCTGTTTGGTGGAACACAAACTTACGCAGTACCTGAGCTGAGATTTTAGCAAAACAATGGCCTCGACTTTAACATTGACATGAGGCTCCTGATATAGATCAAACACTGAGTGAAACTGAACATTTTTCTGACATTTGACATAAAAAGCCAATTTAAGGGAGGTGAACTATGCTTCTTCCATGGGTGCAAGACAGGATATCATTAACCTAACAGGTCCTCTGCAACTATTCTCTTATCTCACATTCTCAAGAAATCTTAATCATTCACTGTGAAGATTCTCACTTCTTCAAAGCACATTTCTAACACGTCATCCTACCTTCTTTTCAGAAGTGTAATCCTGAAAATGGCTCACAGCAGAAAATCTTGGAAGATGAGACGTAACATTAAAGAGCCTCTCCAGATGCTTTAGGAACATCCCCAGGCAGTGACAGATAGAATCCCTCCTTAGGATTCTTGTCTGTTTAGTTTATCATAAAAAAATAAACTAACAAAACACAAATACGTTTTCTAGTCACAGTGGCAATCCTAATAGCAGTGATGGTGATGTAGCTTTCATTTATTGAATACTCATTCTGTGCCATGCACTGTTTCAGAATAGTCCCATGGAGTATCGCAGTTCATCTTTACAGAAACCTGGTGAGGTAGATATTAGCATCTTAAAGTTTGTTGCTTTTAAGATCTAGATTGATTTTGAGCTCTTTGGTGAAAGAGAGAAATTGAGAAGATACACAGAAAAGTAAAAGACTGGAAAAAATAAATTCTTTGGGAGCTAAAAAAAATGTGTCAAAACTGCCCCCATCTTTCCCCCACCACCTCACAACCCCCAGCAGAGAACACAGTAGAACATTTTTCCTGACCTCCTTCTGTACCTACATCACCCATCAAGGCCTGAAGCTTGAGAGGATCTAGAAATATATCCTTGGTGCAGACTTGGTGGACTTTCTCTCTATAGCAGCCTATGGGGACAAGCAAGATCCAAGGCAGAACTGCAGACCTGGGCAGAGTCAGCATGGTGAGGGCAGCAGGTGGGAATAAGCTAGCTGGCACTCTGGAGCATCCCTGAATTCCAGGGAATGTGGGGGACTGAGATCATCCTCCTCTTCAATTGGGACCTCTGTGTTAGTGGATATGAAGGGCCTAGTCTGTCTTGTATGTAATTATTGTCTTGTATATTATTATTAATTTGAAAATTAAAGGTGATCCTGCCATGCCCTTTTGTCCTATAATGTAGTAGTTGGAGTGTACTAGCATATAAATTCATGGTAGATTTTACTTTGCAGTCATGAAAACCAAAAGATTCACAATCATCTCATGGGGTAGGAAGAAGACGTAACGCTGTTTCCTGGCTAGGCTCAGCAGGCTGAAGAATAGAATGGATATGAAAATAGTGCTTTCTATCACTGATTTTCACCATGAACATCAAAAACTTGAACTTGAGAGGAGCTAATGTGCCAGCTCAGGGAGAAAATTACAGCTCACCCTTCTTTCCATCTTGACCATGGACAGCTCATCATTTTCTCTACCCAAGAAGACTTTCATGTATCCATTCACTCTTTATCATTCTTTCTTAGTCTCTCTCTTTCTCTGTTTATTTTACCTCTGTCTCACACACACACTCAGAGGTGAGCACTTGCATGGACACTAGCATTCAGATCTACAAAGAGAATGCACTAATTCCTGAAATCAATCAAAATGTTTCACTCTTATTGAACTGCTTTGAACTCTACATGTATTATCAATGAAGACACTACTCTGTGCTTTGCATGTAAATAATCACATTTACTCTGCCTCCTGGCTCAGTAAATATTATAACCATTTTTCAGAGGAGGAAATCAAGTTCATAAAGTGAAAACAACTTGTTTAAGGTCATACCCAGAGTTGACTTGGAATCTTTTAAGAGCTTCTGTGTGTCATTCACTCATTATCATGATTAAAAGTCTCCTGACTCTAGATGAAACTTTGAAATTGCTACTGAGATAAATGTCGCTCTCATGTACTATTTCCACTTCACTAAAAGCATTTAGATGGACTGGACTTTTCCAAGTGATTCTTACCCTGGTCCAGTTATTTGAAATTCTAAAATAAATTCTTCCTTTGAGCAACCACAGAATCAAATTCACCATAAAAGTCAAACAATTTTGCTTTTCAGACAATTGTCATTGAGCTTTTCACTGTATTATTGACTCTGATATTTCAAAGAAAGAAAGAAAGGACTCTTTGTAATACACACCAACATTTGAATTCAATGTCTAGAGATTTCCTCTTCTCCATGTCCTTTTTAATTACGGAGAATGAGTTCTTTTTGTCTAGGGCCTCATCATTTCTGCCCCAGAATACTTTTTTGAAAAAGCTATTTCATCACAGAAACAATTGACAGACTAATTATTTAAATAAATACAATAAAATTCTGTTGATGTGTGACCCAAAGACAATACAATACCAGAGTCACCATAGAGGGAGTTATGCCTTTAGTGGAAGAAAGTGAATCTAGAACGTGGCCTTCCCCACGATTTTAACTTTAAAGTGAAGTTTTTTCTTATTGTGCATTAATCTCTTAAGTTAATTTTAATGTTCTCAAGATGTAAATCTTTTACAACTTGGAGATGTACCAATATAAAATATTCATTGGTTCTGAATAGAACTGGACAATTTCAGCTGTGTCCCACAAGCTTTTACAAATGGGAGATAATCTCCATGAAGAATTTAGATGCCAGCCTGAGTTATGACTCTTGAAACAAAATGACCTCATGCATATTTAGATCCTTTATATTCATGACTGTTTTTTGTAGGAGCATTTGTTATTGGTTATAGTAGTTTTCAGCCAACAAATCAGCCCTAAATTTTTACTTACTAGACTCTGTACTGTCAGTTAAAATTGTTAATCTTGTTGAAATCTTTTAGTTTGCAAGAGGTTTGAAATAGGCCCTTTATCTGAATTGTATTATATACACTGACTCATTGCTGTTTTGGCCAAGAACTGCATCAGAAATAACATTGTTTTTTTCATTAAAACAACAAAAATGTATATATTCAGTATGTGGTTTAATTTCAAAACTTAGGGCCAGAAACATCTTCAGTAGTGAAAACTTCGAATCATCTTTAAGTCCTCCTTTTATTTAACTCGTCAGGTACAACCGGTCACCCAGAACTAGAGGCTATACGTTCCAAACACCTTTAGAATCAGAATATTGTTTCCTCTGCCACTTTCTCACTTAACACCATCATCTTCTATCTGATGTTGAAGTTTTCCGGTGGTTAAGTCGCCCTAATATCACTGCTTTATCCCCAGCACTACAATATTGTCTTTCTCAGACACCCTGCTACTAAAAAAAAAGTGCAATGACTGACCACTGTCTATAATAAAGTAATACTCCTGAGTATATCATTTAAAACTGTACCAAATTGGTCCCAAATTATTTTTCTGGCATCATCTCTTGCCACTCTCTCCAGCCCCACCCCCCAGACACCCTATATTAGGCTACTCTGAATCACTTACTCTTCCCCCAAATATACTATCCGCACTGGTATCTCCTAGCTTTGGCTCATGTTGTTCCTTCTGTTCAAATTTCCTTTTCTCCCTTTTTTCACAGTTGATACATTATGCTTGTTTCTAAACCTGGATCAAATATCAGCTCCTTTTTTAACCCACACAGCTCCCACCCGCTGTACTTTCATGATTCTGTGTAATTCCTAACCATGCACTTAACAGGTAGCTTGTTGTATTTGTCTGTCTCCTGAAGAGCAGCAATCAAATTTTATTCACCTTTAAAAGTGCAGCAGCTGGCTCAGTGCCTGGCATGCATAGGGGTTCTTGGATTGTTTATGAAAGCAGATCTGGACAAAGGTGGGGTAAATCTTTGTGACATTAGACAAAAGATCATGGTCAAGAGTTTCAGTCATGTAGTCATGTTATGTTTATGTTCTGGAATTCCATAAGCAATATCTGGATGTCTGGGCTTGAGCTACTAATAAGGCTTATACTGGCATACCCAAGGGGGCTCCAGCAAAAGCACAGGTTTAGCAAATGGGGTTACAAACGCAGACAGAGGCCAAATTGAAGATCATATGTAGGAGGGCAGATTGACACCAAGAACGTGCTAAGGGACAGTTGCTACTCTTAGAAATAAGAACACTTCAATGCTCCAGATGTGCTAGGTGCTTTATATATGCACCATTAGATTCACTGATGATGATGAGGATAATAATAATAATATAATAACTGCAAATAATTATCATTCACATTCCAGAAAAAGTTGCAAGGATTTTTACATATATTGTCATAATCATTTCCCCCAAACACTTTTATGAATTAAACACTATTGTGCCCATTTTACAAATGAGGCATGTAAGGCTCACAGACTTTACCCATTTAGTGTAAGATCACACAGCCATTGTTATTCTAAACAGCTTTAAAACCCCCAAAGTTGAAAAATTTATCTGCATTTTATAAAAGGAAAACTGTCACAGATCTGTATGTTCCAGTATCACAACTCTCAAACAGGGTTTCATGATCACAGCCGTTTCTCTTTCCTATAATAAACCATTCCGGTGTTGGAGATTGCTCATTTTTAAGCAAACATCTCCAAAGAGACATAGAGCAGTCCGGGAATGGTGGCTGATACCCGTAATCCCAGCATTGTGGGAGGCTAAGGCAGACAGATCACTTGAGGTCAGGTGTTCAAGACCAGCCTGGCCGACATGGTGAAATCCAATCTCTACTAAAAATACAAAAAATTAGCTGGATGTGCTCTCTTGAACCCAGGAGGCAGAGGTTATAGTGAGCCAAGATCATGTCACTGCACTCCAGCCTGGGAGACAGAACACGACTCTGTCTCAAAAAAAAAAAAAATTGAGAAATAGACCAAGTGGATTTTCCCAAACACTTTTAGCTTGAAACTCATTTTTCTAGCACAATTCCTATTAATTTCTTTAGGTGCACCCTTGTTTCCCTTGGAGCTCAGAGAAATTTCTAATTATGTTTTTTCAAAGGATTCCAAAAATTTGAGTTTATTTAAAAACTTTTAATTTTCCTAAAACAAAAAGTGTACTCTTAAAAAATGCCAAAGGAGGACATTGCCTCAATATATAGCAAAGCAATTGTTGTCTACATTGGTTTTGGGGTTCTACTAGGATTGCACAATCACTATCAATATTTCTCAATTATCATGAGTAAACGTTGAAAGAGACGGACCTAAATGTTTTAACAATTGACCCAAACTTTACATTTTGTTTTTCTACCTAACACCAAATCGTTTACTTAACTAGAATTGATCATTTATAATTTGTTTGTCTCTTCTTGGTCATATAGAAATACCTCAATAGATCTTTAACTGAGTCTGTGCTTTTTATAGGTCATCAAAACCCATCTTGCTGGAAGTTACAAAATGCCAGCTATATTCTTGCACAATATGCACATCCTGTTTCAATGGTCAGTCTGTTCAACAATAAAAAAAAATAATAGATAAAAGAGAAGATGGCAAAATAATGAGAGAAGGATAAATTTCACAGAACACAGAAGTAGGACCTATCCACTGGAACCAATTTCCTCATCTTAGCATGAGTATTTGCTCCATCACTTCCCCGGATATTACCCCTGTAAATCATGCTCTCTCCTTGTTGACATTCTTCAAATGCCATATATTGCTCTCTTTATTGTAATTTGCCTGGGGCTATGACAAATACAAGATACATGCAGAAATGAAATGGAATAAGAATGCTTAAGGATAGTTCCCCCGAGCTCTTGCTAGGTCATGGTAAACATGTTAATGCTTCTGCTTTTACTTAATAAACTGGATCCTTCCAGCTTTGACTCAATCATTTGTGTGTGTGTGTGTGCGCGCGCATGTGCGTGTGCGTGCGTGTGTGTATGTGTGTGTATCAATGCCATTATCACCTAAAAGCCTTTACTGGGTATATGCACATGAATGCAATTTGTTATTGAAAGCAATTTATACAGCTGAGCAGCTGATATCCATTTCCCTTGCAATCTAATGTTAGGAGGGAGGCTAAGGGCAGTTCCCTGCATCTTCCAGCCACTGTTACCTGCAAAAGAGAGAAAGATTGTGAGTCTGGTACCTTTTAGATAGACATGTGTCTCATTTTCTAGCCATCAGATTCATAGATGAGGTGGTATGAAGTTGTACAAGGAAATACTTGCAATCTTACATAGAGGTTGGCATAGTTAAGTAATTATGCAAATATTTATTGAGGATTCAATTCTAACTCAAAACAATAGTTACATTGCAAATGACTAAAATAAACTTCTTTCCCCTCAAAAATTACACATATGTAAAATGAAAAATAAACCCATGGAACATAAACACTGTCTCACTTCTAACAGATAATATGTATTTAACCTATTGTTTCAGTCAACAGATTTGTGCTGCCATAACGAAATACCTGAGCGTAGTACTGTTACAGCAGCACAAATAGACAAAATTCATTTTCTTAGCGATCTGGAGGCTGGGAAGTCCAACATAAGGCTGTGGCAGGTTTGGGGTCTGGCAAAGGCCTTTCTTTCTGCTTCTAACATGGCTCCTTGTTGTTACATCCTCCCAAAAGGATCAAAACCATGTCCTCACATGGCAGTAGGGACTTAAGTGAATGAAACCACTTCCTCAAGCCCTTTTAGAAGGGCCCTAATCCCATCCACTGTCAATGTCACCCTCTGACTTAATCACCTTCTAAGGATTCCACTTTTTTTCTTTTCTTTCTTTCTTTTTTTTTTTTTTTTTTTTTTTGAGGTGGAGTTTCACTCTGTCACCCAGACTGGAGTGCAGTGGCGTGATCTCAGCTCACTGCAACCTCTGCCTCCTGGGTTCAAGCGATTTTTTCTGCCTCAACCTCCTAAGTAGAATAGCTGGGACTACAAGTGCATGCCATCACACCCAGCTAATTTTTGTATTTTTAATAGAGATGGAGTTTCACCATATTGGCCAAGCTGGTCTCGAACTCCTGACCTCGTGCTCCGCCCACCTTAGCCTCCCAAAGTGCTGGGATTACAGACATGAGCCACTGTACCCAGCTGACTCCACTTCTTAATACTATCATTAGAGCTATTACATTTCAACATGTAAATTTTGAGGGACATTCAGACCACTGTATTCATATAACTTCCCTGACTTGGAGATGAAAAACTTAGGCTCAAGTAGCTAATGAGAGGTAGGATCATAATGTACCAAATATCTCCTGATCTTAAATTATATGCCTTCTTCATTATTTCTGTGCAGTTGACAATTCAAAGTGATTAATCAATAAGTTCATAAAGCAGTAGAACGGACTTCAAAAATAACGTTGAAGTCAAAAGAAGAAGAAATCACAGAAAGACAAGAAATAAAAGAGAGGAGGCAGCCTCAAGTAATAATGATATAGGGCTTAGAATGATAAATTTGGAAAGGAAAATACCAAAGGATTCCAGATTGAGGAATCAACCCACACAAACACACGTATATGAAGTAGCAGGCTTCTTATGAAAAAGAAGAAAAAAATGTGTGTATTTCTGATCTATTCTGTTTGAAGGAAAATGGTAATGACAAGAAAATATGACTTTTTTTGCCAAGTAAGAACAAATCCTTGAACACTGCTCTTCTTTACAGCTTGAAACTATGCATTGTTGCTGCCTGCAAAGATTACTGGGCAGACAGAGGGTGTTGGAATTTCGTGTATCTCAAATCACTTTAGAATTGACTTTAGTGGCTTTCATTCTACTTTCAAGCATCTTCAAAATTAGAAAGTTTAACTCACAGCAATTATTTTCTCATCCACAGAGGTAATCTCACATTTTATGGAACTTGAATGTCTTTCCAATTACCTAATATCCATATGACACAAAGTTTGCACCTTGACTACCATAGTCTAAAATCTGACCACCTCCCACCCATCAAAAGACTACTTTCTGTATTTTAGCATTCTGCAGCTAAGTTGTTCTCTGTTTTCTAAATGTTGCTATTAAAGAAAAGAAAAATCCCAACTAAAATTTTATTAGACTTAACATTACTTTTGTGAAAAAGTAAAGATTGAGGCCCTGTTGAAATCATTTAATGGATCTTGGCTTTTGTTTGCCTAATGAATTCCCTGCAGGCTCCAGGACTTACACTCATGTCCAGTGTCATGATTACAGAGAGTCTCTCTTCTGAAGTTAGGGCTAACTGAAGTGCCACCTGCCACCCGCCACCTGGTGTTGCTCTTACAAATGCTCATCTAGTGGGCTCCACAATTTCTCTTCACAAGTCCTTCTTACAGATCTGCTCCTACAATCTTTCTCACTGCCTCTATGTTCAGATGACGCAGCATAATTTAGGATCACCGAGCAGGGAGTGAGCAGTCTGAGGTTTGCCCCTGACTAGCTATGCCTCACTCCCGTTTCCGTTACCTCACGAGTGCTCAGTGGGCCTCAGGATTCTCCCTTCTAAAACTGTGCAAAATCCATGAAGTTTTGAGATTCCATGAACTGAAACTTAGATCCCAGTCTACTGAATGAAAACTAAATATCTGAAGATAAGAAAACTAGCTTTGATACCAAAGTATTATGTTAAACTCAGGTGACACTTTCGCTTTAACCAATAAATCATTTTTCTCCACTAAAATGCTAATTAGCAGAGATATTGACAAGTATGAATGATTTTTTTTCTCTTCCCAGGCATGGAAGATATTGAAAAACTACTGGAGTGACAAATAGCCAAATTCTCCCCTCCAGAAAGACAGACAGAGAGAGAGAGAGAGAAGGACAAATAGCTACCACTTGTGAGTACTTCCAACTGGCCAGGTATTTTACCATATTATCAATGAATTCTGCAAGGTAGTAGGTGTTAAGCATGCATCTGATTGATGATGCAACCTCAATAGGCTTTATGTGAGCAACAAGAGTGTTTATTCACCCTGGTGTAAGTGGGCTGAGTCCAAAAAGGGAGTTAGCATGGAGATGGGGGGGCAGAGCAGACTTTATAGTCCGGACAGCTCAGGTTGATCGGTTGGCTGGAACAGGAACCTGTTGTCCTTCTTCTTTGTGGTTTTCTTATTGTTTCAGACTTTCAGGCTCCAGAAAGCCATCTAGAGGTGTACATGCCAATTACAGAGTTCATAACAGCTTGACAACAGTGCTGCCATCTTTGGGGGACCTAACATCTTTGTCTTTTTGTTTTAATAAGAAGAGGAGGGGAGCCGGATGATTCTTCTCACGGCTTCTTCAAGTGGGATTTGGGGCAGTATCAGAGCCTAATTGGAAGAGAGATTTGGGGTGCAAGGGGTGGTATTGGGCGCTGTTAGGAGTAGCATCTGTTGCACAGACCAATTTATGATGACTTGAATGTGATTTTGTATGAACTGAGAAACTAGTCAGAAGAGGCAGGGTCCGAATAAGAGAAGGAGAATGATAGAAACAAGGGAACCAGCCAGCAGGAGGAGCCATGGTGCCTAGCTGCAAAGATTACTCCAGGAGTCTGAACTACGTTGCCTGATTTTAGAGGCATATTCAGGTGACTGTTGGGTGGCATCTCATATTAGGCCAGACTGGTTAGTTTTGGCACCAGATGTTAAGCATGCATCCATGCTTTGTGTGAGCAACAAGGCTGTTTATTCACCCTGGTGTGAGAGAGCTGAGACGGAAAAGGGAGTTAGCGTGGAGGTTGGGGGGGCAGAGCAGGCTTTATAGGCTGGGGCAACGTTACAGCTCAGGGTTAGTTATTGTTGACTCAGTGGGTTGATCTTTTGGCTAAAACAGAAACCTGTTGTCCTTCTTTATAGTTTTTCTTATTGTTTCAGACTTTCAGGCTTTAGGAAGCCATCTGGAGGTGAACATGTAGGTTACAGAGTTCATACTGGCTTGACAACAGTGCTGCCATCTTTGGAGGACCTAACAATAAGATTATCCCATTTTCTAATAAGCTGTTAAAAAGCAGAAACCATGTTATTTGACTTTAGAATCCCAGTGCTCCAGTGCTGGTACATATTGAAGCTCAAAAATGTATTTTTAATAAAGGAAAGAAGCAAGGAAGTGAGGACTAAACTCTGATTTTTTAATATTATGCAAATTCCTATCTAAGCGGTCTGGTGAGTCATTCTCTACAAACCATAAATGCTCATCAGATGGGTTTTATTTAACCCTATATATTGTGGCTTATTTTCCAGTCTGACTCTGGTATAACATGTATGTCATACGTGTCATACATACATGTTTTACATATATTATTTTGTATAACAAAGAAGAAAATCAAAATGTTTTATCCCAAAAACACATTTGTTTGCCATATTTTGAAACGGCTTTGCAAAGCCATTCTTTGTGGGAGGAAATATGCATATGTAAACAATCTCTATTGACATCACTAGATCTTTTTCTTCCAGGCTTTCCCAATCCTGAAGAGATTTAAGTAAGAGTCTAGCACCTTTTAAAAGTTTGAATAGGAAATATTTGTCATCTGTTGTCTCTAAGGGCAGCCAGTATAAGACTTCAAAAGAAACTCCTGGGTCTCCACAATCTTTTATCTAATGTTTCCTTTCTATTGATCCCAGGTCTTTAGACAAACTCAACCAATTGTCAATCAGAAAATGTTTAAATTTACCTATAGCCTTTGAGAAATGTTTAAATTTACCCACTGCTTTGAGTTGTCTGGCCTTTCTGAACCAAACCACTGTATTTCTTTAACACGTTTGATTGCTGTTTCCTGCCTCCCTAAAATATATCAAACCAAGTTGCACCCTGACCTCCTTGGACACATGTTCTCAGGACCTCCTGAGGGCTGTGTCATGGGCCATGGTCACTCATATTGGCTCAGATTAAATTTGTTACAATATTTTACAGAGATTTACTCTTTTTGTAGACAGAAGGTAGGAAAAGAAGAAAAAAGGAAGGGAGTAAGGGAGGAAGAGGAGTGAGTCATTAAATGACTGCCTCAGAGTCCTTACGCTAGCAATGAGCAGAGCAGCGGTCCATAATCCAAACACTCATCCTTTAACCTTCAATAGCCTTCTAACCACAGGTTCTGTCAATCTTTAGTCATAGCTGGCCAACTAGAGCTAAGCATCATCCTTAACCAAACAAAGCAAAACAGAAGTGTTTTCAACCTTGAACATACTCATAACCAAACAGTCTATTCACTAGAAAAGAACTTCTTTTGCTGAGAGTAAACCAAGTGAAAACACGGACTTATGAAGTGCTCGCAACTAATTCCCATTGCCTCGGCTCTGTGTAGTTATATTGATCTATTTTTTCACTGAATTCTATGGAAATTAAAACTCAATGATTTAAAATGCATTGCATTTAAACAGTGACAGTTGTTCTGCAGGACTTGTGGGGAGACAAATAGCCTCCTGGGTGGTATTGATGGTTTCAAGTAGCAGACTCCTCTTAACATCAGCTGGCCATTTATCCTAAAGAAATATTTTCTGTAAGACAGTTATTGCTAGCATAAGCTACTTAAAAAACATAAACACATGGATGATTCGGGGACTTGCTAGTGTTATGTATTGAATACTGAGAACAAGCAACATATTGATGAATCCATCATAAAACTTGGTAATTAACGTCCAAATGACTCAAGAATTCTGGGAATGTGGCAACTTTTGCCAACCATAGCAAAGGTATTTATTCTCTCTCCATGTTCCTTACAACCAGAGAGAATCACAGGATTTCTCATTACGGTAAACCCATTCACTTATTCATTCCTTTCCTTGCTCATTTACTGATTTGTCTGTACTTTTTCATCATGGTTGCTTGTTATTGTTTTTGTTTTAGAGACAGTGTCTCACTCTGTTGCCCAGGCTGGAGTGCAGTGATGTGATCATAGCTCACGGTAGTCTCAAACTCCTGAGCTTAAATGATCCTCCCACCTCAGCCTCCCAAGTAGATGGGACTGCAGGTCCATACCACTGTACTTGCCTAATTTTTAAAAATTTTTATAGGGATGAGGTCTCGCTGTCTTGCTCAGGTTGGTCTTGAACTCCAGGCATCAAGTGATTCTCCCAAAGGGCTGAGTTTACAGATGTGAGCCACAGCACCCAGCCATATGTGTGCTTTTAGCCTTTAACAATAAATACATTTTAAACAGCATGACCTATTTTTTTTTTTAATTTAGGGATTCAAAGATGAAAACAGTATAGTCACTTTCCTTAATTGACTCAATGTGGACAAAG
Source organism: Ateles fusciceps (assembly GCA_036589455.1). Classification (NCBI taxonomy): domain Eukaryota; kingdom Metazoa; phylum Chordata; class Mammalia; order Primates; family Atelidae; genus Ateles; species Ateles fusciceps. Next base: position 3,233,896 of record JAZHEH010002555.1, on the reverse strand, counting down.
AGGCAGACACATAAAAATGTATATGATACAATGTGGTTAACGTTCTGAAACAGACATAAATACAGTAGAAAAGGAACACAGAATAGGGACAGAAACACTAAACACAGATGAATTCAGCTGGATTTCTGGCATGCAGAAGTATGCAGTATGTGTGTGTGAAGTGGAGTGAAGAAGGGTAGTGTAGTGGATGGTTGAATGGCAAGATATTCTGGCAAGGCAGGCTTACTGGAGGTATGGATGTCTGGAAGAAGCCTGTGATAGAGTTAAGTAGACAAAGGAGGGATGAGAAAGAGGATCAGCAGGCCAGATAAAGCAAAGGAGGGGACAGCTGGTAGGGTGCTTCCTTGGAAGTACTTCGTTTGGTGCCAAAGATAGTTATGGTTCAGTAAGACTGAATCCAATCACAGAATATCTTTTCTACCATTTTTGGAGTTTCAAAATTTATCATGGCATAACAGGGGCAGCCACTGAATCACTAGAGGTAGGGCAGTTGGCATGACAATACTAGATTTAGAAAAAAACAGCTCTACAATAACTTCCCTACTGGTATTAACAAAATAAAAAAAATTTTTTTTAATTTGAAAAAAAAGCATTTGCCACAAACTCAATTGATGATAATACCTTACCTGAAATAATGCAAGCTATGTATAGTCCTTATTTATTTCACTTAAAGTGTAAGTTCCTTTATTTTGCTGGAGACATAGTAACAAGTTTAATACAAGATACTGCTCCAGACCTCACAGGCCCAACAAGTACCATATAAAGGAAATATAACTGGACCACCCAAGAAGCTGTATAGTCGTAGAAAGGCAAAATCGTCAACACTAAATAATATCAGGAATGTTCTCTTTCTTTATCTAAGACAAAGAAAAGTATGCATTCCTGTAAAAAATTCAGATATTTAGCTAGTGGTGGCATGTGCCTGTCATTCCAGTTAAATTGGAGGCTGAGGTAGGAGGAGCTCTTGAGCCCATAAGGTCAAGGCAGCAGTGAGCTGTGTTAGTGCCACTGCACTCCAGCCTGCGTGACTGAGTGAGACACTATCTCAAAAAAAAAAAAAAAAAAAAAAAACAAAAGAAAGAAAGAAAATTATAGACAAGACATTATGGAATAAAATTACTCTAATCACAGAGAAGTTGGTCCTAAGAAAAGTATAGAGTTTTTTGTTATCAAAAGACATATATATGTCTTAATATATGTGCAGGGCATTTGTATTAGTCCATTTTCATGCTGCTATAAAGACATACACAAGACTTGGCAATTTACAAAAGAAAGACATTTAATTGGACTTACAGTTCCACATGACTGGGAAGGCCTTACAATCATGATGCAAGGTGAAAGCCATGTCTCACATGGAGGCAGACAACAGAAGAGTTTGTGCAGAGAAACTCCCCCTTTTTTTAAAGCCATCAGATCTTGTGGGATCCATTCATTATCACAAGAATAGAGTGGGAAACACCTGCCCCAATGATTCAGTCATCTCCCACCGTGTCCCTCCCACAACACATGGGAATTATGGAATCTACAGTGAGATTTGGGTAGGGACAGAGAGTCAAACCATACCAGCATAAGGATGAACCATGGATATCTTTTAATTCTTCCTGTCCTAAGTAAGAAAATCACATAAAAGAACTGGCCATATTTACAAAGATTTGACATGTTCTTTGGTTTATACTTTTATACCATAATAATTAAATTTTACTTTAGCCACCCAAATAAAAGAGTAAGTTTCTTTACTCGTATTATAGCCTTCAGAAAACTGAACCTTAGCATATGGCAAATATGAGCCCAAGTCCTGTGCACACAAATACCCTGAGAACAAAGGCAGGCAACAGTGGCCTATGCTGGTCTATCCTTCTTTACTCCTGGCATTCTGACTGATGATGGATCTGGATTATTTAAACTGTCCCCTAACTGGATTTTTGTCTCTTTTGAAACAATTCTCTTGATTACAGACAGATTATGTGAAGAAATGTGGTACACATTGTGCTTTGATTTCATTATATAATTTTTTCTGGTTCATTTCTTGTGGTCTATCTGCTCATTCCCTTCTTTGCACTATTTTTTTTTTTTTTTTGAGGGAGTTTCACTCTTGTCACCCAGGCTGGGGTGCAGTGGCACAATCTTGGCTTATTGCAACCTCTGTCTCCCCGGTTCAAGTGATTCTCCTCCCTCAGCCTCCTAAGTAGCTGGGATTACAGGTACCCACCACCATGGCCAGCTAATTATTTGTATATTTAGTAGAGATGAGGTTTCACCATGTTAGCCAGGCTGGTCTCCAATTCCTGACCTCAAGTAATCCACCTGCCTTGGCCTCCCAAAGTGCTGGAATTACAGGTGTGAGCCACCATGCCCAGCCTGCACTATTGTTTCATGGCTTCCATGCTAATACAGTTCTGTTTATTATGCATTTGGGGGTGCCTTTATGCCTCACTCATTTGACGGCAGTGAAGAAGAGAGACCAAGGGAGTGAACTGAGCCCATAGACTATTAGATGTTGTTCCATTGTTTCTGAACCCTTGTGACAAAGAGTCAATTCTTTGAGCTTTGTTCCTCTTGTTCCTCTGTGGGCCAGCAGGAAATCACTTGAGTAGAAATGATGCCTTTTATGTTACAGATCCTTTGGAGGCCATTTGATGTTTATTTCTTTTTGGTTAAAATAAGGAATTCAACTGAAGAAGTAATTGCCATCCTTCATCCTAAAATTGTATTTTCACAAAAATATAGTGTCCCTTTATTTCTTTATTCAGCCAGTTTTTCCATGCTATTCTGCAGCCTCAATAGGAGTTCATAATGCTTTGGAAATTTGTTCACTCACCTACAACATGTTGATCTTAACAAAGAATTTCTAGTAAGAACACTGCCTTTTGGAAATCTTCGTGGTCAATCCCTCTTCAGCACAATTTTGTTCTCAGCTTCCATACTTAACCTATGTTCACTGAAACTGTCAGAATTTCCTAAATCAAGGTTTGCAGTTGGACAATTTTTAGTAGTTTTTACAGATAACATTTACTGTTTCTTGTTCCTTCTGTTTTGATTTGGTTTCAGAAAGACAAGTCTTACTTAGTTCTTTTAAACATACCAGTACCATGCCATTTTGAATACTGCAGACTTGTAGTATAGTTTGAAATCAGGTAGAGTGATGCCTTCAGCTTTATTCTTTTTGCTTAGGATTGTCTTGGCTAAGTGGGCTCTCTTTTGGTTCCACATGAAAGTTAAAGTGGTTTTTTTCCAGTTCTGTGAAGAAAGTGAATGGTAGCTTGATAGGGATAGTATTGAATCTATAAATTACTTTGGGCAATATGGCCATTTTCACAATATTGATTCTTCCTAACTATGAGCATGGAATGTTTTTCCATCTGTTTGTGTCCTCTCTGATTTCCTTGATCAGTGGTTTGTAGTTCTCCTTGAAGAGGTCTTTTACATACTTTGTTAGTTGTATTCCTAGGTATTTTATTTTCTTTGTAGCACTTGTAAATGGGAATTAGATAATGATTTGGCTGTTTATCTGTTGTTGGTGTATAGGAATGTTTATGATTTTTGTACATTGATTTTGTATCCTGAGACTTTGCTGAAGTTATCAGCATAAGGAGGTTTTGGGCTGAGACATGGGGTCTTCTAAATATACGATCATGTCATCTGCAAATAAGGACAATTTGACTTCTTCTTTTCTTAATTGAATGCCCTTTTTCTTTTTGTTGCATAATTGCTCTGGCTAGGACTTCCAATACTATATTGAATAGGAGTGATGAGAGAGGGCATCCTTGACTAGTGCCAGTTTTTAAAGGGAGTGCTTCTAGTTTTTTCCCATTCAGTATGATATTGGCTGTGGGTTTGCTGTAAATAGCTTTTATTAAGATACGTTCCATTGATACCTAGTTTATTGAGGGTTTTTAGCATAAAGGCTGTTGAATTTTGTTGAAGGCCTTCTCTGCATCTATTGAGATAATCATGTGGTTTTTGTCTTTGGTTCTGTTTACGTGGTGGATTACATTTATAGATTTGTGTATGTAGAACCAGCCTTGCATCCCTGGGATGAAGCATACTTGGTAGTGGTGGATAAGCTTTTTGATGTTCTGTTGGATTTGGTTTGCCAGTATTTTATTGAAGATTTTTGCATCAATGTTCATCATGGATATTGGCCTGTAGTTGTTTCTTTTTTAGTTGTGTCTCTGCCAAGTTTTGGTATTAGGATGATGTTGATCTCATAGAAAGAGTTAAAGAGGATTCCCTCTTTTTGTACTTGGAATAGTTTCAAAAGGAATGGTAGCAGCTCCTCTTTGTACATCTGATAGAATTTGGCTGTGAACCTGTCTGGACCTGGACTTTTTTTGGTTGATAGTCTATTAATTGCTGCCTCAACTTCAGCCCTTGTTATTGGTCTATTCAGGGTTTCAATTTCTTCCTGGTTTAGGCTTGGGAGTGTATAAGTGTCCAGGAATTTATACATTTCTTCCAGGTTTACTTGTTTATGTGCATAGCGTTGTTTGTAGTAATCTCTGATGGTGGTTTGTATTTCTGAGGAATCGGTGGTGATCTCCCCCTTTATCAGTTTTTATTGCATCTAGTCGATTCTTCTCTCTTTTCTTTTTTATTAGTCTAGCTTGCAGTCTGTCTATTTTGTTGATCTTTTCAAAAAAAAACAGCTTCTGGATCTATTGATTTTTTTGAAGATTTTTTTGTGTCTCTATCTCCTTCAGTTCTGCTCTGATCTTAGTTATTGCTTGTCTTCTGCGAGCTTTTGAGGTTTTTTTTTTATCTTGCTCCTCTAGCTCTTTCAATTTTGATGATAGGGTGTTGATTTTAGATGTTTCATTGTTTCTCATGTGGGCATTTATTGCTATAAATTTCCCTGTAGATACTGCTTTAAATGTGTCCCAGAGATTCTGGTACGTTGTGTCTTCATTCTCCTTGGTTTCGAAGAACATCTTTATTTCTGCCTTCATTTAATTGTTTATCCATTCATCATTCAGGAGCAAGTTGTTCAGTTTCCATGAAGTTGTGCGGTTCTGAGTTAGTTTCTTAATCCTGAGTTCTAATTTGATTGCACTGTGGTCTGAGAGACTGTTTTTTATGATTTCCATTATTTTGCATTTGCTGAGGAGTGATTTACTTCTAATTATGTGGTCAATTTTAGAGTAAGTGCAAGGTGGTGCTGAGAAGAATGTATATTCTGTGGATTTGGGGTGGAGTGTTCTGTAAATGTCTATTAGGATTACTTGGTCCAGATCTGCATTCAAGTCCTGGATATCCTTATTGAGTTTCTGTCTCATTGACCTGTCCAATATTGACAGTGGAGTGTTAAAGTCTCCCACTATTATTGTACAGGAGTCTAAGTCTCTTTGTAGGTCCTTAAGAACTTGCTTTACGTACCTGGGTGCTCCTGCATTGGGTACATATATATTTAGGGTAATTAGCTCTTCTTGTTGCATTGATCCTTTTACGATTATGTAATACCCTTCTTTGTCTCTTTTGATCTTTGTTGCTTTAAAGTCTGTTTTATCAGAAACTAGGACTGCTACCCCTGCTTTTTTGCTATTTGCTTCGTAAATCTTCTTCCATCCCTTTATTTTGAGTCTATGAGAGTCTTTGCACATGTGAGTCTTTGCACATGAGATGGGTCTTCTGAATACTACACACCAATGGGTCTTGACTTTTTATCCAGTTTGTCAGTCTGTGTCTTTTGATGGGGTTATTTAGCCATTTACATTCAATATTATTATTGTTATGTTTGAACTTGATCCTGCCATTTTGTTACTGGCTGGTTATTTTGCCCATTAATTGACATGATTTCTTCATTGTGTCATTGGTCTTTACCATTTTGTACATTTTTGCAGTGGCTGGTACTGGTTTTTCCTTTCCATGTTTAGTGCTTCCTTAGGAGCTCATGTAAGGCAGCTCTGGTGATGACAAAATCTCTCAGCAATTGCTTATCCATAAAGGATTTTATTTCTCCTTCACTTATGAAGCTTAGTTTGGCCAGATATGAAATTCTGGGTTGAACTTCTTTTCTTTAACAATGTTGAATATTGGTCCCCACTCCCTCCTAGCTTGTAAGGGTTTCTGCCAGAGATCCACTGTGAGTCTGATGGGCTTTTCTTTTTGGGTGACTCTGCCGTTCTCTCTGGCTGCCCTTAGGATTTTTCCTTCATTTCAACCCTGGTGAATCTGACAATTATGTGCATTGGGGTTGCCCTTCTTGAGGTGTATCTTTTTGGTGTTCTCTGTATTTCCTGTATTTGAATGTTGGCCTGCCTTGTTAGGTTGTGGAGGTTCTCCTGGATAATATCCTGAAGTATTTTCCAGATTGGATTCATTCTCCCTGTCACATTCAGGTATGCCGATTAAGCATAGATTAGATCTTTTCACACAATTCCATAGTTCTTGGAGGCTTTTTCATTTCTTTTCACATTTTTTTCTCTATTCTTGCCTTCCATTTTATTTCATTGTTTTTGATCTTCAGTCTCTGATATCCTTTTCTCTGCTTGATCGATTCTGCTGTTGAAAACTTGTGTATGCCTGGAGAAGTTCTTGTGCTGTGTTTTTCAACTCCACCAAGTCATTTGTGTTTTTCTCTAAGCTCCTTATTCTAGTTAACACTTCATCTAACCTTTTCTCAAGGTTCGTAATTTCTTTGCATTGGGTTAGAACATGGTCTTTTAACTTGGTGAAGTTTGTTATTACCCACCTTCTGAAGCCTGCTTCTGTTAATTCATCAAACTCATTCTCTATCTTGTTTTGTTACCTTGGTGGTGAGGAGTTGTGGTCCCTAGGAGGAGAAGAGACGTTCTGGTCTTTGATGTATTCATCCTTTTTGTGCTGGTTTCTTCCCATCTTCGTGAATTTGTCTCCCTTCGATCTTTGAAGTTGGTGATTTACAGGAGGAATCTCTGAGTGGATGTCCTTTCTGTTGAGGTTGGAGGTATATCTCCTGTATGAGGTTCCCCTCCCCCCGTAGAGGTGCTGTTGAGCTGCCTCAGATTCATTCAGGCTGCTGGGGGGATCTTCCCTGAAGTTTGTTTAAGCAGGTGAGATTAGCCCCACCTTCCCAGTGGCTGGCATCTTTCCTTCCCCATGCTCGATCTTCCTGGTCTGGGTCAAACCCATGTATTTGCTGTGAAACTCTAGCTCGCAGGCTTCAGTTTGTTGGGTTTTGTGGGTTTGGGACCTGTCAGGCCATAAGGCCTGTTTCCCTGCTTTCAACTCTGCCTTTTTCTATGGGATGAGTAGTTCCATCCTGCTGGCGTTAGTCCAAACTTCTGCCCAGGTCCATGCCAACAACTTGCAGTGCCAGTCGGGCCGAGCCGTCACTCATATTTGTATTGACAACCCACTACACCCCTCAGTCTGGCAGGGCTCTTGTGGACTGTGGGTTGCAGAAGCAATGAGAACAGCGCAGGATCTGAATGGGAGAGCCGATGAGGTGAAGTCCCTGACCCTCTGAGCCAGCTGAACTTTCCTGGTGGGGACACACCTCACCCTGTCTTGGTTCACCCTCCCTGGGCTGCTCTTGCCCTGCTTTGACTTGCTTTCCCTGGGCTATTTTCACTGTCCTACCAGTCCCACCAAAATGAACCCAACACCTCACTTCGAGTTGTGGAGTCCACTTGCTCTCTGCCTCTCACTCGCTGGGAGCTGCACTCCGGAGTTGCCTCCTCTCAACCATCTTCGTGGCTCCCCCCCCCCCCAGAAGGATCAATTTCTCTGTTTAAGACCAGAAAGGTGAATTTCTATGTCTATGAGACTTTTGGGTCTATTTCAAGGTTATAGTATATACATAACTTGAGCTATTTCTTTGGTGAGACCTAGTTACAGGGCCAAACTTGTATAAAAGGGGGAGACTGAAAAATTAATTTTGTGAACTGAGAATCTCTTCCCAGGGCAACTTCATGTCCCAGAATAGGAGACGTGAATATTAACAGTCTGTAGCACTGTTGCTTACTAGCTGGTATATTTTCTTGAGTTCATCTTTCTTTTTTTGAGACAGAGTCTCACTCTGTCACCCAGGCTGGAGTGCAATAGCACCATCTCGGCTCACTGCAACCTCTGCTTCCCAGGTTCAAGCGATTCTTCTGCCTCAGCCTCCCAAACAGCTTGGACCACAGGCACCGCCACCACACCCAGCTAATTTTTGTATTTTTTTAGTAGAGATGGGTTTTCACGATTGGTCAGGCTGTCTCAAACTCCTGACCTCATGATCTGCCCACCTTAGCCTCCCAAAGTGCTGAGATCACAGACTCACAGGTGGAGTCACCATGCCTGGCCGAGTTCATCTTTCAATATATTTTTCTTGAAAGTGTGTATCCCCAGATTACCAGTTTATCTAACAATGTCAAAAAGTTCATCAAAAGAAATAATTATATGATTTTAAGGATCATCTGTTACTTTTGTAACCTGCCAAAACAGTGTGACAATATTTTTTTCTCTCAAGCCCCAGGTGGAGTAAGCAGATCTTCCTTCAATCTTCAGGGACAGGGCTTAATTGGCATACACCAATCAATATATTCCATACTTTGCATAATTACAATAGATTAAGAATGATTATATGCTCCATTTAGGGCCAATAAGGGTCAAGTTAAAAACTTTTGACTTTTGCTGATGATGGAAATTTCTGGGTTTTTGTTGTTGTTGTTGTGGACTTTGAAGCTTAGAAGACATGTGGTATGGAATGTGTGTCCACTTTCTCTGCCAGGAGAATTTATCTAAAATAAAAGTAGAGAAATTATCGAAAAGTAAAACCAACACAAGTAAGATTGGGCTGAGTGATAGAGAGAGAAAAAATTAGATTCTGTTGACATATTTTGGGCATTTGAATCAACCAGTCCTGAAGTCTACCATACAGATTTTTTCTAAAAAAAATAAATCTTACATTTTGTTTATGTATATTTTTGTTCACTTTTTTAACAATTGAAATATAAAGAATTCTGAGTGATATACATGGCATATGAGTATTGGAGAGTCTAGCAGATATGCCTCTTCTTCTTAAATCTAATTGAGGAAAACAAGTAAGTGACCTATAAAAGCCAAAAGACAGCCAAAAAATTGAACATCCCAGATACGATTGCTAATGGACTTTCTTCGTTGTTGATAAATATGTTTCTATCTCAGTAAAGATATTAAGTTGCCCAACATCCAATAAGAACAAAAACCAAACCAAACAAAACACTAATCTTAAAAATTAATTATAAGCTATTTGAATTTGAAAAGATGAAAGGGAGAGTTTAAATATTGTTTTCTGGTGGTAGAAAGAGAGCTAAATAATATCTAGAAATTTCTTACTTATCCAAGTTTAGTCTAGAAAAAAATTGCAGCTACACAATTAATTGGAACATGATTTTGCTGCCATTATGCAAGATATCAAAATATGAATTGTATGTATCTGTTTATATGTATATTTTTGCTCATTTTTTCTATTAATTAAAAATTGTATATGTGTATATATGTGTATTTATAATATATTCTTTAAAAATATATATGTGTATATACATATATATATACACACACATATATAAAGAGAGAGAGAGCCTTCTATAGTAGAAAATGATATAAGTGTCAGTCACGCACAGTGGCTCACGCTTCTAATCCCAACACTTTGAGAAGCCAAGGCGGGCAGATCACCTGAAATCGGGAGTTTGAGACCAGCTTGACCAACATGGTGAAACTCGGTCTCTACTAAAAATACAAAAATTAGCTGGGTTTAGTGGCAGGTGCCTGTAATCATAGCTACTTGGAAGGCTGAGGCAGGAGAATTGCTTGAACCTAAGAGGTGGAGGTTTCAGTGAGCTGAGAGTGTGCCATTGCACTCCAGCCAGGGTGACACAGTGATACTTCATCTGAAAAAAATAAAAAAGAAAAGAAAATGATATAAATATCAACATGCCACAATCTTTGTTGACTCCTATTTGGTGTGGATTAAGGGCAATAATAGATTATATGAAAACATTTTTATATACAGTCATGCATCACTTAATAACAGGAATACATTATGAGAAGTGTGTCATTAGGTGATTTCCTTATTGTGTATCATAAATAGAGTGTACTTATACAAACCGAGGTGGTATAGCCTACTACACACCTAGGCTGTGTCGTATAACCTATTGTCCCTAGGCTACAAATCTGTACAGCATATGATGAATAGACAATTGCAACAAAATGGTTAAGTATTTAGTGTATCTAAACATACAAAAGGGACAGAAAACATGTGGTATTATAATTTTACAATACTACCACAATATATGAGGTTTCTCCTTGGCCAATATGTCATTATACAGCACACGACTATACTATAAAGTGTTAAACCTATGACAAATATTATTGATCTGGCTATCATTATGCAATAAATTAAATGTCCACTACTATTCCAGTGGAAGAAGAATAATAAAATCTTAAGTATACTGGAAAAAAATAAAGTTTTTAAAGTAGCATTCAAAATAGACATCCAAATTCTTTAAAAATGAAAGTATATTACATGCAAATTAAAAGCTTTTAAAATTTGCTTAAGCCTATAAAAAACCTTTACCAAAAAGCATTATTTTTGAAAACCACTGAGAATTGCAAATGATAATATAATTACATGATTAATATTATAATGTATTTATTTTTTCAAAAAGTCACCAAGGATTTATGCAAAACACTCGAAATTACATGACATAAAATCATCCAGAAGATATGGTGCTACCTAATCACTGCAGGAATTAGAAAGCATTAAAAATGGGAAAAAGAATACTGATTAAGAGATGTATAAATATATTTAAACATACTATAAAAGAGAACAGCAATAACAAATCTACTGCCTTTGTGTGATTCATATTACTTGCGAGACTATTCACTTATCTTTGTTTAGCACAGGCTTCACAGTTTCTTTTATTTCAAACCTTTTTGTGTGAGTAAGGCAATTTGGCAAGCAATTTGAGAGGTGGTTGTAACATATCCTACTAAATTGTCTTGTTTTTCCTCACAAAACACTTAAATAGCACAAATATTTTGCCAGATCAATGGTAGCATACTTTCTAAATGAAAGACTGAAGACCATTAATCAATTCTAAATCAAAGTGAATGGCTTAACTTTACTCCATTTGGAGATTAAATCTAAGCATTTAAATAGACACACCATAAAAATACATGGTTTACAATATTTTCCATCCATTCACTTTCTATGTGACAGTAATATTGCCAAATTTGAAGTTTTATTTTATTCAAGATTTGTCTTACAAATTATTTTACAAAGTATTTTATACGCTTAAATCATAGAAAAGCGTTGTTAAAAAACAGTTCTGTAAGAGGTAAGAATATAAATGTCGAGGCCTGAGGGAAGTCACTCACAAACAGATTAAAAAGTGTGTTTATGGTTTTAGGAATTTCCTAGGGTCTGGGCCTTCCATCTTTCTGGGAACTGCATGGTTCTCCCTGTCTCCCAACTTGTTTATAAGCCTCCCCCTCACCCAGATGCAGACTACGCAGGAAACTCTGGTTTAGAAATCCGCCATGCCTTGAGCTCTGCCTTTCTCCCCTCTCAGCACCATTTACACCCGTCCTTCCTCCCCTGTCCCATCTCACCAGCTTTTATGGACTTTCTGGTTTGTCATCCTTTTGTAGCTGCATTCTGTTGTTTAGCTGATGGAGAGATGATGGTCCCTTTATTCACTAGCTGTTCCCACTACTGCTGACCTTCTTGGTCATAGTCTTCGTCATGTAAACTCAGGAATCAGAGCTGGTTCTTTGCCTAATTTTCTAGAGCTTGTTATAGAATCCTTGGCCACATACTCCTTTTATTTAATATCTATAACTTAGAAATAGATTTTGAGGGTTAAACCTTCCCCCAAGAGCACATGGAAATCTTCACTTTCTTCTAAAGATGAAAGGATATCTTCCAATTCTTATTTCATCAAATTAAAAGAGGCAAAACAGCCCACAAAGCTCTTATTTAAAAAAAAAATAAACAACTAGAAGCTTACATGATACTATGCAAGCACCTCTTATTTACCAAAAAATATGTTATGAACTTTCCAAATAATGTTGCTAATTATTATAGAAAAAGTAATTCCCTGAAATTAAACCCTGAATGTAAATGTAAATACACTCTGGTAGATTATGGTGAGTAAAAAGATAGTATCCAAGAGTCTTAAGCAGTTTCTACAAAGTAAGCAATATAAATTAAATCTAAACTTTGAGTAATTTTTCTTAATCTGAGATTGGGCCATGGTTGAAATAAATCTTTCAGTAACAACAACAACAAATATGTCAAAAAATTACTCATCTCTTTTTGCTTGGGGAAGACAGGTGAAGTAACACTGGATGCATGCTGTTGATGAGTCCAGATGGCTTTGATAGGAAGCATCACTTTATAAGTGTTTTAGCTATAACCCTAGGAAAAAACCTAGGCAATATCATTGCAAACATAGGCATAGGCAACAACTTCATGACTAAAACACCAAAAGCAATGGCAAAAAAAAAAAAAAAAAAAAGCCAAAATAGACAAATGGATCTAATTAAGAGGTTCTGCATAGCAAAAGAAACTATCATTAGAGTGACCCAGCAACCAACAGAATGGGAAAAAATTTTTGCAATCTACCCATCTGACAAAGGAAATATCTAGAATTGACAAAGAACTTAAACAAATTTATAAGAAAAACAAGCCACCCCATCAAAAAGTGGGTGAAGGGTATGAACAAACACTTTTCAAAAGAAGACAATTATGCAGCCAACAAACATGAAAAAATTCTCATCACTGGTCATTAGAGAAATGAAAATCAAAACCACACTGAGATACCATCTCACACCAGTTAGAATGGCGGTGTTAAAAAATCAGAAGACAACAGATGCTGGAGAGGATGTGGAGAAACAGGAACACTTTTATACTGTTGGTGGGAGTATAAATTAATTCAACCATTGTGGAAGACAGTGTGGTGATTACCCAAGGATCTAGAAATAGAAATACCATTTGACCCAGCAATCCCATTACTGGTTATATACCCAAAGTAGTGTAAATCATTCTATTTTAAAGACACATGCACGTGTATGTTTACTGTGGCACTGTTCACAATAGCAAAGACCTGGAACCAATCCAAATGTTCATCAATGATAGACTAAAGAAAATGTGGCACATATACATGATGGAATACTATGCAGCCATAAAAAAGGTTGAGTTCATGTCCTTTGCAGGGACATGGATGAAGCTAAAAACCATCATTCTCAGGAAACTAACACAAGAACAGAAAACCACACACCGCATGTTCTCATTCATAAGTGGGTGTTGAACAATAAGAACAGATGGACACAGGGAGGGGAAACATCACACACCAGGGCCTTATGGGGGGTGGGGGAGGGCCAGAGGAGGGATAGCAGGAGATGGGGGGATAGGGGGAGGGCTAACATTAGGAGAAATACCTAATGTAGATGATGTGGGAATGGATGCAGCAAACCACCATGGCACATATATACCTATGTAACAGACCTGCACATTCTGCACATGTACCCCAGAACTTAAAGTATAATAAGAAAATAAAATAAAATGAAAATACAAAATACAAAAATTAAAATTAAATGTTTTAGCTATCATAGCTAAGCCTGGTTCCACTTGCCTGAGATTTTCTTTTGTCTTATAGATATACATAGCTTGCACTGTGACCAACACACTGTTGCTGGATCTTGAGATATTTGCATGTTCTTGTTTGAGCAGTTACTCCTGGGAAATGAGAAGCTAAGGTGAAATAGCTAGAAAAGGCCATAAAAGACATGTGAGGATTATAACAAGTAACTTTAAAGAGTTTGCCAAACTTCAACTTGGATGGGAATGTTAATGTCCTACACAGGATATTATTTATGGAAGTAATAATGTCAGACTATAATATTTTTATGTCATTGTTTTATGTAATCAGTGTGGGAGGATATGACATGTTGATGAGGTTTTCCCTGGGGAAAGAAAAAAAATACTTCCAGCATGAATATACTAAAATGTGGCTTAATTTTGGAAGTGAGGTGAGAAATGGGGAAGCCAGACTTAGATTATATGGAGAAAAACCTTTTCTCTTAGAAATTTAAATATAGTTGAATTCCTAGAGTATGACTATTTTCAAAAGGCATTCGTTAACCACACACAAAATGGGAATAACTCATCTAAAACAATTCCTGATGTTCTTTGCTTTTCAAACTTACTTGAGATCAATGACAACTAATCCTTCCAATGGCTCAGTCCAATAGACTTGGATTCCTTTCCTTTACTCACATTGCACATCCAGTCTTTAGGCTATTGTTCTTCTATGGAGACACTAAATAAACAACTAGAAACTGACTAAAATAATTATTTGACTGAAAATTAGTCAAATATTTAAGCATCCAAGTGAAAAAACAAAGAAAAAGCTTAAAAACATACGAGAAATGTCACTGTGATTTGACTCACCCTTGTTTCCTCTTCTCCCTAGCACAATGTCTCACAGTTTTAGGGAACTGACAAGCTGACCCCATTCCCCATCAAGAAACCATAGAAAGCAGAGTAGATCAATTTTTCAATTTCCACCTTGTAAAAAGGCTGACTAAGGGATTTTTCTCTGTTTCACCTAACTCAGATCTCCAAAAGGCTAAAAGCCAAGAGAAGCAATGGGTCCAGGTCGTGAAAACTGAAAATGAACTACAGACTTGCAGATGCCTGGGAACAAGATATTTTAGGCAAGGAAATACAATAGAATAGCTAAGACAATAAGAAGAAACAGGGCAGGGGTGAGACTGTTAGGGAAGTTAATATATTGAAAAGCAACTGAGTATACTAAGGAATTGGAAAAAAACAACACAAACCAGAAAACAGACACATTCAGGTCTAGGAAAGACACATGGCTAGAAAAGGCCTGAGAAGAGCTTAAGACTCCATGCCAGTTGCTTAAAAACATCTTCCCATGCAAGAGCCAACCTGCAAACACAAGGAAAGGTAAATGTCTCTTCAGATGCCTAATACTATGGTTTGAAATACTTGTCCCTTCCAAAACTCCTGTTAAAATTTAATTGCCAATCAAATAGTATTGAGAGATAGAACTTTTAAAAGGTGATTGAGTCATGAGTGCTACTGCCTCATAGGTAGATTCAATACCTTAATAATCGGGCTTTCAGGAGTTGACTCTTCCTTTGCCCTTTTGCCTTTTGCATTATGGTCACACAGCAAGAAGGTCCTCATAAGCTGGCAGCACTTTGATATTAAACTTTCCAGCCTCCAGAACTGTAAACCAAAAAAACTATATTCATTACAAATTAGTCTGTGGTATTATTAGAGCACAAAACGGACTAAGATACCCAATTTAACAAAAAATTACAGGGCACACACAAAAAAAAGGAAAAATAGGATACACTTAAGGGAACAGATACATACAACTTCAGAAAATGTTCCCGAAGAAACACCAACTTCAGGCTTACCAGAAAAGGCTTTAAACCAACTGTCTTAAATATGCTCAAAAAGCAAAAGAAAAACAAATAAATAACTAAAATAAATTAGAAAAAATACATATGAACAAAATGAGCATATCAACAAATAGAAGTTATTATTAAAGTACCAAACAGAAATTCCTGAACTGAAAAATGTAATAACTGAATTGACCTTTTTAACTACATGGATTCAACAGCAGATTTAAACCAGCACATTAAATAATTAGGGAATTTAAAGACAGGCCATTTGAAATGATCAAGCCTGAGAGGTGAAAAGAAAAAGCAATAAAGATAAGTGTATAGAGCTTAAAATATTATGGAACACCACCAAGAAGACAAATATACATTTTATGGAAATTCTAGAAGAAGAAGTGTAAGAGGAGTGGAAAGCTTACTGAAAGTAATAATGGCCAAATACTTCCCAAATTTAGGGAAATAAATAAATATACAAATACAAGGAACACAAGTGCCAGGATAAAACCAAGGAGACACACTACAAGACTCATTCTAATCAGATAGTTGAAAGCAAAAGACAAAGAGAATCCTGAAAGCAGCAAAGGAGAATTAACTATTCATGTACAAGGGATCCTCAATAAGATAATCAGCAGATTTCTCAACAGAAGTGTTGCAGGCCACAAGGCAACTTAATAATATATTTAAACTGCTGAAAGGAAACTAGTAAACAAACAAAAATGATGTCAGCAGAGAATTTTATATTTAGTGAAAATGTCCTTCAAAATGAAGAGAAATTGACATTCTCAGATTTTTTTAAGCTGCTGATTGCAAGCAAACAGACCTATCCTGCACCAGGAGTGAAATCTAATGTATAAACTATGGATTTTGGGTGATTTTGATGTGTCAATATGTGTTAATCAGTTGCAATAAATGTACCACTCTGACAAGAGATATTGATAATGAAGGAGGCTATAACTGTATGTGCCTAGAGATATATGAGAAATATCTGTACGTTCCTCTTAATTTTCTTCTGAACCTAAAACCTCTCTTAAAAATATCATCTTTAAGAATAA
The DNA here is from genome assembly GCA_036589455.1 of Ateles fusciceps. Lineage (NCBI taxonomy): Eukaryota > Metazoa > Chordata > Mammalia > Primates > Atelidae > Ateles > Ateles fusciceps. The sequence goes on along the minus strand of JAZHEH010002555.1, from coordinate 3,217,460 downwards.
TAAAAAAAAAAACCAAGCAAAAAAAAACCCATAAAATGTTAATGATGTGTCAAAATTTCAACTTTTATATGCTGCTGGTCAGAACGTAAAATAGGCCAGCTGCTATGAAAACACTGTTGTGATTCATCAAAAACTTCAAAGTAACATTACCACATGATCCAGGTTGACACCTTCTGGGTATATGTAAAACAAATTGAAAACAGAGACTCACACATGTTTGTATGACCATGTTTCATAGAAGCATTACAAGTAATAGGTGAAAGTTGGAAGCAACCTAAGTGTTCATTAACAGATGAATGGATAAACAAAATACAGGAAATACGTACACTGGAACATTATTTCACATTAAAAAGGAAGTACATTCTGACAAGTGTTATAAGATGGATAAACTTTGAAGACATCATGACAATGAAATAAGGCAGTCATTAAAGGACATACACTGTACCTAATACTCAAGTTTATAGAGATGGAAAATAGAATTGTGGCTGTCAGGCACTGGAGAAAGGGGGATAATGGTGAGTTATTGCCACTGAGTACCAAGTTTTATTTTGGGAATTTCAGTTTGACAAAATAAAAACAAAAAAAAATGTTTTGGAAATAGATGGTGATGATGTTTACACAACACGAATGTACTTCATGCTACTGAACTGTAGATTTAAAAATTGTTAAAAGGACCAATCTATGTATATTTTAGCACAATTAAAAAAAAAAAAAAAAGACCAGGTGAGATCTTAACTCAGAGTCTTTGCATTGCCTGTTTCCTCCATGCTTGCCCAAATTTATCTACACAATGAATTCTCTCAATGCTTCCTGTCTTTACTCAAATGTAATTTCTCCATAAATCCAACACTGAACATTCCATTTAAAATAAGAATGTGCCTAAAAACTCTAAAGCAACCTGAACCCAATATAGTTTTGATAGCACTGACATTTTCAACACAACAATTTAAAAAAATATATTCTATTATATTTGTCTATTTCCCCAGTAGGATGTAGGCTTTGAAAGAGAATGGATTTTTATCTGTTTGCTTAATGTAGTTGCAGTAACCATGACAGTGCCTGGTTTACAGTAGGTTCTCCATAATCCTAATCTTAAAAGTTGAGTGGAGGTTACTGTATAATTAACTACATATTTAATGTCATGCTTGGGTCTTTTGATCCTCAAAAATGTCAAATCTAGTTATAAGCTATGTGTGGGTTTTACTTCCTTTTCATTATCAACAAGTCTTTATCAAATGGTACAACTTGATCTCAGGTGAGATTGTAGTGAATTAGCCAAACAGCTATCCAAGCTTGAAAATAATATATAAAATAAACATGCCGTGAGGGCAATTTAGGAACACCTAGAGGTGATCATACAAAGCAAACTAAAGACTTCCAAGAGAAAAAATGATCAGTCTCCAGAACCAGATGGATGGTCAAGGGGTAAGCAGTACTTAGATTTCATTTATGGCCATCTTCAGCATGTACCCAGAAATATCTGGTGTTGTGAAAAACTGGATTTCCAGCAGTCAAGAAGAATGGGATCCCATAGACTGTGTTTTGTAATATTACCACAAATAATACTTGAAAGCTGATGAAGGATAGAATTGTCTAAATAACCTCATAATGATGCAACTTTGAGATATATTAATTAATAGATTCTAATGTTATAAACAGGAAACTTCAAGCACGAAAATGTCCCACCATTAGTCAACTATGTCAAATTCCCAGACATCTGATTTCAACATGTGATTGGAGAATTGCATAAAATTCTCTAATGCATAAATAAATTGCTGAGTTTTTAAAAAAATTTTAAATACAGAATAAAATTAATTATACACATTAATTTTACTTTCAGGATAGTCAAGAATTAATGAGAAAACCTAAACAATTAAAATTTTCCTGGATGAATTGATATTATACACTCTTTAGTATTATAAATGGAAATGTTATAAAAAACAGTTAAGAAAAGAAAAATATATATTAATAAATATATAAAAAAATTTAAAAGGGTGCAGAATACAAGGTAACATAATTCATTGGTTATATCTTTCAAAATGTATAAAATTTTAATGAACATCTTTTGAATGTAGTCAACTTATTTTTCTAAAGCATTTTTCTTAGAGATTGGGATAAAATGTTGGTGATAATATCATCAAATATCAATTTCAGTTGTAGAACACAATACATCTGGGTATAACTTACTGGTTCACTTATTAATTTTCTCATCTCATTCTGATGAGCAGAAAAGTGCTTTAATATAAATGCAGTTAAGTTTGTCATTTTATATCCATTCAACTAGTTCCCCAAATTTATTATTGGTATCATCACATTGCTCTTAGGAATTTCAAAGCATTTGAGGAAGAAAAATGTATCAAGTTGAAAAGGAAGTAAAACTTTCCTCAACATAATTAATGTCCATTTTTATTTTCATTGTCTGATCAATTATTTTAAAAGGTTACAAGATAATGCAATAAAATTTTGATTGATACACATAGCCAGTATCTCAGCACTTCAGGAGGTACAACAAATTTCAATAAAAACAATTATAATAAATGTTACCAGAGAAGAAAAAAGAACTTAGTTAAAGTGATATTTCCTACTGAGCTTAAAAAGGTATGAAATTAAAGGCAAGGAAAAAAGCATTATGAGCTATTTCTACAGGATGCCCAAAAATGTGCTTAATTTACTTCATTTCTAGATGCATTTTCAAGACAGTTTTTTCACCTTGTGCTACACAAAACATCTATTTAATATAAAGTTTTCTGGTGATTATATAAATGGTTGCACATAAATGTGCCACTTCTGGTTAAAGATTCACCCTACGCTCATGTATGAAAATAGTGGCCAAATATTAGCCTAATAATAATCCACGTGTTTGTTTACAGTTCTGCTCTTGTAAATAAGACTTTCTGTTTTAATTAGAGATACTAACCTCCCTCAGATACAATCCTTTTTTTCTTTTGAGACAGAGTTTCACTCCGTCACCAGCCGCCAGGCTGGACTGCAGTGGCGCGACCTGGGCTCACTGCAACCTCCGCCTCCCGGGTTCAAGCAATTCTCCTGCCTCAGCCTCCCGAGTAGCTGGGACTACAGGTGCATGCCACCACGCCCAGCTAATTTCTTTGTATTTTTAGTAGAGATGGGATTTCACCATGTTGGCCAGGATGGTCTCGATCTCTTGACCTCGTGATCCACCCGCCTCAGCCTCCCAAAGTGCTGGGATTACAGGCATGAGCCACCGCACCTGGCAGCTGATGCAATCATTTTTTAAAAACTATCTGAGTTAGAATATGAAGATATTTTAAATACAGATATGTGGACTCCATGAATAATTGTATGTGATATATAAATAGTTTACATTCTCTTACAGTCAACCAAAACTTGATTGAAATAATGAAAGTTTTCTTGTCTTGATTGAAAATTAAAAAAAAAAGGTAGTGGGGAAAAGCTATGTACCATTAACAACAAAATGTAATAAATAAATACTGGTTGAATACTCGCCCTACTTCTGGCCCTTTGCTAGGCCCTGGAAGGGCACATGCCATCTTTTGTGTCAAGTGTCAGTAACCAAAGTACCAGGCAAAGTTTACTGCAGAAGTAAGTCTTGCTTGTTAAAGATGTCTTAGGAGTTAACCAACAGAGGCAAAGGGCAGCACTTAAGTGCAGGGGGACACTGTTCCCAGCAAAGCCATTCAAAAGAAAAATAGCACAGCATACCCAGGAAACTAACAAAGTGTTTTCAAATTACTGCCAGTGAAGGGAAAGACAGGAGAAAGATGAAGCAGGAAAGGGAGGAAGAAACCAGAGAATTAGGACTATATAAGGAACTTAAATTATATTCTGTGGGTAATGCGGAGCCATTGAAAATGGTTACCAAGAAATTATATTATCAAACATAAAGAATTATAATTGTTTATGAAGCAAAACAACTAATGACCAAAATTTCACAAATAGCCATTAGGATATATTAAGAACATGCTATCTTCTGCAATTTTATGTATTATATATTTATTTATTTTACATATATATATATATATACATCTTTAAGTTCTGCAGTACATGTGCAGAACATGGTTTGTTACATAGTTATACACTTGCCATGGTGGTTTGCTGCATCCATCACCCCGTCATCTACATTAGGTATTTCTCCTGTTATCTCTCCCTTATCACCCCCTGCTATCCCTCCCTTAGCCCCCAATGCCCTGACAGGCCTCAGTGTGTGATGTTCCCTTCCCTGTGTCCATGTGTCCTCATTGTTCAACACCCACTATGATTGAGAACATGTGGTGGTGTTTGGTTTTCTGTTCTCCTGTCAGTTTGCTGAGAATGATGATTTCCCAGCTTTATCCGTGTCCCTGCAAAGGACATGAACTCAACCTTTTTTATGGCTGCATAGTATTCCATGGTGTATATGTGCCACATTTTCTTTATCTAGTCTATCATTGATGGCCATTTGGGTTGGTTCTAAGTCTTTGTTATTGTGAACGGTGTTGCAACAAACATACGTGTGCATGTGTCTGTATCTTAGAATGATTTTATAATCCTCTGGGTAAATACCCTATACTGGGATTGCTGGGTCAAATGATATTTCTGGTTCTAGATCCTTGGGTAATCGCCACACTGTCTTCCACAATGGTTGAACTAATTTACACTCCCTATTTCTCTATATCCTCTCCAGCATCTGTTGTTTCCTTACTTTTTAATGATCACCGTTCTAATTGGCGTGAGATGGTATCTCATTGGGGTTTTGATGTGCATTTCTCTAATGACCAGTGATGATGAGCTTTTTTCCATATGTTTGTTGGCTGCATAAATATTTTCTTTTGAGAAGTGTCTGTTCATATCCTTTACTCTCTTTTTGATGGGCTTGTATTTTTTTTTCTTGTAAATTTGTTTTACAAGTATGGTCTATTATTATTTTTTAATTTTTTACTTTTCATGTGTCTGTTGCTCTAATTACATAAATGGAGTTGATGGCTGTCACTCAAAGAAAAAGCTCAATTGGACCTTAAAACCTCAACTGGAACTTAAAATCTGCATGGGATAAACAGGGTCAAAGGCAGATTCGAATGCCATTTAATTGAGTATATATAAATTCAACAATTCATCCATCTGACCTTCCATACATTCCTTCATCCACTCATGCCTCTATCATTTATCTATTGCTGAGTTTACTTGTACTAAAAAGCTCCTTCTTATCTCTAAGACCTGCATATTTTTTTTCCATAGTCCTTGACAGTATCCACATTTTCAGATGTAACAAGTCATTTCAAACTTACCTAGTATATTTCTTGCTCTATACCAGAGATTGGCCATTTATTTTTTTAAGAAGCCTTTTGGTTCGTTTAGGTAGAATATTATTTTATCTGTCTCAAGGTGTGGTTGTTACTGGCTTGGTCGTTAATTTTAGGCCGTGTCATCGAACACAGCTAATAAATATATTTATTATTTTTTAAAGATAAAATATATCATAAATAGATGATAAGATTTTCAAATATTACTATGATCAATTAAAAATGTATAAATATACTCAGTATGATTCAATTTATATAATAATAAAGAACATGCAAAGCTAAATAGTTTTATTTGTGGATGATTCATAAGATGGTAAGGCTAACAAACAAAGCAAAAAAGACTTTTCTATACCTGGCATAATTAATTAACCTCCATGGATGAAGAGGGTAAAGTGGTGCTCAGAGGCCACTGGGAGTCTTGATGATGCTCTTTCCCTTTATGGAGGTAGTTATATAAAGTAGCTGTTACCTTGATAGCAATTTACTGAGTTATATATACGTTTATAACATTTTCCATGTGCCTTAGAGTTGTCGGTGTGAAGTCAATTTTTAAAACTTGCTGTGTCCTGCTCTTCCCAACTTTTCTCAAGCATCACTAATTTTTTCCCGACATTTTTCCCCCAACCATTTCAGTACTATTTTTGAATATTTTATGCTTTAAAAATTTCATGCACAGCCGGGAGCTTGTTGGAGGAATGACACCAAAGTCTCCTAATAAATAAATATGCTTTGGCTTGTTAAATTAACTTTACTAGAACTTTTTCTTTTCCTCTCCTTCTGGCATGATTGGCCCACACATCAGAAATAAATAACTCCATTTGCTTTCATTAAATAAATTATCAAGATTCTACCATTCTTGTCTCTGTACTTTAAGTTCAATTTATTTTAGACTCAAAATATTTGCTGAGCACTTTATTGGTGCTCTGAACTGTGCCACACACAGAGGTGGCAGCATAGGGCACCTTACCGTAAGGGAGTTTTAGTTATGATGAAGAAATATGTTGGGAAGCTGAATTATTGGAAAGGTTTTTCACTCAAAGTCTGCTGCCAGCTGAAAGACAAATGCCATTTTGATTTATTTTCAGGTTTAAAATTGTTAGAAAATCTGGTTCCTGGTATATATTTTACTTATCATTGATTAAAGGCTCTGGAAAGTAAAAGTAAATATTATTTAATTCACCTTAGTAGACTTGAGGAGCATATCACTTTCATGGTTTTTTGTTTTCTGTTTTGTCTATATGTTTGTTTTTGTTGTTGTTGCTTAGAACTGGTAAACGGTAGTGCTGGGATTTGCTTTCTGGATGTAACTCTCTTACTGTACGTACAATTTATTCCAGGATTTTGTTCCAAGTTCTTCTATTAGCTATACATGATGTGCTAACCCTACTAATTACCACAAACATAATCCAAGTTCATTTGCAAACCAAGCCTTTGCCTGCATCTATTTGTTGTCACAGAGCCTTCTGAATGTGAACTCACCTATGGAAATCCCAGGACACTGGAAAAGTTGGGATCTCATATACATAAATATGACCCAATATACTGAACAGAGCTGAAAATATCACTTATTCACACAAATGGGCAGTTCTTGCAGGCAATCCTGTTGCCATTAAAATGAGATAAAAGCAAAATGTAACCATTTTTGCGGCAATACAGTATAGTCAAAAAAATCTTAGTTTGATCATTGGAAAGTATGGACTCTTACCCTGTTCTGGTGCTTAGGTGGGGTGGTGAGTAGGCAGCCAAACCTTGACAGCTTCCCATTGCTTTGCTTGCCCCAAATTCCTCCACGTTGTGGACCTATCCACACTTTCTAGAATTTTAGCAAATTACTCCAGTGTTCCTCCCTCCTTTCCGTAACACCCATTCCTATTATCACCAAGCACACATATCCTAGTATTTCTTGATTTTGTACTGAGCAGGCCATGTACTGAGCAGGCCTTGTACCCTCAGGGCTGACATGTGGTCAACTCTGAAAAACTGTTCTTTCATTTCTTCCTAGTCATCTAGGTAGTGTTTTAGTGTATTTGTCGAGTTAACACACACAGAAGATAAACTGACCTAAACTCCCAAACCCAAATAACTTGCATATTATGAGAGGACTCTCAATGAAATTAAACACAAATGGGCATTGTGAAAATATGGATCAAAGATGGTAATGAAAACGTATCTGATTGCTGAGGCAGTGCTGGAATAGGAAAACCTAAGCTGTAATTGACAAATGGCTGGAGGCCTGATATGGACAAATCTGTGAGTTAATGACTCTGCAGATGGGGGTGTGAGCAGCCACATTTTATAATTTTTACTTCCTGGAGTTCTGCTAGGTGGTCATAGTGAAATCAGAGAAAATTCCCCTTATGCCTCCAGAAGGGATAAAGGAAAAGTATCCAGTTTGAAATACAGCAGAGCATTCTATTCTTAGTAAGAATTTCCCTCAAGAGAAATTATTTTACAAATGCGCTTCCCTACTGGGATGTTACCAAAAAAAAAAAAAAAAAAAGCCTAAACAGCCTGCAGGAAAGAACAATACCCAGCTACAGCTTCTCCAGCCATGTCCCACCAAAGGCTTTGAAAAACAAAATAAAAGGAAAGGTATTTGTAAAGTTAACAGCCAAGGGGGCATAGGTTCACTATATAATTAATATCTAATTATAGTACCTCTCCACAATCCTCACCACTATATTACTAAAGGCATATTTGCCAGAGTTCCTTTGACACAGTACATCATGTGTAGCTTTCAAAAAAATTGCAAGGCATATTATAGGAAAATGCAAAACAGAAGCCAGTTTAAAGAGACAAAACAAGCCTCAGGACCAAACTCAGCTATGGTAGGTATGTTGGGATTATTAGACAATGAATTTAAAATAACTATGATTAATATGATAAGGGATCTAATGGAATAAATAGACAGTATGGAAGAACAAATGTGTAATATAAGCAGCAGAGAGATGGAAATTCTAAGGAAAACCCCAAGAGTACTAGAGAGTTAAAAGCACTGTAACAGAAATGAAGAATGCATTGGCCTATTAGTAGATTGGACATGGCTAAATAAATAATCTCTAAACTTTAAGATAGGCCTGTAAAAATTTTCAAAAATAAAAAAGTAAAGAAAAAGATTAAAAAATAAATACCAAACAGAATATCCAGGAACTGTGGATAGCTACAAAAGATGCAACATGCATGGAAAATATACATATATGAAATATAAAAATATATATTTATAATTTATATATATAAAAGAAAATAATAATGACTGAACAATTCTCTAAATCAATGTCAAACATCAGGCCACACATTCAGGAAGCTCAGAGAACAACAAACAGGATAAATGGAAAATACACACAAAAGCCTACACCTGGTCATATCATATTCCAATAGCAGAATATAAACAATAAGAAAACAAATCTTGAAACAAGACAGAGAAAGAAAAAAAAAAAAACACCTTCCTAGAGAAGAATAAACTTTAGGATTTTATTCAATGCTTTCGCAGAAACCATGCCAAGAAAAGAGTGGAGTGAAATGTTGAAAGGATTGGGAGGGAAATCCCAACTACCTAGAATTCTGTATCCTGCAAATTTATCCATTAAAAGTGGAAAAACAAGGACTTTCTTAGACAAACAAACTCTGAGGGAATTCGTTGTCTGTAGCCCTGCTTTGCATGAAGTGTTTAACAAAAAATAGCTCCTCAAAAAAAAAAAAAAAAAGTAAAGGGTATAGATTAGAAATTCAGACCCATATAAAGAAAGAAAAGGCACTGCATAAGAAATAAGTAAAAATAAATAAAAACTTTCACCATTCTTACACCACTTTTATAAAAACAAATATATGAATATTTGTGGTAAATATGTAAAAAGTGGAATGTGTGTACAAAATATGTGTATAACATATGTATAAAAGTGGAATGTGTGTACAAAATATGTGTATAACATATGTATAAAGTGGAAAAAAGGACAACAATGATACAAGTGACAGGAGGGGAAAATTGGACAGTTGCACTAACTGGGAAGCAGTATGGTGTTATTTGAAGAGGATGAATTGGTAAAGCACAGAGGACTTTTAGAGAAGTGAAATTACTCTGTATTGTACCATGATGCAGATATATCATTATATACTTCTTAAAACTCATAGAATTTACAGTCCCCAAAGTGAACCCTAATGCAATCTATGGTCTTTGGGTAACAACATGTCAATGTAGATTTATCAGTTGTCACATTGTGCGACTCTACTGGGGAATTTTTATAGTGGGGCAGGCTGTGCATGTATGTGATAAAGGGATATAAGGAATATCTCAATATCTTCCTCTCAAGTGTGCTATGAACCGAAAACTGCTCTATGAAACTATTCTATTTAAAGGAAAAGAAATCAAGGAATACCAACCACTAGGTTTTCTGGCTTTGGATGAGAAGTTAAGATAGGTGTAGCACTAGTGCTTGAGATTTGTGTGAGATATAATCTAGTCTTATCTAATCAAATAAGATATAATCAATGCTAAAATTTTAAATTGAGACTATTTATTTGCTTTCATTAGTAGTAATAATAGTAATAGACTAATTTAGCCCTTTAGGAAGAAAATAACTACCCTAAAGAGTGTCTTAGACTAGTCTGACTCAAGCCTTACTGCTGATGGACAAGTCATTAGAGAAAATGACCATTCATTTATTCATTGAAGAAGAATTTATTTGATGTCTACGTAGCAGACATTTTTTGTGGAGTAAATTAGACACATGAACTTTTACTGTCTGAGGCTAAGCTATTTGACTTCAGAGGAATTTTTTTCTCTCAGTTTCCATTTCTAGTCCTATTAGAGGCATGTGCTCACTCTGGACCTAGACTAGATTAAAATTTTATCTGTACTTTTTCTGTGTGACTACAGGCAAGTTAATTTGAGCGTTCTGAGCCTCAGTTTCCTCATCAGTAAAATTGGTACAATATGACTTATTTCCTCAGTTTGTGTTGCAGTTGAAATTAAGATAGTTGACCATTGGTGTGTAGCCCTAAAGCTAAAGTGGTTACTGCTTCATTCCTGCTGACTTTAGGCATCCTATGTGGACCACCATGGGTTGTTAATTAAGGTGTGGCTCTTCACCCCAGAGAAAGGCAGGGGAATGGGTGGTGCAGGTTAGGATTTATAAGGCCAGTGTCGACATAGGACTTCACTCCATCTTGGACTGCACACCAGAGAAGCTACTCATAGGGTGCACACACAGAGAGCAGCGCTACCTCCCAAGGATGAGACAGGATTCCAGTTCTTGTGAGGCAGCCACACCAGTGCAGAAGACGTGGTGGTGGAGTTTGTGTTCCAAGAGGTAGAGAAGCTGCAGGTGCCATGACCACAAACCTGTATCCTAAGAACCTATAGAAAAAATTGCAATAACTCTCTACCTTGCCTGTTACAGTAGACATCCTTAAAGAGACTGTAGTTAAGATAATAGTGAATAGCTTCAAAAAAAAATCACAAGCATTTTAGGAGCTTTGCCAGAGACTGAGCATGGCAGTGAAAGAAGTTAGTTCTTGTGCAGTGAAACAGTGAGTCTGATGAACTGGACTTGAAGAAGTGCAACTCCAGAAAGCGCCACAGGATTGCTCTTCAGAAGAGGGAGGAAATGACAACTGAAAAGCCTACAGTCGTAAGGCCCAGACCACAGACAGAAAAGAAAACACAGAGCACTTTCAGAGATTAAGAAATCTCCAAAGTGTTTCAAAGTCTGGAGAAGAGAAATGAAAGAATGTGGTGCCACCAAGTTTCATCAGCTTATCTTCAAACTGGGAATCTTCTGTTTATGGCCATGTTCAGATCGCATCATCTGTCAAGTCGTCAACCGCTGTCTGTGGACTATTAGAGATTCCTGGTGGAGGACCCATCGTTCCACACCAGAAACCTGGAAAAGGCCCTTTAGGACAGATCAAGGGTCAGTCAAGAAGGGGGTGTGGTTCAAAGCAAGAAGCATAAATCTTTCCGTAAGACAAAGTACTTCATGAGTGGAAGATTGGTGAGAAGTCCTGCTTTGACCAGCGAGAAATTACATGGGCCCTCTCCAAAGATGAAAACCAAAGGCCACCATCAGAAGATGACACAAAACAGAAGTGACCTGCTAGTGTTGTCCAGAAAGAGAGGGCAGCAGCATCAAGCAGTTTTTACCCCTCTTGGAGATTGCTTCAGAAAAACACTTTAAAAAGTCAAAGCCCAAAGACTCTGAGAAAACCAAATCAGACAAAAGCCAAGTCTAGATAACACAGACATTGGAAAGGGGACAGGATGCTTGTTTCCCAAGGTAAAAAAGATTTATTATAACATAAAGACTCAATAAAGGAAAACTAAGAACTTCTAACTTGGATAAATAGCCAGTGGGACTCCTATGTGAATTTGAGGAGGCAGATATGAATGATGAATTTGAGCAGCCCACCATGTGTATCTCAGTCATGACTAGTCCTAGAAGAAAAATAAAAAGACCGTGAAAAATTTAGACCCTACACTTAGAAAAAAAAGGATGAAGGAATGATTCTAAACCACCAGTAAAACTTGGATCAGTTCAGAAATTACCTAAGGTAAACAAAAAAAGTCAGCTGCAGCAGTCTGAAGCTCCTTCAGCCAAGTTGAAAATGGTCCCTATACCAGAATTTCCAGACCTCCCATTCTCAGGACACAGGGTGATCGGCATTCACTTCAACCCACCTCGTGACTCATGTCATCCTTCAAAGCAAAGTGAAAAGCACTTTTCACCCTGGGAAGAAGAAGAAGCTGGATCTACTGTAAACAGAATTAATTCTAACCTTCAGGCATGTTCTCACTCTAAATATTCCACTCCTCCAAAATGTTGACCAGGCACCAGACTTGTATCCCAGTACTTAAAAGCATCAGTTCAATCTTTGAAATGAAATGAATCTCCTATCTTGTTCTAGAACCAATTTTGAAGAGATGTATGCTTCATCAGCTTTATCACCTAGAGAAATACAATGATGTACCAGTTCAAGAAATAGATCAATTATTAAAAATTCACTGTCATCAAAACTTTAAACTTTCATGAAAGGGTGGAAAACCATGAGTTGTTAGGGGATGTACTCGTGTTTCAGGATACCTGAGAGCAACAGCTGTGAATGCTGAGAACGAATAGATATTCATCTCCACATACCAATTAGCCCAAAAGCTGACAAGTAAAAATTGTCTCTATCAACTCTATGGCCAAACCACCTTATCATGTTTGAAGGGGGCAAGAGAAGATTGGGACAGGAGGAGCAGCTGATCCGCAAAAGTCAAGATGCAGTCAGCCCCATAACACACAGGAAGCAGTCACACTTCCTCCAACAGCATCAGAAGCAGCAGTTCCTTTATCCCCATGCCTCAGAGACTAGTCTGTGCCTGCCTGAGCATCAGCGGTATCTACTTGGTGAAGGCAGTCAGCAGCATGTAACTGACTGCCAAGAAAATTGTCTGGATGATATCTAAGAGAATTCATGATTTCAAGAACAGATTCTCCCCATGACAAAATGAGGGATTGCCCTGGAGATGGGATTTGCAAAGAAGAAATACAAGACAATGGGGGTTGGGGAATGGAACTTCCAAAGGAGAGTAGAGTCTTTTGTTTGTCGAATCGTTTGGGTTCTGAATCCTGCACCTGTGACCCTGTATTCCATAACCAGTCTCCCTGCATGGAGAAAGTGTCAGAATTCTGAAGAGGGGAAGCCTCAATCTCATTGAGGATTTTAAGGCAAATTATGTTTTTATTGTTAGCTGGCCTCTTTGTAAACAATGACATAGTTTTAATTATAATTATCTCCAGACAGTATTTATACTAAAAATATTAGACTGGGTATGGTTGGGCATGGGTGTAATCCCAGCTTCTTGGAAGGCTGAGGCAGGAGGATTGCTTGAGTCCAGGAGTTTGAGGCTGCAGTGAGCCATGATCATGCCATTGTACTTCAGCCTGGGAAGCAGTGAGATTCTGACTCAAACAAATGATTGAGATATATGTTTGTATATATGTTTGAGATATACGTTTGTATTTATGTTTTGAGTGTGTGTGTATATATATATATATAATATATATATGCAATCTGTCTATATATATATTTAAATCACATAGTGTCCATTGAAATGTAGGTCTGTTTGAGTAACATTATTGTCTTAATCTCTAACTTGTCTATGTGTCTTTTCAAACCAATCTCATTACACTATTTGATAAGCATATGTCCCTCCCTCTCTGAGGACAAAGTCCTGCATCATTCATCTTTGTATCCCTGATCTGGTTTGCGGTGAGTAATCAATAGATATGTGTTGAATGATAATGTATGTGTGTGCAAATATGTAGTAATTTTTTTGGTTTTGCTTTTTTGCTTTGGTATGTAACTTTATGTCCTTTTTGCCTTTTATCTGTCAAAAACATAAAGATAGCCAATTCATACATAGGGCCATCTTCTACAATTAGCTTGTAATTTAGAAGGCCAACTCCTCTCGTTAATTTGCATGTTCTATTTTAAAAGATGATGAAACTATTGTATCTCTATTTTCTTTGTTGTTTTTCTTCTCAATTTTCTTTGCTATTTCTGTAATTTCTTCTTCAAATATGTGACTATGTAGAACCTATTATTATCAGAGTAAGACCCCTGAACCCAAAGGGAATTGCAGAAGTAAGGTGCAATAACTCAACAATAGCCTATGCAGAATAATAATGGAAGACATACAGGATGGAATTTAAAACATATTCTCAGCAGATGTCAACACCAGATGTGCCCCAATCACCATACCTACTACCTTGGCTCTACTCAAGATTACCAGAATTCAGAAACATAAGAAATGAAATAAATGAGGGGCACATTAAGTTAAATATAACTGGATTTTTGCTATCCTGATCGAACAAGAGCTGAATATAAAAATAAAGTGTCATATAGATGAATAGAGAAAGCTAAATTGCTTGAATATTTGAGTTAGTGGAATGGGATTCATACCAGTTACAAATAGTTGCTGGTGACTTTATTGTGTCCTCCCTTGACAACCAGAAAATCAATATTTATGGAGTCCCTGTGTTTAATGAGTATTGTGTTAGTATACTTTTCACAACTGTAAAATGAAAAGCCACTTTCTTTAAAACTGGAAGTCTATTCAGGAAGATAGTTTACATGCTAAGGAACAAACTTAGAAGTGTGATTCTTCAGTCATAATTTTTTAAGGGTAGTTTGGAAAAAGTGCTTCTTGGGTCTGAACTTACTTTTTTTTTTTTTTTTTTTTTGAGACGAAGTCGTGCTCTGTCACCAGGCTGGAGTGCAGTGGCGCAATCTTGGCTCACTGCAACCTCCGCCTCCTGGGTTCAAGCGATTCTCCGCCTCAGTCTCCTGAGTAGCTGAGACCACAGGCCCGTGCCACCACGCCCGGCTAATTTTTGTATTTTTGGTAGAGACAGGGTTTCACCATGTTGGCCAGGATGGTCTTGATCTCTTGACCTTGTTATCCGCCCACCTCGGCCTCCCAAAGTTCTGGGATTACAGGCGTAGGCCACCGTGCCCAGCCTGAATGTACTTTTAGTTAACAATTTTCTTTAGCACCATTGCTTTAAATGGCATTTCCCACATATCACTGTTAAGCTCAACAGCACACACAATAAGCAATTTGTATCTATTCTTAAATACCTCTCAAATACATGACTTTTAAGGTCATGTTCCTTGTACTTTTCCATTTAGAAAACCACAAGATATGTTTTAGCTTATTTATAAAAAACAGTGGTTTTTAAATTTCTAGTTTCAAACTATTTACGTTGACAAGAAGTTAAAGTACCTTGATCAAACCAGGCTACAATAAAAATGTAAGGATTGTCCACATTTATAACTGGTACCACACCTGTGTTTGGAAACAGTCAGAAAATAATGTATACCTTAATAAGCCTTGAAAATAGTAGGACCAAAAAAAATGGCTATTGAATGAATAAAATGAATACATATATATTAATTAAAATGAGTTAATATTTAGGATGCATAGTTGAGAACTGAAGGATTGTAGAGATTTAATAAATGTACTTTCTTCAGAATAATTATTAGGCAAAAATGCAAATATTTTTTTACTTGCAAGTGGTAACATATATTGTCTTCTTCCAGCCTGATATGTGATTATATATCACAGTAATTACTGGAAAGATCATAGAATGAAAGAAATTAGATGAAAATAGTGATATATAAAGAGCATTTCGAATAGTGCCTACACCTAAGTATTATATGTTCTGACTGTTCTTATTACCATTGCTGTTAATACTACTGACAATACTACATTCTTACATCTGCAAAAATGTAAAAGTATCAAGAATTTAAAGTTTGAAAATTCAAAATCTGCTTCAAGACTCTATTTGAATATGACATGACTATCTACGTAGCAAACCCCCAAAATCTACAAAAATACTCTTAGAACTCATAAGTATTATAGCAATGTCACAGAATATATGATCAACATATAAAAATTAATTGCTTTCCTATATACTAGCAATAAATTTTTGGAATTGGAATTTTTAGAAATGCTATTTACTATAGTATCAAAAATGAAAGTACTTGGAGATAAATCTATCTATCTATATATCTAATATACTGAAAACAACAGAATGCTGATGGAAGATCAAAGATGATTTAAAGAAATGAAGAAATATTTTGTTCTCATAGGTGGGAAGACACAATATTGTTAAAATATTAATTTTTGTTAACTTGATCTATAGATTCAATGGAAGTCTCACTCAAAATTGCAGCAAGCCTTTTTGGGTATTGACAATCTGGATTTTATAAGTTATATAGAAACATAAAACATCTACAATAGTCAATACAATACTGAAGGAGAACAACAGCATTGGAAGAATCACATCACCTGATTTCAAGACTTACTATGAAGCACAGTAATTCAGAAAATGTGGCATTAGTAAAATAATAGACACAGAGATTAATGGAAGAGAATGAAGAGCCTAGAAATTAGACTCACACAAATGTAGTAAAATAAATAGTTACAAAGTCACAGGCAACTGAACAAAAAAGTTAGACTTTTTAACAAACGGTTTTGGAACAATTGGAAGCTCACATGCAAAAACAACACAAACCAATAACATATCTGAATAAAAAATCAACTCAAAGATTGATTGTGGACTTGTATGCAAAATCCAAAGCTATAAAATTTCTAGAAATAAACAGAAAATAAATCAAATATGTCCTCGAGTTTGCTGATACGTTTATAGATACAAGACCAAGAGTGCAAAATCTATAAAAGAAAGAGAAAGAAAAAAAGACAAGTTGAACTTTATAAAAATGACAAATTCCTGTTCTGTAAAAGATGCTATTAACAGAATTAAAACAAAGCACAGACTGGGAGAAAATATTTGCAAAAAACATACATGATAAACATATTTTTAAAAATCACTTAAAATAGACAAAATATCTGAATAAAAAGCTCACCAATTAAGATATTTAGATTTCAACTAAGAATATGAAAGTATAAACAGCATAATTTTTCATTAGAAAATTCAAATTAAAACAACAAATAGATACCTCTAAAGACCTATTAGAATGACTAAAGTAAAAAAAAAAAAAACAAAAACCTGACACTTCAAATTGCTGGCAAAAATGAGAAGTAAGAGTAACTCTCACTCACTGAGAGCAAGTTACTCTCCCTTACTGCCAATGAATGTGCAAACTAGTACAGTCCTTTGGAAGAAACTTTGACAGTTTCTCACAAAGTTAAATGTAATTTTACCTTAGAAACCAGCAATCACGCTCCCAGGAATATACTCAAATGATTTGAAACATTTTTTTTCACACAAAAACTTGCACACAAATTTTTATAGCAGTACAATTTGCAACAGGCAAAAAGTAGAAACAATGAAGGTGCCATTCACTGGTTGAGTAGATTAACTGTGATATGTCTATACAATAGAATACAGTGAATACAGTTATGAAAAAAGAATGTTCCATTAAGCGATGCAAATACATGGATGAATTTTAAGTGTTTATTGCTATGTGAAATAATTCAGTCTGTAAAGTCTATATAATGTATAATTCCATTTACGTGACATTCTGCAAGTGCCAAAACTGTAGAGAAAGTAAACAGATAAGTATTACACAGTTGGCAATGAAGAAGGTTTAGCAGGTGAAACACAGAGAAAATTTTAGGATAGTAAAATTATTCTGTGTGATACTCAAATGATATATACATGACATTAGGCATTTGTCAAAACTCACAGAACTTTACAGCAAAAAGATTGAAATCCAATGTGTCCAGGTCAGGAACAACAATGTAGGAGTTGTGAAATCCAAAGGCAGAATAAAGACTTTAACAAATGTATGTGACTGTATTTGGGTTTTTTTTTTGGTTTTTTTTTTTTTTTTTTTTTTTGAGACGGAGTCTCGTCTGTCCCCCAGGCTGGAGTGCAGTGTTGCAATCTTGGCTCACTGCAATCTCTTCCTCGTGGGTTCAAGTTATTCTCCTGCCTCCCTCCTGGGTAGCTGGGATTATAGGCACGTGCCACCATGCCTGGCTAATTTTTGTATTTTAGTAGAGATGGGGTTTCACCATGTTGGTCGGGCTGGTCTGGAACTCCTGACCTCGTAATCCGCCCGAAATGTATGAACAGATTCACCAGAGGGTGAGGGGAAAACGTGTTGATCCAAATATCTTAGAAAAGGAATAAAATTTGTAATATTAAAGACAAAAGAACTGTTCATAAGTACTGCTGTAGTTATTAAAGATGTTTCCTACAAAGGCATGTGTTAACAATTATAAAACCAATATGCATATGTACAAGAAGTGAAAACTGTATAATAGCAGATGGCAGGAGCCTGTATTCTTGCTGTTGGAGCAGAAGATTAGAGTAAGCAAAGGGAGAAGACTAGAATGATCTATATGGTAATTAATTAAGGTTGGTGACAATATATACTTATGTTTAGCTTAGTATAGAAACATATTAATACACAAAATACATATTTATAGATAGGTGCATAAACACCCATGATTACATACTATATATATTCTCACTCTGTCAGCTAAGAGCCTGGAAGAAAAGACATCCCAGTAGCAATGAGCATAGCTAGAGTCCAGATTTTGGTTTGTGACATCATTCTGCAGTTAAAAAGATCTAGAATACTTTGGAGAAACATATGATTTTAGGGCTGAGGCAAGGAATAAACAGGATGAGCTTGGAGTATCTTGTAATACCAGAAAGTAAGAAAGCATTCAAAGAAATCATGATTATGGAGCTTTTTCAAAGGAACACAGAAGCCAATTAAAAGAGCTTCCAATGGCCAAAGCTATATAAATTCAAGCAGTGAATAATACAAGTCACTATTGGATTACAACACAAAATAAATATTTATGAATCCATATTGATATAAATAAATGGTTGAGTAAAAAATAAATGAGGGAAAATAGATGACTCCTCCATATAGCACTCAATATAATTTATGTAAATACTCTGTTCTTCAAAAGATGGAGCCTACCTCCCAACCCATAAGTGTAGGCTGCATATAGTGACTTCCTTCTAAAGACTATGGAAATGAGGAGAATGAGAAGAAAGAATACTTTATAATGAATAAATCTGACAAACTCAACCAGATGATCAAGTTTAATATTAATTATAATTTCATGTCAATAGTATGTGCCTTTACTAGGATGTGATGAAAATAGCACTCTGGTCTTCCTCTCCAAAATCCCAAACCCTATTTCAGTCATTAAAAAAAAAAAAAAAGACAAATTCCATGAGAGGGGCTTCCTGAAAAATACCTGACCATTACTCTTCAAAACTATTAATGTCATCAAAACTGAGGGACATCTGAGAAACTTTTACAGCCAAAGAGAACCTAAGGAGTTATGATGACTAAATGTAATGTAGTATCCTCAATACAATCCTGCAGCAAAACAAGGATATTAAGTAAAAACTAAATAAAGGTAAATGAAGATTTACTAAAGAATCAATATTAGTTTATTAATTGTGGCAAATGTACTATGTTAACCTAAAATGTTAATAATTGGGAAAACTGGTTGTGAGTTAAATGACAACTCCCTTCACAACTTTTATAAAAATATAAAACTATTCTTTAAAAAGTTTATGAAACAGTTACTGGAAGTTTGAGTCATTTCATAAAAACAAATTAACCGATTAATGCAAAAAAGATAAAAGTAAGACTGTGGGGAAAGAAAAGGATATAAATGGATGTATGTGGATCATATAATATGCCCAAGTTGCTTTGCTAAACATCTTGCAAATATTAGGGAATTTGCCGACTTTGTGTCTTATAACTTTATAAAAAGAACATTGCTATTTCCAAATTTTAAATTAATAAATTCAGTAAGAGAGGTTGAATAACTTAACATCAAAATTGCAACAAATAATATTAAATGTTTAAACCTAGACTTGTTTGTTTAATTTTTTCATTATATATATGTATAAACATAAAATTTGCCATTTCAGCCAGTTTTTAGAGAATAATTTAGATACATTAATTACATTCTCATGTTGTATATCTGTTATCCACTATTTCCAAAGCATTTTTATCACTCCAAATACAAGCTCAATATTCATTCTCCTATTCCTCCAACACTTGGTAATTTCTAACCTTTTTAGAAATTAGTCAGTTGGCCTCTTCTAGATATTTATTATGTAAATGAAATCATACTATGGATATTCTTTTGTGTGTGGCTTATCTTACTTAGTATGATGTTTTTAAGGTTTATCCATGTTTTAGCATGTATATAAATTTCATTTATTATGGCTGAATAGTATTTTATTGAATATATATTCCACAATTTTTATTGTTTACAAATAATGTAAACTTGGTTTGTAATTTTATGTAAATTTAATGATCAGCTTTTGGATTTATGCAAAAAAAGGCTTTTGGGAATTAGAAATTTAGGGATTATATTAAATATACAAACTGATACTTTAATTAGTTTTGACATCTTACTTCTATTAAGTATTCCCACTTATGAACACAGGTTATTCTTCAATTAATATTAGGTCTTCTGAAATTTTTTTTAGCAATGTTTTAGTTTTTGCTGTATGAGTATTTAACCTTGTGGTTAAATGTATTTCTAGATATTTTATTCTATTATATGCTATTGTAAATGTAATTGCTTTTTAATTTTGTTTTTCAGATCGTTCATTATGGGAGTATGGAAATACAACTTATTTGTATGTGTTGATTTCATAATATTTGACATTGCTAAATTCATTCAATTGCTCTAGAGGCTTCTTATGTGGATTACTCAGGATTTTCTATAAATAGGATTTGCCACCTGTGAATAGAGATAGTTTTACTTCTTTCTATTTTAGATTTTTGTATTTTATTCTCTACTTGTAACTGCTGTAGCTAGAACATCCAATATAATGTTGAATAGCAATGACAGAAGCAGGTATTCTTGTCTTGTTTCTGATTTAGGGGTAGAGATTGCAGTCTTTGACAAATGAATATGATGTTAGTAATGCATTTTTTTTTAAAAGTACATTAATGTATTTTATCATATTTTGAAAGTTCCACTATATTGTTAGTTTTCAGAATGTTATCATAGAACAGTATTTGGTTTTTTGAAATGGCTTTTCTATATCAATTGAGATGACAATTTTTTTTTCATTATTTCCATTAATGTTGCATCACATTGATTAACGTTCTGTGTTGAACTGCCACTATTTTCTGGGATAATACATTTCACCTGATGATGATGTATAATACTGTTAAGATACTGTTGGATTCAGTTTAATATCATTTTTGGGAGGGACATTTTTACTTTTATATTTATAGGGGATATTGATCTGTAATATTCTTTCTTTTGATATTTTTCATTTCTGAGTCTTGTTGGACTTACCAAAGGAGTAAGGAACTGTGGCCTACTCTGCTGTTGTTTGGAAAAGTTTGAGAAGTATTCCCATTTATTCTTCTTTAAATGTGTTATAAAATATAGTGTAGTAATAAAAGAAATCGAGGTATAATAAGATCAACAGATCAGAAGATATTTTTCACTGAAAAGAAAATATGTTATAGTTCTGAAGAGGGATGCAGAGAGAGGTACCAAGGGTCTCACAGGAGGCAGAGCAAGGCATGGAGGCACAGACAAGATACTATATTGTATGAAAATGAATGGGCAAAGCAAAGTAAGCAGGTTTAGGACTTGCTAATTTGAATAATTTCAGTGGGATCTGGGACATAGGGACTGTCCCTGGTTGTCTGATATCTGGCTCTGGGGTAATTAGGATTGATGGATAGTGGTCAGATGTGTTTGGGCCTGAAAAATGAAGGTGTGGGTTCTGGATTGGTTGCTTGGTATTTGAAAAGCATGCTTGCAGGTGAGTTGCTTACTATCTCAAGGAACCAGTCAACCATGGGAAGAGCGATTCCTCTAGGACCAGTAAGGCCCCAGGCGTTAAAGCATAAGAGTACGGAAAACAAAATGTTTGGTAGAATTCACACATGAAGTCATCTGGTCCTGGTCTTTTTTTTTTTTTTTGGGAGGGGGGGCTTTTTAGAAGACTTTTGATTACTCATTCAATGTCTTCATTGAGATTTTCTTTTTCTTGAGTCCTTTTAGGTAATTTTGTGTGTTTCTAAAAATTTATCCATTTCATTTGGTTTAACAAATTTGTTGGTGTACAATTGTTCTGAAATATAGTTGTGTAATTCTTTTTATATCTGTAAAGTCAATACGAATGTTTACTATTTTTATTTCTGATTAAATTAATTGTATCTTGTCTCTCTGTTTTACTGGTATAGCTAAAGGTTTGTCAATTTCATTGATCTTTCTCAAAGACCCAGCTTTGGCTTTTCTTGATTCACTTTGTTGTTTTTCTGTTCTCTATTTATTTCCTCTCTAGTCATTACTGTTTCTGCCTTTATGCTAGGTTTTACTTCAGTATGCTCTTCTTTTTCTAGTTTCTTAAAAGGCAAGGTAGGGCTATTGATTTTAAATCTTTATTTTTAATGTAGATGTTTGCTGCTATAAATTTCCTTGAATACTACCTTCTTCATAGCCTATATATTTTGATGTGTTGTGTTTTTATTTTCCATTGTGCCTAAGTATTTTCTAAATTTCCCTGTGATTTCTCCCAACACACATTTGTTAAGACTATGCTATTTATTTTACACATATTTGTAAATTATTTTCTTCTTTTGCTGATTTCTATCTTAATTCCATTCTAGTCATAAAATATATCTTGGATGATTTTTATATTTTTAAATTGATTGAGACGTGTTTTGTACCTTTATATATGATAGTGTAGTAAAGTCTCCAGCTATTACTGCATCACTGTCTATTAGCAACCTCAATTCTGTCAGTTTACTTCCAAGATTATGCACTCTGTTATTTGATGCAAATATGTTTATAATTGCTATATTGTCTAGATGAATTGAACCTTATTCATATATAAGGCCTTTCTTAGCCTCCTGCAACAGTTTTGACTTAAAGTCCAGTTTGTTACTAGTTCAGCGACTTCAACATTCTTTTCATTAATATTTGCATGGCATATCATTCTTCATCTTTTCATTTGTATCTAAATGTGTCTTTGGATCTAAACTGAGTCATCTATAGACAACACACATATAGTTCCGCATCTCTCACTCTGTGTACCCTCTAGTAATCAGGTTCTTCTACTTAACAGGCATGGAGAAAGATAGTGTGCTGTTTGTTGTTTTGTTTTGTTTTTAATGTTAAATCATATAGTAGATCACTTATTTAGTGACTTCCCTAAAATATTTGTGCAGAAAGTGTATGCCTTGTCATGTGTGGTAACTGAAGTCTCTATCCCTTAGCTTGTGTTCAGCTAATGTTTTGACAGAAATTTGCTTGAACAACAGGAAGAAAAAACAAACACAAAACCTCTCCCAGTTTTTGAACATTGACTCTGTGTTGGATCACTCCGAACACTACTCAGCTTGCACTGAATCTAGCTATCACTCTAAGGAGAAAGCTCACCATTTTCTCAGATTTATCTGAGGATGCATCTTTCTTTGGGTACGAATGTGGTTTTCTAAATTCCCAAACACAGGGGCATTTTTGAATGTCTTAAATCTCCAATGAATCTCTCTCAATTTTTATTCAGTGGCCTTAGGTGGCTTGCTGTAAGTATTCACAATACATTTGCACCCAGCATCTCGGGGTAATTATTTTATCTTGCAGCACTTTTTAGCTTCTTTATAACTCACTTTACTTCATTGTAACTTATTAGCTATTTTCTTTCTCTCTCTCTGTTTTCTTCTTTCTCTTTCTTTCTCTCTCTCTCCTCTTCTTTTCCTTTCCTCTCTTTTCTTTTCTTTTTTCAGAGTCTCACTCTTTCACCCAGGCTGAAGGGGCAGTGGCATGATCATACCCCTGTGTAGTCTCAGCCTCCCTGTGCTCAAGTGATCCTCCTATTTAAGCCTCTTTATTAGCTGAGACAACGGACATGTGACACAATGCCCATTTAACTTATTATTTTTTTTTTTACAAAGGCAGAGTCTTACCATGTCATCTAGCCTGGTCCCAAACTCCTAGCCTCAAGCTTTTCTCCTGCCTCAGCCTCCCAAAATGCTGTGATTACATTTGTGAGCGTCTACACCTAGTCTCATTGTCTATTTTTTCATACAGCCTCATCTTTCCAATATTATTTATTTGTACTCTTCAGGTCTCCTTTGAACTGTGCTATATATAGCCATACAAAATTTAATTTTGTTCCAGTAACTCACCTTACATTAAATCTCTGGACGTAGTACCTCTGTTCTTCTGTAAACAAATGACTTACTCTCACACCAGCTATCTCCTACTGACCTGCATCTTCCAGCATGTACCTCTCTAATGCTCAGCTGCAGAACTTGGAAGTCTTCACATGAATCTGCAACTTGTTTACTAGGTCCACCCTCCTTTTACTGCTGCTGCATATCCATGTTCATTGTTCCTGTATACTCACACCTCTAAGACTGCTGCTATGGGGGTCTGGCTTCTCCAACTACTTCTGAATTCAGAGAAAGTGTTACAGCCCAGGGTATTGTCTTAATTTTCTAGCACTTTCTAAAGGGTCCAGGTGATACAACCTAGAAGTTCAGCGGTTAAACTCCTCATGGTGGTAAAACCTAGCCATAGGAGATAAAACATGGAAGAGATTTGGCAGATAAGTCTCTTCTCTGACATCCCTCAGACAAATTGTTTCACATATGTTGAGGTTCAGTACACTATCTTTATGAAAGTGTCATAGACTGATAAACGGTGCTTTCCTGAGAAGTGTGGTTACCTCAGTAACACATCATCTTGTATTCATTTCCCTCCTTCCCTATCTCATTCACTTCCCCTATTGATTTTTATTGTTGTTTATCTGGGATTATCTCTTTTCCATCTAATTTCTAGATTATACATTTTGATTCAGACTATTTTCATGGAAACTGAGGCTCAGAGACGTTAATTGGCAAAACTGTAATTTAGATCTAAGCTGTATGGTTCTACCATATGCATGCTTAAACACTGGGATAGAATGCTTCAGAGTTCCTTTAATATGTTCCCCAAAACCTTGTATATCTTGTCATGTCCATATACATAACCTATATAGTAGTTACTCAATATTTTCCAGGAGCTCCCTGAAAGCAGGCCACAAGTATTCCTTGTTAAGTCTTGCATTACCAGGCCTAGCACAATGCCTACCATATATAAGTACTAAGCAAATATTAAGATAATTTATTAAATAGTACAGTAATTCCAGAAATTTTATCAGATTGTTTTGCTGTCAGGCCCATATGCTATGCCTGTACCAGATTGAATGATAATGAACCACCTGCTCAGGCCTAACTTCATGCCTTTTAGAATGTGTAATATTTAGTTTTTATTTAAAGGACTTGCTTACAGGAATATTATTCTTCTAAGTGAAAAACATCTTAAGAGAATTATGGACAGAAGAATATCTATCACTCAAGGTTAGATGCTGAAGAGAACTGTGGCTGCATATATTTAATTACCATTGGGAAAAATCAAAGAACTTTATCTTAATAAACTTCATAATGTATATCATGGTGTACTTTCTGCATTTTGGGCTTATTTCATTTGTGACTGAAATGTCTGTGCCTACTCACTCTGCCCACTAAATGCCCAATCATTCTCCAAAGGCCTGATTAAAAGACACTTTTTCGAGAAGGCTTTAAATGTCCATGTGCCCCATGAAGAATTCATTACTCACATTTCTTTTCTTCCAGAACATTTCATTCATTTCTCTATTTTATCGATTACAATGGATTTATAATTGTATTTGTTGAAGTCTAATATTTTTAGTCTCATAGAATTTGATATAATTGTAGAATTAACCATGGATATTGAAAAAGAATAGCATTCATAATGCTTAATTCTTCTTTTATTTGAGCTAGTGTATTTTTAAGTCAACAATCTGTGTGTAGTCATACATGTATCCAATCACTTTTCTTTTTTTTCTCACTTTGCTAGTTAACTCAGGTAGCTTGGCTCATACACAGACTCTAAAAGCCAGATTGTAGTATAAGAGGAGTGAAAAATGTATGTTTAGAATTTTTGTATATTAAATGACTAGGTAAAGCTTTAACAAATTAGAGTTCAAAAAACTGAAGAAAAATGGCAAAGCTTGCTACCTGATAAAACCTACTTGTGTGGGTTGCATCTGAAAATAACCTCTCTTCCTTTGCTTCAATACATATTTATTAACCTTGGGTCAAGTGGTTAAGATTGTATCCAAGACTATGGCATAGGGAGGTGGGAACCCAGGAAGAACCAAATAGTATACCTCGGTTAGGGAAAGATAGCTGACAGTCTGGGAAAACTGAAGCAGCTAACATTTGCAAGATAGATCACCAGAAGAGAAGAAGTTGCACAGAAAGAGTCCTAAAAATCTGCAGAAGTCCTCCTTAGGTATTCAGCACAGTCCTGATAAAAGCACTATGTAAAGAAATTACCCATGTTTGAGAAAAGAAGCACCTAAAAGTGTTAGAGTAAACAATATTTGGTCCTCATACAAGGCTGGGAATTGTGCCTATTCCAACAGAAATAAATGGGAAGACTCATACATGATGGGAAATTGGGGAAAGTGTTCAGTGCCAGTCAGATAATCTCTAATTAACACATCCTAAAAACAAAACCTAAAGGATGAAACTGTTTCCTCATAACTGAACTGCATACTACAGCAAAGCTCTAGAATATTATCAAGAAACCAATATTCAACTGTCTAAAATTCATGATACATGCATAATTATCAGGCATTCAAGAAGCTAGAAAATATGACCTCTGCTAAAGTGGAAAAAACAACAACAATCAATCAATCAATCAAAACTCAGACTGACCGATGTTAGAATTCTCATAAAAAGACACCAAAGTAGTTATTGCATTAGTTCTGCATTTCATATGTTCAAAACATTGAGATAAGAAAAATATTAAAAAGACCAAAATACACTTACAGAGATAAAGACTTGAATGTTCAAGTTGAAAAATACACCAAATGAGAATAAATAAAGATTAAAAATTACAGAAGAAAAGATTAATGAGTTTGAAAACATGATAATAGAAACTAAACAAAATGAAACACAGCAGGAGAAAAAAAATTGTTAAGTATAATTAAAGCTTCACAACTGTGGGATAACCATAAGCAGCTACATATCCAAAAATCTCAAGGAACCCCAAGCATAAAACACCTGAAATGAACTACACCAAAGTACACTGTAATCATATTGCTCAAAACCAACAAAAAAGAGAAAATGTTAAAAACAGCTAAAGAAAAAAGACACATTACATTTTGCAAATTTCATTATAGACAATGAAAAGGAGACAACAGTAAAGGAAGATTTTTTAAGTGTTAAAAGAAATGTAAACTGTTCACCTAGAATTTCATATGTAGTCAAACCATCAGCAGTGATATAGAATACTTAATACTATCAAGTGGCTTGACCTAACTTAATTTTGTAGAACACTCTATCCAAGAATAGCAAAATACACATTTATCTCAAGTGCACATAAAAGATTTATTAAGATAAAGGATATTTTAGGACAAAAAGTCCAACTATCAATAATCTTATAAAAATTTAGGTCATGAAAAGTATGTTCTCCAACCACAATGAAATTAAATTAGGAATATATAATAAAGATTTCTGAAAAATTCCCAAACATAGGAAACTAAATAACAGTTTGTAAAATACATGTAAGACAAAATTAAAAGAAAAACTAAAACATATTTTGAATTGATTAAAAATGAATATACAAAATATCAAAAATTGCTGGTCACTACTGAAGCAATTCATAGATGAATTACATATCACTAAATGATTATATTGGGGGAAAAGAACAGAGTCTTGAGTCATTGTCCTCAGTTTTTTCTTGAAAATTAGCATAAGAAGCCTAATTAATCCAAAAGAAAGCAGATGAAAATAAACAATAAAGATAACAGTGGAAATTATTGAAACAAAATGTCAAAAATGTGTAGAGGAAATGAATGAAACAGAAAGCTAAGCCTATGAGAAGATTAATAAAATTGATGAGCCTTGAAGTTGGCTAATCACAAAATAGGGAGATGACACAAATGATAAATAACAGTAATGAAAAGGTAACATCGCTACAGATTCTAAAGAAAGGACATTAAAGGGATCATAAAGCAGTTTATTAGCAACTTTATGCAAACAAATATAAAAAATAAAATAGATTCCTTTAAAGATAAAACTACCAAACTCATTCAAGAAGAAATAGATAAATTGAGTAATTCTATATTTGTTAAAGACACAAAATACATATGTAATTTTTTTTCCACAAAATAAACTAGTGAATTGTGCCAAACAATTAAGAAAGAAATAACATAGATTGTATAAAAACTGTTCAAAAAAGGTAGAGTGAAGAGAATGTTTCCAGCTTCATTCTATGAGAATACAATCTTCCTGTTATCAACATCAGATGAACAAAAATGAAGACTAATATTCCTCTTGAATATATATGCAAAACTTCTAGAAAAAAATGAAACAATAACACAGAATTAGCAAACAAAATCCAACCATATTATTAGGGTTAAGGTATAATGACTGCATGTGATTTATTTCAAGAATGTAAGATTGTTTTGAAATTTGAAAATCCATGTATCACAATATTAACATAAAAAAGATAAGTGATATGATTATCCCAGTAGATGCAGAAATAACATTTGACAAAATCCAACTTATTTTCTTGATAAAAGCATTCAGCAAATAAGAAGAGGAGGAAACTTTGTCAGAAATTCATCATCTAAACTCCCATGTGACTCATTCCTTAAACATTTTAGGGCAATAAAATCTGCAAGAAAATTTCAGTGGCCAAACATAATTTCATATTACAACAAACTCTTTATCTGTTTGTTAAATATGAAGCTGGATATGCTGAATCAATCTCTACCCCTCAACACATACTTTTTTCTCTCCTCTCTTTTCATTTACCCCACCAATTCCTGCCCCCTCCCTGCCCTTCTATTGTCCATTTCCCTCACATGTTTCAGCTTTTCTAGTACCTCTTCATCTATTTTATTTTATTTCATTCATTTTTTTTTTAAGATGGAGTTTTGCTTTTGTTGTCCATGTTGAAGTGCAATGGTTAAATCTCCACTCACTGCAGCCTCCACCTCCACCTCAGCCTCCAGAGTAGCTGGGATTACATGCACCTGTCACCACACAAGGCTAATTTTTGTATTTTTAGCAGAGATGGGGTTTTACCATGTTGGCCAAGCTGATTCCAAATTCCTGGCTTCAGGTGATCCACGTGCTTGGCCTCCCAAAGTGTTGGGATTACAGGACTGTTCATCTCATTTTTAAATGTCCCAAATCTTCACTTCACTCCCAAGCCTTACCTCTTTCCCTCTTGGCGGAAACTGGAATTTCAACTTCGCATGTGGACACCTTGTGTTTTTGGACTAATGGAGACCAGGTGGCTCTATTTTTTACTCATCAACTATGCCATATGCAGATTTCTTTTAGAGAATATATAAATACAAATCTTGTTGCTGTACTTGAGATGATCAAGCTCTGTTTCTGTCTGTGCCACCTATTCCCTCTTCTCCCCAGCTCTTTATGGGTGGGAGGCAGTGAGTGTGCACAGTTAATGTGTGTTAGTTCTTCTGTGTACTCAAACAGGAGTCAGCAGCAACCAAACAGATTAGATAGCCTAGAATGAATGGCTGACCAATCAGAACAGCTGATACTCTTATACCAGAACATACCAGCTCTTTTTAAACTGCCTTGCCCCTTCTAAGCTGCTCCAAGACAATAATCAGTACTTTCTTCTCCCTGGGGTTATATGTGAACACAGTGCCAAAGGGATATTAACCTGAGGTGAGTGGATACATGTTTCCTCTTCAGGCAATGGTCACCATGCATGCCTCCTTTGGCTACTGCCATTAAATTGCTTTTCAGCTTTTTCTTGAGATTTTTTTTTAATAAAAGTGAGAATCAGCGAGGTTAATCCAATTGCCAAAGATTACCCAGCATATTGCTGCTCTATAAATACCACTTATGCATGTATATTCATTATTTAACTATTTGTTCAGTCATAATTCCATAATCGTGCCATGTTTATATGAACTTAATTATCTATATAGGCTTTAATAACTTTTGTTGGAATAAACACTGCATAAAACAAAATTTACCATCTTAATAATGTATACACGTATAGTTCAATAGTGTTAGGTACATCCACGTTGTTATTTAACGAATCTCCAGAATATTTTCATCCTGTAAAACTGAAACTTTATACATTTAAATAATTCCCCAATTACCCCTCCCCCACAGACTTTTGTTTCTATGAATTTAACTACTATAGATAACTCATATAAATGAAATCAGATATTTGTCGTTTTGTGTTTGGGTTATTGCATTTAATGCAATGTCCTCAAGGTTCATCCATATTGCAGCATGTGTCAGAACTTCCCTTCCTTTTAAGGTTGAATAATATCCCATTGTATGTATGTAACATATTTTGTTCACCCATGTAGCTGTAGATGGACACACAGCTTCTTTCCACATCTTGGCTATTGTGAATAGTGCTTCAATGAATATGGGTGTGCATATTGCTCTTCCAGAATCTTCTTCAATTCTTTTGGATATATATCCAGAAGTGGCATTGCTAGATAATACAATAATTCTTTTTTTTTCATGTTTTGAGGCACTGCTATATTGTTTTCCATAGTAGCTATGCCATTTTGCCTTCTTACCAAAAGTACACAAGCATCCTGAATTATCTACATTCTAACCAAGATTTGTTATTTTCTGGGTTGTTTTTGCTTTTTAAATTTGACAGTAGCCCATCTAGCTCTGTAGTAACATGTAGCCTTTTGGCTTCACATTCTTAGCACAGTCTTGAACTCATAATATGCACTTAATTAAATCAACAACAAAAATATCACTATTAGCAAACTATACTGGTGGAGTAAATATTCCTTTGCTGATAACTAATTTGAACAAAAAGATTGAAATATATAATAAACTTTTATGAGGTATATGAACACATTGGACGTTCCATGCAGGACCAGAAGTTCACATTCACATTATTTACACATGACCAAACACTACACAGCAACTTCCTGATGCATTATTAATTCCCTGTGGATGCCTTCCTGCTTCTCTATGCTTATCCATAAATGCATGAGTGCTTAATTTAATCTGATGTCACTCCCAAAAGCTGGTGCAGAGCCATACCATTCCTGCTGTCACCATTAAGAAGGTCAAGTGGCCTCCACAAAGAAGGCCTGAACATGTGGACATACTTCTGGTTCAGACATAATTAAAATGATGTAGTCAAATTAATATTAAATTTATGGAAGCTGTATTCTATAAATAATGTATTTATTTTTTAAAGGCATCCCTGGGTTCTCTCAAGCCAGGATTGCTGTTCTGACAGAGCGGAGGCATGCCAGGAACAGAGAGCAGACAAATTGTTCAGGATGGTTTAATTTTTTATGCATGTTTTATACATAAGTAAATTGGAACATGGAGATTAGATCACACTCCAGCTGTTTCTTTTTAAACTGTCTTGCCCCTTCTAAGCTACTCCAAGACAATAATCAGTACTTTCTTCTCCCTGGGGTTATATGTGAACACAGTGCCAAAGGGATATTAACCTGAGGTGAGTGGATACATGTTTCCTCTTCAGGCAATGGTCACCATGCATGCCTCCTTTGGCTACTGCCATTAAATTGCTCTTCAGCTTTTTCTTGAGTTTTTTTTTTTTTTTTTTAATATAAAAGTGAGAATCAGCGAGGTTAAACCAATCACCAAAGATTACCCAGCATAATGCTGTTGGAGGTGCTATTCAATAAAGCAGTTTATTTTCTTCTGCTCTTAATTAAATCACATTAAATGAAAGCAGAAATTATTTTCACCTAGATAAACTTTTATTTCAATTCACTAGCACAGAGCCTTATTTTCCAAGCACCTTTTCTGGATGAAATAAATGCTGAAAGAGATGAACATAGAAACAGATCTGTCTCACTACAATAGCATTTTAAAGTTGTATATGAAGAATAATGCCTATAGTCAAACAAAATAAGTCACTTAATAGGTATTCATTGATTGTTTTTTATACATGAGGTGCTGTTTAAGCAATCTCTAAGATTAAAAAATATCATGCAAATGCATGGTTTGTATAGTGAAGGAGCATATTTACTGACTATAGAAAGAAGATGCAAAACAACCCTAACTCCCCCACGAAACTCAAACATCTTGTGTGTTAAGAGCATCCCCAAAAGGTACTCTCAATTTAAGGGGCACCCTAAACTGTGCCTGGCTTTATCTAACACCCCAGAGCCTCCCCCTTCCTGAATGTAACCCCCTAACATGCTTCCTTCCCAAATATCCCTTTCTTGTAAGAGATACTAACCCAGGGAAGACAGATGGATGACTGACTGTGGAGGTGCTTAACTGTGATGCAAACATTTGGATATTGTCATGTTTATGAAGTCAACCAGTGAGGCATAAACTGAAAAAGAGTGGTGAATGAATGGAGTTCCTTGGATAGATGATGTTCAAGATGTTTTGACATGTTATCAAAATCCAGTAAAGTGATTATGTTATATCAATAATGCAGAACATCGAATAATTTACAAGTACTCATTAGAAGGCTAATGATCACACTCCTTAAGACGTTGAGGCAGCCCCTCAAATACGTTTCTTTAATTTCTTTGGCAGCTATTATGGGAAAATGGTATCCATATGACATTTTTTCTTATTCTCCTACTTATGACATGCAAAGCACTTAGAATACCCTCAATAAAAATACTTTATAAATACAAAGGCCGTATTTTTCTTTAGCTTTAAATGTTGTATTTCCCCCTGTAACTGTAAGTTGTGTTTTTACTCTGTAATCTTCATAATTTACTAAGTGATTTCCTCTTTTAATATCAGTTAATATTTCAAACTTCTTTCCACAAATAATTGGGCCATTATATTACTGGACATGCAATGGTTCACTAAATCATAGCTATTTCTCAAATACTTTGGCTCAACAGGATGAGGAATCTTCTGAAAAACACGAATTATTGTATACCATTAAACTGCATTTGGTAAGGAGGAAACTACCTTTGAATTCTGTTCGCTTTGATTTAGAAATCTTCAAACAAATGTATTTATTCATCTACGAACATTTAAGTGGAATAATTTAAGGGAAGTAAAGTGCTCCATTATCTTCATGATGTTTGGTTTTTCAGCTAAAGAATCAAAATATTTGAGCCAATCAGAAGAAAATAAACAGCTACAAATAACACCAATACTAAACAAAACAAACGATAATTGCTATGGAAAGTTTAAAGAGAGATTTGTGTGGACAGAGTTATAAAATTATAGATCACAAAATAATATACGTAGGTTATTTCATATACAACTTCTGAATTTTGTCAGTCTTAAATTATGAGATAGTTAATTTTATGAAAGTTTATTGCCAGGAAACTCTCTATGTGCTAGGCACTACGCTATATGGTAAGGAAGAAAATTAGGGACAACAGTGTGCTCTGGCAGAAATGAGTTCAATCAAGGTAATTGCCTTGCAAATAAATATTGCTAAACTTAGAACAAAGTTAAAATAACAAAGGTGTGACCCAAAACATGAGGTGTTCAAAAAAGAGGGATTAATTGAGATTTGTTTGAGGTGATTAGTGGATAGGAATGTATGCTAATGGATGCATTTGCTGGGATTATGTTGTGTGAAGGACAGGGTATAACAGGATTTGTTGCACCTTTGAAAAACAGTGTTTCCTGTCGGCATTATAATAAATTACCACAAATTTAGTGGCTTAAGGCAATACATATCGATTGTCTCACCATCATGGAAAACAAAAGTCTTACTGGGCTAAAATCAAGATGTCGGCAGGGGTCCATTTTGTTCTGAGGGCCCCAGAAGGCAACCCACTTGTTTCCTTGCTTTTTCCACCTGGATGCTTTGACTCACGGTTCCCTTCCTCCATCTTCAAAGCCACCAAATGCTTGACTTTTTCCTGCCCCCCCTCGGTTTTCTCTTACCACAGCTAGAAAAGTTTCTTCAGTTTTAGGGATGGAAGAGATTAAATTGACCCCACCTGGATAATTCTTTATAGTCTCCTCCTGTCAAGGTCTTAATTTAATCACGTATGACAAATCCTTTTGGCCAGGTAAGGCAACATATTCACAGGTTCCTGGGGTTATGATGTGGACATCTTTGGGAGAACATTATTTTGCCTACTAGAGATAATTTAATGTATGTAGAATTTGTATTTTCTTTCTTTTTTAATTAGCCAATTTTTTTCTCTGACCAAGTTGGAAAAGCTTTTTGTTAGATATCAATTATAATAAATCTCTACTTTAAAGGAACATAGAGAGAGGAAAAGATAGAAATAAATATAGATTCAGATATGCCTATGTATACAAAGGTGGCAAGTGTATAATTCATATATATAATTTTTATGTTGTCTGCTGTCTCTAACATTCTCTCTTTTTTTTTTTTTTTTGAGACTGAATTTCACTCTTGTTGCCCAGGCTGAAGGGCAATGGTGCCAGCTAGGCTCACTGCAACCTCCCCCTCCCAGGTTCAAGCCTTTCTCCCATCTGAGCCTCCAGATTAGCTGGAATTACAGGCACCAGCCACCCACATGCCCGATAATTTTTTGTACTGTTAGTAGAGCTGGGATTTCACCATGTTGACCAGGCTGGTCTCGAACTGTTGACCTCAGGTGATCCACCTGCCTCAGCCTCCCAAAGTGCTGGGATTACAGGCATGAGTCATCTCACTCAGCCCTATATTTTCTAAATTGTCTAAAATTGGGTTGTCTGCAGAAGAGATATTTGATAAATACCTGCTGATGAATAAAGTGAAAGTTTCATCTCTTTCTGCTATGTATATATTTGTAAACTTTTGAAGCTTTAGAAAGTGACCACCATGGGTGCTCAAATCTGTAATGAATATGTTGAGATAGTCCTATTTTATCAATAAAATCATAGACAAAGCATAAAACCAACAATTTCTTACACTATATTCATTGTTCTATCTAATCTTGACCATTGATGAAAAATACAGGCATCAGTCTCCTGAGCCTAATTCCTCGTAGAGCCCAAATAAGGACATTCTTCCCACTGTGCCCTGTCCTGTGGTGCTGACAACTGTGTACTGATGGTCTTGCCTTATATCTCAACTCATGTCTGCACACTTGGGTAGTTCATATGAGTCATGCTTTTAATGATATTGACAGCTGGACAGGTTTTGCATTGTAGCCTCACAAGCAAGAGAAAGGAAGGTGGCTCTGCTTAAGTTATAGTGTTGTGCCAGGAAACAAAAAATAGCAGACCCTGCGGCTTTTGTCACCAGCTTAAATAAATACTTATTGAAGAGGAGTATAGTAAATAGTAGTATTTGTTGACTAATGTATAAGAAGCACATACAGACACAGACATACACTGCATGCACCACAGATCTATATCATATGAAATGATTGTCACTAACCATATGTGATAATTTGAACCTAAATTAAAATAAGTAAAATTAAATAAAAGTCAGTCAGTTTCTTAGTCACTGCAGCTACATTTTAATGCTCATGAATTGCATGTGACCAATACCTATTGTATTGGAAAGTTCAGATACAGAATATTTTCATCATGGTGGAAGTTTCTTTTGTACAGAATTGGTCTATATAAAAAGATATACATGGCTGGGAGTGATGGGTCAAGCCTGTAATCCCAGCACTTAGGGAGGCTGAGGCAGGTGGATCACTTGAGGTCAGAAGTTCGAGACCAGGCTGGCCAACATGGTGAAAACCCCATCTCTACAAAAATACAGAAATTAGCCTGGCATGATGGCGGGTGCCTGTAATCCCAGCTCCTTGGGAGGCAGAGGCAGGAGAATCATTTTAACCCAGGAGGTGAAGGTTTCAGTGAGCTGAGATCATACTATTGCACTGCAGCCTGGGCAACAGAGTGAGATTCCACCTCAAAAAACAAAACAATGCAAAACAACAACAACAAAGCATATACATAATATAACCTAATTTGGTTTTTACTATGTAATATACCATACTGTCAGTGTACTTCTAGTCAAACACACTTCTCAGATGTAGGAAGAGGCCATGATAACTTATCTTTTTTAGGTGTCTAATACATTAATTAAGATAATGTTTGACCTGCTTTATACATTTAACAACATTTGCATTTAACTATTAGAGAGGTTTTTTTTTTCTGAGAACATGTTTATTTCAAAATTTTCTTTAAGTATGTGTATTTGAAGAAAAAAATAAAGATACCATACTAGTCAGGGTTCTCCAGAGAAAAAGAACCAACAAAAACACATAAACATATACACACATAGGCTTACATAATTATGAAGGCGAGAAGTCCCCACAATCTGTACAATCTTTAGTGTGCAAGCTAGAAACCTAGGAAAATTGTTCATGTAGTTCCAAAGTCTGAAAGTCAGAGAATTGATGATATAGATTCTAGTCCATGTTTGAAGGCCTGAGAACCCTTCAGAAACATTGAGGGTAGAAGATTGATGCCCTAGTTCAAGCAGTTAGGCAGAGAGCAAATTCATTCTTCCTTCACTTTTTTGTTCTATTAAGGCCCTCAAGGAAATGAGTTATGCTGAATTACATGGGGGAAGCAATCTGCTTTACTGAATCCACCAGTTCAAATGCTAATCTCTCTTGGAAACACTCACAGACATACCCAGATATAATGTTTTACCAGATATCTGGGCATCTTGTGATTCATTCAAGCTGACACATACAATTAACCATCACATTTCCTATCTGAATGAGAGACTAAAGCCACATATAAATTCTCTATTCTGTCTTTGCTAGTATGAACCACATTAACCCACTGTTTAATAAATAACTATGTAAATATATTGTTTAATCAATCAATCAATATCATAGTTTTCAATGACTTTGCATTTTAAAAAATTACTACCTGTTTTTAAATCTGTAGATTTGAAGTTTCTGAAACAAAGTGCCATGCACTATTTAGGGTTTTTACTACATGCTTTAATATATGTCTGAGAACATGTGTAACATTTTAAACCTCCACTAGTATTGCATGAACATGCCCATATATAGGCCTACTATATTTCATCTTTCTTTTTGCCTAATCGAACTGATTTAAATTATGCTATCCTGTAATGTTCATCTGTATTATCAGTTTTATTTCCTTGAGCAACACTTTAAAATACAATAGAAAATCCCCATGTTGTGCAATTCTGAAAAGAAGGAGGGATGAAAGGGGAAATTTTCAAGCAGAAAGAAGCCATTCTTGGACTCAGGGATTCAGCTGAAGAATATTTCTTGCTAGAACTAAGAGTTGATCGAATAAATGTCAGATACACCTGCATGTGTTATGGTCATCCTGGAAGTGCAAGAAGGGGCCCTACCTAAAGTTCATTCAGCCTGATGACACCACACACACCAAGAGGCTATGACAAAGGTTTTACTTACGTAATTGAGGTCTTACGGAGAGGAGGGCAGGTCTCTTAAGCAGTTCTGAAATATCTTGAGAGAGCAAGAAAGGCCTGAGTATTCACTGAATTTAGTGTATGGGACAGTCCTCTGGTGCAGTCAGGAACTTGTTTTTTAATCGCCTGCTGGTGCCATTGTCTGCCCCACAGACCCCAGCTGCATGACAGATGAATAAATTCACTCGGACACAATATTCAGTGAGTGAGTGGGCTAGGGGTGTCTGTGGCCAGTTACCCAAAGGGGTTAACGGCTGCCAGCACTGACTCCCTGGCCTTGCTGGCCTTTATTCTGCACACATTAAATGACAAAGGCTGTGAGTCAACACCACTAGAGGGTAAAGATCAAAGGCCAGTTTCCAAGGCCTAAAGCAAACACCATTCGTGGGTAATCTACTTCTGCTGACCTCCCTTGAGAGAGCCATCTGGAATGATAAAAGGTTAGGACCACATGAATAAACAAGTTATTCAGATAAACTCCCCACATTCTTTTGTTTCTACTCTAATTTATTTATCTAAGGGGACAAGGCTGCCTTCAGCCAAGTACTATAGTAAAAACCCCCAGGCCTTCCAAAAGAATTTGGGTGTATTGTCTATAACTAAAATTTCTCCCACCAGCCTGACCGAACCCCCACACGCTGGCACCAAAGATGGAAACACCTAGCCTTTTTCATCAGCTTGTCCATTGTGGGGCAAAAGGGGAAGAGAATAGGGTGAGACTTAAAAGCTGCCAGCAATTCAATATCAAAAAATGGGATCACATTCCTCCTTATAGTATCTCTGTGTGTTTTAACCATCCTCAGTTACTACTGTATATGTGTTCTATATATCTACAAGTAACTCAGTTTCATGGAATGACTTTGTTTGCTTTCAGCCTTTGTTTTCTATAGCTTCAGCAGGAGGTCCTTGATTTACTGTCTCCTTTCCTTTGTTCACAAGCATCTCTGTTGCCCTTGAGAACTAATTTTATTTTTATCTTTGCATAATCTGGGAATCTCAAAAATTGTGTTATGCTTAAAGTTTTTCTAATCCCATTTCTCAAAAAACCTAATAAATAAAAGAAGTGCTTTGCCTTCAAAAAATAAATCAATCACTTTTGTGTAACTTGTGTCAAGATAATTCCCAAATCCAGTTTCTACTCCTGGTCCTTTAAATAGCAACCTTGTGAAGCTGAGGATGGCAATGTCTACTGCAGGCAATCTCAGGTGTCCCATCTGTGGGGAGTCAGCATTCCAAGATAGTTTTCAAGATTCCCACTCCATGAAATACATGCCCTGCATTAGTCCTGGGTTTGTAAATATGATTAGACAGTCATGTCCGTGAGGAAGTTATGTTATACTTCATAGTTGATGTCAAAAAAGGGAAACTTCAGGTTGACATGACCTAACCTGATAAGACCTTAGATAGCACTGAGGTCTTCCTAAAGGAGATGCTCCATTTCTGGCTTTGAAGATGGAAAGACTACCTTCGCTGAGCCTACAAGTGTCTAGGGATGTTATGCACAGCTTATTGGATCCTCATTAATTCCTTCTCTGCAGCTCAATCACCTTTGACCTCTGACTCCAGTGATTAAGAATAGTGTTTATTGAGAGAACCTACTTTGTACTATGCACTGTTCTTCAAATAGTCACAGTGGAAGACTGAGCTGTTAGAGTAAGATTTCTGTCATGATCAAAAATGTTCTCAAACTTCCCTGACGACAGTCAAATAAAACCCATGAACATGGCAACCTCATTATTTTAGATAAAGCCTCACTGGTGACCTTAAATTATATGACTCAGCTTGTGATGTACAATATCTCTCAAGCTTGCCCCCTGAGACAGGGTTGGGATGAAGAAATTTGCCAGATGGATAAATCTGTC
Organism: Ateles fusciceps; assembly: GCA_036589455.1. Classification (NCBI taxonomy): domain Eukaryota; kingdom Metazoa; phylum Chordata; class Mammalia; order Primates; family Atelidae; genus Ateles; species Ateles fusciceps. The sequence goes on along the minus strand of JAZHEH010002555.1, from coordinate 3,178,440 downwards.
TGATCCTAAGCTAAGATATCCAGAATAGCTTGAAGTATCTGGATATTTTAAAAGCTGACCATACTCCTTAATTCAGTGGTTTCAAATATGTGCTTCCTCAGATTAGTGAAAAATATTGATTTCATATTTTGGGATTGGTTAAAAAGGTATGTGGTTTTATTAGCAAAGTTCTCCTCTAAAGTACTGAAAAAGGAAGAGAACCAACTACCAACAAACATAAACTGGAATGATAGCTCAAATTTTATTGTTTTAAACCATTTAACATATCTCTGATTCTCTAAAGAATATATGTAACACCGTACTCCTTGTTATTTTATGATTGTCCTCGAATTTTTTCTATCTAGGCTAACTTGATATCTGTGCCATCCTCCCCCGGGTCAAATCTCCTCTTGGCATGAAGTTCAGTATTTCTTAGGCCATCAGAGAAAAAGAATTAAACCACCATTTACTAAGCATCTACTGGACCATCAAGTACTGTGCCTTTGTGCCTTTTGCATACAAGGCCACATTTTGGTTCCAGTTAGGATTTTCTGAGTTAGGCACGAATTTTTCTATTTTGCAGGGGTATAAATTGAGGATAAAAGAGGTAAATCACTTGCTCTAAAGTCCCCATTCACTACAAATATCCATGTTTCTTCATTACAAAATGTTAATTGTGTTACCAGGAGAGTAAAACTTCAACCAGATTGCCTGGTTCCCACATTGGGAGTCAAACCTATGCCGCCTGGGTGAAAACCAGGAATCCTAACCCCTAGACCACCATGGAAATGGGAACCATTGCTGTCTCATAGGCTTTTGGCCTCTATAACCCCGAAGAATGGGGAAAGGGGTCCCGGAGGCTCTTGTGAGTTAACCTTTCAAACAAATATTGTGAACCCAAGGAGTTTTGTGAAAGACTGATTTATTAGACAGAGAGAAAGGCAGCTCCCACGCTGTTGTGGGAGGGGTCCCAGGGAGGTAATCCATTTGGGCAGGGGGAGGCTGAAGTTTTATTTCTTGAGTTATTCCCTCCACATTCATGTTCTTGTCAATGAGAGGAGTTCTTTCAAACCTCTGAATTGATTGATCTTGACTACATTACTCGAGTGGCTACTTGTACAATTTGGAGTCACAGAGCCCCCTCCTCCAAGAGACTGTCAGTGGGAGTTTTGGGGACAAAAGCCCAACCTGGCTTGCCCTCCTATGAGGGTGGTAGACAAAGATCTTTACCTGGCCCATGGGGGAGGAAGGTGCCCAAAGAGCCCTAACCGTCTGAGGCAGGAAGCCAGGGAATTCCTGCACTTGAAATCACATCCCTCGCGGACCCAGGAAGAGAAGTCCCCTAACACCATACCTTAGTTGTAAGAAGCAATGATAAGTTAACTGATGCTGCTCTGACTTCAGTAAGTTTAAATAGTCTCAGTTTCCTACAAGAGGAAAAACATTACCTGGGTAATCCCAAGTGTCTCTTCATAACAATTGTGCTGCTAAATTGGGGTCGCCACACAAAAGCCCACAAAAATAAAAAACACTCTTATGATCATTCCAAACCATTCTCCTCCTAAATGAATTAAAATCTAAAAAGCACTGAAAGAGCATAGGAAGCCATTCTTAAGTTAATGTGCAGCACCTTTGAGAATAGAAGAGGAGGGAGAAGATGAGACTGATACCATCGGTCTCTCCAATTCAGGCAGCATGACTGAAGCACATAGAAGAATTACTGACAAGACGCAATGCAAGGCTCAAATCTCAGTCAAGCTGTTCATGGTGGCAAGGGGAGGACAGACTCTTTCTTGAATGAGGTAGAAATAGAGCCAGACTTAAGCAATATCTATCTTAGTTAAGCATTGCTGATTTTTTAAATATGACTAAATGATCCCATGTAGCAGCTTAAAACAACACAGATAAATACAAAGATTTTTTTTGCTTTCCCAAATTTCTTTGGAAATCACCAAGTCTAATTTTAGAATACATTAAGCCAATCTTATATTAATCACTAATTTGTTTTTTTTTTAATTACAATTATTAGAAAAATGGAATTTTGCATTTTTAAAGGATGTCTTCTGACCTTTGGAAATCTTTGTTCTCTAGTTAATTGTATGCAAATGAAAAATCAGTGAGTGTATTTAAATGTAAATTTTACATCATTTTTTCCCCCTCACTTTTAAAGTAATTCTATTTCTTACATTGGTTTTGTGCCAAAATATCAAAAATGTGATTTATTTATGTTTTCATTTTTTCAGTATACCTAACATGTGAAAACAGTTTGTGCCGTCGTTAAAAAGTCATTTTAACAAATGACCCTAGAGCGCCTCACTACTTCCAACCACCTTCCTCTCCCTCTGCAGAGGAGCCAGAGCACAGAGGTTCACACTCTGAACGAGCTGGGGCACTTTATGCCCTAACTAGAGTTGCTGTGAGCCCAGTCCTTATCATGCTGTCACCACTTCACCAGCAAACCAGAGCCCTCCACTCATGACTCCCCTGAGCTTGTCCAGTTTCCATGTCAGTTAAGCAGTTATTAGTAAAGTCAGCTATTTGACTGATACTAACGTGGTGGAACCAAAGGAACATGAGGATAAAGGGGGTTGAGGGCAAATCCCTGCTGAACACGTGGTCTGTGCCCCACACTGCACAAGGCATTTTGTGTATTCCATGTCATTAATAGCTTTCACTGTATTCATTTCCAAGTGACAAATATTAGTATCACATTGAAAAAAAAAGTCAAATATCAAACAAGTAAAAAGCATTTAAGTCTAGATGGTTTTTCTGAGTCCGGATCTCTTGGGGTGACATGATTTACATTGTTATGTTTAGTTGGCTTCTTTGTTTCACCTTCCTCGCGCTGCCTTGCTTTCCCCCAAACATACACATATGAACAAAACCCGAAGGCTTTCTTGATCTTGCCCTATATGCAAATTCAACAAATAGCATTCATGGACTGTGATGGGCTTTGCCAAGGGCTCCTCTAAAACAGTAATTCACCATTGCGTTTTTCAGCTTTTGAAATTTTCATCATTTGAATTCTTAGAGTATTACGGGTTTCATCTGTCTTACTACATACATGTTAATTTAATCGTAAGCATTTGTCTTGCTTCAACTACGCCTATGCCTTGTTCTAAAGGTAATCCTAAATTAGATAAATAAAAATTATTATATTTGAATCACCTGAACCAAATGCATAATTTTTATTTTGATACCAAGCCCATGCTGGTAAGTTGGATCACATGACATAGAACATCCAGGTACCTGTCTCACCTATGATCTCCACAGGTGCTGCAAGTCAGCCATGAGCAGCTCAGAGTCCTTCACTCATGCTTTCCTTCTTTCTCCTGCCTAACCCTGCAAGACTTCTTAAAAATTGGCTGTCATTATTTCACAGGATGAATTAGTTAATTTCTATCCAACCCCTCAAGACAATCACTTACCTGGCCCAGGCCTGATCATTCTGATGGGAGAATAAATGTGTAAAATTGTGGGAAAAGAGCTGACCTTTATCCCCTCTTCAATCCATGATTCCATCCATCTGTAAAAGGTGATAAATAATACCTACTTTGGAGTGCTATGAAAATTACATAAAAACACCCCTCTCAGTGCTCTATATGCATTATTTGAGTTTAGTCATTGTATCATTTTTAGAGGGCCAATTTCATTTTCATCTTAAAAATTAGCTGCCATTATCTCATAGGATGAATTAATTAATTTCTATCTAACCCCTCAGACAATGAAAGACAATTAAATAACAGACACATTATATGAATTTTAGTGCTTTAACAGTGCCTTGCACATAGCCAACATTACACACATATATAAAAAACTACCTAAGTATGTACCTGTAATCTATCCATTAGTCTATTTTCTATGTATTTATGTATCCATTTATCTGTGAAGAGGGACAAAATCCATTTTATGTAAGTTGGCGTAAGTGGTCCTTCAAGAACAGAATACAGAGAGATATATAAAAACAGATAAAATAAGCCCTTTATGGATTTATATTTAAGAATTATACACAAAAAAGGCTTAGAAATACTTAAAAATATATAAAATACTGGTCAAATCTGAGACGCAATTGGAACACATTCTATGTGCTCAGAAGAGGGAGAATTGCAGGCTAAGGCAATCAGGGAAGCCTTTGGAATATGGAACTTAAAAGATGAATACGGGAGATTACTACTGTTTGCCAGGCACTAAGGATGGATGTAGATATTTTGTATGACTTATCTCACCAATTTTCACAGCACTGCAAGGTGCATAGTACTTGTCATCATCGTAGAGATGAAAAAACCAAGACCAAGTCACTCAGCTGCTGTGAAACAGAGCAGACATTCTGGACTCACAATCCTTTATTCTTCATGAGATGCTGCCTCTTCAAGGAAGAATAGAGACCTGGTTGGGGAAATGGCAAACTCAAAGATGTGTCAGGGAAAGGGGGAGGAAAAGGCATTTTATTGAAGTAAAAGGCAGATACGGGATAGTTTTGGCTTTTATATTTATTTTAAGATAAAAGAAAAAGAGAAAATCTAATCTCTATAGACTATAGCACAGTTCAGCATTTTTGAAGTATTTTGTACATAAATCAATAGCTAAAAGAGAAGACTGAAATGTTCTCACCACAAGGAAATAATAATTAAGATAATGGATATACTAATTCTCTAATTTGATCATTTCACAGTGTAAACATGTATCAAAATATCACCTTGTAAATTCAACAAATAGCATTCATGGGCTGTGATGGAAGGGCATCACAAATATATGCAATTTTTATCAATTAAAAATAAAATAAAAGTTTTAAAGTGAAAAAAGAATAAGACAAAAGTCATAGAATGTCACTTTCAAGATTGTTTTATAAAAGACTGATTTCTGTCTGGAACACTCTCTCTGGTCTACTAGCTTGCCAGCTCTAAGGATGCTAACTGCTATACAAAAAGACCCACTGGCAAGGACCTGAAGGCAACCTTTGGTTAACAGTGAAAGAAATAAGGCCCTCAGCCCAATGGCTCACAAGATACACCATCAGGCCATATGAGTTATCCTGAATAAAATCCTTCCCAAATCAAGCCTTGAGATGAAACCACAGCCCCTGCTGACACCTTGCTCACAGTCTGTTGGACCCTGAAGTAGAGGGTCACAGCTCAGCTACATCCAGATTCCAGATACACAGAAAATGTGAGATAATGAATGCTGTTTCAAATCACTGCCTTTTGGCAATTTTAGCAACAGAACCCTAGCACATCATGCTGTGAGAGTTTAAACTTTATTGAGTTTTTGTGTGTCTGTGGGCACACACACACAGAGATACATACACCTTAGCAATCTCATTACATTTTTATGATTTAGGCAGTCCAATGTACTGTCCAATCCGGGTACATATTTCCAAAATAAGACAAGTCCTCAGGTGCTAAAATGAGTTGAATACCATTAGAAATTAAAATGGAGGCTGGGTACAAAATAACTCGTATCTCATAAGCATTAGGCTTATTAAATTGTATTTGTACTAGAAAAAGAAATCCTGAAAATCAGGAAGATAACAACAATTTTTTACAATACAGAAAACAATCTTCTGCAAAATTCAATACATGCTCATTAACATATTTTCTTATTTTATTTTTTTGAGATAGGTTCTCACTCTGTTGCCCACACTGGAGTGCAGTGGTGCAATCATGGCTCACTGGCGCCTCAACCAACTGGACTAAAGAGATCCTCCTGCCTTAACCCATGAGTAGTTGGAACCACAGGTGCCTGCCACTATGCCCAGCTATTTTTTTTTAATATGTAGAGATGAGGTCTCACTATGTTGTCAAGGCTGATCATGAGCTCCTGAGGTCAAGTGATCCTCCCACCTCAGCCTCCAAAGTCCTGGAATTACAGGCATGAGACACTACATCCATCCTTATCTTTTATTGACAACATTGTAGGGCTAATTCAATTTTTCCTGGAATGATTTAATGGCATTTACTGTTACTGTCCTCAGCTACAGGCAGTGGCAGTATTCAGTTTTTCCTCTCAAAATTTTCCAGGGATAATTAAGGAGATTCAAGGGACATCAACTCAGCATCTCTGAAAAGACGTAAAAATAACAAGAGAAACAATAGAAAATAGTCAGGCAGCACAAAGGAAAGCTGAAGGTGTCAGTGAAACTTCTGTAATATAATATATATTAGAGAAATCTGTATTTAAAGAAATATGTACTTTAACTACAATATGTATTTAAAGAAATATGTACTTTAACAAACCTATCTAATTTTTTATTGTTAACTGAAAAATCTAAGTTGAAGTAGAGCTGAGAAATGGAACTTTAAACCAAATAAAGCATGGCTCTGTAGCCAGTTGATTCAAGAGACCCAATCTACTGATCTCTTCTTAGAACATGAGGCAGAAACCAGGCAATACTTGGGGTGAGAAGTTTCCAACTCTGCAGTAATTGCTAATAGCAGCACCATGAACAAATGTTCTTACCAAAAGGCAGATCGACTGAAATTGCTATAGCGAGGACAATAAATGCATAGAGAAATGAGTTAAAGAAATGCATTCTAATTGAATGCATTGTATAACTTATCACCACAGACCAAAGTTAAAACTTAATATAATTCTCAGAAAGCAAGAGAACATGCAGTAATCTGATATGTGCAACTGCATAAACAGCATAAAATTAAATGCAGCGGAACTATAAAGTAATGAGACTGTTAAGGTGTATATGTGTGTATGTTCAAGTGTATTTTTGTACAAAAATGTAGCAGAAATTAGAACTTTATTTTTTGTTTTGTTTTGTTTTTTTGAGACAGTCTCACTCTTTTGCCCAGGCTGGAGTGCAGTGGCGCGATCTTGGCTCACTGCCACTCCCGCCTCCCAGGGTCAAGTGATTCTCCTGCCTCAGCCTCCTGAGTAGCTGGGATTACAGGCTCGCACCACCATGCCCGGCTAGAAATTAGAACTTTATAAGAGTGCTGTTGCTTTTTCTTTAGAAAAAAAAAAAACATGTATATTGCCGTGATATTATACACGCCTTAGTTTAGTAATTATGAGTATTTTTACTTAGGGACCCCTCAGAGGCAGTTGCTGATTTTAATACCACTCAAAGCATCATAGAATTAAATCATTAAGCAGTTTGTATTGGGGATTTTAGAATTACGTATGGCTATACATCTATTTATCTTTTACACAAGATTTGAGCCTGATTTTTAAAAGACAAACTTAATCAATAAAATATATAAATACTAAAAATATATTCTAGATATATTTATAAAATATATTCTAATATTTTTAAATATATATATTAAATTTAAAACATCAATTTGAACAGAACATGATGAAAGTAATATGTTGGCATGCAAGTAATAAAAATCACAGAGCTTTTAAAGATGTTTTGTTCCAAACTTCCTGGAAGCCAATGCTAGAATTGTAATGTGAAAAGGTATTTCCTTTCATTGTGGCTAAGGAGACAGATTGCATGACTCACTAGCTAAACAATTTGTTTGTTCTTAGATAAGAACATGGGTGCATAACACATAAACTCTGGGATAATGATAGGCACTAATGTAGGACCTAGGCCTTCCTGACCCTTCCATTTATTAACTATTTAAGGATCAACAGGAACACTTAACTTATTTGAAATGTTACTTTGTTTCTTTGAAAATAGAATTTCATTGTCCCCAGGATGTGAATCAAGCCAGCATACAACAACTGATGTTCATGCCTCATAAAAATTCAAACAAATAAGTCTACAAATAAATCTATCAAAGTTTATTCATGTTGTAGCATGTACTAGAATTTAGTTCCTTTTTAAGTCTAAATAATATTCTATTGTGTCTAAGATACTTTTTTGCTTATCCATTTGACTATTAATAGATATTTAGGTTGTTTCCACCTGTGGACTATTGTGAATAATGCTGATGTAGATATTGGTGTACAAGTATCTGTTTGAGTCTTTGTTTTCAATTTTTGGGTATACACTGAGAAATGAAATCACTGGGTCATATGATAATCTTATGTTAATCTCTTTGAGGAATCACCAAGCTGTTTTTCATAGCAGTTGCATCAGTTTAAATTTCCACAATAAAGAAAACAAAAGGATCAATTTTTCCACAGTTTTCACTAACATCTATTATTTTCCTTTTTTAAAAAAGAAAATAGTAGCTATCCTAATGTGTTTAAAATGATACCTCAGTTTGGTTTTGATTTGCATTTTTTTTCATGATTCAAGTTATTGAATATCATTTCATGTGCTTATCGGCCATATGTGTTTTACCTGGAGAAATATATATACAAACTCTTCAGTCATTTCTGAGTTGTTTTGCTTGCTGTTGAATTGTAGAGATCCTTTATATATTTTGTATACTATCCCTTATTAAATCCTTAATGTGAAAATATTTTCCCATTTCATGGATTGTTTATTAACTCTTCTGATAGTGTCTTTTGGCGAAAACTTAATTTTAATGAAATCTAGTTTATCTATTTTTCTTTTCTTTGCCTGTGTGTTTGATGTTGTACCCAAGAAATCATCACTTATTCCAATGACATTAAGCTTTTGCCAAGTTTTCTTCTAAGAGATTTATCATTTTAGTTGTTACTTTTATGTCTTTGATGTTTTTTGTGTTAATTTTTTATATGGTATAAAATGAGTTAACCTTCATTCTTTTGTACATGGATATCTAGTTTTCCTGGCACTATCTGTTAGAATGACTGACCTTTCTTCATTCAATGGTCTTGGAACCATTGTTCAAAATCATTTGACCGTTTATGCGAACTTTTACTTTGTGGCTATCTTTTCTATTTAATTGGCCAAAATGTCTGTTGTTATGACAGTACAACATTGTTTTTATTACTGTAGCTTTTAAATAGGTTTTAAAGTTGAGAATCTATCTTGATCTTTCTTTTTCAAAATTGCTTTTGCTATAAGAATTTGCATGAGATTCCAAATACAGGATTCTTTTTCTATTTCTGCTAAAGCACCATTGTGATTTTGATAGAGATTGCACTGAGCTGTAGAAAGCTTTGGATGACATTGTTATATTATCAATATAAAGTCTTCCAATCCATAAACATGAAATTTGTCTCCTTTATTTATTTCTTCTGAAAATTCTTTCAGCGAAGTTTTGTAGTTTTCAGTGTGGAATTCTTTTGCCACTTTTGTTATGCTTATTTCTTATTCTTTTTTATTTTTTGTAAGTACTTTTATTTTCTTTATTTTATTTTTGATAGCTTATTGTTAGTGTATAGAAACACGACTGATTTTTGTGTATTGATTCTGTATCTCACAACTTTGGGGAATTCTATAGTTCTATTAAATGTGTGTGTGTCTGTATACATAATTTTTAGGTTTTTTTTACATATAAGATTATGCCATCTGTGAACAGGAATATTTTAATATCTTCCTTTCCAATATAGATGTGTTTTATTTCTTTTTCTTGCCTCATTGCTATTTCTAAGACCTTCCAGTACTATGTTGAGTAAAACTGGCAAATGTGGGCACACTTATCTTGTTCCGGATCTTAATGGGGGACATCTTTCATCTCTCGGTATTTATTATGATGTTAGCTGTGGGTTTTTCATGTACTGACTTTATCATATTGAGTAATTTACTTGCTTTTAGTTTATTTAGTATTTTTGTCATGAAAGGGTGCTAAATTTTTCCAAATACTTTTTTGCCTCTATAGAGATAATCATTTTCCCTTTGTTCTAATAAGGTAGTTTATTATATCAATTAATTTTCATATCTTAAATCTGATAATAAATTCTTACAATCTGAGAATAAATTCCACTTGCTCATGGTATACAATCCTTTTAGTATGTTTTCAAAATTTATCAGTTTTAGTTGAGGATTTTTGTATCAGTACTCATAAAGGATAGTAATCTACAGTTTTGTCTACTTGTAGCATTTGTTTCTGATTTGGGTATAGGGGTAATGTTGGTCTCAGTAAATAAGTTAAGAAGAATTTCCTCTTCAATTTTTTGAGTGATAAGAAACGTTGTTAGTTTTTTATGTGTTTAGTAATATTTACCATTGAAGCATCTAGTGGAGGGCTTTCTTTTCCTGGGAGATTTTCAATTACTGTTTTAATCTACTTACTAATTAAAGGTCTATTCATGTTTTCTAGTAATCATAATGTAGTCTTGGGAGATGGTGTGTTTCTAGAAAGCTCTTCATTTCATCTAGGTTATCCAATTTGTTGGCATACAGTTGTTCATACTATTTATTTATGTAAAGTCTGTAGTAACATCTCAAATTTTGTTTGATTTATTCATTTGAATCTCCCTCTTTTACTCTAAACAATCCAACTAATGATTTGTCAATTTTCTTGATCTTTTCCAATAAACAAGTTTTGGCTTTATTATATTGAATCTATTGTCTATCTGGTCTAGTTATCTCTGCATGAAACTTTATTATTTCCTTCCTGATGCTAGTTTAGTTTTAATTTGTTCTTTATGTAGTTATTTAAGTGCAGTTAGATTCCTGATTTGACATTTTTTAAAATATACACATTTACAGCTGTATCTTTTCCTCTTAGCACTGCTTTCACTGCATTCCATAAGTTTTGTTATGTCGTGTTTTTATTTTTATTTTCCTAACAGTACTTCCCAATTGTACTTGTGATTTATTTTTGACTCATTGGTTGTTTGTGTTGTTTAATTTCCATTTATTTGTGTATTTTTCAGTTTTCTAGCTGTTATTTATTTTCAGTTTCATTCCACTGGGATTGAAAAAAATACTTTACATGTTTTTAATATTTATAAATGTATTAAGACTTGTCCTGTGGCTTAAAACATAGTGCATCTTGAGAAATGTTTTATATTCACTTGAGAAAAATATGTATTCTGCTGATACTGTGTCAAGTTTTCTATACATCTCTGTTAGGCCCAGTTACTTTAAAGTGTTGTCTAAGTCTTCTATTTTTTTGAAAATCTTCTTTTTAGGTGATCTATTCATTATTGAAATTGAAGATTTAAAGATTCTAGTTATTATTATGTCTATTTCTCCTTTCAATTATAGCAACATTTGTTTCATATATTTTGGGACTTTTATATGTGGTAAATATATATTAATAAGTGTTCTATCTGATTGGTTAATTGGCTCTCCTTTTATATGTAATGGGCTTCTTAAAACTGTCTTGTAACAGTTTTTAGTTAAAGTCTATTTTGTCTGAAAATTATTGTAGTATAGCTATCCCCTGTTCTCCTTTTGTATCCGGGTATTTTTGGGTGCTGGTGAGGCACAGCTCTCCTGAGAGAATGTTGTAGGTTCTTGGTCTCCGCCCTCTCGGGAATGACAGAGGGGGACCACAGCAGGTACACGGTAAGCTCATAAATACCGAACCCAAGAAGTGTTGCAGAAAGGTGATTTTATTTAGGTAGAGAAAAAGGGAAAAAACGGAGGAGAAGAGGGAAAAAACTTCCACAAAGAGTGTGGAAGGGGACTCTAGAGGGGAAATCCAGGAGGGGAAAGAGAGCTCCTACTATGTGGGAGGGGGTTCCAGAGAGCTGGAAATCCGGTGTGGGTGAAGGAGCAGGGGAATTTATCCTGGGAGAAATTCCCACTTTCCCAAGTTCCTCTGGCCAATGAAAAGAGTTCCTTTAAACTTCCACTGGCGTGATTGACTCTTAGTTTCTTCCCACGCCTTCAAAATTCAGACATAAACCATTAAATCTCCCAGATGGAGAGAGATGGGAGAGGGCATGGTGCTGGGAAATTCTTGCCATTAAAACTATGCCCCTTTGTGGACCCGGAAGAGAACACATTCCCTCAGTTTGATCACTATTTGCATGAAACATGTTTTCTCATATTTTCATTTTCAATCTATTTGTCTATTTAATACTAAAATGAGATACTCATAGAAGGTAGTATACAGCTGGACTCTGTGTTTTTATTAATGCACACCTGTGATTTATAACTGAAGAGTTTAATCCATTTTAATTTAATGTAATTACAAATAAAGACAAATTTACTACTGTCTGTTGTTTTCTGTATTTTCTTTAGGTTTTCTTTGCTCCTCATTTCCTCCATTATACTTACTTTTGTATTAGTTGAGATTTTATAGTGACACATTTTGTTTACCTTTTCTGTTTTTGTATACTCCATAGATTTTTCTGATTAACATAGAGATTAAACAAAATAAGAAGTTATAAGAATGTATTTTGAATCAATCACAACTTAACTTCAATTATATACAAAAATTCTACTTCCATATATTTATATCCCTTTTTATATCATTTATGTCAAAAATTACATCTTTATACATTTATGCCAATAGCATAGATTTATGATTGTTTTTATATATTTTATATGTTAAATTACATAGAAAGTTTAAAGTTGAATTCAAAAGAAAAACTACAATAATATTAGTTTAAATGTTTGCCATGTATTTACATTTATCAAAGAACAGTGTCTTCATATGAATTCAAATTACTCTCTGGCATTCCCCTCATTTCAACTTGGAGGAATTCCTTTAATCTTTCCTGTAAGTTAAATCTAGTGGTGGCAAAATCTCTCAGCTGTTTTTCTAGAGATGTCTTAATGTTTTCCTCATTTTTGAAGGACATCTTTGGCAGATACAAATTTTTACTTTCTTTAGCACTTTAAATATATGATCCCACTGCCTTCTGGCTTCTAAGGTTGTTGAGAAATTTGCCTGTAATCTAATGATCCCTCCTATGTGTGAGTTGCTTCTCTCTTGTTACTTTCAAGATTCTCCATTTGCCTTTGGCTTTTAATGGGTTGATTAAATACATCCTAGTGTTGACTCTTTTTTATCCTCCTTGAAGTTCGATGATCTTCTTAGATTTGCAGATTCATATCTCTCTTCAAATTTTATAAGTTTTAGCTATTATTTCCTAAAGAGTCTTTTGACACCCCCTTCCCTTTTCAAGATTTCTTAAGCATGTACCTAGTCTGCTTAATGACATCCCACAAGTCTTAGAGGCTCTGTTCATGTTTCTTCAGTCATTTCTCTCTTTTTTTTAACTCATCCTCATTATTTAATTTTTTTCTTTCTTCAAGTTCACTATTTTTTATCTGTTTAAATTTTTCATTAAACCCTCTAGTGAATATTTTATTTCAATAGTTATATTTTTCTGCTCCAGATTTTCCCTATGATTTCTTTTACTATCTTCTAACTCTTTGTTGTATTCTCATTTTGTTCATATATTATTTTTCTAATTTCTTTAGTTCTTTGCCCATGTTTTTCCCATAATTCTTTTAGAATATTTAAGACAAATAATTTTAAATATTTGAATATTAACTTTAATGTCTGGGCATTGTTAAGAGTGGTTTCTATTTACTTATTTTGTTCTATTGTATTAGCTATGCTTTATTCTTCTTTGTATGACTTACAAACTCTGTTGAAACTTGAGCATTTAACTATTACAATGTAGTAACTCTGGAAATCAGATTCTCTTCTTTTGTAAAGGTTTTATATATGGATGGATGGATGCATGCTTGCATGTCTGTCTGTATATATTTATTTATTTATAAAAGACTGTAGTTGTTTTGAGACTTTTCCTAACTTCCTTTTGCAAAGACTATGATATCTGAAGCCTCTCTTCATATGTACCTGATAGATGATATGAAATAGACAATCTGAGATGGAAATCTTGCTCACAAAATACTGAAAGATTGTTGCTCATGTTCAGCTAGTGTTCAGAGAGAGATTTTCAGAAATACTAGGAGTTTAAACAAAACAAAACAAAAAATAAACCTAGAAAAATAACAGCAGGCATTCCCATTCTTTGTGTTGGGGCATAAAGCACATTCTGTGCTGGGGCACTCCAACAACACTTAGATATGTTTTATCTGGGCCTAGGATTCAACCCAAGGTGAAAGTTTAAGCTCTCAATATTTTGTGTTGTTGCTTTTGAATGTCTAATTTTCCAAAAGAGTTTTATTCCAGTTTCTCCACTAGGCCTTAGATGTCCTATTGTAAACATCTCCACCTGGAATCATTTGTCCCTGGCATCTGCATCACCTTGCAGCTTCTGTGAACAGTGCCTGCTGTTTCTCCTGGTTGAGTTAGACAAACAGAAATCATTATTTTGCTTCAGTACTTTAGTTATCCTCCAGCCTGGATAGAACACATTTACACAATAATTTGCAAGTAAGACCTGCTCTGCTTCCTCTGATTCAAGGGGGAAATAGTAGCCAGCTGCTACTGCTCAAGACCAAAACTGCTGCCACACTGAGCAGGATGTAGAGCAGGGATGAGTAAAAATACCACAACATTTTATGACTGTTTTGGAAGCAGCTTTGTCTTGACTGAAAATTTACTTGGATAACGTAAACCTTTGGCTATTTTCCAGACCTCTTACAGAGTTGGTTCAGTTAGTTTCTGGTAGTTTATTCAGTGGAGGAAGGAGCACTTAGTGCTCCAAGTCTTGGAGAGCTTAGTGCTCCTAGCCTGCCATTTTGCTGAGGTCACTTCTCTTACAGTTATTTTTAAAACATTGTCATAAAGGCTTCTTTAGATTAGTGGATGATAACTTGTCAAAATTATTGTTTTTTGATTGGCAGTAACACTACACATGTTCCACTACACATGTTTTTTATTTTGTAAGTGTTTTGTTTCTTGAACATGCCACTTTATATATTAAAGGTTTGAATTTGGATAAGTTTTATAGGGTGAATATAATTTAAAAATTCTCATTATATTTTATTAGATATTTCAAAAGCACAAGTGAGGGACTTATATTTTCTGAAATTTATAATATAAAAATGAAAAATAATCAATAGCTGATTATATTGTAAGATATATTTGTTATCCTGAGATTCTAACAATTTCAGGAAATATTTCCAGGCCATCTTATATAGATTTTCAAGTTTCCTTTTTCTATCCTAGAAAATGTTAAACTTCAGTTTTGTCTCCCTGTTCTTATTTCCTCCATTCTTCTACTGAAAAATGTAAAATGCATTTCTAAAAGTGTTAGTACATTTGCATGTTTATTGTTTTCTCCTCTCCATTCATTACAAATGCATGCATTATTTTTTAGGCCAGCAGCATAGGCTATTGCAGAGGCCAATAAAACATATTGCTCAGTAACATTGGGCAAGATTTGCTGCCTAGCTTACTGACCTCCCAATTGTATCACTTTTTCTGATATCTTGACCTATTGAGTTAGGAGTTTTAAATCTTGCAATGCTAATCCAATCTTTTCATTGATTAAGTCATTGCTCATTCAATTTTATATTAACTTTGTATAGTGCTCATATTCCCCACCAGTTGTATAAAGAAAGAGGATGTCTGGGAGACTCTATAAAGTTTGAAATTATTAACAATTTAAAAAATTTCCTGATCAGACAAATATGTAAAAAAGGAAGAACAAAGAAATGAATGCTTTTATCATGTTAGCTCTAGTCAGACCCACAGCCCATATACACCAATGGTTTCAGGGATGGGGACATAGATTATATGTCTAATCAGAAATAAACTTCCTCATGGTGGGATTCTTATAATTATCTTAATAACATAAGTGCTTGCTGACATATTCTTATTTGTTTCATGTGTCTCTAACTGGTTTCCCCTCTCCTTCAGTAGCTTGTCTTTTTCTACCACCATCACCAAATCCTGAAAACCTAGACTTTGAACATATCCAACAAAAGAGTCTCATATATCACTTACAGAAGAGATGACAAAAATACTAGAATCTTAGTATGTGTTTCACAAATATTAATTTTGAATTTAAGTAAAGATCAGTAGGAATTAATGGGAAATTGAAAATTATAGTAGACTCTAATAATGTTATGTTAATACTTAACATCCACATTTTTCACAAAATCTGTATTTCATAACAAATTTTCATGTGCATTACATAATTTTCATCCCCCATAATAGCCCTGTGTAGTAGATGCTACTAATGTTTTTAATTATAATTATTACGCATGCTTAAGGTTAGTGAATTCCCGTGCTGGACCAGTGTTTAGCAGATCATTAATTTCAATGCCAGTCCTCAAATCATATCTTCTAACTCTAATTCCATATTTTTAAAGAAAAGCAGCATAAGTACTTGTTAGATGATATGACATAGAAAATCTGAGATGGAAATCTTGCTCATAAAATACTGGATGTAACTATTTTTGTAATAATTAATAACTTCTATAAGAAATGCCATTTTATGCCCCTGCTATCATTTAGTGGTTTTTGAGCATAAAAGATTTGAGCAAATAATAAATACATAAATAATAAAGAACAGTGGGACGAATAAGATAAAGAAAAAATAAACTTTAACATTTAAATCAAAATTTAGAAATTTTATAATTCAGATGGCCATCATTTCTGACAAAATATTGAAACAGCTTTTTAATGAGGTAAATGGCAAGATAGATAAAATTGTGATATCCATTTGAAGTGGCAGTAGATTTTGTAAGCTAGTTTGGAAAGTGACAGACTTACTGTAACAACATTTTTTTTTCCTGTAAATGACAAAGCTAGAGAAACATAAAAGAAAGGTTGTATATAAGAAAAACAAAGTAAAATATTTAGTAGACATAGTCCATTGCCCTCTATGAAATATTTATATGCAGAAGGAGTTTTCTTAAAGACATATTTGTAGAGTATACAATATTTAATGCTCTTATTTCATCTGTTACAATTTGGAACTTTCTATGCAGGTAAAAACGGCAACATTGTGTGCTTGAGGTTTTCCTCTGTATCATCACCTCAAAAGAAAATAAAATATGGAGTTTATGATTATTATAATTATTATATCTATCAGCTCTTCATGCAAAAAAAATTTCTTGTGGAAAGAAAAAGAATGATCAAAGTTATATTTTTACAAAAATATGTACATATTTATCTTAAAGCTTATCGAGCAATACTGGCAATATGCATACATGAGACAGCTCTGATCTCTTAATATGCAATTCTTCCTTGTCTGTTTACTGTTTAAATAGATTTGTTAGTTTCATTTGCAATTTCTAAATCTTGCAGACCCTTCACAGTTATATCTGACACTTCCACATTTAGAGTCTGTAACATGCTAGGAATATTTATTCATTCTGGACTAAATAAAAATGTGGTAAAATATGATAAATCTTGTTAAAACTTTCTCTCTTCATCCCCACAAGGGCACATAACCTCATTTGATGTGCTTAAAGGTTCATCAATATTCTATCTAGCTTGAAATAACAATTGGTAGTTATCAAAAATGATTATTATTAATTGTTAACAAATATTTTATATGTATACTTTATCCTTTTCCACAAATTTTGGAACAAATTCATCTTCACAAAATAACTCTATAGGAACTAGAAAGAGTATCTCAATTTCCATTTGATACATACAGAAACTGAGGCTATGAAAAGGAGCCAGGCTTGTGGTAAATCTAATAACATACATCCTGGTATACAGTTCAAGGTATGGCAATTAGCTTACATACAAACTATTAGAATGATGAAGGAGGACTGGTTGTGGTGTCTCATACCTATAATCCCATTACTTTGAGAGGCGGAGGCGGTCAGATCACTGAGGTCAGGAGTTCCAGACCAGCCTGGCAAACATAGTGAAACCCTGTCTCTACTGAAAATACAAAAATTAGCTGGGCGTGGTGGCAGACACCTGTAATCCCAGCTACTCGGGGAGCCTGAACCAAAAGAATCACTTGAACCTGAGAGGCTAAGATTGCAGTGAGCTGAGATTATGCCACTGCACTATAGCCTGGGCAACAGAGCAAGACTCCATCTCAAAAAAAAAAAAAAAAAAAAAAGTGCTAAAGGAGGTAGAGGAGGGCGAGGAGAAGAAAAAGAAAAATATTGATAGTAACAACACTGGAAAGGATGAAGAGACGATGAAAATTAATTGCAACTGTCATTTACTGGTGAGAATGCAAAATGTTACAGCCAATCTAGAAAACAGATGGAAGTTTTTTATAATGTTTGATATACAGTTACCATATAACCTAACAAACCTACTCTTGGGTATTTACGCAAGAGAAAAGGCAGCTTACAGTCACACAAAAATCTGTACATGAATGCTTAAAGTAGCTCTATTCATACTCACACCAAACTAGAAATAACCCACATGGCTTTCAATGCTAAACTGAATTGCATCTGTACAGTGGAATACTGCTAAGGAATAGAATAAGAATGAACTACAGTATTGGGGTACATAGCAACTTAGTTGAATCTCAGGGACATTATGATGAATTGAGAGTCAGTTTCAAAAGTTCCGTGCTGTATCCTTCCCATTATATGATTTTCTCAGAAAGACAATACCAGAGTGATGGAAGAAAGATCAGTAGCTTTTCCAAAGTTATGAGTAGAAGACATAATACAACTATTAAGGGATTATAAGAAGGAGTTTTTTAGAATGGTGGGAACTGTTTTGGTTTCCTGATTGTCACAGGGCTACGTGAATCTATGAGTGGGTTGAAATTCATCAAAGTCTTTTTTTTTAATATACAAAAAAACTTTTTTTACAAAAAAAGTTTTACTGTAAGAATTTAAAAACTAAAATTTAAAAACAAACCTTTTAAAAAGTAAAAGCTACATATAGAAGGTATAGGTCAAGGCAAATCTAAGTGATTTTCCAGTACTCTTTCACAGAGTAAACAGCATCTATAACGTAAAGAAGAATTTAACAATTTTTGGTTAAATTTGGGATTCACAAAATGGTAAATAAAGACAATATAATGAAATGTTCAGAGTACTGTTTTCAAGCACAGCCATTTTCTCTATCTTACGTGACCTCAAATGTAGGTTTTCTGTTTAGATGGCTGTCAAAGTAGGTGTTATATGCTCAAAATAGTTTACATTTAAAGGGACTATCTCTTTACTTTTTAATCAGAATTGACCAAGTTTTAGAGAATTTGATAATATCATTGATTGGGAGAGGACAAGCTAAAACTAATCTTCTCAAAGATGGTTTAGAATAAGACTACAGATTGATTAAAGAAGGAATTAATTTCTGTTCTTATTTCTAGGTTTCTAAAATTCACAACAGTTGCCCATAAATATTGAAGACAGATTTGAAGGCAGATTCTTGAATTCCTCAGGGGTTTCGATTCACAGTTTTATATTAATTCTGATTAACATGCTAATGAAGAGTGAACTAATTCAATAGTAATATGTTAACATTCAGAAAGTAAGCTGATAATATTCTGTAGATAAATTCAGATTTCATTTAAACTGTTTCTTTTCTGTCAGATTATTTTGGGTCATCAAATTCAGATTGAAGTTGTTTTATTTATGGCTTTTAAAATATAATTTTTAACCAGATATAATTAAAGAAGATCTGCATAATAGTATTGGGGACTCAGTAACATAGATATTGAATGAATAGTTTTTCTAATAAATGATAGAAGAAAAGACCAGTGGCTGGGTGTGGTGGCTCATGCCTAGACAGGCAGATTGCTTGAGCCCAGGAATTCAAGACTAGCCTGAGCAACATATTGAGACCCCATTTCTAGAAAAAAAAAAAATTAGCTGGATGTGGTGGTGCACACCTGTAGTCCCAGCTACTCAGACTGAGGTAAGAGAATCACTTGATCCTAGGAGGTGGAGGTTGCAGTGAGCCATGACTGTGCAACTGCATCGTAGCCTGGGTGACAGAGTGAGATCCTGTCTCAACAATAACAAAAAGAAAAAAATCACCCTCAACAGCCCCCACAAATCTCTTTGTATTTAACAGCTTTATTGAGAATTTATATATATATATACAATTTTCCTATTAAAATTTTAAGTATAAAATTCAACGGATTATAGCATATTTATAAATTTATGCCATCATAACTACAATCTAATTTTAGAACATTTTCATCACTACAAAAGTGATATCACACCCATTTGCAGTTACTCTCCATTCCCCACTCCAAACCCCACCTTTAGGCAATCAATAACTAAATTTCCATCTCTATAGATTAGTCTATTGTGGACATTTCATAAAAATTGAATCACACAATGCATGACCTATTATTACTGGTTATTTCACTTATTATCATGTTTTTGAAGTGTATACATGTTATAAAATGTATCAGTGCTCGTTTATGGCTTAATAATCTACGTCTGAATGCATGACATTTTGTTTATACGTTAAATGTTAATGGACATTTGGGTTGTCTTCACGTTTTGTTTATTTGAATAATGCTATGAAATTCACCTACACATCTTTGTTAAATCTATGTTTTCATTCTCTTGGGTAGATACCTAGGAGTGAAATTTCTGAGTCTTACTGTAACTTTGTTGAACAGTTTAGAAAAATGTCAAACTGTTTTCCAATGTGGATATATCATTATATATATTTGCCAGAAAACTATAAGACTTACAGTTTTTCCATATCTTGCATTATTTTCCATATCCACATTATTTTTTATTTATTATTGTGCTCATTTACTGGGTCTAAATTGGTATCTCATTGTGGTTTAGATTTGCACATTCTTAGTGACTGATCCTGTTGAAAATCATTTCATGTACTTATTGGTTGCTTATGTACTGTAATCCTATGCCCATTTTAAAATTAGGTGATACATTTTTATATTTTGGGGGTGTAATTGTTCTTTCTATATTCTGGATTTAAGTTATCACATAAATGATTTCAATGTATTTTCTCTCAGTCTGTGAATTGAATTTTGAGTTCCTTGGTGTGCTTCAAAAAGTACAAAAGTTTTTAATTTTGTTAATCAAGATACAACTTCAGATGCATGGAGAAAATGTACACTACCAGGGCCATGTAAATAATAGCATTTATTGCTAGTTCAGATTAGGTTGAATCACAAAAACAAATGTCTCTTCCTTAACATGAATTATGCACTGACTTAAAGTAGTGCACCCTCACACAATGTTGGATTGCTGCTGAGAAAGAAATGGTAGTGATAACATTTTAGTCTTGCTTTCTGGTAGTTGTAGTTTGTGCCTGTAAGACTCTGAGTTCATCTTACTGTGATTCCTGAAATCAGGAGATGGCCAGAAAAGATGTAAAAATATTGACAGCTCTTCAAGGACTCCAGTTCTGCCTTTCTGAGGCACATGATAAGATTGCCCTTCCACATTCTTTTCAAGCTTTGCCCATGTAATGTGAGCAGAAGGACAGCAATATTTCAACACCATTTGTTGACAGGGATCACCATTTCTCTTTCTCTCCTTTTTCCATGGAGACAGGCAATGTTCCAGAGAGGGACTGCCCCAGCATCCTGGGTTGTAGAATGAAGACAGCATAGAACAGAGAACTCCGCTTATTTTCAGAGGATGTGGTACATAAATACAAAATTACCTTTTGTTGTTTCAAAAAACTAAAATGTCATGACTGTTTGTTTCTACAGCATAACCTAGCTTCCTTAACTTGGTAATTGCACAATTTACTAGGCATATGTGTCCTATGGTCATAGATCATCTATTTCTTAATATTTAACAGATATTTTATTTATATTTTGCATATAAAATACTGTATTATTATAGATTATAGTAGTGTGGCAGTTACTAAATATCCATAATCCATAGTGGAATCTACAACCATTTCTGTATGAATTCAAAGCTTCTACTCATCCTATAAAATTCTGCTATCTGGAGGACCTGTAAGTATTTGTGAAAATTATTGGAATACTCAGAATTGGAAATTTAAATATACTGAGTTTGGTTTTAACTTCTGTTATCTCCTAAAATAATACTTCTGTTACAAATTTTATAATTAATTTGAATCCACAGATTTACAAAATTGAATTTCACAATCAATATTTTACAGTCATGACCCTCTATCCAGAAAACAAACAAAACCAAGAAAATGAAATAAAAATTTTTTGTTGTTTCTTTCTTGGAGAGAAAAATATATTTAAATTTATGACAAAAAAGTCTCATTTTAGTTATCTTTTATAAAAAATATAGATTCATTTATAAAATCTACATACATTGAATAAGAAATACAATAATCATTAGCTACTATAAGCTACCATTTCAGAGACTTGACACTATAAAAGTTTGTGCAGCTCTGACTCCTTCCATCAAATAATGTATTTTTGAAAACAATTTCTACACAGAAACTATTTTACAGGATTTATCAAAGTAAATTTTACAAAAACCAAAAGCAATCAAAAACCACATAAAGATCTTGCTTACATGTGAATTGCATATTGGACTTCTGAATGAAAGGCTTTTTTTTTTTTTTGGCATCTCGCCCTTTGTATTTGTAAAGCTCCCATGTAGCTCCCTTATTTCCCATCTATTTGCTTACACCTTACTTCCCCAACTAGTGAGGAGATAAAAAACATCACTGACACAGTCATCAGTGTAGCCTCCAAAGAACATAGCTCAGTAACTGTCATCACCTACATGATAAAGATAAGCTTTGGTATAATGCGTTTTCATTTTTGAATGGGAACTGATATATTGTGGAAAGAATATGGACTTAGTAATCAGGAGAACTGGGTTTAAAAACTGGGCCGGCCATGTATTAGATGTGTCACTGTAGGGAGAGTTTTGTAAGCCTGTTTCTTGATCTGTAAAATGGGGATACTAGCATTTAGCATAATAGGCTGTTTTGAGGATTAAAACAGATGATGTTTTAAAGTGGCCAGCACATCTACCATTCAATAATTGGGATTTTACATTTTACAAATGATAGAACAAAGCTCAGAAAAGTAAAGGCCATGCAACTTGTTATTGCAAAGTCAGGAGACTTAATTTCTAATCTTCTTTATAAGATTATGTCTTGCTGTTCAATTCATATAACCCTGCAGGCTTTCCCAAGGTAAAGTCAATCTCTTTTGTCCTGCAAATTCAAGTTTATGCATAGTCTGACCTACAGAACCCTTATTTTAAGATGTCAGTTATATAACACATTCTGTTACAAGATTTAATTAATATCTTAGGTCCAAGAATTTGTAGTTTGAATTATGCTTCATTGTCATAAGGTGATCATATGATCCAAATATGGCCCATATGGTTTAAGACATGGTGCTTTTAAGAGTGAAAGATGATGAAACAAATACTAAATCAGTTAAAATATTTGGACAGGAGCAAAACTGAACTGTCCCAAGGAAGCTAGGACCATGTAATTATCCTATTTACAGGATAATTACAACAAAATTGAAGTGGCATTTTTAAAAATAGGTTAATTACCTCAACTTTAAGTAAGTCTAAGAATATCTAATTTGAGAGGAAAATGAGAAAAAAGACATTAATGAGTTATTATCTAGTAGCTAAGATCAAAATTATAGTATTTGTGAAACTTCCCAGCTAAAATATCTGAAAATATGGCCAACTATGGTCAACTACTCAGAAACAAATGGGCAAACTCTTTTCTCACATTGTACAAAGGAAGACTGCAATGTATTTTAAACATATGGAGGTGTATTTTCTGACATCAGCATCTGGGAAGAGTGTATGTGTGAGTTGGGGAGACCCCCTTGTTTTTACCAGATTAGCAAAAAATTCTTCTTAGTCCCCAATTTCCTTCAAGTTTCTAAAGCTTACAATGGGTTTATAAAATGACCACGTTTCTCCTAATTTCTTTATAGTTAAAAGAAAAGTAGACCTATGCTTGTTAATGTTTGGTTTTTACAGGGCATCTGTGCTCCTGTGCTCAAAAGCATGCTGCGATTTGCTTTGAGGGTGTGTTTTCTGGTCCTCTTCTACTAACACATGTAGTTATTATTGACTTTGTGATAGTCAAAAAAACAAAAACAAAAATATTTGAAAAGTTGAATAGCTCAGATTAAAATCTTTGAGATTAAAAAAAATCTCAAAACATATATAATAATATAATAAAATTCAGAATGAATAATTTAAAATAATTATCACCTCAAAATTATATTAGCAAGTTTAATTAACGAACAGAGGCATATCCACCATTGTGCATTACATATCATTTTATGAATAATGAATGCATAAAGTATTTGTATGTGTTAACTCCATAATGGGGACTATGTGAATTCTGCCTTATTCACTATTACCAAAGCCTGAATCTTGAGAGATGTTCATATATTTGTTGAATGTGTAAACAATGAATAAATTAAAGTTTGGAATGGTTTCAGTGGCAAATTATTTCCCTTTCTTTCACATAGAACTTGGACAGGTAGCTGCCTAAGAGTCAGGCCTGACATGTGGTGTGTTTTTCTGACAATCTACCAAACAAGTTTTTATTCTCTTCTTATCAATGCATCCTTGTACCAGCACAAACCTATTTCCTGGGTTTTTGGACATAATGTACTACAGTTGACAGTCATCACTTAAGCAAAAATATTAATATTATATACTGGGTAGAATGTTCAAATATTAGTATTATACATATGTTAAATATTATAAACTGAGTAATATAATCTCCATGTCACACATGATCATACTGCGACTCAGAAATACTAAATGATTTGCTACGGTCATATGTAAAGTCACAATATGCAGACATTATGTTTATCTCATTCAAAGTTTGTCCTTTTCTTCACAAGGTCACTTCGTTTTCTCTAGGAAAAAGCAAGTCTTCGACTGGGGTGCTGGAAGCTTTGAAAAGGTAATGATAAACCGAAGCAACTAACACATCTAGAGATTGACTGATCTTTCCTCCTGATCCTCACCTTGTTAATGGCAGCACAGAATTTGGAAGGTCTAAACAAGAGTATTGAAAAAATACAATACACACATACCTAATTTTGAGAAGTAAACTTTATAACTCTTTTGTAGGCAGGCATTGGCAATGTGTTTATAGCCTCAACGGCCTCAACAGCTACAATAATTTTAAGTATTATCAAGTTTTATCCTGCAGAAAAATCAATTCATTTTCAACATTGTTTCACTGAAATTAAGTGGCAGATTATTTTTTAATCAATCAGATTTTTTTGTAAAATATTTCTGTTTTATAATATAGAATACATTTTTAAGGGAGCCAC
Organism: Ateles fusciceps; assembly: GCA_036589455.1. NCBI lineage: Eukaryota > Metazoa > Chordata > Mammalia > Primates > Atelidae > Ateles > Ateles fusciceps. The sequence goes on along the minus strand of JAZHEH010002555.1, from coordinate 3,153,672 downwards.
TATCTCCCTCTCTCTCTCTCTCTCTCTCTATCTGTCTCTGTCTTTCTCTCTCTCACACACACACAGAAAGAAAGACATAAAATGGTTTTCACTCTCATATTCTCGGGTTCTAGTTCCTTGCTGAGCTTGGAAATATTTCTTTTCAACATCTTATGTTCTTATGGTTTCTGCAAAGATCTATATTCTTTATTTGTTGAGTGCCTAAGAACATTTGTTTATATGAAAGGAGTCTTACAGGATTAGATATGAAATGTTTGCCTGGTTTAGAGAAACATGGCTCTTTTCAAATAAGCAGATATGCCACCAGCAAAAAACATATTAAAAATAAAATGTTCACAGTGTCCAGTAATTTTTTTTCAGTAACTCTAAATTTATTTATAGAATTTGACTTTCTGAACATTGTCAGTGTACCTGTTTTATGGCAATCAAGGGCACCCAGAGGGAGAATTCATTTTAATCAAATTTAACATTTCAGAAATAACCATGTAAACAAATCAGCCAGCCTGTTACATTGTAGACATTGGGTAGACAGATGATTATACTGCTAAGCTGTTTTACCTTGAAACTAAACTCTCAGTCGTTGAAATGTTGATTTATTTCCTACAAACTGCATTTTTTTCATTGTAGAATAAATATCAAGAAATAGAAACTTTGCAATAAAATCTGAATGCTTAAAAAATTATTTTTACATTATTGATTAACCTATACCATTTGCCCAACAATGGACTTTACAATAAAATTTCAAGCAAGACCTAAACATATCAATGCAAATAAAAAAAAAAAACAGTATTAAAAAGGGTAAGGAGAATAAATATATATATTCACATAAATACAGCTGGGTTTATGAGATCAAAAAAGAAGCCCAGTGCGTTATACTGGTCTACAGTAGAAATTGGTTTGATCAGGAACCTGCAAATGAAATCTCCCACAAGGTTTTCTACTTGAATCTCATTTTGAAACAATTTGCACCAGACACCTATGTTGTGGGCATACTTACAATCCCTCAATTTAATTACTTTTTGCCTCTTTGCTCATATAGATGCTGCTTCTATATCTTCCAGCTTGTCCTGAAACTTCACATCACCTATTTATGAATAACCAAAATTCCTCTATGATTTTCTGTTTCACCTATGGTAATAAATATAGGCATGTGTAAACAAGGTATGAAACATATGGAATTAAGAACAGAAAAAGGACAATGTTTTCAATAAATGGTGTTGGAATCATTAGGTATAACATAAAAACAAATAAAAATTGATTCCTACCTCACACCATCCCCCAAATCAATTTTAGGTAGGTAGACTGTAAGTCTAAATTTAAAAGGCAAAACAATAAAAATATTTTAAACAATAGCACAAAAAACATGAATCATAAGGAAAAAGCATACAGCCTTCAGTGAATGAATGGATGAAGATAGTCAGTTTTGAAAGAATTGACTCTCTTGCAGGACAAAACATGGTAACACTTAAATATTAATTAATTTATGTGTTTCTAGTATCAGATATAGAGCTGAGGCTATAATTTTTGTGTTACATGTCATTGCTGTGGTTAGGTCTCCAAAAAACTTTCCCGAAAGGGCAAAGGGAAGAAACTTACTGAATTCCTGAAAGCGCAATTATATAAGAAAGTTGTCTATTGGAAGTGAGGACATAAGTTGCGGGAGGCAGCCAAATCACTAATGATAGGAAAGAAGTACCCAAATCTCACTTACCACCTATGCTCTGCTCTGCTACATTCTACTCTGCTGCCCCTCCAAGTGGTTAAACCTAACCAGAAGTTAGACAGCATGGAGCTTTTGTTGTATTCCAAAGCAATTTCCCAAGGTAAAGAGCAGCATGATCAAAAGTAGACAGTGGATCCAGAACAATATGGGAGTGTAAAGTTATGAATTGCCAAGACATTATTGAAGAAGATTGAGGAGGAAGAATCTGTTCTACCAGATATCAAGATTTCTCATAAGGCTACACTAATTAAGACAAAATAGCTTTGGTACCAGTTAGACAACTAGGTCAATGAAACAGAATAAAGAGATTAGAAACAGACCCAAACTTAAGTAGATACATAAAGATGTAGACACCTTTGCGTAACAGTAAAAATAGCAATCAGAGAGAGAGAGAGAGAGAGAAGAAAGGAAAAGGCAAAAGATACTGAGACAATCAGATATTGTATGGGGAAAATATAAAATTTAGACACATTCCCCAAACTTAACTACCTATAAAAGGCAAAACAATAACAATTTCTAAAATAGGATACAAACAGCATGGATCATAACTTATGAGAATCTAGATATTACTTTTACATGAAATTTAAGAAATTCTGTCTATTCAAAAAGACAATGAAATAAAATTCAAAGCATAAATCAGAAAGACTAAAGACAGACAAAGTTTATATATGAAATGTATAAAGCAAGTCTATACATCTAGAAAAAAGTCTAATGAAATATGGTCAATACACTTAAAAAGATACTTTACAAAAGTGGATATTGAAGCTGTCAAGTAATATATGGAAAAAGTACTTAACTTGGAGCAAGGACGATTCATCCATGGGAACAGAAGGCAATACAGATTTTACAGATCCAGATTCATATTGGTGGCTATATGTGTGGAAGAAGTATCATGGTTAACTTCTTATTGCTTCTATTTTCTCACTGAAATAAGGAATAAGGTCAATGACTAATAGTGAAGATAGTGAAAGGAGGTTCTGGGGGACTGAAGAGAAAGAAAAAATTAAATCATCATCTGAAAGGCTGGAAACTATACTAGATCAGGATAATAGAGTCAGAATTAAGAGACCACTTTATGGTAGTTAGTGTGAGCTTAAGATAAAATCATTTAGAATCACTCCGTTCAGACGATCACATGGAGCACTAAGATTTGAACTAGATTTAACCAGAATTGAAATTCTTTGAATGAATGAAGACTAGACAGGAGCTAATGTTGTAGGTAAGAGACTATAATAGCTGACCATAAGATTTAAATTATTAAGAAGTGGGGGAAATGAGGCAGGGCGGGGATACTGAAAACAGTGAAACCACCAAGAATCTGCACAGTATTAGTTGGAGAAGTCCCAGCCACCCAGAAGTTAGAATCTTAATGAACCTAGATGTTTAAATAAATGTGGAGTGCTGAGTGGCAGAGTCTCCTGTCAATTCAAACCAAGTGTTTTTTTTTTTTTTTTGGAAGAAAAGGAGTAGAGGAATTTAGAATCAGTGTAAATATTAAGAAGGGCACCTGCTCTTTCACTAGGCTAGTGGTAGAAGAAGTGAGACAGAGACAACACTGAAGTTTTCAAGGGCTAAATGAGATGTGGTGTCTTCAAGAGATGGAAGTATGAAGGAGAGCAAGAAGGTTAAGGAATATTTGAAGAAGTGAATGAAGAAATACAAATGCACTGTTTCTACTCTCTGGAAAGAATGCTATCACAAAAGGCTAAGTGAGAGTGACTTAGGGAAGTTAACAGTGAGATGATAGGTGGTGGTCAGATTCAGGACAGATTTTTAAGGCAGAGCCAAAAGGATGTTCTAGCACATTGAAAGCGGCCTATGAAAAAAGAGAATAATCACAGATGATTCTGTAAACTTGAGCCAGAGATCTGAATTATTACTGTCTTTGACTGAGATAGGACAGGCTGGGGGAAGGACAGTATATAGAGAGAAATAGAAGTTGAGATTTGAGCCTATGAATTTTTAGATTCCTATTAAACAGAGCTGATGAGATGAAAAATAGATGGACAAGGTCAGGAAAGCAATTGACAGAATCAGCATATTCCCAGAGTGTATTTTTACCTTACTTTTAATGTGAAATATACTTACAGAAAAGCACATAAAATATATATGTACATTTAAACAGATATCCATAAAGCAAACACCAATTTACATCAAGATAAAGAAACAGAACATTGCCAGAACCCTAGAATCTCCTCACCCAATATACCTTTATCTAATCATAAACTCTTCCCTCAAATCCAACTGAGAAAATTACAATCCTGAAATAAAATGTGATGCTAAATTTTTTGTTTCCTTCATGTTTATATCTGTAAATGCATTGTTAACCAATACAGGTTAGTTTTGCTTGCTTTTGAAATTTGCTTAAATGGAATCACTATGTGTAGGCAATTTCATCCTGCTTCTTTTGCTCAACATTAGTTTGTGGGCATTATCAATGCCGTTGTACATAGCTTTAGTTCATTATTTTCCTCTATGTACTAGTCCACAATTTATTTATTCAATGTGGATAGACATTTGGCAGATGATATATATGGCTTTTAGTGTTGATATTACAAGCAATGTTTCCAAAAACATTATTGTATGAGTATTTTGGAGGTCATATATTTAGTTATCTTGAGGCTTAAAAGTTGGAATTGCTGAGTCATAATGTTGCAGGACTTTTCCTTAATTCAGCTAAAGACAGGGTCCTAGTCACAGGGCCACAAAAATATAAGCTCACAGATGATTTGAAAGATGATCTAGGGCAGGATTTTATTGGGTGAAAAGAAGAAAAGGGGGAAACAGAGCCTCTTAGCCAAGCAAGAGGGTAGGCTTCCTGCCTGTGGGCTTCCTGCCTCACAGATTGAATTTCAGGTTCCACCCAAGAAGAGAAGGGGCCAGGTTCCTCCCCCGCTGAGAGCAGAGTGAATTTCTGTGGCTCCACTCGTGTATGTGCAGATCATTTGGACATTCTGCCAGGGAACCCTTCCCACCTGGCTGTCCCAATATGTCAAGAGCTTATCTTCAAGATCACTAAGCAATCAAATGCTGTTCTCTCTCTCTCTTTTTTTTTTTTTTTTACTAACTTACACTGCTAACAGTGTATGAGAATTTCCTTTGCTACGAAAATTTAGTTATTGCAAATTTGGTGTATCTTATTGTGGTTTTATTTTACTTCCTTTGGGGCAGGTATTCCTTGCAGCTAATGAAGTATGAGTTTTCATGCTCAGTTGAAACGTTTCATGTTGATGACCATCACTATTATGTATGGATTAGGTGATTGCTAGCTGTCTGTATGTAAGAAATAACTTCCGTGAATACTTTGTACTGATTTACCTGTATCACATTGTGTAGATGCTGGGTCATCATGAGGACATTGAGACAAAGGTTTTACCATGTGCATGTACTAAACAGCTGACACTCGGTGTTACATGTGTTTTAAAGTGTATAAAGAATAATTTCGGAAAAAAAAGTTAATTGAAGATTAAAAACAGAAATAATAGAATGTTGGATGTAAACAATAAAATAATGAAAATGGGTGTTTAAATAAATATACACATATTTTTCTGATATCAAAAAGCATATTTTATGCTTTTTTTAATAATCTGAACACCAATTTTTGTTCAGATTATACCAAAAGTGATGATTCTGTAACTGGGTTTTTTGGGGGGTGCGGTGTGGGGGAGGCACAGCTTCCCCAAGAGAATGTTGTAGGTTCTTGGTCTCCACTATCTCAAGAATGAGAGAGGGGAGCACTGCAGGTGCACAGTAAACTCATAAATACCAGACCTAAGAAGTGTTGCAGAAAGGTGATTTTATTTAGGTAGAGAAAGAGAAAAAAAAAAGGAGAAGAGAGGAAACTTCCACGAAGAGTGTGGAAGAGGATTCCAGAGGGGAAATCCAGGAGGGGAAAGAGAGCTCCCACTATGTGTGAGGGTATTTCAGAGAGCTGGAAAATCCGGTGTGGGTTAAGGAACAGGGGGAATTTATACTGGGAGAGATTCCCACCTCCCCAAGTTCCTCTGGCCAATGAAAGGAGTTCCTTTAAACTTCCGCTGTGGTGATTGACTCTTAGTTTCTTCCTGTGCCCGCAAAATGTAAAACAGAAACTATTAAATCTCCTAGATGGAGAGAGATGGGAGCGGGGCATGGTGCTGGGAAGTTCTTGCCCTTAAAACTATGCCCCCTTGTGGACCCGGAAAGAGAACACCTTCCCTCAATTCATTAAGAGATAACTTTGAGACCATCTTTAATTTAACAAGTGCATTCAAGTAAATGGAAGAGTTGAATTCACTAGAAGTAATAAATAAGTGTTTTGGTTACTTGATTAAACAATTAATAAAAAATATCGAATCATATAAACATTGAGAAAAGATAACTATCTTGTTAATTTGACTTGGAATAATGACATAAGAAAATATTTTATAATACCCTACCATGAGGGCATCAACGAACAAATGGTAGAAAAAAAATGTTCCTCAGCAAGTGCATTTAAGATGCCCTTAAGTCTTATAGCTAATGTACCAAAGAAACTTAATAGAAATCTACCAATTTGGACTTAATATTGTCAATGAAAATTATGAAACTGAAAGAAGTATTTTCAAACTATCAACTAAAATCCTTATCAATAATGCCACAGAAAACATAGAATCATCTTTATAATCTACAGAAAAATATTTCAAAATCCATGTCATATGAAGAGTCTATCAAAAGCATGTAGCTAAAACATGTAGAAAAAATAGTGTACAGTTCGTGTGTCAGGCAGTTAGTTCATACACACAACACACACTGTATTAGTTCCAGACTGGGTAATTTACAAAGGAAGGAGGTTTAATTGACTCACAGTTCCACATGGGTAAGTAGGGCTCAGGAAAATGACAATCATGGCAGAAGGGGAAAGAGTTACTTCTTACATGGCGGCAGGTGAGAGAGTGAGCAAGAGCAGGGGAAAACTGCCTTATAAAACCATCACATCTTGAGAACTCACTTACTGTCAGGAGAACAACATGGGGGAAACCACCACCATGATCCAGTCACCTCCCACAAGGTCCATCCTTCAACACCTGGGGATTAAGATTCAAGATGAGATTTGAGTGGGGACAAAATCCTAACCATATCATAATGTATTTTTTTCTGGATTTGGATATAATTTATGGCATTTATCAGCTTTTTGAAATTGTGCCTAATTTCTTATGCAGAAGTTTATTTTCTATAGATTCTCTAAAATAAAATTCAGTCTTCTACAATTCTAACCATTTTCCTTTCTACATAATTCTTCATTTTCTGTGTTTGGTGCACAGTATTGTTTGCTTTCAATACAGTCTGTGGCTATTTTTATGCCCTACTTTTGAAGTGCTGTACATCTTCTTTGCCCACTTTCTCTATTAAAATATCTGTCTTATTCTTATTGATTTCTTTGTGTTTTTTATATAATGAATTCTAGTATGTCATTATATCAATATACACACTTATACATTATATATATTTAAATACTTATGTAGAATATTGTTCATTGAATATTTTTACTCTGTTGAGGATCCTTTGATCAATAGAACATTTTTAGTTTTGATGTGGCTGAATTTATTATCACTTTTGATAACTTACTGCTTTCATTTTTCTTTAAAAAATTATTCCTTATGTGACAGTGATGAGATATTCTCCTATATTCTCTTTTTATTTTGTAGCTTTTCTTTCACCTTACCTCTGCAGTCTGCCTGGACTTGAGTTTTGTGTATTGGTATGAACTTCAGATTCTATTTAATAGACAAATAAGCTTAGACAAATACCTCATCAATATTAATAGAAAGGCTTCTCTGTCCTTTTCTTAGTAACTGCCAGTGCCATATATCTCATTAACAAAGTTCTTATTAAGTATGTGGTCCCATGTAAACTCTTTTCTTGTGCCATTATTATTATTATTATTATTTTGTGTGAGTAGTGGGAGGGGAAGGTGGGGAGTGTTGGGGAAGGGGAGAAAAGAGGCATGGGGGAGAGGGGAGGGGGCAGAGGGACCATGTCATTATTTTTTACATTTCCTGAACCAATGCCAATTCATCTCAAATATTAGAGTTTTAACACTGTTCTTGTAATCTAGGATAGCACATATCCTATTTATTCTATATCTTCAAATGTGTCTGGGTTGTGTCCCTTTGCACTTTGATATAAACCTGACTTGACAAGTTATTATAATGACACTGAATCTATAAATAAATATTGAGAGAACTAACACTCTCACCATGTTGAGTCCATAATCTATAAATTTATAAATCTTTTTATGTATTATATTTTGTATAATCTATAATGCCTCAATAGAGTTTCATTCACTTAATTTTATTTTAATTATATTTATATTTTCAATACAAGGCAATGCATTGCATACCTTGTATTAGATTGAACTAGGTACATGATATTTCAGATGATATTTTAGATGACATCTTCTTTTAAAATATTTATTTGATAAGTTCAATTATAAATGAAAATGGAAACATTACAACTAACACCACAGAAATACAAAAGATCATTGAAGACTACTATGAATACCTCTATGCACACAAACTAGAAAATCTAAAGGAAATAGACAAATTTCTGGAAACATACAACTCTCCTTGCTTAAATCAAGAAGAAATAGAAATCCTGAATACACCAATAACAAGCAAGAAGATTGAATCAGTTTTTTTTTTTTAACTGTCAACACAAAAAGCCCAGCCAAATTCTACAAATATTGAAAGAATAATTGATATCAATCCTATTGAAACTCTTCTAAAAGACTGAGGAAGGCATTCTCCCTAACTCATCCTATGAAGCAAATATCACCCTGATACCAAAACCAAGAAAGGACATAACAATAAAGAAAATTTTGGACAATATCCCTGATGAAATATAGATGCAAAAAATGTAAACGAAATAGTAGAAAACTAAATCCAACAGCACATGAAAAAATAATCAATTTTTTAAATCCACCATGATCAAGTGGGTTTCATTCTCAGGATGCAAGGATGATTCAACATATGCAAGTTAACAAATGTGATTCATGATATAAACAGAATTAAAAACAAAAACAATGGGATTATCTCAACAGATACAGAAAAATCATTCAATAGAATCCAGCATTCCTTTATAGTAAAAACACGCAACACACTAGTCACAGGAAAAATAAACTTCAAAATAATAAAAGCCATATAGAACAAACCCATGGCCAACATCATATTAAATGGGAAAGGTTGAAGGCATTCCCCTACTAACTGGAACAAGACAAGAATGCTCATTTTCACCAATTCTATTCAATATAGTACTGGAAGTCCTAGTCAGAGCAATCAGACAAGAGAAAGAAATAAAGGGCATTCAAACTGGAAAAGAAGTCAAAATATCTCTGTTTACTAATATATTATAATTAAAAATCCATAAAGACTCCTCCAAAAACTCCTAGATCTGATAAATAAATTCAGTAAAGTCTCAGGTTACATAATTAATGTACACAAATCAGTTGCACTGCTACACACCAACAACAACCAAGTTGAGAATCTAAGCATGAATTCAATTCCATTTACAATAGCTGCAAAAAATAAAAATACAGTATTTAGGAATATACTTAACCAAGCAAGTGAAAGCTCTCTATAAGTAGAACTAAAAAACACTGATGAAAGAAATAATAGATTACACAAACAAATGGAAATACATCTCAGACTCATGGTTCAGAAGAATCCATATTGTGAAAATGACCACACTGCCCAGAGCAATGTAAAGATTCAATGGAATTTTTATCAAAATACCAACATCATTTTACACAAAATTAGAAAAAGAATCCTAAAATTTACATGGAGCCAAAAAAGAGCACAGATAGCCAAAGCAATATTAAACCAAAAGAACAAATCTAGAAGCATCACATTACCCAACTTCAAATTATATTACAATGCTATAGTATCCAAAACAGCATGGTACTGGTATAAAAGTAGATACAAAGACCAACCAAACAGAACAGAGAACCTAGAAATAAAGCCAAATACCTACAACCAACTAATCTTCAATGAAGCATACAAAAACTTAAATTGGAGAAAGGACACTCGATTCAATAGATGGTGCTGAAAAATTGGATAGCCAAATGTAAAAAAATTAAAAACTAAATTGGATGAATATTTCTCACCATATGCGAAAGTTAACTCCAGATGTATTAAAAATAAATCTAAGAACAGAATCATAAAAATTCTAGAAAGCTAGGAAATCTCTTCTGGACGTTGGCCTAGGTAAAGAATTTATGACTAATACCTCAGAGGTAAATGCAACAAAAATTAAAATAAGTAAGTGGGCCCTAATTAAACTAAAAAGCTTCTACATAGAAAAAGAAATAATCTTCAGCATAAACAGAAAATCTTCATAATGGGAGAAAATATTTACAAAGTATACATCTGACAAATGCTTAATATCCAGAATCTACAGGGGAATTCAAACATTTGAGCAATGAAACAAACAAACAAACAAACAACTCCATTAAAATGTGGGCAAAGGACATTAATAGAGATATCTCAAAAGAAGATATAGAAATGGCCAAAAAACATATGAAAAAATGCTCAATATCACTAATCATCAGGAAAATACAAATTAAAGCCACAATAAGGTATCACCTTACCCCAGCCAGAATGACCATTATTAAAAGGTCAAAACACAATAGATACTGGTGTAGATGTGGTGAAAAATGAATTGTGATGAAAAATAAATTGTACAATATCTATGGAATACATATGGAGATTCCTTAAACAACTTAAAGTAAATCTATTATTCAATCCATCAATACAACTACTGGGTATCTACCCAAAGGAAAATAAGTCCCTATATCAAAAAGACACCAGCTTATGTATGTTTATTACAGTACAATTCATAATTGCAGAGGTGTGGAATCATATCAAATGCCCATCAACTGATGAGTGTATAAAGAAATGTGATATATGTATCTATACTTGCTCTCTACATAGATACATATATATGTATATATGTAAACTATGTATGTGTGTGTATATATATGTATATTATATGGAGAGAGCATAGAATACTACTCAGTCACAAGAAGAAACTAAATAATGTCTTTTGTACAACTTGGATGGAACTGGAGGCCATTATTCTAAGTGAAGTAACTCAGGAATCAAAAACCTAATATCGCATATTCTCACTTATAAGTGGGAACTAAGCTATGAGTATGCAAAGGCATACAAAGTGGGATAATGGACACTGGAGACTTAAAAGGGGGAAGAGTGGGAGGGTCATAAAGGATGAAAAAAATACCTATTGCACTAAATCCTAGACTTTACCGTAATACAAGTCATCCTTGAAACCAAAAGTTATTTGTACTTTGGAAACAATTGAAATTTAAAAAGAAATAAATAATTAAATAAAATATTTATTTGCAAACATTTTATATATATATATATATAAATGAAATGGATTTGTGCATTAACATTTTAGCATATGTGAGAATCTCATTCATTTTCTTAATATATTAATCTTAGATTTTTCTATATATGCAATAAAATAGTCTGAGAATAGATGAGAATTTTACTTTCTTTTTTGCAATACTTATGTATTTTATTTCTTTTTCTTATTCTACTATGCAAATCAAAAACTACTGAATACAAGTGGTGATGACAGGCTTTACATGTTCATGATCTCAATGGGAGGTTATTTAAAATGTCCCACCCATAGGGTCCTGATTCTAGATGGAGAAGTATGTATTTGTGTGCATGATTATGTATTTTTAAAAATGTATCATTTCTTTTAATTATTTAAAAATCCTTTTATAATGAATAGGTGGTGAATCTCATCAACAACATTTTGAAATCTATTTGTATCTTATTTAGCTTTTCTCTCATTCTGATACTGTGACAAATTGCATAAAATGTATTTGTAATTTTAAAATATTCTTGCATTCCTAGGATGATCCCAAATGGCTTGATATTGCAGTAATTTTGTTGGTGTTTAAGAAATTGTTGGCTGGGCGCAGTGGCTCACGCCTGTAATCTCAGCACTTTGGGAGGCCAAGGAGGGTGTATCACGAGGTCAAGAGATCAAGACCATACTGGCCAACATAGTGACACCTCATCTCTACTAAAATACAAAAATTAGCTGGGCGTGGTGGTGCACACCTGTAGTCCCAGCTACTCAGGAGACTGAGGCAGGAGAATTGCTTAAAGCCAGGAGGCAGAGGTTGCAGTGAGCTGAGATTGTGCCACTGCACTCCAGCCTGGTGCCTGGTGACAAAGCGAGACTCTGTCTCAAAAAAATTAATAAATAAATAAAAGAAAATAAATTGTTAACTTAGAAAAGAGTAATTTGGTGACATAAGCAAAAATGGTTGCATGTGAAATTCAAGAGTATTGTACCACCACAAAAGCAGTTAATAAATTGGTAAAAGATAGAATCAACTTTACCAGAACTCTGAAAACTAATTCTGCAGAATAATCAACAGTATTCAACAATCAATAAAATTCTTACTCTAGAAAAATAAGATAACTAAAACTCAATAAGATAACTTTGTGGAATTCTTTTTTTTTTTTTTAACTCTGGTTGTATGACCTTCTCCCCATTTGACAGTAGCTTTGAAGACAACAGTCCATATTACAGTATAGGTTACTAGCACTGGAGGTAACAGATAAGATTTATTCTCAAAGAACTGTGGTTATATTTAAATGTTTCGGGACTCATCGAAGAACTCACTCAAAAAGCTTATTTTGATTTTGCCTAACTCAGAACTCATCCAGGGCTGAGAAAACTATATGTGAGGTATTCGTCAAAAACATTTAAAGGCAAATGTTGTAGTTGCTGCCACATGGACAAGATACAACAATTGAAACAAACAATAGATAAACCGGGAGTTATAAAGAAAAGGTGGATAATGAGGTTATTTGGAGATTAAAGTCTTTTAAAAACTCACCAAAATTAGTAGGAATCTAGAAGACATATGCATACCTTGCACTGGTTGCTTGATTATTAAATCCTTGAAAACATCCTAAGCCCTTACTTCTGGTTAAACCTCAGCCTTATGACAGGCAGGAATTGATGGCTAAGTGAAAATTTTAATGCCTGACTAAATGTTGCAGGTATGTGCCCCAACAAGGCCATCTGCAACATCTGCAAGATCCTTTCTTTCCCTTTCTTTCTTCCTTCCTGTTAATCTGGAAAGATCCTCTCCTTCCCTCCCTTCAGCTCTCTCTCTCTGTCTTCCTTCCTTCCTTTTCTTTCTTTCCCTCCCTCCCTCCCTTCCTTCCTTTGTTCCTTTCTTTCTTCCCTCTTTCCTTCCTTCCTTCCTTTGTTCCTTTTTTTCTTCCTACTTTCCTTCCTTCCTTTGTTCATTTCTTCCTTCCTTCCTTCTTTTCTTCCTTCCCTTTTTCTATTTTATCATTCCTTTTGTTCAAAGCTTGGAGAAAATTTCTGTCAATTTCATTAGCTTACTATTCATTGGCCACATACAACTAAGAATACAAGCTTTGCTGAATTAGTTTACAAAAGTCACCAAACAAGCTACAACAAGCAGAAAAAATAATCACTAAGGAGAAAAGGTAATTTTATTTCTGGGTTTGTTATATTATAATATTAGAAATGTTAGTTTTCAAACTATTCAGAGTTATACAAGTAAATAAGAAAATATAACTGATTCAACAGGAAAAAAACAAATAAATTAATAGAAACTGTCCCTTAGGAAGCCCAGAATTACTGACAAGAATTTTAAGTTAACTCTTTTAAATATGCTCAAAGGACGAAGACAACCAAGTAAAAATAAGTAGAGAAAACTATGAAAACAATGTTTCAGAAAATGAAGATAAACAACCAAAAGTAGAAATTACAAAAAAAAAAATTGAAAATCGACTGTTTAAAAATACAATAACTGATATGAATACAAAAACTACTAGAGAAGTTCAACAGCAAAGGTGATCCAGTGTTAAGATATAATCAGTAAACTTAAAGATAGCTTAATTGAGGAATAGAAAGAAAAAAGAAATAAATAAAAAAAGTAATAGAGTTAAAAAAAATGTAAGACACCATGAAGCATATCAACATGCACATAAATAAATATCCTGGAGAAGAGGAGACAGGGCAGAAGGAAATTTGAAAACATAATAGCATAAAATTTACTGAATTTGATGCAAAATACTGATTGATGCATCTAAGAAAATTAGATAATCATAAGAAGGTTAAATATATGTACACTAAAACACACTAAATTCAAATGATTGAAAAGAAAAGACAAAATATTCTGAAAGTAGCAAGAACAAAGCATCTTGACATGTACAAGGGATGTTCAATAAGATCACTAACTAGTGTCCCATCATAAATGATGGAGGTCAGAATGCCATGGCAGGCTATATTAAAAGTGCTGAAGAATAGAAAGTTTCAGCCAATCTTTCTTACTCTGTAAATCAATTCTTCAAACATGAAGAAGAAATTAAGGCATTTCTTCATGAGTGAAAACAGAGTTTATTGTTTGTAGACATACTCCACATAAAATGCTACATGGTTTTCTTCAAACTAAAATAAAATATCAATAGCCAGTTATTTTAATCCTTAGAAAGATATTAAGAACACTAGGAAAGTTAACCACAAGATAAATACAAAAGTCAATAACGCATTTTTAGTTTGTAATTCATTTTTTCCCACATAAATTAAAAGGCAACTACAGTGGACTTTTCAGACAATACATGAGTTTCAACTCTCCACGTCCAGTGAACTGTGGATTTTTCAATTTATCTGTGGAAGAAACACCTCTCAGAGAATGAGACCAATCTTTCCTCTTCCTCCTTCTGCTCAGCCTATTCAACATGAAGACAGTAAAAATGAAGATTTTTAAGATGACCCACTTTCACCCAGTGAATAGTAAATATATTTTATCTTCCTTATTTGTTAATAACATTTTTCTCTAGATTACTTTGTTATAAGAATACAGCATGTGGCACATACAAAAAATATGTGTTAATAAACTTTATGTTATTGGCACAGCTTGTAGTCAGCACTAGACTGTTAACAGTTAAGTTTTAGGGGAGTAGAAATTATATGCAAAATTTAGACTACACAAGGGGAAGGGGGACAGCACACAAATCCTTATGTTATTCAAGGGCCAATTGTACATGAAATAACAATAATATATGTATGGTTGGTAGGTACCCAATATATAACAATGTAATCTGTAAAAGAAAGAGAAAGAAAGACAAACTGTACAGATGTAAAATTCTACACTATGTATGTGCTAGTATATAATAACAAAGTTGCTATTAATTTAAACTATATTACTGAAAAATAAGTTGTTAATTGTAATACACAGGGAAACTACTAAAAAAATTGATTAAATATACAGGTATACTTTATATAAATGAGAAGTGAATCAAAATAAAAGTGGGATGCCGTAATATGTGTATCTATCACAAAATAAGACAATTGAACAATTAAGAAATAAAACATACATAAGTCACATAGAAAACAAATAGGATAATGGCAGAAGTGGGTCCTTCCTTATCAACCACTGCATTAAATGTAATTGAATTAAAATATTATATTAAATGGCCATAACTGGCAAAAAGGAATAAGAAACATGATCCAACTATATGTAATCTATAAGAAACACACTTTAAATGAAAATAAACATATAAGTTGAAAGTGAAAGGATGGGAAAAATATACCATGCCAAAAGTAAATAAGAGAGCTTGAGAGACTATCCTAATAACAAAAAATAGACTTTAAGACAATAATTGTCAAGAGACAAAGAAAGATACTATATAATGACAAAACGGTCAATCCACTAAGAAGATACAGCAATTATAAACATATTTCACCTAAACAAAGAGCCCCTAAAGATATAAAGTACTAACTTGACAAAATAGTGGATAGAATCAGACAATTCAGCAATAATAGTTGGAGATTTCAATATCTTATTTTCAATATTAGATATGACAAATAGACAAAATATAAATAAAACAAAGAAGTCATGAACACCACCATAAACCTATCAAACATCTGTAGAACACTTCAACCAATAACAGCACAATATACATTTTTCACAAGTGCACATGAAGACTTTATAGATTAAACCATATGATAGTCTACAAAATAAGCTTCAATGAATTTAAAAATGTTTAAATAATAAAAGGTCTCCCAACTGTAATGTAATGAAACTAGAAATCAGTAATAGGAGGAAAACTGGAAAATTCACAAATATGTGAAAATTAAATATCATACTCAGTCAATGAGTCAAAGAATAAATCACATAGGAAATTTGAAAATACTTTGAGATGAGTTAAAATGAAAGCACAACATATCAAAACTTAGGAGATGTAGTAAAAGCAGCACTTGGAGGAAAATGTATAGCTACAAATGCCTTCATTAAAAATGAAACATGATCTGAAATCAAATAAGTGAGATGTTCTTCAATTTTCTCCTCTCTTTATATAATTTTTCTTTTAAGGTTCCACTAACCTCATTATATGAGTTGAGTGGTTTTCTCTCTTCTTTGAAAAGAAATATGTGTATGATTGACATTATTTTTTCCTTGAATGCTGGACAGAATTGTCCAGGTAGTCATAAGTTCAATGAAATTATTTTGAGTATGTAAAAAGGATATTTAATGGTTATAGAAAAGTTGTCTCTAGAGAAATTTTACAATGTTGTTCAAAATTTCCGACTATGTAATGAGGGTATTTACTGGTATATGTAAGTTCCCTTTTAAACATTTCTGTTAAATTTGGTAACTTAAATTTATATGAAGTTTGTCTCTTTCATCTAAATTATAAATTAAGTTCAAAATATTTATAATAAACTCATCTTCTGAATGTGTGTAGCATCTTTATTAAGATTCATTTTTTTTAATTTATGACATTGCTTATCTGTGTCTTCTTTCTTCTTTCTTAAACAGTATTGCAATTTTCTTTTCCTTTTAATTATTTCCACTTTGGGCTTTGTTTATCCACTCCATTGTATATTTATTTTATATCATTAATTTATGCTTCTAGCTTCATTAATCTCTTATACATAGTTTGTGCTTATTTTCATAACATCAAGAAATATTTAGCTTATTGTTTTTAATACTTCTTTTCTAATAATACATTTAAGTCTAAATATTTTATCCAGTTACTTTTTGCTGTATTTCACTAGTTTTATTCACAATATTTTTCTTGCCATTTGAATTATTTAAAATTGTTTTAAAATTTCCAAATATATGAATTTTTCTAGTTATCTTTTAGAGTTTTAATTTTTATGCTAATTGCAGGAAGATGAGGCAATGTATGTTTTAAATTATTTGAAATTGCTAAGATGTACTTTATGAGTCAGTATAATAGTCAACTTTTGTAAATGTGTAGTATATGCTTGAAAATAATATGTTTTTTACACACTGTTGTGCAAAGAAAGACAAATGAGTAGACAGCACCCATATTAACCTCTTTGGGCCAATATGTGTTTACAAACTCACAGAAATGAGAGGTTGCAAATATGCAGATTCTCTACCAGTCAGTTCACAGGGATCAAGCAGAGCCAGATGTTAAATACCAGGAAAAAAGACATACTTTGTGAGGATGTTAACCTGCATGCTTGGTGAATGAAGACCCCAAGGCTGGGTACAAGCTTTATTCAAATTTCAGTACAAAATAGCTGAGTTCCAGCTTTGTACCACCACTTCAGCAATCACGGTCCAGGAATTCAAGCCCTTTTTTGATGTTATCAGGAGGCTGAGGCTCCAGCCTTATTTTTACACCCTTTGATGTCATGAAATAATGGCTTCAAACTCCACCTCAGAATTCTACCAAGATTGATTACTTCAGCACTTAAACTATACGTTATTTACATGAAGTTCTGCAGAAGATCCGTTATATCTCTCGAAGACCAGACTATAAGGCTCAATTTTGAAATATTTAACCCACATGGATCCACATATATTAGGACAGGTTTTAAATTTGTCTTCTATTTTGACTTATATATATATATTACTTGATATACTATCTTCTTGTTCTAATTTATTGAAAGAAAGTTAATAACTCCCCACTATGGTTATAAATTTTTCTATTTTTCCACACATTTGTTAAGTATTGGATTGAAATTTTCTGAATATTTCTGAGTACAAACAAATTAAAATTACTGTACATTTTATAAAATTACTAAACATTTATATTAAATAAATG
This sequence comes from Ateles fusciceps, assembly GCA_036589455.1. Classification (NCBI taxonomy): domain Eukaryota; kingdom Metazoa; phylum Chordata; class Mammalia; order Primates; family Atelidae; genus Ateles; species Ateles fusciceps. The sequence continues at coordinate 3,135,822 of JAZHEH010002555.1, read as the reverse complement.
TTTAATTATGAATCAGACTAGATCAGTGAAAATTTTTATGAACAGTATTACTCTTTAACCTGAAAGTAGTATTTTGTTTATTTATTAAAACTATATAGGATTCTCCTGGTTAGTATTTGTATACCTTAACTTTTCCCAAATTTTTCTTTCAAAATTTTAATCTACTTTATCCTCAGATATGTCTATTTGAAATAGAACATAGTTGGCAATTTAAATAATTCTAATGTTTATAACGTATAATATTACTAATACTTAATGTCATTAATGAACATTTTTTAGAGTAAAATTAACATTTTGTAATTATTTACCTCAATTTTCTCCCTACATCTCTTTTCTTCCTTTCTTGATTTCTTTTTAGTCAAATGTTTTACCACTGAATTTTTTCCTCTATTAATTTATAAATTATAATTTCGTTAGTTGTTTAAAAACATCTAACAGGTACTTTTAAATTATCTATGTCTAAATTAACCAATATTTTAAACATTCTCCAGACAAGGACTTTAAGTAATTATTATAAATGTTATTACTAATGTGATATTTTAATATTTTTTATTTAGTTATTTTTTAAAACTTCACGTTATTTTTACTCTTTTATCCACTAAATAAATGTTAAGTTTTAATCACAGATTTAGTCTTTTCTTGAATCATTCTTTATGTATTAAACATAAAATATATATTCTATTTTGGATTGCATTCCTTCTTCTTAAAGTTCCTTCTTGAAATTTTATTTTAATAAAGTTATTTTGTTATCAAATCCTCTAGTTTTATTGGTTAGAAATTGTCTTTAACTTGTTGCTTCTCTTTTCCCTGGGTATAAAATTCTACACTGGAAGTTTCTCGTAAGATATTAAAAATATTTTCTTTTTTCTTTTTTCTTTCTTTTCTTTTTTTTTTTTTTTTTGAGATGGAGTTTTGCTCTTGTTGCCTAGGCTGGAGTGTAACAGCGTGATCTTGGCTCACTGCAACCTCTGCCTCCCAGGTTCAACCGATTCTCCTGCCTCAGCCTCCCTAATGGCTGGGATTACAGGCGGCCATCGTCACGCCCAGCTAAGTTTTGTATTTTTAGTAGAGACGGGTTTTACCATGTAAGCCGAGCTGGTCTCGAACTGCTGTCTTCAGGTGACCCACCTGCCTTGGCTTCCCAAAGTGCTGGGATTACAGTAGTGAGTCACCACGCCCAGCTAAAAGTATTTTTCTATTATTTTCCAGCTTCTATTAATATTGCTATTCTATTATTACATTAAAGTGAATGTGTCTTTTTATCTCCTATTAAGATTTTCTTTGTCATTATTGTTCTGCTGTTTCCCCACTTAGATGCACTTTTTCATCATGTATTTTCAGTATTGCTTCTGACCCAGTCTGTCTTCTCCAATCATTTAATCTTCTTCCTCCATGTTTTTTTCTCCCGTCTTTCTATTGTCTTTCCTGAATTCTGAAAGATTGTTTTGATTTACCTTCACAGATTCTTGAGTATTCTTTATCTACTTGTTAACCCACACATTATGTTTTTAATAGTGGCAGTTGCATTTTTTAAAGTGTATATTTGATTCTCTTTTCAAATCTATTTGGTAACTTTTTTTTTTTTTTTTTTTTTTTTTTTGAGAGTCTCGCTCTGTTGCCAGGCGAGAGCCTGGAGTGCAGTGGCACGATCTCGGCTCACTGCAACCTCCACCTCTTGAGTTTAAGCAATTCTCCTGCCTCAGCCTCCTGAGTAGCTGAGACTACAGGCGCGCGCCACCATGCCCAGCTAATTTTGTATTTTAGTAGAGAAGGGGTTTCACCTTGTTGGCCAGGATGGTCGTGATCTAGTGATCTGCCCGCCTCGGCCTCCCAAAGTGCTGGGATTACAGGCGTGAGCCACGGCGCCCGGCCTATTTGGTAACATTTTATAGTTTCCTGGTCCTTGGGGAAATATTCAAGCTAATTTCCTAAACTTAAATTTACATCTTGTGGATTTTTGTAATTTTTATTGTGACTTGTTTTATTTCCTTTAGTTTTGGGAATATGGCCAGGTTTTAGCTAAAGCACCTCAGGATGGCTGTGCAATTCTGAGCCACAATATCTATTCTTCCTTTTCCTTGTGATGTGGCGGATATGAATTTTAGCTCTGGTTTAACTTTAGCCTTACAATACAGTTCCTTTGTGTCTTCAGCCTATTTTGGGAAGGATTTTCTACTGACTAAAGGTGTTTGACTTGTGATTCTTGCTGGCTTTGTGGTCATCAAAAGCAAAGTTTCCCTATGTTCAAGGAAATTATTTTGAGTATAACCATTAAAGAGATATTTGATGGTTATAGAAAAGTTCTCTCTAGAGAAATTGTACAATGTTGTTCAAAATTTTTGACTAAGTAATGAGAATATTTGCTGGTTATGTAAGTTCCCCTTTAAACATTTCTGTTAAATTTAATATTAAATTAACGGTGATTTTTTTTGGCTGGCTATTGTGATACATCTTTATCATAATGCTAATACATAATTTTCTAATTAATGTTCTTTATATTCTGCAAGTATTTTTTCTATTTATTTAAATTACTTATATTGCTAAAACTTTCCAAATAGTTTGAACTTTCCCTATTAATACTCCACTAATTAAATATACACAAATAATCCCAATAATATACTATTATGCCCTTATAAGAAAGAATAAGTAAGATCTAGACGTTTCAATTTAAAAATTACCTATGTGATATTAATATGCAAATGTAAATTATGTCATAGTATTATTGTTAAAACAATTTCTAGTTGTAAGTCAAGTCAGGCTATTTGTACCAAACCTTATAGTGAAAAGCAATAATAGTTCTGAATAAAAATATATTTAAAAAATTTTTACTTAAAATATTAAACCATTACAGTTAATTTAAATGATCTGTCCAGAGCCCAATGAAAAGCTAGAATATATAGAGAGAGTATTCTGAGTATTATGATATTTATTGATAAAATATATATAAAAAATTAGGAAGACCTGGGCAACTGTTTTGAATGGAATTGGGCTGATTCTCTGGTTTGTGGAGTAAGAGCCAGGTTAAGTCTGAGCTGCTGCAGAGGAAAGACAAAGGTCCAGACCGGGACATCGCATCCCTGTTGGCCTTCTGGAGAGTTACATCACAGGGGAAAATTATACCTGCCAGAATTAGCAAGAGCTTTCGTTTAGAAGAAATTTGTCAAACAAGAAATTGAATCTGATTGCCTTAAGAACTGTAATTACTGTCCAGAAGCATAGACAGATTTCTTAGCCTTGGAGAAGGTATGCCTGGACAGGACCGTGGCCACCTACAGATGCTCCTGCAGTAGAAAGAGCAGAGCAAGTCTACATCTTTTCCCTGGCACTGTTAAAAATGTTAAAGCATGGCGATGTTGGAGTTCCAATGGAAGTTATGGTTCTGACGCTTGGAAAATTTGTTATTGTACCATCAGAGTGATTGACATGTTTGCTATGCTACAGGTGTCAGTGTGGAGGCATTTGATCTAGTGTTCCAAGCTAAAATGGTGCATATATTGAATCAGACAGGAAAGCCTGAGATGGTTACTGGTTGGCCTAACAGTCACTTTGACTTGGTTATTGGGGTTTCTGGAGTGGATATCAGTAGTCAGTAGAGATTTGATGCCTTGTCAGAGGGAGCTGTAAAAATAAAGGTTGTTAGTGATGCCTTCAGATTGATCAATGCTAATATGATGGTCTTGTTACATGAACCAAGACTAACAAATTCAAATATGGGTCACTTAAGCCATCTATGCAGGCATTAATTAATAGATGAAAAGACATTATTACTCTATTACTATTAATTATAAAAAAAATAAACTGGAACAGAAGATGTTGCTAAATTTGCACAAGAAGAGTTGAATGGAAGGTTTGACACTTCAGGACTACTATGAACATTGTAAACACAATGAATCAGCATTAAAATAGATGCTGGAATTAGCCAAGAATCACATAAAGACTGTAGATGAAGAAGATAACACCTAAACAGCTGGCAATAAAGAGTGTTGGCTAGCAGAACACTAATGTCACTTGGAGGAACAAGTGGATTTAGTCATGACTTCAAATATTGTTAGCAGCTATGTTGAACAGTGTTGTGTTTCAGCGAAGCAACAAAAAATTTATTAGTGATGCTCTCAGTACACATTCCTCTGTTGTTCTTAATGCTCAAAATTAATGGACCTCTGAAGATGTATTTGGTTAAATGTAAGACATTTGGCATCATTTGTAGCACTATAACACCTTCAGTCTCAGCTATGCAATTACTTCTGTTTCTTTAGTCAGTGCCTTTGCAGATTCTAAAGTTATACAAGAATACACCAATGTAGACACATTTTGTAAATACTTCATTTAATATTTGAAAAAAAAGCAATAGTACAAGTATATTTTGATTGTTGCTTACAAAATAAAATACATCTACAATTTGAAAAAAATAAAAGTCAGTTGGTAGTAGATGTTTGAATTTATTTCTGGGCTCTCTATTCTGTTCTGTTGATCTATGTGTCTGTTTCTATGTTAACACCATGTTGTTTGGTTACCATAGCTTTGTAGAATATTTTGAAATCAGGTACTGCAATGCTTCTAGCTTTGTTTTTGTATGTTTTTCTTAAAAAAAAAAAACCCACAAGACTATTCTGATTATTCAGGGTCTTTTTTAGTTCCATAAGCATTTTGAGATTTAAAAAAATATATTTTTGTGAGGAATGTCATTAGTAGTTGATAGAGAGTGTAACTAAACATATAAATCACTTTGACTAGTATGGACATTTTAATGATATTAATACTTCTAATTCATAAACAAGGAATATTTTTCTACTGTGTGTTTTCTCTTCAGTTTCTTTCATCAATGTTCTATAGTTTTCAGTATAGAGATCTTTTACTTCCTTGGTTACATTTATTTCTAGGTATCTTTTTTCTTTTGTAACTATTGGATTTTTTCTTTTACTTTTGTTTCTAACTTGTTGCTGTCTAAAAATTCTACTGATTTTGCGTGATTTGTATCCTGCAAATTTACTGAATAAGTTTATTAGCTAAGAAATTTTTGTGCAGTCTTTAGGTTTTTCTAAACATAAGATTTAGAAAACAGAATAATTTGGTTTATTCTTTTCCAGTTTGAATGCCCTTTATTTCTTCCTCTTGCCTGATTTTTCTGTCTCAGATTTGTGGTATTGTGTTGAATAGAGGTGATGAAAGTGGGCATCTTTGTCTTGTTTTAGACCTTAGAGGAAAGGTTTATAACTTTTTACCATTTCATACAATGTTACCTGAGAATTTCTCATATGTGATCTTTACTGTGTTGAGGTACATACTTCCTGTTTCTAATTTGTTGAGAATTTTTGATGTATAGGAATGATGAATTTTGAAAAATGCTTTCTCTGCTTCTGTTGACATGAACATAAGTTTTTATGCTTCATTTTGTTAATGTGATGTATCATATTTATTAATTTGCATATGTGAAGCTGATTACATTTCTGGGATAAATCTCACTTGATAATAAGTGAATGATCTTTTTAATGTGTTGTTGAATTCATTCTACTCATATTTATTTTGAGAATTTTTGTGTTTATGTTTTATTTTCTTCTTGTATCCTTGTCTAATTTTGATAGCAGGGTAATGTTGGATTTGGTAATTTCTTTAGATTTGCATTTTCTATTTTTTCATAAGTCCATATTGGTGGGTGGTATGTGTCCAGGAATTCATCCTTTTCTTCTATGTTTTCCAATTTTTCAGAAAATAAGTGTTCATATCATTTTATGATTTGTTGTATTTCTGTGGTATGAATTTTAATATCACTGTTTTCTTCCTTGACTTCACTTAAGTCATCTCTCTTTCTTTCTTAGTCTATCTAACTAAAGGTTTTTTTAAATTTTTTAACCTAATTCTTGTTAATATTTTGTATTGCTTTTTAGTCTCTAATTTATTCTCTGATCTTTACAATTTCTTTCCTTTTATTAATTTTGGATTTAGCCTGCCTTTGTTTTTGTTGTTCCTTGAGTTACATGCTAAGTTTTTTTATTTGAGATCTTTCTACTTTTTTGATATAGGTGTTTATTGCTATACCTTTCCTCTCACAACTTTTTTTTTTTTTTTTTTTTTTTTTTTTGCTGTATTCTGTAGGTTTGGTTGGTATGTTATATTTTCATCTGTGTTGGTCTCAAGAAACTTTTGAATTTATCTTTTAATTGCTTTATTGAACATGGGTTTTAGTAGAATGTTGTTTAATTTCTATGTATTTGTAAAATTTCTGAAGTTTTCTCTGTTATTGATTTCTAATTTTATATCCTTGAAGTCAGAAAATACATGATATAATCTCTATCTCCTTGACTCTGTAAAGTCTTTTTTGGCTTAGTATATAATTTATTCTAGAAAATATAATATGTCAGTTGAGAAGAATGTGTATTTTACAGCTGTTGGATAGAGCATTCTGTAAATGTTAATTAGGTCCATTTGGTGTAGAGGGTAGTTTAACGTTGATGTTTCTTTGTTGATTTCCTGTCTAGGTGATCTGTCCATTGCTGAAAATGGGGTGTTGAAGTCCCCTATTATCATTATATTGAGGTTTATTATTTCCTTTAAATCTAACAATATTTGCTTTATATATTTGGGTGTTGAGGTGTTGTGTGGATATCTGTGTACAAATGTTATATTATCTCACTGAATAGATCCACTTATCTTTATGTAGTGACTTTCTTTTTCTCTTTTTAACAGTTTTTGACCCAAAGTCTATTTTGTCTCATGTAACTCTAGCTACTGCTGTCACTTTTGGTCTTTGCATGGAATGTCTTTTCCATCTCTTCACTTTCAGTCTGTATGGTGATTACCCATGAAGTGATTCTGTTGTAGGTAGCATATAATTGAGTTTCATTTTTGTTTTGGGTTTAGTTTTCTTACCCATTCAACCACTTTACATCTTTTGATTGGATAATTTAATCCACTCACATTTTAGGTTATTATTGATAGGTAAGAACTTACTTCTGCCATTTTGCTAATTGTTTTCTGTTTATTTTTTTTTTAATAGATCTTTTGGTCTTTTCTTTCTCTCTGTTTACCATTGTTTAGCTTTGTGGTTTGGTATTTTTCTGTGTTGCTAAGCTTTGATTCCTTTCTCTTTCTCATCATTGTGTATGCTGCAATTTATTTCTTTGTAGTTACTAACGTAAGAAAACCTGTAGTTATAATAGACTTATCCAATAATAAGTTAACTTGGGTTAAATTAAAATATTTTAGACTTTTATCCTCCCCTCATAATTTATATATTTGTTATCTAAATTTACATCTTTATTTGCAGTGTGTTTCTTCACAGTAATTGTAGTTCTAATTATTTTTTACCATTCTGACTTGTAATCTTCATGGTAGAGGTCTGAAATATTTACATAGCATGACTATGGTACTGAAGTATTCTGTTTGATTATGTTTAGCTCTACTAGTGGAATTTTTACTTTTACATGTTTTCATTATAGGAATTATTATCCTGAGAATTAGCCACTGAGAAGCATTCTTATAGCCTAAGAAATATTCTTATAGTCTAATATTCTTTTTTTTTTTAAATTGAGAGCAGGTACTGTTTATTAACTGACCAGCTTAGAAAAATAATCATGGGAGACACCTTAGTTCATTCTTCTAATAAGCCTGTTGATCTGATCCTCTCTGTTGCCAGCATCTCCACCTTCTACAAAATGGGTGGTCTTTTTCTTCATTCCGCCTCATGGAGAAGATAATTTAAAGGGCCACAGGAAGTTATTTGCTTCTTTGAAGCATTTTCCAACAGTATAGATCTCATGAATCAGATCCTCCATGCAGATGATGCCATATTTTCCAAGAGATCGAGCAATCAGAGCGTTATCTGTCAAAGCAATTTGCTTCTTTTTGATTTTGCCATAAACACATTTGTAGATTAGTTCATTTACTGACTTCAGATTTGGGTACCCCCATGCTATATATGGCTCTACAATCCTCAGCATGTTAATTGAAGCCTTGTTGAGCTTCACAAAGGTTCCACTGAAGATTTGTCGAAGGTGAAGAAGCTGCAACACCTTTTGGACCTTTGGGCTCACACCATTGATACCTCTGATCCTGATGACAAACGCCAGTTTGGGTTCTGCAGGTACATAGAAGTTGCCAGCTTTCCTTGCCATCTTTGCCATTCGAATTTCAGTTCTGTACATCTTCCTATATTCCTTGAGATAATGCTTCGCTTTTTCATAGATAAGCTTCCTCCTTGGCTTTCGAAGCATATTTTGGGCAAACTTTTTTCTCAGGTGCTTGATCTTCAGCTCTGCGAAATTCCTTCGCTTTTTCTTAAGGGTTTCCGGCACAACAGGAACCTTATTCTTCTTCTTCTCTTCTACACCCTCCATGGTTCCAGTCGGAAAAAGAGCATAGTCTAATATTCTTATAGTCTTTTCTTACATGTGACTTGATAGTTTTGCTGCTTTAAGAATTCTCTTCTTATCTTTGACTTTTTACTGTTTGATTATAATGTGCCTACATCAGGACCTTTGTGAGTTGTGTGTATTCATGGATCTCTGAGCATCCTTGATCTGGATGCTCATGTCTCACTCAATGATTGTCATCTCTTCAGTAGATCTTTATCAAATATATGATTAACAAATATTTTCTCCCATTTTTTAGAGTTTGTTACAAAAAAATCCTGCAGACCAAACAGGCCCTCAAGTCCACTTTGGGTAACTGCCTAAAGCAGCTTGTAGGCAAAGAGATTTTGCTTTTTTCCTTTTTCCTGTAGATGAATCCTAGGGTGTCTATTGGGTATGGTGCATTGACTTTGATCCTTGGTGAATGTAGCAGTGTAGTCTCCATGCAGTTTCTTCACCTATAATACACACCAGCAATGTCTATGAATGTCTCATTGAGCTAGAATACAGGAGTTAATTGTGTCAGTGGCATGGTCTTACTAGCTGTAAAATGCAAGTTCAGTTCTCAAGCTGGACATGTACGTGTGCAACAGTTCAACTGGCTATAGAGTGGGCTCAGTGGTACAGACCACTAGGCTGGCTCTCCAGCTGGGGTTGTGCATGCATGACAGTTCATCTGGCTGAGGGGCAAGCTTGCCAGAGATAGACTTACTGGATGGATTGTTTTGGGATGGGGTGCTTGCTCATGGTGGTTCAGCCAGCCCAGAGTTGGTCTTAGCACTGTGAAGAATCACTTGTTCCTGTGGGCATGGTATTGTGTGGGCTCAGGCACCAGAGTCACAGCCATTTATCTGAGTCTAGGCTCTAATAAGTCAGTGTCATGGCACTGCAGCCACCTGTGTAAGCATGACGAAATAATGGTGAACACTCAGGGATGAAGAAACACAGTGGAAACTGGCCCCCACAGCAGGGTCAAGTCTAACCAGTGGCTCTGGTTTCGAGATGATAACACGACGTAGCAGCTTTGTTCCATACAGGGTAGTGGGGTGCATAATGTGGGTTTTACTCCGGAGCAATGCATCCATGTCAATTTCAGTCAGCTCCCCAAAGTAAACTGAGTGCCTGTGAGTCCTACAAGATTATTTTGTAGCAAAATCTAAAAATGGGTTAAAATATATATTAATCATATATTTAATAAAGGTCTTACTGAATGTTTTTGTTCCCTAAAATTTCATATGTTAAAGCCAGAATCTCCAATCCCAGTAGTATTTGGAAGTAGGACCACTGGGAGGTGATTAGGTTTAGATGAAGTCAGGAGGGTGAAACTCTGTTGGTGGAATCAGCACCCTTATAAGAAAAGAAATAAATCAGAGCCCTCTCTCGCTTTATCATGTAAGGCTAGAGCAAGAAAGTGACTGTCTGCAGTCAAAGGGGGACCATCACCAGATATCAAATCTGCCAGCACTTTGAACTTGGACTTTCCAATATCAGAACTAAGAGAAATAAATATTTCTTGTTTAAGCTGCCCAGTGTATGGTATTTTGGTATAGCAGCCCAACTGGCTAAGGTAGTTCTAGTATCCAGAGTCCATAAAGAACTCTTACAATCCAACATAAAAAGGACAAATAACAATTGACAAGGACTTGAACATACATGTTTCCAAATGCAAATAGCCCAAAAATATATTAAAAGATGGCAAAAATCATTAGTGTATTTTCCTTACTTCTTTCTTTTTCTCTTTTGTCATTCTTTCCTACCTTCTTTCCATTCCTTTATCTTCCTTTTTCTTTCTTTCCTCCCTTCTTCCTTTCTAATCTTTTTTCCTCCTTCCTTTCTTCTATTCTTTCCTCCTTCCTTTCTTCTTCTCTTCCTCTTCCTTTCTTTTTATTCCTTTCCCTCCCTCCTTCCCTTTATCCCTCCCTCCTTCCCTCCCTCCTTCCTTGCCTTTTTTCCTTCCTTCCCTTTTGTTTCTTCCTCCCTCCCTCCCTTCCTTCCTTCCTTCCTTACTCCACCTCTTTCTGTCTTTCTTTCCTTTATTTTTTCCTTTGTTTTTGGTGGGAATAGAGTTTTTTTTTTTAAAGAACAACTGCTCTTGCATAGGTCAGGCCTTATGAAAGTGTAGGCTCCAGGACTGAAAAAGTCACACAGAGCTTAAACTCACGGGAAAAAAAAAAAAAAAAAAAAAAAATCTGGGGTTTACCAGGAAAAAAAAATAGAACTGCAACTGGGATGCATGTAAAGAAAGATGAGGGTGAATCATTGATCAAAGCCAGCAAATAAAACAAAGTTTAAAGCACAAGCACTTTCTGAGTCTATAATGAAATGACAAGGATGTAATGCTTGACTTCATTGAACTGAATTAAAAATCCAAGTCAAGTTCCATAGTGCAGGGAAATCATGCATATAATGTTCATATATTTATTTAACATCTCCCCAGTATGTGTGATATGAGATCAGACTTCTAAACTGGTAAAATTCATACAGTTCACCAAAAAATGGAAAAGAGCCACTAAAAAATGGTAATGACCTTATCTTTACTTCTACATCATTGTTCAAGAAGAGGGAAAGAGGCTGAAGAGAGTTCCACAAGCAGCTGTGAAAACGGGGCAGTTTAGTCACAATGCACTATGTTGTTATCAACTGACATAATCCAAATGAAATAAATAAATCAAAATTATAATTTTTGTCATTACATTTATCCAAACTGATTCTTAAAGAAAAATAATGCAGTATTTCTCCAAAGTCTTCCAACTACGTAACCAAGTTATTAATTTTTGTTTTGAAACTAAATTAGATAAGCTTTTTAATAAAAAGGTTTCTGTGTGTTTGTTTGAGATGCAGTTTCCCTCTATCGCCCAGGCTGCAGTACAGTGACACGATCTTGGCTCCTGCAACCTCTGCCTCCTCGGTTCAAGCAACCCTCCTGCCTCAGCCTCCTGAGTAGCTAGGATTACAGGTGCGCACCACCACATCCAGCACAGTTTTGTATTTTTAGTAGAGATGGGGTTTCACTGTGTTCGCCAGGCTGGTCTCCAATTCCTGACCTCAGGTGATCCACCCAGTTCAGCCTCCCAAAATGCTGGGATTATAGGTGTGAGCAACAGGCTTATAGGTGTAAGCCTGGCCTTAATGAAAAGTTTTAAATTTATGTTTCTACATATATCAGTTTCATAAATGGAATGACAGTTGTTGACTACCCTTCATAAAAGATGAGGAAATTAGCACATTTACAATTCTTCCCACTTGCTCTACCCCCACACCTCCTGGTTTTTTGAGCGTCAAATGAGATTTTTTTGGCCAAAGCATTAATTGTTAAACTATTTTTATGTCATATGACTATTATTTTGAGAACTGTAACATTTACACTGTGTACTATATAATAGTTGTATAAACGGTTTCATTTTCAAATGAAAAAATGTTCTCAGTAAATTCTTTCATATGCAAATTTCTAACTTTTCTTTGAACAGAATTTATTTTTTAATCACAGTTTGAAGTGCATGTTTGTTAGTTTAGTTTAGTTCTGTTTTCCTCATGACAAATTAGTTCCAATAAAGAAATTAGTTTTTGTCATAGCTGAGATGTCTTTGCCTTGAGTCCACACGTGTACAACAACTTACCTATATATTAATATCTAAATTCAAGACAGATTTCTTTTCAAAGTCAAAGACTATATTCTCTCTTTTTCTGGAATATGAATATGATGTTGTTGAGTAGAAGTCTGAGAGTAGCCTAGGATTTTTATTACTTTAATATTTTGGTCGATTATTAAATGTTTGTAGGATTTTTTTTTTTTCTGTGCTTAAAATTAAATAGTCAAAATATAACCACATGCCTATTACCTCTACTATCTTGGGGTCATATTAGACCATGTTTATCTACAAATTCCTTTAGCATAGAAATTTTTTCTCTAATTTCGTTTTATCAAATCATCCTCTTTGTAATTATGTTCTCTGAGAAGCTCCAGATTTATAAATTGTTTGTCTTCCTTGAAGCACTTCATTACTTTCAATGCCATATACTTCTTTTTTCAGTCTACATTTTTAAATTTCAACTTTTATCTATTGATTCATTTTTCTTTACAGAGTAAAATAGTTTCTGATTACAATTATGTTATTTTCTAGAGCTGATTTTTTCTAACTATATTCACCTCTAAAACATTTACTTAACATTATTTTTCTTTCTTTCTATAAAGATTTTCACAGGTCCTATGGTTTATTGGTTTAGATTATTTATCTTTGAGTAGGAACATTTCTATTCAAGTCTCCTTTTCTTCTCTGAAGAGATTCTTCTTGGTTCCTTTGTTTACTGTTGCATCATGTCAATAATTCCTTTGGATACACAACTATAGTACAAGGCCATGCATTTCTAAATTATATAGGGCAATGCTGTCAAGTACAACAAATGAAGCCCAACGTTTCAACAGATCAACACAAAAGAAGTCTGTTTCTTGCTAACACAATGATCCAATGTGGGCGTTTCTGGTCTTAGGTCATTAAGCGACCTAGAACTCTTCCATTTTATAGGATCCTGTTCCCCAAGGCTGTATAGTTTATTCATCCAGTATGGGGAGGGATAAAAAAGGAAATAGAAATTCAGCTGCTGCTAAAAATGTCCTGTCCTAAAGTGGCACTTATTAAATTCCTTAACACTTTATTGGCAAAATTAGTCCGATAATGACATCTAGAAATGGGAGTGTGGTGGGGGGCAGGTAAGTGTGATGTTTGCCAGAGCAATTTCTTTATATGTATTTCTCTATGTAATAGGAGGGAGAGAGCACTTGTTGAGGGACAGCTACCATTTTGTCATCTTCTGTCCCTCTGACAGAATTATCAGTGAAGATCCTTCTCAAATATAATACATATTTAACCCTCTCTAGGAAGTCAACTCTAAGCCCCATCTAGCACAACATCCAGCTCAGGGTGTAGGCTGTCTGGGTAATGTGCAGTCTCCCCCTTCAGTTCCGGATGTGGCTATTTGTGGTCTTGACAAGTCACTCTTTCCCCGACCATAGTGGTAGAAAGAAGACAAAGTAAGTGCAATGAAAGCTCCCATTCAGAAAAGGGAAGCATAGGAAATGTAAGCATCACCTCTCCATAGTGAGAAGAAGTATCTGCTGGGCAGGTGACATAAAGAGCCTTTGTCCTGGCAATGCTGGGGGGTGGGGGCTCCTTGTTTAGATGCTGGCTGTGCTTCCTTGGAACAACTCCCTTGTCCGGGGCTCTCCATATGGCCTTTGCTCTGCCTTCCTGGATAGGCTGCCTTCTTTCCTCCCCAGCCATCTCTCTGGTGGCCCCTAGGAAATATGCATTTCTTGGACAATATACTGCTCCCTCCTTATGCCAACTACTAAGAAAGTGCTTCTCAGTCCAATCCTGACCTTCTGTTTCCTGCCTGTGAAACTGATTCTGGAACTACACAAACCAAATTTTCGTTTTGCCAGCTGAGCCCTTGTTATTCTCTGTCAGTAGTGACACTAAAGATAAGTTGTTAGGAAAGAGGAGAGAGAAGAGACTTGCTCTTTAACTGTCTGCATGCCACACTAATGATTCTTCACCACAGCTGCAGTAGTTCCTTCCTATAGGACTGCTGAATCTAGTTTGGGCTTTGTCTAATGCTTGCAGAATTAGCTAAGTTGCACATCCCTCAGAGGCATAAGCACCAGCTGAGCAGCTCTTCAGGGTCACAGATCTGAGCTTTATTGCTCAATAAACCCCCTTCACAAAACTTCTGAGATTTAAAAAATTCAGACTCTTTCCTTTGTTTCTCCATCTTTAATGAGTAGCTGCTCCCTGAAGTGACTGTCTCTGAGATATCTTGTCCTAACCTCTTTTTAATCCTTTAAATTAGCCAGTTAACAACTTTTTACTTGATTAGTCATTCTTTACATTTTCTCTAGTAAAATAACTCCTGTGATTTTCATTTCCTGCCTGGGCCTTGCCTAATACAGACAATTTGTGCCAGAAGAAGTAGTAGGAAAAACAACCTCTGCAGTGGAGTTTGCAGATATAGGTTGGGTTGCGTTCCTGTATTTGCACACAACATTGACTCTTTAATAAAGGGTTATGAGTTTCTGCTAATTCATGGAATATCACAGCACTATGACTAATCAAACTTTCATCTGTGGTTGAATGCGGTAAAGTCTAACTAGAGAAGGTGACTTGGGTAATCAATGGGTTGCTATTGTTGACTCATGGCAGTTGTGTTGAATGCAACCTTGGTGCAGAGTCAGTTCTCATAATTACTCTGGAGCATCTTCCAAAAGGAAATAACAAGCTCAGGTCACTAGCCTGCGGGCTCAAGTCACAGTAACCAGAGTTCTCCTAAGAAAATCCTAAACATGACCTTATTTCGTGTGGCCACAGACATAATTTCGCTGCAAATCAAAATCAGAGTTGAATTGTGTGGGTTATAGAATTATGATGTATCCTGAATTCACAGCCTCATCAACCTTTCATGTAGAAGTTAGAGCATTCCTAAAACTTGAAATAGGATCATCTGGTTGGATTTATGTGAAGCTAAGACTCTTGAAATCCCAAGTCACTCAGTTTTCCTTGCATATAGAGAGCTTTCCCTTTTCAAGGCTGAGAAGACTAGCCCTCCATTTCTTTATCATCCTATAATAAATTTATATAGGCCGGTTACTTAATATACAGGTATCAATTTTCCCCAAGATTCCACCCTAACAACTCTTTATTGCCACTGGACCAACAATAAGAGTCAGATGTAAGCATATTGCAGGGGTCAAGTACAAATTCTGATCTAGTGGGAGGCAATGTATACATCTAAAGTATTGCAAGCCATTATTAACTCAAATGAGAATAAATCCAAGGAATATGTATGCAATGTATTTAAAGGGTGTTAGACAAGGGAGACAGACCTCAACAGGTTACAGTCAATTAATAGTATAGTAATGCCAGCAGCTAGGGATTATGTCTATTTTATTGATGTGAATGCACTTACTAAGGATCTGGAAGTGGCTCAAACATTTTAGTTGGTTAGTTGACTGAAACTTGTACTTAAAAATGACTGATAGTTAATGCAGCTACAATGTCAGAACTTCCTTTGCAAAACATAGAAAAAGAAAACGAACAGCTAATAGAGAAAGAAACATTGGAAGGCGTTGATCACATGCATCCTCTACTTCATTCCCCAAGAAAGCCCAGTGACCAGTTCATTCACTAAGGCATTGAAAAATCCTTTAGGGAAGGGACCATCAATGTGCTTGGAAAGCTCTGTAGTGTTGTCTTGTCTTGGCCAGTGGTTATTGTGTCAAAGGGCACTAGTAATCTTATTAATTACAATGGGAATGACAAGATCTCAGAGTAGCAGAGCCCAAATGACAATGTTTAGCTATTAAAGACATGGCCAATGCATTTATCTTAATGGTTAGCGGAGATTAAGTAGTTGTCATACTGTTTTGAAGAGCAGGGTGACTGGCAGTAGCTATTTTTATTACAGCAATTCTAGAAATTAGATAGATACGTATTTCCTGCTGTAACAGGAAAATCCTAGTATGGTGTCCAGAAATGTGGATTGAGTCACACAACAGAGAATCATACCTTCTTACCCTATTTTTAAACCTAAGCCACTTTGCAGACCAGGGGTCTTGATTGTAGGAGAGGCCAATTCTCTTCTTGTTGTATCCGTGTCATTGTAAATCATCCTCCAATCCTTTCTCTAAGCAGCTTGTGGCCAACTACTTGAGGCACCATGCCCAAGGAAAAGATATATGTAGATCTTCTGGAGATTACTGGACAATGGTTCTGTGTCACTACTTGGGTATTGGAACCTGGACACTGTGATCCACAAATTACAGTGGAGCTTATTATAGAATTTTAACCCAAATTTAAATAAAAGCAAGTGTAGTAAGTCCACAGATCCCTTCTGTGGTTCTTTCCCCCAGTTTCTGAATGCATACCTAGAGTATTCATTCTTAAAAAAAAAAAAGGCAGAATGCCTACATTAAATCACAGGATTTTTACAGTGGGCATATGTTTTATTTAATAATCTATTTACCTAAGGAGCAATGTAGGTATTTGATCTAGTTGCATCCAATCTACACAAAGTCCAAGGAACCAAGCTGAAAATTACGACTTACACCTAAACTAAGGTCTTAGCCATTTTTTTTGTTGTTCTCCCCCATCTCATAGGGCTTAACTAATAGGTCACATAGGTTATGTAATAGGCCATAATGAGAAGACAATGCTCTTAATCTGACCTGTTATTTAAATTATAGCAAGCAAATATTTTACTAAATTTTTACTCTTTTATTAAAATAGGCTTCCAAACTTAACATCTGTGATACTTTTCTCCTTGCTGGAGGAGAGGGTATAAGAAGCAATAACATTGACTGTGGCACAGGCCCCTACTACCTGGGTTCCCTGGGTATTCCATCAATGCCTGTGTCAAGAGCTGGTAAAAGTGTTGTATCCAAATGATGGAGAGAGCTGTGAACTACACTTAGAACTGGGGGCTAGTCAGTGGAGAAAAGTATGCCCTATAACAGCTGAATGTGTGTTACTCTAGAGCCATGAAGAGAAAGTCCTTCTCTCCTCCAGTATTTCTCTTGTAGTTTTTACTCAAAGGATTGACATTGCACCAGTGGCAGGGAAAATATTTTCAGGACCTAGCTTTATCATGACAAAAAAGGCAAAAAGAGTGAATTTATAGTTGAGAGGTAATGAGTTGATAATTGGCATAGCTGCTATTAACACATCATTTCTGTTCATACAGCACAGTCAAAAAAACTAGTCACATGGCCACGTTTAGACAGGAGGGGACCAGGAAAATATAGTACCTGGGTGGGCAGCCATTTCTCAGTAAATGCTATGCATGAAATCCAAAGTTGGAATTTTGATGGCAGCAACCATTTCTATAATTTGTGTTATCCATCTACTCATCAGTTTTTGTGGGAGTGGAGAAAAATCTGAGATTTAGAAATCTTTATTAAAATCATTCTTTTTTTAAAGAAAAGTATTTGAATTTCTTTTTTATTTAACCTTAACTTTTGGAATACATGTGCAGAGTGTGCAGGTTTGTTGCATAAGCATGTGTGTGCCATGGTGGCTTGCTGCCCCTATCAACCCGTCTTCTAGGTTTTAAGCCCTGCATGCATTAGGTATTTGTCCTAATGCTCTCCATCCCCTTCCCAACATGTCCCAATAGGCTCCCCTGTGTGTTATGCCCCTCCCAGTGTCCATGCATTCTCATCGTTCAATTATCACTTATGAGTGAGAGCATGTGGTGTTTGGTTTTCTGTTTTGTATTAGTTTGTTGAGAATGATGGCTTCCAGCTTCATACATGTCCCTGCAAAGGACAGAACCTATTCTTTTTTATGGCTGCATAGTCTTCCATGGTGTATATGTGCCACATTTTCTTTATCCAGTCTATCAGTGATGAGCATTTGGGTTGGTTCGAAGTCTTTGCTATTGTAAATAGTGCTGCAATAAACATATGTGGGCACGTGTCTGTATGGTAGAATGATTTATAATCCTTTGGGTATATACCCAGTAATGGGACAGCTGGGACAAATGGTATTTCTGGTTCTAGATCCTTGAGGAATCACCACACTGTCTTCCACCATGGTTGAACTAATATTTGTTAAATTAACTCTAGGTCAGCTTTGCAAATATTAATGAGTATCCAAAACCCACTGGTATTGATTTCCTATTTTTGTATGACCCAGTCATGTTAAGGAGAAGTTGAGTCAGGGAAAAATAAGATAATTCGTGTCTTTTTGCTTTGAGGATAGCATATGTTGTCAGCATGTAGTAAAATTTGCTGCTCTTACTTTAAGATTGTGAAAATTGTACCCACCAAATTATTTTCTGGCTCTGTAGAGCTTCCCATTGACACTGGATTTCTATTATACATTACCCTTCACTCCAGCTCTTGTACTCACAAACATGAGATATTAGTTACTTTTTGAAATTCCTATTTCACTTCTTGCATAATATACATAATATACCACTTCTTAAGAAGAGGAATTGTTTTCCTGATAAAATTTTCATTTCTATTTATTCCTTAGGTTTGATCACTATTCAGATTCTTAGGAATGTGTTGTTTGTAAGTTAAGTTTTATCATTGCTACAAATTATTTTCTTATTTTCAATTAAATTAATTCAGCAAAAATTATTATGGAGGATACATGTATTAATTGTTGTTAAATTTGTATAAAGAAGAAAAATAATACTCAATGATCTCATAATTCAGAAGTATCTACCATTAATGTTGATAAGCATGTCTTTATAGTTTTTTTCTGTTTAAATTTAACACTTTTAATTTATACTAAAAATAAAATGTATTCATTTAAAATGGCTGTGAACACAGTTTGCAATATTTCCATAGCATTTACTAGTGTTAGTAAAGCATGTTTGAAATAGCTACTACCTTTGGGATTTGTGCTGTATCTGATTTTTTCCCTATTATGTCTAATATTGTGACAGACATGTCTACAAGAGAAGCAGGAAACAATGTTCTCCCCAAATTTAAATTATCTAAAAATAAGTTTATAAAAGTCAAAAATCAAAATTTTAAATTACGAAATGTTAGGCTTTGTTATATATTTAAAATTGTTTTCTAAAATAGTGTTTCGTCTTAGCAAGAATTAGATGGGTATGTTTTTAGATAAACTGGCACTGGCACAAAACATACTTTTAATGTCCACCTGTTTGGAACGATATTGCCAATTTTTTTATATCTTTGTGTTGAATATTATTCAAAACCACTTATTTTAGAACTTTCTATCATGTGACATTGCAATGGTCTATCTCTGAAAGTCTCCATCTGCTCTCTGAATATAGGAATAACCTCCTATCTGTTCTCTGTATTCTAGCTGCTATTTTCATTTTTCTCCCTGAGAAGTAACCAGGAAGATTAAGCTAATACTTCTGACCTTAAGTGTTGCTTGTTTTGTTTCCTTGAATGTAAGCAATTTTTGGACATTTGTTATATTTATAATGCCAACACTTTTTACATGAAAGCCTATATAAAAATTTTAAAAATTAGCTGAGTCTTGAAAAACTGCAAGATATGCGATAAGATTAAATTTGTTGAATACCGATTTGCCAAGCATTTGTCAGAAATTATGACATTTAAGTTTTAGAAGAATTTTGAAATAGTATTAGTTAGGGTAGAGTATATACTGCTTTGATAGAGATACCCAAATTTGATGGTCCCAGTAGAGCATAGCAGTCATCAACTTTATTTCCCTACCTCCACAATTGGCTGACATTTCTGTCATTGTCTCA
The DNA here is from genome assembly GCA_036589455.1 of Ateles fusciceps. Lineage (NCBI taxonomy): Eukaryota > Metazoa > Chordata > Mammalia > Primates > Atelidae > Ateles > Ateles fusciceps. The sequence goes on along the minus strand of JAZHEH010002555.1, from coordinate 3,116,224 downwards.
CCAGCAACATCTCTTGTAAATCTTAGTGTTTCTTAGCCAAAGATACTACCTTTTTCACATAATATTCTGTATTGCATAACACCCTCCCACCAAAAAACAAGAACAAACCTTTTACAGTTCTTTCAGTTTTTTCCTGGTTTCTCTTGGGCTTAGTCATGCAGCTTCTAGAATGATGACCTCACTCACATTTGCAAAAGTTGTTATTGGCTAGTGGCTGAGAGCTTCAGTTTATCCTCCCTATGGCCTTTCATAATTCAATACATTAGACATGAAAATATTGGGACAGCATTCCAAGACATTGAGAACAGAATATGCAAAGCCACTCAAGGTCTAGTCTCAGAACTTTCACAATATCGCTTTTGTTAAGTAGTGTTGATCAGAAGAAGTGACAAAGCCAGCCCATATTTAAGGCTTAGGAAAACAGATTCCACTTTTGGATTGGAGGAATAACAAAGTCAGAATACAAAGCTTGTGCATACCAAATTGAGAAGAATTTGTGATCAAATTTTGAGATCTACTTTAAACTTTCTCTCACTACAATTCTTCACATATCTTTATCTTTTTTTTTTTTTTATTTTTTTTATTTTTCCTTCTACAAGATACTGACATATCTTTATCATTAAAAGTGAACTTACTCCGGCCCAGCACAGTGGCTCATTCCTGTAATCTCACCACTTTGAGAGGCCAAGTTAGGAGGATTGCTTGAGCTCAGGAATTTGAGATCAGCCTTGGCATGATAGGAAAACCTCATCTCTACAAAAAGAGTAACTGGTTGTGGCGGTGCACACCTGTAGTCCCAGCTACTTAGGAGGCTGAGGTGGGAGAATTGCTTGATCCCGGGAGCTTGAGGCTGCAGTGAGCTGTGATCACACCACTGCACTTCAGCCTGGGTGGCAAAGCAAGATCCAGACGCGCGCGCACGCACCCCACACACACACACACACACACACACACACAGTACTCACTCACTCTTAGGACCACAAAAGTTTTATCTAATGATAGCATCATGCTCAAAATCAGGATGTCATGATCTGAATTTGACCTATATGTAGATCGGCTTCTTGAGTATAGCTCCCCTTAATCCAGAGGCCTACAAATTAGAAAAACAAGTTATCTATGTCATCCCTTCACCCAATATACAATGGTGAGACAAGAACAGCATAACCATCAGACACATTAAAAAAGCAGGGAGAATGGGAACACATAACAATCAATGATTTGTAGCAATTTTGAAATTCAGCCAGGCATATATTGCCAGTTCCCCCAACCTCGACAGGAGGGCATGGTTCTTGATCAAGATCTATTTTTTCCTTGTGAGTGCTTTTTCAGTACACTGTAAATGGCTCTAGATCTGATTTCTTGAAGCTTGGCTCTAGGAATATGATTGAGATTTTCTTCATTTCTTGATAGACATTGCCATAATTGTTTTGGAAACCGTCTCTACTTTGTTCATGTGTTATGTTGCTGCAGCATGACATTCTATTCTTATAAAAACCTCATTTATTTATTTTCTTTTTTTCTTTTTTTAAGCTGTGGAGTTCTAATGGGCATTTTTTACACATTCAGAATCTTGAAAAAAAGTTTTCTGCTACTTTTAATTTATTTTTTGTCTCAGGGCCATTTCTCACTTTGGGAATATTTTCTAGATGAGAAACAGCTTTATTTCCAATTTGGGACATTCCAGAACATCACCTTTTTTTAAAAAAAATAAAAAATGTATTAGATTTAGAAAATTAAACCATTTTAAAATAAGTTTATTTCTGTTTTATGCATCATTTCTGTAGCCAAAAAAAAAAAGAAAAGAAAAACAACTTGCCACTTTCAGTAGGTTGCCTGGAAATCTCTTTAGCTAGTTTCACACATCAATTAAATTTATATTTTAGCTTCTAAGCTAACACAGAAAACAATTTGCCAATTGTTCTGCCACTATTTCTCACTGGTTGCTCCTTTTCAAGTGTCTAATAATAGCTTGTCACCATCCTTCCAGCTTTTATCTACTTCCTGTTCCCAAAGCCAGGGAACATTTTAGATTTTTCATAGGTCAACACTTCATGTACTGGTACCAATTACTGTAACAGCACATAAAAAACACCTCAAAACTCCATGGCTTAAAACCACAACTACCAGTTGTGTCTTCACAATTTTGCATTCAGTTTTAACTGCGTGTCTTACCTCTGTATCATTTGGCTCATTCGTGCATTTCCGGTGATAATCTGGAACATCTAAGACGGCCTCATTCACAAATCTACTATCTCAGCTGGTGTGATTGGCATGGCTGGGATCTGGCTGGATCTTTCTCTATTTTTTAATTCTTTTATTTTCCCAGGGCTCACCTCTTCATCTGGCCTCTCATCCTTCAGGAGACTAGCCTGAACTTCTTTAAATGAAATCTCAGAGCAGCCATAGAACCAAAGCATAAAGTACAATGCCTCTTGTAAGGCCAAGCATTACAACTTCCACAGTGAAACACTTAGATTCTACTCATCTAAGTAAGTTTTGACATCAGTCAAGGTTCAATGTGGAAGGAACCACGCAAGGGGATGAATTTAGCAAAGTGTGATTTATTGATGTCAGTTTTGTGCCAATTTATTGCCTCACCATAAAACACGGAATATTTTAAAGTTTTTTAGGAGGCATATACAGTTTTAAATATCCTTCTAGCGATTACATAAAGATAGTGCTATTTCCATTACAACCAATTCTTATATCCTCTGGTTGAGAATATTAATCAGGCAATCAGTTATAGAGTATTTGTGGAGAGGAATAATATAGTAATTAAGGTCACAGGCTTTAGAGAGAGAAGACCTGGATTCAAATTTGGGGTTGGCTATTTATTTGCTGTATGATTTGGGGTCTCTTTGAGTTTCAAATTCTTATTTGCACAACAGCATGAGAAAGCCAATAATAGAAACCAACCTCATAGATAAATGAAAAATATAGGATAGTTTCTGTTATATAATAATCTTCATTAGCTGTACGTGTATAATACCATACATAAAACCAAAGGTAGAGGAGAAAGAGCAAAAACATATGCAGTTGAATGTTGAAGTATTTTGATAAATGCATTTCTATGGAAGCTCAGAAATGGGAAGTGCAAATATGATTGAGAAGACGACTCTAAATGAGTAGAAAGAGATGAAAAGAGAAGCGGGATTGTGGAAGAAAACCAAGCTTGTGGAAAGGAACCACAACTAAAACTGAGGTCAGAAGTTCATGGTCCAGCAGCAGCAGAGCATAAGTGATGAAGGCAATTTCCAAAAGTATATTGTGTTCTAGGGGAGTTCTGGACCTCTCAATTGGAATTTGTGAGAAGTTACAGTTTGTGTAGAAAATTTCTGTGCATAGATTTGTGTTTTAGAAAAACACTATGTCTGCAACATTACAGGAGTTTAAGCACCTTCAGAGAGAAAACTTCTATACCCTGTTAACTGGTTGGATAGTTCTGGTTGCAAGTCAGAGGAGGAGTTGATATTTTAATGTATAAGAAAAGATTTTTATATAGATACTATTCCTTAGTAACATAGCTGCTGCATAAAATAAGGTATATGTGTACATTCATGAATATGAAAGAATTGTCCAAAATGTATTACAGGCCCACAACCATTTATAAAAATTCTGAAGTCAATAAAGCTCAGAAAACTAGAAGCTTTTCTTTCATTTTTTTTATTGGCAATAGAAGAAGCTCATCCTATCTGAACTCATTTGTGCTGAAAATTGACTGCAAATGATGTAAAGTATTTATCATTTTAAGTTTTTCCACTTAGATAACATTTATATTTATTGTGTTTCATTTTTTAGTACATGAAGGTATACTATAATATATATTACATATATACATGAAATATTTCTGCTCCTGAGAGTTTTGTATAAAAAAATTACATCTCTGTGCTATTTAGTTATATAATTTAATAGCATTATAATCCAAGTCAGAGCAAGGAATGTAGTCAAAATATCTAATTAAATTCATTTCAAACAGGAAAACGATTATTTATATACACCTTACGTCATCCAGCACTAGATCCCTGTTAACTTTCAATTTGGTTGACAACATCAAACTCCGCCTAACCTTGTTATAATCAATTATGACTCTGATAAAGCAGTTTGGATAAACAAGTCTGTTATGACTGTCATATCTTGCTAAAGGAAGATAAAAACAGAGTTGGGGGGAGACAACTGCATATGGTCAGGAGATTGTAAAACCAAGCGCTAACTGGAAATGAGACCAGCCTACGAGGCTATGCTTGAGCCATCTGCTTACAATTTTGTGCTCCAGAGCTTGCAAGATTGTTAATTTATTAATTTAAGATATACCTATATATGTTTACAGCATTTTAATTTGTTAAAAATGGAATTAATATGGGAAAGTATCTGAAATGATTGTTTGCAGACTGACTCCTCTCAAGTACTCAGGGGAATGTACTTAAATTGCCTTCAACCTATTTTACATTTTTCATAGCACGTAGTACAATGTTATTTACTTAGATAGTTTGCATCAGCAAACTTTTATTGCATGTATTAAATCTCAGAGTCCCTTTTCTATACTTCCTAGGGGTCTTTAAAGTTATACATAGGCTATTAATAATACATAATGTTCCCCTTATTCATCTCTTAGACATGACCACGTGAGCAAACCGTTGTCTCGTTTTCCCATGAAAGAGAAGATGTACATGGCTTTGTTTCTGGCTGATGCTTTATCACTTTTCGAATTTCCCTATCACTATAGCATATATTGAGTCACATAACATATGTGATTTTATTCAATTACATAAAGCCTTTCCTTGATTATCTAAAATGTGTTGTACATATCTTTCACAGACAGGCAAAAATATGAGACAGTAGCTGGGTGTTATATTTTCAGATACTGCTCAAATCTGAGAATGTCCTCTGTAACTTTCTCATATGAATGACAACTTGACTAGGTAGAACATTTCGAGACATATTATTTTCCTCTCAAAATTCACAATTGCTTTAATTGCTTTCCTGACAGTGATGCTATAGAAAAGTCTCGTGTCACTGTTTCTTTTTTTTTCTGTAATGTACTGCCTTTTTTATGTCTGGTGCTAAAAGAATTAACTACTTAACCTTGAAGGTGATGATTTTCACAAAAATATGTGTGTTTTAGCATTTGCTGATATGTTAGGTAAAACAGTATACTCAAATGATACATTTTGTTAAAAGTCTTCATGGTCGAATAATTTGGTAAGTGGAATATACTGTTATCATCCTTGAAGAACTACCAGGTGCACTCGCATTTCAAGGCCGAGCAGTCCTATAGTTGAGAAATCTGGTGAACTATTCTTCATCTGAAGCTTTCCAAACTCATTTGAATATTCAAACACTTGTTTCCTGTCACTGCTAGCACACCTGTTGGCTAGACACACCCAAATTTAAATGCACACACACGAATGTCCATTATATCACTGATTTGCTTTTTAAATTATTCTTTTTTAAATATTTAATGTGTATTGTTTGTAACTATGTTGATGCATTTTTGGTTTTACTGCATTCTTCCTTTATATTATCTAGCTTCTTTGTTGTAAATTTCTATTTGCCTCTCAATTAACTTTTTACCTCACACTGTTATCCTATCTTATCTCATTCTATAGAATCTATGCTCCATAAATTTGACTGAGATAATAGCAGATGCTGCTTAAAGTTTACTTCTCTTTTTTAGAGTGAATCTGCTAAAAAATATGTACTTCTGCCTTGATTATGTTTTGTTTCTGTGACATAATAGAAGATTTCCTCTGGATTAGTATTATTCTTTTTCTTTTCTGTCTTTATCCACTCAAAAGGAGACAACTGTAAGATTTAGTGTTTATTCTAAAACAAAGTAAAAATAATTGTCTTTGATCCTTCACATTTATGTTTAGCTTTTTCTCTTGAATATTGGCTGGAGGGTAGATTCACTGTAGACATATGCAATGGGACAGGGACTTGGGGAATTCAAAAGGGGAAATATATGACCCTTGCTAGGCACCAAATATCATGAGGCTTACCTGCTTTCTTGGTATTGTCATCTTTAGGGTCAGGGAATGACATTCACTTTTTTAAATTATTATTTTTTAAATTTTTATGGATTTAGAGGTACAAGTGTAATAGTGTTACATGTATATATTGTGCTGAACTTTTAGTGTGCCCATCACTCAAATAATGTATATTGTTCCCAATAGTTGGTATATAATCCCTCACCTTCCTACTACCCTTCCACCATCTGGAGTTTACAATGTCTATTCCACTCTGTATGTCCATGTGTACCATTATTTAGCTCCCACTTTTAAGTGAGAACATGTGGTTTTTGATTTTCTGTTTCTGAGTCATTTCACTGAAGATAAGGGTTTTCAGTTCCACTCATATTGCTGAAAAATATTATTCCATTCACTTTTATGGCTGAATAGTGTTCCATGGTGTGAATGTATATGTGTAATATATATATACAATATACACACACACACACACACACACACACACACACATACACCACCACATTTTAAATCAATCATCCATTGATATACATAGGTTGATTTCATGATTTTTGTCACTGTGAATAGTGCTGCAATAAACATATGAGTACAGGTGACATTTTTAGAGGTTTATTTATTTTCTTTTGAGGAGATACCTAGCGGTGGGATTGCTGGATCAAAGGGAAGTTTTATTTTCAGTTATTTGAGACATCTCCATACTGTTTTCCATAGAAGCTGTTGTAATTTACATTCCCATCAACAGTGAATAAGCATTTTCTTTTTCCACACCCTTACCAATATCTGATGATTTTTTACTTTTTAATGATAGCCATTCTAATTTGTATAAGATGGTATCTCATTGTAGTTTTAATTTGCATTTCTGTGATATTTAGTGATGTTCAGCATTTTTTCATAGTTTTGTTGTCTTCTTTTTTGTCTTCTTTTGAAAGATGTTTCTATATATTCTTTGCTCACTTTTCAATAGAATTATTTGTTTTTCTTATTGTTGAGTTGATTAAGTTCCTCATAGATTCTGAATAGTAACCCGTTGTCAGATGCATTATTTTCAAAACATTCTCCCATTCTGTTGTTTATTTATTATGTTCATTATTCCATTTTACATTTCAAGCACCTATTAGTTTAATTAAATCCCATTTGCCTATTTCTGGTTTTGTTGCATTTATTTTTGAGGACTTAGTCATAAATTATTTGCCCAGACCAATGTCCAGAAGGCTTTTCCTAGGATTTCCCCTAGGATTTTTATAGACTTATGGAACAACTTTCAGGTTTTGCATTTAAGTCTTTTATCTTAATGTTTATATGTGGTGAGATATAGGGGTCGAGTTGCATTCTTTTGCATATGGCTCTCCAATTATCACAGCATCATTTATTCGATAGGGTGTTCTTTTCCCAGTGTATATTTTTGCTGACTTTGTCAAAAATCAGTTGGTTATAGGTATGTGACATTACTTTTGGGTTCTTTATTCTGTTTCATTGATCTATGTGTCTATTTTTATACCATATCATGCTATTTTGACTACTATTGGCTTGTAATCTATTTTGAACTCAGGTAATGTGATACCTCTAGTTTTGTTCTTTTTGCACTTTGGCCTTCTTTTTGTTCTATGAATTTTAGAATTGTTTTTTCTACTTTTATGAAGAATGATATTGGTAGTTTGAAAGGAATTGCAATGAACTAGATTGCTTGGGCAGTATGGTCATTTCAACAACATTAATTCCTCCAATCTGTGATCATAGAATGTCTTTCCATTTGTTTGTGTCTTCTTCAATTACTTTCAACAGTGTTTTGTAATTTTCCTTATAAAGATCTTTCATCTACTTGGTTAAAATTATTCTTAGGGTTTCTTTTTTGTAGTTATTGTAAATGAGATTGCTTTCTTTATTTCTTTTATGGCTAGTTTGTTATTGGTACATAGAAGTGCTACAGATTTTTGTATGATAATTTTGTATCCTAAAACTTAATTTATTTAAGTTCTAAGAGTTTTCTGGTGGAGTCTTTTTGTTTTGCTAGATATAAATCATATTGTCTGCAAAAAGGGACAATTTGACTTTCTCTTTTATAATTTCTTTTATTTATTTTCTTGCCTGATTGCTCTGGCTAGGACTTCTGGTACTGTGTTGAACAGGAGTAAAAGTGGGCATCAATTTTGCCAAACATGTTTTTCAGAATCTATTGAAATTATCATACGGTTTTTGTCCTTTATTCTATTGTTGTGATTTCTAACATTTATGAATTTATGTGTGTTAAACTGTCCTTGCACCCTTGGGATAAATCTCAATTATGGTGTCTTATATTTTTGATGTGCTGTTGGATTTTGTTTGCTGGCATTTTGTTAAAGGCTTTTGCATCTATATTCATCAGGGATACTGGCCTGTAGTTTTCTTTGTTGTTGTGTCCTTGTCTGGTTATGGTATCAGGGTAATGCTAGCCTTATAGAATGAGTCTGGAGAAGTTTCTCCTCTCCAATTATTTAAAAATAGTTTGAGGAGGATTAGGACTTATTTATACGCTTGATGGAATTCAGTAGTGAATCCATCCAGTCCTGGGTTTTTCTTTGTTGCCAGATTTTTTTTTTAATTACTGATGGTTAACTGACTACTCATTATTAGGCTGTTCAAGTTTTTAATTTCTTCTTTATTCAGTCTTGGTAGGTTGTATGTTTCCAGGAAGTTACCCATTTCTTCTAGGTTTTCCATTTTGTTAGTATATTGTAGTTCATAATAGTTTCTGATGATCTTTTCTATTTCTGTGGTATTACAACAATCTCTTTTTTATTTCTATTTTATTTGGATCTTCTCATCTTTTCTTGATTAGTCTAGGTAATGATTTATCAAATTTGTTTATCTTTTCAAAGAATAAAATTTTTAGTTTTTTTATTCATTGTATTTTTTAGTCTCTATTTCGTTTAGTTATGCTCTGATCTTCCTTATCTTTTTCTTTTGCTAATTTAGGATTTGGTTTGGTCTTGATTTTCCAATTTCTTGACGTGTATAATTGGATTGTTTATTTGAAATCTCTTGTTTTGAATGTTGGTGTACATTGCTATAAACAGCCCTCTGAACACGGCTTTTGTGGGACAGCACATTTCCACTATGGGAATATGCTCTCAGTTTCATGTTTATCACTCACAGCCCTTTATCCACTGGATCCAAGTGGCACTTTCTCCAGATAACTCAGCCTTCTCTCTCCATTTCAAACTTTAGAGGTCTCATGGTATTCAAGATTTTGTTACTTCCTGAAAGACCAAGTTGCCTTTTCAGAAGTAAGGTATCTGTCCGTCTTTCCTCAAAGGTAGAAACATCTCAATATCACTTTTCCCTCCTTTGCAATAGTGAGCAAGAATTTTTCTGTTCATGTTTTCTTTGTTGTTGCTGCAAAGGTGAAAAAAGGGCATCATATGCTTTTATCCAAGCTTTCCTCAAGTCTGAATATGTATCAGCTTTTCAGTATTCTCATTGGATCTCACACTATTTCCCTACCTGAGCTTATAAATATATGACATGTATTTACATAGTATATGTATATACAATATATACATTTGTATTTGTTTATATGTAGTCTATTTTTTATGCCAATGAATAAAATTACTTTCCTAATAATGTGCATCAGTGTAATTCAATGGGTTGGTTTATATTCACTCTTACAGCTCATTATGATTTATTGTTTACTCTTTATTATTCTGGTAACTTTTAAAACAGTCTGTCATATGGTTTGAATCTGTGCTCCCACCAAATCTTATGTCCAATTCTAATCCCCAGTGTTGGAGGTGGGGCCTGGTGGAAGGTGACTGGATCATGGGGGCAGAGTTTTCATGAATAGTTTAGTGTCATCTCCTTTTAGTACTCTACAGTGAGTGAGGTCTCATGAAATCTGGTTGTTTAAAAGTGTGTGGCACCTCCCCTGCTCTCTCTTGGTATTCCTGCCATGTGAGACACCTCCTCCTACTTTGCCTTCCACCATGAGTAAAAGCTCTCTGAGGCCTCCTCAGGAGCAGATGCTGCTATGCCTCTTGTACAGCCTGTAGAACCTTGAGGCAATTAAATATCCTTTCTTTATAAATTACCTTTCTTTATAAATATCCCTTCTTTATAAATCTCATGTGTTTCTTTATAGCAGTAAGAGAATGGACAAATACAATCTATATCCCTTCATATCCATGGAAGAGATAAGTATTTGAGTGAGAAAGACAAAGTCCGGCCATGTCACGAGAGCCCTTCTGCCTTACATTATATTTCTACATATCAATATCACCACATTTTTTCATTTTATTTATTGAGCAATTTGTGAAGTGATAAGTTTTGGTTCTTAATAGCTTTGGTTAGAGTAAAGTAAACTTTTCTAAAAATATCCACAGTGTAAATTAAATTATCTCATTGTAAAGAAAAATTTTATGATTTTCCTTAGTGAGTATAACTTACTCTTAATAGTGTGAACTAAATCTAGTATCAATAATTTGTTCTAGAATCTATTGTTTCTAAATTACGTTTTCTCCATGTGTTGCTATACATCTCACTTTTACCATGCTTTCTTAAAAGATCATGCCAATAATGTATCTACTGCCTTGTGGTGTAAAGTTATTTAAAGTAACTTGGTACAAAATAACCTTTTTCGTATATTAAAACTGTTGTGATAATGTGTCTAAATTATATAAATGCTAAAGGCTGTTTGCTTTTTGATTACAGAAAATATTCCCTGAGCAAAATTATTTTACCTTGAAATAAACACATTTTTTTCTGATAGAGCATAATAATGATAACAGAAAAGCAAATTTAGCATTTGTTTTTGTTGAAAAATGGTCTAAACTTTTAATGATTCATTTGTTGGCCTAATCATTCTTAATATAACTGTACAATGAAAGATCAGTTCAGAATCTTCTGACATTTTACAAAATGCACCAGATGTTCTTAGTCTAATAACCTCTTGTGCCTGAGAATCAGTATTATTGTTTCTACTGTGGCAGAAAGCTTCTTCCAAGAATAGGTGTATCCAGAAGAATTATTTTTTATATATACTTTTAATTTTAGGTCATATTGGAAAGAGGGCAAAGAAATACAATGACTAAGAAAAGTAGTTTAAGAATAACTTTATTTATTTATTTATTTATTTTTTTCTTTTCTTTTTTTTTTTTGAGACAGAGTCTCACTCAGTCACCAGGCGCCAGGCTGGAGTGCAGTGGCGCGACCTTGGCTCACTGCAACCTCCGCTGCCCGGGTTCAAGCATTCTCCTGCCTCAGCCTCCCGAGTAGCTGGGACTACAGGCGTGCGCCACCACGCCCAGCTAATTTTTTTGTATTTTTAGTAGAGACGGGGTTTCACCATGTTGACCAGGACGGTCTCGATCTCTTGACCTCGTGATCCGCCCGCCTCGGCCTCCCAAAGTGCTGGGATTACAGGCGTGAGCCACCGCGCCCGGCCAAGAATAACTTTATTTTTTGAACTTTAAAGAAAAACATGTTTATTCTTTACTCATGCGACTGATTATTATTATTGATCTTAAGTTGGCCAGGTACATTAATATGAGTTTATTATAAACCTCCAACAAGTTTTCCTAAACTCTGTTGAGTGTGCTGTTTGGCAAATCATTTTTCATTGTATTTCATTAGAGGAGATATTAGAGCACAACAGGAAAGAGGCAGCACTAGACAACTCTGGTACAATTTAAAGGCAACAGTCCTTGTCCTCCTTTGTGCCATATGCCCAAACTAAGGTTGGAGTGTCCTAAAGTACACGAAGGGGTGAGGACTATCCCCCTTCCGATGTAAAATTAAAAATTGTAACGTAGGAAACTACATGTGCTCTTTTACATTACCAAGTCCGATCAGAGACAGGATAGATAAGCACATATATTTACCTTCTTAAAACTAAAGAGATTGACCAAGAAGCAGCTTCTCTGCTCCTTTTGGAATCTCCGCCTGGTTCAGCCCGCGGGCCTCCATTCCTGTCATCACCATTTCCATTAGGGCGATCCAGAAGTTCTAAAAGGTGTCCACCTCTGGCCCCCAGGCCTTCAGCAGCCGCTCCTACACGAGTGGGCCTGATGCCTGCATCAGCTCCTCGAAGCTTCTCCTGAGTGGGCAGCAGCAGCTTCCGGGGTGGCCTGGCCAGAGGCTATGGTGGAGCCATCGACATGGGAGGAATCGCCGCCGTCACGGTCAACCAGAGCCTGTTGAACTCCCTTAACCTGGAGGTGGACCCCAAGAGATTTTGGGTACCATAAGAACTTAAGGATCTAGATAAAACATTTAAAACATAAACTGTTGAAAACAGTTATCAAATATAGAAAAAATAACAGGAACACTGCTGAAACATTGATGATTGACAAATCAACGTTGAAAATGTCTTTGGGTCAACTGTAGTGATTAAATTGGACATATTATTGGAGGTATAACTATGTGAAAAGGCACGAAGGGGTAGAAAATCAGGAAGTACGTGAGTAAACTTTTAATATAGAGATGGAGAAGGTGTGGAGAAAGCCATAAATAGTAAGGAAATTATTTCGAAAAAAAAGAGATCCCATCCTCAGTATTTTCACTTGTTCCAACAGTTAAGAGTTTGCAGCTAAAGATAATACAGCTCCAGAAAAGGGTAGTTTACTAATATAGTACTTTTCAACATACAAAAACATATATTTATTTCATGAATTCAACAAATATATTTTATGATATAAAATATATTTATATTTTAAATATATACTATATCTATTTAACAAGTATATTTTTAATCTCATGATTATTTGTAATATTATTAGCAATAGTAAAAAGTATAAATAAACTAAATGTCTAGGAATAAAAACATTTTACAGCATATGCAATCAATAAACTTAGGCTGGTGACACAAATGATATTTACGTAAGACAACGAACATACTTCCGGCATATAATTTAGAAGGTCACAATATTAAAGTGATTGTGTTTAGACATCAAATCAGTATTTTTTTTGTTTGAAGGTATTTATCCAATTATTTTAACAAATGTACTTAATAAAATATGTAATAGTAATGGAACAACATAATAAATGTAATATGAGTTTTATCAAAATATCTTAGTTAAACTAACTCTAGGAGTTGGTCCAAATTACCTTCCATATCTCAGAGTTTTAATATAATAGAACTTTGTTGCAATTTTAGACTATTAGACTACTTTCAGCAGTAAATATTAGTGATAGTAAGCAAGACCATCATGTATTCAGAGCCTAACATATCATAAGTGGTATGTTACCACTTATCCATATAATTGTTATTCCATAACAATTGTGGAAGCTAAGCATTGGAAAACTTAAGTAATCACCCAAGATTATACTGTAAATAAATAGTAAAGCCTGGATTCTAGTCTATATTTTTGTGATGTCAAGTCCAATCCCCTATCCCTCTGGAATCACTGCTTCAGTTTTCATCCATTCATGCAAAAGCCAGTGTCGTCAGCGTAATGTTGAGGAAACTTAAGGTGACATTGCCTAAGACTTTATTCATGATGGTTTCACCAGAAGACAATCTGCTTTTACTTGGTGGACCAGTGTTGGAAATTGTTTTCATACCACTTTAACTTCCTACCATGGGGAGGCCTCCATCTGATTAACTATCACCATCCCTTGATTTACAATAGCCATTAGTTGGGGCTAGTCACTTCTACAGAAACTGACTTCCAATAAAGTGATTTGTCCATGGTTGAGTATAATTATAGCCCAATTGGTTCAGGAAGGGAGTGTCCAACTGTTCAGACATTTTATTATCAGCCTTGATTTGAGTTTTAATTAAATAATAATTTATTCAGTATCTCCTTCAAAGAAACCCACCGTGATTAATTCTCATATATCATTTCCAGTGTCTGTACATACTGTGGAAACTCAATAAGTAATGCTGACTAACTTCATGCCTGGCAAAAAAAAGAAATATTGTTGAGGCAGATAAGTTGGAAACAAAGCCGGTGGTGCAATTGGCAAAATTGAATCAGCTGATCTTTCATTGGTTAATATAGTGACATAGCCAGGCATCAGATAAGAGACATCAGTTCAAAGCCATGTAATATCAGAAATGGCTACGTAATTTCAGCTTCTATGTTCACTGGCTTATTTCACTTGTCATTACAAAGATCAGCTGTGGCATTTTTGCATAATGCTGGTATTTGACATAGCAAGCCTCCCTGGGGGGGTAATTGCATGGTGACCCTAAGCTTAAGCCCCATCGGCCATCGCAAGATAGCACTACTCCTAGACATGCAACTCTGTGCAGGAAATGGCAGGTGCATGCTGTTACTATTAATAACACCAAGCTGTTTTATTTCTAGGGAAAGGAGATAAGATGCATCTACAGAAGAGGGAGTTCACTAGCTCTGCACACACCATCTGCATGCTACAGATAAGAATATTAAGCACCCAATTATAAATAAAATATGAATACAACAAATGAAGGCAGTTAGAACACATACACACAATACATACAAAGGCACGAAGTATTACCATTATAATTAAGAAGTCTAAATAGCTGTAAATATTTTAGAAGGAACTTTTTATATCAATGGATCAAATAGATGAAGGGCCTTGATCTGTTACTAGAATTATTCTTAATTAAGTATAAAACAAATAAAATAGATCAATACAAAAGGCCATCTCTCAGTATTACTTCTGGTTCCTTTGCTTCTGAGGGGGTGAAGCTCTCCCATTTTCTATTCCAAAGTTTTCCCTTATATTCTTTTTAGCCAAAGACACCTATGTTTCCCTTTCTTAGACACATATCTCATCTGCTTTTCTTTTAAGTCAGTTATCAGTGTTATGTAGTCACAGTGTTTCATGAGCTCCTGGGCAATGAGGCTAGATAAATGAAGAACAACACTAAAGTCCTTTCTCACGTGAGGTTAGAGATCCTTGAAAAGTCAGGGAATCCCAAGCCTTATCCTTGTCTGTTTCTGTGCTTTTTCTTGTTATGATGGGCGGCCACACTGTATCCAGAACCTGTCCCAGTTTTGAGTCCTATGTTTAAGCTTCTGACTGGTGATTGAGTTCTGGTTACCTGCAGTGAGAATTGACTGGCTCCTGACCCTGACAGTCTGTGGGCTTTTGTGTGTAACTTGCATAGACAGTAACATTTTTTATCCTTGGAACTTAAATTAACACCTTATATGCTACAGAAAGCTTACCTGTACCAGTAACTTTTATCAATTGCCACTGTTTCTCACTAATATGTTCTGCCTTCTGTATGTTATTTTCTTTCAGAAAATAAGAAAGCCTATTTATAACATTTATAAGCCTCTAAAAAAATTTGTCCATAATTGCAATTCTGTGGAGATTACTGTGAACTACAGAGGGGCTAACCAGGACACATGATTGATCATGTTCTGTTCTTTTTCTACTGTGTACTCAAGCTTCACAACAGAAGGGACTGTGACTAAGATGAGTGTTTGTAGTCTACAAACATCAGTAGATAATATTTTACAAGTTCATGGAATTCTCTAAAAGTTTGCCTTTACCATTCTTCTCCCTTTTGTTTTCAGTAAAAAATAACTCTATTGCACCAGTTCTTCAAGCCAAAAACCCAGTATTATTTTTGAGTTTTTCCCTTCTCTCCAACCAACATCGAACCATCAGCAAATCCTGTCAGCTTTACCCTCAAAATGTGTCCTCCATCTGCCAACTCTTCACTATCTTCTCTGCTGCTATCCCAGTCCCAAACCTCACCATTACTTTGCGGGACTGTTGGCAGAAAAACACATCTCTGTGTCTAACCTGGCCATACTACAATCTATTATCAACATATAATCTCACACTATGCTTTTAAAACATAAATCAGATTATGTCATTTATTTGCTCAAAACTATTTTAGAACACTGATCTTATTCAAAGACACTATCACGGTCTCAAAGACTCTAATATACCTGATCCCTGCCTACTTTTCTGACCTCACTCATAAGGACCTCATTTCTCCTTACCATCCTATTCATTCTGGCTTTCCATGCTGGGCACTCTGTCACCTCAGGGCTTTTACATATTTTGTTCTCTCTGCCTGGAAACTCTCCACAAGGGGTATCTTCTTGAATTACATTTTAAAAAACGATTTTGTTTATTGTGATAAAATACACAGAATATAAATTTTGCCGTTCTAACCATTTAGAAGGGTACAATTGACTGGCAATAAACACATTCACAATGTCATGCAACTGTCATTATTTACCTGTTTTCAAAACTACTTCATTTCGAGCAGAGACTGCAAATTAAACAGTATATTTTCCTCTTCTCCTCAGGGTCTTATAATCTCTACTACTTTCTGTCTCTATGACTTTACCTCTTCCACATATGTACTTCATATAAGTGGAGTCACACAATATTGGACATTTTATGCCTGGCTTATTTCACTTAGCAAATGTTTTCAAGGTTGATTCATATTATTGCATGTATCAGAATTTCATTTTAAGGCTAAATAGTATTCCACTGTATGTATATATCACATTTTATTTACCCATTTATCTGTTGATGGACATCTGATTGTTTCTAGCTTTTGGCTGTCATGAATATTGTTGCTATGAACATGGACATTCACATTCATTGCTTTCAACTCCTTTGGGTATATAGAATATATAGAATAGAAGTGGAATTGCTAAATCATATGGTAATTCTAAATTTAACTCATTGATAAACAACTAAATTGTTTTTCACAATAACTTCACAAGGGTTCAAATTTTTCCAAATCCTTTGTAACACTTGTTATTTTCCATTGTGTTGATAATAGCCATGTTAATGAGTATCACATTATGGCCTTTATTTGCATTTCCTTAATGACCAATAATGTTAACCGTCTTTTATTGTACTTATTGGCCATTTGTATCTCTTCTATAAAAACATATTAAAACACCTGTCAATTTTTAATTTCATTTGTTTGCTCTTTTGTTGTTGAGTTGTAGGAGTTTTTATATAGTCTAGATTAAGTTTGTCCAACCTGTGGCCTGCAGGCTACATGTGGCCCAGGATGGTTTTGAATGTGGTCCAAAACTAATTCCTGGACTTTCTTAAAACCTTATGAGATTTATGCATGGGCCTTTTTTGTTTTTGTTTGTTTTTTAGCTCACCAGCTATCACCAGAGTTAGTGTCTTTTACGTGCATCCCAAGACAACTCTTCTTCCAATGTGGCCCAGGGAAGCCAAAAGATTAAACATTCATGGTCTAAATAATAATTCTTATTATATCTATAATTTGAAAATATTTTCTCCAATTCCATGGATTGTTTTCTCCCTCATTTTGATAGTTTTTGACATACGAAAGTTTTAATTTTGGTAAAGTCCAACTTACATATTTTTCCTTTTGCTGTCTATGCTTTAGATGTCAAATCCAGGAAATTCTTGCCAAGTCCAATGTCATGAACACTTTTCCTTTTTTTTTTCCTAAGAATGTTATATTTTCAGTTTTTGTTTTTGGTCTTTGATTTCCTGTTAAGTTTTGTATATGCCTTTGGGTAAGGATCAAAATTTATTATTTTACATGAGAATATATAGGTTTCGTTTCATTTTGTTTTTAACGTCATTTGTTGAAAAGACTATCCTTTCTGCCTTGAATGATCTTCTAACACTTGTTAAAAATTATTTGACCATATATGTGAGGGTTTATTTCTGGGCTATTTTATTCTATGGATATTTATGACTTTTCTTATTCTAGTACCACACTGCATTGATTGCTATAGCTTTGTAATAAGTTTCAGCATTTGCAAGTATGATTTCTTTAACTTTGTTACTCTTTTCCCAGATTGTTTTGGCTACTTAGGGTACCTTGAGATTTTGCGTGAATTTTACAATGTTTTTGTTTTTTCCTACACAAAATGCTTTTGGAATTTTGATAAGGATTACATTGAATCTGTAGATTTTTAGTGTTAATAATTTTATGGTACCAGTTTTAAGACACCCAATCTATGAATGTAAAATATCTTTCCATTTATTTATACCTTCTTTAATTTCTTTCAGAAATTATAGTTTTCAGTGTACAAGTTTTTGGCATCTTCATTTTCTTCTCAGGTTGTTTCTTGTTAGTGTTTAGAAATATAACTGATTTTTGTGTTTACATTTTATATCCTGGAATTTTGCTGAGCCTTTTTATTAGCTCCAACAGTTTATTTTTTTTAGTTGTATGTCTATATACTTTTATAAAATCTTTAGTGTTTTGTACATATAAAAGCAGACCATGTGTGAACAGAGATAATTATATTTCTCTATTTCTAATTCAAATGCCTTTTTTTCTTCTCCTTTATTCCCGTTCATAATTCTTTTTCTTTCCCCCTAATGGCCAAAGTTAGAAATTCTAACACTATATTAAACAGAAGTGTGAAGGTGGGCATATTTGTCTTGTGATTGAAGCTGAGGAAAAATTTCAGTCTTCATTATGCATGACATTGTCAGTTTTTATATGTAGTCTTTATCATGTTAGGTATTTCCTTATAATCTCACATTGTCAGGCAATTTTTTGTTATTGTTATTATTATGGGTGTTAAAATATGTTAAGTATTTTTTTCTTCATGAATTGAGAATGTCATGCAAGATATTTTTCCCTTCATTTTATTAATGGGATGTATTACCTCAATTAGTTTTTATTTATCAAATCATCCTCGTATTATAGAAACAAATTCCACTTGACCAAGATGCATAATTTTTTTAAAAATACAAATGAATTTGGTTTATTAACATTTTGTTGAGAATTTTACATCAATATTCAATAAATAATATCATTCTGTAGTTTTCTTTTCTTGTAATGATGTCTTTGTCTGGTTTTGATGTCAAGGTATTTCTGGCCTCATGGAATTAGTTATAAAGTTTTCCATCCCACTGAATTTTTTAGAAGAGTTTGAGAAATATTTATGCTAATTCATTAAATATTTGGTAGAATTTGTGAGTGGAGTTATTTGGTCCAAAGGTTTCCTTTATTACATTCTTTTAAAATTTCAATGCAAATGTCTTAGTAATTATAGGTCTATTCAGATTTTCTACTTCATGAGTTGATTTGGTAGACTGTGTTTTGCTAGAAATTTGTCTATTTCATTTAGAGTCTCCAATTTGCTGGAGTAAAATATACTATAAGTGTATATTCCTAGAATACTTCTTATCTCTGTAAGGTCAGAAATAATGTATTTACTGTTATTTCTGATTTATACTTTGAATCTTTTTCCTTTTTTCTTAGTCAGTTTAGCTAAAGATTTGTCAGTATTGTTGATTTTTTTAGAAAACCAGCTTTTGGTTTGTTCATTTTCTCTATTGTTTTTATAATCTCTATTTCACTTATCTTTGGTCTATTTTTCATTGTGCTCTTCTACTAGCTTTACATTTAGTTTGCTTTATTTTTTTGCTTGTACTTATTTCAGATGTTGTAATTTCTCCCTCAATTATGAAGAACAATTTTGTTAGATATAGAATTCTCAGTGTTGTTATTTAAATATATCATCTCACTTTTTCTTGCCTCCGAAGTTTCTGATGAGAAATTGTCTGATAATGTTACTGATAATTCTCTTTGTCTTGGCATTCAGCAGTTTGATTATAATGTGTTTTCGTGTATCTTTGAGTTTATTCCACTTAAAGTTTGTTGAGATTTTTGAATTTGTAGATTCATGTCCTTCACAAAATTTGGAAATTTTTTTAACCATTATTACTTTAAATATATTTCTGTCCTGTTATCTCTCACTTTTCCTTCTAGGATTCTTAGAGTGTATATATTGGTCTGCTTTATGGAATCCCACAGGTTCCTTAGGCTTTCTTCATTTTTCTCCATGTCTTTTTCATTTTTATAAACCCAAGTTTTATTGAGTGAAATCAACCTGGAACACAGACAGATTTGATTTTTCTAAAAATAAAATTTAATGGTACAGAGCCATTTGAGAAGAAATATATAAAATAAAATTGGGAGTCTGACATGGTGGGGAAAATTTAAACCTAAAAATTAGGGGAATCTCTGTTTTGATCCCCCTCTGTCATCAACAAATTATATGTCTGTGAGTAACTCAGTAAGACTAGAACTAAATCAGTGGTTGCAAACTGGCAACCCACAGGTCAAATCTGGTCCAAGATGTGATTTTTTTTTTTTCTGGCTAGCACCTAAGATCCAGTTGTATCTCAGATAACCCTATTGTTAGTAGCATAATACAATTTCTAAGAGTAAACACAGCCACTAAAACTCTAGAAACCAAATACCAAAGGTTCAAAGTCACTTACAATGAAAACATGCATACAAGTTATCCCAGAGCCAATAAAGATGCATCATATTATCAAGATTCTGTTTATCAAACTTTGTAATTTCAGTTGTCCTATATTCATGTCTGCTTGCTTAAATCTTTTGAACTTCTCCTATGTATTTTCTATTATAGTTATTGTACTTTTAAGCTTCAGAATTTCTTTTTGGCTTTTTAAAAATAATTTTTTAATCGATTTATTGATATTTTCATTTTGCTTCTCTTCTTTTAGCTTCTTCTTCTTCTTCCTTTTTTTTTTTTTTTTTTTTTGGACAGGACATTCATCATTTTGTTGCCCAGGCTGGAGCCTTTAGCTATTAAAGCATCTTTAATGCAGTTGTTTAAGAGTCTTTATCTAGTAAGTTCATTATTTCAGCTTCCTCAAGTATATTTTCTATTGAATTCTTTCTCTCAGAATAGGCTAAACTTTCTTCTTTCTATGCGTATGCTGTAATTTTGTTGTTACTGTTGAAAACGGAATTCAAATCTTATAGTGTGGAAACACTAGAAATTATATTCTCCCCATTCCTCATAGTTTGCTTTTTATTTTAATTGCTTTAGGATGTCTCTGTGCCAGGAGCAGCCTGAGATGAAAGGTTAAAATCTTCTCCGGTTCTTTCTTAAAGGTATGTGTTTTCCTTAGCTCACACTATGGTTTTCTAAAACATCTGCATACATTTATCTTTTAAAAAACATAGGCAATAAAACAGATGTGGCCTCTTGAAAAACCCAGGAAGCCACTGTGGGTTGTTACAATGACAGAGAACTTCGCATCTTTACAATAAACAGAAACAGAAATCTGCAATCAGAACCCAGAACTGAGATATTTGTATGACAAAGTTCTTATTGTCCATTCTGGCTCAATGTGGCTGAAATGTGGCTGCTATCTCCATAGCGGCCTGCTACTGGGCTGTCGGGTGAGGGCTGTGTGGCTGCTCCCATGCTGGAGGCTAAGACTGACCAATATAAAACACAGTTTGTCATCCAAGCTATTCTTTTGGAAGCTGCAAGCTTTCAAATAGATTCTTGAGTTCCAAAACTGTTATAGTACTTGAGACAGTGTCTCCCTGTCTGAATCTTTCATTTTTTTAGATTTTACATTCTGTGGGAGAGTGAGAACTTGGAAATTCCTAGTCTTCCATTTATCTCTGCTTACTTTTGAATTTGTTCAGATATATGATCAACTGTCACTATTTATAAAATGCTAACACATACTCTCCCTGGGCATGCATGCTCTTCCACAGCTTTATTTTTCTTTCTCAGACTAGTCCTTTCTTCTGTATTTGTTTAGGTGTTTATTGTTGCAATTTCTTCCAAAATGACAGTTTCTTTCATGCACTGTGTTTTATCCAATCTCTTTTTAACATCATGTTTTCAAGCCCCAGAAGAGTATCTGGCTCACCCCATGTGCTCAGGAAAGATTTGCTGCATAAAGGTCACTGTTCTCATGGGACATATGCCCTTCCTTTTTTGAACTGCATATGTTCAGGTAAAATAAGTTATTTTTTCTTTTATTTCTCCATTTGGGAGATACTACTTTCACTCTTTGTATTTCAGCTTCTTCACTTATGTAATGATTGGTAAGTTTAATTTGGGGAAATAGGAGGCAGAATTTAAGCTGTATTTTCAGATGTAGCACTGTGGAAATTGTCACTGCTTATTCATCAGTGAGGAAATCTGATACTTAAACCTCATTTGACTTAATGAAGCCTATCATCCTAAATTCACAATAAATGCATACTAAGCCAGAAGATAGTAGAAAAACCCCAAAACAATAAGAAAGAATCTGTTGATTCACATAAATGTTCAGTATTGCTTGGCAATGTTAACTGATGTAATTAGAGAAGAAAGGAAATGAGGTCTAAATGTTAATAAGAGACAGTTATCATTATTAATTGCTATTGTTATAATTGTCATTTATAATATCCAAGGCAGTAAACTATAAGCCATTAGAACTAATGAGTATTTAATAAATTCCTGGTCTATAAAACAAATTGAAATCAAATGTTCTCTTACTGAAATAACCAATTAGAATTTTTAACTTCAAAAAGACACAATTTGGAGTAAATTTAAAATTATTAGTGCTAACAAATGTTGCAAATTGCCTAAGAATAAACTGAAAAGAAAGTTTAAGGAATTACTACTAAACACTAAAAATAGAACTCAATAAATGGGAAAATACTATTTCTATATGAGAAGACTAAATACTAATATATTAAGAATTCCAAAATAATCTATAAATTTATGCAATTCACATTAAAATCTTTGTAGTATTCAGTTATGAAATATGTATGATGATCTATGTAAGAATATTCAAGTTTTCTTAAGGAAAGATAATAAAGATAATAGCTGTACAAAACGTTAACACACAATATAAAGCTACATTAATTATAATTGTGGGATATTGCTTAAAAATTGACAAATAATACAACAAACTAGAGAACAGAAAATACATAGATTTGGTTACATAAAATGGTGGCATTTATATTTATTGGCAAATAAATGGAATTTTCAGCATGTATCATTGGAATATTCAGCTAAATATTTAGAAAAAAATTAAATTCCTACTTTACACCCTATTCCAAAAAATGGCAGATGGGTTAGAATTCTGTTTCAAATGTTAGAAACAGAATTATAAAACATAAAAAAGATTGTATATTACAACGTGTTTTAGAACAAGTAAGACCTTAGCAAGAATACAAAAATTCAAAAGCCACAAAAAAAAAATTAGGAGATTTGACTATATGAAAAACTAAGACAGGTAAGCCACAAAAGACATCATAAATAAAATGAAAAGGTAGGGGGAATTGCCACGTTGGCCAACTAGAAGCAGCTAGCATGTGTGGCTCTCATGGAGAGGAATGGAAGGGGTGAGTAAATACAGCACCTTCAGCTGAAGCACCCAAGTACACGCACTGGGACTAATCAAGGAAACAACTCAACCCATGGAGAACAAAGAAAAGCAAGGCAGGATGACAGCCCACCCAGGAGCAACGTGGAGCTAAGGAAACCTTCTCCACCCAGGGAAATGGTGAGTGAATGTGTGACCCCAGGAACCCATGCTTTTCTCATGGATCTTCACAACTCTTGGGTCTGGACATACCCTCGTGAACTCACTCCACCAGGGCCTTCAGTCTGACACATAGAGTCTTGGCAGAGCAGCTGCTCAGGCATGCACAGAGACTTGGAAGCCCTAGTTACTATCTGGGCTTCCTGACAAAAGTAGCTTCAACTCCAGCAAAACATGAGTCTAGACCCCTGTACATACCTCAGTGAAAGAGGCTGAATCCAGGGAGCCAAGCAGCGATGGTCTGCAGGCCACACTTCCACAGTGCTTCACAAGATAAGACCCATAGGCTTGGAATTTTAGCCAGCTTGCATCTATCTGGGACGGAGTACCCAGGAGACAAACAAAGTGATGGGGCAGCAAGCCAGCTGATGTGGAACCCAGAGAGGTTGGTGAGGGAGCATCTGTAGCAGTGTGTGGCCAGGAACAACCATTCCTCTGGGCTCAACTTGCTTTCATAAGAGACTTTAGCCCAAGGGAAACTATTGGGCTTTAACTCAGCAGGGTTGTCTTGCATATCAGATGGGGCTCGTTCAACCTGAGAACTCTTTGGTCTGCTGGCCTCTCCTGGGGCCACAACCTGACCTATAGGGCAGTTTTGTGTGTACTGAGGGCCCATACCATAGCTTTTGCACTAGAGATTCAGTGAGGTGCTATTACTTGTGCACACAAGTTCACAAGTTCCCTCCTCATAGTGCAGCCTTCTCTAAGCCCACGGAAACTCCTACATCACTTTGCTGGCATGTGTCTACATGGAACGTTTTTCTTTACTTGCCCGGTTAGCACATGATAGTGTGGTAAGCCCCCTGCCACTTCAACTAACTTCTATTGCAGATGGAATCTTGGTGGGTAAAAAGCCAGCAGGTCCCAACCCTTCCAGCACCCAACCCTTGTGGTAACACCTCCCAGAGAACAGAGGATCCTCCCATACCCTATGTGATCATTCCTGCTTGCAGGGCACAGAGAAGGCAACCAGATGTGTGCTTCTAGCACCTTGCCCCAAATCAACACCACCACAAGCACAACAGCACACATAGTCTCAGGGAGGGGACCCCCACTCCTCTCCTAACCTCCTCTCTTCACCACTGTGAAGTTGGGAGAGGAGTGGGGGTCCCCTGCCAGAGACTGTGTATGCTGTTGTGCTTGTACACAGAGAGTCAGGTACCCCTGCAACTGCTAGCACTCTGCTGCTACTGCCATGCCTTGGTACCCCCGACATAGTAGACTCCAAACCTCAAAGAGCCAGAGAACAGAGTGGGGGGCTAGATACAAGTACCCCAGAATTAGAGCACACAGTTTAGGAGTTGGGAGCTGACCATTAGCCCCATAAAGTATTCCAGAAATGAAGCCAACTGGCTGAATTCATCTTATACCACAATTAAGTCCTCAAGTCATTAAATAGAAAAAAAACAAAACAAGAAACAATCAAAGGTCAGCAACCTCAAAAACTGAAGGTAGATAAGCACACAAATATGAGAAAGAATCATCACAAGAACACTGCAAACTCAAAAAGCCAGTGTGCCTTATTTGTCCAAATGACCACATCACCTCTGCAATGAGGATTTGAGACTGGGTTGAAGCTGAGATGGCTGAAATCACAGAATTAGAATTCAGAATATGGACAGGAACAAAATTCCTTGAGCTACAGGAATACAGTGTAACCCAATGCAAGGAAATCAAAAATCAAGATAAAACATTGCAGGAGCTTTAAGGCAAGATAACCAGTGTAGAGAAAAAAAGTAACCAACCTGATAGAACTGAAAAACACACTACAAACAT
This sequence comes from Ateles fusciceps, assembly GCA_036589455.1. Lineage (NCBI taxonomy): Eukaryota > Metazoa > Chordata > Mammalia > Primates > Atelidae > Ateles > Ateles fusciceps. The sequence goes on along the minus strand of JAZHEH010002555.1, from coordinate 3,091,205 downwards.
TTCATAATGTAATCACAGGTATTCATAGGAGAATAGACCAAGTGATGAAAATAATCTCAGAGATTGAAAACTGCCTTTCTGAAATAAGACAAGCAGACAAGAACAGAGAAAAAAAGAATAAAAAGGAAGGAACTAAACTTCCAAGAAATATGGGATTATGTAAAGAGACCAAATCTACAGCTAATTGGTGTGCCTGAAAGAGATGGAAAGAATGGAATCAACTTGGAAAACATATTTTAGGATACCATTCAGGGGCACTTCTCCAACCTAACTATAGAGACCAACACTCAAATTGAGGAAATGCAAAGAAGCCCAGTAATATACTACACAAGAAGATCATCTCCAAGATACATAAAAATCATCAGATTCTCCAAGGTCAAAACGAAAGAAAAAATGTTAAAGGCAGCTAGATAGAAATGTTAGATTACCTATGACCTAGGTACAGAAGCCCATAAAACTAACAGTGGTCCTTTCAGCTGAAACCCTTCAGGCTAGGATAGATTGGAGGTCAATAATCAGCATTCTTAAAGACAAGAAATTGTATCCCAATATTTCACATTCAGCCAAACTAAGTTTAATAAGTGAAGGAGAAATAAGATTCTTTTCAGACAAGCAAATGCTAAGAGAATTTGTTACCACCAGACCTGCCTTACAAGAGCTCCTGAAGGAAGTACTAAACATGGAAAGGAAAGATTATTACCAACCACAATAAAAATACACTTAACTACACACACCAGTGACACTATCAAGCAACCACATACACAAGTCTGCAAATAACCAGCTAGCATCAGGATGACAGGGTCAAATTTATACATAACAATATTAACTTTAAGTGTAAATAGGCTAAAGCCCCCAGATAAAAGACACAGAATGGCAAGCTGGACAAAGAACAAAGACCCATTAGTATGCTATCTTCAAGACACTCATCTCATATGCTAAGACTTATAAGCTTAAGATAAATAATGGAAAACAATTTACTAAGCAAATAGAAAACAGAAAAAAAGTAAGGATTGCCATCTAGCTTCTGAGAAAACAGAGTTTAAACCAACAAAGATCAAAAAAAGACATAGAAGGGCATTACATAGTGGTAAAGGGTTCGATTCAACAAGAAGAGATAACTATCTTAAATATGTATGCACCCAATACAGGAGCACCCAGATTGATAAAGCAAGTTCTTAGACACCTTCAAGGAGACTTAGACACCCACACACAATAATAGTGGAAGACTTTACACTCCACTGTCAATATTAGAAGGATCATCGAGACAGAACATTAACAGAGATATTAGGACCTGAGCTCAGTTCTGGATCAACAAGACCTGATAGGTATTTACAGAACTCATGTCCCCAGAACAATAAAATATGCATTAATCTCTTTGCCACATGCCACTTACTCTGAAATTGATCACATAATTAGAAGTGAAACACTCCTCAGGAAACACAAAAGAACTGAAATAAAAACAAAGTCTCTTAGACCACAACACAGTCAAATTAGAACTCACGGTTAAGAAATTTACTCAAAAATCACACAACTACATGGAAATTGAGCAACCTGCTCCTGAATGACTCTTGTGTAAATAATGAAATTAGGGTAGAAATCAAGAAGTTCTTTGAAACTAATGAAAACAAAGATACAATGTACCAGAATCTCTGGTACACAGCTAAAGCTGTGTTAAGAGGGAAATTTATATCACTAAATGCCCACATCAAAAAGCTAGAAAGATCTCAAATTAACAACCTAACATCACAACTAAAAGAAATAGAGAACCAAGAGCAAACAAACCAAAAAGACAAGAGAAGACAAAAAATAACCAAGATCAGAGCAGAACTGAAGAAGAGATACAAATAACCCTTTGAAAAATTAACAAATGCAGGCACTGGGTTTTTTTTGAAAAAAAATTAATAAAATAGACTGCTGACTACACTAATAAAGAAAAAGAGGAAAATCAAATAAACAGAATCGGAAATGATAAGGGGGATACCACCACTGATCCCACAGAAATACACAACCATCAGAGAATACCATAAACTCCTCTAAGCACATAAACTAGAAAATCTAGAAGAGATGGATAAATTCCTGGATGCATACATTATCCCAAGACTGAAACAGGAAGAAATGGAATCCCTAAATAGACGAATAATGAGTTCTGAAAAGGGGGCAGTATAAAATAGCCTAATAACCAAAAAAAGCCCAGGACCAGGTGGATTCATAGCTGAATTCTACCAGAGGTAAAAAGAGCTGGCATCATTTCTCTGAAACTATTCCAAAGAATTGAAATGGAGGGAATCCTCCCTAACTTATTCTATGAGGTCAGCATCATCCTGATACCAAAATCTGGCAGAAATACAACAACAGAAAAACTTGGGGCCAATATCCTTGATGAATACTGATGCAAAAAATTCTCAATAAAATATTGGCAAACCAAATGCAGCGGCACACCAAAAAGTTTATCCACCATGACCAAGTCAGCTTCATCCCCAGGATGCAAGGTTGTTTAACACATGCAAATCAATAAATGTGATTCATCACATAAACAGAACTAAAGACAAAAACTATGACTATCTCAATAGATGCAGAAAAGGCCTTAGATAAAATTCAACATTTCTTCATGTGAAAAATTCTCAATACACTAGGTATTGAGGGAACATACCTCAAAATAATAAAAGCCATATATGACAAACTCACAACCAATATCATGCTGAAGGTGTAAAAGCTGAAAGCATTTCCCTTGAAAACAGGTACAAGACAAGGATGTCCTCTCTCACCTTCCTATTCATCAAAGTAATGAAAGTTCAGGCCAGGGAAATAAGGCAAGAGAAAGCAATAAACTGTATTCTAATAGGAAGAGAAAAGTCAAACTATCTGTATTTTCAGATCATGTGATTCTATATCCAAAAAACCCTATCATCTCAGCTCAAAAAGCTTATTAAGCTGATGAACAACTTCAGTAAAGTCTCCAGATACAAGATCAATGCATAAAAATTTGCTAGCATTCTAATACACCAACAACCATCAGGCTGAGAACCAAATCATGAATGAACTCCCATTCACAATTCACAAAAATAATAAAAGAACTAGAGCTAAGTAGGTGGGTGCAAGATTTCTGCAAGGAGAAATACAAACCACTGCTCAAGGAAATCAGAGATGACACAAACAAATGCAGAGACTTTCCATGCTTATTTCATGCTCATGGGTTTCATAATCATAGGAAGAATCGATATTGTTAAAATGACCACACTGCCCAAAGCAATTTACAGATTCAATGCTATTCCTACTAAATTACCATTGAGATTCATTTTAAAATCCATACCAATCTAAAAAAGAACCCAGATAGCCAAGGCAATCCTAAGCAGAAAGAACAAAGCTGGAGGTATCATGGTACCCAATTTCAAAGTATACTACAAGTCTACAGTAAACAAACAGCATGGTACTGGTACAGAATCAGACATGTAGACCAATAAAACAGAATAGACAGCCCATAAATAAGACTGCACACTTACGACAATCTGATTTTCAACAAATCTGAGAAAAGCAAGCATTAGGGAAAGGGTTTTCTATTCAATAAATCGTGCTGGGATAACTGGATAGCCATGTGCAGAAGATTAAAATTGGACTCCTTCCTTACACCATATATATATAAAAATTAACTCAAGATGGTTTACAGACTTAAATGTAAACCCAATGCAATAAAAACTCTGGAGTACCACCTAGGCAATATCATTCAGGACATAGGCATGGGCAAAGATTTCATGACAAAGATGCTAAAAGCAATTGAAACAAAACCAAAAATTAACAAATGAGATTTAATTAAACTAAAGAGCTTCTGCATAGTAAAAGAAGCTACAGGCAGAGTAAACAAACAACCTGCAGAATAGGAGAAAGTTTTTGCAAGCTATGTATCTGACAAAGGTCTAATATCCAGCATCTATAGGGAACTTAAACAAATTTACAAGAAATAAACAAACAGCCCAAAGTGGGCAAAGGAAATGAACAGACACTTTCCAAAAGAAGAATACATGTGGCTAACAATCACATGAAAAAAGGCTCAATATTAGATCATTAAAGAAATGCAAATCAACCACAATAAGATACCATCTCACAACAGTCAAAATTGCTATTATTAAAAAGTCAAAAAATAACCAATGCTGGTGAAGTTCTGGAAAAAAGAAACACTTATGCTATTGGTGGGAGTGTAAATTAGTCCAATCATTGTGGAATACAGTGTGACAATTGTTCAAAGACCTAAAGACAAAAATTCCATTTGACCCAGTAATCCCATTATTGAGTATATATTCAAAGGAATATAAATCATTCTATCATAAAGACACATGCACACATATGTTCATTACAGTACTTTTCACAATAGCAAAGACATGGAATCAGCCTAAATGCCTGTCAGTGATGGACTGGAAAAAGATAATGTGGTACACGTACACCATGAAATACTACGCATTTATAAAAACAAGATCATGTCCTTTGCAGTAACATGGATAGAGCTGGAGCTGGAGGCTATTCCCCTTAACAAAGTAACACAGGAACAGAAAATCAAATAGTGCATGTTCTCTCTTATAAGTGGAGCTAACTGATGAGAACACATGAACACATAGAGGGGAATAATACACACTGCTGCCTACTGGAGGGTGGCAGTAAGAGAAGGGAGAGGATCAGAAAAAAATAACTATTGGGTACTAGGTTCAATAGTTGAACCTATTGAATGGGTGATGAAATAATCTGTACAACAATTCCCATGACACAAGTTTATCTGTATAACAAACCTGTACATGTACTCCTAAACTCAACATAAAAGTTATAAAAAAGCCAAGCCACATACTGAAAAAATAGACTTTGCACTTGTACAATTAACAACAGATAATTAATATCTAAAATTTATAGAGGAGTTATGTAAATAATAAAAAACAACAAAAAACCCAAAAGCTAAATGGACAAAAGCTACAGGCTAATAATTTATCAAATAAAACATATATATGGATTTTAAATACATAAAGAGGTGCCCAACTTTATTGGCAATTAAAGCTAAGTAAATTAAACTACTGAAGACTATCCAAATTGGCAAAATTTCTCAAAGAAATTTCTTTGAGGCTGGGCGTGGTGGCTCACGCCTGTAATCCCAGCACTTTGGGAGGCCGAGGCAGGTGGATCACGAGGTCAAGAGATCAAGACCATCCTGGCCAACATGGTGAAACCCTGTCTCTACTAAAAATACAAAAAAATTAGCTGGGCCTGGTGGCGCGTGCCTGTAGTCCCAGCTACTCGGGAGGCTGAGGCAGGAGAATTGCTTGAACCCGGGAGGCAGAGGTTGCAGTGAGCCGAGGTCACGCCACTACTCCAGCCTGGTGCCTGGTGACGGAGTGAGACTCTGTCTCAAAAAAAACAAAAAAGAAATTTCTTTGAGAAATTTTGCCAATTTGGATAGTCTTCAGTAGTTTAATTTACTTGGCTTTAATTTGAAGTTGCCTGAGAGTGAGGAGATAGAGTGCCTATTTACATAAATTGTAGGTGCAGCTGGGCATGGTGGCTCAAGCCTGTAATACCACCACTTTGGGAGGCCGAGGCAGGTGGATCATGAGGTCAGGAGATCGAGACCATCCTGGCTAACATGCTGAAACCCTGTCTCTACTAAAAATACAAAAAATTAGCTGGGTATGGTGGCATGTGCCTGTAGTCCCAGCTACTTGGGAGGCTGAGGCAAGAGAATCTCTTGAATCTGGGAGGCAGAGGTTGCAGTGAGCCAAGATCACACCACTACACTCCAGCCTGGGAGATACAGCAAGAATTCCTTTCAAAGAAAAAGAAGAAAAACAAATTGTAGGTGCAGAGGTGATATTAGTTAAGCCACTTTGGACTTTTCAATATAAATAAGACTTGACTCAGAAATTCTATTTTTCAGAGTTCATTCTGAAAATACATATGCAAATGAACATGAATATATGTGAATGTTACAGCACTATTTATAACAGTGAAATTGAAAATAATCTAAGAAAGAGTAAACTGAGCATACTGAAATAAGTTACAATGAAGCTATTGTTAGGATTAATATGCCATCATTAAAAAGAGTATGTTAAATTCGTGTGTATTGACACAGAAACTTAGGCAAACTTTATGCTACAGGAAAACATCAATGGCAGTGCAATACAAATACTAAGATTCCATATGTGCCTAGAACAAAAAAGCTCATTATGATAAAGTCATAATTAACAGCAATTACCACTAAAATTAGTGTGGGAGAATGGACATGAGAAAATGGAAAAGAGGAGGAAGGAAGACTATTGTTTTTCCACTACATTATCTTGTATCATTTGGAACTATTAGTGTGTGTATTAATTCTGCTGGTTAAAATTTTTAAAAGTTCAATAGTTATAAATCAATAACACACAATAATAAGTATGGACTGAGTAGTGGGAAAGGACAGACAAGATCTCTAACTAGTAGATAACAATTTTCCACAAAAGTTTATTCATTTAATGGTAAATAACAGAGAGGTGATGTTATCTGGAAGGACTAGGCACTGCAGTCTCTAAGTCCCTGCTCGTTCTTGTGGTTATTAATTACCCATAGATGAGATCTTATAGGTTTTTCCATGCCTGGGCCCTGGGATTTTATCAGAAATGTATGCATGAAAATTCAGAATGTGTATGTGACTGAGTGTGTGTGTATGTGTGTGTTCATGAATTTAAGAATTAGAGATTTAAAAGAGATATGTTGCTTATCACTTAATGTTTTAAGGCATTGATTAGGGAGAACCTCAAAGTATTACCTCTTTGACCTATGTCTCTCAATCTTACTGCTGCTTGAGGCCTAGTGATATTTATTTGTGACATAAATTGTGGATATTGAACAACAAAAAACTGATTTCTCCCCTAGATATAGAATAATTGCAAAGAACAGCTTTGGATCATTTTGGGAAAAACTGAAATCTTTATGTCTCCATTAAATGTATATATATTCTTTTTCTCTAAGGCCTTTTACTCTGTGCTTGTAAAATTGACTACCAACAACTTTCCCTAGGTGTATTTATTGAATTTAGGAGTTTCATTTTGTTGCCAAAAATGCCGTAATTGTGAAGAATGGCAAGAAATAATAAAATATAGATAGAATCAGCTATATCCTGACATCCCTGTATATGTTTCTCACAGGCCTTAAATTTGGATCCTGGCTCCATTTCAGTCTTCTCAGTGTTGTAGGCACAAGGAAATGCAGACCGTACTAGCCAAGGAAAAACACTACCCAAATCATCAGGTAGGTATGTGGCAGGTGACCATGCAGGTGCTCAAACTCAATAAATTTAAAACTCCATGAAATAGGGAGCAGGGAGCTTCAGGACACTATTGTTTTTGATGGCATCTGCTCATTTTCCAGCAACCAAAGAAAGCTCTACAACTCTTGAGATATCTCAAAACACAAGATTTGTCACTTACTTGAAATGAATCTACTGTAGAAGTGCTGTTTGTGTCATAAATTCAGTTTCTAACCAAAACTGCTTAGGTGGCTGTAAAGGAGTTGGTTACAGTAACATCTTTTTTAGTTGAATATTTCTTAAAGTCCTATCATATCAAATGCATGTTGTATCATGGAAGGTTAGTAATTAATCTTGCATATTTTAGACTTGCAAACCCTAACGAACATTAGAGGCCATGTGGCTTGCCTGGAACCACAGCAAACTTCCTGAATAACCAGGACTGTGTCTTCATGGAATGTGCTGTTACACAGTTCAGGGCTTTGGAACCACACTAATTTATCATAATGACACCTCAAGACCAGAAAACATTGGCAAATATTTTCTGGAAAAACAAGAAGGATTTCTACAAAACAGAGCAATGAACTAAGAGGAAAAGAGAGAAGGAGAAATGGAGCATAAAGGTAAAAAAGGAAAATGAGAAAAAATACCAAAATAAGATTAGAGTAAAAAATACAACTAAAATTTAATATATTATTAAGTGCTTTTGGGTCAGTGGACAGAATATAAACATCCGGGCACCATTATTTAATCTATAATTCACTCCAGAAAACTGTACTGAGGACGCCAGTAAAGAAGACAGACTGCAATAATTTCTAAATCAATGTCATTAAGCATTTTTAAGTAATTCAACTTAATATTATAATATAAAATGTAAAAAGAAAAAAAAGAGGAAGAAGGAAAGAAAGATCTCTGTTTCTTATTGCTCTCGTTGGACATGTGTTCATATAATATTTAATTAAATTATGTAAAGCACAAAACTTCTAGAAACAAGTGCATTTGGTGAGAACAGAATTTCATAGCTATATTAGGCAGGAATTTACTAGCAGGGAGTATTCAGAATGCCATTAGCATCAGTCTGTGAGGTTTACGGAGTGTAGATTAATTCAGTGCATTATTAAGTGGAAGTCAGTTCAGAGAGCTTCTACTGTAAATGACCAATAACAATAGCTTGCCTTTTATCACCAGCTTTCTGAAATTGTTCTGGAATTGAACTCAGTTGGTAGGCATTCCCCTAAGCAATTTAAAAGAATAGATTTAGAAGCCTGAAATGTATGCTGACTCTGAATAAACTCTCTCTAAGACCAGAAAGGAGAATTTTCTCCTGTAGATAAGATTCCTCAGTGAGGGATATCGCACCTTCTATAAAGCAGGCAAAGTAATTCAGGAGCACCACCACCATACAACTAGAATTGTAGAGTCTAACCAGGACATTGTTTAATACGATATCTGTAAGGTGTGAGACAGGCTTTTAATACTGTTTTCCTCCATGCTAAAGGCAAAGTAGCTTAGACACAAGGTTAAGTTGTCTTAAACTATTCTTTTGAATAATTGGGTAGGCTTGGCAACAGAAAACATAAATTTGATAGAAATTAACTGAAAGTTTCAGAATGAAGCAGGCATAAAACAGTATTTGTTAAGACTCTGATAACTTTAGCCAAATATGTGTATGTTTCTGCACACACACGTATGTGTATATGTGCACGCATGCATGCACATGTGTGGATCCGCTTTTTATTAAGTAGAACTGTTTAACAATATAAAGAAGCTATTCAATGTTGATGAAAAACCAAATTCAGTAAAAAAAAAAATTGAAAGAGGTTTATTATTTTGTATTATTTTAACTGATATGGTCCTGGAAAGCTGCATTTCAATCAAACGGAATACACACACCAGGGAGCTTTTCATTTCAGTAAATATTTAATGAATGTTTTTAAAAAATGAATATCTTCCCCAATGACTGCTTTAAACCAAAAATAAAATGCTAAGCCCCTCAGCTGACTTGATGGACTCCCCTTTGGCAAAGACGATCCCAGAGAAATCTGAGAACTAAATCCTAGGCCATGACAGCAAAGGAGGTTGAACACACTTTGTTATATCCCAGCCCTTCTGGAGTTTAGGCATAACTAACCACCATTAACATGAAAAGACAGAGCATAAGACTGACAAAAAAGGCTCTTTGTAACAATGAACAATTAGATACTTAATTCCAACCTGACTCTGGTATAGCATCACATGACAGATGGCAAACTGATATAGTTTGGCTGTGCTCCCACTCAAATCTCATTTTGAATTGTAGCTCCCATAATCCCTATGTGTCATGGGAAAAACCCTGTGGGAGGTAATTGAATCATGGACAGGTTTTTTTTCCCATGCTGTTCTCATGGTAGTAAAAAAGGCTCACAATATCTGATGACCCACTATTTGTCTTTTCTATCTGTTGACAGGGCATATAATTGAGGAACAATAAAGCTAATTAGAAAACATTGCCATACAAGTACTTACCCTATACCATTCTTATTTTGTTTTTCTTTTCTTTTTTCTTTCTGTGACCCAGTCCTACTCTGCGTTTGAATGGGATTATAATGTACCTAATCACTGAGTTCCACTGTATTGGGCACTTGAATAATATGGAGATGCCTTTTAATTTTTAAAGATTTTTGAGAGCTATCTTATTTTCTAGATGAGAATAACAGAAAGCAACTTGACTGATGTTACATACAACAATAACTGGAACTACCTTGTGCTAACTCCAGAACCCATAGTTTCTCAGATTGATCCTTGGCTTTCCCAACAATTTGGGATTTCACTAACTGTTTGCGCTCTCTAATTTAGATGCATGTGGGTAACTTGTCTCGATGCCAGCCTTCTGAAACAGAAAATCTTGCTTTTCTATCTTGCTTTATCCAAAATGCCCCATCCCTGCAGAATTGAGACAGTAAATTACCAAACACATCTGCAATTAAAATTTTAAAACATGCTATGTGAATCTCTTGATTTTCTTTTCTTTTCTGTGTAATATACAAAGGTAAATTCCCTGCTAATAATAATCCTGCTGTGTGTGGGAATGTGGCAAGAAAAGGCCACATTATGACATTTTTGTACAAGTTACTCCAAGTCATGCTGTCCTGTCAATCTCAAAATGAGAGCCCTAGCTGCAATGCAAGTAAAATAATTCACCAAAGGTAAACAGATTAATGGTATGTCTTGCAGGCATAGTTATTTCCTCATTTACCATTCAAAAGTTCTTTATGACTGTCTACAAATTTAGGCATGGCACCATATCTAGGAGCCTAGTGTAGTTACATTGCCTATATTAAGGTTCTTTCTGGCCCTGGAAAATGTGCTGGTTAAAAGTGGAGTTCAGGAAATGCCACCCAAAATATGCCACTTTGGTACACTGATATCTTTGAACCAAGGGTACCTGGGGAAGAACAGATATAAGCAGAGGTTTTCTCTGAGCTCCCCTTAGCTGCCTAACAACAGATCCTCCAAAGTTAACCCAATTGTCATGAATCCCTTTCCCAGGGATCTATTAACCAGGGAAAATTAACTGGGATCCCACGAGAGAAGGATAAAGTTTGGTACCATGCCCAGAGAGACAATCACCTGTTCTAAGGGGTGCTCCAAGGCAACATTTATTACCTGAGAGATGTTTTATCTGTGTAACAGATATCATGTATTCACCATACATCTCCTTCATCACCCTCCCATAACGTGTTACCACCATCCCCCAGAAGGGCCTCAAGATGTTGTATAAGCTGCAATCATTTGATTCTTCTTCAAGACTCATATATTGTGGGACTCCTATGCATACCTGTGCAAATAAAGTTTTTTTCTCCTGTTAATATGTTTTACGTCAATTTAATTTATAGCCCAGCCAAGGAACCTAGAAGAGTGAAGGGAAGCCATTTGTTGCTCTTCTACAAAAGTAATTTAAAAGACACATGTCAAGAAGATAAAAGTGTCTCTTTCTATTAGTTCTCAGAGGAGAAATGTCTTGCATTACTTTTTGGTCTTCGTATTAGTGATTAATAACATAGTTTCTGAGTTATTGGCTATTATCCTATACCTAAGCAGATTATGTCTGAGGTTGGATTTTCTGCTATTGATAAGTTGATGTATTTTATATCATCAAAGGAATTTAGATATTTCCATTTGTTCTCTCTCCATGCATTATTTTTAAACATATTTACCAAATAGTCTCTATGTGCAAGGCATTGTGCAAGCTACTAAACATACAGTAATAATTAAAAGCCATCTTCTTTATTTTCATGAAGTTTAAAATTTAAAAGAAGGTTTCAGCTTTATTAGAGTAAAGGTTGTCACTTATGTGCTACAAACAAAAAGCTGGACAAACTAAATCACCAACATCTCTTGGATGCATGAAAAAACTGATGTTGCAGGGTGAACTTCCAATTGAAAACTGAAAGAGACAGGTGAAACCATAGAATCACAGCTGAAATCTTCTTCCAAAGAACAGAAGCTGCTAAACAGACATAAACTGATAGGAACACTTCAACTACAATTTTGATCATTTGCTGAAGGCTGAGAGTGACTGTTATGAGAATGAGTAACTTTCCTGGGCTTTACCTATCAACACCCCATCAAATTCTCTCAGTGAAAATCAGATGCCCTCCAGGCAAGGAGGTAGATGGAGCAAGAAATAAATATACAAGACGACCCTGGAGCATCTAGTAGTACCAGAAAGTAAAGAAGTGCTCAAAAATCAAACAGAAAACATAAACAAGACCATGATAATTGGGTCATGTCAAATGGGTATAAGAGTCAAATGAAAGTATGCCCAATGGCTAAAGTTGAAGTAATCTGAGAAACAAAATAAGTAATATAGTGTAGAATTATAACTCAAATATGAAATAAACATTCACAAGTTCATACTAATATATGTAAATGATTGACTATATTCACAAACAGGAGAGGAAGGATGAATCTCCCCATCCAGAGGAAGCCCAAGTAACTGACGCAGACACTCCACTTTCAAGGGGGTGGAGCATATCTCCCTGCTCTTTAGGTGTAGACAGTGCGTCATGACTTCCTTGTAAATAGTACAGTATGGAAAAGAAGAAAACTGGTAACTTTACAATAGAGAAACTTGACAAACAACCTCATCCAAGTGATAAAGTTTAACATAAATAGTGATAAGTAATGTTGATAGTATGCATCCATGATGTATGATGAAAATGATGCTTTACCTCTGAGTCTCACCTAAAATCCCATAACTAATCTAACCACATGAAAAATATGGAAACTAATCCCAATTAAAAGACATTATACAACATATCTGACTGCTCCTTCTCAAAACTTCAAGGAAAATCTGAGAAATGCTCACAGCCAAAAGCCTGAATGTACTAAATGTCATATGGTATCCTGGTTGTAATCCTGGGACAGAAAAGAAGACCATTAGGTTTAAAAACAAATTAAGTATTCCATGGTGTATATGTGCCACATTTTCCCTGTCCAGTCTGTCATCGATGAGCATTTGGGTTGGTTCCAGGTCTTTGCTATTGTAAACTGTGCTGCAATGAACATTCGTGTGCATGTGTCCTTATAGTAGAACGATTTATAATCCTTTGGATATATACCCAGTAATGGGATTGCTGGGTCAAATATATTTTTTTTAAATTTTGGCTAATAATAATGTAACAATGTTGATTTATTAATGAAAATAAATGTACAATACTAACATATAAGATATTAACAAAAAGAAAAACTGGGTACAAAGTGTATAGAAACTCTGTACTATCATTTCAGTCGTTTTGTAAACCTACCAATATTATAAAAGTTTATTTTTTAAAAAAGTGAAAGGGAAATAAAAATGTTCTCAGACAAAACTTGAACAAATTTGTCACTAGAATACCTACACTGCAGAAAATATTAATGTAAATTCTTTAGGTAGGTGGAAAGCATGTAGGTAAGAAACCTGGATTTATGTAAAGAAAGAAAAAAAATCAAGAAAAAAATAAATAGATAAAATACTTTTACTTTTCCTTTTATTCCCATTGATTTAAAATATACTAAAGAAACACTGCAAAACTCAAAGTATAAAGCCCAGAGATAAATATTCAGTTATGAATTTCCATGAATTTCATTATAAAATGAAAGGGACAATGGGAAAATGGGAACCCGGGATCCCCAAGGCTATATGAATTGCGGGGGGAAAAAAAAAAAAGAGGGGAGAGAGAAAGCGAGATAAAATGTTTTTGTCCTATAGTGTTGACCTCACCATGACTCCAGATTCTCCACGTTTCTCCTAATGCTCTTGAATTTTTCTTCCAAAGAACATAGAAAAATCAACCTCTAGTATTATAAATAATGATGTTACTGATGAAATAGTTACACAAAATTAAACTAACAAAGGCTTAGATTTGCAAATAGCAAATTGTTTCTTACATAAAGGAGCAAGTGAGAAATCATATTGGCTAAATTGCAAACTTCAATTATTACTCACCCAAGACTAGACTTAGCTGAAACAATCAAACAAAATGAAAGAACTACCTCTGGTAAGATACATGACTAACTAAAAATAAACAGACAGATTAAGATATGATGATAAAATTTAGAAATAAAAAGATTGACTAGGGAAAATTTGACTTGAGAGTAATAATGACAACAAAATATGGTAAACAATGTCAAAGCTATAAAAGATACATTTTTACAAGAGGAAAAATGTTTCACAGTGGGGAAACCCTGATTGATAAATTCTAACCACTTATATAAAATGTATGCTATAACAAATCCAGTAGTTGATTTTTGGAAAACATTAAGAAAATAGGTAGACCATTAGCCACACTAATAAAGAAAAAAGTTCCAAATAAATTAGAAATGATGAAGGGAATGTTACCACTGACCCCACAGAAATAAAAGCAACCATCAGAAATGACTATAGACATCTCTATTAACACAAACTAGAAAATCTAAAAGAGATGAGTAAATTTCTGAACACATACACCCTTCCAAGGCTGAACCAGGAAGAAATTGATCCTAAACGGACCCCACACAAACCAAAAATTGAACCAGTAATAAATAGCCTGGCAACCAAAAAAAAAAAAAAAAAACCCAGGACCTGATGGATTCACAGACGAATTCTACAAGATGTAGAAAGAAGACCTGTACCATTCCTACTGAAACTATTTCAAAAACTGAGGTGGAGGGACTTTTCTTCAATTCATTTCAATTAGTTCTATAAGGATTTCAGGCCAATATTTCTGATGAACATTGATGCAAACATCCTCAACAAAGTACTTACAAACCAAACCGAATCCAACAGAACATTAAAAAGTTTATTCACCATGTGACATATAACAAGGTTTCTCTTCTAACAGCCTGATCAATCCTTTATTCTTTAATTCCCAGTATCCCTCCTCTTCTCTTTCTTCTTCTTTCCTTCTTTCTATTTTCACTACATGCCCAGACCTTATTAACACCACCTCACATTCCTTTCCTTATTTGGGAAAAAACTGGTTCTCCAGTTATCCGAAGACTACCCCTTTTCCTTCTCCCCTCTCTTCCTTAGACGCCCACCTTATCTAATAAAAGTTTAAATGTTTAGCCAATCAGGCCTAGCTTAAATTGTGCAGTTTAATCCCAGCCAATGGGGAAAGGTCACAGGGGCAGGATTTGCTTCAAGAATAAAGATTTTCACTCTCCTTTGTTCTGTGCACTCTCTCATGGCAACTGGCCATACAAAGGCACCCCTCTATATAGAAGTAAATTTGCTTTGCTAAGAAATCCTTGTCTAAGTGCTTGTTTCCTTACAACTCCAAGCCATATTTCTAACAACCATGGTCAAGTAGGCTTCATACCCAGGATTCAAGGTTGATTCAACATATGCAAATCAATAAATGTGATTCATCATGTACAAAGAACTAAAGACAAAAACCACATGATTATCTAAACAGACTTAGAAAAAGTTTTTGATAAAATTCAACACCCATTCATGTTAAAAACTCTCAATAAACTAGGTTTTGAAGGAACATACCTCAAAAAAACAAGAGTCATCTATGACAAACTGATAGCTAGCATTATACTGAAAGGGCAAAGGCTGGAAGCATTCCCCTTGAAAACCAGCACAGGACAAGGATGCCCTTTTTCACCTCTTCTATTCAAAATAATACTGGAAGTTTTAGCCATGGCAATCAGGCAAGAGAAAGAAATAAAGGGAATCCAAATAGGAAGAGAGAAAGTCAAACCATCCTTTTTTGCAGACAACATAATTCTGTATCTAGAAAATCTTAGAGTCTCAGCCCGAAGGCTCCTTCAGTGACAAACAGCATCAGCAAAGTTTCAGGATAGAGAATCAACATACAAAAATCACTAGCATTCCTATACACCAAGAAAAGCCAAGCCAAGATCCAAATCAGAAGACAATCTCATTCACAATTGCCACCAAAAGAATAAAATACCTAGGAATGCAGCTAACCAGTGAGGTGCAAGATTTCTACAAAAAGAACTACAAACCACTGCTCAAAGAAATTAAAGAAGACACAAACAAAGGGAAACTCATCCCATGCTCATGGGTAGAAAGAATCAATATCGTTGAAATGGCTGTACTTCCCAAAGCAATTTACAGATCCAATGCTATTCCTACCAAACTGCCTACCCTTGAGATTCTTCACAGAACTAGAACAAATCTATTTTGCAATTCATATGGAACCAAAAAGGAGTTCAAATAGCCAAGTCAATTCTAAGCAAACAAACGAAGCTGCAGGCATCATGCTACCTGACTTCAAACTATAGTACAAGACTACAGTAACCAAAACATGATGGTACTGGTACAAAAATAGGCACATCGACCAATGAAACAGAATATAGAGCCCAGAAATAAGGCTGCACACCTACAACCATCTGATCTTCAACAAAGCTGAGAACAAGTAATGAAGAAAAGCCTCCCTATTCAATAAATGGTGCTGGGATAACTGGCTAGACATATGCAAAATATTGAAGTTGAACCCCTTTCTTACACCATATACAAAAATCAACACAAGACTTAATTAAAGACTTCAAGGTAAAATGCAAACTATAAACAATCAGGAAGACAACCTAAACAATACCATCCTGGACATAGGTACAGGTAAAGATTTCATGCTGAAGATGCCAGAAGCCATTGAAACAAAAGCAAAAATTGACAAATGAGATCTAATTAAATGTAAAAGCTTCTGCACAACTGAAGAAACCATCAATGCAGTAAATAGACAACCTACAGAACAGAAGACATTTGCAAACTATGCATCTGACAAAAGTCTGATATCCAGCATCTGTAAGTAACTTCTACAAATTGACAAGAGAAAAACAAACAATACCATTAAAACATAGCAAATGATATTACCAGACACTTCTTAAAAGAAGACATATATGAAGCAAACGAGCATACAGAGAAGAAGCTCACTATCACTGATTATTAGAGAAATACAATCAAAACCACAATGAGATGCCATCTCATCAGTCAAAATGGCTATTATAAAAAGTCAAAATTAGCAGATGCTGGCAAGGTTGTGGAGTAAAGGGTACACTTACACACTGTTGGTGGGAATTAGTTCAATTAATAAATTAGTTCCACCATTGTGGAAAGCAGTATAGCAATTCCTTAAAAAGCTACAAGCTAAACTTACCATTTGCCTCAGCAATTCCAATACTGGGCATATACCCAGAGGAATATACAATAAAGAAATATGCATACAAATGCTAATTGTGGCATTATTCATAAGAGCAAAGACCTAGAATCAATGTAAATGCCTATGAATGACAGATTTGATCAAGAAAATGTGATACATAAAAACCATGAAATACTATGCATACATAAAAAAACAAAGAGATGATACCTTTTGTGGGAATATGAATGGAGCTGGAGGCTATTATCTTCCAGCTAGCTACTAATGCAGGAACCAAGTACCACATGTTCTCGCTTAAAGGTGGGAGCTAAATGATAAGAACTTAAGAATACAAAGAAAGAAACAATAGACACTGGAGTCTACTTGAGGATGGAGGGTGTGAGGATAGAGAGGAGCAGAAAAGATAACTATTGGGTACTCAGCCTAATACCTGGGTGATGAAATAATCCATACCACAGCACAAGTTTACCTATGTAACAAACCTTCGCATGTACCCCTGAACCTAAAAGTTAAAAAAAAATATTTAAAATGAATAAATAAATAAAATGTATGCTACAAAGTACTGATTATGACAAAAATAATTTGATAAAATATAAGTAAAATACTAAACATAGAAACAATTTAACTGAACTATGTAAAAATTGATAGTTCTTGACTATAAAAAAATTTATTCTAGTTTATATTCTCATTCTCATGAAAATTTAACAATTTGGATTGAATTTTGACAAAAATGTATTAAAAATTTTTGTGAAGCCTAACAAGTATGAATGCAAAGCTATACCTGAGACCTAAAACTATCCATTAAAACAAACAAAAAGCAAGATTTGCCACATATTGATTATAGTTCACACTGCTAGATGCTAGACATTTGCTATTTAAGATAGGCACAATTCCTGTCCTTAGGGAACTCAAATAGATTGTCATAAGTTGGCTTTTAAAAAGTAGAATAATAATCCATGTAATAAATGCTACAATTACACTGTTTCTTCTTTCTCTTTCTGGGACTTCATAATGTATATAGTGATCCACTTAATAATGTCCAAGTTTATAGGCTCTGGTCACCTTTTTAATTCTTTTGTTCTTTCAGTTCTTAGTCACAATAATTTCAACTGTCCTGTCCTCAGCTTCACTAATTCATTGTTTCTGCCTGCACAATATTCTGTTGAACCCTTCTACTGAACTTTTCAATTCAGTGGTACTTTTCAGCTCCAGAATATCCATTTGGGTCCTTTTTGGTCATCACTATTTCTTTGTTGATATTCTTATTTTACTCAAATATTGTTTTCCTAATTTCCTTCAGTTTTTTACTCATGTTTTTCTTTTGCTCTTAGACATGATAGTATCTTTATCTAGTTACTTTGGCATTTGTACATCATCAGGGTAACTTCTACCAATTTATTTTAATCCTTTGAATGGATCATGTTTTTCTGTTTCTTTGTATGCCATGTGACATATTTATATGTATAAATCTGTATTTTTCAGGCTGCCCTTTTGCCAGGACAGCCCATCATTGATTAGCTGTGCATGCTCTGAGTCTAGAGATCAGGCCAAGATGAAAGAATTAAGCAATTTGAGAATATTTCTGAGCATATTTCTTCACTGAATCTGCATGTAGCTTTCTCAGTTATCCCTCATACATGGCTATTTTTCAATTTCTTAGTCTTCCAAAGAGTTTTACTTCAGCTTTTCCTCAGGATCTCAGATGGTCAATGGAATGATGCCACCATTATCTCTTGACACAGGTATATATGGATCCGTTTTTACCCTATACCTTTTATAACCATTGGTTACTACTTTTCCCTGCTTCAGATTTGAGTTAGATGTGACAGAGACCTGTTCTTCAGACAGCACCTAGATAGGTTGGAATGTTGCAAAGAGTGCTAATCTGCTCCCTGCAGTTCAAGAGAGAGAAGTGAGAATCAGGTATTGCTTCCTTGATACCAAGGCCACAATACACCACATAAGGAGGGGGTGGAGCAAGAATAAGTAAAAATACCATACAATTTTCTGTCATTTTTAAGGTGGACTTTCCCTAATTGGTCACTTGCTTGGTTGCTGTAAACATATGACTGTTTTCCAGAGCTCTTACAAAGTTAGTTCACCCAATTTTTGGTCATTTATTTTGTCTTTCTAGGAAAAATGGCCTGGAGTTTTCTAGTCAGCCATTTCGTTGACATGTATCTTTTCACAATAATTACAAAAAGGGAATGGGCCAAAAACATCTTGCTGCTGATGGCAGTATGTGTGTGTGTGTGTGTGTGTGTGTGTGTGTGTGTGTGTGTGCGCACACATACATCTGTGTTCCTATTAGAAGAGTATGTTGAGTTCCACCAAATTGTATCTATGAATGGAAAATACAAAGTCCTTTTGCGCTTTCCTTTGTTGTAATGTTGCAAAGATCAGCCGGTTGAAGTTAACAACCATTTTTTGACACCAGGTAAGTAACTAGTCATTGTGCTGAGGACTAGTCATAAAGAGAAATAGAATAAAATTAGCATCTAAAGGCACTCAGAGTTTAATGCTAATACAGCCAAATCAATAAAATTTGTTATAGTTTGAAAGTTGCCATGTAATAAAAATATTAAGGATGTGGAGGCAGAGGATAAAACGAATCGGGGATGTTAGAAAATATTTCCAGAGAATACAATATCTGTGCCATACATGCAGTATAATTTTTTCTTCTGAACAGATAATATCCATAGGGTCTTCAGACAAGAAAACGGTACTACAAAGATGCATTTGTGTGATAGTTTTGTTGAAACTGAAGGGACTCATTTATTCATTCAACAAATGTTTCCTGAGTTGTTATTAGGTTTCAGACACTGCCCTATGCCTGAGAATGCAGTAGTCAAAAACACAGTCTCCAAACTTATGATATTCAAATTCCATTTAATAGGAGACAAAAGTTAATCACAAGATTCTACTTTGGTACTCAGTAAAGGCTTTGTTGAGGAACGAATGTTTGAACAATATCTTGAGAAAAGTGAGGAAGTATGCTATGTGAATACACAGGGGGGAGATTGTCTCTAACTAAGGGTACCATAACTGTAACAATTTTGTATGTAAAGATACTTGGCCAATTAAAGGAACAACAAAAATTTCAGGGTGCTTACTCAGTGAAAAATGTGTAAGGAAATGAGATCACTGAGGTAATAAGTTCATGTAGCACTTTATTAGCCATGGTAAGATTTTTCATTATAAGTCTGAAAGTCGATAATTATAGTGTCATAGGACTGTAGAGTCAAATGAAGAATTGATGATGAGCAATGAAGTAAATATTTAGATAGAGCTCACATGGCAAATAACAGACAGTTGAAAGTTATTCTGAATTTTATGTGGAAAAATCCGCAAGATGTTTAATGCTTAGAAACATATACGAAATGAGGACAGCTAGGGGTAGGTAGATCAGTCAGCAATACATTTATGTCTCTGTGTGTGTATCTATATCTCCACACAAAGTGTGTATTAGGGTTCTCTAGAGGGACAGAATAGGATATATGTGTATATGAGAGGGAGTTTATTAAAGAAAATTGACTTGTAAGATCACAAGGTAAAGTCCTATGATAGTTGTCTGTAATAGAGGAGAAAGGTAGCCAGTATCAGCTCAAGTCTCAAAACCTCAAAAGTAGAGAAACCAACAGTGCAGCCTTCAGCCTGTGGCCAAAGACCCAAGCGTTCCTGGCAAATCACTGATGCAATTCCTAGATTCCAAAAGCTGAAGAACTTGGAGTCTGATGTTCAAGGGCAGGAAACATCCAGCATGGGAGAAAGATGAAGGCTGGAAGACTCAGCAAGTCTGTTGTTTCATCTTTTACCTGCTTTATTCTACCCACTCGGGCAGCTGATAAAATGATGCCTACTCAGATTGAAAGTGATTCTGCCTCTCCCAGTCCACTGTCTCAAATGTTAATCTCTTTGGCAACACCTTCACAGACACACCCAGGAAGAATGTTGCATCCTTCAATACAATCAAGTTGACACTCAGTATTAACCATCACAAAGTGGCAGCACGGACAGATGGCTTGAGAAAGAGGTCCAGCCTCCAAAAATCTCTATTAGCACTCCAAGTCCTTCTCTTATTAAGATGAAGCCTTAAGTAATAACAATGTTTTCGCTGCATAATTTTAGCTTTAAAGCTAATCTCTAATCGCACCATTCAATTAGATTGTCACCTACTAAATTCTTGGATGACAGTCTTCAATCTGACATTTTGTTTTGCTGTGAATCCAGGAGAAAAATGCCAAGAACTTGTGAAATTGAACAGTGTGAATTTTTAATAAGCAGACTAAGTACATGTTCAAGATACCTGTCAGGCAGGGGCACCAAAAGAAGTGAGAATTCTGTTACTGGAAGATCCAGAAAAATGTAGATTTAATTTGACTTACTCTTATTTCTATTTTTTTTTTTTTGGTGGCAGAGAATAGGGCATCATAATCTTTCCAGTGATTTTGGCATCTGCAGTTCTTCCTCTGGTCTCATATGGCAATGATAATTGAGATATAGGGTGGAGGAATAGATTTCAGTGATGATTACAGAATGGACAAGTTCTACTGGAATAAGCTTGTCTTGAAGAATATAAATAGGAAGTGACACATTTCTCAGATTACCAGTTAAAAAAGAAGAGGATATTCTGGCTAGAAGAGAAAGAGTCATTAACCTAAAATAACTGACCTGAGTTGATGTGCCTGGGAACGCTGTTAAAGAGAATATTTTAATAGTGTAAGAAAAAAGTGGTCAAGTAAGTTTCAAGTAAGTTTGAAACATTCTGGGTTGAATAAAATTACTAAGGTATCTTTATTTAATTTCTTATTGAACATATTTCTCAGAGCTTTTGAAACTCTATAGACCATGTGAATAGGTATGCAAGACAGAAATTTCCCTGGCAAGACCATAATCCTGTTGTCCTTGGAGAATTCATTAACACCTTCACAGCTTAGGCTGGATGCTATGCTCACTTCAAGAAATTTTAGAATGGGTTTTTTTTTTTTCTTAAAAATTATTAGTTTAAGGTTCTCATTCTTGTATAAGTATCATGATTTCTTTGAAAAAGACCCTCTTCTCATGGCTATTTATAATTAATTTCATAAGACAGTTGTTCTACAATTTGATATTGTTAACTGAAACATATATTTTTAGTATTTAATGAGTCTAAAATTGCATATTTATTAAGTATGCTTTTTGCGCAAGTTGAATGCTTCCCCTTATTTTTATACACAAATAGATAGATTAAATGGCTTCAATTTATGAAAAGATACATTTTTAGTGTTATTTTAAATTGGTCATGGTTACCAATCACCAGAGCTGTATGTAAATACATTTGTTAATATATTTGCAGAGTTAGATTTCCTATTGCTGAGCTACTGCAATTGTTACACTATAAATATTTAGGTTTGTTTCTGATTGTCTCATATCAATGAGATCTTCCTTCCATAAAACATAGAAACAAGAAAATAAATGAAAACGGTGCTTTTTACTTGACCATGGAAGAGGACTGCAAAAAATAAAAATAGAGAAAAAGGAATAAACAAAATCAATAACTCTCTGGCTTGATTAACAAAGAAAAAGAGGGAGGACCCAAATGAACAAAATAAAAAATGAAAAAGAAAACATTACACCTGATGCTACAGAAATATACAAGATACTGATAAACAACTGTATGCTAAAAAACTGGAAAACCCAGATAAAATAGATAAATTTCTGGACATATACAAGTTAAAAATGAACTAGGGAGAAATAGAAAACCTGAACAGACTAATAATGAGTAATGAGTTTGAACTGGTAATACATAGTCTCCTAACAAAGAAAAGCTCAGGACCAAGTGATTTTACTGTCAAATTCTTATCAAGTTTATATTAAAAAATTAACACCAATTCTTCTCAAACTATTCAAAAAAAAATTTAAAGAAGAGAGAATTCTTCCTAACTCATTCTACAAGGCCAGAATTACCCTTATATCAAGACAAGCCAAGAACACAACATCAAAGAACTACACGTCGATATTCCTGATGAATATAGATGCAAAAATCCTCAACAAAATTCTAGGAAACTTAATCCAACAGCATGTCAAAATGGTAATAAGCCATGATGAAGATGGATTCATCCCTGTGATGTCAGTTTGGTTCAGCATATGCAAATCAAAAAATTGTGATAAATTACATCAGCAGAAGGAAAAACTCCGTAAAATTATCTCAATAGATGCAGAAAATGCACTAGATAAAATTCAACATAACTTCATAATAAAAGGAAAGCTATTTTTTATTCCATTAAAGATTGTTTACTCTGCTAAAAAAGCCCTCAACAAACTATGCCTATGAGGCACATACCTCAACATAACAAAGGCCATACATGAATGGGGAAAAGCTGAAATCCCTTCTTCTGAGAGCTAAAATACAACAAGGATGTCCAATCTCACCATTTTTATTCAACATAGTACTGGAAGTATTAGCCAGATCAATCAAGTAAGAGAAAAAAATAAAAGGCATCTCAATTGGAAAAGAGGCAGTAAAATTGTCCCTTTTTGCAGGTGACATGATCCTGTATTTAGAAAAACCTAATGCCTTCACCAAAAGAAAAAAAAAAAAACCTTAGAACTGACTGAAAGATTCCATAAAGTTGCAGAAAACAAAATTAGCATTAAAAAATCAGTAACATTTCCACACACCCAAAATAAATAAGATGAAAAAGAAAGAAACAAGGCAGTCCTGTCTAATATAGATACCAAAAGAAAGAAGAAGTGAAAGATCTCCACAAGGAAAGTCACAAATGACTGTTTTTTTAAAAAAATCAATACGTGTATATGTGTATATGTGTGTATATATATATATATATATTTTTTTTTTTTTTCTTCTTCTTTTTTTCCAAGATGGCAGATTAGGGGGCTTTTGGCATGCCTCCATTTGGAGATAGCAAGATAGTACATAAAAATAAACTTTGTGAGCTTTAATTAAAGAGGGAAAATGGGAATACACTTGAATCATGAAGGTCACCCCAGATCCTGAAGAAGATAATCCGGCAAACTGCCCCCGTGACAACATGTAGTTGATAAAAATGAGTAAAACACAGTAGGTGAGGGGCAGAGAGTCTGTCTCTGCGACTCACCTTTCCACTGGGAATCCAAGCAACCCAGGCCAAGGGAGAACACTTTGTTTTTCTCAAGCCCTGAAGCTAACTTGGGGGAGAAGCTTGGAGATGCTGTGAGGGAAAGACAGTGGAAAAAGCTGCAGACATTTTCCCAGATCCAGGACTGAGAGCAGTATACAATTTTTAATCTGGATATGTAGAAAGTCAGACATTCCTTAGTGACCTGGCAATGTAGCTGCACAGGCATTGTAGTCTTTGCCCAGAGATTAGAGCACCTTCTCTTGAGTGAGGTGGCGGCCTTCAGGGTCAGAACAGTGGACATCACCCCATGAGTAGGGCTAGGATTGTTCTCTTCCTCATAGTAAGCCTAGACAGGAGGAAAACTGCTACAGCTCCCGTTTTCCCTGGATGGTGAGATTTGTAGCCTAGACCAGCTTGGTGACTTGAAACTGATCTGTGTGTGCCATTGCTGTGTGTCTCCCCCAGCTCTCCTGAGACCATGGTGTAGCAAGGCCAACTCTGCTTCATATCCAGGCAGAAGTCCAGGCATTTGGAGCACTAACTTGCCTGGACCAGAAGCCTGAACTACCCCACTCTTCCTAGAATTAGATTGTGGTTCAGTGAGGCTCTCTCTGCTCCACACCAGGGCAGACCTTGTGAAATTTGGAGTACCCATTCACCTGGTTCAGCAGCCTGAGCTGCTCCACCCTTCCTGAATATAGATCATGGTGCAGCAGAGCTCTCTCTGCTCCATGCCCAGGCAGGTCTGCAGAAATATAAAGCACCCATTTACCTAATTCAGCAGCCTGAAGTGCCCCAATCTTCCTAAGCATATATCGTTGTAAAGGGGGGGCCCCTCTTTGTTCCACACCAAGGCAAATTTCCAGGAATTTGGACTACCAGCTAGCCTGGATCAGCAAAATGATCTGCCCTACCCTTACTGTGCAGATACTCTAGCACAGGAGGACCCTCTCTTCTACATGCACAGCAGATCTCCAGGCACTCAGAGCACCCACACATCTAAATCAACAACCTGAGCCACCTCACCCTTCCTGGCTGTGGCAGACTGCTGTCAGACAGCCCCTTTACACCAGACCCTGACCCATACCTTCTCACTGGGCAGGGCCTCCCTGCAGGAACTCCAGCAACTCCAGCCAGAAGATTAGAGATAGAACTCAGATCTCCCTGGGCCTGAGCTCCTAGGGGGAGGGGTGGCTGTGATCTCTGTGGACCAGCAGACTTAGCCTTTCCTCCTTCTAGCTTGGAGGAATCCTGGCAGCCCAGAGAAGTGGGTTTCCCCCTAATGCAGCACACCCCCCTCCACCAAGGGACAGCCAAAGTGATAAATGGGTCCTATGCCCCCCCAACTGGGTAAGATCCCCCCAAAAGGGGTCGCCAGACACTATACAGGAGCATTCCTACTGGAATAAGTGCCCCTCAAGAGATCCCCAGAGGAAGGAGCAGGCACCCATCTTTGCTATTTTCCAGGCTCCTCGGGTAACATCTTCAGGTGAGAGAGGGTCCCAGTTGAACAGAGTCTGCAGTGAACCCCAAAAAATTGCAGCAGCCCTACAGAAAAGGAATCTGACTATTGCAAGAAAAACAAAAAGAAAACAACAACAGCGTCAATGAAGAAGTTCCCACAGATACCTCATCCAAATGCCATCAAAGATTGAAACTGGACAAACTCATGAAGATGAAAAAGAATCAAGGGAAAAATGCTGAAAACTCAATAGGCCAGAGTGCCTCCTCTCCTCCAACTCACCTCTCCAGCAAAGGCACAGAACTGGATGGAGGATGAGTTGGACAAATTGACAGAAGTAGACTTTAGAAGATGAGTAATAACAAACTTCACTGAAGTAAAGGAGCATGTACTAACCCAATGCAAAGAAGTTAAGAACCTTGATAAAAGGTTACAGGAACTGCTAACTAGAATAGCCAGTTTAGAGAGGAACATAAATAACCTGATGGAGATGAAAAACACAGCACAAGAACTTCGTGATGCAAACACAGGAATCAATTGCCCAATCAATCAAGCAGAAGAAAGAATATCAGAGCATGAAGACTGTTTTGCTAAAATAAGGCAGGCAGACAAGATTTTTTAAAAAAATATTTAAAAGGAACAAATGAAACCTCTGAGAACTGTGTAACTATGTAAAAACCAAATCTAAGACTGATGGGAGTACCTGAAAGAGATGAGGAGAATGCAACCAAGCTGGGAATCATATTTCAGGTTATCATCAGAACTTCCCCAAACTAGACAAACTACCAAAATTTAATTTCAGAAAATGCAGATAACCCCAGTAAGATCAACCCTAAGACATAATCACTAGATTCTTCAAGGTTGAATTGAAGGAAAAAATGTTAAGGGCAGCCAGAGTGAAAGGCCAGATCACCTACAAAGGGAAGCCCACCAGAATAACAGTGGACCTCTCTGCAGAAACCCAACAAGCCAGAAGGGAGTGGGGGCCAACTTTCAACATTCATAAAGAAAATACTTTTAACCCAGAATTTCATATCAGGCCAAATTAAGCTTCATAAGTGAAGGAGAAATAAAATCCTTTTCAGGCACGCAAATGCTGAGGGAATTTGTCACCACCATACCTGCCTTGCAAGAGCTCCTGAAGGAAGCACTAAATATGGAAAGGAAAAACTGGTATCAGCCACTTCAAAAATATACCAAAATATAAAGACCAGTAACACTATGAAGAAACAGTATCAACTAGTGTGCAAAATAACCAGCTAGCATCATAATGGCAGGATAAAATGTACTCATAATAATATTAACCATAATTGTAAATGGGCTAAACTCCCCCAATTAAGAGACACACTGGCAAATTGTATAAAAAGCCAATAGCCCATTGGTGTGCTGTATTCAGGAGACCCATCTTACATGCAAAGACACACATAGGCTCAAAATAAAGCGATGGAGGAAAATTTATCATGCAGATGGAAAGCAGAAAAAAGCAGGAGTTGAAATCCTAACTTCTGACAAAACAGACTTTAAACCAATGAAGATCAAAAAAAGACAGTGAAGGACATTATACAATGCTAAAGTTTCAATTCAATAAGAAGAGCTAACTATCCTAAATATATAGGAACCCAATACAGGAACACCCAGATTCATTAAACAAGTTCTTAGAGACCTACAAAGAGACTTAGACCTCCAAGTAATAATAGTGGGATACTTTAGTACTCCACTGTCAATATTAGACAGATCATCAAGACAGAAAATTAGTAGATATTTACAACTTGAGCTCAGCTCTAGATCAAGTGGCCTGATAGATATCTACAGAACTCTCCATCCCCAAACAACAGAATATACATGCTTCTCAGTGCCACATGGCACTTACTGTAAAACCAATCACATAATTGAAAGTAAAGCATTCCTCAGCAAATGCAAAAGAACTGAAATCATAACAAACAGTCTCTCATACCAAAGCTCAATCAAATTAGAAATGAAGATTAAGAAACTTACTCAAAATCATACAACTCCATGGAAATTGAACAACCTGCTCCTGATGACTCCTGGGTAAATAACAAAATTAGGGCAGAAATCAGGAACCTCTTCAAAACCAATGAGAACAAAGAGAAAACATGACCAGAATCTCTGGGATGCAGCTAAAGCAGTATTCAGAGGGAAATTTATAGCACTAAATGCCCATATCAGAAAGCTAGAAGGATCTCAAATTGACACCCCAATATCACAACTAAAAGAACTAGAGAAGCAAGAGCAAACAAATCCAAAAGCTAGCAGAAGATAAGAAATAACTAACATCAGAGCAGAACTGAAGGAGATAGAGACAGAAAATCTTTCAAAAAATCAATGAATCTAGCAGCTGGTTCTTTGAAAAAATAAATAAAATAGACTGCTAGCTAAACCAATACAGAAGAAAGATGGAAGAATCAGATAGACACAATAGAAAATGATAAAGGGGATGTCACTGGCCCCACAAAACTACAAACAACAATCAGATAATATTATAAAATTCTATGACATTCTTCACTGAATTAAAAGAATAATTAGGAAAGAATAAATGAACTAGAAAATCTAGAAAAAACAGATAAGTTCATGGACATATACACCCTCCCAAGAATAAACCAGAAAAATGTCAAATCCTTGAATAGATCCATAACAAGTTCTGAAATTGAGGCAATAAGAAATATCCTATGAACCAAAAAAAGCCCAGAACCAGATGGATTCACAGCCAAATTCTACCAGAGGTATGAAGAGGAGCTGGTATCATTTCTTCTGAAACTACTTCATATAACTGAGAAGGAGGGACTTCTTCCTAATTCATTTTATGAGGCCAGCATCATCCTGATACCAAAACCTGACAGAGACACAACAAAAAAAGAAAACTTTAAGCTAATATCTTTAGTAAACATAGATTCAAATATCCTCAATAAGATACTGGCAAACAGAATCCAGCAGCCCATCCAAAAGCTTATTAATCAGGATCAAGTCAGCTTTATCCCTGGAATGCAAGACTGGTTCAACATATGCAAATCAATAAACATAATTCATAACATAAACAGAACTAATGACAAAAACCATATAATTATTTCAATAGATGTAGAAAAGGTCTTCAATGAAGTTCAATATCTCTTCATGATAAAACTCTCAATAAACTAGATATTGATGGAACATAACTCAAAATAGTAAGAGTCATTTATGACAGACCCACAACCAATATCATACCGAATGGGCAAAAGATGGAAGCAGTCCATTTGAAAACCAGCACAAGATAAGAATGCCTTCCCTTACTACTTATATTCAAATATTAGAAGTTCTGTCCAGGGCAATCAGGCAAGAGAAACAAATAAAGGGTATTCAAATAGGAAGAGAGGAGGTCAAGTTGTCTCTCTTTGCAGAAGACATGATACTGTATCCAGAAAACTCCATAATCTCAGCCCTATAGCTCCTTAAGCTGATAAGCAACTTCAGCAAAATCTCAGGATAGAAAATCAGTGTGCAAAATCACAAAAATTCCTATACACCAAAAATAGACAGAGAGCCAACTCATGAATAAACTCCCATTCACAATTGTTACAAAGAGAATAAAATACCTAGAAATACAGCTAGCAAGGGATGTGGAGGACCTCTTCAAGGAGAACTGCAAACCACTCCTCAGGCTAGCAAGAGAGGACACAAAAAAATTTAAAAAAAAAAATCCATTCTCATGGATAGGAAGAATCAATAATGTGAAAATTGCCATACTGATTAAAGTAATTTATAGATTCAATGCCTTTCCTATCAAACTACCATTGACATTCTTCACAGAATTAGATAAAGCTACTTTAAAATTCATATGGAACCAAAAAAGAGCCAATATAGCCAAGACAATCCAAAGCAAAAAGAACAAAGCTGAAGACATCATGTTACCTGACTTCAAACTATACTAAAAGGCTGCAGTAACAAAAAGAGCATTTTACTGGTACCAAAAGAGACACATGGACCAATGGAACAGAATAAAGAAATCAGAAATAAGACCACACATCTACAACCATCTGATCTTTGATAAACCTGACAAAAATAAGAAATAAGGAAATAATTCTCTATTGAATAAATGGTGTTGGGAAAACTGACTAGCCATATGCAGAAAACTGAAACTTGACCCTTCCTTACAACTTATTCAAAAGTTATCTCAAGATGAATTAAGTCTCAAATGGAAAAGTCCAAAACCTTAAAAACTGTGGAAGAAATTCTGGGCAGTACCGTTCAGAACATAGGCATAGGCAAGGACTTCATGACAAAAACGCCAAAAGCAAGAACAACAAAAACTAAAATTGACAAACAGGATCTAGTTAAACTAGAGTTTCTACACAGAAAAAGAAACTATCATCACAGTAAACAGGCAACCTAAAGAAGGGGAAAAAATTTTTGCAATGTACTTATCTGACAAAGGTCTAATATCCAGAATCTACACAGAACTTAAACAAATTTATAAGAAAAAAAAAAAAACTCTATCAAAATGTAGGCAAAGAAAATGAACAGACATTTCTCAAAAGACGACATTTATGTGGCCAAGAAACTTGAAAAAAGCCCAGCATCACCGATCATTAGAGAAATGCAAATCAAACCACAATGAGGCACCATCTCATGCCAGTCAGAATGATAATGATGAAAAAGTCAAGAAACAATAGATGCCAGTGAGGCTGTGGAGTAATAGAAATGCTCTTACACTCTTGATGGGAGTGTAAATTAGCTCAACCATTGTGGATGACAGTGTGGCGATTCCTCAAAGATCTAGAACCAGAAATATCATTTGACCCAGTAATACCATTACTGGGTGTATATCAAAGTAATGTAAATCATTCTGTTATAAAGATACATGCACAAGTATGTTTATTGCAGCACTACTCACAACAGTAAAGACATGGAATCAATCCAAATGTCCATCAATGGCAGACTGGATAAAGAAAATGTGGTACATATATACCTTAGAATACTATGCAGCCATAAAAAGAGATGAGATCATGTCTTTTGCAGGGACATGGATAAAGGTGGAAGCCATCATCCTCAGCAAACTAACACAGGAGCAGAAAACCAAACACTGAATGTTCTCACACATAAGTGTGAGCTGAACAATGAGAACCCATGGACATGGGGAGGGCACGACACACACTGGGTCTTTTTTGGGGGATGGGGGGAGGGAGACCATCAGGATAAACAGCAAATGTATGTGGGGCTTAATACCAAGGCGATGGGTTGATAGCTCCAGCAAACTGCCATGGCACACATTTACCTATGTAACAAACCTTCACACTTTGCACATGTATCCTGGAACTCAAAATAAAATACAATTTAAGAACGAATAAGAATAATTCTACTTACTATAGCACTGAAAAGAATAAAATACTTCAGGCCGGGTGCGGTGGCTCACACCTGTAATCCTAGCACTTTGGGAGGCTGAGGTGGGTAGGTCACGAGATCAGGAGTTTGAGACCAGCCTGACCAATATGGTGAAACCTCATCAATACTAAAACACAAAAAATTAGCTGGGCATGGTGGCGGACACCTATAATCCCAAGTACTCAGAAGCCTGAGGCAAGAGAAGCGCTTGAACCTCTGTAGTTCAGCCTAGGAGACAGAGCCAGACTGTCTCAAAAAAAAAAAAAAAAAAAAAAAAAAAAGGAAAAAAAAGAAAAAAATAATACTTCAGAGAAAGCAATCAAAGAGGCAAATGGCTTATACACTAAAAAGTGGAAAACAAAGTTGCTGAAAGAAATTAAAAGAACCACCAGTAAATGGTATCAACCCTGTGCTTATTGATTGAAATACATAATACTGTTGAAATGTCACTACCCAAAGCAATCTACAGATTCAATGCTAAACCTGTAAAAAATCTCTGTAAGGTTTTTACAGAAAAAAAATTCTAAAATTAATATAAAATATTAAGAGACTCCGAATAGCTAAAAGAATGTCAAAGGAAAAGAAAAGAGCTGGAGACCTCATGTCTCCTATTTCCAAACTTACTACAAGTCTATAGTAATCAAAGTAGATTGGTACTGGAAAGAGATAGATATAGATCAACGTATTAGAAAAAATAATAAAAAAGAAAGACATACATATATGGACAAATGATTTTCATCAAGAGTTCTAAGATCATTCAAGAGTGAAATGAGAATTGTTTTAATAAATGCTGCTGAGAAAAAGCAATATGTTGATGCAAAAAATTAGGGTGAATTCTAATTTTTTACTTTACTTCACACAAAAGAATTAACTCAAGAGGGCTCAAACACCTAAATGTAAGATCTAAAACCAAAAAATCCTTAGAAAAACCGTAGGAGAAAAGTCTCATGGCATTGGATTTGGCAGTGATTCCTTGGATCTGACACCAAAGTAACAGAGAACCAAAGTGAAATAGAAAAAATAGATTTTATCAAAATTTTAAATGTTTGTGGCTCAAAAGATGCTACCAACAATAAAATGACAACCAACAGAACTTGAGAAAATATTTTCTATCACACATCTAGTAAGAGATTGATATCCAGATTGTATAGAGGACTCCTAAAACTCAACAACAAAAAACCCCAAATAGCCCTATTCAAAAATAAATAACTCGAATAGGCATTTCTCCAAAAAAGTATTTAAATAGGCAATAAGCACATGAAAAGATGTTCAACATTACAATCATTAGGGAATTGTAAATAAAAACAAAAATGAGATAGCACTACACACCTGGTAGGATGGATTGCAATTATCAAATGAAACAGACAACAAAAATAACGATAACAAAAACAGCAAGTTTTGACATGGGCTTGGATAAATTAGAATGCTTGTGTATTGCTGGTACAAATGTAAAATAGTGAAACTGCAACTGACAACTGTATGGTGGTTCCTCCTAGAATTACCCTAGATCCAGCAATTCTGCTTCTGAGCATATACACAAAATAACTGGAAGCAAGGGACCAGACATGAGATATTTGTCCACTCGTGTTTCCAGCAGCATTATTCTCAATAGGCAAAAGATGGAAGTAAGTCCAGTGTCCACTGACAAATGAGGGGATAAAGAAAATACAGTGTAATATTATTCAACCTTAAAATGTATTAAAATTCTAATACATGCTACGACATGAATGAATCTTGAGGAAAATATACTAAGTGAAGTAAGCCAGTCTCTAAGGGGCAAATAGTGTATGATTCCCTAATCTAAGGGAATTATAGGGAAGTAAAAATTATATAGATAGAAAATAGAATGGTGGTTGCCAGAGGCAGGGCAAAGAGAGGAATGGATTATTATTTTTTATTAAGTACAGTGTTTTAGTTTGGGAAGATGAAAATGTTCCAAGAATGGATACTGGTGATGGATACAGAACAATGTGAATGTATGTAACGCCAAAAAAAAAAAAAAAAAAAAAAAAAAAAAAAAAAACCCTTAAAACCAGATAAATGGTACATTTTATGTTCTGTATATTTTACAAAAAAAAATGCAATGGCCCAAAAAGGCGACTACTACAAAAGAATATCATAACCTATTAGGAGTTGCAAACTCACACACCTTAGTAAGAGAGGAAACATTATCCCTCTGCCTTCTTGGTGTTCGATAATTGAGTCTATAAAATAAACTGACAGCAGGCAAATTAACAGAAGAAAAGATATAGAAAGTTATTATGTGCATGGGAACATAACATGAAGGAGGGCTAAATATACTCAAACCCAGTGAGATCTAGAAGCTTACATATCCTCTTCATAGGGAAAGACAGAGGCTGGATGCAGGCAATTTAGGGGAGAACAGACAAATTTTGAGAAAGATGAATGGGCCCTCAAAACAAGTGATAGTCTGTCTAGGTGTGGGGTCCTACAGTCCCTTGGGTTAATCTTTTCTGGTTGATAAGATTCCTAGGGAGGAAGGAATTCAGGACAATTGAGCTCCTTTTAGTGCCTCTCTTCAGGCAGATAAGGAAACACAGAGAAAAATTGGCCTGACTTGGGGTTTCCCAAGTGCCTTCAGCTTAAAGTGGCATATTTTGGGGTGGCATTTCCTGAACTTTCACCTTCATCATGGACTTGGTAATGGAAAATGGTAAAATAGTCAAGATGATATTAGAACTGGAGAACTGGTTTCTCACCTAATAGCATTTAAAAGGGAACAAATACACATTAGATTAGCTAAATAAGCTAAATTGTTCCATTACATTTAACTCACAAGTTTTAAGTGTACAGTCTCTAGTTAGACTAAATTAAAAAAAAAAAAGAAAAGAAAAAGAAAAAAAGACGTGGTGGTTGCAGTTCAGGGAAGGGACAGGAGCTCCCCAAGGCTGGGGAGCAAGGTTTTCCAGCCAGGCTAGGTTGTCCTATAGTGGGTATCCTTTAGGACTATCCCATCCCACTTCTCTCTGTATCTGGTGTAGTGCAGAGCAGTCTTTTGCAAAGTGATCAGGTGATACATATATTGAATTCCCTCTGCACAACTACTACTTGGCATCCATGCCTAATTCAATACATTGACAGCTCATCCTGCTTCTCAGAAGTTACAGGCTTCTAAACTGACAATTCCCCAAATCATTCTGAAATACTTTAGTGTGAGAAAGGCCCGGCATTAACCCTGCTCTGTCTTGCTCTATTCTGGACTTACATGGACAACTCTGTGGGACCAATAATATGTGACATAAGGAGACATTATTCTCCACTGTTTATGGTTTAAAGGGTCATTGTGTAAAAGCAGGAAAATTAAACTCACAGGGGTAAAATTCAGTCATTCAGTGCTACTAAACCTTAAGCAGAGGTCTTAGACTTAATGTGCTTATTTCTTTGTGTATTAATAAAGAAAATTATAGAACTCCATCTGCAATTGATACTTAGTTACAATGCCACTTAAAATGTGCTGATTAGGCCATTGTTGTAAAGACCTTAAAATTCTGTATCCATTTTTCTTTTCTTTTTTTTTTTTCAGGGAAAAATGTCAAGGTTGCCAATATGGCTGTTTAAAGTGATTTTCAAGAGGTACACAAAATATCTTTCTGCCATTGCTCTTATTATTATTTTAACAAAACAATATGTCCACCACTCCTCGCCACTCCACCTCAGCCACCAGGATCAATATAAAATGAATTTTTGAATCATTTTGAATGTATTTCCTGATTAGATCCACACCTCTCTGGCGTATGTTACATGCCTCATTTATGGGGAAAGTTCCTTTCCGTTAACACTAAACTTGCTCCATCACATGTGTCAGAATTGTGAGGCAAACAAGATAGTTTGAGTTGTAAATACGGCTTTGCTTTGCACTGAGTTGTTGGACAGGTTTTGAGTAACATCTGCCATCCTTTTTGTACTCTTGATGTCTAATTTACTAATTCTACAAATAGAGGCTTCACCAATATATAGTTCTTGAAAAGATATTTATATTCTAAGAAGAGAAAAAAGGCTGGGTGTGGTGGCTCACTCCTGTAATCCCAGCACTTTGGGAGGCTGAGGTGGGTGGATCACGAGGTCAAGAGTTTGAGACCAGCCTGGCCAACATAGTGAAATGTCATTTCTACTAAAAATACAAAAAATTAATTGGGCATGGTGACGGGCACCTGTAATCCCAGGTACTTGGGAGGCTGAGGCAGCAGAATCGCTTGAACCTGGGAGATGGAGGTAGCAGTGAGATCTAAAAAAAAAAAAAAAGAGGAGAAAAGTTACAGAATCTAATCACTTGATAGTTGAGATAACAGCATAGATTTGGAGACCTAGGGGTAGAAATATCTTTATGAAGTAGTATGTCAATATTGGCCTTTTCCCCCTAGAGAGCAAGGTGGTTTGATTATTAGTTTTGGACTCATGTTTGTTAGGATTAACTCCCAGAGTTAATTTTAGTTTATCTAGTTGTGTGACTTTGAGAATGCTACTTGTCTTCTTTGTGCCTTATTTTCTTTATTCACACATTAGAGTCATAATACTAGTAACTACATCAAATCATTTATTATAAGAGACCAATGAGTTAATTCACACAAGATATTTAGAACGGTGTTTGGCACAAAATAGGCAGTAGATACATTTTAGCTATAGCAGTCAAATGTAGTTTGGAATCAGGCAAACTTGGTAGAAATTTAAATCTACTACCTACTCATTTAGCTGCATATAGCCTCAGTTTTCTGATCTGCAAAACAGATACTGGAAGACATTGTAAAGAATTCAAGAGATAAAGTAGATAAAAAATCTTATCACAGTGAGTGGGTGTCTTAAATGGAATAGTTTTTGATAAATGTCATGATAAGACAGTTATGCATTGCTTAATGATAGGAGCATGTTCTGAGAACCACATCATTAGGATATTTCATTATTGTGTGAACATTTTAGAGTGCACTTACACAAATTTAGGTGGCATAGCCTATTATACAGTTATACAGGATAGCTGTAACCCTAATAAGTTTCTTGCCTTATACATGTAGCAAGTCAACACACCAAGATATCGGGTTGCAGCAGAGTAGAGGTTTAATCCTAAGGCCACCAAAAAAGGACATAGAGGGAAACATCAAATCTGTCTTTCCATGGAGTTTGGGGCTAGGAATTGTAAGGGTTTTGAAGCAGCTGAAATGTGATTGTTGATTTGTTGAAGAGTGCAGGGTGAAGTCATGAGACAGGGAGATGAAGAAACTATTCTCTTGTTAATTCAGTTCCTCTGTGGGGTCTTCAAACTGGTTGGCTGCTCCACTGGAGTTCAGGATGTGCTTAAACAAGTCTTAAACACAAGCTTTATGATTCTAAAGTCAGAAATGCTATCTATAGAAACAATGGAAATGGAAATGGTCAGTGTCTAGTGCTTGTGACTTTTAGTTACAAAGAAGTGGGTCAAAATATGCAAAAGATGTGATTGGTAGGAGAAAAAGCAGGTCATTTGACCTAGACTGGGCTAAAATATTTTGTGCTTCAAACTCGGCCTACATTTGACATTAACAATTATGACTGTATTTCCATCCAGAATTCTTGTTAATCCTGTGAGGCCAGTTTCATAGCCTGTTTCTCCTACGCTATGAAACCAGTACAGGTTACAGCATGTTAGTGTACTGAGTACTGTAGGCAATCGTAACACAATGGTATTTGTGTATCTAAACATACCTTAACATAAAAAAAGGTACAGTAAAAATACGGCATGATAATAGTATGGGACCATCGTCACATATGCAGTCAATCATTAACCAAAACTTTTTTTTTCTTTTGGTGGCACATGACTGTATTTTTCGAATAAGAAGTGAGCATAAAGTCAGAATTGAATAAATGTTGGCTTTTTCTCTCCCTTGTCTCATAACCTCTTACTCTCTCATTCTATCTGTATAAGAGGTGTGACAGGTAAAAGAAAAAAGCAGATCATCTGATCTAGACTAGCTAAAATACTTTGTGCTTCAAAGTCAGACCGCCTTCACACTGACAACTGTAGTAGTCACCGTTTACTGAATATTCTCTTACTGCATCTCACATCAACTAGGTAGAGTCCTAGAAACCTATTACTCTGTAATAATTATTATTTCTGCTTTTCTTATGGGGAAATCAAGGCTCAGGCAGTGAACTAACCCATGCGCAGATTACACAGCTAATGCATGGCAGACACTGGATGTGAAAGCAAAACTGTTCAGACTCATAGTAACACCTGCCCCAAAATTAAAGTAAATGTTCTCTGTAAATATTATGGATAAGCAGGCTTTTAAAAAAAAAATAAATTCTATATTCATTTTCAGGCTCCACAGCCTATTTCTCTAAATTGTTCTCAAATATTGGGACTTTAAAAATAAAAATGGAGACACATTCCATTCTGAAATACAAGCAGAATACCTAAGAAACAAATTAGCCTGTTTAATGAAATTGTGACTGGGAAAGGACCATAGAATAACCCTGGGCTGGTAATTATCTCTGGAACAGCCAGCTTTTTTATAGCAAACAGACTGGCTGGTGATTATAAAATGATGACCAGTTCAAAGAAAATTACACCTGCTGAACAGTTAAATAAAGCCTCCAGACGGGGTCTCTCCCCCTTTTTGAAATGTCTGAGATCTAAGGGAAAATCTCAGCATGCACATAATCTTTTTCTTTATAATACCAAAATCCATTGAGAGAGTGAATAGCATACAAATTTTTGACTTAGCTTGTATACTAAGAAGGGCTAGATTGTGAAATGTTAAAATTACAGCCACAAATGATGTTGAAAACAATTGCAATCTTCCATTAAAAAGCAATTAAATAACATTGTAAAGACATACATTTCCAAGAAAAGAAAGTCTGCCTTGTCTTTGTGTAAGTTTCAAATTAGTCCTTTGACTAAAAATGCCATGAAATAAGGTCAAGTTTTGCATATTTATTAGAAAGGTCAGAAGTATTGTCCAAAAAATTATTTAGTGACTGTGTCTATGTGATTCTGTGACCACATCACCGCTCTTTAAGTTTGGTGAGTTGGTCAAGTCTACCCCATGAACATCGTTCAGTTCACTGAACATTTAGTAGTAGCTCTTCTGTCAAGCACCTGCTATTCTCAATAGTGAGGATTCAGCACTAAATGTCATCTTTTTCCTTGGGAAGCGGACAGCTTGGTCTGGGGAACCTCTAGTTCTGGGGAAGTAAGTATGAAGACTTTCCTTTCACCTAATACTTGCTTCAGCAAAGGAATATGGAAATATTTATAGAACAGCTCTGGAATCAGGGTAGGCTGCTGAGATGACTTAACACACTGTATTGTAGTATTAATGTTTCCTTTCTTCTTGTGCTTGGGTCTCATACTTAACTTGAGAAATTTGGTATGGTAGATGGCAAATGAGAAACGTAACTCATCTGATAAGCATTTAAAATACACTATAGCATTTATGAAACATATTGCCAATATTATAGAGGAATAAGGCAACTCTGATGATAAGTGTCCCCAACATCATAGTCCAGGTAGCATTGTCACACTCTTTTCCTAATTTCTATGTTTTCTCAGCAATGTTACGGTCCATATTCATCCCTGGATTAGAGTAGTTTTTGTTTCTGCTGGTACTACAGCTGATGTGTCATTTCAAAGTTCTGTTCCCAATAGGCCCCTTTGCAATCAGCCCTGCTCTTAGGCTCTTCCTCTTAACTGCCACCAAGTTCTGTGGAACACTTGGGGATGTGGAGAGATTAAATTAAGGCAATGCAAACAACTTTAAAGTCCATACTAGATATTTCTACAGCTAAAAATTCACTCTCGTTTTCTTAATTCAAACTCTAGATTCTTATGTCTTCCTTCCTCCTTCCAAGTATTGATCTTCTCAAACTGCATGTTCCAGTGTCTGTTTATTATACAGATCATTTATTTATGTATTAATTTTTCTTTTTTTCTTTTCTTTTGTTGTTGTTTTGGTTTTGAGACAGGCTCTAATTCTGTCACCCAGGCTGGAGTGCAATGGCAAGATCTCGGCTTACTGCAGCCTCTGCCTCCAAGGTTCAAGTGACTCTTCTGACTCTCCAGCCTCTTGAGTAGCTGGGATTACAGGTGCATGCCACCACACGTGGCTAATTTATATATATATATATATATATATATATATATTTATTTATATATTTATTTATTTTTTTGTAGAGATGGAGTTTCACCATGTTGGCCAGGCTGGTCTCGAACTCCTGACCTCAGGTGATCCACCTACCTTGGCCTCCTGAAGTGCTAGAATTACAGATGTGAGCCACTGCACCTGGCCTTCTTTGTTTGTTTGTTTTTTTGTTTTGTTTTGTTTTTTTTAATAAACAGAAGACAATTCAGGCACTTGGAGCTGCACCCTTTCCCCAAAGAGTCATCTAATGCTACTTGTAAAAGAAAGAGAAATTCTAGGTACTAATTTCAAGATGATATATGGTTTCACTCTTCTGCCATATGTGAATAAGCAGATGATTTAACAACAGAAGTCACACATATACCTTGTCTCCCAGATGGATGCTACAGTCCTTGTGAATGAGATTCATATTTTACACTTTTTTGAATGTCCTATTTTATTTAATATAGCACTCTAAACATGCTACTCATAGAAGGCAGAGAATGTTCCGCATGCTAAATGAGCATATGTTGCTGCTTTTGTTGAAGCAGCAGAATGTAGGAGGTAGAATTTTATGAAAAAAAAAAAAAGCAGGCTTTACGGCTTGCCACTTACTATATGAATTTAGGGTAAATCATTTAACTGAACTTCAGTGTCTTCGTTTGCCGAATGGATTTCATATGTCACAGGAATGTTGTGAGAATTAAATGAGGTAAGAAATCAAAATACAATTCTGTTTTTTCCTCTTCTTCACAGTGTATAGTCTTGTGAATGCAAAAAATAAAAAATAAAAAAATACGTACAGAATGAAAAGTTTTAAGCTCTCTCCATGCCCAGATTCAAATAGAAAGAAAGGCAAACTTGCTGTTGCCTGAGAGTCTAGGTGTTAGATCTCATTTGTTTTTTAGGCTACATGGCTTCATTTCCAGTGGATGACAGCATATTCACTGTGTGAATATGGCCTGTAGAATGGTGCTTTAGCATCTGCCCTACATGCCCACTCCACATACACCTTGCTCTGGAACATTCTAATAACGTGCTTGAGTCATTTCACCTTAACCTCCTGCCTCCCCTGTCACCTCTTTCTTCTGCTTGGGAGGAGTTGTCCTCCCAGGGGCACACTTT
Organism: Ateles fusciceps; assembly: GCA_036589455.1. NCBI lineage: Eukaryota > Metazoa > Chordata > Mammalia > Primates > Atelidae > Ateles > Ateles fusciceps. The sequence continues at coordinate 3,051,150 of JAZHEH010002555.1, read as the reverse complement.
ACAAATACAAATCAACCAATCTCAAATCACACCCCAAACACTTCTTTTATCAGGCTGTCACATTACAGTCACCATTCCACTGCCCTAATCATCCCAGGACCAAACACCAGCCAACGAAGGACAGCCTCTATACTCCAGATCTCATGGCAATTATTCAGATGAGTCAATGCCAAGCCTACAGACCTAACCTCACAGGCTTCTTCCTGCAATAAACACAACAAAGCCTGCGTCCCTTACTTTTTTCTCATTCTCTGCCTCTTGACCCACTCTGGTTCTTTCCCTCATGGCTGGTGTAGTGTGCTGCACCCCATTGTGCAGGGAACTGTAACAAACTATTTCTTCAATGGAAACCATGTCCTGACTTGCTGACAAACTGTATTTCAAATTTCCTATTAGTATACTGTATTTTAAAACACACAGCATAATTCAGAGAAGTGTCAATGGGACTATTCTATTCTTGCTATTCTATTCTTGCTTTGCCATTCAGCCAATTGTTTTAAATTGACTTTTTCTCTTAAGCTAGATATTGAAAAAGAGTTTTGATTGGCCTATAGTTACATGGTTTATTTCGTTTGTGAAAAACTGGCACTATCTGGTTCTCCGTGAACCTTAATATTGTTATATTTATTATTTTTGAATATATAATGGGCACAGAGACACTTATGGGACAATTGGGAGACAAAAAAAATCAAATTATCAGACAAATATATATAAACTGATAACTGTGAAAAATTTTACAAAGAAGAGTCATGAGATATAGAGTAAGTGCTTGACATCGTTTAATGGCTCAAGGAAAGATTCCCTGTGGAGATGACACCTGAGCTGAGAAATCTGATGGGAGCGCAGGAGACAAGTGATGCGGGGAAGGAATCTCCCTTCCCTGGGTAGATGTCAGGCTAGAGAGCAGCAAAGAAGTTCACAGCTTCTCCCTTAGCACCCAGGATCTCCTGCAAGAAACATACAATATATTAACAAGGAGAGCACTAGAATATGTATATTTTTTAAAAACCAACAGAATTCTTCTAAACTAGTATTTTAATATATTATTTGATAGTGAAGACACATTTATACCAATTTGAAGTCAATGTCTTCTGTAAAGACTGTTTTAAAATACAAAATTAACGATAATGCAATAGTATGATATTAAGATGGAGCTAATTGAAAGAGAATAAAATATTTCCTCTTGTAAAGTACCAGAGACTTTACAATGCATGTCATATATGTTCACTGCGCAGGCATCACCATATTACATTTATTCGTTCATCTATGAAACATTTACTGACAGCTACAAAGTTATAAGTCCACAGGATGTAATGCAATAAAGAGTCTGATTTTCTATGCTGAGGTATTTATGACATAGCTAAAGGTACAGAAAAGAGATGCATGATTACAACGCAAAGGAAGCTGTACACAAAGGACATTTGAGGAGACACCAAGGAGTGAAACTGTATCAGACAAGCAGAATCCCCAGCAGGCCTTTTAAAAGAAAAGACACCTGAAAGGAACCTTAGTGTTATTCACCCTGAAATTCTTGACACATCTAACACCTAAGCAAGGGAACAGGCTGAGAACACAAGGAAATGAAAATACCAGGAATGTCTTTTAGGGAAACTTTTAAATAATTTCACAATCAAAATTGTAGAGCTGGATAGCAATTTATTCTTCATTTTATATTTAAAAGTTTTCTGTGATGTGGAGAAGTCAGGTGACTTGCTAAGGGATACACAACTAATTAGTTCCTTAGCCAGAGCCAGACTCTCTGCCTCCTAACTCCACAGCATGTGGCAGGAACCAGAGCCATACAGGAAAACTGAAAGTGCTGTAACATAATGGTGAGGTATTTTAGGGACATGATCTCACATTGGAGTCTTTTTCAAGACTTTGTGCTGCCAAATGTGTTTAGGAATAAATTTGCTTTCCTGTCCCATTTTATCCTACAAAGGTTATGCTGTAATTGACCTCAGTAGGAAAAACCCACTTGTGCCAGAAATGCATCACTGCAAAGAAGTCAGCTCACCTATGGAGTTACTCAATAGAGAAAACAAAACTTTAAATCAAGTTTGGAAGAATGTTTTTAAAGACCAAGAACTAAGACAACAAATATTCTTTCTTGTCTTGTGAGTTTCTTCTGTCATTCTTTTCATATGTGAGCACAATGGAGGAACACAGGGAAAAGTTTATTATTATTATTATTATTATTAGGGTTTTGTTTTTTACATTTGTTTTTCCAGTTTGTGCCTAAGGGACCCATGTAGGAACTGGAATTTTAGTTAGCTAACTAAATTTCACTCACTTCAAAAGAGCTAAGGCAGGTTGCTTGAATAGTGCATAATGGTCTCTTACCTAAGGCATATCTATTAACTAGCTAATACACTCTGTCAGAACAGAGTCATTGAGTACTTACTGTAAGCCTTTCACATCATGCTACCATTTGAGAGAGACCATGGCTCTTGTTCACTGAAAGTTTTATATCTAATAAGGTTGGATAGGAAACAAACAAACAGCCTATACTTCCGTTTGGGAAACCTCCCACTTCAGCCAACACTATCTTACCATTCCTTTAAGATTCATTTCAAATGTCTGTCATCTTTTTTTTTTTTTTTTTTTTGTCTGGCCTTCCACAAATTGGCCATGTGCTCTTTCTCCTTGCTCTGAAATTACTCTATCCTTATTGCAATTATAGCACTGACCACTTCATACTGTGGTCATGGGCTTAGGTGCCTTTCTCCTCCATTAGACTGCAAACTTTTGAAGGCTAAGGACTGCATTATATTTATTTTTACATTCTGAATATAAGAATATAGAACACTTAGATGACCTAGTAATACAAAAATGAAGAAAATTAAATACATGCCAAGCAGCTGTACACGTCACATGGGCAAGGATCATCTTATGTTTATGTTTGCATCCAAGAGAATTCTAAGCATGGCACAGAGCAGAGGTACAGTAAGTTTAATGAATAAATGTGCATCAATAGAAAGTAAATTGAGGGTAAAAACATTTTGTCTTTATAACAATAAACAAAGAAGGTATCTGTTTTTATTTAAAGACTAAAGAAAGTTTGTAGAGAATGATAAGGTGTTAGCTAGGCCTTGGAAGACGCTGAATTTTGGATACAGATAAAAAAGGAGGCAGAAACTTCAAATGGAAGACAAGTTACATAAAGACATGTTAATGAGAGTGAATCCCGTTGCTTGAAGAGAGGTTGGTTAGAACATTGCCACAGAGGTGGGTAAGTCCAGTCACTCAAACCTAAACAAGATTCACAAGCCATAATTTACAGGTTTTTGAAGGTATGTGATGAGAAACATGAGGTAAATCCAGATTTATACCCTAAGTTTATTCAATCAAGTTCAGGTTTTGCCTGGTGAAGCATTGACAAGCTTCTATAACAATCTGCAGATGATGTACGTGTTTTACTTTTGTAATTAATGCTAAATGGAGATGCAGATTTGTTAATGAAAGAGTTTTCACATTCAACAAAACTTAGCAATGTACAAAAATGGCAGTTTTCAAAATTGTGTTGGCAATGTCTAAAAATACATAAGGTCTTATGAATATGAATTAATTAGATACTCACATTTTAGCTCATCAAGTAACAGGTGTTAAAGTCAAGGAAATTTACCAAACTAGAAGACTCAGATCTTGCCTGTCCATGACTATATTATCTAACTAGATGATTTCTTAGGTTATGAGCATTAACTTCCTCCATTAAAAAATAGCATCTCCCTGGGAACCAGAAGAGTCTCATTTCAAATATCTGCTGTATAACTATCACAGAGGATATGTAACATTTCCAAGCCTGATTTTTGTCTGTAAATACCTACCTTAAAGGATTGCTGTTAAGATGAAAAGCAGTAATTTATATAAACTTTGAGCCTATTATCTGAACTATATTGGATACCGACAGATGAAATACATATTTATTATAATTTACATATTCATTGCCATTCCTTTATTTATTCATTTTGTGATTACTGTATGTTTTTTGTTCTAATGTATGTGCTAGTGATACATCAGTAAATTATGCAAACAAAAATCTCTAGTCAAAGTTGTTTCTATTCTGCTGGCAAGAAAGAGAAGAAAAATAATTGGTTAAATAAAGATGCAAATTCTATAATATCTACTATAAATGATAATTGCTAAGAAAGAAGATTGATATGGTTGGGCTGTGTCCCCACACAAATCTCATCTTGAATTATAGCTCTCATAATTCCCATGTGTTGTGGGAGGGACTCAGTGGGAGGTAATTGAATCATGGAGGTGGGTCTTTCCAGTGCTGTTCTCGTGATAGTGAAATGAGTCTCATGAGATCCGATGGTTTTGTAATGGCAGTTCCCCTGCACATACTCTCCTGCCTGCCACCATGGAAGATGTGATTTTGCCCTTTCTTCGCCTTCCATCATGAGGCCTCCCCAAACGTGAAACTGAGTCAATTAAACCTCTTTACTTTATAAATTACCCAGCCTTGGGTATGTCTTTATTAGCAGTGTGACAACAGACTAATGCAGGGATAAAGCAGGGAAGGGGGATAGACAGGGTGTGGTAGAGGTAGGGAAGTTGCAATTTTAAGTAAGGCAGTGAAAAAAGATTCAATATTAGGCAACACTGTGCCAAAACTTTTAAGAGGATGAAAAAGCAAGCCACTTGTGTGTCTGAGAGAGAACACTCCAAGCAGAGAAAAGAGCAAGTGCAGCAGCCCTGAAGTGGTGCTAGCTTGACCTAGTTTAAGGCCAGGAAGGAAAATGTCATGGCATGAGCAGAGGGATCTGGGAGAGCTGAAGACAGGCTAAGAGAAGGAATGGTAGATAGGCTCTCAGAGAGCCGCTAAAAAGTGAATGGCTTTGGTTTTATTTCTCAGTGGCATGAGTAGAATGAAGGGAATTGAGCAGAGAAATGACATGACCTGATAGCTGACATATTTTTTACAGGGTATTTCTGACTGCTCAGTAAGAAAAAGGACTGCGTGGGAATGAGAACAACCAGTTAGGGATGGAGGCAGGGTTGGGGTAGTGGAAGGACTGAATGGGGTCAGTGTTCTGGATTAATTGTAAACATATCAGAGATGGAATGTGAAATGAAAAGCAGTGTCAAGAACGATGCAAGGTCTTTGGCCTAAACCACTGTAAGAATGGAATTGCTGTAAGGGGTACACAGAAAACAACAGAAGGAGCAACCATGCCTGTCTTGGGGAGCCTCATGCCTCCACAAGAAAATCACAGGTTCTATGAAAGCATACCATGACTCGTGCCATGACATGTCTCTATTCCACTTGTGTCTCCAATAGTTTCAGAATAAAATTCTGGTCTTTGTTACCAGCAACAATAAATACTTGAACAGAAAAGGAACTAGCATTTGTTATGGCCTCTGTATCACCACCTGATGGAAAGCACTTCACATGGCCTTCTTTCATTTTGTGTTTGAAGGATGTTGTGACATTGCTTTTTTTTATTAAGAAAGACTCAAGACTCAGAGTGGTCTGTCTACATTTTCCACTGAAGTTATCTTACGACCTCTGGCATCTAAAGCATACAATATTATTTTTAAAATGCATCTCAGATCTATAAAATATATAGAATCAGAATTTCTTATTTTGAGTTCTGGGAATCTGAATTTTTAACAAGAGTATATGATAATTCTAATGCACACCAAAATTTTAGAATGACTAGAAATCATAATCAGGTGACTGATAATTAAAAAGGAATAAGGTGGTAGAATACGTACCTCTTCCATGGTAGCTATAATTATACCCCATTATTGTTATAGTTCTAGACATTATTTTATTAATATTTAATATGTAATTCTGTAGGAAAGGTCTGCACATAACTCTTTTCTTTACCACTAAGAAGCTGTGATAATACAGATATGTCCAATTGCTCCCCGATGAGGAGGAATAATATATATTAGCCTCGTTGAGAGCATTGTATGAAAAGCATTCAAAGAGTAGCTCTACTTACAGATGAGAAACAAAAATTGACTTGCCAGGTAATATATTCTTCTTTTAGAGGAAAAACACTTAAACCCACAAGTAATATCTGTGGTTGGCATCATCCCATCATAGCTAAATTTGTACTTGTTTAAAATTTTGAAGTAACCAAATCTTCTCACTAATTTCAACCCAAGAGTTGGCATGCATTTTCTTCTTAAAGACATCAAAATTAAGGACTAACTTTGGGGAAATAAGGTAATTCATAATAAAGAAACAGAAGGTAATTATTATTTAAACAAATAGAAATAGAGGAACTATATTTAGTTCTGTTATTCTGACTGTTTTGTTAATCACTCCCTGTCTACCATCCATGATGTTCACTCATTGTTTGAATTAGAAAAACATAGGTCTATCCCAGCAGCAGATTAAGGTCTGCCAACAACCCAGATAGTTTGGTAAACTAAGGAGTTTAATGAAAATCCTTCCATTATGCTCATTAATGGCAGTCTAATATTGGAAGTTTGAGTGCAGTCTTTGCCTGTGCTTCCTTTTCTAAAGTAGGATCAAGCTTCAATAATGAGTTATGCTCTTGCCTGTGCATAATTCTAACTGAGCTAGATCTTCATTTATTTATCAGGATAGACTTTTTTGATGCATGTTCTGAGGGGTACTAGTTCCTGGTGATGCTCAAGGTCAAGAAATGTTTTTTGTTTTTTTTTACAGGAAATGTTTTTTTCTTTGAATATACCATACACTTTAACAAAATAAAGTGTCTGAGACACACTGCAGTAAATAACTGTGTTTGATTTTTTCTAACCTGATGATACCAACCCTATTGTATCATGGAACTGTTTCATCACCCAATACTGCAGTGAAACCAGGTATCATAAAAATAAAACACCCTTGGGAAGCACTGTTCTCAGCTTAATATACAGGTGACTCTGACCATAAGTGTCAGCAGGTTTGCTTGAGTATACATAATTGCCATATCAGTTCACACTTTCGGAGGTTATCCAAGTATTCATTCTAAGACTTGTGAGCTCTAGAAAGTTATCACACTTCCTACAGTCATTGATCCTGTTGTGGTCCCGATGGATTGGTAGACACTAGGGATACTACAGAGAATAAACTCTCTCAGCCACTCATAACAATTGGGGAACACAAACATTTAGCAATTTAAGATGTGATGAGGTTTAACCTAAATAATGCAGGAGAAGACAACAGGTCGGTGCCTGGCAGTTGGCATATGCTCCACAGTTTCTTCTCTCTTTATTCTGTCCTCCATACTGGAAAGTATATGTAAGGAGGCAATAAAGAGGTGATATCTATAGCATGCCTTGGTGAGAGCTTAGCATCAATTCCCTGACATCTGCCTATAGAAAATAAGCAGAGAAGAACCAAAGTTCAGAGGTTGGCATAAGGTGGGTGATAAGTAGATTGAGGCAAAGATGTGAGAATGAAGGTGTATTCCCAAAGATAACTAAAGGCAGCAGTTAGGGAGCAGGAGAGAAGCCCCATCCTCCCCCAACCTCTGACCCCATTCCTACAGAAATGAGACTCCAAGTTAAGCAAATCAGCAAAGGAAAGCCAGAAAAAACATTTTTTTTGAAAATGTGACAATGCTCATGGGTTTTCGAGCCAGAAAACAGTCATCCGCTCACTGAACTGAGAGAAGATGATGGTCAGTGACCCACAGGGGCTGATCTTATGTGGAAGACCTGGTCACTGACTTACAATTCTCCAAGGACTCCTATGCAGGAGTCAGATCAACCTCATGCCTGGTACAGAACTTCAGGTAAGAGACAAAAGGCAATCCAGAGGGCTCTATGTTGATAATATCCCAAGCCCAACTTGCTGAAATTGATTTGCCAAACATATTAATTGGCTCCATGAGCGATGTCTGACCAACCGGTCAGGAGAAAGCTGAAGTCAAACTGAGCCCAGAACAACAGGCTGCTACCTTTTAGACTTCAAGCCTGAAGTGGGGATGGTGAAGGTTATGAGGAGGATTTGGGAATAAAAACAGTATACTATCCCCCACTTCATTGTCAATAATAATGACAGTAAAGTTGTACACCATCAGACAGACACCAGGGCTGTTCTCTGTTTTTTTTCTCACTAGGGGTCTTAGGCATACACACGCGCACACACACACAGATACACACACAGATGCACAATCCATCTCTGAAATCAAACCAGGAGTCTGTTGCTGCTCCTTTGGGTAGAATCATGTGATAGCCTTCAGGCAAGTTGACCCAAACTGCTGCTGATATACACTGTCCAATAAAGGGATTATATGGTAACCTAGTCATTTGAGGAATTCTTTTCAACCGATTTGGGTGTTTTTTTTGTTTGTTTGTTTGTTTTGTTTTTTTCAAATTGTGCTACTTGGAGCAAAGCAGGGGGCCAGGCCTTTCTATGCATCCCCCATGTATCTTTCTCAAGGCATGTTACTGTACCAACCAATTGCAGCCACTGGAAAAGTCTGCTTGCTAGGTTGCCAAAGTATAACAAATGTTATTTGAGAGTGATATATTTGGTTATTCTCTCTTCCTGGTGTTACAGCCATAGCCCAGAGTGTAGCAGAGGTGGGAGGTGCTATCTAAAGCCAGCTTCCTAAATCCTTCTACTTCCTGGGAGGTCTAGTCATGTATCTTATCTTCATCTGCACATCTGCTTGAAAAATTCTCTTCCCCCTTTCACTCTGTTTCAAATGCTGATTTCTTTGGTGAGGTGATGCAAAGAAATATGGATGATTAAACCAGTTTATGTTAAGGTATGACTGACTCATCACTCATTTGATGCACCAGCAAGTATTGCATCTTAATGAAAACCTTTCTGGCAGTGATAATGACAGTAAAGAATTTCCTATGGGAAGGGGAGGAGGGCACAAACTACCTTTCTCCCTAGCATTTTCTAAAGTGTATTAATAAACTCTATTTTTTAAAGTGTCTATCTTTTGTCTTAGTCTTTACAGCTGATATGAAATTTGAGGTGACTTTAAAATGACAGAGAAAGAGGAATAAATTCCAGTCTAGATGATGTACATAATTGTTTCTATTGTGTTTTATTTGGGCTTCTCAAAACAGGCTTTAATAAGCAAAATTTCTTCAAGAAGCAAAAATGAACCATTCTAACAGAGCAGTGAAACTCTAAGTAGTATAGCTAATGGAGAAGCCATACAAAAAATAATGAGCTTTGAGTTTAAGTCATCAAACGAATGCTGCATCCCTATGTCAGAAACACTAATCAAGTTGAAAGCATCTGGTTCAGTTTTGATTTTTTTTCTTAGTAACCAAATTAGTCACCCATACAATATTAAATCTCTTGTTCATTATCCATAAAATGTTTTGCTTTAGTTTAGAATAGAAGTTGCTGTAATTAAGCAGAGAGTGACACAAAGTTATAACTAGCTTTCCTGTAAATGGATGTCTTAGTGTTTTCCCTTTCTTAAATGCAGTTGGCCTCACACACATCATGCTTCCTGCAGAAAATTCAATTTTGGTACTGAAAACAGAGACATTTCTATAAATTTTATTGTCCCATATTATCTAGCGTAATTTTATATATTCCTGAAAGTTCAGCCACTTTGCTAGAAAAGGGACCAACTGCATGGGTTATCCTCTTGCTAATTTAAATGTAAGTGTGAATGTGTGTGATGGATACTTAATAGAGGATCTGAGTTAAACTTGGTTCAGATTTAAGACCGTGTTTCCACATCACTAAAGCTAAATTGGGCTCTAATTTTTTGGGCTATCACTGAGAACACGAGATTAAGGGGAAAGAAAGTGACGTGGATAGCAAGAGTAGGAAACTACAGTTTTTATCGTTCAAGCTAGGGATAGATGAAGGGAGTCTGCACATCAGTCTGTACTACTAATAGAGGGCAGGAGACTGACCTGGTTAGGGCAGAGGGAAGAGTCTTGAGAGAGTCCTGTCTGCACTGCTGTGTGCTGGTGAGGACATCCTGGAGGTAGACGGATTGCTACTCTGAGTCTATGCTTAGTGCACTTTTTTTCCAATAATATAAGCAAAAGAAAGATATAAAATTGCATTTCATATCTAGGATAAGTTTTCAAATTACTTGGTCTTGAGAAAGTATACTTCCTGGGAAAGGAAAAAGAAAATGTTTAGTCTCAGGAGAATTTTATACAAGCCGTTGTTCCAGGGAGATTGGCAACTACATGGAGAGCACCTATTTGGTGACTTGAATGATCAAGATTCATCATATTTATCGTCTCTCTTGGACAATATAGGACATTGTACTGCTTTCGATCTATTTGTTGATTTATTGTTAATGTTTCATGCCCTGAGCTCACACATTCTTTCTTTAGTTACGTTAACATCACCATTTAAGCTACAGCCAAGTCACTTTTGCTGTCCATTCAGGAAATGCCCTGATTCTCTTAGGTATCAGGAATTAAGAAGACTTGGCGAAAAGGCAACAGCATTTTCTTTATCACTTACTTTCATTTTTAGACATTGCCTTCGGTGGCCAGAATCCTCTCCAGAATCCTCTAACTTCACAACAATGTTATAGACACAGATTCCCAATGCTATTGGAGCTGTCAAACCTATCAGCAGACTACATGGTTGCTCCATTTTAGATACTAAAGTTTAGCAAGCAACATGATACACTGCCCACTGACCTCATAAAAGCATCAAATATCACTACAAGGCTTTCATTTGGCAACCTCTAAGCAGAGTTGGCTGCCATGAAAAGTTCACTGAGAACCTCAGGCTATTGGGTTGTGATGGAAAATGTCATCCACAACTGATGTCCCATTAAACTGCACTAACCACAGCTGGGCACATCTGAGTCTCAGCACCCCTTTTAGTCACCTTTAGTTGGCTTCTCCACAGACCTCTTGGCAAAGATGTTCACTCTCCCAGTTCTAAGATCGTTTCACTTTCAACAGATGACCATTGTCCAGTCCTTCTCTAAGATTACTCGGGCCTTTCTTATACAACTTTTCTACTTCAAAATTGTTTTTATCCATTACATCTTTCCTCTCCTCTTCTTTTTCCTCTCTACTGTTTTTCCTTCATGTTTGCTTCCATTTAAAATTTAAATTTAATAAGCACCTATTCAGTGTTTATTAATCCAGGTGACTTACAATCTAAGGCAAATTCCCTCCTGTGTCAAAGGAAGTACCCCTCGTCTCCCTAAGATGAGACTTAAGGTTTGAAGCAAGATGCCACTTGTTCTGAGAAGTGTTCTCTGAACTCTCTGAGCTGACTTGAATTATCTTTCTGTGCTATTGGTGACCATGTGCTAAACTCTCTCCTCAGCAATCTCCAATGTAATTGCAATTTGCTGTTCTGCTGACTTCACTCATCTCTGATCTCTCTTTGAAGAAAACAGCTGCCTTTGGTTTTTCTGTGCTTTGCATAGCATTAGGCACATAGTAAGTTCTTAATAAATAAATATTTATAGAATTACTGAACATACACACACACATGCACACACACACACAAATACACACTTTGTTTATGACACCTCTCTATCCTTTTCCAGGATCTTGGTGAATAAATTATTTACTGTCTCTGCCTCGAACATCTCATCTTTCCACCATATATTTTAAAAAGAAATAGCTGTGCTTAATCTTAGTGACTTAAATTTAAAACATTTGAAAAATACATTTTCTTGACTCTGATGAACAATTTTAAATGTCTTTCATTTCTTGGGAGAATAATTTCTTACCTAATTTATCACTTCTAATTAACCATTCTACCCCAGTGGTTCTCAAAATGTGATTCCCCAGCGGGCATCATTGGCATAACCTACAGACTTGTTAAAGATGCAAATTATTTTCCCACCCAATAACTAATAAATTAGAACATCTGGAATAGAACCTAGCATTCTGTGTTAATAAGCTTGCCCAGTAATACCAAGATGTTCTTATGTTGGAGAGCCACTGTGCTTCTTGAATTGTTTTTCCCAGTAAGATTTATGACCTTAGTTTAATGGTCAACTAAAATACCACTCTTTTGTTCTTCTACTAATGGATAATTAGAAAACATTCACGGATCTCAATGATGAGGTACATTATAAGAACCATGGTATAACTTACAGCTAAAATGGTACTTAGAGGAAAATTTATAGCATTAATTAAAACTATTACAAAATACTAATTTGCATTTTATCTGTAAGAGTGCTTTTAGATTTCTAGATATTTGGGGGAATATATTATTGGTTTCTAATTTTATTTTACCATGATAAAAAATATGATTTGTATGATATTGATTCTGTTTTTGTTTGGGATTTTCTTGTGACCTAGGACATTATTGATGTTCCTTCTGTGCCTGAAAAAGACACATAATCTATAATCATTATAGTTCTTTATGCATTATATATCAAGCTTGATAATTGGGTTTTGATAAATCGGGTTTTGATAATCTTCGATAAAAACTGTTGTCACATTGAAATAATTATTACTGATAGTAATTTAAATTGTGGATTTGTTAACTTTGACATATTCTGTCACATTTTGCTTTATGTATTTTGATGCTATATATTATGTATGAACAAGTTTAGAATTTTTATATTTTATTTGCACCTTGTTCTTTTTATTGTTTAGTCTTTTTTATTACTTAAAAATCATAAAATTTTTCTGCTTGATTTGGGGAAATAGGAAAAAAATTAAAAATCACAAAGTTTTATCCATAAATATTTTTATCTGTAAATATTTTTTGCCTTATTATTATAAAAATAACTACACTAACATCTTGGTTATTATTGGATTTTTTTTTTTTTTTTTTTGAGACGGAGTCTTACTCTGTCACACAGGCTGGAGTGCAATGGCGAGATCTCGGCTCACTGCAACCTCTGCCTCCTGGGTTCGAACGATTCTCCTGCCTCACCCTCCCAAGTAGCTGGGATTACAGGTGCCCACCACCACACCCAGCTGATTTTTTTATTTTTATTTTTAGTAGAGACAGGTTTTCACCATATTGGTAGGGCTGGTCTGGAACTCCTGGCCTTGTGATCTGCCCACCTGGGCCTCCCAAAGTGCTGGGATTACAGGTTTGAGCCACCATGGCTGGCCTGGAATGCTATTTTTTTGTACTTTTTATTGGGGATTCAGTAAACAAGAGCTTAATATTTAAAAAATGCCTACAGAATTTAAAAAAGCAGTTTCCTTTCGGCAGGGGTGACAGAAAGTAAAACACAAACATTATTATTATAAGAATAAAAATAAAAAATAGAAACAAAAATAGATACAGTAAAAATGGAAATGTTGAAGTGGAAAAGAGGTTTGACATAAGTAAATGTAGAGGAAAAGGATGAAGAGATTACAAGAAACAGGATATCATAGAAGTGGAGAGCAAGAAAGAACAAAGGATTGACTGTATTTCTGCTACTGTCATTTTGAATAATATAAGTGCTGAGGATGAACTCTTGGATGTGAGGGTGGTGGTCTCCAAGGATGGGAGCCACTTGATTGGAGGGCGTGAAAAGGATGCCAGATTTAATGGCAGTTATGAGGAAATGAGAACTAGAAACAGCAACTAGAGGCAGTCTTTATTTATGGTTGTCAAATTTCTAAAATAATGAAGGAATGTTTACTTCATTTAGCCATGAAAATCAAGTCACTTATAAAAAGTAACAAAAGTAGGATCTGCCCACATGAAAGTAAAGTGATGGGAAAGGAAGAAAAACAATTTTAGGCATATAACACTCCCAGTCACTCTTGCACTGGTAAAGGACATAGCTGATGTAATCAAATGTGTGACCTGGAAATATAGACTATGTGTATGCTCTTTTCTTTGGGAAAAAAGAAAAAAATACAAAGAAACAAAGAAAGAAAACTGATAAAATACAAAACCAAAATGGCTGTGATAAAGGTCACTTGGTAGTTAAGTGACATCTTAACTACAGATGACATGAACATCCACATGAGACCATTTTTATTATAACTGTATTGTGATTATGTGAGCTAGAAACCATATACACCAGAATAAATGTGGAATGAAAAAGCCATGGCAAATTAGTGGAAGTGAATATTTATTCCTCTGAGATACTAAAATAAGACTAAAACCATCTGATAATAACAATGACAGAGAAGAATACAAATGTGCTGAATTATAACAGGGTTGATATCTTTCTAACTTAACCAAAATAAAAAATATGAAGGTGAGAGCATAAATGAGGTGAGAAAGCTTCAAACTGACTTATTTTTTCAAGTTTGGAAGTAAGGAAGAAAAATTGCTATATGTTAAACTGAAACATGTAGCTAATGAGGAATAATTGGTAAATACAAAACATTTAAAAAAATCAGGGTCTTCTCTCTTGATTAAATATTTATGTGACATTTAGCAAATTTTTAAAATTTATATTTATTTTTCTGTTGTTATAGTCAAGTTAAAGTAAATGTAATAATTTATACTGATATTATTTTATTCTATTTTTATAAAATTATTTCTAAATACATAGTAGGTTATGTATGTACACTTAAATGTGTCTCAGTATTTATACATAAAAACACTTTTTGGAATAGTAATACATTTATATTAGATGTAGAGATGCTTTTCTCTCCTTTTGTACTTTTCAATAGTACTGAGGTTTTTTTTTTGTATAAGAAGCAGGAGTCACCTTTATAAAACTATATTATCTTAATTTTAACTTATTTTTAATTTTGGTGTGTACCTCAGAGGGTGGATATATTTATTTTGGGGTACATGAGATATTTTGGAACCAGTGTTCAGTGCATAATAACCACATCATGGAAAACTGGGCATCCATCCCCTCAGGTATTTATCCTTTGTGTTACAAACAATTCAATTACATACTCTTTTATTTATTTAAAAATGTACAAATATATCATTATTGACTATGGTACCCCTGTTCTGCTATCAAAACTGGGTCTTATTCATTCTTCTTCTTTTTCTGTACACATTAATAATCCCCTCCTCCTTCCTGCACCCTGATTACCCTTCTCGGCCTCTGGTAATCATCCTCCTATTGTCTGTCTCCGTGAGTTCCATTGTTTTGACTTTTAGATGCCACAAATAAGGAATAATATGCAATGTTTGTCTTTCTCTGCCTGGCTTAATTCACTTAACAAAATGACCTCCAGTTTCATCTATGTTGTTGCAAGTGACAGAATCTCATCCTTTTATATGGCTGAATAGTACTTTATTGTATATAAACACCATATTTTCTTTATTCATTTATCTATTGTTTACACATCTTCCAAATCTTGGCCATTGTGAACAGTGCTGAAACAAACATGGGAGTACAGATATTTCTTCAATATATTGATTTCCTTTTTAGTAGGTATATAAAGAGCAGTGGGTTTGCTAGACTGTATGTTAGCCCTATTTTTATTGTTTTGAGGAACCTCCAAATTGTTTCTCATAGTGTTTGTCCTAACTTTCCCACCAACAATGTGCAAGGGTTATTTTTTCTCCACATCTTAACCAGCATTTCTTATTGCATGCCTTTTGGATATAAGCTATTTTACATGGGATGAGATGATATTTCATTTTAGTTTTTATTTGCATTTCTCTAATGATCAATGCTGTTGAGCACTTTTTTTCATATGCCTGTTTGCCATTTATGTGTCTTCTTTTGAGAAATGTCTATTCAAAGCCTTTGCTCATTTTTTGATCAGATTATTAGATTTTCCCCACAGCATTATTTGGGCTCCTCATATATTCCAATTATTAATCCCTTGTCACATGGTTTGCACTTTATTGATTGTCTCCTCTGCTGTGCAGAAGCCTTTTAACTTGATGACATCCCCTTTGTCCATTTTTAATTTGGTTGCCTGTGCTTGTGGAGTATTGCTCACGCAATTTTTGCCCAGACCAATATCCTGGAGATTCTCCCCAATGTTTTCTTTTAGTAGCTTCAAATGTTTGAGGTTTTAGAATAAACCATTTAATCCATTTTGATTTTATTTTTGCATATGGCAAGATATAAGTTCTAGTTTTATTCTTCTGCATATAGACATCCAGTTTTATTAGTACTGCATATTGAAGAGACTGTTTCATTGTTCTATGTGTCTGTTTCTATGTAAGTATGATTTTGTTTTGGTTACTATTGTTCTGTAGTATAATTTGAAGTCAGGTAATATTTTTCCAGTTTTCTTCATTTTTCTCAGGATAGCTTTGGCTATTCTGGGTTTTTCTGGTTCCATATAATTTTTAGGATTTTTTTTTCAATTTCTGTGAAGAATGTCATTGACATTCTGATAGAGACTGCATTGAATCTGCAGAATGCTTTGGTTGATATGGACATTTTAACAATATTGATTCCAATTCATGAACCAATCCATCATTCCAGTCCATTAATAGGGGTTATCTTTCCATTTTTTGTGTGTCCTCTTTGATTTCTTGCATCAGCGTTTTATAGTTTGCTTTCTTGACAAGATCTTTCATTTATTTGGTTAATTCCAAGATATTTAATTTTATTTATAACTATTGTAAATGGGATTACTTTTTATTTCTTTTCAGATTGTTCACTGTTGGCATATGAAAATGCTACTGATTTTTGTATGTTGGTTTTGTGTCCTGTGACTTTTACTGAATTGGTTTATTAGTTCTGTTTTTTGGTAGAGTCTTTAAGTTTTTCCAAGTATAAGATCATATGTGCAAACAAGTGTAATTTGACTTGTTCCTTTACAGTTTGGATACCATTTATTTCTTTCTCTTGTCTGATGGCTCCAGGCAAAGACTTCCAGTACTATGTTGAGTAACAATGATAAAAGTGGGCATCTTTGTTGTTTTTGAGACCTAAGAGGAAAGGCTGTCTGTTTTCCCCCATTCAGCATGATACTAATTGTGGGTCTAACATATATGACTTTTATTATGTTGAGAAATGTTCTTTCTATATCCAGTTTTTTGAGAGCTTTTATCATGAAGAAACATTGAACTTTATGAAATGCTTTTTTTTTTTTGTATATACTAAAAGGATTATATAGTTTTGATTTCTTTTTAGAAACAGAATCTCACACTGTTGCCCAACTTGGAGTGCAGTGGTGTGGTCACAGTTCACTGCAGGCTTGACCTCAGGGGCTCAAGTGATTCTCCCACCTCAGCCTTCCAAGTAGCTAAGACTACAGGTGCACAACACCATGCCTATTTTTGTTGTTGTTTTTGTTTTTACTAAATTTTTGTAGAGACAGGTTCCCATCATTTCTCCCAGGCTGATCTTGAGCTTCTGGGCTCAAGTAATCCTCCCACCTTAGCCTCCCAAATCATATGATATTTTTTTCCCTTCATTCTGTTGATATGATGTATTGCATTGATTGATTTGCACATGTTGAACAATCCTTGCATCTTGGAATAAATTTCACTTGGTCATGATGAATAATCTTTTAAATGTATTGTTGAATTTGTTTTGCTAGAATTTTGCTGAGAGTTTATTTTTATATCAATCTACATCAAGGATGTTGGCCTGTAGTTTTTTTTCTTTTTTTAAATATATCTTTGCCTGGTTTTAGTATCAGAGTAATACTGGCCTCAATAGAATAGGTTTAGAAGTATTCCCTTTACCTGTTTTTCAGAACAGGAGTAGGATTGGAATTAATTCTTTAAATGTTTGGTAGAATTCAGCAGTGAATCCATTGGGTTCTAGGCTTTTCTTTACTAGGAGACATTTTATTATGCCTTTGATCTCATTACTTGCTGTTGGTTGCTTCAGGGTTTAGATTCTTTCATGGTTAAATCTGGGTAGCCTGTTTGTGTCTAGGAATGTATCCATTTCTTCCATATTTTCCAACTGATCATCACATAGTTGCTCATAGTATCTAGTAATGATTGTTTGAATTTCTGCAGTTTTACTTGCAATGTTTCCTTTTTTTATCTTTGATTTTATTTATTTGGGTCTTTTCTCTTTTTTCCTTAGTTATTCTGGCTAAAGGTTTGTCAATTTTGTTTATCTTTTCATAAAACTAACTTTTTGATTCATTGATCTTTTTTATTGTTTTCTTTATTTCCAATTCACTCATTCTACTCTGATCTTTATTATTTTTCTTCCAGTAAGTTTGGATTCAGTTTGCTCTTGCTTTTCTCATTTTCTAGAATGCACCATTAGGTCATTCATTTTAAGCTTTTCTTTTTGTTTTGATGTAGGAGCTCATAGCTAGAAATGTTCTTCTTATTGCCACTATTGTAATATCTCATAGCTTTTGATATATTGTGTTTCCATTACCATTTGTTTCCAGAAAACTTGCAATTTCCTTCTTAATTTCTTTACTGACCTACTGGTCATTCAGGAGTGTATTGTTTAATTTCCACGTGTTTGTATAGTTTCAAAATTCCTCTTGTTATTAATTTCTGGTTTTATTTCATTGTGGTCAGAGAAGATGCTTGATATCATTTCAATGTTTTGAGTGGTTTAAGACTTGTTTTGTGACCAAATATATAGTCTATCCTTGAGAATGATCCATGTGCTGACAAGATGGATGTGTCTTCTCTTGTTTTTGGATGAAATATCCTGTAAATATCTATTGGGTTCATTTGTCCCATGGTGCAAATTAAATTTGATTTTTCTTTGTTGATATTCTGTCAGGGAGATCTTGCCTAATGCTGAAAATGGTGTGTTGAAGTCTTCAGCTATTATTGTTTTGGAGTCTCTCTCTTTCTTTAACTCTAATAAGATCTGCTTTGTATATCTGGGGTGTTCCAATGTTGTGTGCATATATATTTGCACTAGCTATATCTTTTTCCTGAATTGACCTGTTTATCATTATATAATGATCCTCTTTTTCTATACTTACAGTTTTTGTCTTGAAATTTATTTTATCTGATATAAGTATAGCTATTGCTTTTTTTATTTGTATTTTTTTTTTATTTTCATTGGCAAGAAATATCTCTTTCCATCCCTTTATTTTGTGTCTATGTGTACTTTTATAGGTGAAGTGTGGTTCTTGTAAACAACAAAACATTGGGTCTTGTTTTTTCATCCATTCAGCCACTCTGTGTCTTTTCAATGGAAAGTTTAGTCAATTTATATTCAACATTATTATTTATTTGTAGGAAGGTACTCTTGCCGTTTTGTTGTTTTCTGGTTGTTTTGCTGTCTTCTCTTTCTTCCTTTCTTTCTTTCTGTCTTCCTTTTAATAAAGGTGGCCTTCTTTCATTGTGTGCTTTAATTTATTTCTTTTAATTTTTTATGTATCCATTGTATGTTTTTTGATTTGAGGTTAACATGAAGCTTGGAAATACTATCTTATAACCTATTACTTTAAACTGATGACAACTTAACATGGATTACATAAACAAACAAATGAGAAAAAACTAATTAAGAAAACTAATAAGAAAAAAAAAACTGTAACTCTGTCGACACCAGACTTTCTACTCCTTCTCTATGTCTTATTGTATTGTGTATGTCTTGAAAAGTTGTAGTAGTTATTATTTTTGATTAGTGAATCATTTAATCTTTCTACTTAAGTCAAAAGATGTTTCCATACCACAATTACAGTGCTGTAATAATCTTTATTTTTCTGTATGCTTACTATTACCAATGAGTTTTGTACCTTCAGATGCTTTCTTCTTGCTCATTAACATCCTTATTTTTAAGATTAAATAACTCCCTTTAATATTTCTTGTAGAACACATATGACAGCTTGTGTTTATCTAGAAAGGTCTTTGTTTCTCTTTGACGCTAAAGAATATTTTCATGGGATAGACTATTCTAGGGTAAAAATTATTTTCTTTCTGCACTTTAAATATGTCATGCTACTCTCTCCTGACCTGTAAAGTTTCCACTAAAAAGTCTAATGCCAGATGTATTGGAGCTCCATTCTATATTATTTATGTGTTTTTCTCTTGCTGCTTTTTAAGATTCTTTATCCTTAATTCTTGGGGAGTTTGACTACTGAATGGCTTGAAGTTCTTCTTTGGGTTAAATTAAATCTCTGTGGTGTTCTATAACCTTCTTTTACTTGAATGTTGTTATCTTTCTCTAGATTTGAGAAATTCTCTTATAGTATCCCTTCAAATAAATGTCCTAACCCTATGTCTTTCTCTACTCATTCTTTATGATCAGGAACTCTTAGATTTGCCTTTTTCAGGCTATTTTCTTGATCTTGTAAGCATGTTTCATTATTTTCTACTCTTTTTATTTCTTTTATCTTCTCTCACTCTGTATTTTCAATAGCCTGTCTTCAACCTTACTAATTTTTTCTTCTGCTTGATCAATTCTTCTATTAAGAGACCCTCATGCATTCTTAAGCATGTCAGTTGCATTTTTCAACTCCAGAATTTCTCTTGACCTTTTTAATTAATTCAATCTCTTTGTTAAATGTATCTAATAGAATTATTATTTCTCTTTGTTATTGTAAATTTATTTACATTTCCTCAAAGCAGCTATTTTGTATTCTCTATTTGAAAGATCATGTACCTCTGTTTTTCCAGGATTGCTCCCTGGTGCTTTATTTAGTTTACTTGGTTAGGTCATGTTTTCCTGGATGGTGTTGATGCTTGTGGATATTTGTTGGTATCTGGGCATTGAAGAGTTAGGTAATTATTGTAATCTTCACAGTTTGAGCTTGTTTATGCCTGTTCTTCTTAGGAAGCTTTCCAGGTATTCAAAAGACTTGGGCCCCAAGACAAATAATGCTATAGTTTTACTCATAGAGGTACTCCCTTGGTGCTCTCAGATAAGATCCAGAAGAATTCTCTTGATTATCGGGTAGATACTCTTGTTCTTTTCCTTTATGTTCTTACAAACATATACAGTCTCACTATCTGTGCTGAGCCAGCTGGAACAGGAGGTTTGGTGATTCAAACACCCCTGTGCCACCACTATAGGGTCTGTGCTGCATCAGACCTGAAGCCAGCTCAGCACAGGCTCACCCCAGGGGCTCCCCTTGCAGTGTAGCAAAGTCCCTTAAGCCCCAGATTGGTCCAGATAAACTATGTGAGGACCAGCATTAGAGTAAAAAACCTTAGCAATATACCTGATGTATTATTGTACTGTGGCTAAGCAGGTGTTCAAAACACAATACAAAGTCCTTCTCATTTTTCCCTCTCCTTTACACAGGCAGAGGACCTTCTCCCTGTAGCTACCACCACCACCAGTCCACAGGGGATTCTACCGGTCCTTGGGGGATTCTACCAGTCCAGTGCTATAGTTTGCATAAAGCCCAAGGACTTTTCTGTCAGCTGTGGTGAATGCTGCAAGGCTTGGAACTCACCCTTCAGGGCAGTGTGCTCCCCTCTGTCCCAGGGAAGGTCCAGAAATGCTGTCCAAGAGCCTAGGCCTGCATTTAGAGACCCCAAGAGCCTGCTTGTTGCCCTACTCTACTGTGGTCGAGCTGGTACATAAAGTGTAAGACAAAGCTTACCTCACTTTTTTTCCTGTTTTTCTCAAACAGAAGAAATCTTTAGATTTCTTAGCCACTGTAGATTTCACTATGGTCACCTGGAAGCCAGCACATCTCAGAGCCCAAAATCCATTATGTACTCCCTCGGTATTGCTGCTGGTTGTTCAGGGTCCAAGGGCTCTCTAGTCAGCAGGTGAGGAATTCTGTTGGGACTGGTCCCTTCCCTTCGAGGCAGTGGGTTTCTTTTTGGCCCAGGGTGTGTTTAGAAATGTCGTCTGGGAGCTAGGGCCTAGAATGGGGGCCTCATGACTCTCCCCAGTGCCCTAGTCTACTGTGATTGAGCTTCAAAGTCATCTTTACTCTTCACTCTCATCTCCTTAAGGAGAAAGATGGAGTTATTTTTCTTGCTATGAGCCGCACTCATGGTGAAAGCCCTCCCTTTTCTGTGACAGTTGTTATCTCCCTAAATAATGTGTCCCCTTAGTTCACTGGTTCTAAACCCAACCTAGCACCAGGAGTTGCCTAGGAATTGCAGTCCTTGTGTCTTGGACTATCTTTCAAGTTTACCTAGCATTCTAGAGCACTCTAGAAGATGGTGGTTAGGCTTGCCAACAAAGTCAAGTTCTGGCCACAGGGATGGGCTACCCCTTCTGGCCAGGGCTGGTCCAAATGCTCCCTCTGTTTATGGGTGATGACTGAGCCAATTACAGCTGTATATATATATATATATTTGTGACAGGGCAGCACTGTTCAATGTAAAGTTTCCCAGTAGCTGCACTCTCCCTCTTCAAAGTGCACAGATTCTCCCTACCTGCCACATGCCCCCCCTGCCAGTGTACAGAGAAGAATGGGCTTCAGTGATTCAAGACTGTATCTCCTGCCCTACTCAATAAGTCTTTCCATGATACAAAGTTATAATCAGGTACTATTATTGCTGACCTGATTTTTGGTTCTTGTCACAATGCTATTCTATGCACAGATAGTTGGTAAAAATTGGTGTTCCTGCAGTAGGATGAATGCTATAGGTTTCTCTTCTACCATCTTAATTTTGATTAAAAATAGGATTTGTTGTAAAATAAAATGTTAAAGATTCAAAAGGGAGAAAATAGGCTTTTGGTATTTAGCTTCTAGGCAAGTTTTTCACTTCCCTTCACCATCCTCTGTGTGAACTCAAGTAACTTTCCAAGTCAAAGGCAAGGCTATCAAACCCATCTTCTTCTTCTCTGGGCACTGAAATGTGTCAATCTGCATTGAGTTGGTAAAGTTAGCATGCATTTATTCAAGCATTCTCAGAGCTACAAATGCTCTTGTACTTATTTCTTTAAAATAAAATAGGAATGCCTCTGAAATAAGTCAGTTTTTCAGGAGATGAGCTAATAAAGGCAGAAAAGAAAAGAGCTTCATGCCAAGTTCTGATCCAAAGAACTTGAGGTGATGGTAGAGAAGTAAATTATAGGCATATGGCCACAGAAAATGCAGTATTGAGTGGGTGCTAATGTCTGGCATTGTCAATTAGACACAGTGAGAGTAGAGAACTCTCCAAAGGAGACTGTATGGTGGCGGGAGATGGGGTGGAGTGGAGAGCTTCCAAAGGCCACCAGCATGGGAAAGATTCACAGGATGTCATTATTTTCCAGTTAGTGGCTTATCTTCCATATATATCAGAGGGCTGCAACATATGTGCTTGTAAGAGATTATCTTATTAAGACCATGATTTATAATTTTGGGGAGAACATAAAGGTGTGAATAATAACCATGTATAAATAAGCCTCAGTAGGAAGTAATTATATTTTTACTAGAACATTTTAAGTATTAGGCTATTATTCTTTCTGTGGTGTTATATATAATAATTCTAATGTTTCTTTCAAGTTTTGTAGATCTGTGCCATGATAAGCAAAAAGAAAGACATGAATATCTATTTCATTTCATTAAGTATCATGTATGTGGAGTTCCAGGCATTGTTGGATGTTGACTGAGAGTTCATATTTAGTAGGAAATAGAATGATAGAATTAGAATTGGTGAAGCAAAAAGTTTGTCAGGTGATGTTGTTAAATGCAGTAAACTGGTGAAGATAATTAACTTGAAAAGCTACTGATTTTTATCTGTATTTCTTTCTTTACCATTCCAGTTTAAAACTGCTAAATTTCAAAGCGCCTTATAATTTCATCCCCAAAATAATAGCAGCAAGTGACAGCACCATGTGGTAGAGCAAGCATGGACTTCAAGGGGAGAATGAAAAAAGGCTGAACAGAATTTAAACACAAATTCCATCACTTAATGGCTGTGCAAACTTGGACAAGAAACTCGTCTTTTGTTTTGCAGCTTCCTATATGGCAATATGGGTAATAACACCCAGCACACCTAGGGGTTACAAGGATATCGTATGCAAAGAACTTGAGACGTAGTAAGTGCTTATAAGTGGCAACTACTGTTGCAATTGATAGCTGAAAATAATATTTGGAAAGTTTGGCCTCAAAAAGAGGCCTCAAAAAGAGGCATAACTTGACATTATGCCTCAAAAAGAGGCATAACTTGACATTTCAAAATTCTTACAAATTTCAACTTTTTTTATTAGCATCGTCGTTTCATTAGCAGATGTACTGTTATTGGCATATGCTGCTATTTCTTAGGTAGAACATTTGCTTGCAGTTTATTTGGCTGACATTCTCAGTTATATCCTAACTATGATTTCGTATTCTGTCCCTGAAGCACCAAACACTCAAAAGCACACTCATTTTTTTTTGCATGAAGCACACATGAATATGATTGCACAGTTGTTGATGACACAAAACAGTCATCAATATGGTTTACTCATCTAATCCAAATAAGTTATGAATACTGGCCCAGATTCAACTAGACAAATCTCCATTCCAATCCCCCAAAGCATTATAAAAAAGAACAAAGAATAAAGCATTGATTTGGCCATGTGTCCTCCCTGCTTGTGTTTTCTCACCCATTTTAACTCTGCTTTCACCTTGAACATCAATGCTTCCATTCAATATCTCTGAATTTTAAAAAAATCCATGTGTGAGGCAATGTGTTAAGTGATTTATGTACGTGAAAGTGTTTAATTTTTACAGCAACCTTGAAAGGTTATTATGTCTATTTTATGAGGATCAGTATGGAGGCTCAAAATGTTTACAAACGTTTTCAGATACTGTACATCTAGGAAGTAGCAGAGCTAGACTTTAAATTCAGGTCTTCATGACTCACAGACCCAGAGTTTTTATTATACATAGCATCGCAATAATACTATTACTAAAATATTGCTCTGTTTCAGTTTTCATATAATTTTCTAGCCAAATAGCGTTCACTAACTCCCCATTGCTTCACAGATAAAAATCACAGATTTGGATCATTCACAGTCTGAACTCAAACTTTGATTCAGCTTAATTACTTACTATATCATAAAGGGTAATTCATGTTTGAAAGACTGTATCTCATTCAGTCTCTATGAGCACATGCTATTCTCCACACATTTGGGATTCTTCCATTAGAAAATAAAAATGTGTTAAATCAAATTAATCCCAAGCCAGGATGATTTCCAATGATTTCACAAAGGAATGTTAAGAACTGTGGAAAGGATTATAAATCGTTCTATTATAAGGACACATGAACACGAATGTTCATTGCAGCACTGTTTACAATAGCAAAGACCTGGAACCAACCCAAATGCCCATCGATGATAGACTGGACAGGGAAAATGTGGCACATATACACCATGGAATACTATGCAGCCGTAAAAAACGATGAGTTCGTGTCCTTTGAAGGGACATGGATGAACCTGGAAACCATCATTCTCAGAAAACTGACACAAGAACAGAAAATCAAACACCGCATGTTCTCACTCATAGGCGGGTGTTGAACAATGAGAACACATGGACACAGGGAAGGGAGCATCACACACTGGGGTCTGTGGGGGCAAAATAGGGGGAGGGACAGCAGGGGGTGGGGAGTTGGGGAGGGATAACATGGGGAGAAATGCCAGATATAGGTGATGGGGAGAAAGACAGCAAACCACACTGCCATGTATGTACCTATGCAACAATCTTGCATGTTCTTCTCATGTACCCAAAAACCTAAAAAGCAACAAAATGTACATTTAAAAAAACCAACAACAACTGTGGAAAGAAAGTGTTAGGCAGAAGGTATTAAGGAGAAACTCTTTAGAACCCTCTATAACTACCTATTTTATTTTCTTTAATACAGGTGAGTGTTTTTAATGTTCCTTTAATCTATAATAGGAAGAACATTTTCTTGAATATTGAATACAATACAAAGTAGAAAATACAGCCCTTTTTTCCCCAAAGAAGCAACTTGGAAAACTGCTATACTTAAAATTCTTTCCTGTATTATTTTATTGCTATATTATAGCTGTAAATCTTTGGGAGTACAAAATCAAATCAGGGTAATTGTGACATCCACCACCTCAAATGATTATATTTTCTTTGGGTTGGAAACATTAGAGTTCTTTTCTTCTAGCTATTTTGAAATATAGAATAAATTATTAACTATAATTTCCCTACTGTACTATGAAATGCTAGAATATATTTCATCTGTCCAATTTTATTTTTCTATGGAGATAGGATCTGGATCCATGTCCTAGGCTGAAGTGCAGTGGTGTGATGATCATAGCTTACTGCTGCTTCAATTTCCTGGGCTTAAGTGACCCTCCCACCTCAAATTCCTGAGTAGCTGAGGTAACAGACATACTTCACTGTGACTGGATAATTGTTGCTCAGGCTGGTCATGAACTCCTGGTCTCAAGATCTTTCTACCTAGGTCTCCAAAAGGGCTGGGATTACAGGCATGAGACACCCTGCCTAGCCACCAACCTTATTTTTGTACACATTAACCAACTTCTGTTTATTCTCTCTTCTCCCCTCCCAGTCTCTAGTAACCACCATTCTACTGTATCCTTCCATTAGATACATTTCTTGAATTCTCACATAAGTGACAACATGTGATATTTATCTTTCTGTGCTTGGATGATTTTACTAACATAATGACCTTCAGATCCATCCATGTTACTGAAAATTACAGAATTTCATTTACTCTTTTATGGCTGAATAGTATGTCACTTTGTATGTATAACACATTTTCTCTATCCATACATCCATTGATGGACACTTACATTGATTTCGTATCTTGGCCATTGTGAACAGTGCTGCAATAAACATGGCAGCACAGATGTCTTTTTGATATACTGATTTTCTTTCTTTTGGATATATATCTAGCAATGGGACTGCTGGATCACATAGTAGTACAATTTTTAGTTTTTGTAGTAAACTCTATACTGTTTTACATAATGGCTGTACTTTACATTCTCACCAACAGTGTACAAGCATCTTCCCTTCTTCACATCTTTGCTAGCATATGCTACTTTTTGTCCTTTTGATGATAGTTTTAATAACTGGGATGAGATATCTTATTGTGGTTTTAATTTTCATTTCTCTGATAATTAGTGATGTTGAGCATTTTTAAATATACCTGCTGGCCATTCCTATGTCTTCTTTTGAGAAACATCTATTTATGTCCTTCGCCCATTTTTTAATTGAATTTTTTTTGGCTATTGAGATGTTTGAGTTTCTTATATATTCTGATGATTATTTCCCTGTTAGCTAGTTAGCTTTCAAATATATTCTCCCATTCTATATCTTTTCTCTTTACTTTCTTATAGTTCATTTTACTGTACAGAGCTTTTTAACTTTATATAATCCCATTTGTTATTTTTGCCTCAGTTGCCTATGCTTATCAGGTCTTATTCCAAAAATCTTTGTCCTAGATCAATGTCCTGTAGTGTTTTCCCAATGTTTTCTTCTTTAAGTTTCATAGTTTTAGGTCTTAGATTTTTCTAAATATAAGATATTATCTGTAAACAAGGATAATTTGACTTCTTCTGTTCTAGTTTGAATGACCTTTATTTTTTTTATCACATTCCTAACTGTTCTGTCCAGAGCTTCCAGTACTATATTGAATAAAAGTGGTAAAAGTAGGCATCCTTGTCTCATTCCTGATCTTAGTGAAAAGGCTGTCATTTTTTCTCCATTCAGTATTGTATTAAATGTGGGCTTGTCATATGTAGTCTTTATTGTGTTGAGGTATGTTCCTTCTACACTCAATTTGCTGAGGGATTTTATTATAAAAAGATGTTGAATTTTGTCAAATGCTCTTTCTGCATCTACTGAAATGATTATATGTTTTTTGCCCTGGTTCTGTTCGTGTAAGGTGTTACAGTTATTGATGATGCCTATGTTGAACCATCCTTGCATTCTTGGGATGAATATCACTTGATCATAGTAAATGATCTTTTTAATATGTTGGTGAATTCTGTTTGCCAGTTTTTGTTGAGAATTTCTGCATCTATCTCAATCAGTGATGCTGGTCTATAGTTCTCTTTTTTGTTGTGTCTTTGGTTTCAATATCAGGGTAATGCTTGCCTTATATAATGAATTTGAATGCATTTCATCCTCTTCAACTTTTGAAATACTTTCAGCAGAATTATAACTAACTCTTCTTTAAATGTTAAGTAGAATTCACTAGTCAAGTCATCAGGTCCTGGGATTCTCTTGGATTAAAGACATTTTATTGCAGCTTCCATGTATTTACTCCTTGTTGATGTGTTTAAGTTTTCTATTTCCTCATCGTTTAATCTTGGTGAGGTTTCATGGGTTCATGAGTTCATCCATTTCTTCTAGATTTTCTAATTTGTTGGTATATTGTTGTTAATAGTAGTCTCTAATGATTCTTTAAATTTCTGTGGTTTCAATTGTAATGCTTGCTTCTTTTGTCTCTGATTTAATTTATTTGGATCATTTATTTTTCCTTAGTCTAGCTAAATATTTGTTGACTTTGTTTATTTTTTCAGAAAACAGTTTTTGTTTCTTCATTCTGCATTTTTTTAAATTTTAACTTTAATTTCTGGGGTACATGTGCAGATCCTGCATGATTGTTACATAGGTATACACACACCATGGTGATTTGCTGCTTCCTTCCCCCTGTCACCTACATTAGGTATTTTTACTTACGTTATCCCTCCCCCAATCTCCCCCAACCCCTGCTATCCCTCCCCGAGTCCCCTATCCCCAACAGACCCCAGTGTGTGATATTCCCCTCCCTGTGTCCATGTATTCTCATTGTTCAACACCCACTTATGAGTGAGAACATACAATGTTTGGTTTTCTGTCCTCCTGTCAGTTTGCTGAGAATGATGGTTTTCAGATTCATCCATGTCCCTGCAAAGGACATGAAATCATCCTTTTTTATGGCTGCATAGTATTCCATGGTGTATATGTGCCATATTTTCCTTATCCAGTCTATCTCTGATGGGCATTTGGGTTGGTTCTAAGTCTTTGCTATTATAAACAGTGCCACATTGAACATACATGTGCATGTGTCTTTATAATAGATCAATTTATAATCCTTTGGGTATATACCCAGTAATGGGATTGCTGAATCAAATGAAATTTCTATTTCTAGATCCTTGAGGAATTTCCACACTGTCTTCCACAATGGTTGAACTAATTTACACTCCCACAAACAGTGTGAAAGTGTTCCTATTTCTCCACATCCTCTCCAGCAACTGTTGTCCCCAGCTTTTTTAATGATCGCCATTCTAGCTGCCGTGAGATGGTATCTCAATGTGGTTTTGATTTGCATTTCTCTAATGACCAGTGATGATGAACATTTTTTCATATGTTTGTTGGCCACATAAATGTCTTCTTTTGAAAAGTGTCTGTTCATATCTTTTACTCACTTTTTGATGGGGTTGTTTGTTTTTTTCTTGTATACTTGTTTTAGTTCTTTGTAGATTCTAGATATTAGGCGTTTGTCAGATGGGTAGCTTGTAAAAAATTTTTTCCAATTATGTTGGTTGCTGGTTCACTCTAATGATTGTTTCTTTTGCTGTGCACAAGCTCTTAAGTTTAATTGGATTCCATTTGTCTGTTTTGGCTTTTGTTGGCATTGCTTTTGGTGTTTTAGTCATGAAGTCCTTGACTATGCATATATCTTGAATGGTATTGTCTACGTTTTCCTCTAGGGTTTTTATGGTGTTAGGTCTTATGTTTAAATCTTTAATCCATCTGGAGTTAATTTTTGTATAAGGTGTAAGGAAGGGTTTCAATTTCAGCTTTCTGCACATGGTTAGCCAGTTTTCCCAATACCATTTATTAAGCAGGGTATCCTTTCCCCGTTGCTTGCTTTTGTCACATTTGTCAAAGATCAGATGGTTGTAGGTGTGTGGCGTTACTTCCGAGGCCTCTGTTCTTTTCCATTGGTCTATATCTCTGTTTTGGTACAAATGCCATGCTGTTTTGATTACTATAGCCTTGTAGTATAGTTTGAAGTCATGTAGTGTGATGCGTCCAGCTTTGTTCTTTTTGTTTAGGATTGTCTTGGCTATGCAGGCTCTTTTTTTGGTTTCATATGAAGTTTAAGGTGTTTTTTTCCCAGTTCTGTGAAGAAGGTCAATGGTAGCTTGATGGGGATAGCATTGAATCTATAAATTATTTTGAGCAGTATGGCCATTTTCATGATATTGATTCTTCCTAACCATGATCATGGAATGTTTTTCCGTTTGTTTGTGTCCTCTCTTATTTCCTTCAGCAGTGGTTTGTAGTTCTCCTTGAATTGGTCCTTCATGTCCTTTGTTAGTTATATTCCTAGGTATTTTATTGTCTTTGTAGCAATTGTGAATGGGAGTTCACTTACGATTTGGCTCTCTGTTTGTCTGTTAATGGTGTATAGGAATGCTTGTGATTTTTGCACGTTGATTTTGTATCCTGAGACTTTGCTGAAGTTGCTTATCATCTTAAGATTTTGGGCTGAGATGATGGGGTCTTCTAAATATACTATCACATCATCTGCAAATAGAGACAATTTAACTTCCTCTTTTCCTAATTGAATACTCTTTATTTTTTTTTTTCTTGCCTGATTGCTCTGGCTAGAACTTCCAATAATATGTTGAATAGAAATGGTGAGAGAGCGCACCCTTTTCTAGTGCCAGTTTTCAAAGGGAATGCTTCCAGTTTTTGCCCATTCAGTATGATATTGGCTGTGGATTTGTCATAAATAGCTTTTACTATTTTGAGATATATTCCATCGATACCTAGTTTATATCTGCATTTTTTTACTATTCAAGTTCTACTCTAATCTTTGTCATTTCTTTACTTCTACTAATTTTGAGTTTGGTTTGTTTTTGCTTTTCTAGTTTCTTGGGGTACATCATTAGGTTGTTTATTTGGAATCTCTCCTTTTATAAATGTAGGCATTTATTACTATATAATTCCCTCTTAGTTCCATTTTGCTGCCTCCCATAAGTTGTGGCATTTTGAGTTTCCACTTTCATTTGTTTTAATTTTTTAAAAACTTTCTTCTTAATGATTTCATTGATGTATTTTTCATTCAGGAGCATGAATGAGCATTGTTTATTTAATAAAATATTTAGTATTTGTGATTTCCAAAGTTTGTCTTGTTACTGATTTAACTGTTTTTATCCAGTAATATGTTTTAATTCATTGCTTTTTATTTTTCATGTTATCCTTTATAGGCTTTTGCTTTGTGGTTACCATAAGGTTTATATTAAATATATATTAAATACACCGAGTATTTAAAACTGATGCCAACTTAAATGTGATAGCAAAAAAAGAGGAAAGAAACAAGCAAAAAATAGAAAAAACTGTATGCATTGATTTCCTTCTCCATTTTGAAATTAAGGTATCGCAAGTTACATTTTTATATTATCTCTTAACAAATTGTTATATTTTTAATAGTTTGGTGTTTTAGACTTCTTAGCAAAGATATGGGTGTTTTAAACAATACAATTACAATGTGAGTATAATAATAATCCTAGTGACCTTTCCTATCAATTTGAAGAATTCCTTCTACCATTACTTGTAAGACTAGTTTGGTAGCAATGAATTCTCTCATTATTTGTTTGTCTGGAGTCTTTATATTTCCCTCATTTCTGAATGATAACTTTGCTGGGTACAGTATTCTTGGTTGGCTTTTTTTTTTTTCTTCAGCACTTTGAATATATTGTTTCACTCTCTCTTGGTCTGTGAGCTTTATGCTGAAGTCAGCTGCCTGACTTATTGGTTTTAAATTATTTCAAATTTGTATTAGTACATAGTAGTATGCTAGGTATGGCAGAAGGTGTGATTAAACTGAATAATCCCTTCACTTAAAGTGTGTGACAAGAAATGTCACTATTTAGAAAAGCAGTTTTCAACTATGCTCATAAATAATCAAGCTCTTTGTTGGATGTCCCATTAAGCTACCATAAAAGGAATGAAACAGATATGGCAGCCAGAAAGGGAAACTGATCACATAGAAATAGACTCACTTCTGTTCAATAACTGATTGGGTCTCCACATTCCAATTATGACTTTCAATTACAAAATTTCTTAAATTGACTTTATAAAGGCAACCAATGGTTGGATAAATGTACTTATGTGAAGCATTTTTACTTGACTCTGCTATATAAACTATATACCACTGTTATCATTTATAATTCTAGCTATTCTTTTCTCATGACTGAAACTTTTACCTCTATATTTAAGGTCCTTATTTTTGGAGGCCAGGGTTTCCAAAAATTGAATTCATCATCAAAATGTTGAAGTAAAGGAGAATGGACAGCCTTTGGGTGTTATTTATTGAATCTAATGTAAGATTTGGTGAAAAGATTTCCCGTAATATACAATGTAGTGCCATAGTGATCCATATCCAGGTCAGAACAATCCCCTTTATTTTATTACATTTTTTCCTCTGTAATGATAACAGTGCTTTCAGACTGTTTTACTGCTCTTTATAATCATGCTTTCAAAAGTTGATTTTGAGAACCAAATCTTCTCATTTTTGACTTGTCTTTTCAGATTATCTCGGTAAATGGCTAAATCTTATTTCATGTGAATGGAATTTGTGGGAGTCCACAGAGTCACTGAGGGTACATTCTGAATGTATGTGGTGAGGTTGACCCTGGCTCTTGTCTCCTAAGGAAACCCAGGCTTGTCCTGAATCAGTTTCTTTTTTTCTCCACCCTTCTCCAGGATGGTTCCTACTTTGTTGACTCTTGATTTTTTGCAATGGAGAACATAGTGAACATATGAAAGAAACAGGTCAGTGAGGGTGTGTAAAAACCAGGACTAAAAGTGATTGTACAGGGTAATTGAGAGGAACAACCTTAGAAAAACTATATTTTCAATTGGAACTTTTTACTTGCCATTTAGAATTTATCAGCTCTATAATAAGGGTAAAATAATTTAATTTCTAAAAGGAGTTTTCCTTGCTGTTTTAATATATGTCTTTTCTCTGCAGAAATACAAATAAAATACAATTTTTAAATTGCATTTGATTGCATAGACAAAGTAGCAATTAAAATATATTTTGTATTAATTAATTTTGTATTACTTTTAGCTTAATACAACATTATTATTACAACTGCACCTTATAGGTAAGTCTTTCAGTAGGCTTAATATATATTTTTATTATATATTATTAAAATTGTATATTTTCTTTGCATATTTTTAAACTTATGTAAATTTATGTATATTTTTATATAGCTTTTTTGTCTTAGTTTTTCTTTAATCACTTAGATTTTAAGACTTATCCATGTTCCTGTGTATACACTGCATGTAATGTATTCAAAGGCTACATAAAACTTAAATCTTAACATTTTTACTTGTTTACTCTCCTGGTGCTGGCCACCAGGTTGCTCTCAATTCTTAGCTATTGTACATTACACTGCAATGAACATTTTTCTATATTTTCTTTTATAGACCCATGTGAAAATTTATTTGAGGTATATATTCAGAAATTTATTTGAGATACATGCCCAGGAGTGGAATTACTAAAGCAAAATATATGCATATATTTAATGTGACTATCAGTACCCATCCAGGACAGCTGTTCCAGGTCAAACTTAGTAAAAAAAAAAAAAAAGGTAATTTTCTATATTTTCTATTACTTATAAACATTTGGCTTTATCCAGCATTCTAATCTTTCCAAGTTAATAAGTGCAATCTGATGTTTTAACAGGTGTTTTAACTTTATATAATGTTATTTTAACTGTCATAATATATTTAGACTGAATTATGTGGATTATAATTTTTTCAGTACTAAAAGCCTATACTTCCCATTTAGAATAAAACAAATCAGGACTATACCAGTCAAGAGGAAGATGTAAGTCTACATTTGCATTTTTTTTTTTTTTTTTTTTGGTTTGGAGTACTGAAGAAGGTAAAAGTTAAAGAACTCATGTAGGTAACTGAAAGCTTAGCCCAGTGGCTCGTAATCATATAATGACCAACACGTCCTTTTATAAAATCAATGCTTCATAATGCACCTTTACTATTTTGAAATGAAATTTATAGGTAATCTGATTCATCAATACAATATTTTAAAAAATTGCTCCATGAGTAGTATAAAGGGGAAATGTAAGGAAATTAATTAATAATGAAATAATATGCTTCTCAATATGTAAATTAGTAGGCAGATCTACAATAGAAGACAGAAATAAATAAATACATGCATCCTTACTCAGAATCATAATAAAAGCAACAGTTGTAGAAGCTCCCTGAAAGAGGTGTATTTTATTAGCAATTCAAATATTACAGCATTGCTGCTCATTATGTGCTTTTCCAGTAGAATGAACAATTTTTGGCAGCATTCTTAACAAAAAGAGTGAAACTTTGTCTCAATTTATAGGTTAGTTGCATTTCTGGAAAGCTCAGTAATATTTTAATATTATATTTAATATTATATTTAATTTTATTATAAAATAAAATTAGATTCCAGGATCAACATTTTCAAACAAGTCTTTCTCCCCTGCATGTCCAGCAAGATACTTGAAAGTGACGCAAAATGCACATAAATTAATTTTGTGAGATTCTTTCATGCTGTATTGTGTTTGCCTCTGCCTGTGAAAGCAGGACATCCTTCAACAAACAAAATATCACTGGACTTGTAAAACCACTCACTTGGCTAAATGAGTCTTGACACCCAATCTAAGTATGTTTTTACTGGTTTTTAAAAATTTTATTTGTTTATGTATATATTTATTTGTTTATTTATTAGAAATGGGATCTCATTATATTGCCCACACTGGTCTTGAGCTCCTGGTCTCAAGCAATTCTCCCACCTCGGCTCCCTGAACCGCTGAGATTATAGGCACAAGCCGCTGCACCCAGCTACTATTTTAAGTATAGTTAATCTAACAAGTCAGCAACCAGTTACTGTCCAAGCTGAGCACATACCAACTTCTAATTGCTCAACTCAATTCAATTACATATATAAAACCATGATGTATTTTGTAAAGTGATGAAATTTGATAAAGCTGGGTGGACCTCTCTCTTATTGTCTATGACAGAGACAGTAATTGCCAAAATAGAGATCATAGGTTTTTTTTATCTAGTAGGATTTGGATTCCAGTTCTGGTTCCCTGGCTAGTAGTATAGACTTGATCAAGTTACCCAAACTCCCTAAGCTTCCAACCCAACTTAAGAGACTAAGTTGTTGATATTTGCCATATATCATTGCTGTTTAGTACAAATAAAATAATATATGCACATTCATGCCTCAGTGCAGGCAGTCAATGAGTGTCAATGTACTTCCAATGATGGATGACATTCCTGTAAATGGACCTCGAGCTTTCAACTAGTACAATAGCCATTGCACTTTGCATGGCTTCCTCTCGACATACACAAGGCATTTTGCTGATTGATCAACCCCTAATTTCAGGAGGGCAGAATCACTTAAAGTAAAATCTTGAAAAACTTTAATGTTTTAGTGCGAAGAGAAAAAGACAGGTTAGTGAGAGAAAATATTCATAAATAAAGAGGGTTGATGGAAATTTTGGGAATTAGATTTAGGTATCTTCATTCTCATTCTGTACCATTCCATAACCTTAAGATCGAAAAATAACTTGAGTTTCACGTTGGATGGCTAACACCCTTTGAAATACTACACAAGAAGTATGCTACTCTCAGAGTTGTTCTTCCTACTCTGAAGTGTCCAGTGTATGTGTCTGTGGGGGGTGGGCACATTTAAAATACAGCTCTCTATTACATTTTATGGTGAGCTTTAGATTATTAATGTATTCGAGCTCTACTAACTACCTAATGTGAATTCTGTTATGGGGTACTATTTAAAAGTGTTGTTTTTGTTTGTCGTTCATTTTTTTGTTTTTTTGAAAGAGTCTTGCTCTGTTGCCCACACTGGAGTGCAGTGGCACAATCTCAGCTCACTGCAACCTGTGCCTCCCGGGTTCAAGCAATTCTCCTGCCTCAGCCCCCCGAGTAGCTGGGACCACAGGCACGAGCCATCACTCCCAGCTAATTTTTGTATTTTTAGTGGAGACGGGGTTTCACCATATTGGCCAGGCTGGTCTCAAACTCCAGACCTTGTGATCTGCCTTCCTCGGCATTTCAAAGTGCTGGAACCACAGGAGTGAGCCACTGTGCCCGGCCTTAAAACTTTTTTTTTTTTTT
The DNA here is from genome assembly GCA_036589455.1 of Ateles fusciceps. Lineage (NCBI taxonomy): Eukaryota > Metazoa > Chordata > Mammalia > Primates > Atelidae > Ateles > Ateles fusciceps. The sequence continues at coordinate 3,015,456 of JAZHEH010002555.1, read as the reverse complement.
TTTGAAAGTAAAAACATAGTCTGTCATATATCATTTACCATGTGAAGCTGTTCCTAAAGTTAATTTTCCAGAATTCTTACAGAGAGGCCACTCTTGCCCAGGAATCACATTTTAATATTTACCTACATTGTCTTTTAAACGATAAACACATTTTAGAGAAATAGAAACAGCTCCAGAGAGCACTTGGCCCCTTTAAATTTGTCCTGCAATCCATTGTTATTGATGAAGTACCACATCATAAAGAAAGTGGTTGCATTCAATTTCCCCTTTTGGAACTAAGCACAAGAGAAAGTTTTGCAAAGCACTTATGCAGTGGTTGGAGATCCCTAGATGAAACATGTAGTAGAAGGGCATGGCATTATAAATGGAGTGCACTGGCTTTTATCTCTTAGAAGCACAGTCTGATCGTTGCCTCCTGCATCCCTTTAGCTGGGCACAATAGGATGGAAGGGGTGTGGGAGTGTGCAGGCACACAAGTGTCGGGAGGGAGATGGGCACAGAGAGATGAAAAAAAAGTGTAGGCTCAAAAGTTTCCAGAGTAAGAAACAAGAGGCATATTGCCAGGGGACAAGTTTCCAATAGATTTGATGTTCTTTTATCTTGCTGTTGCTTTTCAAAAGTTGAAAGTGTTTGGGGGCAGATGCAACTGTCTGCATCGAGACAGTCTGTTTGTTTTAACAGAACACTGCATTCAAAGCCTCTTCAACAGTGAGAGTTCAGACTATCTTCTGCCTTTACCTGGAGGAGAAAATAATCTAATCTCACACTTCCATTGCTGCCAAAGTATGTGACTAATTACAGGAGAGAGCTTCTGGGGGAGAGGCCAAATGTAGCTGAAGGGATAGAGGGGATAGATCCTGAACTCAGGATAAAGATGCCATGTTACCAAATGAATTGGGTGCTATAGGACCAGATTGTCATGATGGTAAAGAATAAAAATGAAATGGACTTTTGAACTTGTAAATGGAAAAGTCAAATTTAAAGAAATAAGATTAATTAGAAATAAGGGTAAGCTTTGGGGCATAAAAGTTTTTAAAGATCTATTCAAGTAACTAAGACTTGAGGACCAATAAAAACAAAAAGGAAGAGAAGGGAAATAGCATTTGACTTCTTATAGCTGCTTTATACCCTCTGCTAAGCATTTTGTTTTAATCAGTTCAATAATTTTCAAAATGTTGCCTCTGTACCAGCCACATCCGCATTTCCTGGATACTTGGCATAAGTGCAAATTCTTGGAATCTACCCCAGACCTAGAGTCAGAGCTTCTGGAGTGGGGTTCAGTAATTGATACTTTTAAACAAATCTTCCAGAAATTCCGATGTGCCCCAACATTTGAGAGCCTCAGTGTGAATTTATGTCAACTTCATCACAGCTCTGCAAGCTTTTAAGATAATGAAGCATCTCAGTGAGGTCAGCAGATATGTCAGAGATGGCAGCAGGACTAATATTCACACCCAAATCTTTCTGATTTCCAATCCTGCTTCTTGTCTAATTTTTCCCCTCACTATTCCTCAATTGGCATTACAGGTATTTTGTAGGACCGTAAGAGGAAAGAAGACATCGTATTCATTATCCAGCAAAGGTATGGATGCTTTGTGAATAGGTGGTGTTAGGTAGGTTAAAAAGACCAAGACTGCAAGAGTTTCAGATTCTGACAAAGGGTTCGATTAAAATTGGTTTTCTACAGCAAATAGCTAGGAACTGAGCCAGAAAATGAGAATAAGTCACCCACAGCAAACAGCTGGATTCTGAGCCAAAAGCCCTTCTGAGCCAGGATCTTTCTGGTTAGGGCAGTGACTTTCACTAAACCAGCAGCATTAGCATCCCTTAGAAACGTGTTAGAAATGCAAATTCTGGGCCCAAGAATCAGAAAGTTTAGTGGGGCCCAGCAATGTTGACATTAGCAAACTCTCTAGTTGATTGAGACAAGCACTGAAGTGAGAATACCACTGGGATAGAGGCACAGTTGGTCTCAGAGGGAGTACTGAGTGAGGTTGAAAAGGAGTGACTGGAAATCACTGGGTTGAGTAAGTGGGGAAGGCAGGATGATCAAGGTAAATGACAATGTCGACTCAGGGAAAGGAAGGATGAGAAACAGAGAATACACAGAGAGGCCTCAGAATAATAGTGAGGAATCTGAGGTCTTTCTTTCCTCTAGCATCTTCTTTTTGCTTGATCAATGCAAACTGCCTGTCAAAGGGTAATTTATTCACTGTTGGCGAAACAGTTAATGGTTTTGTAACTTTGTTCTGAATATGAAATTATACACTTATTCTTTCATGCATTTAACAGAGCTTGAAATTAACACTGTTGCCAGAGCAGGACTCATGTTGTCACCTCCAGCCCCTGGCAGGACATGTCCTCTACAGAGGGGTGAAGTAGCCCAGCGGTCTTCTGTCCGTGGTGATGCTCCCTGTGTGGCCCCGTAATATAATCAATATAATCAGAAACAATTAGGTTCTTAAGATCATTATCATTTTTGTTAAAAATTCTTGCTTGTCAAGGTCTGTAATCATCATTTTTCAGTTTTTGAGTTTATTTTGCTGCTTAGTGAGGTTGATTTTAGAAAAGCGATTATGTCTGATAGTCAAACTCACTATCAGGCAAAATAGATTTAGAACTTCACCCTAAAACTTTTCCTCTATATTCAGATGAGCCACTTCCCCACAATACCAACCCTGACCCCAGCTCACTTACCAGGGAAAAATGGTGTGAAATGAAAGCCTGGACATTTAGCATCAGCAACATAGGGCTTCAGCCCACTTACAACTACACTGCCCTGGGTAAGTTTCCTGAAATCTTGAGACTCTCCTTTCTCTTATGTAAATTGGGGATAGTGAAGCATAGTGGAACAGTTACCTGTAAAACTTAAACATGGTAATAAATATAAAGAGACAGAAAGGTAATATTCAAAATTTACTCAGCACCTATTCTGTACTGAATGCATGCTTTACTCAAGATATCTTCAATTTTTACCCAAGACTTTCACTTTCATAACTTTAATAACACAAAATAATAAAGGATTTCACAACAATCTAGAGTAGAAATACTGCCTGCAAGTAGCATTGCATTTGTATGAAAACATGTATTTTATATTTTAGGTGAATTATATGTTTTGCAGGTACGTCATTATTTTTACTTCTATAAAAACTATTTTAAATTACTTATTAAAGTAAATAAGTCATCAGATATGTGCTACCTTAGGCCCATGGATTTAATAATAATACAGTGCCAGGAGACATGATGAAAATGAACGGGAATGCAAAGCACACCTTTCCTGCCAGGGACTAGGTCAGGCGCCTCCTTTGCATTAACTCGTGCAACACTCACAATGACCTCATGCAGTAGGTTCTACTATTATCTTCACTTTATAGCTAAATAGACTGTGCTTTCAGAGGTTAAGTAAACTTCTCATGATTACAGAGTTTTGAAAGGGACAAAGATCGGAACCCACGTTTTCTGAGTCTATAGCCCTGGATTCATTGCACCTCTCTCAATGGAGGTTTCATTTTCCCTTGATTTCTCTCTGCATCTATATATGTTTATTTCTAACTTAACCTACAATTTTTTTTAAAAAATCTTTTCCTAATTTTCATTCTCACTACTCCTGCTTTTGTTTAGGATAACTGTGCTTGGCAAAGAATTTCAAATAAGTAAGCAGTCATTATCATGCAATTATTTCTACACTTGATCTTAGCCAAACGGCCAAGAAGAGATATTATTATGCAATTATTTCTATAATTGAAGACAGAGGTGAAATATGCTTCTGAATCAATAACAAATAACTTGATAAATAATTAATATACAATCTAACACCAAGATAAACACTTTGCATAAAAAAGACCTCCAATAACTGCTTATTTAATTTAATAAAAGCTTACAAGTTATGAAAATTAAACTAATTTACTCATCTTAGAAGAAACTTCCAAATAGAATAGTTATATGGTAACTGATTAAAATTCAGATACATTTTTAAAAACAAGTTCACAAAATACTTTAAATTCCTTCAGCTTAATTTGATTTGTTCATGTACTCCACACTCATTTTATTTATTTATTCAATGAACATTTATCTAGTGCCTATAGTGTTGCAGAAATCACACTGAATCTGAAAACTGTAAAGAGGAATCAAGCATAATATTTGCCTTTGGAAAATTTAAACGTGTTGATTTAGGCTGTTGATATTTGTTTCATTCCTATATTAGCAAATCTTGAAAAATGTTTATCTTTGCAATCATTAAACAGAAGATTTTTACCAATTTAGGCTGATATATAATCAAGTTAGTTGAATAAGTAGTACTGAGGCAGGAATAGCAATTTTTGCAAATAAAAATAAAGAGTATTTGGCTGGGTGCAGTGGCTCACGGCTGCAATCCCAGCACTTAGGAAGGCTGAGGTGGGTGGATCACAACATCAAGAGATTGAGATCATCCTGACCAACATGGTGAAACCTTGTCTCTACTAAAAATATAAAAGGTAGCTGGGTGTGGTAATGCTTACCTGTAGTCCCAGCTACTCTGAAGGCTAAGGCAGGAGAATCACTTGAACCCAGGAGGTGGAGGTTTGCAGTGAGCCAAGATCTTGCCGCTGCACTCCAGCCTGGCCACAGTGCAAGACTCCATCTCAAAAACAAAAAACAAAAAACAAACAAACAAAAAGAAGCATTTGATTACATTCAAGTATTCCATTAAATAATGCTTTTTTAGTCTAAGTAATATACTTATTTAGCATGTACTTATATGAAATAATATTTATTGTTTATCTGGAATTCAAATATAACTTTGTGTTCTAGATTTTATGTGGCAATCCTAATTTGGAGTGCTCATAATTTCATTCCCTTCTTGTTTTAATATAGTTATAAAAGTACAGAAATAAAAAAAGCAAGCCTAATGAAGCCTCTTACACATGGTCAACAAACCACAGAATCTTGGGCACCTTAAACCAAACTAATGAGATTTTGAGACCCTTGTGTGAAAGACATTTTTCTGGAGGAAAATTATATACCACGTCAGACATATTTTCCACTCAGAGAGCAATAGTTCTCTCATTTAAGTCTGCCTGTCAGGGACTATTTTGAGTGCTGAAATATTTTTAATATCATATTTCACTCAAGGATTTCAAAGTACTTTATAAATAATTACATTATTAATGCCTTTGTGACCCCTGTGAAATAGCTAGGGGGCATGTATTATTTATAATCACATTATGGATGAAGAAACTGAGATAAAGAAAGGTTTAGTGGTTTGATCAAGGTCATGAAATGAATCACTAGTGGTGCTGAGTACGGAACTCAAAATCTGTGGGCTGTGCAGTTCTGCACACTTAGAGCATGGGGGCTTTCATCAGGGATGAAATTTGGTCCAGCTTTTAAGAAGAGGATAACCATAATTACAATAAACTGGAACTACTTTTTATGTCTTCCTTTTCCTGCCGATGCTCAACTCTGCCTCTCAACCCTCACCACTCAACCTGGCAAGTGTTATATAGGAAGAGCAGAGAAGATGAAGCACTTTCCTGCGGGGCAAAGGAGCTCTGGGGTCTAGTCCTGATTCTACTCAGATGAGCGGGCAACCTCAGGACAGGCTGAATAGAAGCTAAGGGGTGCAGGCATTAGAACCAAACTTTGCTTAAGTCCCAGCCTTGTCACTTTACTAGATGTTAAACCCTGAAAAAGCTACACAGAGTCCACCACTTCAGGGACTTTATCTCTATTACGAAAATGTTAACGTTAATCTGAACATTTTGTACTATTATAAATGTTATTCATAAAACCCTTACCAAATCATTACTACATATTTTGACTAAAAAGGCTACTATTTAATTTTTTTATTAGTTTTTCTCATCTCTGGTTTTTCATTCCATCAGCAAAAAAAAAAAAAAAAATAGTGGGATTAGGAATAGATGATCTCAGAGGTCTTCTCTGGCTTTAAGATGACAAGATTTGATAGACTGGGAACTTTAAAAAAATCACTGAGAGTCCCCTTAAAATGGTGTCCAGGTTTATAGGCTGTCTGTTAAACAGGCTTCACTTGCATGAGTCCATGCTTCATGTACCTGCTGCTACTAGGCATCCATGTGTGCGTGTAGAGAACACTCTTTCATTCTTACAAAGCCCCCACCTGGTAGCTGATGATTTATGTCTAGTATTTAAAATGAACAATTTTCCCTATCTCTGAAAGTCCTCATGCAATGGCATTTGTATTCAAGGTATTGCTGTGAAAAGCAGAGTACTTTTACCTAACACGAATTTGGCTCATGCTGGGTAACACAGAAATACCCCTTGACTTATGAGTTAGACATTCATTTGACCTTGGGTAGGATTGTTTTCTCGGCAACTTAGACACTTTATATTTAAAACGGGGGTATATGAATCAAATGACATAATTTAAAACTATCCTCTTCAGTAACTCAGTAAATTTTCCAAGTGACAATGGAAAACCTTATCCATTGGGCACCTTTCTATGTGCAGGTCTTTACAGGCCACTCCACAATAAAATAAAGAAAGAAAAATATTTTTAAAAGATTCATTCATTCATTCATTCATGAGTATGCTCTCATTTCGATTTAAAAATAATAGCATATTGTTTTAAAGGATAGCATTTTTGTTTAGGTTAAAATTTTTATTATTCTCTTTCTTACCAATTCAGCATGTGAAAACACATGCTTATAAAATAGGGTATCTTTTTATTTTTTGTTTTATCATTAATCTAGTAATCTTCCTCCCACAATCTGAAGTAGCTGCTCACTTTATAATGATATGGCCAATGAAAAAAATAGAAAACAGTACAAACCTAGTAGCAAGTTTACACACACACACACACACACACACACACACACACACACACACACACAATGAAAGGAAAAACCTTGCAGTGAAGCTGCATGTTCTTTCAGTAAACTGCTTACTAAATCCGTGAATAACAACTCACCTTTCAAATCCCAATTTTACAGTCTCATTGTTCCTTTGGCCATGCTATTTTACTACCTGCCACATCATATAGATCTCTTATCTTCTGGGGGGGATATAGCCTGGATTGTTTATCAGGGCAGCAAAACACAAATTACTTAGGATGATTGTCTTCCATATAGAGCCATGCCCCTGGCCCCCACTGCTGGCTGCGTCACCATCACCACTCTCTTTTCACTTTTTAGCTTCTTTATTGCGGAACCCAAGTTCTATCTATCAGTCCAGATCCACCTGGCACCACAACACTCACCTTGTTTTCCTCTCCACAGCTCTCTTTTTTCATCCAGTGCCAATAAACTGCTAGGACTTTCTCAAAAATGCATGCTGGTTCATGCCTCTGCACCTTTGCTAGTGTTATCTCTGTTTAGAACACCCTTCCTGGCACGCTTCATTTCGTCTATGCCTCCTCTGTGTAGATTCTGTTCCTGCCTTTAAGCTTCACCCAGCACTCTGTACCGGTCTCTCATACCACCACCAGGCTGGGCCAGCAGTTTCTTCTGTGACTTTTGACTTGTGGTGTTTCCACCACAGTACCTGCCACAGCGACAGCCAGTGGCTTGAGAAGATCATGGCTGTCAGGGACCCTATCTTTTTCATTTCTCAATTCCCAATGCCTGGCAGGTGAGAGCTAAATATATGCTAAATGAATGAAGAAATGGTAAACAGGTAGATAAATGAAGGGCCATACTCATTGATATCTTCCACAGGGAGCTCTCTAATCAATCTTTAGGAGGACCAGGTGATTACAAAGTGGCCCTAGGGAGCTTGGACCTGCAAGGTAGACCTCAGAGGATCATGTTTAAATGAACCAAAAAGGTCTCTCTCAGGCGTGAGGAGTCTGGGTCTAACACACACAGAGAGATGTAAGCACTTGGTGCTGGAAGCAAAAGCCAGAACAACATGGTGGAAAGGGCAGCAGCCAGTATAACTGTCACGAATTTTGAGAAATTGTCTGCAGTATGGGTAAGACCGATATACCTACCTCACAGGAACTTTGGAAAAATGAAAGAAATTGATACATATAAAGCACTTAGAATGGTGCCGGGCTCCTAGAAAGCAGTTAGTAAAGAATAAAAATAATCCTCATTATTACATATTTTATTTTGAATAACAAAACTGCATGGAGTTCTGTGAAGACACCCTAACTCTGCGTCTGAGCTTCTCTTACATTGCACAATACCTCTGCCATAGCCTTTATTGGTTTACTGGCCGGTTCATTAAAAAAATCCATGTGTCACAAACATATTGAGTGCTCAAACTATTCCAAATACTCTTCTTGGCATTTGTTTTACTCTCTATGTAGTGAGCTCTCCGTGACTGCATCTTTTGTAATCTCTCTAGTCTTGGGTAGAAGAATGAATGAGTAGGAAACATTCACTATGATTCACAACTTTTATTTTTCTTTTTTACATACAAGTAATTTAGCTTGAATTAGGCTCATTTTCTTTATGAAAATTCTATGTGTGAGTCTCTCAACAGTTCTCTAGTTTTCCTAAAGTACAGCAGGTCACTGAGACTTTCTGACATCTCCAGGTCTCTTAACGAAGAAGGATCTCAGCCGTTGCTTCTGAGTGAAACCAGGATCTGAGTCCAAGAGGTACATGGCATTTCTTGAATATTAATTTACAAATGTGTGTTATTTAGTCTCTCATTATGTTGGGCAAATTCTTAGGCAAAAGGAATTAAAAGATCAGTAGAAATAAATCCAAGGTTTAAGGAACTTAGATAGGAAAATTGACTATAATGAAAGAATGCAAAAACATCCTTTATAAAGAGAAATACAAGCTCTGAGAGCCTAGAAAAGGAACATCTAACAGTAGGAAAAGGCAGAGGTCAGAAAACACCTTCCTAAAGGAGGCAATAGCTGAAAACAATTCTGTAAGAAAACAATCAGTGTTAGTGAAATACTAAAGGAAGAAAGAGGTTCTCAGGCAGAAAGAGTAAAACTTTTGAAAGCAAAAGATAGAAATATTAAAATGCACTCAAGTTATTATACATACATACTTCAGACAGGTCTAAATGCAATATAAAACATTATATTATGCAGCTATATTTATACTTTACACAAATTAATTTGTAAAAGTCAAAACTTCAAAAGGATATATTTTATGTATAAAGTCCAGACTTCTTATGAGTCCAAATTCCTTGACAAAGCAATTCAACCTTTTATATCTTGACTCTTGTTTACCTCACTAGCTTCATTTTCCATTTTTCCTGACTACCATCTTTGGTTTAGGTGTGGGAACATTCTTTCCACAAAAGGTCAGATAGCAAATATTTTCAGTACGGTGGCTCGAGCAGTCTCTTTCACAGTCACTCTGTTGCTCCTGGAAATCAGGCATAGGCAGTACATAAACACATGGGCTTGGCTGGCTGTGTTCCAATAAAACTTTATTCATGGACACAGACATTTGAATTACATGTGATTTCCATGTTTGAATGAGATCTTCTTCTTCAATTTTTTCAATTATTTGAAAATGTAGAAAACTTTATTAGCCTGTGGACCATACAAAAAATGCAGCAAGCTGGATACAGCTTCCAGGACATAACTTACCTACCCCTGTTTCAGAAAATCTTTATAATTTAGTAGTTGGGAGCTGGAGCAGGAGTCTGACTTCATGAGGTTTACTCTCAACTCAGCCACTATACTAGATGTATGATCTCGAACTAGTTAGGGGGAGTATAAATGGCATGCTTCAGGTAATCTCTCTGATGGTAACAGGGAGCCATTTAAAAAGTGTCAACTTGGCAGCAATACCAAAATTAGCCAGGCCTGGTGGCTCACACCTGTAGTCCCAGCTACTTGGGAGGCTGAGATGGGAGGATGGCTTGAGCCTGGGAAGTAAATGTTGCAGTGAGCCGAGATCATACTATGTACCGTGCCTGGGTAACAGAGCCAGATCTTGTCTCAAACCAAAAACCAAAAATAACAGACACCAAAAACAAAACTATAAGGGCAGCAGAATAATGTGATTTATGCCTTTTAGGAAAGTCTTTCTGACTGGAAGGAGAATCTTAGATCACAGCAGGCAAATTTGATAAGGAGACAATATCTCAGAGGGTGATAGAACAAATTCCATTCATCTAGTTAGATTTTACTTATCATTATATCTAAAATCTGAAATCATTATACTTAATTGTATTATGTATCTGTACTATACATAATACTGTGTTTTTTTCTAATGTCATTTACAAATATACTGTATTTTCCATTAAAGGTCCGCCCATATACGACGACCTTGTAAGCACTGTGTTTGAGAGGAATGGATTTGGAGCCTATGAACTGCAGATAGAAATGCCTTTGTAAAGTGTTTTTACCAGGAACACAGACCATCTGTTTCCTTTGGTGATACAGTATCTCAGTCCACAATGTGGTTCCAAATGAATAATGGAAATTGGTTTTTACAAGCCAGCTTTATCTGTTGCAGCAATTATTAATAACCCCATGGCCAACCTTGCTTATAAAAAGAGAGAAAACATGTGACAACAATTTTGTATCTGAGTGAGATGAATCCATATTTTGTAAGTAAGATTAAAGTCAACATGAGCAGATGCCATGGAGTTTAGAGATTTCCCTTATTGGGCTGTGTAAAAGAAACAGGGTAAGTATTGGAGACTGCATGGCTTGCACTGGAAGCCAGGTTCCAGATTATGCCTTGTATGCAATCTCAGTGAAATGACTTAAGATCGCTAAGCCTCCATTTCACCTCTGTGAAATAAGAATCATGGCATATGCTTTACAGCATTTGGGCAAAAATTGATCATTGCGTGTACAGGGTGTAGAATATGCTAAATACATAGTATGCCATGTTGTATTTAGTAGAATTATTCATGGAACGGCATTTGTTTGTGTATGTGTGTGTGAGTGTGTGCCTGATTCTGCTTCATCCTGAAAGGTCTCCTCACCCCAAATTAGCTCTTCATTTGGGCTGAGTGACTTCCATTAAAGTTCCTGAAATCTTTTTTTCTCCAATTTTGTGCCTTATTTGACTTCTCAACACTACTCTGTCATGTCTACTTTCTCCTTCCCTGGCTTCTTTTACAACACGTTCTTTTGTTTTTTATTCCTTCCTCTCTCGATCTGTGTTCTCTCTCCCTCTCTCTCTCTCTCTCTCTCTCTCTCTCCACACACACACACACACACACACACACACACACTCGCCCCTCTTTTATCTTTCTCTATCTTTCCTTTTCTGTTAGTAAAAGGCCATTAACATTGCATCCCTTAAAGGCTCAATCCTAGGGCACTATTTATTCCTTTTACTCATGTGGTAACTCTAGGAGATACATTTAAGCCCATGCTTTCAAATATCATCTACACGCAGATGACTCACAATATGCCTCTAATGTAGGATTAATATTCCCCTTTGTGCTCTAGAACTAAATAAAACCAAGTAGCTCCAAAACAGGTGTCTTTGAATGATAATTTGACAGTATATCCCTAAACCGGGCTCTTTTCGTGGGCTCCCTATTGTGTTGTCACTTTCTTTTCTGTTGTACATGATCCTTTACTGTTCTCTCTCCCCTCATATTCCATCTACCAGAAAGCTGTATTTATTTCACCCCCTGAAATATTCCTTGTTTCTACTTTGTAAAATTATGTTAATTGACACATCATAATTGCAAGTATTTATGAAGAAAAGTGTGATATTTCAATACATATATATACTGTGTAATGATCAAATCAAGGCAAATAGCACATCTATCACCTCAAACACTGTTTGAGGTGTTTGCTGATTATATGTACTATGCTGACATCCTGTAGATGCTAGTGTGATGTTTCAGCAACTGCCTTACAACCTCTCAATCAAATTTCTTGATTAAGTTAGTTCTTAGATGGTCATGATGATCAGCTTAGTTATTTTGACTTTGTAAGCTTGTTGATACCATTTTGTGCTGAATAATTCTTTGTTGAGGGTGGCTACTTAGCATCATCTTTGGCTTCTGCCCACTAGAAGCCAGTAGCATAGGACTCTACCCTCAAGTTCTAACAATCAAAAATTGCAAAACATGTCCAGAGGTGGGCATAGAAAGAAAATTACTTCCACTTTTGAGAAACACAGTCAATTCATTTATTTCCATTGTAGATACAGACCAAGCTTTCCTATTCTCTTTCCTGGATGGATAAAATATGCTGTAACTGGGCACCCAAATCTATTCTGCTACTGTTTTCATTCTTCCTGAAGTATGGAGTGAGTGCTGAAGTCAGCTGGTGTCTGCTGTGTCACACAGTTACTGTGTGATTTTGGACAAAATCATGTTTCTTGACTCTTCACTCTTACCATGGGTAAACAATACAAATGTTAGGGTGCTGTTGTGAGTATTAAATACATAACACAAGCATGGTGCCCAGAACAGTGCCTGGCACAGGGTATAAACTTTCAGTGAATATTAGTTATGGTAGCCAGAATGGTCTTTGAAAACAGAAGTCCTGTGAAAACCAATGAAATGCAATGATACCACCTCTCAGCTGATAAGTTTTTCTGGCATTGTTCCTATCCACACAGCCATGTTGCACAAGGCTTCCTTCTGATATCTGTGTTCTAGATACTTTGTTTTGGTTTGTGCTATTTCCTATTTACCCAATATATTTGTAGCATGAATCCTTTAGGCCTTTTTGTGTCTGTTCTCTCAGAAATGCCCTTTTTCTCTATCTCTATAATCATTGCCTATTTCACTTCTACTCTTCCTCAGCTTTCAGTCCAATCACCACTTTTGCAGAGAAGCCTTCCCTGGCCTATATGACTAGATTGATTTACCCAATTTTACCAATTGATGTATGTTATACTTGTTTTAAACATTAATTCATTTGCTATTAATTTTTGTGTGTGATTCTTTGTATGCTTTCTCCACAAGCCTAAAATTATTTGAGAGCAAAGTTTTTTGTTTGGGTGGTTGTTTTAGTTTTGCCTGGTATTAGACTCATGTCAAGCATAATTATGGACTTATTAGAGACATGCAATAAATAATTCATGTTGTACAAAGGTATGTAAATAATTTTTCTAGCTGATTAAATATCTTTGAATATGTAAAGTTAATGTACATTGTTTCGTAAATAAAAAACAATGTCTTTGCAAAGTTTCCTGAAGAAAGCAAGAACTGAGAAAAAGGCTATGTCCAGGAAGTTCATCCAAGGATAAATTATCCAACTGATTACCACTGTGGGCAACTATGTCTGAATTTTATTAGGGACTATATAGAAGGAGCCTGTGGAGAAAGCAGCTGTGAACTCTCTATCTGGGGGACAGAAGAGGTGCTTATTTATCTACTACCTCCCACTGCCTATGTTCAAGGGTCCACTGCCTGGGTTCTAGCATCCTGGCACTTGCATGTTTCACATGCATGAATAAAAGCTAAGCAGATGCGGAAGGCTTTCCATGTGGTGAAGTCAAAGAAACCCATGACAGAAAGTCAAACAGTTGAAGATCAAATATTAATGTCTAATAATATATTTTCAGAACTCCTACTAAAGCAAATTCTATTTTCATACATTTATTGGTGAATTTCTTGTTTGCTAAATGAGTCTTTTTAGCTCAGTTAGACATCTTGAATATTCACAATTTTAGGAGGTCTTTTGTAGAGCAATTGTATGTTTCCTTTGTCTTTCATCATTTCTAAACATAGTTAAATCTGGTAGTTTGTTATTTGTACATACTTGGTTTCTTTTCATGCTTCCAAATTTCAATAGACTAAGTAAGTAATTAGATAGTTTTTTCTAATAATGTTATACAAGATATATTATCTTTATAATGCAAATCTTTGGCCCATTTAGAATTCATTTTGGTGCATCTAGGCAATGGACGAGTGATCTAGTGATCCAGTTCCTGTTCACTCTTACCAGCATTTAGTGTTATCACTGTTTGTTTGGTTTTGTTTAGTCTGTAGTCATTCCGATAGATGTGTATTGACATCTTGTTGTAGCTTGAATTTGCATTATCTTAGTGGCTAACAGTGTTGAAAATTGTTTCATGTGCCTATTTATCTATGAATCCTCTTTAATAAAACATCATTTTGTTCCTCCCTTCCTTCCTCCCTTCCTTTATTCCTCCCTCCCCTCTCTCCAGGGTTCTCCAGAGAAACAGAACCAATAAGAGGATAAATAGTATCTTAGGCCATTTTCTGTTGCTATAACAGAATATCTTAGGTTCAATAATTTAAAAAGAAAAACAGTTTATTATTTACCTCATGGTTCCTTAGGCTGGGAAGTTCAAGGGGCATGGTACCAGTATCTGCTCAGCTTCTGGTGAGGGTTTTTATTACTGGGTGAAAACATGGCAGAAGGTTAAAGAGGAAGTGGACACACACAATGAGAGATTAAATCCAAAGGGTGTCCTCATTTTATAAGAATCCATTCTTGCAAGAATGAACCAATTTCTGAGATAACTAATCCAGTCTCATGACAGCTAGAACTTGTCCACTACTGTAAGAAAGGCACAAAGTTATTAATGAGGGATCTACCTCCATGATCCAAATACCTCCCACTGGGCTCCACCTCCCATCTCCTAAAACTACCGAGTTGATGATCACATTTCAACATGAGTTTTGGTGAGACAAACCACATCCAAACCATCATAGAAGGTAGGTAGATAGATAGATAAGAGACAGAAGTAGTTTATTTCTTTCTAATATATACATGTGTATATATAATAATATATATCTAATATATATGATGTATCATATATATATATATATATATATATATATTATATTAGACCTTAGAATGACCTTCAAGACCCACAAGAGCTGGCCTTCTATTAACTACCCAATCTCATCTGTTCCTAGTCTCCTCTCCACTGATTTATTCTGCCCCCGCTAAACTCCCTATTATTCCTATTACACATTAGGCACATTCCTGCCACTTCATGTACTGCTTCTTCTTCCAGGGATTCTCAGAGAAACATAGATCACTTCTGTATTTCATCAAAATTTTTTAAGTAAAATGAAATAAAACAAAAAACAAATTTTTTTCTTTCTTTTTTTATATAATTTATTTATTTTACTTTAGGTGCACACAAAAAAACAAATTTTAAAGCAAAACAACAAAAGAAAAAGCAAAAGGAGAAAAGAATGAAGGAAAGAAAATAAGGAGGGAAGGAAGGAAGGAAGGAAAAAAGGAAGAAAGGAAGGAAAAATACACACATACACACATCTTAGAAACTGTAGAAATACTAAGGAAATAAACAAGGTACAGTCTGAAATATTATGTTTGCTCCTGATAAATGTGTAATGCATATTTCTGCACTGTTCTCACTTAAATAAACACATAACGTAACCAGGTGAGCTTTTCTTATATTCAAACAAGACGTACAACCAAGACTTGCAGGGAGAACTAAAAATGACTTCTTCCAAAAATTGAATGAGTAGAAAAATAAAAGAGAAGGAAAATAATCTTAGTAATGGTTTTTAAACTTCATGTTAAACCTATAGGACAACATGAACTATTTCAAGTCATTAGGATAACTCATTACCTTTGTGTTTGCTGCATTTAATTTGATTGGCTCTGCCTGGGTTTTCTATATACCCAGTCTGTCCATGTGAGAGATGTTGGTGGGATTTGAGTTTAGAGCTTACCTAGCTGCAGGGCAGAGCTCAAAGAGCACAGGCTTTGGTGTCAGTCAGTCCTGGCTGATGACCCAAGTTCCATGTGTTAGTAACTATAGAACTTCTTCAGAACTCAGTTTTCTCACCTGAAAAGTGAGGTCTTTCACCTCATATACCTATGAGGATTAGTAATAGCAGGTATAAAGAACTGTACACATAACAGAGACTTGGCTGATAGTAGTTAGTGCTGTGATGAATGTTTTTTAAAGGGGCTTGGGCTTGGACATGGAATTAGTCCCAAAAGAGTCAATGGAGACTGAGTAGACAAAGACTCTGACTATAAGACTTATTCAACTTTTGAAGGACCTCTGATCTTTGGGGACATGCTGGAGATATTTTATAGGGCTGAAAATACAAGACATTTTATGCATATGTATTGAATTTAACAATAAAAATATGAGCTGACAATTTGAGTATATATTTTAATATAAGATGTGTTAGCTCATTTGCATTGGTGTGAAGAGAAATACTTGAAGTGGATAATTTATAATGAAAAGAGATTTATTTTGGCTCATGGTTCTGCAGGCTGTATAGAAAGTATGACACCAGCATCTGCCCCCTGTTGAGGCCTCAAGAAGCTTTCAATCATGGCAGAAGGCAAAAAGGGAGCTGGTGTATAACATGGTGTGACAGGAAGCAGAGAGACAGAGCAAGAGAGAGAAAGCAAGAGACAGAAGGAGGAGGTGCAGGCTCTATTAAACAACTAGCTCTCACATTACCTAACAAGGTGAGAATTAACTCACTACCATGGGGAAGGCACCAAGTCATTCATGAGGGATCCATCCCCATGACCCAACACTTCCCACCAGGGCCTAACTCCAACATTGGGAATATTGTTTCAAGATGAGATTTGGAGGTGACAAATATATAAAACATATTATTCCACCTCTGGTCCTGCAAATCTCATGTCTTTCTCACATTGCAAATTACCATCATGTCTTCCCAATAGTACCCCAAAGTCTTAAATTGTTCTAGCATCAACTTCAAAGTCCAAAGTCTCATTGGATACTCAAAGCATGTTTCTTCCACCTATGAATCTGTAAAATTAAAAAATAGTTATTTACTTCCAAGATATAATGGTGGTAGTGGCATTAGGTAAAGATTTCCATTCTCTCCAGAGTTCTCCAGGAAACAGAAGGGAGATATTAACTAAAAGAAAAGGATAACAGGCCCCGTGCATGTCTGAAACCCCACAAAGCAGACATTAAATCTCAAGCTTCAACATAATCTTTGACTCTATGTCCCACATCCTGGGGACACTGGTGTGAGGGGGTAGCCTCCAAGGCCTTGGGCAACTCCAACTCTGTGGCTTTGCAGAGTGCAGTTCCCATGCTGCTCTCACAGGTTAGGATTCAGTGCAGCTTTCTCAGGTTCTGGGTACAAGCTGCTGTTGGCTTTACCATTTGGGAGCTTGGAGGGCAGAGGCCCCTTTCCCATAGTGTCAAAAGACAGTGCCCTGGTGGGGACTCTGTGTGTGGGGCTCAACCCTAGTTCCCCTGGGCACTGCTCAACCATAGTTCCCCTAGCACAGGCTTTCTGCAGGGGCTCCACCCCTATGGCAGTCTTCTGCCTGGGAACCCAGGCTTTCTCTTAAATCTTGGTAGAAGCTGCAGCCTTCTTCACTCTTGCATTTTGTGTACCCACAGGCCTAACACCACATGGAAGCCACCAAGGATTATGGGGGCTTGTGCTCTCCAAAGCGGCAGTTCAAGCTATGGCTATGGTCCTTTGAATGGAGACTGTACCTGGAGCTACCAGGATATGGGAAGCAGCATTGAAAAAGCTGAGCAGGGCAGCAGCGTCCTGGACCTGTCCCCTGAAATAATTATGTCTTCCTAGGCCTCTAGACCTGTGATAAGATGGGCAGCCTGGTAGACTTCTGCATTACCTTCAAGACCTTTTCTCATTGTATTGGCTATTAGCACTTGGCTTCCTTTTAGTCACACAAATCTCTCTAGCAAGTGGTTATCTGCAGCCCTCTTGAATTTCTCTCCTGAAAATGCTCTTTCCTTCTCTACAAAATGATCAAACTGCAATTTTTTCCAAACTTCTGCACTCTGCTTCCTTTTCAAATATGTTTTTACTTTATTTCTTTGCTCCTGTATCTGACTGTAGGCTGTTAGAAGCAGCCAAGTCACATGTTGAATGCTTTGCTGCTTAGAAGTTTCTTCCTCCAAATACCCTAAGTATACCCAGTATACCTTAAGTTCAACCTTGCACAAATCCCTAGGATATGGGCACAATGTACCCAAGCTCTTTGCTAAGGTGTAACATGAGTGAGGCTTTGTTCCAGTTGCCAATAAATTTCTCATCTTCATCTGAGAACTTTTCAGCCTGGACTTTACTGTCCTATTTCTATCAGCATTTTAGTCACAACCACTCAACTAGTCTCTAAGAAGTTCCAAGCCTTTCTTCCTCATCCTGTATTCTAAGTTTTCCAAACTCTTTCAACTTCTCCTTGTGACCCAGTTTCCAAAGCTGTTCCCCATCTTCAGGCATCTTTATAGCAATGTTCACTTCTAGTACCAATTTTCTGTTAGTCCATTTGTGTTACTGTAAAGAATACTTGAGGCCAGGTAGTTTATAACAAAAAGAGGTATATTTTGGCTCACAGATCTGCAGGTGGTACAGGAAGCATGATGCCAGCATATGCTCCTGTGAGGGCTCAGGAAATTTCCAGTCACAGCAGAAGGTGAAGGGGGAACCAGAAAATCTCATGGCAAGAGAGGAAGCAAGAGATAAGGAGCAAGAGAGAGAGGAGAGAGGTGCCAGCCTCTTTTCAATGACTAGCTTTTGTGTGAACTAACAAAGTAAGAATTCACATCTTATAATGTGGAGTGCACCAAGCCATTCATAATAAATCTGTCCCCATGACCCAAACATCTCCCATGAGGCCCCACCTCCAACACTGGAGATTACATATCAACATGAGATTTGGAGAAGATAAACATAATAATCTCAAGCTATTTTTACTTATTAATTTATATGATAAATATATGTACAATTATACATAGTAAGTTAAATGATCTTTAAGTTATATTTATAGTAAGTCAAATAATCTTTGTCTCATAAATGTAGTCCACATTTTTTACTTGAAATAAAGAAATCATGTACACATTAGTTAACATTTGCTGAGTTTTGCCAGATTCCTCTACGTGCTCAAAAAATAGGAAACATCAAAACAGCCAAGTTCTGTGTAATCAAAAAGGAGAAGGATATATCTGAAGACACAATTGGAAATAGTGAAGAAGAAACGCAGGCTGTGCTAAATGAATGTGCACATCAAACACAGGCTTGGGTGAGAAGAGGAAAACTGAATATGAATGAAAATATATGCAGCTATGCCTTCTAAACATATTTATTTTTGCAATTGTCTTTCTAACAAACCTATGGTAGAGGTTCTATTCTTATCCTCATTTTTCAGATAAAAAGCCTGAGGAACAGAAAGGTTGAACGATTTTTTTTCTGTACACACCTAGTAACTGGTGGAGACAGTTACAAACTCAAGCTGCATGACTTCATACCCTAAGGATAAAATGATGCACTTCTGTCTACCTGTACACCTACATTTTTAACTTTTAGAATATGAATGAATGAAATTTATGACTGCACACTTACATTTTTATCTTTTAAAATATAAATGAATGAAATGTTTTATCTACTCCTGTGCATATTAATATTTCACAAACCATGATTCATGGAGTATTCTTCCCTGGAAATATTCCCTTTTGGACATAGAAGCTGGAAAAAGACTGACCATCAAATTCCTTTCTTTGAGGTTGACAGTGTTCATTAACATATTAAGGTTCTGAGAAAAACTACAATACAAATAAAACACATAATTTTTTTGGTGTCTGTGACAGAGTCTCGCTTTGTCTTCAGGCTGGAGTGCAATGGCGCAATCTTGGCTCACTGCAACCTCCGCCTTTCAGGTTCAAGCGATTCTCCTGCCTCAGCCTCCTGAGTAGCTGGGATTACAGGGACAGGACACCACACCCAGCTAATCTTTTTTTGTATTTTTAGTAGAGACGGGGTTTCACTATGTTGGCCAGGCTGATCTCAATCTTTTGACCTTGTGATCCACCCACCTTGGCCTCCCAAAGTGCTGGGATTACAGGCGTGAGGCACAGTGCCCAGCCCAAACACATAAATTTTAACAGTCAAAAAACAAACAATCACACATGGAGATAATATATTTTCCTTTGCACATCTGTCAATGATATTCCCTTAATACCACCTTGGGAAGTGTTAGTTGAGGTCATTCTCAAATTAGGACCCAGGAGTGATGCCAGCAAACTTGCTTCTGCAGAAAGATCCAGCACACTAATTAGACTTGTGGCACCTGATTGTGTCTTTATTAATGGCAGATTTTTCTTGGCACAGTTTCTGATATAGTCCTGATGCAGATGACATTTTTTTTCTGACATTGGTCAACCTAGGGAACTTTATGATGAGGGCTTGTGGTAATATAGTAAAATAGTTCCCATTAAGTGAATGTTTTCCCAAATATTTCTTATCAAATGGAAATCTTAAGAAAGGATTGCAAATTAAAGGTTTAATATTTGGTCTGTTTTAAGATTTCTAGTTAAAACCTCTAAAAAAAAAATAAAGGAAAAGAAAACAGAGAAGCCAAGTTGAAAACTAATTCTGTATGCTTTGTAACTGGGCAAAAATTAAGTGTTTGAAGGCACAGATGAAACTAAGTCAATAGTCTTCTTTACCCTTGGTATTTCCTCTGTAAATGAGACAGGCAGGTCAGACCCTAAGTATGATCCATGAGTACTGCTCTTTTATGTATTCAGATGAATAGAAAGCATCAAAACAGTCCAACTCTGAAGGAAGGGGGGGGAGGACCCACATGAAAGACAAGGGAAGCTGGCTGTGGCACACTGATGCCCACACCAAGCACATGTAAGAGTGAGAAGAGGAAAACTTAAAACACGAAAGAAAAAACAGGCAGCAATCATTTCAGAATACTGATTTTCTCCTGGGGCAAGTCCCTTTATATTTCAGTGACTTAGGGTCTTCATCAGTAAAATAGGTTCTAACATTTTCTAATTCTACTTTTAGCTTTATAGCTTGCATTAGAGAGCTCCCCTTCTTACACGCATACATACCCCAGTTCTTTCCAAAGACTTTTAGGTGCCTTATCAGTAATGCAAATATTAAAATAAAACAAATTTTAAAGATTAAGGAAAAATTAAGACAGTGTTTAGGTGAACACACAGAAGTGCATGCATGCACCAAGGACTTGCACAGCTCTTCAAGATGGGCTCCTTAGTTTAATTCAGAATTTCCTACAAGATAATGCCAAAAGAGAAAAACTAGTAGCATGAGAAATGTAACAGGCTCTTTTCATAGCATGAGAAATGTAAGGAGCAGAAAGGCATGTCTGGTGTTGATGTGTAAAACAAACCCTGCACTAGCTCACCGTGAGAGGGTGCACACATTGTCCTGGTAATTGCATGGATGTGGAGTAGGATCACACAGCATATTTGAGTGAATACCTCTTTCACTCTCTATTCTTTTTTTTTTTTTTTTTTTTTTTTGAGACAGAGTCTCACTGTGTTGCCCAGGCTGGAATGCAGTGGTGAGATCTCAGCTCAGTGCAACCTGCACCTCCCAAGTTCAAGTGATTCTTTTACCTCAGCCTCCCCCAGTAGCTGTCACCCTCTATTCTTTTACAACTGTCTATCAGAAACATATGTGGCAACCTTAGAGACAAGACTTTTAAAATGGCTATTTTTAATAATACTGATCAAATTCAGTTAAGGATCTTTTAATAACACTGATCAAATCCAATTAAAGATCTTTTAAGAATCTTTTAAAGTGACAGGATATTATGTCACTTGCTGTAATCCTCTGTTATTAATTAAATTTGTGTTTATTATTCAGATAAATGCAGATAACACAGTTTCTACCTAGGAATGTTTCTGATTCAGAGAAAAATATATTATTTTATTTTAAATATCATTACCTACACTAAAGATAATTCAATGACTTTTATGATTTCATGTACTCTTTATTACCTAGGCTCAGCAGGAATAGTGTTTCCCCTATCAGGAGGGAAGGTGTACTAGAAAGAACATTCTATCTGCAGACCCTGTGACTCTGATCTTTACCTGTCTGATCTCAGTATGTTTATTGATACAAAATGTCAGTGCTGTCTGACAGGTATCCATAGTGATGATTGATATTGAATTTATTTTATTTACTTAAGAAATATTTACTGGATGACTACTATCCCAAGCACCAAGCTAGGCATCAAATCAGAAATTGAAAGAAAATGTTTATCACCTAGTGATAACATGCACGAAGCCTGTAAAATAGTCATTAAAATTGCTTATTCTTGTTATTGCTCAGAGAAGGTGCTTGTATTTTAACAACAACAAAAAAAGGAATATAGGAGATGTCAGGCCTAAGTATGAGTAAAAGACTATGTTGATCACTAGTGCAACGTCTATTATATTTTCCAAACTTTTCTCATGGTATTTGAAAGGCTATGTGGCAAAGTCTCTGCAGCTACAATTTGCTTAAATGTAAGAATCTGTCAGAATCTGTCTGAAAGAAGCTCCTAAGATCTGATTTTCTGCTGTGGTATATCTGAATGTATGCTTATTCATTTAAAAATTTGTGTGGCATTATGCTAGGTGATTTGATATGTACAAAAAAATTACAGAACATAATCTATATCCTGGTTTGATGGAACAGATATAAACTTCTAAACTGTTAATTATGAGGAACTACAAAGCTACTAATTTATATAGAACACTCCCTACAGTAGTATACCAAAGGATGGCCTCTCGGGGAAGACTATAATTGCAAAATGACCTCCCATTTGAATGAAAATTAGTTCTGTAAAAGTTCTCCCTTCCTCTGGATAGATGCAGCTTTGTACCAAAGCACACAGTTTGGAAAGCTAGCTTGTGCTGGATGGTCATCCCCCTACCCTCTTGGCTGGACAGATTTGGGAAGGACTTAAACCACAGAAGAGAATGCGCAGCCCCGAGTTGGTGCCTCTAGAATCAACACCAGTGAGCAAAAGATTACTTAGAAAATTAGTAAGGCTATTGTTTTTAAAACATTAAATGATAAAAAGCTCTTATTTGGCTACTCTTTTTGAAGAAGGCTTTACGAAAGAGGAAGAAATATTAGTTGTATTTTAAGAATAGGTAACATTTGCATAGGTGGAAAAAGTCAGAGAGATACTGTTAGTTGGGTAGCTGAAACAGATCGAACAGGAAAAAGGAAGAAGGGAGAGGAAATTCTGTGGAAACAGTTGATAAAAGCATTTGGTTGAAACTGACATTTTGAGAGAGAATTACGATATGAGACTAGAAGTGCAGCTGGGTGCCAGCTGACAGGGGACTTTGAATATTAGAATACAAAATTTAAACTCTATCCTTTAGGCAACAGCAAATCATTGAAGCATTTTAAGAAAATTATTGATATAATTAGAAGGAATAATTTTGGAAAATATCATTACAATGAAAAGACCTTTTTAATTAAAGTAGAAATCAGTAACACATGGTTGTTACAGAGAAATGTAAAATTGCAGATAAAATAAGCAAAATCACCTCTAATTAAACAAAGTGGAAGTAATTATTATTATTAATTCTTTGATGTATTTAAATGAATTCATTCCATGCATATAAAAGTATATACATTATAAAATGGAGTCAATGTATGCGTAATATTTTTGAAATATTATGTCATTTAACAAAATAGTATTAACTAATACTTAAAAGGAAGAGTAAATTATACCTTTTTAGTTTTTTGTAGCGGGGAGGATACTATGTTGACCAGGCTCATCTCACACACCTGGCCTCAAGTGATCCTCCCGCCTTGACCTCCCAATGTGCTGGAATTATAGAAGTGAGCCACCATACCCTGCCTAGTAAGTTTATTTTTAATTAATATATTTATCTTTCATTTTGCTTCTAATTGACACATAGCAGTTATACATACTTAGGGGGTATAGAGTGATGTTTCAATACAAGTGTATATTGCATTAAAATTATTTTGTATGTCCATTACCTCATATATTTATCTTTACAGTAAGACATTCAAAATCTTTTTTAGTTACTTAAAAATAAATTTAAATTGTTTTCTTTTTTGTTTTCATTATAGATTTAGAGGGTACAAGTGCAGGTTTGTGAGATGGATATATTGCATTTTGATGAAGTCTGGGCTCCTAGTGTTCATTGTATCCATTAAGTACTCTCATATCCCACACCCGCCACCCATCCTCCCACCCTTTGGAGTCTCCAATGTCTATTATTCCACTCTCTATATCCATGTGTATGTATTATTTAGTTCTCACTTATAAAGTAGAAAATGTGATATTTGGATAATGGCCTCTCATCCATCCATATAGCTGCAAAAAACATAATGTTATTCTTTTTTATGGCTGAATAGTATTTCATGGTGTATATGTACTGCATTTTCTTTATCTAGTAACACACTGATGGACATTAGGTTGATTTTACATCTCTACTTCTGTGAATAGTGCTGCAATTGATAGGAGAGTGCAGATGTACCTTTGACATTCTGATTTCCTTTCCTTTGGTTATATACCTGGTTCTATTTTTAGCTCTTTGAAAAATTGCCATGCTGTCTTCCATGGAGGTTATACTAATCTTCATCCCCCACAAACAGTTTATAACCATTTCCTTTTCCCCATATCCTTCCCCCACAAACAGTGTATAACCATTCCCTTTTCCCATACCCTCACCAACATCTTTTATTGCCATTTTAGTAACGGCCATTCTGAATGGTGTGAAAAGGTATCTCACTGTGGTTTTAATTGGCATTTTTTTGATGATTAATGATGGGCATTTTTTAATATGATTTCTGGCCATTTACATGTCTTCTTTTGAAAAGTGTCTGTTCATGGCTGGGTTCGGTGGCTCATGCCTGTAATCCCAGCACTTTGGGAGGCTGAGGCAGGTGAATCACCTGAGTTCTGAGACCAGCCTGACCAACATGGAGAAACACTGTCTCTACTAAAAATATAAATTAGCCAGGCATGGTGACGCATGACTGTAATCCCAGCTACTTGGGAAGCTGAGGCAGGAGAATTGCTTGAACCCGGGATGCGGAGGTTGTGATGAGCTGAGATCGCACCATTGCCCTCCAGCCTGGGAAACAAGAACAAAACTCCAACTCAAAAAAAAAAGAAAAAGAAAAACGTCTGTTCATGTATTTTCTCTATTTTTTTAAAGGGGTTATTTGTTGTTGTTGTTGTGGTGTTGTTACTCACATATTTTAATTCCTTGTAGAATTTGGATATTAGTCCTTTGTTGAGTGCATAGTTTGCAAATATTTTATTTGATTCTGTAGGCTGTCTCTTCACTCTGTTGATTATTTCTTTTGTGGCATAAAAGCTTTTTAGCTTAATGAAGTCTCATTTGTTTATTTTTGTTTTTGTTGCATTTGCTTTTGAGGTCTTAGTCATGAACGCTTTGCCTAGGCCAGTGTCAAGAAGTTTTATCTAGGTTTTCTTCTAGTAGTTTTATAGTTTTAGGTCTTACATTTAAGTCTTTAATCTATCGTAAGTTAATATTTGTATATAGTGAGAGATGGAGGTCTAGTTTCATTCTTCTGTATACAGTAATCCATTTTTCCTGGAACCATCTATTGAATAGGATATCCTTTCCCCCATTTTATATATTTTGTCACCTTTTCAAAAATGACAACTTTGTCAAAAATGACTGTAATATGAGGCTTTATTTCTGAATTCTTCATTCTGTTTATTTATGTGCCTATTTTTACAAAATAACTATACTGTTTTGGTTACTGTAGCCTTGTAGTATAGTTTGAAGTCAAGTAATGTGATACCTGCTGTTTGGCTCATTTTCCTTAGAATTGCT
The DNA here is from genome assembly GCA_036589455.1 of Ateles fusciceps. Lineage (NCBI taxonomy): Eukaryota > Metazoa > Chordata > Mammalia > Primates > Atelidae > Ateles > Ateles fusciceps. The sequence goes on along the minus strand of JAZHEH010002555.1, from coordinate 2,990,017 downwards.
TTCACTATTTGGGCTATTTTTTTGTTCTGTATGAATTTTAGAATTGTTTTTCCTAATACCGTAAAAAAACAATGTTGGTATTTTGATAGGAATTGCATTGAATCTCTAGGTTGTTTTAGGTAATATGATCATTTTAACAGTATTGATTCTGCTAACTCAAGAGGATGGGAAGTTTTTCCATTTGTTTTTGTCATCTATAATTACTTCCCTTGGTGTTTTACAGTTTTCATTGAAGAGATCTTTCATCTCCTTGGTTAAATGTGTTTCAAGATATTTTATTTTTTGTAGCTATTATAAATGGGATTGATTCTTGGTTTGGATCTCAGCTTGATTGTTATTGGTATATACAAATGTTACTTTTTTATATTAATTTTGTTATATGAAACATTATTGAATTCATTTAACAAATCTAGGAGTCTTTTGGAGGAGTCTTTAAGGTTTTCTCAGTATAAGATAACAACAACAAACGTAATTTGAGTTTCTCTTTTCCAATTTGGATACATTTTATTTCTCTTGCTTGATTTTTCTAGCTAAGACTTTTAGTGCTTTGTTGAATATGAGTGGTGAATGGGCATCCTTGTACTGTTCCAGTTTTTAGCAGGAATGCTTTCAACTTTTCCCCATTCAGTATGATGTTGGCCATGGGTTTGCCATATATGGCTTTTATTATTCTAAGATACATTTCTTCTATACCTAGTTTGTGAGAGTTTTTATTATAAAATGATGTTGAACTTTATCGGATACTTTTTCAGCATCAGTGGAAATGATCATATGATTTTTGTCCTTCATTTTACAAACATGATGTATTACAATGATTAATTTGGGTATGTTGACCAACCTTTGCATCCCTAAGATAAATCCCACTTGGTCAATTAATGATCTTTTTATTGTTGAATTTGGTTTACTAGCATTTTGTTGAGAATTTTTGCATCTTTGTTCATCAGGGATATTGACTATAGTACTTTTTTTTTTTTTTTTTTTTTTTTTTTGCTTCTTGTCTGTCTTTAGGATCAGAGTGATATTGGCTTTGTAGAATGAATTGGTGAGCATTATCCCTACTTCAATATTTTGGAACAGTTATAGTAAGATTGATACCAGTTACTGTTTGTGTGACTGGTATAATTTGACTATAAAGTGATCTTGTCTTGGGCATTTTGAGAGAGATGGAGATTACTATTGATTCAGTCTCACTATTAATAATTGATCTATTCTTGGTTTCTGTTTCTTTCTGGTTTGATCTTGAGATATTGTATGTTTCCAGGAATTCATTCAATTCTTCTAGGTTTTCTAGTTTGTGAGCATAGAGATGTTCATAGTAGTCTCTGACAATCTTTTGTCTTTCTTTAGTATCACTTGTAATGTCTTCTTTTTCATTTCTGATGTGGTTATTTGAATTGTCTCTCATTTTCTTACTAAGTCTAGCAAGCAATCTATGTTTTTGTTTTTTTTTTAATCTTTTCAAAGAACCAACTTTTCATTGTCAAATTTTCTATATTATTTTTGGTCTCAACTTCATTTTATTCTGCTAAGAATTTTGTTATTTCTATTTTCTGTTAGCTTTGGGTTTGTTTTTTTTTTTTCCTAGTTTCCTGAGGTGTGATATTAGGTTTTTAATTTATTATCTTTCTTTTTAAATGTAATTCTACAAACTTTCCTTTTAGCACTGCTTTGGTTATATCCCAGAAGTTTTAGTATGTTTTGGTCTCTATTTCCATTCAATTCTAAAATTTTAAAATTTTTCTTAAGTTTATCTTTGACTCAAAAATTGTTCAGCAGCATTTTGTTTAATTTCCATGTGCTTTTATAGTTTCAAGAATCTCTTGAAATTGACATCTAGTTTTATTCCACTGTGCTCCAAAAAGTATTTAGGATGATTTCATTTTTTAAAATTTATTAAGACTTGTTTAGTGGCCTAGCACATGATTTATTTCGGAGAATAATGTACTGATGAGAAGAATGTTCCATGCACTGATAAGAACAATTCTGCAGTTGTTGGGTAGAGCGTTCTGTAAATGTCTGTTATGTTCATTTGGTCTAAAGTCCAGTTAAAGTCCAGTGTTTCTTTGTTGATCTTCTGTTTCAGTGACCTGTCTAGTGCTCTCAGTGGGGTGTTGAACTTCCCCATTACCATCATATTGCTGTCTATCTCTTTTCTTAGGTCTAGTAAAATTAGGTCTAGTATATTTGATCTGGCATTTGTGGCATATATATTTTGAATAGTTATATTTTCTTGTTTACTTGTTCTCTTTATCATTTATATAATAGATTTCTTTGTCTTTTTTACGGATATTGATTTGAAGACTGTTTTATCAGATATACATAAGGCTATTTGTAGTCACTTTTGATTTCCATTTACACCAAATATCTTTTTCCACCCTTTTTCCTTCAATATATAAGTGTCCACTAATAAGATGAGTTTCTTATGACCAGCATATGGTTGGATCATGTTTTATTATCCATTTAAACAATCTTTATCTTTTAAATGGAATATTTAATGCATTTATGTTGAAGGTTTATATTAATATGTGATGTTGCAACATCTTGTTTTTTCATACTTTCAGAATTGTTATGCTGGTTTCTTCTTGTCTGGAGAAACTGTTGATTCTTCTTATTTTGAATATATTTTTGTTTAGAATGAACATTTCTTTTCCTTTTCAGGGTGTGACTATAATGTATGTTGACTAGTGTCATTTGACTTTGCTTCTGTGGGCTTCTGGGTGATTGCCTTCATATGGTGACTTTCTCAAATTCCAGTTGTGGTAGTATGTACTAAGTGTTTAAGCAGGCTCACAGTCTCCTTCTGAGCTGGGGTGGTGAAGGTCTCAATAAGTTGATCTCATTACTATGCTTGTGTCAACAAGTTTCATGTTGTGCAGTTCAACCAGGCCAAAAGGTAGCTCTTGCACGTATGAGCCAGCTATGGTGGTAGCAGATGGGTTTATGCTTGATCTTTTTTTTATGGGGGAGAATTTCTTCAGCTCCCCAGGCAGTACGGTGGTTTGTGGAATATCAAGTGACTTATACTATGTGCTCAGGCCTAGGGTGTATAAAGTTGGGCTGAGCTAGACTTATCAGACCCTCAGGTCCCCCAGTGGTGAACACAAGCACCAGTCCTGATAGGGTTGATGAAGGAATGGTACAGACTCTGCATGATTTCCTTGGTTATAAATAGCTCCAGTGTGGTGGCTTTCTCAAATGCCAGTTGTACCAGTAATGTACCACGTGGTTGAGCAAGTTCAAGGTGTACTGAGTATCCAGGGTAGTGTGGGCAATGGTGGTAGCAGAGGTTGCACAAAGCTTGTGTCCTTCCTGAGTGACTTGAACACACTCCTGTTCCAACTCCATAGTGATTACACACACACACACACACACACACACACGCAGATCACACACACATACATGTGAGTACATAATATAAACAATATAAATATAATCCTTTGTTTGGGTATGTGATACAATAAAAGTAAAAAGTAAGAGAAAAGACTAAAGTAATGAACAGAGATAAAACCATCAGAACTGATTAAAGAAAAATGTAAAGAAACTCCCCCAAAAATATTTAGTTTGAAAAAAAGTAAAAATAATTATATGTTTAATTGAAATTTAGAAATCAAAATGAGTTTTTTCTATTTCTGTGAAAAATGACATTGAAATTTTGATAGGAATTGCACTGAATCTGTATGTCACTTTGGGTAGTATGGAAATTTTAACAATATTAATTATTGCAGTCCATTAACATGAAACAACTTTCCCTTTATTTGTGTCTTCTTCAATTTGTTTATCAATGTTTCTACACTGGCTGCACAGGGTCTATTGACTTTAATAGCCTTAACCTCCACATTGTTCAAGGGTCATCTGTATGTAAACTAAGGAACAAATGGATAAACAAATTGTGATGTGTTTAATACCGTAGAATATTATTCAGCCATAAAAGAAATAAACTGACACATGCTACAATGTAGATTAATTTTTAAACATTGCAGTAAGAAGCTAGATGAAATGGTCACATATTGTATAATTCCATTTAAATGACTTTCCCATAATAGGCAGATCTAAGAACTAGAAATCAGATTAGTGGTTGCCACAGGATGGTATAGGGGCAAGTGAGAAATATCTGTTAGTAGATATGGGGTTTCATTTTGGGGTAATACAAATATATGGGGCATTAGATAGCAGGGGTGGTTGCACAACTTTGTGAATAAATTTAAACTACAGTACATTACACTATAAAAGAACAAATGTTATGGTAGGTAAATAATATATCAATTTAAAAAGACACCAAATTGAAATGTGAAATACGATCTTCTATTAAATAATTGAACAATGGGGTGAAAAACAAGTTGCTCTAAAGAACATTATAGGAATAATTAGCAAAACTTAAATGAAATCTGTACATTAGATAACAGTATTCTATTAATGTTAAATTTTCTGTTTTGTGATAATTTGGGGGATTTCACATTAAAGTATTTAGTGAGAAAGGGATCTAAGGCTTTCTACTTACTCTCCAGCAATTCAGAAAGAGATTAACAAATAAAATGTGGCAAAATGTCAACAATTGCTAAATCCCGGTGAAGGGTATAAAGAAAGTCTTTCTACTTTTGTACTCTTTTTGGTAACTTTTATGTAAAAATTGTTGCAAAATAAAAAAGATGATCATAAAATCAAAAGAAAATGAATAAACAAAAGTAAAAAGCAGAACAAAACAAGCCCAATCCATCCAGCAGCATGAGGATGTGGTCCTTTCTCCAAAGAGAAGTTAATTTTAATTATTTCTTGAGGTTGTGTGAAGCTTTCTCAGCCACTACTAAGAGTGAATGTATGACATGTCAGATTAGCTATTGAAAAAAATCCCACTATCCTGTGGGGGGAGGAAAAAAGACACTTAATGTTTATCTGATGAATTCACAAAATTTATTTTACTATCCATGTTTGGATTTATTTGTTTACATTAATGGAGTTTTAAAAAGGTAGATGATTTTGTGATTCTGAACAGCTTCAATCAAAATTTAAGATAAATGGTAAAAATGATAAAATGATAAGATATAATTAACTATTGATGCAGAAGTTATGTTTACACTTCTTGGCATTGCTTCATTTGACCTATTACTAGTGGTGCTTCTGAATTACCAAATATTAATATTCTTTTTTCAAATATCAGTGTCTTTTTTACTAATTTCATGATTTATTAGATGACTGTTGGCATATCTTTAAACCTGATTTTTTCATTGCCACATTATAGTAGATATCCTGAATTTGAGTTTGTCTTAAGTCTAAGAAAAATGTGGAGATGATACTAAGAAAATTCATTTTTATCCATGCTTAGATAAAAATAAAAACTAATCATAACTTCTCCTTGTTAAAGCAATTAGAAAAAATTGTTGAGAGATGTCTAAAACCAGGTCAATTTATCAGTGCTGAACTACAGGAGACAAGTATCATCCAGTTCTGCCCAGCACCAGTAAGTCATCAGATCTACTCTTGAATTGTGTACCTGGTACCATAACAAACAGGGATTTCTGTTTCTTCCTCGAACTTTACTTCCTCATTTCTTCTTCATGATTTGAATTTGTCTTTCATGGAAGGTACTATGTGCTTATAATATGCCAGGCACTGAGTTTGAACTTGTTTTTCATCGAAAGTACTATCTGCTTATAATATACCAGGCACTGAATTAAGTATTATATAATTTAATAAGGACAAACATTATCGAATTTAAGTCTCTCACACACACAGAATAGTAGTGAAGCAGACGGACTTCACATTCTGCCAAGATGGAATAGTCCCTTTACAACTAATTGACCTAAAAAATAGCAAACAATAACAAACAAGCATTAGAAATTGCTGAAAGGGAAAAGAGGAGGGCATGCTGTTTAGGGACTTATGAGCTTCAGAAATGACATGGCAGTGAGCTCTCTGGGTATCTATATTGCCAGACAGGACACTAGAGCACTGCAAAGGCCTCTAATCCAGAACCCCCAACAGACACAAATGCAAAAGACTCAAGAAAGTCTATTACTCAAGAAAGGGATCTATCAAAAAAAGTACAAAAGTAGAAAGACTTACTTTATACCCTTCACCTAGATTTAGCAATTGTTGACATTTTGCCACATTTTATTTGTTAATCTCTTTCTGAATTGCTAGAGAGTAAGTAGAAAGCCTTAGATCCCTTTCTTGAGTAATAGCCACAGGGCCAGGAAGAAAAAGAAAAGAATAGCCTAAGCCTTAAGCCTAAATAAAACAGAAAATGCTTTTTTTTTTTTTTTTTTTTAATTTTTGCCAGAGTGAGGGAACAATACGCTTTTTAACTCCAGCTAAATACCAACAGAAAAACAGCATGCTAACCTCCTTCACCATTGTGGCTTCATGGGAACCAATTCGATAGTTATTTTCCAACTTGTTCCCACCCACACTCCCTTCCTCCCCCTGCTCTCCCAAGCAGATAGAGTGCAACTCAGATTCCTCTACTGGGTGGTTAACTGGGGGGTTAATCTTATATCTCCTGCCTAGATATTGTCATCAGGGAACTGAGCCAGCGGAAGAAGAATCAGACAGTGGAAGGCAGAGCTGGTACTCTAGGTTCCACCGACTCCTCTTCCACCCATGTGGAGAGTGATGTCAGTGGTGCCAAGCGAGGAGCTGAGTCAACACCCCACAGAGCATAAAGGAGAAGAAACAAAGAAGTGAAAGTCCAGGCTATAAGCTTCTTATTTTCTCCTCTTCTCTGCTATCAGAGAGACCCAGAGAGCTATACTTACCCAGAGAGCTATCAAAGTTCTATACTTTCACCCACCCAGCATGATTTAGGGGGAGACAAGGGAGGGAAGCAGGCCTAGTTGATTTTCCACTTCCAGTCTTCTGGTATGAGTGAAGACCAAGGAGGAGCTGAGCTTCTGTTCTCCATCCTGCAGCAACAAAAACAGAGACCCAGCAGGGAGCTATTCTTCCATCTGTACTTGGAGTCAATGGAGATTGAGAGTGAGAGTCAAATGGTTGAAGGAAGCTCTCTAAAGAAAAAGGAACTAACAGTACATGGTTTGAAACTTCAGAAGGGAAAGAAGATTATGTAAATTGGTAAAAATAAAGGTGCAAAAAATCAACTGTTTTGCTTTGCTTGAGTTTCTTAAGGTATATTTGAAGGTTAAAGGAAAAATTATAAATCCCTCTGATGTGCAGCTTAATGCATATGGAAGAAATACTTAATACAATTACATTTTAAAAATTCATAGACACTTAAATAAAGGTAAAGTTTCTTAAACTGAAGTACAAAAACATCAATTCCAATAGATCATAGTAAGTTATAGGAATATATATTGTTATGCATGTAGCATCTAGTAAGAATACTACAAAATAATATATTAAATACTGAAAATAAATCAAGATGAAGTATTTTCAAAGTTTAAATAACCCACAGAAAGGTAAAAAGAAAAAAAATCGGAAAATAGAAAGCCTAAGAAATGATCCAAAGACACATAATTAAAGGAGAAATTAAGTCTTAACATTCTAATACAGCTCTATATCTATCTCTGTATTAACCTATTTATCCATTTAATCAAAAGGCACAGATTGGCAACATATTAAAATAACAAGGTCCAAAGATATACTGTCTACAAGAATTTCACTTCAGATAAAGGGTATAGGTATGTTTAAAATAAAAAGAATAGAAAATGATTCAGCATAGAAGCATTATTTTTTAAAGCAGAAGTGTTATATTAAGCATCTTCTCTGACCACAGTGGAATAAAACTAAAAACCAATGATGAGGAATTTTGAAAACAATACAAATACGTGAAAATTAAGCAATATATTCCTGAATTACCAGTGGGTCAATGAAGAAATTGAGAGGACAACTGAAAACTTTCTTGAAACAAATAATAACGGAAACACAACATACCAAAGCCTATGACATATAGCAAAAGCAGTAATAAGTGGGAAGTTTATAGATATAAGCTAATTATGTTAGTCAGTTTTCACACTGCTTTAGAGAACTACCTGAGACTGGGTAATTTATATACAAAAGAGATTTAATTGACTCACAGTTTTGTATGGCTGGGTAGGTCTCAGGAAACTTGTAACCATGGTGGAAGGCAAAGGGAAAGCAAGGGGTGTCTTATATGGTAGCAGGAGAGAGAGAGTGTAGGGGGGACGTACCATACTTTAAAACCATCAGCTCTTGTGAGAACTCATTCACTGTCATGAGCGTATCAACGGAAAAATCTGCCTCCATGGTCCAGTCGCCTCCCCCAAGGTCTCTCCCTTGACACATGGGGATTACAATTCAAGATGACATTTGAGTGGGGACACAGAGTCAAACCATATCACTCATGCATCAAATAAGAGAAAAACCTTTAATTAAACAATCTAATGATGCATCTTAAAGAATTAGAAAAGCAAGAGCAAACAAACTTAAAAGTAGTAGAAGAAAATAAATAATAAAGTTCAGAGCTGAAATGAATAAAATTGAAATAAGGTAGATAATACAAAAGATCAATGAAATAAAAAAGTTCCATTCTTCTTCTAACTTCTTAATTTGCATACTTATTTTTACTCTTGTTTTGGTTGCTATTAAATGTATTTAAGCATGTAAAAGTCTTGATTACAGCTTTGATCAAATCCCATAGTTTTAGCTAAATAATATCTCATTCTCATTATAATAAAACTATGCTATAATTGTAAAAGGAAAAAAAAGATAAACAAAATTGAAAAACCATTAGCCAGACTAACAAAACAAAAGAGAGAGAATATCCAAATGAATAAAATCAGAAACAAAAAACACTTTTTGACTGATATTGCAGAAATTCAAAGGATTATCAGTGGCTACTATGAGCAACTATGTGTAAATATTTTGGAAAAATCTGGAAGAAATGAACAAATTCCTAGATATATACAACCTACCAAAATTGAATCAGAAAGAAATCCAAAACCTGAGCAGGCCAATAACAAGTAATGATATCAAAGTTGTAATAAAAAATCTCATAGTAAAGAAAAGCTCAAGACCTGATGGCTTCATTTCTGAATTCTACCAAACACTTAAATAATAACTAATATCAGTCTCATTCAAACTATTCTGAAAAATAAAGGAGGAGGGAGTACTTGCAAACTCATTCTATGATACTAGTATTAACTTGATAACAAAATCAGACAAAGACACATCAAAAAAGAAAATTACAGGCCAATATCTCTGAAGAATATTGATCCAAAGATTCTCAACAACATATGAGCAAGTCAAATTCAACAATACATTAGAAAGATCATTCATCACGACCAAGTGGGGTTTATTCCTGGGACACAAGAATGTTTCAATATATGCAAATCAATCAATGTGATACATTATTATCAACAGAATGGAGGATATAAACCATATGATTATTTCGATTGAGGCTAAAAAAGCATTTTATAAAATTCAACATATCTTCATAATAAAATCTCTCAAAAAAAAATGGGGATAGAAGGAAAATACCTCAGCATAATAAAATCCATATATGACTGACCCATAGCTAGTATCATATGGAAAGCCTTTTTTTCTAAGATCTGGAGCATGACAAGGATGCCCACTATCACAATTGTTATTTAACATAGAACTGGAAGCCCTAGCTAGAGCAATCAGATAAGAGAATAATATAAATGACATCCAAATTGGAAAAAAAGAATCCAAATATTTTTGTTTGCAGATGATACGATTTTATATTTGCAAAAACCTAAAGACTTCACAAGAAAACTATTAGAACTGATAAATTCAGTTAGGTTTCAGGATATAAAATCAACACTAAAAAGATCAGTAGTATTTATATATGCCATCAGTGAACTTTGTAAAAAAAAAAAATTTAAAAAGAAATCCCATTTATAATATCCACACATAAAATTAAATACCAATAACTAACCAAAACAGTGAAATATATCTATAATAAAAATTATAAACCATTGATGAAGGAAACAGACAAGAACACAAACAAAATGAAAAAATATTTCATGTTGATGGACCAGAAGACTGAATATTGTTAAAATAGCCTTAATACCCAAAGCAATCCACAAATTTAATGTAATCCATATCAAAATGCCAATGACATTCTTAACAGAAATAGAAAAAACTATCCTAAAATTTATATGAAACCACAAAAGACCCAGAATAGCCAAAGTTATCTTAAGAACAAAACTGGAGAAATCATATTACCTAATTTTAAATTATACCACAGGGCTATAGTAACCACAACAGAATGGTACTCGCACAAAAACAGACAGATAGACCAATGGAACATATCTGAGAACCAGAAACAAATCTTCACACCTACAGTGCACTCATGTCTGACAGAGGTTCTAAGAACATACACTCGGGAAAAGTCATTCTCTTCAGTAAATAATGCTGGGAATACTGAATATCCATATGAAGAAAAATGAGACTAGACCCTTATCTCTCACCATATACAAAAATAAAATCAAAATGAATTAAAGTCTTAAATCTAAGATCTCATACTATGAAACTACAAGTAAACATTGCGAAAATCTCAAGGACATTGGTCTGGGCAAAAATTGCTTGAGTAATTCCCCGCAAGTTCAGGCTAGCACAGCAAAAATGGACAAATGGAATTACATCAAGTTCAAAAGCTCTGCACAGCAAAGGAAAAAATCAGCTAAGTGAAGATACAACCCACAGAATATAGAAAATATTTGCAAGCTACCTATCTTACAAAGGATTAATAACTAAATTCTATAAGGAGCTCAAACAACACTACATGAAAAAAAATCTAATACAGTGATTAAAAAATGGGTAAAATATTTGAATAGACATTTCTCAAAAGAAGACATTCAAATGGCAAATAGGCATATGAAAAGGTGTTCAACATCACTGATCATCAGAAAAATGAAAATCAAAACTGAATGAGATGTTAGCTTACCATAGTTAAAATGACTTTTATCCAAAAGACACGCAATAACAAATGCTGTTAAGAATGTGAAAAAAGAAAATGTTTGCACACTTTGAGCTGGAAATGTAAAGTAATAAAACCAGTATGGAGAACAGTTTGGAGGTTCCTCCAAAAACTAAAAATGGAGCTAACATATGATCTAGCAAACCCTACACCCCAAAGAAAGAAAATCAGTTTATGGAAGAGATATCTGCACCCCTGTGTTTGCTACAGCACTGTTGACAATAGCTAAGATTTGGAAGCAACCTGAGAGTCCATCAGCAGATGAATGAATAAAGAAAAGTGTAGTACATATACACAAAAAATGGAGTACTATCCAGTTATAAAAAGTGAGATCCAGTCATTTTCAACAACATGGATGGAACTGAAGATCATTATGTTAAATGAAATAAGCCAGGCACAGAAAGGCAAGCATTGTGTGTTTTCACTCATTTGTGGGATATAAAAATCAAAACAGTGGAATTCATGGACATAGAGAATAGAAGAATGGTTACCAGAGTCTGAGGAGGGTCGTGGAGGGCTGATAGGGATATGAGATGGTTAACCAATACAAAAAAGTAGTTGGAAAGAATGAATAAGAACTATTATTTGATAGTACAATGGAATAGGGTGACTACAGCCAATAATAAGTTAATTGCACAGTTTCAAATAACTTAAAGAGTGTAATTGAATTGTTTGAAACTCAAAGAATAAATGTTTTACATTCTTTGGATAACTCATTCTCCAGAAGGTGCTTATTTTATATGGCATGCTTGTATCAAAACATCTCATGTACCTCATAAATATATATACCTATTATATTCCCCAAAAAAGTAAAAAGTAAAAAAAGAATATAAAAAATTATCACATAATCTACATTCCCACCTTGAGAAAGTAGAAAAAAATGAAAAAATAAACCCAAAGCAATAATAAGGCAGAAGATAATCTAGGAGGAAAAAAAATCAATAAAATTTAAAAAAAGACAATAACGGGGAAAATTGATGTTAACAAAAAGATTGTCAAAGAAATAATACATTATAAACTTTAAGAAAAACTGACCTAAAGAAAAAATACAAATTAGTAATTTTAGCAATAAGACAGTATATTATAGCTCCTACACCCAACCAAAAGAAGGATAACAACAGAATATTATGAACATGCTTAAATATAACAACTTAGAATAAATGAACGAATTACTCAAAAAACATAAATTACTAAAACTCAAACCGAGATGCAATAAAAAACCTGAATAGGCTTCTAGCTATCTAAAAAAAATGATTTAAAATTTAAAGCTCCTTTTTAATAATAGCCAGTCTGGTGCGAGATGGTATCTCATTGTGATTTTGATTTGCATTTCTCTAATGATTAGTGATGTTGAGCTTTTTTCATATGTTTGTTGGCTGCATGCATGTCTTCTTTTGAGAAGTGCCTGTTCATTTCCTTTGCATACTTTTTAATAGGGTTTTTTTGTTTTTCTCTTGCAAATTTGTTTAAGTTCCTTATAGATGCTGGATATTAGACCTTTGTCAGATGCATAGTTTGCAAATAGTTTCTTCCATTTTGTAGATTGTCTGTTTACATGTATCCCCAAACCTAAAATAAAAGTTAAAAAAGAAAGAAATTTAAAGCTCCTGAAAAAAAAAAAAATATATTTTGGCCAGGATGTTTTCCTAGAAGACTTTTACTATACATTTAAAGAAGAATGAATACCCATTTTATACAATCTCTTCCAGAAATAGAAGATGAAGGCAATTCTCCACACATTTCATAAGACTTTTGATACCAATATCAGACAAAGACAGTGCCATCCCCCAAGAAAAAACAAGAACAACAAGCAAACAATCATTACAAGTCAATATTCTCCACAGAAGCAAAAATTCTCAGCAATATATTAGCAAATCTGATCCAGCAGAGTATAAAAAGATGTATACATCATGAATAATTGGGATTTATTCTAGTTATGCTAGGCTGGGTTAACATTCAAGTACCAACCAATGCCTCTCACTACATGAACAAGCTAAAGAAGAGAAATCATATGGTGATATTAATTAATGCAGAACTTTACAAAACCCAACACTCAGTCATCTGAAATCTCTCAGCAAACTAGGTACAAAAGGGAACTTCAACTTGATAAACAGCATTTACCAAAAAACCCTACAGTTAACATCATACTTAATGGTCAAAGCTTTAATATACTCTCACCACTCTTTTTCAACAAAATTTGGAAGTTTTAGCCTAAACTAAAAGTTTAAAGCAGAAAGAAATTTAAAGCTCCTAAATATATATATATGTTCCTTGCCTAAGGAAGGCGTACATATATATGGCTTCATACATATACATATACATATATATATATATATTGTATGCCTTCCTTAGGCAAGGATGTACTCTCACAAACATGAGAACATGATTGAAATATGTGAACACTCACAAAATATGGAAGTTTTAGCCATTGCAATAAAGTAAGATAGCTATAAAAAGAGTACAACTAGAAATAAGTAAAACTGCCCCTATGTACAAATAATGTGATTGTTCATACAAAAATCTAAAGGAATTTGACAGCAAAAATCGAAAACCCTAGAGCTAATAAGTGAGTTTAGCAAGATCAATTGCTATGACCTTATTCATTCATTGTTTATTTGTACCATTAGTATACATGCTCATTGTTAGAATATAGAAATACAGTGAACATGTGAAGACCAAAATTAAAATATCATTTAGAATCACTCTAAATAAAATTAAGACAAAATATTATATATATATGCTAATGTTATAGTAGGGTGTTGTGATGAAAATATAACAGGGATCATCCTGGGAGTAAGGAAACCGTTCCATGTCTTGATGGTATCAGTGTCAATATCCTGACTGTGGTATTTTACTGTAGTTTTGTTTGTTTGTTTGTTTAACAGAGTCTTGCTTTGTCACCAGGCTGGAGTGCAGTGGTGCCATCTCGGCTCACAGCAACCTCCGCCTCCCAGGTTCAAGTAATTCCCTTGCCTCAGTCTCCCCAGCAGCTGGAATTACAGGTGCCTGCCACCATGCCCGGCTATTATTTATTTATTTTTGTATTTTAGTAGAGACGGGGTTTCACCATGTTGGCCAGGATGGTCTCAGTCTCCTGACCTTGTGATCCGCCTGCCTCGGCCTCCCAAATTGCTGAGCCACAACACTCGGCCTATTTTACTGTAGTTTTGCAAGTTTTTACCATTGGGAGAAACAGTATATTAGTTTGCTAGGGCTGCCATAACCAAATACCAAACTGGGTGACTAAACAACTGATACTTATTTTTGCATAGTTCTGTGGACTGCAATGCCAAGATCAAGTTGTCAGCAAGTTTGGTTTCATCTGAGGTCTCTCTCCTTGTCTTTCAGATGATGACATTCTCCTTCTGTCTTTGTCTTTCCTCTGTATCTGTGTCCTAATCTCCTCTATAATGACATGAGTCAGACTGGACTGTGGCCAACCCTATAATTCATCACCTTAATTACCTATTTAAAGGTTCTCTCTCCAAATACATTCACATTCTGAAGTGTGGAGGTCAGTACTTCAACATGAGAATTTTGGGGAGGCATAATTCTGCCCATAACACTGGGAAAGGGTACATGCATTTTAAAGACGTATTTCCCATATCACTTGTTATGACTGGATGTGAATCTATAATTATCTTAAAATTATAAAGAATGGAACCATTATTATCATCCTCATTTTCTTAAGAAAATAACTGAAACTCAGAACATTGCTGTTACTTGAAGGCATTGCAAGGTAGCAATAGAACTGGGCCAAGAATGATTCATTCTTTCCAGTTGAGATATAACTGGAAAGAATGAATTTAAGGACCAAATAAGTATCTATTGTGCCAAGTGACATAATAGTTTTAAAAATATTAGTAAAATTTAAGGAGATGTAATGGTTATTTTTATGTATCACCTTGACTGGGCCATGGGTGTCCAGTTATTTGGTCAAATATTATTATTAGTGTCTATAAGGATGTTTTTAGATGAGACAAACCTATACATTGGTAAATTTATATGAGTCTGAGTAGAGCAGACTGCTCTTCCTTATGTGGGAAGAGCTTATCCAATCAGTTGAAGGCAAGAATAGAACAAAATGACTTACACTCCACTGAATAAAAGATAATTCTTCCTGCCTGTTGGCCTTTGGCCTGGAACTACACCTATCTCCTGGGCCTTGTTTGCCAACTCATTGGGCAGATCTTGGGACTTCCCATTCTCCATAATCATGACAGTCAATTTCTTACAATAAATATTTTTTATGTATTATATACATTTGCTAGATTTATAAAAACATATATATGTATCTATAAAAAGACATACGTGTGTGTGTCTGTATTTATAATATAATATACATGCTATTGTTCTATTTATCTAAATAATCCTCACTAATACATACAGAGGCCATAATGTTCTCTTCAAATCTGAGCTATCCAGTGCTCCAGGGGTTATCCATGTCTGCTGAAGCACATCTTGGCAGTTGAGTGATGTAAACATCTATAACAGTGCTGTATATTTCTGAGAAGTGTTGGCTGCCAGAGACTACTCATGCTGCTCTTGCAGGCTTTGGACACTTGAGGCCAAGTTTTTCTTGGCCTTGATATCACTTGATTAGGTGTGAAGAACTGCCCCATAGTGGAGCAATATACTTGCTATTACCTGGAGTGCTTTTCTTCCTGGGTGGAGTGAACATGATAGAAAACAGGTGATTCCAAGCTAAGTTTTTCCCAATTGGAATCTGGTTTGAACAAACTCCCTGAGAATGGAATATAATGAGTGTGCTCATGATTTATCAGCAGTACCTAGCATAAAGCATAGCATGTGTTTGAAAGTCACTGGCAATATATATATATTGCCAGTACCTAAAATAAAGCATAGCTCATATACATATATGTATGTGTATTTGAATGAATGAGGACATCGTTTTCCTCTGTGTAAGGAAATTTACAGTTGGAATGAGCTCTTGAGTTACACTGAATCCTATGTAGAAGTAGGTAAGCCCAAAACAGGTTATGGATGGCAAGGAAGTGTTTCTTTGCCATAGATGATGTTGTTAACAGTAGGTTCTAGAAGAATCTGTGACTGTACCCACACTTGAAGTCTTTCTTTAGCCACAGATATACGTTGGCCATGAAAACAGGACAATCGTTGGCCTCAAATAATTTTGATTCCATGTGGCATGGCTGCCTTGATACTTAGTAGATATTATTCTCCCTCAGTTAAAGGGCTTTTTTCAAGTTAAGTTTTGCAGAAGTGAGTTACCAATATTTTCCAAAGATCTATGAGGAGGTAGGTAGAGGCAAGGGCAAATACCCATAATGGCATGACACTATGAAACCAAGCACCATATATGAGCACCCAAGCGGCATTTGCACAGCACACTCATCCTTTCACAGGGGGCTCACATTTCCTTTTTCTACTGAGCCTCCGATAACCATGGTGCATGCCTTACACCATCCCTCCAACATTCTTCAAGTATGAGGCACACTGATTAATAGCTTGTTCTCTCTACTAGTCAAGTACACAAGGCAGAGTAGCAGAGTTATTTGACTGGGCTGAGTGAATTGGTCTCTTCAGTATACAATTAATGAACCAAATCAACAATATCATTTAGGAGTCCCTGGAGGTAGACAAGCAGTTGTGTAGATGATTCTTTGCTTTTCCCTTAGCAATCAAAATTTCCATCCTTCAAAGATTCCTGGCAATAGGATGAGTGAATATCAATATTACTGTTGTTACAATGTCACTATATTATTAATAAATAATTTCTGTGCACTGGGTCTAGGCCAGGCATAAAATCTATGAGTTGTTCTAATAGAAACACAAATTGAGGATGAATGGGAAAGACGGACATTTGCTTAGAAAATTTGACTGTCCAGGTTTGAGTCAATAAATAATAGAGCAATCTATTAGGATTCGAAGACATGAGTTATTGCAATAGTAACTGTGGGAATAATCTCTCTCACTTCACATTGTCTTCGTTTTTTTCTTTCTGTCAAAAAGGAATAATTCCTATATTGACTTCTACTCGATTGTTCTACTTTATATTTCACTGTTCTAGCTCTAAGCTCAGTCTACTTTCTGTGACTTCTGTAAGATAAACCAAAAAAAATAATAATAATAATGGCAGATGATTTCAAACATATGATTACTAGAAATGGTATCAGGCATCTATAATACAGATTTTTAGTTTGTCACACGTTTCATATTTTTATTTTAAAGAGATACGCAGTTGAAGCCCTCTCACACACTCTCTCAATTGCAATTTTTCTCTCATCTTTTCCATAGATAACTTGCTTCTGAAGTTAGCATGCATCAGTTTCACGTATGTTTAAAAATTGCACTCCATGTACCGTTGCCACAATCTATATATTTTCATTTGTTAGGTTATAAAACTTACAGAGGTGGTCACTTTTGCCACATGTTCATCTGCATTTTCCTTTCTCTAATATATATATTTTTTGATATTTTCATTTTTATCTTTCTAAAACACTAGTCTTAGTAGGTAAATCCATGGATAAAAGTATTCAGTGTCCTCTTTCCCAAACATGTAGTTTCTCAAGAGTAGCAAAAGGTCCCCTGAATGGCCCCTTCCTTCTTGTTCACAGTTCAACCCTTGCTACGTCCCTGCTCCAGACCTGGGAGAAATTGTGAATTTGCCATGTTGTCTGAGACTTATCTTCTTTTATTCAGACTCCTCCTCTTCTTTCTCCTTTATTAGCTGCCTAACACCATTTGGCCTTCAAACACCCTTAGCAAGCTCATCTCTACAAATTCTCCTTGATATGCTCCGAGTCACAGAATCCTCCATACTTTTATCCAAGCCCTTGACTCACCGGACAATAATCATCCGATTTTGCCATCAAACTGTAAGCTTTGTAAGGACAGATAATATGTGAATTATATGTACATCTTTGGCCCTGGGACAAAGAAAGTGATGAAAAATATTTTGTAACTAGATACATGGTCTTCCTTGCTCAGCATATATGATTAAGCCAAAGAATAAAGGAAGCAATGGAAATGAAATTGCTTTAAAGGGCACAGATTTCAATATAAACATAAGGTTATGCTAATATTGCCAGTGGCAAAAATGATAATAATCTTGTTGAAATAGTATGTCCTTACTGCATTGTGTGGAAATTACTCCATACCTTTTTACCCTCTGCAACTCACAGTGCTACATAAATATCCCCAGAATGAGTAGCATGTCTGCAGGGATGTTTTATAGATGCTCTGCAATATCACTCATGGACTCTCTAACTGTGAGGGTAATTCTGGGTATAGTTGACACTATTGTCTTGTACTTTAAACTAAAACAGTATCTGATATCATGTAATTCTTACTGTGTACAAATATATGGAATGATGATCAATTATGTCTTTCTTCTGATTGGTTATAAATCTTGTGGTATTCTTATGATATTCTCATTAATTACAAAAAAAATCTATGCAACCACCTATTGATATGGAATTTGAAATACAAATTCTTCAGATATAAATCCAGAAATGGGATTGATGTATGATATGTTAGTTCTCTTTTAGTTTTTAGAGGAACCATCCTACTGTCTTCCAAAATGGCTGTACTAATTTCTATTAGCACCAACAGGGTACATGGGTTCCCTTTTCTCCACATACTCTCCAACACTTGTTATCTTTTGTCTTTTTGATATTAGCAATTCTAGCAGGTGTAAGTTTATTTAACTGTGGTTTTAATTTACATCTTTCTTATTATTAGTCCTGTTGAGCATTTTAAAAATACATCTCTCAGCCACTTTTATGTCTTCTTTTGAGAAATGTCTATTCAAGTCCCTTCCTTCTTAATCAAATTATTTTCTCTCTGTAGAGTTGTATTAGTTCTTTACATATTTTGGATATTAATCCTTCATCATATGTACGACATGTAAAGCTTTTTCCTCCCTCTGTAGGTTGTATTTTTACTCTTGTTTCCTTTGATGTGCAGAAGCTTTTTATTTTGACGTAATCCCATCATCTATGTTTGTTTTTCTTGCCTGTGTTTTTTTTTAAAGTCAAGTAAAAGATATAATTGCCCAGACCAACATTGCTTGAGTTTTTTCTGATATTTCCTTTAGCAGTTTGATAGTTTTGGGTCCTATGTTTAAGTCTTTAATTCATTTTGAGTTGATTTTTGTGTATGGTGTGAGATATAGATTGAATTTTTTTTTATGTAGATACTCAGCTTTCCCAACATTATATATTTAAGAGACTGAATTATGAGAGGACTAAGTTTACAGCTTGCCCATGTTTGAATCATTGCAGTTTTAATCTGTCCCTCTGCCAGCCATTTCCTTCCCTCCTGAAAGACTAACCTTATTTTTTCCAGTGATTACGCTTCATTCCATATGTACTTTAATTTCACTTATTTAATGATTATGAATTTGAAATATGTGTGTTATGTTTATTATGACACTTCTACATAGATTATTTTCTCCTTTAAATTGCTCCTTTTCTTTTTCTGGCATCCCTCTCCATGTTATGGTCTATTTAATTAAAAAAAATGTTGTGGCAGTGGTGAAGCTCTCATCTCTCAGCTTCAAACCTGCAATTTTATCCTCTGTTGCATGATGTTGCAGCTAAGACTCAAGACCACATTTCTCTTTTGCCAGTGGCTTCCTGTTTGGCTCTGCTAATAAAGGAGGTGGAGACAGCCTGCTTCCTATTTCTGAGAGGATCACAGCATCCTTGCCTCTTCACTTTGGTGCCTGTCTTTCATAACATAAATAGTGGATCAATTCAATTTGCAGTTTTCCCAACATTCGTAGAACTAATGTAATTTTACCTTGTTAGAGACCACTGCCCATCATCAGAGGCCTTATGTCTATGGGACCTTTTGAAGACATTAGCCCCAACCAAGCTCATTTTTAGAAAGCTGAGCTTCAGTGGTGCAGGACCTTTATTACAGACTTCTAAACTTGAATAATCCCAGATTCTTCACTTTTTATAGTGAGAGTATACCCTGCCTAGACCTTGCTTGATAGAGAAATTGGTAATAGGTAATAGATAATAGAGAAATTGGTAATATAAGATTTGGGAATTTGTTTAACGTTGAGCTAGGCAAACTATTTCTGTAAAAATGTGCCATAAAGTTATTGTCCTAATTACTATTAACTACTCATGAGAAAAGAAATAGCCACTATGCAAACAAGTGGAGTGGTCGGGTTTGACCCAAAGCCTATCCTTTGTGAGATCTGGTTAATGAAAAAAATCCAGAATGGAGTCTGGAGTCAGCCACTCCAGGCCTGGCTCTCTTGTAAACAAGGTAGCTTCTCTGTCTATGGGGACACCACATGCAAGCACTCCTCAAATTCCTCCTCTCAAAAACAGGCCATTGAGCTGGTTATTTCAAAGCTCTTCTCAATCTCTGTAATTCTATGAATGTAAGAATATTACATTTAACTTCATTATGTTTCCTTGAGCAAAATTTGTCATAAAAATAGTTGTGGCAATTGACTGCTAGAATAATGACAGCATAAAAATTTCCTCTGACCTGTTTTTCAGCCAAACTGGTAAAAATCATCAAAAAATAACAACTTACAGTCTCTGGAATGGTCTTTAGAGTAAACAGAAAATGAGACAAATGCCTATTCAAGAGAATCTACTAAATTCTATATGAACAGAAAGAGTCTGTGCTATTTGACCCAAGACAAGAAAAAATTTGAAAACTCACAAATATGTGAAAATTGTAAAGCAGACTCTCAAGTAACTAATGGATAAAAAAAGAAATCAAAATAAAAAATCAGACTCCTCGAGGTAAATAAAAATGATGGCACAACCCCTCTAAACTTATGAGATGCAGCTAAATCAGCCTTCAGGTGGAAATTTATAGTTTAAAATGCCTATAGTAGAAAAGATGAAAGATCTCAAACCAATCATCTGACATTCCAACTTAAGACACTGGAAAACCTCATTGTCTTACAACTAGGCATAGAAGGAACATACCTCAAAATAATAAAGGGCATATACGACAAATCCACTGCCAACATCATAATGAATGGGGAAAAGTTGAAAGCATTCCTTCTAAGAACTAGAACAAGACAATGATGCCCACTGTCACTGCTTCTATTCAACATACTACTGAAAGTTCTAGCAAGAGCAATCAGGCAAGAGAAGACATAAAGGACATCTAAATTGGGAAAGAGGAAATAAAACTATCTGTTTTCTAGTGACATGATTGTATACCTAGAAAACAATAAAGACTCCTCCAAAAGACTCCTAGATTTGAAACACAAATTCAGTAAAGTCTCAGGTTACAAAATAAATGTACAAAAATCAGTAGCACTGCTAAACACCGACAATGAGCAAGCTGAGAATAAAATCAAATTTTTCTTCTTAACAACAGCTGCAACAAAAAAAGAAAAAGAAAAGAAAACACCTAAGAATATACTTAACCAAGGGTAAAGAAACTCTGTAAAGAGAAGTACAAAAGACTGCTGAAAAAAAATCAGAAATGACACAAACAAATGAAAATATATCCCATTCTTACAGGTTGGAAGAATCAGTATCATGAAAATGATCATATTGCCCAAACCAATCTGTAGATTCAATGCGATTCTTATCAAAATATCAATGCCATTTTTCAAAGAATTAGAAACAAAATTCTACAATTCATATAGTACCAAAAAAGAGCCTAAATAAAGCAACAGTTAAGAAAACAAATCTAGAGGCATGACATTACCCAACTTCAAACTATAATACAAGAGTATCACAATCAAAACAGCATGGCACTTGTATAAAAGTAGATACATAGACCAATGGAACAGAATAAAGAACCCAGAAATAAAGCCAAATATTTAAAACCAACTGATCTTCGACAAAACATATAAAAACATAAATTGTGGAAATGACACCATATTCAATAAATGATGCTGGGAAAACTGGATAGTCACATGTAAAAGAATGAAATTGGATCCCTATCTCTTGCTATAGAACTCAAGATGGATCGAAGACTTAAAACTAAGACTGGAAACCTTAAAAATTCTGGAAGAAAACTTAGGAAAAACTATCTGGACATTGGCCTAGACAAAATTTATGACTAAGACCCCAAAAGCAAATGTAATAAAAGCAAAAATAATTAATGGGACCTCTGTTTGGGCTCAGTGGCTCATGCCTGTAATCCCAGCACTTTGGGAGGCCAAGGTGGGCAGATCATGTGAGGTCAGGAGTTTGGGACCAGACTGACCAACATGGAGACCCCCATGTCTACTAAAAATACAGAATTAGCTGGGTGTGGTGGCACATGCCTGTAATCCCAGCTACTTGGGAGGCTGAGGCATGAGAATTGCTTGAACCAGGGAAGTGGAGGTTGCGGTGAGGTGAGATCACGCCATTGCACTCCAGCCTGGGCAACAAGAGTGAAACTCTGTCTCAAAACAAACAAAACAAAACAAAAACAAAAAACCAACCAAATAAATAAATAAATGGGACCTATTTAAACTAAAAAACTTTTGCACAGCAAAATAAATAGTCAACAGAGTAAACGGACAGCTTACAGAATGGGAAAAAATGTTTGCAAACTACGCATCTGACAAAAAACTATCTGCAAGGAACTGCAAGAATCTGCAAGGAACGCAAACAAATCAGCAAAAAAATGAGAAACAAATAATCCCATTAGAAAGTAGACAAATTGCATGAAAAGAAAGCACTCCAAAGAAGATATCCAAATGGTCAGCAAGCAAAGAAAGATGTTCAACATCACTAATCATCCTGGAAATGCAAATTAAAGCCACTATGAGATATCACCTTACTCCAGCCAGAATGGCCATTATTAAAAAGTCAAAAACAATAGCTGTAGCATAGATGAGGTCAAAAGGGAATGCTTATACACTGATTTTGGGAGGTAAATTAGTACAGCCTTTATGGAAAATGGTATAAAGATTTCTCAACCAAAAGTATCTCTACTATTTGATCTAGTAATCTCACTAGGGGTACCCACCCAGAGGAAAATAAGTCATTCTATCAAAAGACAACTGTACATGTGTATTTATCACAGGACTATTCACAACTGGTAAGGTGTGAAACAAACTTAAATGCATACCAACCAATGAATGGATAAAAAAAATGTGCTATGTTAATTGAAACTGTGTGATGCTGGCAAAAACATAGACATATAGAGCAATGGATAAAAATGAGAGCCTAGAAATAAACTTTTACAACTGATTTTGACAAAAGTGCCAGGAATGATCAATGAGGAAAATAATATTTTTCTCAACAAATGGTCCTGAAACAATGGAGTAGCCATATACAAATGAGTGAAACTGAACTTTTATTTTACATCATATAAAAATTAACTCAAATGGATTAAATAACAAAATTTTAGAACTAAAACTATACAACTATTTGAAAAAATTATGAGGGTTTATCAATATGACCTCTACTTGGGCAATGAATTCTTAGATATGAATAGAAAAATATAAGAAACAAAAAAATTGAACATCATTGAATTAAAAATTTTGTATTATAAAAGATATTATCAAGGAAGGAAATCACAATATACAGAATTTTTAAAAATTACAAAATCACACATTTGATAAAAAGACTTATACCTCAAATATGTGAAAAACTCATACAACTTGTTGATCAAACGAGAATTCAATTTAAAAACGTGCAAAATATCTGAATAAATATTACTCCCAAGAAGATAAACAAATGGCAAAGAAATACAGGAAAAGATGTTTGACATTATTAGTCATCAGGGAAGCACAAATAAAAACCACAAGTGAATACCACTTCACGCTCACTATTGTGGCTGGAATCAAAAGGTCGGATAATTACAACTATTGGCAAGGATGTGGACAAAGTAAAACTCTTATTGCTAGTGGAAACATGAAACGGTGCAGCCATTTTTGCAAGCTGTTGGCAGTGCCTCAAAAAAGTAAGCATTTTTTCCATATGAGCTAGCAATTCCATTCCTATGGAACTCTCCTCCCAAGAAAAGTAAAAACATAATGTCTACACAAAAACTTTTACACAAATTGTAATGCATTATGAGTAATTGTCACAAGTTGGAAACAATCCAAATGTCCACTAATGAATAGATTTTAAAAACATGGTACGTTCATGAAATGGAATATTATTTGGCTATACAAATGATGAAGTACTGATCCATGTGACAGTTGGATGAACCTTGAAAATGTGTTATGTTACATGAAAGAAGCGAGACACACAAAAAAGTCACCTATTGTATCATTCCATTTATGTGAAATGTCCAGAATAGACAACTTTAGGGCTAAAGAAAGTACATTGGTGGTTGTTGGGTGATAATATGGGGTGGGGTAATGGGGGGTGTAGCAAAAGAATATATTTTGAGGTGATAAAAATGTTTTAAATTTGTGGTGATGGTTGCACATTTCTGTAATTATGCTGTAAAATCATTGGATTATATACTTTAAATGGGTGAATTGTATGGCATGTGAAATATATTGCAATAAAGCTGTTTGAAAAAGAGATGTGTGGGGATCTAGATAGGGACCTGAGCAAATGGAGTTATCTTAAATCACTGCATGTTCGATTAGCTGTTGTAGCTAGTGTACTCTTTGAATTCAGATGACTTTCATAGTTCACAAGAATCAAAGAGGGAAGGGGTTTAGAGTATCTAGGAAGTGTCAATTGGATCCACTAAAGCGGTATTTGATCTGGATGGTGACTGACAGAGATAGAGGTTGGGCACAGGAGTGCCTCCTTTTTAACTTGCAACACATCAACTAGCTAATTATATGGGCTTCTTGGGTTCTGTTGTGTAAAATAAGGGACCCTGGTCCATTTAACTTGGCTGCAGACATCTGCAGGCTCGGGCAGTCTTGGCTAAAGCCTGTCCAGAGGCTTTGTGACCTGCTGTAGGGAACACTGGTTGTTGATGTTCCCATCTTTTCCTCATACTGAGAAAAACTGACAGTACATTTACCCTCACACCAGCTGAACTTTCTCTGTAGTTAATAGACTACAGTATTTGCAGTAGTTGTGAGATCCTGTGAGCTGAGACTTATTTCTCCCCCAAGCATTAGATAAGCAAGACTGTCTACTTTGCTTCCCTTTCCTATTGTGTCTCCACTGCCCTGGACATTTCCATTAACTCTAACTTATAAGACATCAACTGCTTTTCTCCAGGCTTAAATTTTCCTATAACCTAGGAATATCTGGGCAGCAGTTCCATTCTGGAAACCTAATTGGTGCATAAAATACACTCTGAGATCCTTTAACCAATCTCTGAGACATAAGGCAGTCTAGGAGTGGGGGCCAATAGGCCGAAGGACAGGGACTTGGTCTTAGCGATGGCCTCTGAAGTGCTCAGGAGAATCACTGGCTCATGCCAGGCTCTTAATGAATCATGAATGTGGTCACCAACAGAACTGAGATAGCATCTAATACTTGACAAGGAAAGGAAGGGGGTTGTTCAGAGGCAAGCAGAGCAAGTGTTTGCAGAATGCTGGAGTTCCACATCACAGCTGCATGATTTCTCTACAGGTAAATGACTGCGGGACCCTTGGATGTAATTACCAAACAATTTCCATGCCAAACTATTCACTGTCTTTACTTTTTCTAAAACACTGGACTTACCTTTAGCTGCAGGAATCCAACTATGAGACATTCTACATTGTGTTATGTCTTAACATTAATTTCTTATCCTGTTGTGGAATCTTGGATTGTATAGCTATGGGCATTTAAAAATCAATCCATCAATGAATAAGAATGCTGACTTTTTTTTTTTTTTTTTTTTTTTTACCAAAATTGCTTTTATAATTTAAGAACACGGTGTTTTGTCTCAGATGTATCCTGAACTAGGAAAATAACATGTGGGGGTAAACTGAGACATGGTTGTTTTGGGGCTTCTTTTCCACCAAATAAATTAGTATAAATGTGAAATTGATGAAGTAATTCATAAGCATCAACTCTAATCTAAAATTCAGAATTTTAGAGTTAAAAATTGTGGCTATAAATCCAAACCTCACAGTCTATTTTCTCATTTCTAATATAGGAAAGGTGGTCAAAATTACCTCCTTTAAGCTCTGGACTTCCAAGTCTCTGTGACTCTGGCTTGACAGGTGTTGCTTTTTAATGGTAAAGAATGCTCACTCTGGAGTTAGACATATGTTGAGTGAAGCTCTGGCTCCACTATTTCTTTGCCGATGAAGTCGAGAAGTTGTCTGGCTTTTCTGCATCCCAGTGTTGCGTCTGCAGTATGGAAGGACAGTTAGGTCCCTCTGCATAAGGTAGTTGTGTGAATTAAATGGAAAATGAAGGTAAATCATTCAGCACAATTCCTGGCACATATAAAAAAATTTCATCAAGTGCCAGCTACCATTAGTATCATTTCTTGAGAAAATGTTGAAAAGGCCTTTTACTTAATGTATAAAATGTCATATGACTATTACGGATTGTGAGAAGTGGTAGATCATGAGAAAGCTAATTAATAGATTTTAAAACATGGTGTGTTCATGCAATGAAATAAATTGCTCGTATTTTGGTGAAATGCTAATTTTGACTATAGAGAATATTTGTTTCTCATTAAGTAAATTGCTTAATGTAAAGTGCAGAAGAAAAATTTAAATAACATTTTAAAAAGGAGACTCTCACAATCTGCAGTATGTCACTGTGAAGATTTTGGCAAAATATTTTCAGCAGCTTCTCTCCATGCTTTTTTGTGTTTTACAATTTTTATTACACTTAATATACAATTTTAAAATCCTGTGTTTTCACTTAATTCACTGTTTTTTCCAAAATCTTCACATATATATATATATTTGCTAATGAACTGCTACATACATATATAAATATGTATATATATACACATACTGTATATATATATATACACACATACTGTATATATACATATATATATACACATACTGTATATATACATATATATATATGTATTTTTTAGAACTGCTAGTGATTACTATAGATGGGGGGGCACAGAAAATCATGATTAATGATGCTGACTAGCTATTGTTGGGGTAAGATCCTGGCTCTGCAAATTTCTATTAGTGAAGATTCATGATTTGTAACTCTCTGAAGTCCAGTCTTCTCAAACTAAGATGTGGATACTACACTATTCTAAATTTGTAGGATTCATGGTATATTTAAATAAAATAGTGAATTTAAAGCATTTGGAATAACGTACAATTGGTAAAACTTTTTCAATAAATAAGAGTCATTATTTTTATTACCAGGATTTAAATAGCACTACCCTCTCTTACACAATTATGTCTCCTCCTCTCCCTCATGTGCTTATGCTTAGTTTTGTTATAGGGCCCAATAATAGCAGAAAACAAAGAAGATCTGGATTAAATCAATGAGGAAAAGAGGGGAACCATCATGAAAGATGGGAGAAAATAAAGAGAGCTATGTCTAAGAATCCAACCCAACCATTGGGTTTTATGTTTCTATTCAAACAACTGTTCAATTTAGTTAAATAAGTCAATCCATCTGGATTTACAATTGAAATGATTTATTTCTGTTTGTTTAGCCATCAGATTGGCAGTAGGTGATTAGAGGAGTCCTTAAAAGAGCTGGCAAATCCATGGTGACTGAAGATATGGAGTCAGCACAAGAAATCTGTTGGCAATCAGAACCTAGAGAACAGGGTAACCCTCATGGCAGAGTGGTCAGTATCAGACATTTCTCCAACCATTCTCAATGATGAAGGCCCCTGCAAAGGCCACATTTGACTAGCTGGCTATTTTCTTCTAGCAAAGCAGCCACATGGGAAGATCAAATTAAAATCCCATGGCAACAGAAAGAAGGTACCTGAGTGGCAGATTCCATACTGTCCATGAATGTCCATTCATCTCAATTTATTTTTTCCTACCAAGTCATATATTTTCTAATTACTACTATTTGATTGCATTAAGTAATTGATTCAGTATAAAATACAATTCTTATCACAGCCGTCATAAGGTCATGTTAATATCACAATTTCAGCATTCTATTCCTGGACACGGGGTGGGACAGAGATGGCCGAAACTGTGATATCAGAGCAAATTGTCAATGTCATCTTATGCTGAATGAAGGTAAATTTTCTCAACCTCTAAAAGAAAAACTCAGCCTCCCTCCAAAATGGCTGCAAATATCAAATAAAAAGTAATAAGTAAACATCTGATACACAGTACATATTACAAAATATTCGAGTAAATGAGTATTAAATTCCTTGAAGGAAATAAAAATGATTTGAAGACTTATAAGAAGTTGTTTTAATACCTTGAAACCAAACTGATTACATTTGAAACTGTATTAGTAATAATAATCACAACAATAATAGTAGTAGTACGTTTTTTCAACGCTTACTAGATGATAGGCCTTGCTTTAAGTGTTTTATATGCATTATCAATTTTACTCTTCACAGTAACCCAGAAATACTCAGGGGCAGGTATATGCTTATTCTCACCTTCAGACCACAAAGTCATTGCACATATAGGTTCTTTAACTTGCCCAACATTACACAACCCTTAGTGGCAGAGCCAGGATCACTACTCAGGCATCATACTCCACAGTGTATCCTCCTACTTACCTTGCCATTGTGGCAATCAGGATGAATTAGTTATGCTCCAATAACAATTAGGCTCAAAATCTCAGTGGATTAAAGCAAAACGTCTTTCTTGCTCATATTATACATCAGTTTCGGGGCACAGAAGGGCCTGCTCCACAATTGCCTCACAGAAGGCCTCTACCACCTTTAACTAAATGAGAAAGGGATGTGGGAAATAGAACATTGGTTTTAGTGCTACTCATATGTAACAAATATTATGTCAGCTCACAATTCAGTAGCCCAAGCAAGTCACATGGTCATGCCTGCCTTCAAGGCAATGGCAAACATAATTCACTGTGTCTCTGGATGAGACTGGAATAATGGTGAAGAACCCTACTGACTTCAACACTAGGCTTAACACACACACATAGACATATAAAAAAACATTTGCATGCATTCATAACTGCACAAACAAACCCATTCCAAAGCTCTGTGTACATTGTGCCAGCACAGAGAAGCAAGCTGAAAAATGTCAGCCAATGATATTTCTTTCCCTCCCTCCCTCCCCTCCTTTCCTTCCTCTCCTTCCCTCTCAACAAATTGATCTTTACTGAGAATCAATTTTGTGCTAATGACTCTAAGGACTACGTGATAAATTACTTATACAACATGCCTTTTTTCACTAAATATCAATTTGGATATATAGCAGGTAAAATCCCAGTAGTATGATGTGGAGTAACTCTAACATCAAATTTTGATAGTCAAATTAGACTGTGGCCTCTCAGCAAAATCCTACTAACGGGCATGATAAATGTATTTTTACATTTGATATGCAGATATTCAAATATATTAAAATAATTGATGATACATTTGTCCAATTTTCATCCAAATAGAATGTTCAGATTGATTTTCTTGTAGGTCACTTAGAAAGAAATATAATTATATGTAAAGTCCATGATACATCATCTTTATGTAAACCAGGTGTCAATTGCTTGATGACTCCAAATTTTCAGTCTGTTCTTTAACAATTTTTTTTTTTTAGACAGAATGTCACTCTGTCACCCAGGCTGCAGTGCAATGGTGTGATCTCAGCATGCTGCAACCTCTGCCTCCAGGGTTTAAGCGATTCGCCTCAGCCTCCTGAGTAGCTGGGATTACAGGCGCACACCACCACGCTTGGTTAATTTTTGTATTTTTAGTAGAGATGGGGTTTCATCTTGTTGCTCAGGTTGGTATTGAA
This sequence comes from Ateles fusciceps, assembly GCA_036589455.1. NCBI lineage: Eukaryota > Metazoa > Chordata > Mammalia > Primates > Atelidae > Ateles > Ateles fusciceps. The sequence continues at coordinate 2,960,393 of JAZHEH010002555.1, read as the reverse complement.
CTCCTGATCTCAGGTGATCCACCATCCTCGGACTCCCAAAGTACTGGGGGTTACAGGTGTGAGCCACTGTGCCTAGGCCCTTTAACATTTTTAAAGAGTGTCTCACCTTAGGTTCTGTGAAAAATCCAGTATACCCCGGAATATTTTACATGATTTGTAGGGAAGAGACAAATTCTTACATTCCTCCAGGGATCTTCTTTTTCCAAAGTTCTACTTTAGATTTCTTTTTCTTTCTTTTGCTGCATTTTATGCATGAGAGGCCTGTAAGCCCTAAGATAAGTTACTGACTCTTTTTCCACAATCAATCTCAGACTCTGTTCTTCAATAGTCAGGAGTGTGCTAGACTTTTACTGAAAATTTATGTTAAAAATAAGGAGTCAGGATAATCTGGGGCACATCAGAAAACTGCATTATTTTATATTTGTTGGATTATTTTTTGTTTATCATTTTTGTTTTTGGCACAGGAGAGCAGAGCTCTAGCAGGAAACAGTGTGCATATCTAAATCATGGACATTGGTGTTCTTGAGAACTTTTTGGCCATTCTAATTTCTAGGAATTCCTGTACACTAGCCATCCCTGCATGCACAGCACTAATTGACACCTGATGTCATGGGATTGCTTCTTCCTTTTTTCCTCTCCATCTAGCCATTATCTTTAACTCACTCCTGTCCCTTCCCAAACCCTGTCGGTGAAACGCATCTCGGTTTCAGTGTCTCCACCTACACCATGTGCTAAACAACCCTGACTTCCATTGATTACATGGGTTATCTGGGCATTTTCCTAAACAAGAACCCAAATACCTTGCAAAGGAATTAGTGTTTACCTGGTAGATAGAAGGGGATACAGTCAAATTTGACTTTATATGGGTTCTAAATTGTTGAATGGTGATTGAAGATAATAAAGCTAAGACTTAGAGCAATGTTTTCAAAAATTTTTGAGAAACTTTGAAACATAAAGGAATATATTATATTTTGTAGAAACAAAACCAAATTTAACTCTTGTAATATGTAATAAACTCTAGTATTTTCTATTATATTTCAGTTTTCCTATATTTCTGTGAACCTTAAATTGATTCTATACTACTAATGAGTTATGATCTGCAGTTTGGCAAACACTGGCTGTAGGAGGCTCAGTAAATTCTCTGAAATCCTAAAGCTATTCCATGTTGAACACAGAATTTCAACCCACTTTGTTCAAATTTAAAGCTTATCTAATAACTATTAATAACATTTTTTTTTAAAAAAGTGTCTTCTCCAGAGTATGAAAAATGTATTCATGAGTATGTAGGAGTTCTCAGGAAAGCAGTTCACAGAGAATTAAAGAGCTTTCACCTTTTACTCAGAATTGCTCATGCCTGCCTGGGAGGTGACTGGATTCTCATTGAAATGGGAATGCACACTCAGTCAAACAGTTGGCTTTGAAGACGTTTTGTACAACTGCCGCTTTAAAGCATTTTCATAAAACTTAACACTGTCATTAGAAATGTGATCCTTGTACCGTGGTGATATTGTAGCTTATTAGGGCCATGCAAATGTTAATAAAAAAGGGAAAGAACTACATGATTTACTTAATGTGGCAAGTGTAATGCTATGTCAAGTACACTGAGCATTTTTTTCTCTCTCCCATTACAACTATACCAATCTCGATTCAAGTGTGTGCACACACACAGACACAACTACTTCACAGCCATTGGAATATTTAACATAAAGATAGTTTATTCTAAATTCCTCAAAGCCAAAAAGAAAAGTTATGGCAAAAAATCTAAAATTGGTAAGAAGTCAGACAGAAGGAGAATAGGGTGGAAGTGTCTAGAAGGAAAATAATAAATAGAAAAATAGAAATAGCTTCCATGTCTTGCCCACACTAAGAGCTGCTTCCAGTGCCTGACTCCCACACTGATGGAGGAAGGACTCCAGCTTCATCCAGATGTCTCCCATTGCACTGTCACTGGAATGTGAAGAGTCACCTTTAGTGGTTCCCTCTCTTAGGTTGGACATTCCCTGACTGAGAGATAGGATGGTGCTGAAGTCACAACAAATGGCCTCCATTGTACCAGTGGACTCGAGACAGCATGAGTACCAGTTGGCAAAAATGGGGTAGCAGATGGCATAACTGAGAGGATAGGAAGCAAATAGTATATATTCCATAATAGTTCTAATGTCAAAAATATCCTTTTCTGTTTCCATTTTTTTCTCTTCATGGTAAAATAAGAGAAACAGGCCATCTCACATGACTCCTCAACTGATATTTGAATTTATTCTTCCACATTATCCCCCAAACAAGTATTACACTATGTGTGATGAACAACCCACAGTGTTTAAAAAATCAATCTCTTGTGGCCTGATACTTTTATAAAATAAAAAACAACCTAGATATTGAGTTAATGTCAACTTTTATAAATTTTCCAAATGCTTCTCTTACTTTCTCTGCTTATCTTAGACTGACAATAAAAATGAAGAGCACTGGCATAACTTATGTTTGAATACCCCAGTGTTACTATAAAGAGTAGCTACCTTGAGACAATTGGTTGAATTTTCTAAGCATTTTCTAACAGTGAAAACAGTGAGTCAGCAGTTCAGCTGGGTGATGGAGATACAAAGGTGATAGGAGAGTCACTCTGGGATCTATGTGTGGAGACGCTCTCAGCCCAGCTCAGAAAGCTGAAGGCTTCCAGAAGACAGAGTCTAAAGCAGAGCCTTGAAGGGAGAATTTGAACAATTACTCAGAGAACTATGAGGAATTTGATGTACAGAAGCTTGAAGTGTTCCTGCTCACGTGCGTGCTCTCTATTTGATACAGATCCACTTTGGTCTCCCTCTTGCTTCTCCTCATTTGTCCTAGTTATATGTGTGGGGACTAAGATCAGTCAGGAATTCTGTTGTCACCAATAGACAGAAGGAAAGAAAGAAGGAAGAAAGAAAAGAAGGAAGGAAGGAAGAGAGGGAAGGAGAAAGGAAGGGAAACAGGAAAGGAAGAAGGAAGGGAAGGAAAGGGAAAATGAATGGAAAGGAAAGGAGAGGAAGAAAGAAAAAGGAAAGGAAAAAGAAAGGAAAGGAAGGAAAAAGGAAAAGAAAAAAAGGAAAGGAGAGAGGAAGGAAAAGAGGAAGAAAGGAAAGGAAAGAATCTTAAATTGAAATTGAAAAAAAGAGAAAGAGATTGTTTCAAATCTTACAGAAAGGTCAATGGTTTCCATTCCCAGAGTCTCCAGCCAGCTTCTCATTGGTGTTACTGACTAGGTTCTCCTAATCAAATCCCTAGACAGAGCAACGTGAGCTGTGCAAGCAACCAGAGCCTTTCACATTCTACTCCTGCTTCCATGTCTCCAGGAACTTAAATCTCATGGCTGCGCATTAGGAAGAGTAAAAATTTGAACACACCAGGGTACATTCTGCAAAAAAGAACAGATGCAGGGGCGGGAGGCAGGTGGAGGGCAGGTCTGTGGATGTCAGTTGGCTTTATACAATGTTCCAGCCCTCATACACACAGCAGGATGACAAATATTTAAAGCATGCTTTGAGTATTTTTTGGATGTAACAAACTCATTTAAAAAATGTATTCCTAGTATACATAATTTCAGGTTTATCTAATATCTCAGTACTGTATTTGGAAAAAAAATATCAAAATATTCCGTTAAAAAAAGAAGAAAACTGAACAATGATAACTCTTCAGTGAATTGTCAGTGACCCTTAGAAACAAGTTAAAAGTGTAATATGACCCAAAATGTCCCACAGGATCCAGTCTTTGCCCCCACATCCATACCCTCCCCCTGTTACACTGTCTCCCCCTGCATCTAGTTCAAAATGTTATCCAAATGTCAGAAGTTCACTCTAGGTCCTGTTGCTCACTGCACAGAAAGCCAATCACTGAGACAAAAAGTATCATCAAGAAAGAAGTCTGTTTATTCTCGTGACAGTGGCCCGAGAGATGGGAGCCAAGTCTCAAATCTGACTAAAATTGAGAGTTTATATAATAGGGAAGGAATGAGGTGACACAGGAAAACAGGACTTAGGGAGGGGGTAAGGAAGCAATCATGAGGAATAAGGGGTGGTGTCTCACTGTCTGTATGTGGCGACCTGGTAAGTTTTGATAAGTTTTAGTTCTTTGCCTGAGGGTTGATTTTCTGAAGGAGAAATTCAAGTAAGACAAACATAAGTTTTAAGTTTTAAGACAAGGATGGTAAATTTCTATATGTTCAAAACGCCATAAACAAAAGTTCTATGAGTCAACTGGGCTGGTTTTAAGAACATTCCCACCATGCTGACCTCACCCTCCCTGTGGCTGACCAAGTCCACCTTCTTCCCTGCCCTGGATCTTTGAACATGTATCTTTCTCTGCTTAGCACACACCTTGCTGCACCCCCCTGCCAGATCAGCCTCATGCCTTCACCACACCTAGTTCGTCTTTGGGGTCTCAGATTCAATGTCATTTCTGTAGAGAGTGCCTCCCTATCTTTAGCCTAGGTTAAGTATTCAGAGTAAATGTCAACACTGCAGCCCCTTGTTTTACTTCCTTCTTTTTTAAAGCAGTTGATGAAGATTATTATAACCTAGTATGGTGATTTCTGACTTCCCTAGTAGAAGGAAAGCTGTATGAGAATAGAAAACATTTCTTTTTGTTTTCCTGGACACGGTACAGTGCTTCTGGCTATTGGATATTTAATAAATATTTACAAGTGAACTTTTGAATTCTTCCACTAATATTAATAATAGGTAAAACTTCCTGGATACTTACTACATGGTAATTTAGAGCCAAATGACCATGAAAAAAGTTAGGCAGGAATAGGTTAGGTGACTTGCCCAAGGTAACACAGCTTGGCAAGCAGTAGAGCTGCAATCTGAACCTGGACGGTGGAACCATGGCCTGCCACATAGTCCCACCATGCTCTACTAACTCTCAGCAATTAACTGCAATGAAAACATAACACCATCTAAAAACTAGTGCTATTTATTTTTTCCCCCCACCTTAGACTTGAGTCTCTTTGAGTTCCACATTGTTCCAATTAACTTAAATTTTACAGAGCCTATACTGACAGCGGAAGGGTTGTGGGGGTTTGGATCAGATAATTGGAAGCCCACGTCTCGGAATGTCTTGGACGTTGAATTCACCTATAAACACAGCAGTCTATAATTATCTGGGATCCCAAACCTTTGACTCTAGAATGACGTCTAGGAGAAAGCCAGCTCTGTGACACTCCATTTTGGGGAGAAGGGAAGACAAATGTCTGCCATTTTGAGTTCTGACAGTATGGAAACCTAAAGATACTGTGGGACTTCATCTCTCAATACCATCTGATATTATTATGACTAGCTTTTAGGTTGAGAACAAAATGCCCACTTGATCCCATTGGAAAAAACGGTTCACATGTAGCTCTACTAGCCGCTAACGCCACAGATCAGATGCTAAAGCTGGACTTTTTAAATCAATAAATCAACATGGAAGCTAGAGAGAGACCCATAGCTGTGACAGAGGTAGCAGAGTATAAATACATGGGGAAGGAATTTTCAAAAATTCTCTCATCTGCAGGAAATATTATTTACCTTAGAAAAAAGAAAGGTTCAGACTGGGCAACATGGTAAAACCCCACTTCTACAAAAAAACACAAAAAATTGTGCCGGGTGTGGTGGTGAGTAGCTGTAGTCCCAGCTACTCAGAGGCTGAGGTGGGAGGATCACCGGAGTGTGGGAAGTCAAGGCTGCAGTGAGCCATGATCACACCACTGCATTCCAGCCTGGATGACAGAGTGAAATCCTGTCTCAAAAGAAAAACAAGAAAAAAGAAAGGTTTTGTTTAGGAAACATCTTCATAAGCTGACAGAGAAGAAAGAGAGAAACCTGAAAGTGTGAATATTGACAGGAACCAAGTAAGAATAGAGAAAGCCCAAGGGCTCTTCGAGCAACCATTGCAGCCTTGGCTCTGCCCTGTAGCGGGACAGAGGAGCCTGAGAGACAAGGCCGAACAAGAAGCATTTGTAAGTTGCGGGGGAGAGATGGAAATTTGAAGCTGGGGACGTCCATGAGAACTAAGCAAGAAAAGGCCAAGTGAAAGGCTGGCCAAGGAACATTTTAAGCCAGAGGATGTTTAACATTCAGTTTGGAGGGATTTTGTGCTGGCTGTGATGTGACTCCTGCCGCTCCTCTACTCTACCTCATCTTGCTTCCAATGGGATCTACTGCACACACATAAGCTACAATGAGGGCTTGTAGTTGCTTTTGTTTTATCTTGTATAAAATAGGAAAAGAGACATTTGCCTGCCTGGAGTGAGGTAGCACAGGAAGTAAACAGCACATACAAGAGAGTAAGACACAAAGAAATTTAATCCCCAGTAAGTAGGGAGCTTGAGGCTCAGGAGACCACGTTAGGATGCCAACTGAGATTCTAAGAAATCCTAGAGAAGAGTTTAGACTTCTTCAGGACTTGAGATTGGTCCAGCTCATCTTACGTAGATCTCAAATCACTGGGACACCCCAACTGATCTCTGCCTCTGAAAATGTATTATTATTAAAGGTGGCTTTTATGTTTCTTTACATGTAATTGTCCTAATTGCCTGAAGGTACTAAAGATATTTTATTCACAAAAGGGGTTTTCAGGGCTTGGGAGGGACACACTGTATTACTGCACTTTGATGTTCATGTGAAATGCTGAACCTTGGTGAAATCAGTGAAACTCTGTTGTAAACAGAAGTGTTAACTCAGCTATTCTCTACAAATATGCTGATTATTGGAGAATATTTTTAATTATACACATGTAATTTTTATTCCTGTGTGTTTGCTGTGCTCATAATGTATTAGCTTAAAGTAAGCCTTGAAACAGAATATCAGTATATAAGTAAGGCTCAAATTATGTTACTTCTCCATAATATCTAGCTTGAATTTATAGTTTACTTACTATCTTCCTGGCACTATGCTAGTCCCTTTACACACCTTATCCTATTTAAACCTTAAATAGTACATCCCAGTTTCCAGTTTATGGCTGAGCACTCTAGGGCTCAGTATTTTGAAGAAATTGGCAAAGTGGCACAGCTGTTAGAAGACAGAAATAAATTTGGATCTAAGTACCTTTGTCTCTAGACATCATTTACTATACACTAACTACATATCAAGATAATCTAAAAATAAATTTTAAAAAATGAAAAACTAAAAGCACAACTTGGGTAACTGGTCTTGAAAAAAAAAAAGATGAGGCTTAGTCTCATTCAGTAGCCTAAGAGGATTGGTGTCTGGGAGGTCCTCAAGATATCCAAGGTGGCTAAGGTTTTTTTTTTTTAACCAACACAACTTAGAGCTAAATACACTGACAAAGAAAAGCAACTTGAATTTTTTCTTTTGGGGGGGGGGGAACTAGGAAGTTAGAAAATATCTCTTATTCAAGTTATTTTTAATTACATGTACCTCATATCCTTGTGGCAAACTTGGATAAACTTTACCACAGGCCATTTTCATTTCTGAATATATTATGTTCTATTGTACTAGCTTGGGATTTTAAATGCCATATTTTGTTGGAAGGAAAAAGAATGGAAGAAAGAAAAGAAGGGAAGAAGGAACGAATGAAAGAAGGAAGAAGCAGAAAGATAATACTACAGACAAAACACTGTTTTAATATTAAACAGTGAAATTAAAGAAATTGTTAGGCTGCCATCATGTATTCATTATAAAAAATACAGATTTCTGAAAACATCCACATTACTAGGACATATTCTTGTTCGAGAGTCAAAGTTGGGAAACTTCTATTCATTTTTCTAGCATAAATGAATGCTGAGTGCATTTGTTTATTTGTGTGTTTGTGTACACATACATAGGTATGAATTTGAGTAAACTAACAATATATAACATCATGGAGTATACTACAGGCGACATACAGTGGCTATAAGTTGGATAATAACCATAAGATCAACTCAAGGTCTGGAAGGGCATACACTATACATTACTTAGCCACATGATGCAACCTGGCCTGGGGATTCCCATTCCTGGCCTGGGGGATTCCCATTCCTGGCCTGGGGATTTCCATTCCTGGCCTGTGGATTTGCAAGAGACAAGGCCACCTCAGCAGACACAACCTTTGTAAACCTTAAAACAATGCTTACCCTTATAAGAATAGCTTAAATTTCCTTTATAAAAGAAATAGCTAGTAACTAACATGGACTGAATAGAGGTATAAGAAACAGAGGAATATTCTCCAAACTCAAAGAACAATTTCTGGACAGAGGTCCTCCTGGTCAGTTGATCATCTGATCCCTGTCTGTACCAGGCCTGTGTCGCTTGCTGGCTTCTGCTCTCCAGCTTGTAAGAGCACTACCAAAATAAATTGCTGGAGCGTCATGTGGTGTCTAAGACATATCTTTGTTGCTAACTGGACTGAAGGGGAGAAATTGCCCCTAGGGAGGTTGATTAACCAGGGCCACCAGAAACCTTCAAACACAACACTTCACCATAATCGAATAAAATTAATTTGCAGAATAATTTAGTTAGGATACCTCTTTTCAAAAAACTGAAATGAATCATTTAGACTACAGCCATCTGACCTTTATTTCCAAATTGTTGTTTTTCAGAATTGGCAAAGACATTAGGAAGCACTTAGATAACTTCCCCCTAGAGGCAGCAGAGGATTGTTTCTATGGCATCTGACCAGGCCACCTTCTCTTAGCCTGAAGAATTTAGAGTCAAAGTGCTTTATACTTGGAGTCAGACCAGAGCATTATTAGATAGCACCAATTATTAGAAAGAATATCCTTATTACATACTATCTGTCTCCCCTAAAATTGCCACCCATGAATTTTGGCCCCTCAGAAACAAAGGGAGGTCTACTCTCTTCTTATTTTTATTTTTCTGTCACATGACAAAACTCCTTAGGCTTTTTTTTTTCTTTTGTTAAAAGTATCTTCAGCAATATCCCTTTTGTATTTTCTGGGATAACTTCTGAATACCTAAAACTGTGTGTATTATTCAGGGTTCTCTAGAAGGACAGAAATAATAGGATGGTTGTATATATGAAGGGGAGTTTATTAAGGAGAATTAACTCACGCAATCATAAGGTGTAGTCCCACAATAGGACATCTGCAAGCTGGGGAGCAAGAAAGCCAGTCTGAATCCCAAGCATGGAAAGTGGGAAAGCTGACAGTGCAGTCTTCAGTCTGTGGCCGAAGGCCTGAGAGCCCCTGGAAAACCACTGGTGTAAGTCCCAGAGTCCAAAAGCTGAAGAATTTGGAGTCTGATGTTCAAAGGCAGGAAGCATCCAGCATGGGAGAAAGATGAAAGCTGGAAGACTCAGCAAGTCTGCTCTTTCCACCTTCTTCTACCTGCTTTATTCTAGCCCTCCTAGAAGCTGATTAGATGGTGCCCACCCAGATTGAGGGTGGGTCTGCCTCTTCCAATCCAGTGACTCAAACGGTAATCTCCTTTGGCAACACCCTGTCAGACACACCTAGGAACAATACTTTGCATCCTTCAATCCAAACAAGTTGACACTCAATATTAACCATCATATTGTGTGATAAGCATCATTGTTATAATAAAAATTTTAAACTCATGGGCGGTGTCAAAGCAAGAAGCTGTATCTGAAATCGACTTAGGGGCAGAGTTAGGAGCTCTTTCCACATCTCTGGTTTTCCTGTGTAGCTTGTTAACAATAAAATTCTGACCTTTAATTTCTCTCACCATCTTTAACTCTTGTCTCATTTTAAAACATTCCTACTGCTTTCTTAATCCATTAATGTAAAATATACTTTTATAGAAGAATTTGGAAAAGTGAATGAGAAAAAATGGTCGGTGGGGGGTGAAGAGGGAGACCCAGCCTTCTCAGATCAACTTCCCCTTTGACTATCATGCTGCATTTCAATAGAAGAAAGGTTGACTGACTGGCGCCTCCAGTTTTACCTTCCTATAGGTGACAGGCTAGGCCTTGGGGAAACTCTCCAGAAGGCACTATTTTTACTTAAAACAAGATCAAACCAAAACCTTTTCACATGTGAGTCCTAAAACTGTAAACCAGAACCCTTTCATATGTGGTTCCTGAAACTGTAAACAGAAACCTTTTCACATGTGAGTCCTAAAACTGTAAACAGGAACCCTTTCATATGTGATTTCTAAAGCTATAAACCTAAGATTCTTCCACTTGTAACATCTAAGGTATAAGCCTATATAAAGGCTGAACCTCCCTTTGTTGGATGAGCTTGGCTGTTAGGCAACTGTACCACCTTGCTCCCAGCTGAATAAACCTTCCTCCTGTATTCGGTGTCCAAGAGATCTGTTTCTCACGGCCGCTCCTACTACAGGGGGATGTATTGCACAAGTAAAGAAAGAAGGTTTAGATATTTCAGGGTATAGTTTTTTAGCTCTATACTTATATATTTTATGTTTTATCTTCAAAAACTGGGCCATATGAAACACATTTCCAAACCGCTTTTGAAAAGCTGTACATATTTTACCTATGACACCTGTTCTGCCCTATCCTGCTTTTCCATTACGGGGACTATTTATTTGAGTTTCAAGGTTCAGGTGGGCAATGTGTAGGTTGTGGTGAGGAAAGATAATATTTTGAAGAGTTTGGTAAACAGATTTTGATCACATTATCCTCTTGACTCACAGTATGTTTTTATTATATTTCAACATATTCTCTCTCTCTTTCTCTCTCCTTTGCATTTCCATATCAAATGGTTCAATCCTTGAAGTCATCTTCTTTCATTGTCTGTTGTAGTCACTTGATTAAAAAATTGTTCTTTTAAGGGAACTTTAAAAGCTCTTAAAACTTTGATAAAAGTTCAAGTGAAAAGTCATCTAAGAACTTTAGGTGGTTGTTCTTTCAAATCTTGCTCAAATAGAGCCCTTTCAAAACAGGTTGCAATTTTTCTTAGTATTTCCTGGTTGCAAAAGCAAACTTGGCAATCAATTTCTTATTTTACTAATGGCTTATTCTCACTTGAGCAGATTTCTCCCTAAGAATTGATCTTTCTGAAGGAGGCTGTGGCTGATTGAGGACAGAATAAACAAAGTAAGTGAGCAAATTTTACAGCATGTTAGAAGACACAAGTGCTAAGGTGAGAAATAGCAAAAGCATCAAAAGAGAAGGTGGGCTGGAGATGAAATCATTTGAAAATTTATATAGGATGGTCAAAGAAAGTCTCTTTAAGAAGGTGATATTTGAGCAAAGATTTGAAAGTTGAGGAAAAAAGGTAGCTTTGTAAATATGTGGGGAAAGAACGTGCTAGGCACAGGAAAGCACAGGTGCAATGACCCTGAGGCACTGGGATATTTGGCCCACCTGCCCAGGAGCAGCAGGGAGGTGAATGTGACTGGAATGACATGAGCCATAGAAAGATAACAGGAGACATTTTTGGAGATATTCCAGGGTGCCAGCTATATAGGAATGTGTAGGCCATCATAATAAATTGTGTTTTACTGTGAGTGACAGGAGGATCTTTTCAGCATTTTGCACAAAATAGTGACACCTCTAACTTCTATTTTAAAAGAATCATTTTGACTGCTGTGTTATAGGGTAACAAGGATAGGAGAGCTTATTCCAATTAAGATGCCTTGTGGCAATCCAAATGAGAGCTGATTGTGGCTTAGAAAAATGGGATAGCAAAGGAGATGATGAAATGTGGTTGGGAAATGAATATACTTTAAAAGAGAACAAACAGAAAACCTGATGGATTGCAGGTGGAGTGTGAAGGAAAAGGAGACATGTGAAGACAGAGTAGAGACAAGAGACATGTGGAGACAAATTAGAGACAAGAAACAGGGCTGTGTCCCTTCTGGCTTGCTTGCTCTTTTCTAATGAATGTAAAAATCTTGATAAACTGAATTACCAAGGTTTGAAATCAAACCCAGACAAAGCATAGAAATCAGAGAATATATAAAACAGAGTGGAACATATAGATTATTTATGTCTCTTTATTATAGACAGAAAAACTAAAGCTTAGAGAGTCAAATCCAATTCCCCTGAAATCTTTCTGCTCCTTTCAGTTTCTATTTTTTTTTAATGTAAACTTGCGTTAAGTAGAACATACACACGAAGGCAGGTGAAGATTATAAATGTAAAGTGAGGTGATGTCCACAACAGCTGCATACCCATGTCATCAGCACAAAGATCAAGAATGTTGACATTATAAGGAAGGTCTTTTCATTCAAAATTATTTTCACCATTGATATGGTTTGGCTGTGTCCCCACCCAAATCTCATCTTGAATTCCCATGAATTGTGGGAGAGACCTGGTGGGAGGTAATTAAATCATGGGGGTAGGTCTTTCCTGTTCTGTTCTTGTGATACTGAATAAGTTTCACAAGATCTGATGGTCCTATAAGGGGACATTTCCCTGCACAAGCTCTCTTTTTGCCTGCTGCCATCCACGTAAGATGTGACTTGCTCCTCCTTGCCTTCCACCACGATTGTGAGGCTTCTCCAGCTACATAGAACTTTAAGTCCATTAAAGCTTTTCCTGCATAAATTACGTAGTCTTGGGTATGTCTTTATTAGCAGCATGAAAATGGACTAATACAATAAATTGGTACCAGTAGAGTGGGGTACTTCTGAAAGATACCCCAAAATGTGGAAGTGACTTTGGAACTGCCAAAGGTTGGAACAGTTTGGAGGGCTCAGAAGGAGACAGGAACATGTGAGAAAGTTTAAAACTCCCTAGAGACTTGATGAATGACTTTGCACAACATGCTGGTAGTGATAGGAACAATGAAATCCAGGCTGAGGTGGTCTCAGTTGGAAATAGGAAACTTGTTGGGAACTAGAGCAAAGGTCACTCTCTCTCTTGTTATGTCTTAGCAAAGAGACTGATGGAATCATACCCCTGCTTTAGAAATTTGTGGAACTCTGAATTTGAGAGAGATGGGTATCTGGTGGAAGAACTTTCTAAGCAGCAAAGCACTCAAGAGGTGACTTGGGTGTTGGTAAAGGCATTCAGTTTTAAAAGGAAAAAAGAGCATAAAAGTTTGGAAAACTTTCGGTCTGACAACACAACAGAAAAGAAAATCCTGTTTTCTGAGGAGAAATTCAAGCCAGCTGCGGAAATTTGAATAAGTAACAAGAAGGTGACGTTAATCACTAAGACAATGAGGAAACCGTCTCCAGGGTATCTCAGAGACTTTTGTGGCAGCCCATGCCATCACAGACCTGGAGGTGGGAGGATCAAACGGTTTCATGGGCTGGGTCCAGGATCCCCTGCTGTGTAGTCTGGGGGACTTGGTGCCCTGCATCCCCGCTGCTCCTCCCATGACTGAAAGGGGCCAAGGTACAGCTTAGGCTATTGCTTCACTGGGTGGAAGCCCCATGCCTTGGCAGCTTCCATGTGGTGCTGAACCTTGAAGGTGCACACAAGTCAAGAACTGAGGTTTGGGAAGCCCTGCCTGGATTTCAGAAGATGTATGGAAATGCCTGGATGCCCAAAATAAAGTTTGCTGCAGGGGCGGGGCTCTCATGGAGAACCTCTGCTAGGGCAGTGCAGAAGGGAAATTGTGAGGTCAGAGCCCCCACACAGAGTGCCTACTGGAGCGCCACCTAGTGGCGCTATGAGAAGAGGCCGCCATCCTCCAGACCCCAGAATGGCAGATTCATTGACAGCTCGCGCTGTGTGTGCCTGGAAAAGCCACAGACACTCAATGCCAGCCTGTGAAAGGAGCTGGGAGGGGGAGCTATACCTTGCAAAGTCACAGGGACAGAACTGCCCAAGGCCATGGGAGCTCACCCGTTGCATCAGCATGACCTGGATATGAGACATGGAGTCAAAGAAGATCATTTCTGGAACTTTAGGATTTGACTGCCCTGGTGGATTTCAGACTTGCATGGGGCCCGTAAGCCCCTTTGGTTTTGGCCAATTTCTTCCATTTGGAATGGCTGTATTTACCCAATGCCTGTACCCCCATTGTGTCTAGGTTGTAACTGACTTGCTTTAAATTTTACAGGCTCATAGGCAGAAGGGAATTGCCTTGTCTCACATGATACCTTGGACCGTGGACTTTTGAGTTAATGCTGAAATGAGTTAAGACTTTGGGGGACTATTGGGAAGACATGCTTGGTTTTGAAATGTGAGGACATGAGATTTGGGAGGGGCCAGGAGGAGAATGATATGGTTTGGCTCTGTCCCACCCAAATCTCATCCTAAATTTCGACATGTTGTGGGAGGGACCTCGTGGATGTAATTGAATCATGGGGGGTAGGTCTTTCCTGTGTTGTTCACATGATAGTGAATAAGTCTCAGGAGATCTGAGAGTTCTATAGGGAGAGGCTCCCTGCGCAAGCTCTTTTTTGTCTGTTGCCATCCATTTAAGATGTGACTTGCTCCTCCTTGCCTTCCACCATGTTTGTGAACATTCCCCAGCCACATGGAATTGTAAGTCCATTAAAGCATTTTCATGTACAAATTACCCAGTCTTGGGAATGTCTTTATTAGCAGCATGAAAACAAATTAATACAATCATATTTAGGTGTTTTGTAAATGTAGTTGTGATACGTTTATTATTTATAATAAATTGCTCGGTTATATAAAAATATAATTTATTAACTCAGGTTACTGTTGACAGATATTTGAGTTGCTCTCTCTCTCTGCACCCCTTTCTCTGTCTGTTATGATTAGCACTGCTATAAATATTTTTGCACATGTTTGGTGAAGTATTTTTTATTCTCTGCATGGACTTATATGATGGTATCAACAGAGCTTCATTTTTTTCCAATAGCTCAATGGCTCCACAAATACATTATTTGCTATCAGTTCTATTTCATGAGAAACAAAGTATGTTTCTCTCAAAGATGTGATTTCTGTCAACTCTCTTGTTCTACTGACTCTCTGAAAAGTGATGGAATATTGTTCTTACATAGGATCATGGGCAGCTAAAGAGCATTGAGAAAGTTATGTGTCCCACAAGGAGTGAGTAAGTTATTCAGGCTGGGATGTAATTTAAAGAACATGGAAGAAGAATTGCTATGAGTCCAAAGGGAGATGTTGGTTAGAAACAACAGGGTTAATATGATAATAACAATTATGCAATATCTGTTACAATGTCTATTTTAAATTTTTTTATGTAAAACTTTTTTAAATTATACAATACTAACAACATTAATATAACCCATAATTTTATTGAGACAGTAGCATAGCATAGTGGATAATATAATGGGATCTGGATCAAAACTGCTTGGTTAGAATTGCAACTCTGCCACTTTCTGGCTGTATGACCTTGTTTTGTTACGGTGTTCTCAGCTGTAAAGTGGGAAGCATAATATACCTATTTCAGAGGATGTGGATTGACTCAGGTAACATGTAAAAGACTGAGAATTTGTGCTTGAAACATAGTAAACACAATGCATGTATTAAACATTATTATTTGAGTATGTGTATAAGTTATTTTTAATGTTCTTTCTTTCAAGATAGCTATAACTATGCTTAAACTTAAACAAAGCATCTTTTTTTCTGATGTCATTTAATCTTCTACTCTTCTGTGCTTAATCTGGTTTCTTTTTTAAAAAAACATGTGCACTTTGTATCATATGTCACTAAATAGCCCTTTTGAGTACCTATATTTACTGGGAACTATATCTTGTCTCAGTGCATCAAGGACAAATCTAAGTGAAAATTTTTTACAACCCATTTTAAAGATTCAGTTATGAAGTCCTACTTAAGTTAAATAACTTACCTAAGGCATATTAAGTAACATATTAAGTAGTTGGTGTGTTCTTTTTTGAAAGTCCTGTGGTATTTTACTGTTTTTGCTGCCTCCTGTGGCATCATGGATAAAATTCAGTCTTCAGTGGGATTAAATGTTACAGGCGAGTTTCAGTGGAAATTTATCTGGGGTTATTTGGATACTGATGCTTTGAATCATCACTTTTGTACTACAAGAATAACAAAGCTTGCCACAATTGTCAGACCAAATTTGATTTCTAATTTTTGTCATCTTGAGATATCATAACTAGTAGCTGGAGGAAAAAAAAAAGCAAAATGAAAGCAAAATGATCCATATAATAGATTGAATATTTTTTTGAAGCTCATTTCAGCTATAACTTTAAGATTGTTAATAGTAAATTAAAAGGTTTCAGCTCTGGTAAAGACTAAGTAAGCATACGCCAATATGTCTCTCCCACTAAATGCAACTAAGAACCCGGAAAGTCTGCAAGGACAAGGGACCTAATGACTTTAACAAGCAAATGGCAGCAAGAATATTGGAAAAGAAAACCAGAATTGAACCATTACTAAATTGGCAGTAATCCCCCCCCATCTCCCATTTTTATTTTCATTTGATTATTCTTAGCCTGGACTCATAAAATAGCTCATGATTCAGAAGAAAGCACCTGATTTGGACAGAAAGAACTTCAAAGGGATCCCTCTGTTTCTCATAGAAGTTGTAGGAAAGGGAGCACTATGGGGCAGAGACAGTAGAGGAAAGTTCCTTAAATCTGTTGTTGTTATCATTATTCTCTACTAATCCTGCCCCCTATCAATGACACAGTGGCACAGAAGCAGAAGCAATAGGAAAGACACCTAAAATTTCAGGAAATAAGTATCTGTGGTCTCTCTCAAAAGTGTGAGGAAATACTCATGTTTTCCTTCCTTCCTACCTTCTTGCCATACAGGAAGTTCATAATGGAATATAGAAATACAACCCAGATCAGAAAGAAGTTGAGCACAGTGATTCATGCCTGTAATCCCAGTGCTTTGAGAAACCAAGATGAGAGGATTGCTTGAGACCAGGGACTGGAGGCTGCAGTGAGCTATGATCGCACCACTGTCTGCCTGGGTGACAGACCAAGATGCTATCTCAAAAAAAAAAAATAATAATAATAATAATAATAAAGATAACTTAAGAGAATTTCTTGGGTTCAAGAAAATGTCGGGCAATTACAGAGAGAAGGGATCTCTCTGAATATAAAAAATAATCCCATAGAGCACACATAAAGTTCTGAGCTCATCCCAAATCTGTGCACACATGGATTTAAACAGCATATCAATTACTTTGAGAACCAAACTAAAGCACAGGCCTTCACTCACATCCCATGCTGGCCATTGAGTGATGAATCCAGGAAAGATCTTAAAGAACCGCAAAACCTTTAAAAACTGGTTGACATTGGATCCCTGGCCTTCAGGTGTGTAAAACTTCGCTGGTAAACACACTGTGGCCACTTGTATCCTAAAACATAAAGGTCAACATTCTTAACAAGACTCTGAGATTCATAATATAGTGTCCAACATGTCCAGATACCATCTAAAGCTTCTCAACACACAAAGAAGCATGAAATCATGACAGTTTCTAAGCAGACAGAAAATAAATTGATGTCAATCCTGAGATAACAGAGATGTTGGTATTATCAGACACAGATTTTTAAAGCAACTATTACTAACACGATCCAAGAACCAAGGAAAAATATTTTTGATACAAAAGAAAATATAGATCTCAGAAAAAAATATAGAAAATGTTTTTAAAATTAAAAATATATATATAAATAAAAAACTTAATACCAAAATCCTTGAAGACAGCAGAGAAAAAACTTAATAAGCATGAAGATACCTCAACAGCATTTATCTAATCTGGAAAATGAAAACAAAAATAGAAAGAATGAAAAAACTAAAAAAGCCTCCAAGACCTGTGAAACAAAACCAAAGATTTAACATTCATATTATAGATTACCAGAATGAAAGAAGAAAGGTCAGATACAGAAAAAATAAAAGAATAATTGATGAAAAGTCATTGGAGAAATATATAAATTAAATTATTCAAGAATCCCAGTGAACTCTAAACAGGAAAAGTTTAAAAATATCCATGCTCTGACTCATTATATCAAACTACTAAAGACATAATTTAAAAAGAGGATAAATTTATTGAAAACAGCTCTAGAAAAACAAACATCACTTATAAGGGAACAGTATTTCAAATTGTTATGGATTTCTCAACAAAAGTCAAGGAGGGCACAGAACAGTGAAATATAATTTATAAAGTGCTGAAAGCAAAGAACTTCAACTGAGAATCTACCAAATTATCCTGAAGAAATGAAGGTATAATAAATACATTCTTGGATAAAGGAAAACTGATAAAATTTTTCAGCAGCAGACCTTCTCTAAGAGAAATGCTAAAGGAAGTAGTTCAAACTGAAGGGAAATGATATGCAAAGGAAACTTGGAACTTAAAGACTAGAGCAAATAATGACTAAAATGTGAAATAAATATGTAAATGTAAATAGAATAGTTTTATCTTCTTGAGTTTTTTAAAACAATATGAAAGCAAAAATTATACCATCGTCTGATGGAGTTTTCAATGTATGTAGACAATACAAACGGCAAAGACAACATAAAGAGAGAAGAATAAAACAATCCCTGTAATGGTAATGTTTCTCCATTCATCTACATTTCACTTGAAGTGATAAAATATTAACTCCAAGTAGGTTATAAAATACTAAATATTTAAATCATAGTTTTAAGATGTGTGTACTTCGAAAGTACACAAGGACATAAAAAAAGTTAAATCAAAAAGAAATGTTAAATAATGTTATAATAATACAAAATAGAACACAGAGGAAAATAACAAAAAATAGGGGAAACAAAGAGAAAGCAAATAATATCACATTTTGACATCTTCTTTTGAACTAAAGGGCAATATTGCTGCCCATTTTAAAAGATGTCAGTACCCTAATCTCAGATTTTCTCAAGTATAAATAACCACTTCTTCTACCTAAGTCATCTTATCTTATTCACATTTCCCTGTAGGAATAGGGCTTGGGAAGCTGATACAAAAAATGCTGAGTATACAGACACTGCTATTTCTGTGAGACATAAATTGTCCTTTGTCTCAGACCCAAAAGTATAATGTGCTCCGTTGACATCCATGGAACCCTGAAAGGCCAGCTATTAGCTTGCATGTAGAACAAAATCTCAGACACAGAGGACATGGAGTTGCTACGTTAGTGTTAAGCAAATTATACTTCAGAGTAAGAAAAAGTATAGGGATAAAAAGACATATTACATGATAATAAAAATTCAACAAACAGACATGCTCACCCCAAATGGATATACATCTAATAAGAAAGCCTCAAAATGCATAAAGTGAAAACTAAAAGAAAAATGGACAAAGCCAAAAATTATGCCGTCAATCTTCTTCTTTCACTAATAGAGCAAATGGACAGAATATGAAAAAGAATCTATAAGGACTGGAAAACACTATTAAACAAATGAAATGTAATTGACATTTATAAAACACTCTATATAATTATAGAAAAACACAAATTATTCCCAAGTGTACATAAAACCTTCAAAAACCATAAACTTTATCCTTGGCTATAAAACTATCCTTAATAAAGTTAAAATATTTGAAATAATAGTTCAAGTATATTGCCTAATTATAAAGAAAAGCTAGAAACTAATAAGAGAAAGAACAATGGTGAATCTCCAAGTATTTGAAAATAAAACAATACATCAGCCAAAGAGGAAGTATGGAAGGAGATAAGAAAATATTTTGAGTTGAACAAAAATGAAAATATAACGTACAGATTGGGTATTCCTTACCTAAAATTCTTGGAACCAAAAATGTTTTGCATTTTAGTGCTTGTTTATTTGAAATATTTGAATTATACTTTTCCAGTTGATATTCTTCAATCCAAAAATCTGAAATTGAAATTGTTCCAACGTGCAGTTTATTTGAACATCATGCTGATGCTCAAAATGTTTTGGAGTTTGGAGCATTGCAGAATTTGGATTTTTTAATTTAGGTATAATCAACCTCTACTAACATTTCTATGATGATAATAAAACAGTTCTTAGGGGGACATTTATAGTATTATTATATTTAAAATGAATAAGCAATACAACTTTTTAAGTTAGGAAATTAGAGAAAGAGCAAAATGAGCACAAAGCATACAGAAGTAAGAAATAAAATAGTAGAAATGGGACAAAATAATAAAAATACAAATAAAAAACAAATACAAATAAAACAAAAAAAAGGAAAGGCACAAATTACAATTTTGGGAAGAAAAATGGAAAAATTAAATGACCTGGAAATGACATTCCACTCTGCTCTGAATAGGAAAATTTCATGAAATGAACCAATTTCTTGAAACACTCAAACAACCATGAATTAATAAATAAAAATAGAAAAATTAGATAATCCTATGTGTATTAAAGAAATTAAATATCTAGCTAAAATTTTTCATGTAAAGAAATTCTAGGTCTAGATGGTTTCACTGAAAAATTCTACCAATATTGAAATAATACATAATAACAGTCCTTCACAATCTTTCCCAGAAAAGTCAGATAAAGTAACAGTCTCTAAATCATGTTAAAAGGTCAGAGATTCCTTGATACCGAAACCAGACAAGACAGTCTAAGAAAATGATAGAGCAACACCCCTCATGAACATAGATACACAAATTCACAACTAAATCTTGAAAAACTGCATGCACAATATATACAATACGCAGTGCCTAAATGGGGTTTATCCAAGGATTGCAAAGTTAGTTTATTATTCAAAACAACTCACTATGAAAGATCATGCTATAATAGACAAATAAGAAAAAACTGTATGATTATATTAATTAATTCAGAAAATGTATTTCGCAGTATTCAATCCATAGTTGTGATTTAAAACAAGCAAAACAAAATTAAAAAAAAAACTTCTTATCAAACTAGGAATATCAATAACCTATCTCCATCTGGAAAACATGTTGTCAACAAAATCTAAAACATCCAACTGAGTGATAGATGGAATGTTTCTCCTAAGATAGAGGAAAATGATAGGATTTCAACTCTTACTATTTCTATTAAACATAATATAAAATAGTAAGGGGCAACAGGCAAAAAGGAACAAGTAATGAAAAAGAAGAAACACAACTGTCCCTATTCACAAACAATGTGATTGTCAAAGTAGAAATTGTAAGGAGTCTACAAAAAGAGCTGCTGGAACTAATAAATGAATTCAACAAGGTCTCAATATATAAGATAAACAGAAAAAAACAATTTTTATTTCTAAGATTAGAAATAAAAGCTTGGAAATATAAAATTTTAAAAATAATATTTAGAACAGCTTAAAATTTAAAAACTTTGTCATAAATCCAACAAAAATATGAAAAACCTCTGTGCTAAAACTACAAAATGCTGATGAGAGAAATCAAATGGCTATATTGTATTCACAGATTAGAAGAAAAAATATACTTAAGATGTCAATTACTTCCAAATGGATCTATTATTGTAATACAAATACAATCAAAATTTCAGCAGAATGTTTTTGTAGTTACAGATGAGCTGATTCTAAAATTTATTTGAAAACTGAAAGTATTGGAATAGCCAAAACAATTTTGGTACAAATAAATGAATAAATCTGGAGGAGTTCCATTTCCTGTTTTTTAAGACATACTATATAACCAGGGTAATGAATACAGCATGGCATTGGTGTATAGAGAGGCGCATATATCAATGGGAGAGAAGAGAGAACTCTGATTTTGACAAAGGTGCTAAAGAAATTTAATGCAGAGAGCACAGTCTTTTCAACAAATGTATTGAAACAATTGGATATTTGTATGCAAAACTGAACCATGCCCTAAACCTATAACTTATTCAAAAATAACTCAATAAAGATCTCTACATAAAATGTAGAGATATACAACTTTTAGAATAAAGTATATGAGGTAGACACGGAAAACCTCTGTGACCTTGGGTAGGCAAAATAATCCTTAGCTGTAATACCAAAAGCATGAGCAATAAAAGACAAAAATTGATATATTGGATTTTGTCAAAAATGTTTTAAAATTGATCTGTGAAAGACACTATTAAGGGTATAAAAAATCAAGATACAGATTTGAAAACATTCTTTCTAAATCTTATATCTGAGAAAGAACCAATATCTAGAATATATTAAAAAACTTCATACTCAACAGTAAGTAAAAGAAAAAAGAATTAAAATTGTGCAGAAGACTGCGCATTTTATCAAAGCTTATATACTGATGGCAAGTAAGCACATACAAAGAAATTCAACATCACCAGCCACTAGAAAACTGAAAAATTAGAAGTTATGCAAGATAAAAATATGATATGTCATTTCATATTTATTAAAATGACTAAAAAGAAAAACAAAAAGCTGATCATAAAATAAGTACTGGCTCTGAGGCTGTAGGACTCTCAGAACTAGAATTCTACATCCAGCTGGAATTCTCATATGTTGCTGGTTGGAATGCAAAATGATACAGCCTCTCTGGAAAATAGTTTGGCAATGTTTAAAATAAAGTTAAACATATATTTACTATATAACAACAAGATTATTCTTAGGAATTTTCCTATTAAAATAAAACCTTTTGTTTACCCAAGAAAGTGCATGTGACTATTTATAGCAGCTTCCCTCATAAGCTCTAAAGACTACAAACCAAGCAAATTTGCACCAACAGTTCAATGGTTAAACGTGCTGTGGAGCACACAGTGACATACTATTCTGAAATAAACAAACAATCGATTAGTGCAAAGTATGGACTTCAGTGAAATTTTGTTGAATGAAAGAAAACAAGTTTCAAAAGAGTGAATACTGTGTGAGTCCATATATATGGTAATCTTAGAAAGGTAAAACTGTGGATAAGATGAGTAGCTGCCAGCATTAGGACTTGGGGGAAGTTGGCAACAAAGGGGACCACAAGGAGTTCCAGGGGAGGTAGAACCTCCACAATTTTGGAGGTGGTTACACAAATCTATACATTTGTTAAAACTTAGGGAACTAACTACACAGCAAAAAACCCAACACATCAATTTTACTGTATATTTACTTAAAACTTCATAATGGAAAGGTTAAAACCCCACAAAACAGTTATAGTAGGTAGGCAAAGAGGCAAAATTATATCCAATAGTGAAAAATTTATTTTTAGTTGGTGCTCATATCATCTTGTGGGGAAATTTGCATCTCTGTAGAGCACAGTATCAAGGTATCTGGAGACTGCCAAAGGTGCAATTTTCCAGTGCTATAATATAGTTTTAGCTGATTGTAAGAGGGCCTGAAGGCCTAAGGTAAATTGAAAATGGCAGTGCCAACCATAAAGACATCGGCACACTGAATACACCTGTAAAAGCACCCATAATTCTTATTGCAGAGACCCTATTGTATACAGCAAAGGCTCTGGAGAAATGACTATCCTCCTTCCTAGCTGATGATCTTGAACTATTATGTAAAATCCCTGAGCTTCAGAGTCTTCATCGTTAAAAAGGAGCTAGTAGTAACAGCCTCACTGTTGAACTGCTGGAAGAGAACATTTAATGTAAAGTGGTTAGAACAGTACCTGAAACACAGAGTGCAATGCATGTTAGCTATTGTGGTAAGCTGAATAATAGCCTGTCACATCCTAGTCTCCAGCACCTATGACTATGCCACTATACATGACAAAAGGAGTTTACAGATGTTAGGGACTTTGACACTATTCTGGGTTATCTGGATGTCCCATGGAAAGACAAAGGTCCCTCCATATAAGCAAAAGAGGGAGGCAGGAGAATTGGTGTCAGACCCAGAGAGAATCTGGAAGCTGCTTTGCTTTTGACTTTGAAGATGATGGAAGGGGCCATAAACGAAGGGATGCAGGAGGCCTCTAAAAGCTAAAAAGCAGAAGTGGAAACTCCCTGAGGGCCCTGTTGATACCTTGATTTTAGACCAGTTAGACCCATTTCAGACTTCCAAATATCAGAAAAACATTAAAATAGTAAATTTACTTTTATAAAAATATTGTAAATTTTATTAATAATTATTTAGGCACAGTAAATTTGTGTTGTTTTAAGCCACTAAGTCTGTGGTAATTTGTCGCAGTACCAATCAGAAACTTATATAATGATTTAAAGCAAATAAGTTATTTTTAGCTTCATTCAACTTATAGAACTGCAATTCTACCACTTTCAAATAAGTCTTTCAAATTTTCTATTATCTTTGTTACAGAAAATAGCTGTTTTGAGATCATCCGTAAATGCATGGACAGAGATTCAGACTCTGGAGTTGGCCAAGTCTAGATTCAAATCCCTCCTCCAATGCCTGCCGTCCTGAAACCTGGCAACTGGCCTCAGAGTGTGCTGTTTCCTCCCAACCAATATGGGAGTAAACAACTGCCTGTCTCATCGGGTGGTTGTGAGAAGAGAGATATTGACACAAATCATTTAGCACAGAATCTGGCTTTCAATTCGTGCTCATTAAAGAAGAATTCAAATTAGTGGTACCCCAGTTAAAAGATACAGACTGGTAAATTGGATAAGGAGTCAGATCCATCAGTGTGCTGTATTCAGGAAACACATCTTATGTGCAAAGACACACACAGGCTCAAAATAAAGGGCTGGAGGAAAATTTACCAGGCAAATGGAAAGAAAAAAAAAAAAGCAGGGTTGCAATCCTAGTCTCTGAGAAAACAGACATTAAACCAACAAAGATCAAAAAAGACAAAGACAAGCGTTACATAATGGTAAAGGGAGCAATTCAACCAGAAGAACTAACTGTTCTAAGTACACATGCACCAACACAGGAGGACCCAGATTCATAAACAAGTTCTTAGAGACCTCCAAGGAGACTTAGATTCCCACACAGTAATAGTGGGAAAGTTTAACACCTGGCTGTCAGTATTAGACAGACCTGGGAGACAGAATATTCCCAAGGATATTCAGGACTTGAGCTCAGCTCTGGACCAAGTGGACCTAGTAGATGTCTACAGAACTCTCTACCCCGAAACAACAGAATATACCTCCTTCTCAGCTCCACATGCTGCTTATTCTAAAATCTACCGCATAATTGGAAGTAAAATACTCCTCAGTAAATGCAAAAGAACTGAAATCGTAACCAACCATCTCTCAGACCACAGTGCAATCAAATTAAAACTCAGGATTAGGAAACTCATTGAAAACCACGCAACTTCATGGAAATTGAACAACGTGCTCCTGAATGACTTCTGGATAAATAATGAAATTAAGGCAGAAACAAAGAAGTTCTTTGAAACTAATGAGAACAATGAGACAACGTACCAGAATTTCTAAGACCTTTTCACTGAAGAGACAGTAGCTTGAATAGGGAACCCACCCAGTTGGACCAGGCTCCACTGCTGTTTGCCACCTGGTGGACATTGGTGGTAATTACAAGTCACTTCAAAGGTCTCCTTTTGATAGCATCTCTAACCAGTAACTTTAGCTCCCTGATTGTGTTTTCTGCCTGTGAGTAGAGTTCTAAGGAGAAGACGAGAGACTGATGGCTATAAGTGCACAGTATCCTTTCTTTGGAAGAAAAAATCTATAATCAGTTACCAGTTACTTACCTTGCGGTTACAACGTGTGAGGTGTTCTCAAAGAGTATTAGGTATTTAGGAGTACTACCCAATGGATCGCTATCACTAAAACCTGCATTTGTTGTGACTTTACATGAAAATTGCCTGTGAATTTTTATTTCAGAAACTGTTTCAGATTCTCCAGGGAAGCCATGGCCTTCAGGGTCTTGATATAGGCATGACTTGTTTCATCGCACTTCACTTTATTGGACCTCAAAGATATTGCATTTTTTTTAAAAAGTGAAGATTTGTGACAACCACCTAAATTTAGCAATTCTGTTGGTGCCATTTTTTTTTTCCCAACAGCATGTACTCATTTGGTGTCTGTCACATTTTGTTAATTCTTGCAATATTTCAAATATTTTCATTATTATATCTGTTATGGTGATCTATAATCAGTAATCTTTGATATTATTATTGCAATTGTTTTGGGACACCATGAAACCCATGCTAATAGATGGTGAACTTAAATGATAAATGTTGCTTATGTCCTGATTGTTCTACTAACCAGCTGTCCTCTCATCTCTCTCTGTCTCAGGGCTCCCTATAACCTGACACACACCACAATATGGAAATTAGGCCGATTAATGACCCTACAATGGCCTCTAAGTGTTCAAGTGAAATGAAGAGTGGCACATCTCTCACTTTAAATCAAAAGCTAGAAATGATTAAGCCTAGTGAGGAAGACATGTCAAAAGCTGAGATAACTGAAAGTTAGACTTCTTGTGCAAAACATCTAAGTAGTGAATGCAAAGAAAAAGTTATTGAATGAAAATGAAAAGTGCCACTCCCATGAACGTACAAACGATAAGAAAGCTAAATAGCCTTAAGACTGAAACGGAGATAGATTTAGTGTTCGGGATAGAAGATCAAACTAGCTACATTTTCTCAAGTCAAAGCCTAATCAAGAGCAAGACCCTAGTTCTCTTCAATTCTTTCAACATTAGAGAGGTGAGGAAGTGGCAGAAGAAAAGTTTAAACTGGCAGAGGTTGGTTCATGAGATATAAGGAAATAAATTGTCTTCATAACATAAAAGTGCAAGATGAAGCAGAAAATGCTGATGGAAAATCTGCAGTAAGTGACCAGATGATTAGCTAAGATAATTAACAAAGGTGGCTGCACTTAACAACAGATTTTCCTTGTAGATAAAACAGCTTTTTATTGGAAGAAGATGCCATCTATGACTTTCATAGCTAGAAAGCATAAGTAAATTCCTGTATTCAGCGCTTCAAAGGACAAGTTGACTCTCTTGTTTGGGATTAATGCAGCTGGTGAAGCAAATAATCATTTGCCATTCCAAAATTCTAGTGCCCTCAAGACCAGCCTGGTTAATATGGTGAAACCCCATCTCTACTAAAAATACAAAAATTAGCTGGGTGTGGTGGTGGGCACCAGTAATTCCAGCTACTCAGGAGGCTGAGGTAGGAGAATTTCTTGAACCTATGAGGTGGAGTTTGCAGTGAGCTGAAATCATGCCATTGCACTCCAGCCTGGGCGACAGGAGTGAAACTCCATCAAAAGAAAGAAAGAAAGAAAGAAAGAAAGAAAGAAAGAAAGAAAAAGAAAGGGAAAAGAAAAGAGAAAGAAAGAAGGAAGAAAGAAAGGGAAAGGAAAGGAGGAAGGAAGGGAGGGAAGGAGTGAGGGAGGGAGGGAAAGGAAAGGAGAAAGGAAGGAGGGATGGAAGGAAGGAAGGAAGAAAGGAAGGAAAGAAAGAAAGAGAAAGAAAGAAAAAGAAAAAGAAGAAAGAAAGAAGGAAAGAAAGAGAGAGAAGAAAAAGAAATTGCCACAGCTACCCCAACCTTTGGCAACTACAGTCCTTATCAGTCAGCAGCCATCAACATTGAGTTAAGACTCTGCCAGCAAAAGGTTTAGAGCTCCTTCAAGACTCAGATATTGACGAACACTTTTAGTAATACTTTATTTACTTATTTTTCATATACTTCTTGACTCTGTACCTTTCTTCATGCCATTCCCTCTGCTCACCGTGCCCTTCTCCAGTCTCACTTTCTCTCAATGCCTAACCATCCTTTAAAACTTATCTGAGACATCAGTGCCTCTGCACTCCATAATGCACTGTTGCACTTACCAAACTGTAATTTTCTGATACGTGATTGTTCCATTTACTAGATTGTTAACTCCTTGAGGGCAAGGGCTGTGCATTACTCATCTCTGTATCTCCAGTTCCTAGAGCATTGCTTTTTCATTTTTATCAATGCATAATAAATGCACATTTTTATGCAGTGCATGTGATATTTTGATACATGCATACAATGTATAATGATCAAATCAGGATAATTGGGATGTCTGTCACCACAAACATTTATCAGCTCTTCAATTTAAGATTTCAAATCATTATAAGCTTCATGGGGAAAAGTAAACTCTGACCAAATATTTGATGATATTGAGGAGCTATCATTTTACTTATTTATTTTATTTTTTTAACTTTATTTTTTATTTCAATAGGTTTTAGGGAGCAGGTGGCATTTGGTTACATGAATAAGTCCTTTGGTGATGATTCCTGAGATTTTGGTGCAATTGTCCCCCAAGCAGTGTATGCTGTACCCAATGTGTAGTCTTTTATCCCTCAAGCCCCTCCCGCCTCTTTCTCTTGATTCCTGAACATCTAACATGTCATTCTTATGCCTTTGCATCCTCACAGCTTAACTCCCACTTAGGAGTGAGAACACTTGATGTTTGGTTTTTCCTTCCTCAGTTACTTCCCTTAGAATAATAGTCTCCAATTCTATCCAGGTTGCTGTGAGTGCCATTATTTCGCTCCTTTTTACGGCTGAGTAGTATTACATGGTATACGCGTACCATATTTTCTTTACCCACTTGCTGATTGAAAGATACGTGCACATGCATGTTTACAGCAGCACAATTTTCAACAGCATTTTTGAGTAATACTCTTTAATTGAGGTGTACATACTGTTTTTCAGACATAATGGTGCTCCACACTTAATGGACTGTAATATAATGTAAACATTACTTAAATTTGCCTCAAGAAAACAAAACATTCATGTAACTTGCTTTATTGTGACGCTCTGAAACAAAACCCACAGTATCTCTGTCATTTGCCTGTCTTTCAGTTCCCTTAAACAGACACTAACAGCCCCCTTTTGACTGAGCTCCCCTCAATGTCTCCATTTTCATCTGTCTAATACTCCTGTCTGTGTATGATCACTCTAGCTATGCTGAGTGATTTGTAATTACCTGATATGGACTGAATATTGTGTCCCCATATTCATACTTTGGAACCCTAATCCTCAACATGATGGTATTTAGAGATGGGGCTTTTAGGAGGTAATCAGGTCCTGAGGGTGAGCGCTTATGATGGAGTTAATGCTCTTAGAAGAGACCTGAGAAATCATGCTTCTCTCTCTTCCCCTCTCTTCTCCATGTGAAGGTGTCTGTTCACAAGCCGTGAATTGGAAACTCACCAGAAACCAAAACAGCCATCACCTTGAATCTTGGACTTCTCAGCACTTAGAACTGTGAGGAACAGATTCTGCTGTTTAAGCTATTCAGTTTCTCTGGTATGTTGTTATGGCAGCTGAGCTAAGAAATTTCCTGTATGTGCCCTGATCTCCCCACACTTCCTTTTCTTTGCATGTGCTGGTCCCTTTTCATGGGATGCTCTTTCCCCTACTTTTTAAAATGTGACATTGCATTTAACCCAATATGCCCTTCCCCATGTAATCAACAGACACAGCAAATCAAAAAATGAGATAGTTCAAATTTGCTTTTTCAGACTAGTATTTATTTTATGGCTATGACACATTACAATTCAATTCCAAGTTCAGTTGCTCAGTCACATCAACCACATTTCAAATGCTCAACAACCACATGTGGCAGAAGGCTGCTATATTGAACAGCACAGTGCTATGGGATCCTGAACAGACTCACCTTCACACAAGTCATTATCTATGGAGAGATGATAACACTGTCATAAAGAAATTAGTAATACTGGTTTCAGTGTTTTAAGAATTACATGATTTGAGTTAAGCATTTATTGGGCACCTTGGTAGACTGAGAGGGCCCCCCAGAGTTAGGACAATATGCTTTTCCTTTTAAAATCCCTTACTTTCATTTCAGGCTATTTTCTATGAATATTTCCACTCCGTTCAAGTTTTGCGTTTTGAAAGCAGGCACAAAGTAGACCTTGGCCTCACAGTCTGACTTAAAAATTTCCTTCCAGGCCCTCACATCTTTGTGTGTTATCACTTGACCCATTACTCTGTGCCACAATCTCCTGTGTGCTTGACAGCTTCTGTCATTTGATGGTGTCCTCTTTGAAGAAAGTGATTATACCTTTCTTCTCTGTGTCCTCAGTGCTGTTGTTGTTCCTGGTGTAGAGTTTTGCTAATGACTATATATTGAATGAATGAATACATTTTTAAAAATAAGCCTTAATCAAGTATCAGTCACTAAAAGATCTCCAGTAGAATGTGATTTGAGGGCCACTGAGAAGAAAATACTTCCTCCCTGCCCCTTTCTGAAACTCTATCTGATTCTACCTATTTATTGAGAACACACATTTGAGACTCTATTTCACAATATATCTTTGAGGCATTTTCGCCTCACCCATTAAAATTACAACCTCTTTTGGATGAGGTGCCCTTTGATACATTAGTCATTGTCGGCACATGGGCTTATAAACAGTGACAGCCAGAGGAGAGTAATTTCCTTTGGGAACAGAAAAACCTGGGGGAGAAAGATTTTAATATGACAAGAACAGGATTAGCAAAAGACAGAAAAAATAGGAGAGTGGTAAAAACAAGCATTTATGACATCTCACCTGTGCCTAGTATTAGATCTACCCTTTGCTCAACCACCTAAAATAAACGTATCGTTAAAAATACAGACATTGATTCAGTTAGATCTAAATTCACATCCAAGTTTTGCCATTTCTTTACTCTGTGACAGTGAGAAAGTTATTTATAGTCCCTGAGTTTCATCTTTCCTAGCAGAAAAATGGGGGGACAGAACAATAAATCGTGTCAGGACAGTGAGGACCATGACACATGCATGATGTTTGTCATATGCCATTCTAGAGTCCCAACAGAAACTTTATCAGTGTTATATATTCCTTCCATCCCATGCTAAAGATGTCCATGGTCTGGCAGCAATCTATCTATCAGATATTTTGTTCAACTTCTTGCCAACAGTAGGTGCCACATCAATTCCCTAAATGTGTTCCATGTGTGTGACCACTGTAACTTTTCACATGCCATTCCTGTGTCCAAAGTGGTGATCAGATAACTTCCAAGCCTCACAGGTAACATGGATTATGGGTGGATTTTAGAGAAAGCATAAGGGTTGGGATGTGTCTTGGGTTAGGTAACAGGAACATAACCATATTATTTGGATTTTGGAAGCTAACTATTTTGCCAACTAAAATGTCTGCCAGCAGGCGTGGTGGCTCATGCCTGTAATCTCAGCAGTTTGGGAGGCCGAGGCAAATGGATCATGTCAGGAGTTTGAGATCAGCCTGGCCAACATGGTGAAACCCAGTCTCTACTAAAAATACAAAAATTACCTGGGCCTGGTGGCAGGCACTTGTAATTGCAGCTACTCGGGAGGCTGAGGCAGGAGAATCTCTTGAACCTGGAAGGCAGAGGTTGTAGTGAGCCGAGACCACGCCATTGCACTCCAGCCTGGGTGACAGAGTGAGACTCCATCTCAAAAAAAAAAAAAAAAAGTCTGCCTAAAATATATACACAGGAGGTTGAGCATGTTACACACTTACTGGGTGTTTTCTATGTACTAGGCTCAGAGTTACTTTGTCTTTCATCCATATTGTTAAAAAAAAATAAAAAAGCTTCAGCTGAATTAAATTTAAAGGAGTTTAATAGACAAATGAACAATTCACGAATCTGGCAGCCCCAGAATCCCAGCAGATTCAGAGAGACTCCAGGAGTGCCTCATGGTCAGAACAAATTTGTAGACAAAAAGAAAAAAAAAAAAAAGGAAGTGATGTACAGAAGTCAGAAGTGAGGTACAGAAACAGCTGGACTGGTTACAGTTGGCAGTTGTATTGTTTGAACACAGTCTGAACACTCAACAGTGTATGAATGGTTGAAGTGTGGCCGCTGGGATTAGCCAAGACTCAGCTACTGTTACAGGCACATACTCCTAAGTTAGGTTTTTAATCTTTTCTATCTATTAAGTTAGGTTACTGTTCATCCAGAAGGACTCAAA
This sequence comes from Ateles fusciceps, assembly GCA_036589455.1. Classification (NCBI taxonomy): domain Eukaryota; kingdom Metazoa; phylum Chordata; class Mammalia; order Primates; family Atelidae; genus Ateles; species Ateles fusciceps. The sequence goes on along the minus strand of JAZHEH010002555.1, from coordinate 2,928,956 downwards.
TATAGAAGTACGGAGTCCTCCTTAGGTCATATTTATTTCACTTTAACAGTATCCTTACTGGGAGGAGAGTTAGCAGTTAAAGATTATACCAGGTTTTTCTAAAATACCTTTCAATTCTCACCTGATTTATGTTCAGAAAGAGTATCTCCCACCTCAGCACAGGAATATAGCTTTACCCAAGAGATACAGACTACAATACAAGAAACTCTGACATCAGCTGGCTGGAAGAGAGTGTCTCAGAAGTTGATTTACAACTGCCGGATATAAGGCTGAAGCCTAAAATTCCTGCAGGGACCTTGCTTTTTATTAAAGAAATCTGCTGATGGAGTTCGGTTTGGCCTAAACTTGAACTCAGCGCTCATAATACCCTGTTTCACCTCGAAATCAAATACAAGTCAATCAAAAATTATTTTTGGTTGCATTGTGTGCAGTTGCTAGGGAGGCATGATGGGGATGCAGCTGAGTCAAATAACGTTTCTTCCAAGCTGCCTCCATTTTCCAAGCTGCCTCCATTTTCCAAGCTGCCTCCATTTTCCAAGCTGCCTCCATTTTTCCAACACAACTGAAAAAGGGCAATTCTAAGCATAACATCTAATTATCTCCATTTATGGTGTTCACCTTCTTGAGATTGTCTACTGGACTCATCATTCTAGGATAGCAGGCACATCTTTTCTCATCATCAATTATATTAATTAAAACAATTGTCCACTCTCAACCATGTATTGCAACTTCAACAGGATTTTGGCTATCACTGTCTTTAAAAAAAAGCATTTCTAGGATTTACTAATGAACTTAGTAACTTCTGAGTCCTTCCTCTGTTAGTATAGTAAGAAAAAAGAATGTTCTCCTCAATTGATAGGTGAAAACAATAAAGCTCAGGGAGTTAAAGTGATAAGTCATGTATGCAGAAAGGGGCAGATCTCATATTCAAACCCTTACAAAGAAACAAGTAAGACAGCTGAGGAATTCATCAATCCAAACAAAATAATCTCTCTCTCTCTCCCAGAATGTAATGAGTTTGCATGAAAATATTGAGATATGTATTTCTAAAACTCTAATACTTAGGACATGGGCTCACACACATGCGCGCGCCCACACACACACACACATATAGATGCATACTTGAAAGTCCTGTATGTGGTAAATTATAGCAATATTCGATTTATTTCTAGAAACCAACCTGAGTCCCCAGTGTGGATAAATGCCATACTGTAATATTTTCCTAGAATTCTATTTTCTCCCCCTCAATCAAAAACAATACTTTATATTGAAATTATTATTTATTTTAGTGTAAATCTATGTAGGCTCTTACTTTTTGAGGGCATGGTTTTGGTTCATTCATCTGAAGTTTCTTTCAGCAAGTCATACAGGATTTTGGCATATAGAGTGTGCTCAAGAACTGTAAGGTTTTTAAAAAAGCCAAAGTTGAACAAATGTTAGAGTTAATTGTAAGAATAAGTGAGGCTATTAAGGATTTGTGAAGAATTTAAATGCACCCAATGTCATTTTTTAATTATTAATTCATTCATTCACTTAAACACATATATTAAGTTTCTTTCCTCTACCAAGTCTCATAGGAATTCTGGTTATAGCAATGAATAAGTGAGGCTCTTGAGGACAAAAATATGTGCTCAAAGAATGAATAATCTAACAGTTTTATCTGCTAGAAAATGACATATTAATTTAACTACATTTCTATTTAAAAAACTTAAGAGGAAAAAATATTATCCTCAATTGATAGACGAGAACAATAAATCCCAGGGAGTTCAAGTAATAAATCATATATGCAAAATGGAATGGATCTGGTATTGAAACCCAAGACTGTCTCACCTGAAGTTGTTCATTTTTTATACTGTGCCGTGTTGCCTTTCAAAAACAGGAAGTGTTGGGAAGGTAAAGGGAACTGAACTGTATGATAGTGAAAAAACACGCCCCTTCTATAATAAAGTCCATAAAAGCTGGCACCAATTTGGTCTCATGTGTGATACATTAGGGATCTACTTATTGACCACTCTGAGCAGCTCCCCCTTGCAGTGGCCAATTTAGGCGCCAAGGCAGTTAAAAATAGGTTATCTAGACATTTTCCTCTGCACTCGCTCCAAAAGCTGACCACATCACCTTGCCTCACCCCCAATTAGTTCTCAATACAAAAGCACTTTGGCTACCAGCCATTTCTAGAACCAGGGAAGCAGACTTCTGACCCAGCCTGAGTATAATTCCAAAAACAACACCATAAACAGAATGATACGGAGTGGAGAACGTGTGGGTCAGATGGGAGAGAGGCTCTGCTCTGACAGCATCATCCACAGTTCGTTTGCCATTAATAACAAGGCAGCCTGCTTTCCTGGGCCTGCTCCAACCTGCTAATAGGTGCTCTCTGGGGATGAGTGGAGCCACTGCAGAAGCATCTATAGGCCTGTGTGTTGTTTCTAATAATCCAGGGCCTTACAGGGCTCCGGACGACTCCTCCATTCAAATGGAAGAATTCCAGCTTCCCAGCACTTCCACTGTCTGTGCTCCCCATAAATGAGGGCATTTAATATATTATAGTAGTTATCTTCCATTTTCCACTTTAACACTCCCTTTATTAGAGGTACAAGCAATTGATTTAATTAAAAGGTTAACACCAGAGCAATCTAATCTTCCCCTCCCCACCCTTCTCATCTGATTTATCCAGGGCTGTAGCTTACATTAGAAATCACAGAGAGAAAAAAAAGGGAAAGAAGCATCAGGCCAGTTTTATAACTAGATAAATCAAAGCACAGCTGGGAAGGGCTTAGGGTAGTGAATAGAACATGCATTTTGAGTTGTGATTTTTTTAGATTTTTAACTCAGCAAGAATCTCATCATGATGTTATTTTTGGTAAGTTCCTTCTCCTCTCCAGGGTTGTTTTTTGATATGTTGAATGACTGAGGTTTTCTGAACTTGACTGATTATGAGAATCACATGAGATATTTGTCAAAATACAGATTTCCAGGACCCGTATTAGATGAAAAATCTGAATCCTCAAAGAGGACGAGATCACCCCTAGATATTGTTGATGCTTGCAAGTTCAGCATACTCTATGTAAGTGGACCCTATGGGCTTGTCCAGCTCTGCCATCCTGTCCACCCCTGACAGTGATCCCAAAACAGTCTTATATATGGTTCTGATTCTTTTCAAAACTCTTCGGAGATACCATAATACAACAGGGTAGTTAGCCAGGTCATAGTGAGTGCTAGACAACACCAAGAAACCAAACAAGCTAATTTTATGTCTTGGCCAGACTTCTCTTTGCATGTCCTTGCTCTTTCTCTGTTGCCCTCCTTCATTCTGAAGGTATTCTTCAGTCCAATGCTGGCCTCTGTTTTACCTAGACAGCCCATTATGTCTTCTCAAAGCACTAGAACCTCATCAACTGGTCCTCTTCTGTCCCTTATAATACTATTCTCAACTCTGCAGTATCTGAGAAACAGTTATATTAACGTGCTAATGAGTAGTTTTGATATAAACTTATTTCTTTAGGCAGATTATTTGCATTTGAACTAGGGATATCAACAAAATTTGAAAGAATGATATGTAAAATGTCAGAATTTTGAACAACATGTGCAGTCTAACGTGGATATATTTGGGGCCGTGTGTGACTTCTGGCACACTAAATCACATCATACCATCATTGAAAAAAAAAGAGCATTATTGGGGCTTTATTTTTTTAAACTTTGATGTCCTAGAAGATTTACCTCCAAGCCTTAAAATCTTTCTGCTTCATTCACATAAAAATTTTAAAAATTTATTTGAAAATCCATTTAGCTATTTCCAATATTACTTACCAAGTTATTCTTTTCTCCCAGTTAGGAGCATTTCTACTTAGCTTTTACTGACAATGAAGCCTGATTTCTCCCACCGCAAACCTAAGAATAAATTAGAGGCTTATCAAATATGTGCATCTTTGAAAAGTTTAGAAAAGAAATGTGATATGCCAAAACCACACCACAGGTAACTGCATTTGAAAATAATGTGGTTTACTTTTTAAATACAAAGCTGAATGAACACACTTGATTTTTGAAAATAATATTTTCCATATTGAACCAAATGCTCAAAGATTTTCTTATATGCAGAATAAGAAACAATTGAAGGATCATGTTCCTGAATGAGGCAAAATTTACAAGAAAATATTTTTACCAGGATTTATCTCACTAAGTTGACATAAAACCTGAATAGAGCTGGGTGCAGTAGCTCATGAGTGTAATCTCAGCACTTTGGGAGGCTGAGGCAAGAGGATCATTTGAAGCCAGGAGTTTAAGATCAGCCTGGGCAACAAAGCAAGGCCCCCTATTTACAAAAAAGTCAAAATAAAAACAATAACCAGGCAGGGTAGCACATGCCTGTAGCCCCAGCTACTCCAAAAGTTGAAGTGGGGGGAATCACTTGAGCCCAGGAATTCAAGGCTACGGTGAATTGTGATCACATCACTGCACTACAGCCTGGTGACAGAGCAAGACCCTGTCTCTAAAAAGAAATTTTAAAATCCTGAGTAGAACGGACAAACACTGCTCTTTGGTTCTCTAATGAAATGTGCAGAGGTTCAGTGCGCAGGTTCTGCATGCAGACTTCCTGAGTGGGAGGTCCTACCACCTTTATACTGGGAGTTACTGGGCAAGTTAATTAATTTTCCATGCCTTATTTTCCACATGTATAAACATAGTATAAAAATACCACCTACTCAATAGGATTTCTGTAAAGAATAAATGAGGTCATGCATGCAACAGCTTAGAATAGTGGCCTGTTACCCAGTTATCAATTACCGTTAGTCCCAAGTGCTTTTATTTTGACCCAACATGCTTCTTACCTAGAGGAGCAATTAACTGGGGACAATACTGTGCCAGCGTAAGTTCTTAATCTCTGTTTATCATTTTGGTCCAAATCCTGATGAGGATTCTTATCACACACCAGATCCTAAAGGAAGTCTCAGGATCCTTTTCACCCCCAAGGTTTAGACCCAGCCAGAGTCGTCTTGTTCTGTGTCACCTGCAGGATTCCCTTTCTTTCAGCCTCAGTTCATGTTGGCAGGATCCTCCTGGTCTTCCCTCACTGGCCATCAGCAAGGGACAGAAGTCCTGAGAGAAGAGCAAGAAAATCTTCTTCTCATTTACCACAGTTTCTGTCAATCAAAAGGATGAACAGCCATATTCAATGGTGGTTTGACTGTGACATTTTGTTCTCCATATGTCCACTTTTATTTATTCCTTATGGATTTTAAAGTGAATGAACTAATGTGTCCCTTGATAAGTCAACAGCTATTTATTGAGAGCTAATTGTGTGGCAAGCTCCATCCTAGTGTCTAAAGATATGCTGCTGAAGGTCAAATGGGGTTCTCAGTCACATGGCACTCACAGTCAAGAAAGAAAATATGTATGCCTCAAAAATATACCAATGATTAAATAATTACAACTGTGGTGAGTGTTACCAAAAAAGTATATGGATTCTAATATAGTCAAGGACGTTGGGAATAGAATATAAATGGGACATGTGAAAGATATGTTGTCATCTGACAAATTTAGTCATTCTGTTCTGAATAATATATAAAAAGTCCATATAAAGGAAGATACCAAAATCAAAATTATGATACATAAAAGGAATTAGGGATGAAACAAAAAATATATATCAGAGAGAGAAGCAGGTTCAGTTCATTTGAGGACTGGGAGGTCATGTTAAAGATTCATATTTTTCATGACAGTAATAGAAGATCATTGACAGGTTTTACTAGGGGAATTTAAAGTTCAGAATTGTGTTTTCATAGATCACTCTGGATGCAATATAGAGAAGTACCCAGCAAGAAGATCTACATGTAAATGATTAAGGTGGGACAAGCTAAGGAGTATAAGAGGAGACAAAAAAAAAAAAAAAAAAAAAAAAAAACAGCCAATGGTTTTTGGAAATACATAAGATTTAGAATTGAGAGAATGTGTTTGGGAAAGAGGGAGTGGAGGAAATTCTGGATTGGAAAATTCAGTAGCGCATGTTTTTTTTTCCCGCAGTAGGCAACACCAAAGTAAGATATTTGTGACACGCTGAGTTTGAGGTCTCCCGGCAGCATCTAAGTGGAGACATTGGAAAGGAAGCTGAGTATGTGTGTCTGGACCTAGAAGGAGAGGTTCTGGTTTTGGATATAATTTTTATCATTCAAATCGTGGGAGTATGAGAATTCACTGAGAGAAAGACTATACAGTAAAAAAATAAAATAACTTAAAATTGAGCCTTGAAAAACTCCAAACATTAAAGTCTAAGCAGCAGAAAATAAATGGTAAAAAGAAGCTGTCAGTAAATCGGGATTAAATGAATAGTCCATAGAATCCAAGAAGAAATAATGCTTTAAACAAAATGAGAGCATGTCAATTCCTTATGAGAGCCAAGGATGCAGAGGATTAGATGTGTTCAATGATATTACTGTCATGGAGGCATCGGTGACTTCATAGAGCCACTTTTTTTGATGGCTTGCCAAGAGTTATCTGTGAATGGGAAGTAAAGACATCTAGATGCTAAATATGGAGAGATTCTTATGTTCTATGAAGGACAGGAGAAAGGGCATCACAGTTGGATGGGGACTTGAAGGCAAGGTAATATGTGTTTCAGACTGTAAAATTTGGCCATTGTAATGTGAAATAGACGTGGGGGTAACTACAGTAAGCACCCGTGTCTCATTCACAATGGAAAAGAATGGAGCAGGCAGCAGCACAGGCCCACAGAAACCTGCCTGTTACTGAGTGGATTGGGAAGGACTCTTGTCCTGGATCAGAGAAGATTTTTTTGACTAAACCCAATTTAAAGTCTGAAAGATGGCATGTAGTATAAAGGGGAAAAAGAGGTTCATCCGTAGGTCAGAGTTCCTAAGAAAGTGAAATGAACCAGAAAGTAAGTGGAAGCATTATTTTTAAATTTGGAAAAAATACATCTTCAAATCCTTCGTTTCACCAAGACAGGAGAAGATAAGGATACAGAAAAATCATTACAAAAGTTTTTAGATTCTTCTCTGCAGCTTTCTTATCCCTACCTCCACTGTTGTAGTTTGAGTAAGTGTGGCTCATATAAGTTGTCTGTTTCACTGATTTCTTAAACATCTATGTCTGTACCCAAAGTAGAAACAACTGCACATGTTCCTGATACCTGAGTTTGATGTCCTGGCTAATACATACTTTGAGTTGTCTCACTTGATAAAGATTTGAATATTTCTTATAGAAAACAGTAGAAAGAGGAAGTTTCTAGAAGTACCGACCTAGTAGCCTTCCCCCTCTATTTTTAGCCTTTACAACAGATAACCTGTGTAATAATCAAGATGAGTTAAGTGCCAGCTACAAAACAGATAACCCACAGTTTATTTCTTGCTTTTGTTATGTGTCTGTTTCAGGAAGACAAGGGAAGCAGGTGGGTGTTTCCAGGCTGATGGATCATTTACTGTCGAGACGGACAAACTTCCTGTAGAGTGGCAGGGAGAGAAAGCTGAACAGTTATATGCCAGCTTTTTGGCACTTCAGTCCAGAAGGCAAACTTTCTGTTTCCTCCTGTAGTTCCCCGGATAACTACAGAAGGGCTGGGGCGTGTGGAGTAACATGTGGGGTGCTGAGTGAGCACACTGTCTTTGCCACAATCTACTCTTCTGCTTACTGAACATTTCTGTACTCCCTTCTTTTCACACATTAACATGTTCATTCTTTAACAAGTAGGACAACTCACAGATTCCATCCATCCAGGGCATAAATCTCAAAATCAGACATCTCAGGGTGATGTTCTGTAGTTTTTTCTTTAGTTTCAAGGAGTCTTCTCTTAGAAAAGACGTCTATAATCCAAAAAGACAAATCATTTATTCCTCTTCTACTCAAATTATAATGTGGAGCAGACACAGGATAACTACCATAGGCACCGGTGTCTCATTCAGAAAGGAGAAGGATGAAGCAAGCAGCAGCACATGTCCACAAACACCTGCATCTTCACCGAGTGTACTGGGAGGGCCTCCTGTCCTGGGTCAGAGAAGATTTTTCTGCCTAAACTTGATTATGACAATGCAGTGTATTTTTCTCCAAGGATCCCAGGTTCCACCCTATGTAGTGTGCTTGCTTTTCTATTATCCTCTTTGTACATATTTGAAGTCAGTATTGAGAACTATCTCCTCCTCTTGGGTGCTATACAACTCTTAGAGAAAGTTGAAAAACCTAAGATGTTTTTAGTCTCAGAGTGCTTATCATTTCACTCAAGTTCCAAATTTCTTTACAGTTCTTCCAAAAATGAGCAGCTTCTTGTCAATTTAATGCTAATTAATTTAATATCAATGCCATTTTGAGACATTCTATTCTTTTTAACTATTCTCACAGTTCTTGAAAAGCTAGTGTTATCTGATCTGTTATATTTGTTTATTATTCTCCATTCCTTCTTATTCCCTTTCCATTTCAAGGGCCTCTCTTGAGACTAAAGATAGTTTATTGAAAAGCTATAGTCTTAATTATCTTTGCCTATGTCAGGGAACCCAGCGGGGAAAATTGAACTTCACTTTTGTTCTGCAGCATCTTGATCCCTCTTTAGCAACAGGTGTGAATGTCATACCTATCCGAGCTTTGTCAAGAAGCAATGTTAAAATTAGCCCCTGTGTCTCAAAGCTCTCTCATTTTATTTACTAGGCTTTAGAATTTCAGGAATATCTGTTCTTCCAATATTGTAAGGCTGGATCTCTCAAATCACTCTACTCTTTCTTATTTCTGCTTGACAGTTGACTAATTCCTTCCTAAGCTTAGGTACTGTAATACCCTTTCAAATGCACTCTGTAAATATTAGCTCCCCTCTGGTATTTATTAGCTCACGTTTGGATCATATACCATGTCTCAACTTCTCTCCTAGCAAGGACTTCCTCCTGTGGTAATGTAGCTTTCATTTTCCTTCCAGGTTAAGATTTGAAAGCACAGGTCTGATCCCATGTATGTATGTATGTATGTATTTGAGACAGTCTCTGTCACCCAGGCTGGAGTGCAATGGCACAATTTCTGCTCACTGCAACCTCCACTTCCTGGGTTCAAGTGATTCTCCTGAATCAGCCTCCCAAGGAGCTGGGACTACAGGTGCGTGCCACCATATCCAGCTAATTTTTGTATTTTTAGTAGAGACAGGATTTCACCATGTTGGCCAGGATGGTCTCGATCTCTTGACCTCATGATCTGCCTGCCTCAGCCTCCCAAAGTGCTGGGATTGCAGGCGTGAGCAACTGTGCCCCATGGTATTTAATTTTTTAATTTTACTTAAAATTATCTTCATATATAATAAGAAGAACATTTATATATTGAGCATCCATTCTCTGCCAGACATGGTTGTATATGTTACCTTATGTAATCTTCCCAGCAGTGCAATCAATAGTCACCCCTTAACTCACAAGGATATTACACACACAAGGAGGTAGCTCTTTCCAAGTTAGACAGCAATAACTAGCAGAACTGGCCTTTGTGTATGGGCTGACTTGATGCCAAACCATTACATCTCATTCTTTCTATTCTTACCTGTGAAGGAATTAAAACTATGGATGCAATCTGTAAACTCAAAGCAATTAAACCAGCTTCAGTCCCATGAATGGTTCAGATTTTATACTCTGCAGATAAGGTTTGTCTAAAATAAAATGGCTGAGCCCCAGGAACCTTGATATCCTTAAGAAGTCACTGCAATTAAACACATCCTCTAGATATATTTAGAATGTCAAATTGCAGGCCTTTGTGGGGAAGGGGGTCACGGTTAGTGTTTTTCGTTTTTCCTCCTTAATAGAAATCTGCAAAGGATAGGTGTGGGTGAATTTAGGGAAACTTCCAAGTACAAAACTGACAAGAACGCCACAAAGTGCAATTTGGTGGCCTCATTATCAAAAGACTAATTGAAGGAAGAAATAAAAATAACATTGTTTGTTGAGGGGTTTGCGGGGTGAAGGACAAGACAGATGGAGGCTCTTTTGTTTTGTTTTTAATGCAGCCATTTTGTCTCACTCCTTTTCTTATTTCTTAATTCATGCTGTGATACTTTTAGATTTTTTTAACAGGCAATGGTGTTGTTTAGAACACTCAATTCACACCCTTTCGTTTCCAGTTCCTTCACACTTTCAGAGAAAATAATTGCTTAAAACTGAAATAATATATTTTCAATCTTAATGTTTGCCACTTGTCCTGAGAATTTTTCAATTCTAGAAAATTCAAACTAGAAAAATCCCATCACTAAGGACAAATATTTTTCATATTTTATGTGTATGTATTTTTTGCACAGCTGTGCACATATACTGCATGGACAAGTTATGATTTTATATTTTGATTTTCTTCTTAATATAGAGAAGTATATGTAATATCTTTGTAAATATTATTGACTGTCCTATTCTATCATGTCTTAATTTACTTAATCAAGCTGCGTTTTTTGAGCATTTGTCTGTCTTTAAAATTATTTTTATGTAAATACAACTTTGACATGGGTGTGTTTCTAGTGTATTTTCATTGGCATTGATCCTTGAAATTGGTATTGCTGGGTCAAAGTAAGTGATGTTTTCAGGACTCCAAATATACATTGTGGGATTGCTTTTTAAAGTGATCATACCATTTGAAATTTTCAACAGTGAATGACTAGAAGTAGTCTCACTACAGCAAAAGCTGAAATTGAGAGCAAATAAACCTGTTGTGTATTTAGCACTTCATTAACTGCTGGTATTTTTCAAAGGACTTACAGGAATATTATTTCATTCAGGAAGCCCTGCAAAAAAATGGTGACAAAGCTATTATTAATACCTTCTTACAGATGGGGCATTTGAGGCCAATAGCAGGCAGGTAAATTACCCAAGGCACTCAGTGGAGTTGCTAAGACTTTAGATCACATTTCTGAAACCTTCAGGCTGGTTATTTTCCCTTAGTTCCATCTGACCCTGGGTATATGAGGAACCCCTCTATCCACTATGCAGACTGATTTATCCCCCCTGTATAGCACTAAGACAGGCCCAGAGCCTCCAGTTCGCTACCATGTTTTTCTGTCAAGGGCATTTATTGTGATGAAACCTACTAAATCCTTCTAGCATTATGTCCAGGACCATCCTAATACCAATATCACTAAAGACTGAGATAGTCCTTTAAATTATGGAGCTAACTCCCTCATGTTATAGAAGAAGGAAATTGAAGTGATATGCAACAGACTTGATCAGCAAGTAAAGCACCGAATGTCCACCATTGTTAGCAGATCTAGAGTGCACATGGAGGAGGCACAGCCAAAACCACCTGTGTGCCTGGCACAGGACAGAAAGCCAATCGTATTGGTTTTCTAGTTTTTCTTCTCTTATATTCTATCTTTCTTGGCCACAAATGGTTATTGTGAGATTCTTCACCAGAAACATCTACCTCTCAGTTCTCACAAGAGGTTATCTAATTTGCAAATTGATTTCATATCATTAACTGGTGGTAATTAGAATGTCAAGATTGTAATTCATTTAGTCATCAGCAGTGGCTTTCTTTTGCTCTATGATCATCACTGCTACATTTTTATCTTTTTAAAGATAAATATAATGGCACTAATAAAAAATTAAAGAAAAATCCCATAATGCTTCTATACTAACATATTTATTTAGGTATTTGTTTATTCCATTTTATTATTTTTCCATGTACACATAGAATATGCATATTTATATTAAATTTTGAATTCAGATTGTATGCTGTTTCCCTTAGCGTGTCATGCAATTTTTAAGTTCAAATTTTATTCCCAATTAGGAAAGACAGCAGTGTGTAAGATTTCATTGCACATACATACAAGATTTATTGACCAACCTGTGATATTGAATAGAGGCTATTTATATATTTTTTTTACCTTTCCTTCTTTTTCTTTCTCTTTCTTTCTTTCTTCTTTCCTTCTTTCTTTCTTTCCTTCTTTCTTTCTTTCCTTCTTTCTTTCTTCTTTCTTTCTCTTTTCTTTCTTCCTATCTCTCTTCTTTCTTTCTTTCCTTCTCGCCCTTCCTTCTTCCTTCCTTCCTTCTCTCTCTCTCTCTTTCTTCTTTCTCAAGATGGAGTCTTGCTGTGTCACCCAGGCTGGAGTGCAGTGGCACAATCTTGGCTCACTGCAACCTCTGCCTCCTTGGTTCAAGCTATCCTTGTGCCTCAGCCTCCCACATACTGGGGATTACAGGTGCCCACCACCATACCCAGCTAATTTTTGTATTCTTAGTAGAGACAAGTTTTGCTATGTTAGCCAGGACGGGTCTCCAGCTACTGGCCTCAAGTGATTTGCCTGCCTCAGCCTCCTAAAATTCTGGGATTACAGTCATGAGCCCCCATCTCTAGCCAATATTTTTTTACCTTTAAAAACAAGATTGCAATGAACATCCTTGTATACTTTCAAGATTCTATAATTAAGAAAACTTCCTTACAATAAACTCTATATTTTGAAAAATATACCTGTATATAATCACAAAAATGACACAGGGTAACACAGTATTCACATTTTGCAATTCTTGATATTTATGTAATAATTTCCTCCCCAGAAGACACTGATATTACTATGGATTCTTTTTTAAATGAATTAATTTAACTTTCAAATAATAATTGTATGTATTTGTGTACAATGTGAGGCTTTGCTGAAAAAGATTATATCATACCCATAAATATATCCAAATATTATTATACAGATATCTGAAGTTCTAGATTATAATTAATTCATTTTGTAGATTTTAAAATTGTGAGCTTTCTAGCATACTAAAGAAAGACAATTTATTGATGCACTAATGAAACACAGGTCCCTGTGCTGGGGTATGGTTAGACGAGAGAGGACAGTATGTGGTTCATCTCCTTAGAACATTTTCAAGGGAGGAAGATGAACCAGCTTTGGCCTCATTTTTTCAGGTCTAAATCACAAAATGAGGAAAGGTCAGACCAATCTGGAGCTTTAAGTTAGGTCAGAGCCATAGAGGCATCCTGGTTCTTTGTTTCTCTGCTTAGTGACTGTGACAATTCCTTGTCTGGGAGTGACTCAGAAGAGAAAGCCACCCCACTCCATAGATCGCTTTAATTTGTTGTGTTCCAAGCACAATGGGACTGGCGGATGACTGGTAAAGATGTAAACAAATGCCTTTATAAAACAACAGACATTCTCTTTTTAAAGATGCTAGAACCCAGAGAAAACCTTGAATCTTGCCAATTTGTTCAGAACCACATGTATCATCCATTATGCCCTGTAGTAGGTTTTGAAGCAGACTTTTCTGTGTATATGGTGACACTCAGTATAATCCCTTAACACGTCTATGCTCAGCCTATTTAGAACACTTTAAGTGCATTAACTATTGCGAGGCTTTAGTGACAATAGTGTGTAATCAGTTATTTTGTTAAAGAATTTGTCCTAAGCCATTTCCAGTCAAAGGAATGTTTTATCTAGTTGTAAGCAAACTGGAAGTCTGTATGTTGATCTTTGGAATTTAACATCTCTTCAAAGAAGTGACTTGATTGTTTGCAAATTCAGTCATATTTTGCCAGTATCTCTACTTATGTTGCTTTAGAAATTTAAGAAATCGGGAAAATCATGGTTGGAACTGCTTTGCTTGTAAGTCTCTCCCTGAACTAGCCAAATATTGGGTCTTTCTCTCTTCTAGGCTAAAATTATGCTTACGTGTATTTGAAAGGGAGTAAACCAAAATTATGATCACAAATAATTAGAAGTTATGACACTTAAAAATATCATATTTTTTATTTCAACAATTTAATAGTGTGGCCTATAGTCATGTTTAAGCCTAAATATGAAAATGGTCCCACTTCAGATTAACATTTTGTCTTCTGCGTTCAATCCTTCCTTCTGACCCACCTAGAATAGCAGACAACATGGACACATTCACTAATTATTCTTCTCATTGAGTCTATAGGCTTCCCCCACACACAACATTCATTCTAGTTTATTGGAAGTTTCCAATTTTCCCTAGCACATGGCACACAGGTTCGCAAATTTGGGCCTTTGCCTTCCCTGGAATTTCCTTCTTTGCTTTCATGCCAAGTGAACTGTTATTTGTCAGCTCTGGAGTTATCAAATCTTGTTGCTCTAGCTTAGTCATCTTAGTACCTGCTTCACCATTCACATGTGGGAACATCATAAGGACAGGAAGCATGTACTGTTCATCATCTAGCCAGAGAAACTGTGTAACTTGTTCTTGTTTGACTCTTTCTACCCACAGGCTAAACCCCACAGCAAAATATTTAGAATCACAACAATACAGAATCCTCCAGATTCTATAATTCACTATGAGCATCAGAGACATCAATGAAAACTGCTCAAGGAGAAAATAAGTGCAATGCCTTTATCCATGTCCTCATGATCCACTGGTATGCAGAAATAACCCAAGTGAACAGAGGAGGATATGCCTGCATGCCGTAATTGAAAGTCTCACTAAGAGTAGTCAACTAACCTGAATTCTTAAATCAGTCCACGTGGAGAAATGTGATCTTCTGTGAATTAAACTGAAGTTACCAAAGTCTTTGATTTCCCTTTTGTTATAACACATTATTAAATGATGTTATCATAGTCACATGTTTGCCTCTAACCCATTTGATCTGGGCTTGCTTTATTTTCTGTTTAATAGCAGAACAAATGTCAGTACAGAGTTATGCAAATGGTTCAAAAGTGGTGAGCTAAAATCATTAAAATCCCTCATATGAAAAGTTTGATTAAAATTAAATTGGATACACACTTTATTTATATATACTATTTCCCCCAAATCTAATTGAATCCCATTCAATCCCATAAATCTGAAATTGCACACTGGTAATTTCTAGACTTATATTGAATTTTGTTCTCATTTTTACCCAATGAAAAACTGCTAGACAACCAAGATATGGATTTTCAAATCTATTAATCAGGTGTTCTAACAAACAAGGAAAAGATGAACATAACATTTCATATGTAATCCCAAGGAAGAAATTATATACTTATAACTTGCTGGTTCTATCCCCCTCTTCCTATGAACATCATTCTTTCTTTATTATGATATTACTTCTAGTTTAGGAAAGAATCATCTCATGTGTAGATTTCTAAGAAACCAGCAGAAGGTTCTCCATCCTCATTACTGCCATAAACAAGGGCTTCCTGGCGTTATACACAAAGAAAGAATGATATTCATAGGAAGTGGGGATAGAACCAGCAAGTTATAAATATATAATTTCTTTGATAAATATTTGTCTAGTAAATGTAGCAGCAAACTTTGAAATTCAGCACCTACAATTCTGATCTTCCTCCATTTCTAATCATTTGACAAAAATCAGAGCTACAACATATTGCTTTTTTTTTCAAGTCCTCGTTAAATAAATAAGTTTTCCATATTTTTCCCCTTATAAATTTTTATGGCTTTATTGTGTCCATTCATTTTGTTTGTATTGACAAAAGTTGTCTTTACTGTGAGGTATTGTAATTTAGTTTCTGAAACTTGCTATTAATTTTCAGAAAATACATCATTATTGTCCACTAGAAACAAGTTGCCAGATGCATGTGAAACATGTAGAAAATGTGCACTGGCCACATTCTAAATGTATTATTTCCCCAAGGGAATGTGGTTTTTTTGTTTGTTTGTTTTCTATGTTTTTTAAAGACAGGATCTCCCTCTTTCTCCAGGCTAAAAGGCAGTGTGCAATCGCAGCTAACTTCAGCCTAGAGCTTCTGAGCTCAAGTGATCCTCCCACCTCAGCCTCCAGAGTAGCTGGGACTACAAGTGTGTGCCACTTCACCTGGCTAATTATTATTATTATTATTATTTCCTATAGACAAGGTCTTGCTGTATTACCAAGGCTGGTCTCAAATTCCTGGCTTCAAGTGATGCCCCCACCTCTGCTTCTTAAGGTGTTGTGATTACAGGCATGTGCCACCATGCCCTGCCCATAATTATCTTCAATAGAGACAGTGACTATGATCTTGCCACACTTACAAAGCTTTGCCATGAGAGAGAAAATAAAATAATCCCAACCAAGACTTGCTGGGAGTTAAGGTGTCATATTTGATGCCACCTAATTATCAGTTGTGGTAACTATTTAATGAGTGCTGCAGGCACTTGGCATTGCATTTCATTTACCTCACCTCTAATTTTCACAATACTTTGTGATTTGTTGCTATCCCATTGCACAGATAAAAATAAATTACATAATTTGTCTTCTATATCGTATACATCAAGTGAGGTGAAAAGTATGTGCCCAACACTTAAATATCAAATCTCAAATCCGTAAGCTGTTAATTTTTTGACCAAAATGTTAGAAACACCTAAAGTAAAAACATATGTTGAATGGAGAAGCAGCACATTATCTCACTGCAATTACTAATGCATCTATGAGAATCCATTTATCTGATTAGAAATGACCTGACTGAGTTTTGGAGCCAAAGAACTATAAAATATAAAACCACTAACCACTCCCATCCTTAAAACAAACAAACTGTCCAATACCTGTTTCTTTCTTCAGCATTAAATACAAATATCAAACCCTTCACACTTATATAGTCTGGCTGTCAGCTAAATCAACTATCCACTTGGTGGCCACAGTAATTCTGGTTGTCTTCCTTCTAGTCATTCTGTTTCCATCCCAAAGTTGACTAAACACATAAGCACACCATCCTCCCACCTCTCTCACCCCACCACATAAGTCATTTTTCCTAGGAATCTTTCCTGACTCCAAGATAAAGTTGAGTCCTATTTGAGGTGTGATCACATTCCTAGTGCATTGGAGTTGTTCTTATCATGTAACGCAATTGTAATTAGTTGTCTGACAGGGACAAAACTTACTAAATCGTGAGTTTTCATTAGTCTTCATAGTTGTTCTCCTTCTGTTTGTCCACTTTCTGGGCTTTCCTTGTGTCGATCCAGGTATTGGGTGAGTCGAGACCTAGATAAACTATAGAGATTTTTGGTCATAAAGAGAGAGAAAGAGAGAGAGAGTGATAAATATTAAGCAAATAGTACAAAATGTTTTAAAAAATGCTAAAAGTAAAATGACCACAGGAGTTCTTTGTATTATTTTTACAACTTTTCTGTAAGTTTGAAAGTATGTCACAATTAATACTAAAATATAAGTATGCACAAAAAATGCAAAGACACTGAGCTGTCAGACTTTTTTTGGAAGGTAATAAAGACTGATCAATAATCAATAATCCTTAGATATCAGAGAAATGAAAAGCACTACATGATATTTATTCTATATTTTAAGGGAAGTGAGATGGGTAATAATTTGAAGTCTCAAATGCAAGTTAGTGTGTAGAATGGTTTCAACTCACTTTAATTAGCATTACTAAATCTGCATATACAGCCTGTATGTTCTAAGACTTCAGAGATAATGTTGTTAGTCTTACCCCACAGTATCTGACACATCAAAAGTTCTTGATAAAAATAAACAAAAAGAATCCTGAGTGAATGAATGAACCACCATGCCCCTATTGTATAGCCCTTCTATAACTTGTATCCTATTCTAATACTACACTTGCTAGATTCTATCAGAAGTCAACAAACCTTTTCTGCAGAGTCACACAGTAAATAATTTAGGCTTTGCGAGTCATATGTGTATATATATTTTTTTTTAAATTTTATTTTCTTTTTCTGAGACGGAGTCTCACTGTATTGCCCAGGCTGGAGTGCAGGTGGTGCGATCTGGGCTCACTGCAACCTCTGCCTTCCAGGTTCAATCATTCTCTTCAGATCATATAGTTTCTGTGGTAATTTCTGAACTTCACAATTGTGGTGCAAAAGCAGCTGTAGATTAAATAACACAAACAAATTAACATGGTAATGTAAAAAAAACAATTCATGGTAGACAGTAAAATTTGAATTTTATGTAATTTGCATGTGTCACAGATATTATTCTTCTCTTGATTCTTTTCAATTATTAAAAGAATGTAGTGACCATTCAAGCTTATGAACTTACAAAAGCAAGCAGCAGGCCAGTTTGGGCCTGTAGGACAGGGTTTGCTGACTTCTTGACTATATCATGCTTTTCTTTCTTCCTTGTATACCAGTCCTCGTTCTTAAATTGCATGAAGCTTGAGCACAGGTACTGTGTACTCTTAGCATCTAGTTATACATTGCCAGATTTACAAGAAATCTTGTGCAAATTGAATCAAGATATGCTCCGTTTAAATGATATCATATAACTGACTCTTTGCAAACCTCCACATTTTAACAATTTTTAAAGATGTATTAGCTCATATTTATATATTACTTATCCTTTAAAATAAATTTTCCTTCATGCAAAAGAAAAAAATAAAAGTATATTTACCACACAGCAAGTTCCTCTGCTGTTTGAAGACCTTTTGTTTGCAGTGCTGTGTCATGATCTACTAATATGCACAGCCTAAGTCTAATTAAACTGGTATTTGCAGTGCCTCTAACAGGGCTAAAATTGAGAAGTTTTCCATTGAAAGAGGGAGGTGGCATATTTTAAAAATAACAGTAAAAATAATCTAACAATATATATTCAATATTTTGGATTATAAACAATTATTCTAGCTCTTGTGTGATTTCTTAGTAGATATAATATAAACGACAATTTTTAGAACATCATCAGCAGATCTGTGATTCTGTTTTTGATTTGTTTTTGTGCCTTCGTGCCTTCTCCTTCATCCTCTCTCTACTTTCCCACAAATAAGAATTCAGCAACCTACAAAGTTTCTCATACTGCTGCTTCAAATCTGCTCTATGTTTTTTCCTTCCTACTAGTCAGCACACCCCCTGCTGGCTCCAGGCTAACATTCTTTCCACCTTATTAAAAATGCCAATAAAAAAGCAAATCACAAATGTTTTTACTGTGCTTTGTATGCTGATTTAAATGCAAAAGGGATCAAAGGACATACATACTAGGGATTAGTTTATATAATAAAATAATCTTTTGAAATCAGCTCTTTCTTCTTCCAAACTATTTTCTGAAAAATATATCTTTGGAAAATTTTGTAAAAGAATTGGACTAATAGTGGCTATAACAGATCATATGTTTAGATGTCAGCCTGACTTGCTCAAAAATCAGATGTGCACCAAGGGCAGAGCAGATACCTACTGTTCTTCATTAATTGCCTTTAATAAACGGAATAACAGCACAATGGCTGTGAAGTAAGCTATTCCCTGAGAGATAGAAACAGGGCCTTTGTAACGCTAAAAACAGTTTTTTATAGAAGTCAAATTGTCAGTCACATGTGGGCTTAAATGATTGCATTAATTACATACACACACACATGCACTACAAACACACAGAAGATTTAGTAGATTTATTTCATTTGTGAACATTTGTGGCACTGAGCAATGATGTGACAAACCAAAAATCTGGTATCAGAAAGCACAATTTCAGATCTGGTATCAGAAAACACAGGTTCAGATCCTTGCACTTCTAAACGATAGCTCTGTGTTTTAGAAGTTACTTAAATTTCAGGGGTTTTAAAAATATCTTTAGGTGCCAAATGTAGCTAATGATAGTGACTTCAGAATTTTGCCATGAATTCAAAAAGAGAAAACAAATTCAAAATGCCTACTGCAGGTTAATATTTAATAAACACTGTTCTATTTTCTTCTAGAGAATTTAACAAGTAGTAGCCTAAAGTGTAAAGATATTTATAGCTCCTGAGTAGAAATAATCTAATGTGGTGATAAAGATTCAGGAAATGTCCATCTTTGTTTTTTGTCATCTTGTAGTCCTGGCCATCTCTCTAGGCTCCTGAACTGGCTACTGTCATTACAAACTTCATCCCCCTCACAAGATATTGTCCATGCTATGGAGAAAACTGCAGGGACAAAGGCCCTTTTGTTCTCACTCTTCTCCTTTTCCCTAAGATCTCTTTTTCCTCTTGAGTCCTTTTGGTCAGAACTGAGTCACATGGCAAGCAGTAGATAATCACTCTCAAAGGGGTATGCAATCGCTATGGTAGCCTTACTCCAATTGTGATTTGTTTACCAGCCTGTTTTGGAATCAAGGAAAAAGTTGGAATTGGCTGTTGACCAGGACATCAATGTCTGTTACTTGGATATACTTGAAAAATATAGAATTACATTGTTCCTCTCTTACAAACACTCGCTACTTGTGTTTGTACATGTGAATTTCCCAGCTAGAAATTGTGGACAGTATGAAAAATGTAAGACAGGACCAGGTCATTGATGACATATATTTAACTAAAAGCAAATTTTACGAGGCTAAACACATTAGTGTTGCTCAATAAGTTAATGTTGGTTGATTAAATTAATGTGATTATTTTGAGTAATAAATCATGCAGGTTTCCACTAGAATGAGTAATATTTTTAGGTGTTTGCACTTATTTTTATTCCTGAGATGAACTGGCAAATAAAATGCATTAGAAATCCTGTGATTATGGACTAAATAAATTGTCTTCTTCAGGCTAGGACATAGCATTTACAAATTGTGTCTGTGTAACAAAAGCATTTTTAAATGTACTATTCCTTTCAATATGCACAAATACCAAAGCCAGGGATTATAATAATTCACAATTTACAGGTATGGAAATGGAATCTCAAAGAGACCAAGTTATATACTCCAGACCCTGCAATAGAAGCTGCAAAGCCAAGACTAATATTTAGAATTTTCTATTTTAAGCTCAGAATTATTTTCATTTAATTATGCCAAACAAGTTTCCCCTGAAATGTGATATATATCAAAATGACTTCTTGGTGACTATAGGCAGGAATTTCTTTAGAGAGACAGAAATAAATGAAAAAGAAAAATTATTTTTGACATGTGTTTCTGGATGTGGCATGGGAAGATCTGTTTCAATGCAATTATATAGATACTTTTAGAGAGTAAATTCCTATGGAGAAATATATCTAAATATTCGAGAAATATGTGACTAGGAAAATAAACTATCAGGATATTAATCCTAAACTGCATTTTCAGTAATTTTTTAACATAGTTGACATCTTGATTTTAAGGTAAATAAAGATAAATGCCTTTAAAGGAGCCTCTGCATTCTGGTGCAAGGAGTGGATTGGGGAATTGGCATAACCCAGAAAGAGCTGACAAGGCCTTTTCATAGCTAACATTATCAGACATCAACCATTCCTTGAAAACCTGCTATGTGTGCTGAAAAGTCAAAGTTAAATACTCTTCAGGAAACTACTCTTGAGAAATTACTGTGCTAGGGAAACACAGAATTGTAGCAGAGTTTGGACTTGAACATTTGCCAGTGGGAACAAAAAGTCCATAGAAAGAGGAAAGAGCACTATATGCAAACAGCACAGCATCTTACCAGCTGAGAAGTATGCACAGCACAGCATCTTACCAGCTGAGAAACATGCTTATCCGGCAAAGGCATCTAACAGCAAAGGCTGTTGTACTGGCAGGAGGCAGATGACGGAGATAAGTATTTTTGATGTCAAGGATGAGTTTTGTGACAAGACAGGGCTTAAGTGAGAGCTAGAAGAGAGGGAGGGAAGTAGTGGGGGAGAAGCTGAAGTAGATTTTTCTCCACATACGGATGAAGTTCATGAGTCCTAATCTGAACATACACTCTTCTGCAAAAGTAGAATTCTGCCTTCATGATTCTAAGTAAAACTTGACTTTCCTGTTAAGCAAATACACCTGACTTGACCTCATCTGAATAGCAAGCTTCATGGTCCAGGATGACTCTAATCCTCTTATCCTCGAAGAGACAAAGAACTGATTCATTATGCCAAGGGCAACTTAACTTCCTCAGAGGAAGCAATCTTTGTCAACTTCAAAACTCTCATAGCACTTACAATCTCAGAGATTTGACACATAGTCACACGCTAATTTGTATTGTTAACTTTTTAATGTGTTTACATCTTAGTTTTCTAAATCATACCTGACTCTGTGGAAGCAGAGAATTATTTTTCTATTTCTTACACTCTGCATCATATTACTGGCCATGTATTATAAAGAAGGAACCAAAAATAAAGAAAACAAATATGAAAGAAGAAAGATTGAAAAAAATAATTAACTTTCTGCCACATCAATATTTTGAGAAACTCTATTTTGAAGATTTGGGTGGCAACACAAGTTATCCTTTAATTCTTACAACAAACCATAATGTGGGAAGTCAAAATAATCCCAAAGTGCTGATATTCAAAATAAAGTAGCCTACTGTTATTATATGTGGATTTTTCTTCAATACATCCCAGGTGTCTATATGTCATAGTGACTTTTCCTAGTAAGTTTTCTAAAAAGGAAAGAAATAGAATAGGGGAGTGGTGAGATTTTCATTTTTTGTGCTCCTATGGGTTGGAGCCATTAATTCTGTATGACATTTACCATGTCAATATCTGTCTCCTCTTAGCATCCCATCAATAAAATGGAGATGACCAAACATGCCTTCTATATGCCTCACAGGAGAATTGTAAAATCAATGTGGTGACCCACTTGTTGAATATTCCAAGGCTAAGATTCCATTTGATGAATGATTCTTTCCCTTCTGTCCCATAAGGAAAACTAAGTGGAAATGCTCAAGGGAAAATCAAAGAGACAATGAAACACCATCCTATCCATTTCACTTCTTTTCTTAAGGTTTCAAATATAAGTTTTTCTTGAGAAGATGATCAGATTTATCATCTTGAAAATATAGACATTTCAAAATTATCAAATTTTCCCCATTTTCTGTTAGTATTCAACCTGTTCCATCCATGCAGAACTTTTAAGCCTCTTCAAAGCCGAGTGCTCTGCAAAGATGAGTTATTTTTCTCTATGGAGAAACATGGGGAGAAAAGGGAGTTTATTCAGCTTCAACCTTGCCATTTGGAAAGAGGATTTATCAGACTAAAAGCTTTACAAAATAATTTCAATAGGTAAATATCAATCTGGCTGAAAACAGTTTTTATAGTGATTAATATTCTACTGCTAATAAATACTTGCTGGCAAAATGCCCCCAGAAGATGGCATTGTTTACACTGTTGACTGAGAGGAACAGCTGTTTACCCCTCACTACATTCGGAGCTGCAGTATTCTTACTAAAATGTTAACAAATATTAGACAAAAGTCTGCCATTTAAAGCTCAACTTGCTCTGAGAACAGGTGTGTTTGAGGGAGAGAAAAAAAATCTACAACTCTAAATAGGACCTTAAATTAGGTGAAATTTATATACTGTACACTGGGTCTGCATATGGACATCTAAATGCAGAGTTCCAGTATTTACTAATAATTTGAATACCATTGGCAGTTTGGGGGCTTCATGGCAAAAAAAAATCCTAATTGCCTGTTAATATCTATCCTAGGCACATTTTACTGGCACAGATAATTAATTTTAAGCCATTTTGCCAGAAGACAAAGCCAACATTTTCTATAATTTTTGAAATATTATATTAAACTCAATATTTTTGGGGGTGAGGTGTAGAAGGTGAAATTATAGAGTGAAACATTAAGCTCAGTGACAAAAGACCTGTGTTGTGTGACTATAATATTCCTATTCCAAAGAAAAAGGTCTTGAAATGTTGTTAGGGTTGTGGAACTAGGGGAAATCTCACACACTGCTCTCAAGGGGAGGAGACTTATGAATTAGTATCATCATTTTAAGAATAACTGGAAATACCTGTAAAGCTGGAGACAAACATTTCGTATGGTCCAGAAATTCTACTCTTCAGTATATGTGCAAGAAAAACTAAGAGACAGGTACAAGAATTCATTTTTTTAAGGGAAAAATCAACAACCCTGAAAACAGTCTATAGATTCATACATCAAAGAATTAATGTATTTTGGCATGTTTATAAAATGAAACACAATACAGTAGTTATAATAAAATAACTAAGACTTTGTATAGCCAGATACATACACTTCAAAATTATAATATTAAGTAAATTGCAAGGTGCAAAATGAAAGAACATGACACCATTTATAAAATGGCTAAAGACAAAGCACTCTTACATATTGTTCAGGGAGATAAATATGTACGGTAAAAGTTCAAAAATATGATATATAGGAATGATATACACCAGATCAATAAACTGTTTACTTCTAGGTATGATGGCAGATGAATGAGATCAGAGGAGAATGGCAAAGGAGCTTAAGTTATATCTGTAATATTCTACTTCTTTTAAAAATGTCTAAATGCTTACATACAATTACAACATATTAAGCTGTAATGGCTCAGTATATTCCTCTAGATTTCCTAGTATGATTAATAGCCAGATAGACGTTTTTCAGCATGAGATTCTCAAAGGCTGGTGGTTAGGTGGCAGCTCCTCAGGACCCTAGGTATAAGCCAAAAAGAAACCCAAGCAGCTCGACTTTGAACCCCAGTCCTCTCCTCTCTTCAGACCCCTTTCAGCGGCCAACAGGGCAGCTCCTTACGTCACCTCAGGCGCGGTATGTTGACATTCACCATCTTCTGGGTGTTGTCTTCCCCTGCACCCTACCATGCAGCCCAAGTAAAGCTCTGGCTGGGGAAGTCTTTCAGTTTGCCCAGGAATCTAGTAACTTACATAATTATCTTTAGTTAGAATCTTAGAGAGAAGAGGATCATTTATAGATAAATGATAGGACTCTCAGAATTCTTTCTTCGCTAGTAAAGTAATGGGGTCACTAATCCAGTTGTCATTCAACTATCTCTTCCAATGATGCGAGTCTACCTCTAACCAAAAAGCGCAAGGTTAGCCTCGGGATTCAGGCAGAAACTGCTTGAAACCTACTCCCATCTATAGTTGTGCAGCCAGAATTGTCAGGAGTCTAGAGTGTAAAATAAGGCTGTATAATTGCCACTGTTGAGGGTAAGAGGAGGGTGGGGAGGGAGAGAGGGAGACATCAAATTCCTCTGAAGTGGGTAGAGTTCATGAACTTTAACTTCATTGTAAGCTTCAGACATAGGAGAAATCATTATGGTCCCTGATTTTGTTAAGGTTTGACAGCTTTCTGACAGCTTCCAATAAAAACAAAATAAGCTGATTTATGATAAAGCAGGAGCGTTTCCAGATATATACTAGAAGCCAAAAACAGAACCGAAATTTGTAAGAGCGGGAGTCTAAGGGAGAAACCATAATCACTTCAAATCCAACCAGCAGAGCCCTCAGAATTTGAATTCCTATGAGCCAACCCGGGCTTCCACTCTGGCTCTCACCGCTACCACACCCCTGTGTCTCTCCTCTCTCCGTCTCCCTGAGACGCCAGTGAACCACCTGGACTCGGAATCCAGAGCCCCGGAGCACCTTGCAGTACTTGCCCGAAGCAAGGCGCCAACAGCTGGAGGGAGGCGCAGCCGCGAAGACCGGCGAGAGGACGAGCGGTGGGAGTAGCTGCGGGGTCTGCAAGCAGGGGAGCGCGCACAACGTTAAACCGGGAAACCAGAAATCCCGATCCTATGGAGACCCAACAGCTCTTCCCATTAGGGAACAAGCGCAGGGGAAATTAAATGCGTAATTCAAGCTCTGTTTTCCCCTCCCCTCCGAAGGTGGGGTGGGGAAACGCATCTCGTTAGCTCATCACAAAGCTTTCCGTGGGAAATCCCCTCTTCCTAATGCGTCTGTCTTCCAACTCCTATTGGCATCCTTCAGCATCGGTCTTTGAAAATCTCCTATAAATTTCAATACCTCTACTCGTTTCCCACATGGGGGGAAGGGAAGAGAAAGCCGTGGGGTAGAGAGAGAGAATTTCCTTTCCCTTTCCCTCCCAGGTATCCGAAGCGCACCGCAGCGGCTCAGCTGCCGGGAGGAAGAGCGCCCGAGCGGGGCAAAGACCCGCCCCGGCTGCTCTTAAAGGCGAGCGCGGGGCGGGCCTGGCTGGGGGCGGTGCCGCGCGGCCACGCTCGCCTATAAGGAGCTGTCCGCCACCCGGGGTGCTGATTCCAGCTCTCCAGCCCGACGAGGTGGATTTGGCTGTCCACCGAGCCCCCGCGCCTGTCGTTCTAATCGGGTTTGGATTTGCACCATTAAGAAGGGGGAAAGAGGAGGAAGAGGCGGGCGAGGAAGGCGAGTCAAGCTAGCGGCTGTCGCGGGGACCGTAGCCCCAGCCGCAGCTCCGGAGAATCCCCCGCCACGGTTTCGGTGGAGCGCCTGGGCACGGGATGGAGTGAAAGAGCGAGTGCCTCTCCAAGGGGGGGTGGGAGGGGGCCAGGCGGTGCGGAGGAGACAGAGCGAGCGAAAAGAAGCCGCGGCTGGCGCCTGCGAATTTGGAATTCGATTGCGAGGGACCGCTCACTCGGGGGAAATGGATTCTGTACCAAGGCTGACCAGCGTTTTGACTTTGCTGTTCTCTGGCCTGTGGCATTTAGGATTAACAGCGACAAATTGTGAGTACGAGGAGCTGGGGGCGGGTAGGTGAGGTGGAAAACGGTCGCATTCAGAAAATCAACTGTCCAAGGGTACTCGACTGTGTCTGCTTTGGGGAAAGGAAACGGGGGAAAAAAATGCTGATCAGTGTGGTTCCATCACTCCAACCATCCCAAAAGTTATCAGAGCTCAAATGAGCCAGCCCTGCTGGATTTCCCCCCTTCTTCCGTTATCTCAAAGTTGAAAGGATAAGGAAAGGTTTCTCTTCCTTTAGCCTCCTGCTAGCTCCGCGTTCCATGCCTCCCTGATCTCAGCCAGGGCTTTTTTTCCAGAGAAGGGCCCCCGGGTTCATACAGCATGCACTGGGAGCTGAGCTTCCAGGGATGGAGATGCTCCTAGCCACCGTGCTTGGTGACAGTGGCTCATCTCTGTATGCAATGCCTCGGATTTGCAGTATACTGAGCGCCCAACCATACGTGGCTCTGCGTTCTGCCCTAGGCAGAAGGCTCCAGTTGGGGTATCTTGCAACCAATGGGCACTGGTTTAACAGAATTGGGAGTTCTGGCCTAAGAGTCGTGGACCAATGTAGTCAACCACAAGATCAATGGCTGCCCCTATTACGGGAGAAAGAGCTTTGATGCATACCCCACCCCAAAAATCTTTGTGCCTATGAACAGTAATGAGTATGCACTAAGTGTACAGTCTGTAGTCCAAGCTCTAACCTCGGCAAGTGCAGGACATTTAATTTAATAGTCAGGAAGGCTGGACTCCTGGGGATCCACCACCTGCAGTATATATTTAAAGAAGCCAGTCCTTTAAACTTGAATAATCTCTGGAGCTATGAGAGGTTCAAGCTCAATTGCTCAGCTGCCTCTCTAGGCAGAGGAAGGGAAGTTTTTCCAGCTCTGGGACCTCCTTAATGAGAAAGAATGCAATTAAGCCATCTGTGTTGTTTCCAAAGATGGTTTATCAAGGTCTCTCAAGTTTCTGGGCTTGCTCCCATGTCCCTTATCCCTGTCATGAAGTTCAGAAATATTACCCATATTGGAAGAGTTTTATTTTTTTATTTTTGTAATTTGCACTATCATGGTTAGAGAAAGGTGGGAAGATTACGTACCACATAGGTGGCTTTCTACCTCACTCTCCACCCACTTAGGTCCTAGAGAACCCTATGCATGTATCCCCCAGAGTTATGTCTCAAGGAAAGACAATTACACAAATGTAGTTTACTGAAAACAGTTCAAAACTGAGCCAGTATTTCTATCTGTGGTCGGAAGTTTTGGAGGACCAGTTTCTATAGTTAGTGGTAATGCCTTATACAGATTGCATTAAAGTTTGTATTCTAAAGGAAGGCTAAAGGGCTCATCCTCTCTAACGGAGGATCCAGAGGGCTCTGGTTTATAAATTATTTCAGAGAATATGTAGGAGCCCTTGGAATCTGACTTTTTTTCTTTGACTTCTCCGTCTCCTTCTCTTCCACCTCCTCCTTTTTCTTCTGTGAAATTGTTCCCATGGTGCTTGAGAAAAAGATCTAAGTGGTTAGTAAGAGGAAGTTAGGAAGAGTGCTGGGCTAGTTTCTCCACCTTCTCGAACACTAGAGGTCAGTATTGTCCTAATGATACAAAGGCGTGGCAGCAAGCTGTTTTCCCTTCAGCACATTTACCTATCAGAAGACAGTGAATACTTTGAAAAGCCACAAAGGTGGGGTGAGAAATAAGGGTAAAATAGAGAAAGTATACTCCATAGGCATATGGCTTGGACTTCCTAAGGCAACACCTTTTCTTAAGAGGCAGTAAAACAAATATTGTAGAACAGCATTTTTTGGCAAATTAATTGAATTATGGTTACTGTGTTTTAATAATGCTCATAAAACCTAAATGACATGGATTTAAGACTCATGCTTATCATTACCGATGCAGTAATAAAGCTAATTCTGAACATTTAAAATGGAACTTTGTGATAATGAGCTTTAGTATTTTATCAGTGACAGTTTAATTTCCCCATTTCCGATCAACATTTCAATTGAATGCTTGCTGCTTGCTAAATATTTTGGGGTCAATGTTCTTAAGGCACGATCATTAATGTTCATTATGCTGTACGAAATGTATTAATTAAGTGAATAATAGAATAGCAGAAAAAAATTAGCTCTGAACTTGGTATATTTTGGGGTCTTCAGAACCGATGAAGCGGAAGCTCTAAGAAAAATGCATTAAAATTCCACAATTCCTTTAGATTTCTTCTGACCACACTCTTTATTCTTTAAATATAGGACTTGGATTCTTTTTCATCTATAATCAATTAATATTTGTATACCTATATTGAACATCAGCAATTTGTTTTCAAATAGTCACTTTTTAAAAGTTTATTTGGAGATTTGTTTTACAAGATTATTCTTCCAATGTTTTGAGGTAATATGACATTTGTGACAGTAGCCTTGAAAATGGATTATTGATCCAATTTTTCCATGGTATATAGTTACACTTGTGGACTTTGTTTGGGTATACATAACTTCTAATTGCTTTTATTATTTTCATAATAATATGTTGGTGGTGGTTGTTATTGTTGGGTGGTGTGTATTTGTGTTTGTGTGTGTGTGTGTGTGTGTGTGCGTGTGCATTTACATTTCTCATAATCTGACCAAAAGTTGGGCTTTTAACTTCAAAGGAAAGATGAATGCTTGCCCAATTATAGATTTTATAAGTTTCTAATTAAACAAAATTAAAATAAAGTCAGGTTAGAAGGGCCAGCTTCATTCAGCACAGATATTATGAATCTGTGCAGGAAACATAATTACCTACCAGTAATAAAAACTGCAGAAATTCCCTCATTTCAGATTTTCAGGATATTAAATAGCTACAATTCTTCCTTTGGGTTTACCCTGAGGGAATTATTTAACTTCAAATGTAGATATAATAGGCCAATGTTTAATGAAAAATCATTTTACATATAATATTAACTTCTTTGACACAAGAAGAAGTGATATGACTTGATAGTTGGTTAAACTGAAACTGGGAGTTAGAGGAGCTGAGGAGTTCTAGCTCTAATTATGCCACATCTAAGGCTTCAAATACCTGTTATGTTATTTAACCTTCTAGTGCTCACAGGCTTGAGTATAAAACAGCAACTGAGGTATGCATTGACTCCAAAACAGAACAGCAGCTAAATATGTTACTGAGAAAATTCTTTAAATATTAAGTATGTTAAAAGATGACTACAATGATAGAATGTGTATTCAGAAGATAGCAGGAGTGCATGGAACACAAATGGGGTCACTATTTACTATTTTTAACAATAATCATATGTTGTGTGATTATAAAAAGCTTTAATTTTTAGCAATAAACCACTCTGAATGATTTCCAAACACAGTATCTAAGTTTGTTGCTACATATTAAGGTCACACAAATACAGCCTTGAGACAGAGATCAAGAACTCTTCATTCTAGCTCATTTATCACATGTAGAATTCCATCTAAGATATATGAGGATGTCAATCAGATTCATATGGCTCTTTAAGTAAGGAGATGCACTATGCTTTGAGTTATCTGAAGCTTATGCACAAACTCAGTCAATAGGTAATATTATAAAGAAACAAAGAATCAGGCTTGTTTCTTCAGCAGCAACTTTTTGTGCCATTTGCAGTAGGCAGAATTAAAGGAAGCACTGTAACGCTCATTTGGAAGAGTCCTCAAGATTTTTCTTTTGTTGAATTGGCTTATCTTTGACAGTACATATGAGCTCTTTTTTCTTTCTCTTCACATAGTCCCCCATCTCAAAACTAAATTGATATTTCCACATCTGAGAAATGTATACCAAACACTAGATTAGCAATCTCCACATAATAGTTCGAAATTATGAGAAAATTAGTTGTCATATGAAAACCTTACTCTCTCCTTGCTTTATTTTTGTTCTAATAAATGACTGTCCTCTAAATTGCAGTTTTCTTTTTTTTTTTTCCTTTGTTCTGCCAAATTTCATTTGCTTTCTTTACCAGATCCCAGTTTCCCTTTCCTGAATTGCTTTATTTCTTAATGCCCATTTGTTACAAAACAAAGTAATGTTATACCATTTGAAATATTTCTAAAACCTTCAGTTGGTGATTCAGAGTCTTTGAGTTGATAAGCCAGAACTTCACTAAAATATGGCCTGTGTATACAATGATAATTATCCTCTTTAGAAGAAAAGGTAGAGAAAAGATCTGGTTACCTAAAAGGCCAGAGGACAATAGCAATTTACTCAATAGGATTTTACTGAGAGGTTGCTGTGTACACATTTGGAGCTAATAATGATATTTTTAATTCATAAGGGAAGCTTTCTTCATTCATCAAAACTCTGTCACTTTCTGAATGGTGACCTTGTAAAGGTTACTTAGTTACCCCAATGATCTTGGTGTATCAAATGAAGAAAATGGATTAGATAATTATTATTAACATCCTATTTACTTTTAATATATTTTGTCTTTAAATGTTGATGTTGCCTACTGGCAATTTCATTTGGATATTTGTGGGATGATTATATTCTAACATTGTAAGGCAATTATAATTAGAATAACAACATAGTATGGTATTAATTCCTACCAACTTCTATACACTTATCTCTTATCTCAGATTGTGTCCCCATAAATTAGCAAGGCAGCACAGCTGGGTAGACTTATAGATCCAGTTTACAAATGAGTATATTTAAGGTTAGTAGAAGTTAATGATTTCCTCAAGATCACAAACCTAAGCAATAAAAAGTCAATATCTGGACCTGTATTTATCTATCTTCGAACACCAAACTCTTTGCAAGGTATGAAACTTACTCCAAAGCATTCATTTTGTATACATCTCTGTGGAAACTTGATATGGGTTCTCTACGGTTAATTTCTGTAGCACTACACATGGCAAAGAGCATGAGAGTAGCAGTTTGCACCATGGATAACTCCTGAGTCACATCTAAAAAAAAAAAAAGGAAGATCTGGAGTTGATGAAAATGCTAAACATCACAGTAACCAAAGATAACAGGCCTCATCTGGATGAGCACCTGATGCTTTATTTGTTTTTTTTTTGAGCTTTGATGTAAAAACTTTATAGGGAAGGGACACAG
Source organism: Ateles fusciceps (assembly GCA_036589455.1). NCBI lineage: Eukaryota > Metazoa > Chordata > Mammalia > Primates > Atelidae > Ateles > Ateles fusciceps. The sequence goes on along the minus strand of JAZHEH010002555.1, from coordinate 2,897,701 downwards.
CCTTGATGAGGACTTGTGAATCCCTTTCCTACACATACACAAACACACAGTACCATAAAAGGCACATAAGACATTATGGCTTATAAATCTATAGATGTCAGACCAACAAGTATTAATTAAATAGCAGTTAAGAATTCCTTGTCTTAGCACAGGACTGGCTCTGATCTGCCAGTCCTGACTAAATCTCATCTTCACCACTCTTCCAACACAAATTTATGAAACTCTGCCCACATTCCACACACAAGCTATGTTTTCTCAAATCTTGCATTTATTTTCATAGACTGCCTTCTTGGTCTAGAATACCCTTTTCATTTGTTTTCTTCTCTCACTTTCTCCCTACTACACACACACACACACACACACACACACAGAGAGAGAGAGAGAGAGAGAGAGAGAGAGAAAATATTTTTCTCAGGTATATCAAGTGTCCCTATATATGACATTTCCATATCACATACAATCCTTGTCTCCTCAGCTAGGATGCAAAGTTCTCTGATGGTCATATTTTATTTGAAAGTCTATATCCAATGCCTAAAACATTGGGCAAATGAAAGGATGAGAGACTAAATGAACGGTTTCCTGCTAAGAATGTTTATTTCTAAACTAAAATTCTCTTTTGGCCCTATAGCTAGAGTATTACCTTTAAAATTTGTTTTATGTTTATTTTTGAAACAAGTATAACTCATTATTATTTTGGAAATGCCAAGAAGCTGTTAGCTGTTAAATGAAAGGACAGAGGTTCAGATCACCTGATTGGATGAGGGAGCTGAAAAATGAGACCCTGTACCTATACAAGCTTTTATATTTCCACGACTTCATTGCTACGATGGTCTTATTTATGTATCACATGACCATTTGTTCCTAACAGAGGAAGCCTCTTCATCCATTGACCTCAGTATCAAGTTGGAGCCAATTTTATTAACTTGCTTTATGCAATTTTAATGAGTGTTGCTTATAGAATCTAAAAAGAAATGCACAAGCACATTGATATAAAAATTATTTTTATAGCCCAAGTTTCAGTATAAAAGGAAAACATTTGGATTATATTCAATGGGGCTTTATTAATAAATTATTGGAAAGATCTCTCTTTTTTTAGTTGCAGACCTACAACATTACTAGGATAATATGATTCCATGAACCACACGTCATCTTTTTAAGCTGTAGTCAAGAGTAGATTTAAATATTGTTAGTTTTTGTGTGTGTTATGTATTTTGAAAATTTATTTTAGAACTAGTTTCTCTTTCCTAAATGCAAGTTTGTTTATGAATCTGGAGAAATAATAGCGAATAAGAAAATATAGTTCATAACCTCAAGAAACTTTGAACACTTGGTAGTTAGAAAAATAAACCTTTAGTCATGTCAGAGAGACAGATGCTATGATAAAGGTAAGCACAGCATGCACTTTAAGGCATGAAATGAGCATCTCATGTGGCTGGGGCAACATTATGCTCTTTAATGAAAATAAAATTTCAGCTAAGATTTCAACAAAGTCAGACTTTGCTAGCTGGAGAAATGGGAGAGTGACAGTTATTAGTTGGTATAGCAATAGAAGAAAAAATTAGAGTTGTAGGCAAGCATAAGACTCTTATTTTTAGAGATACAGAGATTCATGGAAAGTTTTTATACATGTAACTATCATAGTCATATTCTTGCTTTAAAAAAATTACTCTGTGAAGAATAGACTGGAATAGAGCAAGACTGGTGGTTACAGTTAAGAGATGATTACAATATCTCAAGTGATAATTAGTAAGGTCTTAAATAAAGAAGGATAGATATATCAGAATCTGCAAAAGTTACACAGTATTGGAAAAAAAAATAATGACCAAGTAAATTTAAGACCTAGGTATGTATCAGCTAGTAAGCTCACAGAAGGTACAGATTTGTGGGTAAAATGTGTTCTATAGCTGTTTCCATTGTTTTTGACAAATGAGAGGGATAGATGCTAGAAAAGGTACTCAGTTCTCTGCAATGAAGTTCTTCTCTGGGAATTCCAAACGACCATATTCTCAGTGCAGTATATTTCGTATTTGCATGACATTGTATAGCACATGCTGTCTGTATCCATCATTCTGATGCATCTTCTAGTCTATAAATTATGCTGGTTTTTGTCAGCAGAGTAAGAACTAGTCATTAAGGAATGTGTAATTAAACCTCAACATTCCAGTTCTCACTCCCTCTCTGACAGGGGGGGTAAACCAGGGATCATTACTGCTATCAGGGGCTGCTCAATGGAAAGAGAAACAAAGGGAAGTTGGGTGTGCTACGCTGATGTGCTATCATTGGTAATTGATTTGCGGGCATAAATTCCATGTCACTACATTTCTAATTGCTTTTGTGCATATTCCTGGGGGTTGATTAATGCCATCTGTTCACTGGATCAACTGAATCGATTGCGTTTTAAAGGATGACAATAGTAATGCTGAAGAAAGAAAGAAAGTGAAGGGAAATGCCAAAACATTGCTCGTGATATATATTATTTATAACTATCCACCTCTGGAAGCAGAAATATCCTTCTAAAGGCAATTCAAAGCAAATAGCAGTCTAAAGAAATGTGCCTAACAGACAGATGTTATGTAGGTGTTAGTCTAGGCCACTATTTACTGAATATGTGGGTTCAGTTGTATCTCTGTTTTCCCCTTCCTCCCTTCTTCTCACACTTTCTTCCTGTCTTTCCCACTCCTTTTCTTCTGTCTTGTGGCCATGTGATTTGTATATTGCCATTGACTTTTTCCTGAGATGATGATTCTCTTCAGGATGTAAGATAAAAGGAGTAAGAAGTCTTTTAGACTCCAGTGCTGCCTTGCTAAACAACATGGGCATAGTCACCAAAAGTGAAACTTCTAGGCAAGACCCATTACTGATGCAGGCCAGAAATGGGTCTGCTGCCCACAGGGAACCTGGGAAGGCCCCTTGATTGCAATACCCCACCCAACTCTGTCCCCAAGCAACTCTTCGGCCAACTCCATTAATCTCCCGAATCTGTAAATATAGGTGGAGGTGTGCAGGGGAAGGGAGCCTTCCAATTCCTATAGATAAGCTTTAAGACATGGAGCCCCACTAGAGAGACAGTATAGGAAAACAAATCTATACTGAAATCTATACTGTACTTGACAGAGAAACAGACCCTTTTCAGAAAAAAAAAGTTTATAGATGAGATAGTACTGGGTATCTGGAAAAGGGAGGATAATGCTTAGAATTGGGGAAAGAGAAAGAACAGAGAAGTTCCAGGCATCCAGAACAAGTGCTGCCACTTTACTATTTTTGCCCAGGTTTAATCCCTCCCCTCATATTACAAGGCCAAAGGTGCAGCAGATGGCCAATGGGGGAGATAAAAGAGGACAGCGAGAAGGGCATATGTCACACAGTTCGGGACTGACTTCATTCTCATTCAGTGAATATGTTCTATGGATACTAACATGGACCTTGCAAAGTCTGTAAGTACGAGTTACTCCGCATACAGTACATATAGTGTGGGCATCCAATCATTATGCCTGTTATTTTCATTACTAATGAAACTCAATGTGGATTTTCTCATAATAACTTATAATACAAAGTAGGGCAAGGACAGCTACATTTTAATTTTCAAGCAAAGAAAGAATGGCCCACTTCCCCTTCATCTGTGTAATCGGATAGGTGAGTCACTGCTAAGACAAATAGAAATTTGTTCTCACTCTATCTCCCATGTTAAATAGACTGTAAGTAGAGTCTACCTCCACCTGACAGAGAAACGTCACCATTCTGGATCCCTCACTTGGTTCCTGGGCTGCGTCATAGCATGATCACTGCTTCTAGACCCTGACCAATAAAGCTGCTTGCTGAAAAACTCACAAAAGGAGCTCATAAGAGTGGGGAAAACAAGCTTCATCCAGAGAAGTAAGGAGCACAGCCCCTCCTCAAAACTAAACAGGCCCATGGAGAACATGTCAGCACTATGGCAGAAGAATCCTTAAACAGATCTTAAGTAAACCCATGATCCTGGGAAGGAGTGTGTGTGACAATATTCTCAGCTCCCTAAGACTGCCATTTGCAGGAGATTCAGGGAGATGGACCTAGAATTGGAAAGAGAGAGCCATGTTGCCCTCCTGTGTACTACTGAAATCTGTTTCTGGTGAATAAATGGCATAAGTGTTCCTATTTTCTTTTTGATTTGGGCTTAAAAATCAGGTCCTGCATCATAATTGATGAGTTATTAAGACATGTTATCTGCAATTCCTTTCCCTCCCCTCCCCTCCCCCTCCCCTCCTCTCCCCTCCCCTCCCCTCCCCTCCCCTTCCCTTCCCTTCCTTCCTCAGATACTTATAAACTGCCTAGAGCCCATCCATTTCTCTGTACACTTAAGAACTCTTTTGTTCATGGCAAAACAGTTGATCAGAAGAAAGATTAGAATTGCCGTCTACATAACTCCAGAGAAAACCACAACAAAAGGTCACTGTATCATCTCAAAGCAAAGTCATAGCACTGTGACCCATCCTTCCATCATTCCTCTACTCTTGCTCCATGTATGAAGCATCTCTTATTTTTAAGTCTTTTCTCCCTGCTTCCTTATCTTCCATATTCTTCCCCAGCATTCTGGTCTGCCTTCTTTCTAATCCTCTTTCTTTCCTTCTCTTTCCTATCCTTTCTCTTCCCTATACTCTTCTACTCTTTTTCTTTCTCTCTTCTTCCTCTCCATCTCTCCTTTCTACCTCTCTTCCCTCACTCTTCCTGTTTCAATTAACTTTTACCAAATGACTTGTTTTACGTTTTATGGCCTAAGTTAATGCTTTTCAAACTTTTCCACTGAAGTGCTGCTAACCGGAAAAGAGTGCATGGGAACCCAGGGGATTCTGAGAGCTCAGCTTCAAATGGCCACTGAAGCATGTAATTTCTTGAATTTTATCTTCAACACTCAGGCAAATTTTCATTCAGCTCCATATTATATCCATGTTTATATTATAATAAGAAAATATTTCCCCAAAATGTCCAATTGAAATTGATGACCCAAGTTTGTTAACTTAACCCATGCAGAAGGCTGCATAATCCCAGGGGCACAGGCTTACGGTTTTTGGCCCTTTCTCCCTATTTATGTTTTCTGGTATTCCTGTATCACAGAGTACTACTTTGTAGTCTCTCTCCTCACCTCAAAACAACAGGTTGCTTCAATTCCCATTATCAGCTGTTACTCTGTGAACTACATAATATTATTAATCAATAATGGGGAGTAAGAAGGACTTATTAATTGACAAGAGAAAGAAAAGCCACAAGCTGGCTTAGTGAGCAGAAATAGAGCCTTTTGGAGGGGCTGTAAGAAGAAACCCCAGCCCCACCCCAAGTCTGCAGATACTGCTCCCCCCGTTATGGTCACCTGGGACTGTGCTGCTACATCCGTGTGTTTTACCTTTGAGTGAATGAGCTCTGTCAGTTTACAGTAATGGGGTCAACCAGGGCAGATGCTTTCTGATTGGAGATAGGCTGAAACCACCAGGATATTAAAAGATTAATGCCTCTCATTCTACAACAATTGGGAACCCTTTGACGCAATCCAAAGAAATGAAACCAAGCAGATTGGAATGCTGGAACATCAGAGATTAGAGATAAAGTTAAATAATGTGTTTCTTTCTCAGCAGGGTTTCAAACCTACACTCTATGCCAAAGTTGGTACTTGGTAAGTTTTTATTCTGTTTATTACCACAGTCCTATGAGACAGTTGTTCCTTTCCCCATACTAGGGTGAGGATATACTGACTTGGATGGTGTGGTAATTTGCCTAAGATTAAACAGCTATAGGTGGTCACACTGGGATTTTAATCCACTTTTCCCTGACTCCAAAACTTATACTTTTAAAAATTTTATCTGCTGTTTCATTGAATTCAGCACAAAGGCTTAGCTATTCTTAAACTCCAGCAGATAATCCATCCTAGCAGAGACAGTATTTCCTTATAATCCAGGGTGAGAAAAGGCCTCATGTGTCTAGACCCACAGATTCTGCCTCAATGTTCAGGCCATCTGATTCCAGTCTTGCAGATGGTTCCTTCCCCATATCTAGAAATCACTATGGCAACCACTTCCTGTAGGTTAGCCACTTATAAAAGTTGCTTGTGTTGCTCACTAAAGCTTTTTGTGGCCAGGCTTCATGCCTTCACTAATGGCCTTGTGGATTCCATCATCAGTATCCACTATTAGTGGCTGTTCCTGAGACTCCTCCCATTCCTAAATGCAGTATTTTTATCATTACATCATAGCTCAGCCCTAAAGAATACTTCACCCCTATACTTTGTTACATGGGTGTTATTTTTAAATTCTGCTCTTCCAAGTTCATTGTAGCATTATCTACAATAGCCAAGTCATGAAACTAACCTAAATGTTCATTAGCAGATTAATGGCTAAAAAATGCATAGTATATAAACACAAGAGAATACTAGTCAACCTTGAAAAAGAAGGAAATTCTGTCATTTGTGACAACATAGATTAACCTGGAGGACATTATGTCAAGTGAAGCAAGCCAGCCACAGAAAGACAAATTCTACACAAACTCACTTGTATGTGGAATCTGAAAAACTCAAATTCATCGAAGCAGAAGGTAGAATGGTTGTTGTCAGGGGCTATAGGTGTAGGAAGGAATGGGAGATGTTGGTCAAAAAGTACAAAGTTTCACTTAGAAAGCAGGAATAAGTACTAGAGTTCTATTGTACAGCAAGGTGACTATTTTTAACCATAATGTATTGTATACCTGAGAATTGCTAAGAGAGTAAGATTTAAATATTCTTACCATAAAAATATGATGAGTAGGTGAAGTGAAGAATATGTTAACTAGTTTCCAATCATCTCACACTGTATACATACATCAAAATGTTATGTTGTACTTCACAAACACATACAATTTATATGGGCCAATTAAATAAACAAACAATAAAATTTTGTGCTAATTGGAAAAATCTTATTCCTGATACTTAGATAATAGTTTCAAACAAGGTAATTATTGGATGCATTCGGATCTGTTCTTTGTCTTCACACTGCGAGATTCATCCCCAAATCCAGATTGTAAGTTTTTTTTTACCCAATAGGGATAGATAGAAGATTAGGTTTTACAAGCGGATACCCAATTCCAGTATTTTTCACCACTGACTGTCACTAACTAGTACCCAGTGGTGGGCCCCTGCCTGACTGGCCTCAGGGCATGCCCTTGGAAGGGAAGGACCAGTGCTTGTACATACCTGCTTTCATTGTCAGCTGCATGGAAAACCACAGTCGTGAATCCTTTTTTTATTCTCAAGTTCTCATGAGTTTGTCCCTCAGGCCTGCTGGTTGGCTTGTTTGCAAGGCCTGTCTTTGTGTCTCCTGTATCTTCTGTTTCAGCTACTGTCTTGACTCAGGGAAACTTCTTGCTTGGGTTTAGAGATGCAAAATAATTTGCTAACTGTCCAGTGCCTTACAGTCTTGCCTCCCTTCTGCATGAACAATGAGAGCTATCGAAAAAGGACACAGAGTATTCTGAGGTTGTTCACACTGAGGCAATTAATCAATGCAGTGTTCTAGCTCTCAAAAAGAATTAGCATTTCAATGAATAAAGCCTTAAATACTTAAATTTTATTTTGAAAGCAGAATCTTTTGGTTTACTAAATGAAATCTTACATAGAATTTTAATATGTAAAATAAATTACAAGAGCGGCTTTGAAGAAAAGAGAGAGGGGGTCCTATAATCCCACCATTCAACCTGCCTTTTTTCTGATTCTTCGTGTAGGTACCATGTGAAGACTTCTGCCTTATTCTTAATTGCAGGAATTTCTAAGCCTACAATTTCATGCAAAAGCGACTAGGTATAAGAGCATTTTGAGGAAGACTTGGGATGGCATCCCTCCTGAGTCAAGGTCAACGCCTGGCAGGTGCACAGCAGCAGAGTCACACTGGGTGTGCCCCACCTGGCTCTGCTTGCATTGGTCAAGAGCTGATGTCCACGTTGGTCAATACTTCAAATACGATCTCTGCCCTAAGTTGTGCTAAATAAACAGATGCTTTATTTCAAAACATTGTCAATCTGATATATCTTGCTACTATTTTATATGAGTGTCTAGACAAGACAATCTTATTGGAATTTACTGATTTAAAAAGATGATAGCTTGTCAACAAATTATGTCCTTATCTTGATATCCTTAGTTTACAGTTAATAGCTATTTGTATTTTAAATAGTTATTTTATGAAAGCCCTTGAATTAACTACCTGTATTCTAGGCATTCCCTTGGGACCTCCTCAAAAGAGGGAATCTTGTGTTAGCTGTGATGAAATTGCCCATATATGGCACAGTAAAATGGCAAAATAACTACTTAATACATTGAATAGAAGCAGGGCAGGTTAGCTGAAACCCAAGCACAGGCAACATGCCTGGATGAGGGATTGTACGGGGCAAACCCTGAGTACTGGCTTGCAGTGCAGTGCTCCCTCCATCTCCTCAAGCCTCTGTCTCCCAACATTTGTGAAATAAATGGAACTCTGGCCTCCATCAGTGAGGCCATCTCAGTGTTCCCTAATGTTAATTAATGGGAGTAGAAGTGATGAAAGTATACAAATTAAATAAAATCTTCACACACCTGGATTCAGTCTTGGTTTCTGATTCTGGTCAGAATATTAATTTTAATCACATCCTCTAGTGTTTACTTAGAGTCCATTCATGAAAAACTCCTTTTATTTAGGTCTACACTGTGATCTCCTCCCCCTCATCCCCGGTACCCTAAATTACCCTGCTTTCTATTTGCAATAAAATGTAATACAATGAATAATTAAATATAGGATGATATATTTAATGGATTATTTGAAATAATTTAATTAAATAATATGCACACATATATATACATACACAGATTTTTAATAATTTATTTTTAGCTTTTATTCACGGTTAGTACACCTGGTGGAATTGTACGTGTGCATATCCGCTATGTAAACCACTTGTTCTGGTAACTGTCAAGATTTATTATCCCCCAAGGTCAATATTGACTTGGGTGTCACCTTTGTGAATATTTACCTCTCTAGATAATGAACTGAAATGGGCATTTGGATGGAAATTAATATCTACTTATTTTCTGAAATCAAATGCTGTCGGGAGGTGTGCAGACATGCCCCACTGTGGCTGCTTGTTTCAGGGTGGCGTTCAATAAGCATTCTTTGCATTCTGATTTACTGTGGTTATTTTTATACCTCTTTCACATGGTTCTTTTGCCTAAAAGATAGAATGTGAACTTCAACGTGTTCAGCTTGACATTTCAGTACCACAATCAGGAGACTGTGATATTTGAGCATATGGGTAATAAGTACACACTGGATTAATGAGCACCTTGGCCTTGGAGTTCACTTAGGCCAAGATACTGTAACCTCAAAAACACAAAGCTCCTTCAACAATTATCTAATTATATAAAGCATACACGAAGAGACCTGAGATTACACAGTAGTTTCTTTGGTTTTGAGGTATTAATTCATTGTTTGGAGATAACCTTATAGTATGCCATGTGTCATGGAAATATAATATGTATGACTCTGTGCACCTCCGTTTGTGTGTGTGTGTGTGTGTGTGTGTGTATGTGTGTGTGTGTGTGTGGGTAACAGTGCCTACTTCTTTACTGAAGAAGGTAGTATCACATGTTTTTGAGAGACATCTTTGGTAGACAGCTTTTAATATATCAAACCACAAATTCTGAAATTGTAAGACTATAATAGAAATATTTCCTGTGGTTCTTATTATAACTGTTGTATTAACTTTGAGTACTGGGTCACAATATACATAGTGAGAAATGTTCAAGCTTAAAAAGAAGTGCGGCATTTAAATAAAAGTATAATGGTGACAGTTGCTGTATTCTGTTATACATGAGTGGAATGCATATATGCTTTTCTATACAAATATTTACAGGCATTGCATTCTTGGTTTTGTCCTTTACAAACAAGGAGTATTAGTTTGTCATCCCAGCAAATCTTTTCCAGACATTAATAGTCTGATAAAAGACCTGGACTTAGGCAAGCATATCGTAATTAAGCACAGACTTTGGCTTAGTAGTCAAGGGAATAAACCACTGTGAAAATTCATTAGTAAAGTTAATCCAAAAAACATCTGAGCAACTGAAACAAAATCAATTCAAGGGGAGAATGTATAACTCTATTGATGTTCTCACCCTTGTTGATACATTGTTTAGAGTAAAGATTTCTATGTCTTCTGCATAAATATCAATTTTGTTGGCAAATTCAATTTGACTTATTGGGTTTCTATAGCTAAGTGTTTTGCGGTTCATTGGGAAGTGATGTCATTTTGTGTATGAGGAAATAAAAATACCTCACTTGATGACCAATGAAAGTCTCATTTTATACAGCATCCTATCCTCAGCCCAGGTTAAACACTAATGCCAAGATGGTGCCACTGTATTTTCATGATGGGAAGGTTTGAGTCCTAGAAGAAGCCAAACACATTGGGAGATTCCTTCATCCATTATTTGCATGTGTACGGGCACACATGCGTACACACAGCAGACATATACACTTACTGTCAATTACTTTGGTTTGTGTTTCTTTTTTAAAAGGAATTAATGTGGAGTCAGATTAGTGGTTTTCAGTCAGAAGTAACTTTGCCCCAGGGAACATATGGTAGAGTCTGGAGACATTTTTGGTTGTCACAGCTGGGAGTTTGCTACTGGCATCTAATGAGTAGAGATAAGAGATATTGGAAAGCAACATTCTACAATGGACTTCTCCCACAACAGACAATTATGTAGCTCAAAATGTGAAGATAATCAAGGGTTAACAGACTAGTTTGGATCTACTAGTTATTTATGCATCATCATGTGTCAATTATAAATATGTATATTTTTGAGACAGAGTCTCGCTCTGTTGCCCAGGCTGGAGTGCAGTGAAGTCATTTCAGCCCACTGCAACTTCCATATCCTGGGACTGAGCAATTCTCCTGCCTCAGCCTTCTGAGTAACTGTGATTATAGGGGTGAGCCACAACGCCCAACTCCGTATTTTCAGTAAAGAAGAATTTTTGCCATGTTAGACAGGCTGGTGTTGCACTCCTGACCTTAGGTGATCCACCTGCCTTGCCTCCCAAAGTTCTGGGATTGCAGGCATAAGCCACCATGTCCAGCCAATTAAACATTTTAAAAAGAGGTTTTCTTCCAACATTTAGACTTATAGAAAGAGCAATACAATAGAAGAGCAATGTGATGACATACGTTTTTATCCTGGTTCTGCTAACTGGCTGTATAAATTCATTCTCATTATTTCACATTTTTTCCCAAATAAAGGTGGTGACACCTTCCCCAAATATTTTGTACTGTGAATAACATGAGATAAAAATATTTTTAAGAATGTGTAACCATGATTTTGCTGAAATCATATTTATTATAATTTTCATTATTTGGAGGGGTAATGGCCTGGCAGTACTGTCCTCATAGGCTTTAGATAGACAAGGATAACATGGAAGATATGGGCACAGTGTGAAGAGGTACTGAGGGAACATATCCTGGACTGGGAACTGCAAAGGTAAATTTTATATCAGTTTTCAGTTTTCAAAAGGACTTTATGGTTGGTTCAAATGTCTACCTCTTTTTAAAAATTATCTGGTCAGGACACCTTTTGGCAGGTTACCATGTGCTATCATGCTATCACTGAAGTCTGTTTATAGTAAAGCACTTTCTGTCAATGTTTTTCTTTTTGTAGGCTCTCTCTTGCATAAGCAAAACTCTCTGTCTATCTATCCATCCATCCATCTATGTTTGAAAAACTGGGGGATAAAAACTAAAGGTGCCAAAGTTGCCTATGCTTTGGAGGTGACTTTACATGTCTCAGGAAAGGCCATGAGCCAATCTATTTAGATGACACTTTCTACCTTATTCAGCAGCTCAAAGATCAGTTAGATAATAATCCTGGCTTTGATTGCTTATCTTCTCCCATCCCATCTTTAATTTTTAACATCAATTAGATTAGAAATAGTCTTTAATTTGTCTTTTCAATGGAAATAAGATGGATGGCCTTGACCTCTATCTTGACCTCTGCCTTTTGATAAAGGAAGGTGATGAAATCAGAAGTAAGAGGCTGTAGAATTGGGAAAAGGTCCTTTGAAGTGATGTAGTCCAGCCTAACCTGCATAATATATATAGGTCTCCGCATTCTTTAAAACGTTGCAGACGATTGACTATTCCATTTTACTTAACCTCCTAAGTGAAAAGGTGTGAGCTCACAGAACAGCTGAGTTCCTCAGCAAAAATTATAGTTGATAGGACATTCTTCCACTGTACACAAGCCTGCTCCAGGTACCACCAAACCACCCTTCTTAGCTCTCCTCACTGGACATCTCAAATCAAGCCTCCTTCCTCTTCATCATAATTCTTCCACAAATACCTAAGGACAGCCACCACTCTCCTCTCAATCTTTTTATCTCTTCTTAATTTTTTCTATGACATGATTCCTTTCCCTTGGACTCACCACCATCATGTTCTCTTATTTGTAGTTTATTCCAATTTGTCAATGTTTTCTTCAAAATATGATGTCCAGAATAGAATGCAATCCTGATTTGTTCTTACCAACCTATGTGGGCTACAATGTAATGATCATAAGGAATCCTGGGTTGGAGAAAAGATTCAGTGAGGTTTACAACAACATAAACCTTAAAACCTAAAATGAAAGTACCAAAAAACTGTATTGTGGAAAGGACATTGTCTCTACCTTCTCTCACTCTTTGACTTACTTGGCCCTCAACTGACTTAAATTAGTGTCTTTACTTTGTTCAGGGATAACTGGTACAATTTTGGGTTTCTCCTAAATTAAATGAACTTTAAACTCTCATCTTACCTTTATCTGCCCAGATCTTCCCCATAGGCCAGTTATTGTCCTGTCATCTCTAGTCTTAATTAGTATTATTTTCCTCTAAATCCTTAATGTTTATACAATACATTTTACAACTTTAATCCCTGAGTTATATACTGTATTTTATTGGTTTTTATTCCTATTTTCATTCAGAGTATGTTGAACTGCAATCAGATGAGAATATTTACATTTAACATAGCCATTGTCCATAGCAATAGGAGTACTGCTTACTATGCGCCAGATTTTATCATTGATACACATTACTGCCAATCTGCCTCACAATCCAATATGGTTAATATCATTATTCTTATTTTTTAGATGAAGAAATTTATGTCTACAGTATCTAAGTAATTTCTTAACTTCATACAATTATTATTATTTTTTTTTTCTTTTTTTTTTTTGAGACAGAGTCTCACTCCGTCACCAGGTGCCAGGCTGGAGTGCAGTGGCGCGACCTCGGCTCACTGCAAACTCCGCCTCCTAGGTTCAAGCAATTCTCCTGCCTCAGCCTCCCGAGTAGCTGGAACTACAGGCACGCACCACCACGCCCAGCTAGTTTTTTGTTTTTTAGTAGAGATGGGGTTTCACCATGTTGGCCAGGATGGTCTCGGTCTTTGACCTCGTGATCCACCCACCTCGGTCTCCCAAAGTGCTGGGATTACAGGCCTGAGCCACCGCGCCTGGCCCTTCATACAATTATTAAATGGTTTACCTGGAATCCAACCCTGGTCTCTAAACTCAAAGTGTTGTGTCTTTTCCATGGAGAAAAGATTTTACAACCCAGGTAGAGTGTGAGCCTCCAGCAGGTTATCAATACATCATTCTAATTAATTGGAGGAAATTTTATTCATTTTACAAATAATTTTTAGAGCACCAGTTCTAAATCAGGAACTGATCTTAGATTTTAAATTGTGGAGTGCAGAGTCCCACAGGCCTTGGGTTCCACCTTCCCATGGCCATCCTTATGGAGGTGATGATTTATATTGGCTCTTTTCTGGTAGTTCCCCAGTGTGCTTTTTCTCTTGCTTAAATGTTCCATAAAGCCATATGGTTGCTCATATGTCCTCAACTGTCATGATGGTGGATGCTGTGAAATGATCTCGGCACGTTTGAGGACACATATCCTTCAGGGTGACCTTATCTCAGAAACTAAGTCTCTTAATCATAGCTCTAATCCCACCTCCACCTCAGAGGGAAGCAATGGTAATGAGGACACACACACACACACACACACACACACACACACACATGAATAAATGAGGCCCATCTTCCTAGAATGTCAATTTAATCCAAAGAGTAAGAAATACACATTATGTGTATATCTTAAAAAATACAAATGTGTTCTGGAGTAAAATACAAAATTTCATGAAATTTTCAAGTAAAACATGAGATTTCAAATATGTCTCTGGGTCCAAAATGTGTTCCCAGAAACTTGATATCAATGAATTCACTGTTTTCCCACTTCGAGATGCCTCAGGGAAAAAACAAACAAGCAAACTTAGTAACTAACATCCCTGATTCAATTTCTGTGGGTATAGGTAAGCCTTTCATATTGGCCTCCAGTTGAAAATGTCTTTCTTCTTCAAACTTTGATTTCTTTTTTTTTTTGAGACAGAGTCTCCTCTGTCACCCAGGCTGGAGTGCAATGGTGCGATCATGGCTTACTGCAACCTCCTCCTACCAGGTTCAGGTGATTCTCCTGCCTCAGCCTCCCAGGTATCTCGGATTACAGGCACCCACCACCACGCCCGGATAATTTTTGTATTTTTAGTAGCGATGGTGTCTCACCATGTTGGCCAGGCTGGTCTCAAACTCCTGACCTCAAATGATCCATCCACCTCAGCCTCCCAAAGTGCTGGGATTAAGGTGTGAGCCACTGCGCCAGGCTTGGTTTCCTTTAAGGCAGAGTTACTAGATAGTGTTGCAACACAGAATGATGTTATAGCTGTATATGAAGTCTTATCTCTTAATACTCACTGATATTAAAAATACACTGTGTAGACCATAATAATATTAATAACCTTCTTTCTTTTTATGCTAATGCCAGTTTTTAGACAATCTCTATTACTGGCTTTTTATGTGTTGGGGAAGAAGGTAGAATAAATAATATTGTCGAATAAGTAATATTTCTGTCAATAAGTAGTATTACCAGAAAGTCCTTTCCTCCACCTCCTCCTTGGCAGGCCTCTCACAGAGAGTCTTGATATGCGTGCTACATTAGGAGCCTTAAACATTCTAGTTGTGTGTTTAAGAGGTGTTGTGAATCACCTGAAGGTGTTCACTCCTCACTGTGCATATATCTGCATCTTTGCATTTTTCTTGGATAAAGGTATTTATATGTCACCCAATTTCCAAAATGCATCCATGACCCAGAAAAGACGAAGAAAGACTCTGAGAGCCTCATTATCCTGAAGGTCCTCAGGGAGGGGAGGAGGGGGGTAGCCTTATTCTAGATGCTGGAAATTTAACCTAAATGTGCCTGAGAAGTGTGCCCTTTTTCAGCACCTGATGCCGTGAGTGTAAGCTCTGGGGTGCTGAAGAGAGTGAGAAAGAGCCCCCCAAAGGGAAAGAGTCTTTTAGAAAATAAAAGACAATGACAGGAAAGGGAAACTTCAGAGATGTCATAATTTGTCAGTGGCAGAGTATGCACATTGCAAACAATCTGGACTTAATAGGAATGAACATTTTTATTACAAAGAGTAGAGATTTTAAAGAAATTACTCAGAGCCTTTCCCTTTGTCCTTTCCTCCATCTCATCTGATATCTCCTCACAAAAGAGAAAAAAAAAACAGAGAATAACAGGTTAATATCTAGAAATTGCAAGGCTCTGAATAATCACCTGAAAACAGCCACCTCCTACTGAGAAACCACTGAAACTTAATCATTTTCCATTGCATCAGAAGGAAGATGGCTGAGGTATTCATTTTTTCCTTGAAATGTCAGGTGCCCACAACAATCAACTAATCACGTTCCTACCAGGACAAGTTACAAGATTAGAAACTTTCGTACAAGAAAATAAGACAATTGGGTTTTTAATGCTAAGGGGACATTTTAAACATAGAGATTAAAAAAGGGTTTCATAATGACAAATGCTCCACTGACGTGCCTCAACATCCCCCTGAGTGATACTATGCCTTGTACAGAGGAAGTAAAGAAAGAAGGTTGCGGCTGGATTGCAGAGGGAGATGTAGCCTTGGGGGACACATTTTTTTCTTGGGTTAAAAATGTCCTTGACTGGCGTTTGAAGTCTCCAATTGTAAGAAATTTCTTTGATATAGAAATCTGAGAAATTCCTAAAACAGCTTTTAGAGAGCAGCTTGTTCAAATGATCCATCTTTAGTATCAATCACAGCCTAAGAATTGAGTGCTTACTACGTAATAGTAAAAATAAGACCAAGAAAAGTGATGAGGAAGGCCTAACATTTATGCAACACTTACTACAGACTAGAAACAATACTAAGCTATTTACATCTACTAGCACATTAGTCTTCATAATAACCACACATGGTAAAATAGGCTGAATGTTTACAGATAAGGAAACAGAGGCACAGAAGGGTAGCTGGAAAGTGAAATGTCCACTCAGGGATTCTGCTTCTAGGGCTCACAGTCTTCATGTCAGAAGATCAGTGTTAAGACCCTCATTTTTCAGAGGAGAAAGTAAAACTGGGACAGGCGAAATATCTTACTCAAGACTTGTCACTGGTACACACAGAGCTTGGATGGACCTGGCCAAAGCCAAGTTCTGTCTGACTGCACATACATTTCCCCATTCAACATAACTTCACATGACCTGCATCTTGTATATCATCATATTGGAATTCATCCTTAAGAGAGATACTGGTTTCTAACACTGGTGCCTAAACCCAATGAAGTTGTAAGGCTGCAGCCCAACTGAACCTTATTAATTCTGTTGCTTGGAAGCACTCCACGCCTCCTACCATGGCCTCCATGTTATCTAGGTTTTCTCTGGGTCCCTGGTGCATGAAAGTGCAGTCAGTAACTCAGCTATAAAAGGATTAAGGTACAGACTCCTTACTCAGACTTTCTCTTTTCAGCTGTATCTTTCCATTCACTCCATGGTATTTATTGAGTGTCTATTGTGTGTAGACAGTGTTTAATATAAGTAAAGAGCTAGTACCTGCCTTCATGCCACTTAGACCCAGGATCAGGGAGGCCCACAGCACTGTTTCTGGTGCTCTCAGTGTCTTTATGCTGCTCATCTAGCACAAGAAATGCATGTGCATACACCCACTCAAAGGCATGCACACACACACACACACATACACACAAACACACACACACACACCTTCTTTGCTTACCTCCGTCAAAAACATTTCCAAGCCTACACTGAAACATTCATTCTTTTTATTTTATTCAGCACTGTTTCTCTGTGTCTCTAACACATTCTGCCTGTTTTACTGGTTTTCTTGTCATATGCATGTCTTTAAACTTCCCCAGATAAATTGCTCCTTGAAGCTAGAACGATTTGTTACCCATCTATGTTAATCAGGTTAAACTGCCAGCATGGTGTAGTAAGGGAATGCTTCCCAGAGTCAAACAGAACTGGAGTCAAACAGCTCTACTCTAGGAATGTAACCTTGGGTAATGTCTTAACTATCCTTTTTCCTTGTCAGTAAAATGTGAGTTTTCTTCCTTGTATATTTTGAGGACATTCTTGACAGATAAATACTCATATGCCATTTAATGGTCGTTCTTTCCTTTGCCTCTGCATTCAGTTAGTGACCATGAAAGAGTTTTATTGGTTTTTCCCAAGATATTACCTGATAATACTTTTGTTTGTCTCTAATTTCTATTTAGAGATTTGTTAACTTGGATGTGGTGGTCCATGGACATTTGGAGGCTGTCTATACAGTTCCTTAAATTGTTTGTTAAATTGTTTGTGTGTCTCTTATTAATCATACTTTCAAAGGAGTACAAATTCAAAAATGAAAAGATTAATGAGTCTTATCTTTTTATTGGTAAATATGCTTTCTTTTACACAATCTTTTCATTCCCCCCTTAACCTGATTCACCTAGATAGAAGCACTGACAGTATGCCTGCTCAGACAGGGGAGCTAGTGATAAACGGGATTATCCAAGGTTATTTGAGTCCCCAAGAATGCTAACCATTTTGGATGTCCTCATAAGTCTACAGCAGAAATTGGACCCAGTGTCCTTGAAGACTATCATTAAAGCAAATATTTACACACATTTATTTTTATGAGTGTCATGCAATATGTTAGGCTACATCAAATGCAATTTGTTTTTCTTTCTGTAATGGCAGTTTTCTCCAATGCTTTTGATATATTAATGTGCAAGAGAGAATGTCTAAAACTGGGATAGTTCAGTGTTTCCTCCGTTTGCTCAGCCGAACATCTCGCAGCCCAGGCTTGCTGCTCTGCAGAGGTCGCTTTGAGAAACACTGATTTCGGGGCTTTTTGCCTCATCCCTGTTAGCGTCCCTATGATCTCCTTTATTTGATACCACCGCAAGACTCTGGGTTTTTGTCCTTTTATTTCTTCTGAATGTCTGCAGCAGCAAGGAAATGATGTAGGAGATTCTTCATTGCCATCAGGAAGGCTTCATGTTGCTCTGTGTCTCTGGAGGCTGCAATACGAATGCCTCAGAAAGGCACACTGCTTACTCACATCCCCGAGAGACACGCAGAGGTGGCAGTAGTTCCTGTCTAAGTGTTAAAGACTGTGTTCTTGCTAAGAATGACTCTGGTGTCGATTTTCAACCTGAATAGTCAAAACTTTAATGTATAACTTAGACTTTTCAGTATACAGGACTATATTTTTCAAACTGGAATAAAATTTTCAGACCTACTTTGCTTCCCATAAGAGGAAAACAAAATAGTAAAAGTTACTAGTTTAAGGGTCAATTAATCTGAGTTTAAACACAGACTCTGTCACTCACTAGCTTTGTTACCTTCTAAGTTTCAGTTTGTTTATCTGTAATATGAAGGTAATGATACCTACCCCTGATGATTAAGGAGAGGGCTAAAGAAGCTAAATTTTGCATTATACTTATATTAGTATGTTTTGGCTTCTATAATAAAATATCATAGCCTGGATGATTTATATGCAACGGAAGTGTATTTATTACGGTTGTAAAGCCTGGAGAATCCTAATGAAACTCTGAATCAGGCAGAGTCAGTGTCTAATGAGGGCCTGCTTGCTTTTTGGTTTATAGACAGAAACATCTTACTGTAACCTCACATGGTGGAGGGGATGGGAAAGCCCTCTGGGTCTCTTTTAAAAGAACACTAATCCCATTCATGAGGGCTCTGCCCTAATTACCTAATCACCTCCCATACTTTCTACCTCCTAATACTGTCACCATGGGGAAGATGATTTTTTTTTTAAGGCTTTTATTTTTATTTTTTATTTTTTATTGTCCTTGGGTTCTGGGGTACATGTGTAGATCATGCAGGATTGTCGCACAGGTACATACATAGACAAATGGGATCTAATTAAACTCCATGGCTTCTGTACAGCAAAGGAGACAATCATTAGAGTGAACCGGCGACCAACAGAATGGAAAAAAAAAATTTGCAATCTACCCATCTGACAAAGGGCTAATATCCAGAATCTACAAAGAGCTAAAACAGATTTATAAGAAAAAAACAAACAAGCCCATTCAAAAGTGGGTGAAGGAAGAGGATTTTAATATGAATTTTGGGAGACACAAATAATCAGGCCATAGCAATATTTTAAGCATAATGCTTAATATCTAGTTGCTTCTCACACCTAGTTGCTATTTACTCAATGATAGATATTCTTAACACAATTGCTATTATTAAGAATAAAGAAATAGGCTATGCATGTTGGCTCATGCCTTTAATCCCAGTAATTGGGGAGACCAAGCTGGGTGGATGGCTTGAGGCTTGGAGTTCTAGGTCAGCCCAGGAAACATGGCAAAATCCCATCTCTACAAAAATACAAAACATTAGCTCGGTGTGGTGGTATGCATCTGTGGTCTCAGCTACTCAGGAGGCTGAGGTGAGAGGCTTGCTTGAGCCCAGGAGGTGGAGGTTGCAGTGAGCCAAGATTTTGCCAGTGTACTCCAGCCTGGAATATGGAGCTAGGCCTAGTCTCAAAAAATTATTAGAAAAAAAAGAATTAAGAAATAACTAGATTTTGTTAGCAAGATCTTAGGAAGGTGGGGGATAAGGGGCATATCCATTCCACTTCTGCATTTTCTGGGGTCTTCCAGATTTCAGAAATTCCCTCATGCCTGCCACCCTATTGACTCTGCTCCTGCCCCTGTGTACTGCAGACTCTCCTTACATGGTGCCTTTGACACGCTGCCAGGAAAGTTGAGCAGTTTGGGCACCCAGTTCCTCTAGGATTCTAGAATATAGCTTTATACTTTGATGAAGAATATTTCTGACTGTATTTCAATTTATCGGAAATATCAATCTCACGCACTGTCTGCAGCTGGGATTGCACTTTGCATACTCTTCTTGGGGCACTGGCGAGTCCTGAAACGTAATTTATAGTGGGGGACCAGCCCAGAGACATGCTCTCTTCAAACTGTGTTAGTCCTGAATGAAATAGGCACTAGGATAACATCTAGAGTGCTTAATCTTCGATGTGTGGAGAATTTTCCTGGACTGTAGCATGTGAAATGTTCACTGTTAAAACCTGAAATAGAAAGTGCATTCAGTTAATCTAACATTACGGATGGCTGAGGTGGGATAGGATCAGAGATAATGACATGTGACAGAGTGCTTCTTGGTGATCCTCCAGCCTATTTGAACATCTGCAATAGTTTGAGGTCTTAAAAATAGATAAACTTAGTTATCTTTCCATTTCTTCCCTCTTCCCTTAAAAAAATACACACAAACAGTTCTCAGAGATAAAAAGAAAATGTCTCATCAGATCGAACAGGTGATCTAAGGTTTGCTTGTTTTTAGATAATGATCTGTTGCAGGCTCCACCCTAATTGACAGTATGGCCTGCTTATGAGAAGACTGATCTTGTTTTTCCCAGAATATCTGGTGCTGCTGTTTACCTCTAAGGGAGCCTGGTAATAACAAGGGCACTCTAGAGTGGTACCAATCATCCACCACATACTGGAAATCAATGTTGTGTCTAGTGCTGTGCTAGGAATTATGGACATTAAAAATGGCATATGATATGAACCCTGATCTTAATATTATGTCCATCTCTTCGTGTTGCCAAGCCTAAGTTTAGCACTGAATTATATGCTTTGTGACAATGGAGCAGGAAGCATTAAAAAGAGCGTTAATGGTGGGGGGGTGCAGTTACATAGGTTTGAAGTTGATTCCAACCCAGGTAATCTACACACATTCTCCTAGCCCCAGTTCACTCATTTGCAAAATGGCTACATGGTGTCCACCTCACAGAGCTTTGGTGAACATCAAGTGAGATAACCAGTTTACCTGCTTGACACACAGTAGTCACTCAGAACTGCTAGGGTGATTTTGCTTGATTTCCTTCTGCTACAGCATTCATTTTGCCACATGAAGTAGAACAAGGTGTCTCAAACTATCTGTGATAAAGGACCAACCCCTCCCAAACCCCTCTTTCTGGTCCCAGCCAGCACAGACTAACATTTTTGTAAAACACAAAAAGATAAACTACTAGAAAAGTAGAATAAAGAAAATAACAAAGTCAAAGAAAATACAAGCCAACTTTTGACTATTAGATTCCACATAGATAAAATGATGCATCTGGATTGTGACAGGTTCTAAGTGCCATCCTCACATTCTGTACCTGTCTTATCCTGGAGTTGTGGCAAGGGTCCCCGGGCCCACACTGGTCTGCAGATCACACTTGGAGTAGCATGTACTGGAAGACAGTGATATGATTCCTAAATTTAATCTGATTAAGAGTAGAAATCATTTCAATAAAGTAAAAGTTACTTTATTGAAAGTCTCTACTTCAAGTCAGTATTGATGGAAAGACCAACTATCATCTACAAATGATAGTAAAAATCTGACCCAGTGAAGTAATCATACATACAGACATCATGGACACGAGCAGAGAAATACTCAAATGTGAGTTAAGAGGACACAGCACCAGAGCTGAAGGAATGAGAGGCAGCCTGGACATTTATCTTATTCCCTCTCAACCAAAAGTCCAATGATTTACAGCAGAAAGAAAGAGCAAATTAATGCAAGCATTTGCAGTGCAGAACTTTTAGTATCTGATAGATTTCCATTCCAAAGTTTCCATTCAATAATTATTACTAACCCTTTTGCTTTCTTGAGGGGGTGGAGATAATTGAACTTGTATTCTGAGCTCTTGGCTCCTACGTCTCACTGCATCTTCCCCCTGAGTTCAGAATGATCTATATAAAATGCACACCCGTGCACGTCACTCCCCCTCATGCAGCAAATAAGAACCTAGGTAGCCTGGTTTTAGCTGGCCTCTCTGAACTCAGCCCTCCTTTGTAGCTCTGAAATTAGGTCTGCATTTAGTGTTCCAATTATTCTGAACTCTTGGCAGTTCCCTGCCCACACGTCACATTTTCATATCTTTGTGCCCTCCTTTGCTCATGTCATTTTCTCTGCTTAACCCAGCATCAGCCCCTCCTTGCCTGGCTGCCTTCTAGTTATCCTTCAAGACTTGGTTCAGAAAGTCCTCCAGAAAGTCTTCCCTGGCCCTCCCTCCCCCTGCCCCTGCTCTGTGGACCCATACCTTCCTCTGCGTACCTTGATCACTGAACCGGCCACATTATTCGGAAACCATCTGTTTGTCCTCATTTATTATTCATCAGCAAATGCCCAATAAATGTTTGAGAACTGACTATAACTGAGGTAGCTGTCCAGGCTGCGTTGAGAGGCACTCAAGAACAAGACTGTTAAGGACAAGCAAAAAGCTAAATTTATTGTGCAAATTTGGCTGAGGTGAAGCAGAACCAAAAAATCATCAGATTCAGCCACTAGAAAAGCAAGAAATTCATAAACAAGGTAATATCTGTGTTCGCCTCTATCTGTTTATTTGTTCTGCTTCCTTTTTTTGATAGAAGCTAAATACTTGTACATAAATTGTAAGTGCAGCCATTTGAGCATCAGCCCAGAGAGCACTGGCCATGAATGAGGACAATGGTCTCTGCTCTGGGACAGGCAAAAAACATGACAGACACACAGCCCTGTCTGGAATAATGGGCAGAACACCTGGCTTAGATTGGAGTTTTGGCCTTGCTATGGATAAGCTCAACTATTGACCTTTCTGAGTCTTTATTTCCTCTACTGAAAAAAGCATGGCAATAATGTATGTCACAGGATTACTTTGAGGGTTAAATGGCATGGTTTACATGTATACCTAGTACAGTGTCAGATACAATAAATGGTAGCTATTATGATCAGAGGCAGCTATTTATGTTCTATTTGAGAACCTACTCAATGTTACTCTGCCATGCAATTTCTCACACCTTAATGTTGCATTACTAGGAGATTTAGGGCAATATAATCCAGAAAGCCCATCAAAGCATATCTCTACTAAACTTAAAACCAGCGCTGTTTCTTAGCCTGCCCCTTACAATGATGCTGAAAAATCCTAGTACTTCCAAGTTGTGGTTGTCCTTGGAACCCATGCTGAGGAATTGGAATGAAACAAAATAAAGATGAGGAAAGATGTCAACATGATTTACTGGAGCAAAGTGGCATCGTATTGGCATTCGAGAGCATGTAGATTAGACAAAGATCGACTCATCACAGTTACAGATCCTGAAACACTTTGACTAGCTGAGAGGAATGCTAAGAAACAGAGACCAAGAAATTTCTCAATTCAAACATAAAAGAGACATGTGTTCCTCGCTCTGTTCTGAGAAACTATGGACTCTTGGCTTTTTGTCTGGATGTTTAGGTTGGTTGTCTTTTTAAACTTTATATTTAGTCAAGGGGGAGATGTGGGCATTTGGGCAGCAAGAAAATGCTTATGGCTTTTAGAGGAATATGATGGAAAAAACAGAAGTGTTAAAAAAATATATTTTAAAAACTAGAGCTAATGCACTCGGATCCCTAGGATCCTGGGGTCCTATACCCCAACTCCCGACAAAGGTGGACCTAGGTCACGCTTTAAAATGAGCAGGAGCCATAGGGACCTATCTACTGAGAGGAGCTATCAGTGTCACCACTCCACTTCCAGCAGCCTGGCTGAAAGTTGCTCGAGGCAAGACCTGCAAAAAAAAAAAAAAAAAAAAAGGAGCCAAAAAGTTTGAGGAGAGGAGGAAGTAAAAGAAATTAAGTTCTGTGGGATTTTACTGCTGCTCAGATCCCAGGTTTACCATAGCAGATCCCAGCCCCGGGTATCTTGGTAATCCATGACTACTCTTTTCATAATTCCGAGAGCTATGGAAACAATATAATTCACAGAATTCAAGCCCTTTCCTGCTGTTCCTTGGTAAAACTGCCTACCCTCACCTGCTCTGGGTGAAAGAAATACTTGCATTTTGTATTTTTATTCCTGCAACAGCCCTAAAACTTGTTTGATTTTTTGAAAATTATTCCTGTCGTCAGGACAAAAAGAGTAGCGCTCTCTACTGTTTACAGAGAAGCTCTCGTTGGGAAGTTCCTACTGATGCACTTCTATGAATTGTGCTCCTAAAAGAGTTTTAAACTGGAGCCAAATGGCTGGAGTGTGGGCTCTAACCCCTCTACCGCCTACCTGAGTTTCCTTAGCCAAAATGGGCATAATATCCACCTTGCAGAGTGTGTGAAGATCAGACATACTGTATGTAAATATATCTCCAACACAAACAAGAAGCCAAGGAAATGTTTCCTCTTTCCTGACATCATGATATACAGCTGGATGTGAACATCTGTAAGCCTAAGAAAGAGTGCTTGTGAAGTCAGTGCTGACTTTTTATTTTTAAAAAAGTTGTTAAGAGATAAAGCCCAACTTTTTTTTTTTTTTTTTTTTTTTGAGACAGAATTTCACTCTTGTTGCCCAGGCTGGAGTGCAATGGTGCAATCTTGGCTCACCGCAAGCTCTGCCTCCTGGATTCAAGCGTCCTGCCTCCTGCCTCAGCCTCCCGAGTAGCTGGGATTACAGGCATGTGCCACCACGCCTGGCTAATTCTGTATTTTTAGTAGTAGAGACTGGGTTTCTCCATATTGGTCAGGCTGGTCTCGAACTCCCGAACCTCAGGTGATCCGCCCACCTTGGCCTCCCAAAGTGCTGGGATTACAGGCGTGAGCCACCGCGCTTGGCCCTAACTTCTTCATCTAGAGTGGACTTCTTTCCAGAGACTAAGACTCAATTAACTCCACTTTCCAACATTCCCTGGAAGGATCCCTCTCCTCCTCCTCCTCATCTCCTTCAACCCCTTCCGCTGCTAAGTTACAGCATTTGGTGAATGCTTTTCTGTGTTTTCTGGTGACTCTTTCTTCTTGGATAGTTTTCTTCCTCTTCTCTGCCAGCCTATATCCTGTTAAACTTTCACAGTTCACCCCAAGCATCACATCTTTCATGAATCCTTCCCAGAATGTTGTCTATTCCAGTGATTTCTAACAAATGGGACAGGATCACAGAGGTTGTCAATGGTGGCCATCATTTGCTGTTACCTGGCCATGGAAACTGAGATAATCCCATGTCCTTTTCCCTATCCTGGCCTGGACCATATAAGTTGCCCAGTCAGATTTCTATGACCTTGACCACCTACAATCCAATATCCTCTGAGGGGGATTACTCCAATTTTCATTTTCTTGTATTTAATCACTTTTTTTTTGAGCACCAGACCCCATTATTTTCAGACTCCATATTTTTCTTAAGTCATCAGCAAGACAAAAGCCGTTTGCCTGGCCCTTTGTAATCTCATCTTCTCCCCATTTAGGAACATATTTATTTCTATCCTCGATTTCTTCTCATGCACCATCCATGTCCACTGCCATGGCTCTGATTTTGACTCCCTCTGTGACTTTAAAAGTAAAACACCTATACCTGTTTCCCCTGCACCTTCATCTCCCTCTCTGCTGGCTCTTTCCAGTTTGAATTAAAGCATACCTTTTTCCCTTCTCAATTTCACGTCTCTTCATCTCATGTTACATTTCTTTGCTTTCAGAGACCAGGTTTCAGCAAAAAGCATTTACATGCAGTGCTGTTATTCTCCCTCTCTTATATACTCTTCCACTTATTGGATAAAAGTTCACTGATTATTTCATTCACTCAAGTTTGTAGGAATGCTTCCAAATTAAAGAGAAGTTGGCCTGAAATTGACCATCTCCTCTCACTAGCCATGTGAACTCGGGCAATTACAAAAATCCGTTTTCTGTCTCAGCATCTTCTATAAAACTGGAGTGACTACTCCTGCCATGTGGTCATGATGAGAATGCAAAATGAAAACATATATGTAGCAGAATTTAGAGGTCACTGAACACTTCGAGTCATTGTGAATCTGTCAATCTGTCATCTCAGCAGTATTTATATCCTATGTACCAGTCCACTTTTCTTGGAATTCACTTTTGCTTTTGCCTTCAGTGATGCCTCTCTATACTAGTTTCTTCCTGTGCTTTTCTGGTTACCCATTCTCAGCATTTTCCCAAGTTTCTATTTTCTATCAAAAACTATGTTCTCCAAAATATGACATTAGCTAGCATTAATTGATTGATAATTACTCAATTGCTACGTCCCGATACTAGTCTCATGAGTCCTTTAAAACAACTGACATCACATTTGTGAAGGACCCAAACATAGAAGGCCCATTCTGAGCTCATTTCTTTGCCCAATTAAGCCCTCTCATTTTCCCGTGCACCCTCAATAGTCAATAATAATTTAATCGTGCATTTAAAAATAACTAAAGAATATAATTGGATTGTTTGTAATACAAAGGATAAATGCTTGAGGGGATGGATACCCCATTGACCCTAATGTGATCATTGTGCACTGTATGCTTATATCAAAGTATCTCATGTACTCCATAAATATATACACCTACTAGGTACCCACAAAAATTAGAAATCATTTTTTGAATTAAAAATTAAATTAGTAAGCATGGCTAACTCTCCAGTTGAAATTATTTTAGCGGTGTCTTTTGGGATTGTGACCCTGGAAGTATATGGAAGTGAATAACCTACAGGGATTGTTAAAAATGCTGATTCCTAGACATCAACACAGATCCCCTAAGTAAGAATTTCCTGGTTGCATGATGCTTATGCACACTGAAATTTGGGAACATCTAACAATAGAATAAAGACAAAATTTTATACAATGTCATGTAAGGCTTTGCATAATCCATCTTTTGACTATCTCTCCAGTCCCCTTGCCAACCACCCTGTTGTATGATTCCCATGCCTTTCACAGGGTCTGGGCCATCATGCCATTATGCCTTTGCATAGTATCGAAATCCTTCCACTCCCGATTCACCTATCACACTTGTTCACCCTTCTAAAAATAGCTCACATCAATCATCTGACCTTTAGTAAGGCTTCGCTGAGATTCCTAATTTGCACCCCTCCGATCTGAGATAGGTCCGTTTTCCATGTTTTCAAAGATTCAGGTGTATCAGTCCAACTCCTCCCTGTACTATCTCCAAGTCTGGTATGCCATTGTATATATCTCACTGCCTTTAAATGTTTGGTAATTTGCCTGTCTTTGTCATCAGCCTAAAAGCTTCCTAACACTTAAAAAAATGCATGACACATATTAGGGGTTCAAATTTTATTTGTTAATTGAGGAATTCTCTCTTTAAATCATGATGTCTACCAGCTGTCTTCTACCACTCCTCTGAGCCAAATCTTGTCCATCAATGACATTCTAAAAATCAAGTAGTAACCTTGCATGAGAGGTTTTTATCCCCATGTTCAGTCCTGCTACTTATAAGCAAGTGCTTTTTCAAGTTGCTACCTGCTGATCCAATCTGCCAGGGATATTTAATTGGCCATGTGCCTACTCCCCTGGTACTCTGTAAAGTAAGTTATTGTATCACCAACTCTGGTGATGGAATTATTTTTTAACTTGTGGGGTATTTTTTTGAATTACAGAAGTAAACATTATCAACAATATGATTAACAATAATGCTATTTGATTTTTTCTACTACTTTTCTACTATTTTTTATTTTTACTTCTTCATATTTTAAGTCCTAGAAATAAAATGTGTTTTCAGTAACACTAGTGCATTTTAAAATTTGTTGTATTTATTTTCTCTTACCTTAAGTAGTAAAAGTTATCCTTAACAGTATGATTAAAATTTCCAAAAACTAATGGACTCAATAGATTTGTTTATATTTTAAAGTCATAACTATAAACTGAATTCACCATTTATTGAATTTGTGTATATATATATATATATATATATATATATATATCACATCAATGTAAACAATGAATGATGTAAATAAGGCCTCCCTCTAATCACATGAATGTCTTTAAAAATCTGTGTTTCTGTTTTTTCTGCCCAAAGGAAAACTACGTGCTACACCAGAATGCGCTCAGCATTCCAAGTCAAACTGAGAGAGCCAGTTTGTGTCCTCTTCTGTAATCTACTACCTGTGTGGTTGTTATGCATAGGATGTCATTCCTGACCCTCGGATTTTCCTGTCAAAGTAACCTGTAGCAGCTTTTGTCATACATGGCACATATTAGGCACTCAATAGCTGCATGTCCTTTGTTTTAAATATATTTTCTACCATAGGGAAGTGTACCTGTTTTTCATGGGGCCATTAAGAAGGAGTTGGGAACACTCGAGTCATTTCTCTGGCATGTTGCTGTCAGCCTTGATTATCTTCTGTCTGACATCACTGTAGAGATCTTTAGTATTTGTGTGGCTCTGGCTTTCTGAACAAGATGGCAAGTTCCTCAAGGGCAAGAGCCTGTGAATTCCAGCACAGAGTGTATGCTCAGTACATAAAAATGTCTCATGGATTCTATTTTTAGAATTGCTGGCGTAGTATTATGTAAGGAAAGCAATATTATGCTGGAAAGAATAATTATTCTTCTCACACACATGGTTTCCTTAAAATGATAGGGTAAAAAATGAAAATACTTCAAATATTTTCTAATTCCAATAGTCTATAATTTGTAAGATATTTTCTGTAGTTGGCTGATGTCCATAACGTCTAAGGCTTAACACTTATGAGTAGTTTAAGGAATTTTATTTTAGTGTGTTCCAGGTGGCCCCTTTACCTTTCCAAGGCTTGCTGCTTTTGAATTGATGACTCCACAGATCATAAAGTGGAATTAAAAGCTGAGAGATGCCTATACCCACTTGTATCAGAAATCCATCCATTATGAAGATATCTGTCATGATTATTCAGGCTAGGCAGTTCTCAGCAAGGAAAGCATGGGTGAGTTTGTTTTACTGCATAGGCTTGCCCTGATCATATTAATTTGGAAAACAGCTAGAGGTGGCAACTTACCAGGTAAAAACAGATTGGGGCACCTATAAAATTATTCAGATGCTCATGGACAGCTTCTCCTGTGATTCATAAGAAAGCCTGCAGTTACATAAGAGAAGCAGCATTATGGAAAAGTCCCAAGAGAAATTGCAAACTTGGGTAGTCAACAGTTTGAACTGCAAGTAGTTTATTTGTAGGTACACCTGTATGGACCTTTATGGGCCTCCTTAGGTGGAGAAGGGCTTGTCAATGGGTATACAAAGAGCAAGAAATCTGACATTGGGCAGGCTTTAGTTTGGACCACATGTGAATACTTCCGTGTTTCTTTGCATTATTAGCAGAACAATCATTTCTTACAGAAGAAAAAATCCATACCTGGAGATTCAGAAATACACTTAAGATAAAATGGGGCTTTGTTGTGCAGAAGAAACTGTCATCAGAGTGAACAGGCAACCTAGAGAATGGAAGAAAATTTTTGCGATCTGTCCATCTGACAAAGGGCTTATATCCAGAATCTACAAGGAACATAAACAAATTTACAAGAAAAAAACAAATAACCCCATCAAAAAGTAGGCAGAGTGTGAACAGACACTTCTAAAAAGAATACATTTATGTGGCCAACATGCATATGAAAAAGCAGCTCATCATCACTGGTCATTAGAGAAATGCAAATCAAAACCACAAAGAGCTACCATCTCATGCCAATTAGAATACTGATCAATAAAAGTCGGGGAACAATAGATGCTGGAGAGGATGTGGAGAAACAGGAATGCTTTTACACTGCTGGTGGGAGTGTAAATGAGTTCAACCATTGTGGAAGACAGTGTGTTGATTCCTCAAGGATCTTGAACCAGAAGTATCATTTGACCTAGCAATCCCATTACTGGATATATACCCAAAGGATTATAAATCAGTCTACTATAAAGACACATGCATACATATGTTTATTGCAGCACTGTTTATAATAGCAAAGACTTGGAACCAACCCAAATGCGCATCAATGATAGACTGGATAAAGAAACTGTGCACATATACACCATGAAGTGCTATGCAGCCATAAAAAGGATGAGTTCATGTCCTTTGCAGAAATATGGATGTAGCTGGAAACCATCCTTCTCAGCAAACTGACACAGGAACAGAAAGCCAAACACCACATGTTTTCATCCATAAGTGGAAATTGCACAATAAGAACACATGGTCTCAGGGGAGGGGAACATCACATACCAGGGTCTCTTGTGGCGGGGGTGGGGAGCTAGGGGAGGGATAGCATTAGGGAAAATACCTAACGTAGATGACGGATTGATGGGTGCAGCAAACCACCACGGCAAGTGTATACCCATGTCACAAACCTGCACATTCTGCACATGTATCCCAGAACTTAAAGCATAATAATAATTAATGAAAAGATAAAATGGAGCTTTTCAGTCAAACTCTCTTAAGTCTCCTAGGATGTCTGTCAGTCTCTCAGAGCTGATTTCTCACCTAAAGACTTTGACCTCATTCAAACTAGGTTAATAACCAGGTCAAACTTTTCATGGTGTTCTTTTGACCTGAAATTTCATGACAGAAAAAGCATGCAGATCGAGCAGACCCAACAGTCAATGGACTCAGCCAATGTCATTTAAATTTGTCTTTCTGAGGAAACCCTGTGAAAGATCTGGGGCTGGAAGTGCCATTTACTGCTTCCACCATGATCTGAGTGCATTCCCTTTTAGATTTTTGTTCTGGAAATCAAGTGCTGTCTCCATTAGGAATGCATGTTCTTGAAGGCCAGGAAAGCCAGGAGTGAAGCCACATCAGCCATAACTCACCCTGAGATCCTCCCTGTGCCCCACTAAACAAAGCCTTAGCATTTGCCTTGTTACTGCATTTCAGCTTTCAATGTGGAAGAGCTTTCTCTAAAGCACTGAAGTTTAACTATTGTCTTTAATCTATCACTTGATCTACCTTTTTTTCCTACATAAATCATCCAAAATTTGATTTTGTGTTTGACCAAAATTTCAGTAATCCTTTCAATATATATTGGATGTCTGACTAGTGGTATTTATCATTTTACTTTTTCTGGTGGAAACTATTCTGATCTTAAATCTATGAGAAAAGGAACATGTGAAGGACATGGACTTTGGAAAAGCTTGTTAGTCCCTGTATCTATGGGTAATGTTGCTAGCCACTTTCCTAAAAGAAGACCCTGGGGGAGGACATTCTAGTGTGTGCCTTCCTTTTCCAGCTAATGATACAAAAAAAAAAAAAAAGTGAAAGACATTTCATGACTGTAAGAGTTTGTAATTAGGTTATATATCTAAGACATATACACACCATTTGACAAATAAGAAAAAATAGCATGGTTAAAAAATTAGTTCAAGGCTACCCGACTAAATAA
Source organism: Ateles fusciceps (assembly GCA_036589455.1). Classification (NCBI taxonomy): domain Eukaryota; kingdom Metazoa; phylum Chordata; class Mammalia; order Primates; family Atelidae; genus Ateles; species Ateles fusciceps. Next base: position 2,866,195 of record JAZHEH010002555.1, on the reverse strand, counting down.
TAACAGAATTGGGTTTAGCACTTAATCCCTAATTCGGCCTCCCCAATATGTCCAAATTTAAATCAGTACCTCCTCTTCTCAACCTGCTATTTCTTCTCCTGAGTTTTATGTTAATGATTAGCACTAGTGTCCTGGATAGAGAGAATGCAATAACTCAAAGCCATCTTTTGCCCTCACTCTTCACCATCCTCCTATCCAGTGGGCAGGGATCTGGCGGATTGTACCTCCATAATGTCTTTCTCATCCACCCCCCTGTTCTACACACTGCTGGATGTTCCAGGGATTTTTCATCTCTAACTTGGGCTGTTACTACAGCCTCCTAGAGGTCTTGTTATCTTCAGAGTTACCCTATCACCTAAATCCAGCCACCAGATTGCCAATACTTGTTTTTATTATAGATTTAATTATGTTTTTGTTTATCACCTCTAATTTTGTCCAATTTTCACTATAGTTTGTATCTCAAAACCTTTGTTCTATATGCAAAACTCTTCACAATTTGGCTCATATGAACTGCTCCTACTATTATTATAACTACCTTTTCCATACATTCCTTGCTACCCCCTCCTCCCTCACAATCTACTCCTCTGCGTCTTTGTTCTACCATTTCCTTTGGCTCAGAATGCCCTTCTTTAATACTGTCTAACTAAATCCTATTATTATACTTCTTACAATTGGATTCAGTTGTTTTCTTCTTGAGGAAGCTGCCTCTGGCCCCAGCATGGGCTATATACCCCACCATTGTGATTCCCTAGATCTGTGAATACAATGTGTGAAAATGTTCTGCCTTCTATGTTACTCCCTGTTAAACCATTACCTCACTGAAAGCTGAGACCCGATTTTAATCTCCCTCCCCTACTGTAGTACCTATTACAGACTCCAGCACATAGTAGATGCTCAAAAAATGCTTTATATACATAGTGAAAGAACTCTTATGACAGGCATCATAAGTTTGAGGATAGAGTGGTGCCTGCAGATTTAGAATCAGTGGTAAGATAGCTCTAGGTTATCCATGTGGGGGAAATCCTATCATTTGAGGACATGAAGCAGGACACACAAAGATAGGATCCCTTTCTCTTCGGGAGTTTTTTGGTCTTGTTTGTTTAACAGAAAGAAAGACTCAAAGGGTATTTTTGGTATTTTTTTTTTTCATGGAGGAAACAGGAGTTATATTTATCTCTTCACGGGTACTAGAGTCTGGGAGAGTGTAGCACATTCATTCATTAGATAATTCATATAATTGAAGACTAGAAAATCCTCTAATGTTAGTGATAAGAGATGTGAGTTGTTACTGGATTTTTGTTTTGTTATGTATTTGTTTATTTTTCTGTCCATAATGATTCTCTCTAATTGGTTATGTTGTTGTAGCAAAAAGATCAAGGGAATATTGGGGCCAGTAATATCTGTTTTTTCTTTTTTTTAGTTCCCCACTGAGCCTGAAAAACTGATACAGCCCAATAATTAGCTCATAAATACTAATTTATGAACAGGTAGCAATCATGACACCTAACAAAAAGCCATTCAACACTGAACTTGAAGTTAGAAGATCAGGTTATAATTTCCAGCTCCATTCATCCAGTTACGGCATCTTAAGTTAATTTGTCCATAGTTCTACGTGCCACTTTCTTCTTTCATAAAATAGGAATGTTGATGTAGATATCTTTTATCCTATGACTTCAAATGCTGCAATTGCTGACTTCAATCATTTCAAAAGTATTTATGAAAACCTTTTCATGCTTAGCAATGCCAGCCATAAAATAAGAAGGCCTGGTTCTTGTATTTACTGAGTTATAATTTAGAAAGAGAAGTTTAAGGTATAAGAAGCATTAAATGACAATGATGGAAGCATTTAAACTCTGTTTAATATCCAGTACTCAACACATATTTCTTACATTCAGCAAATACAATATTTCTCAGTTCCTTCTATATGTCTGGCACTGCAATAAGTGCCTGGAATGCAAAGAAAAGGGGCCAAAGCCTCTGCCAAAGATCTAGTAAGGCAAACCATTTCCAGGCCTGATAATGAAGGTGGAGATGGAGCGAGATCCACCAGAGAGAAATGACGTCATGAAAGCAGCGTAATAAACGTGGGCACAGGACATTCCACATTAGATGATTAGCTTAAGGTAAGCACAGTATTTCCATACTTTGTGCTAGTTATTTGTCAGGAATTAGTAGCCTTATGCCCGTTTAACCAATGAAATACAAAGCAAAATCTGTATTTTCTGAGAAAGAGAAGTCAGGCACTTTCTATTGCTGAAAATCATAAGAAAACATATTGTTCCCACTGCTGCAGACAGCTATCTTATGAACACACACACAGGCAGACTTAGGATGAAACTGGTGCTTGTAGAGAGAGAAGTATGGAGAGAAATTTAATCTCTGATGACACAATGCAGTAGTTAAATTAGCTGCCTCGAAGGCCTATTCTTCCTTTAAGTTGCTGATATCTGAGATAAAAATCTCCCTGCATTGTTTGGTGCACCTGAATCAGGACTTCTACCACTTAGAGCAGAAAGAATATGACTGATACTGGAAATGGAACTCACCCATTCTTTAATTGTCTTTAATCTATCACTTGAGCCATTCAGTTTGTCCTGACCAGTTCTAATTGGTCTGGCCAGTTTCCCATATGATGCAAAGGTAATTCAGTTAATGTGTTATGTGGGTATATAAAAAAAAAACTCAGCAGATCTGCCCACCACAAAAGATGAGTAGAGTGTCAGTAGAGACATGAAGGAGTCACACAGGGTCAGATGCCAGCTCTACCAAGTTCAAGCTCAGTTACCTTGGTCAAGCTTCTAAATCCTCCTGGGCATGTATTTCTACATCTTAAAGTGAAACTATTATTAATTCTTTAAACAGTTGTACAAATCCAGTCTCTGTATGCAGAGCAGCAGCTATAATGTCCCCAACTGAAACTTGTCATTATGATAACACAAAGCATCCAAATTTAGAAGCCTGGAAGAATGGCTGTACCAACCAACAGAAATAGGAATTCAAGTGCTGAGCAATAACCACCTCCTCTCATGGTTGGTGTTCTCAGTTTAACACGGTTGAGCTACAATCCACAAACTGGATGACTCATAATCAAAAGTAAAAAATCCAATTTAGTTCACAGTATTGATACTAATGTTAGTCTCCGTCTGGAGGTTTATCAGCTTAAAGTCCATCTGCTTTATAAAGCTAAAAAAGGATGATGTATTCACAGTCTAGTTTTGGTTTCAAATTGAGAAATATGTTCTGAAGCTATTAACAGTAAGTGGATATGCTCTCGAGGTAGAGTATCAGAGCAGCCAGCACAACAATCAGAGGAACTTCCCCTGCAGCCTGCCTGAGTGCTTACGTTCAGGAAATCTCCACTTACCTGACACTGCGTATTGGTTTGGCGATGTCTCTTAACTGTGTGTGGGGCAAGGAGGCAGGGTTAATGGGTGGGGTGCAGCCTGAGAGAGACCGCAGTTTTTTTCTTTCCTCACATCTTGAAGAGCGTTATGGATACTCACAGTAAAACTCCGGAATGTTTCTGTTTAATACAAATAATTTTACTTTAGCCTTGATCAGAACAAAAGCCAGATTCCTTTTCGAAAATATCACATTTTCTCAAATCTAATGTAGATTTCATTTCACATTGTAAATATGGAGATTAGGGTAAGCATATTTAATCTAGTGATGAGTTTTTTCCCTGAAAACTGTTTTTAAATTAGTAATATCTCATTGGATCAATGGCAGCTGAGTATTGAATAAATATGGCATACATTCTTCTATGTGGCAAAGTTTCCCAACCAGAAGGAGAAGATATCTATTATTGTGCTTGGGACCTTCGATGTGAAGACACCATCTGGTCAGACTCCTGATTTCTCCTCAGTGTTACTTTTACATCCTGAAAGTCCTTCTAACTGGCACTGAATCAAAACAATTTTTAACAAAAATTAGTCTATCTTCCTATTATTAAACAAATCAGGACACTGGAAAACACTTAACAAAAGGGAGATTAAATAAACATCATAAACCCACTATCTATGGAACACTATGAATAATGCCACTAATCGTATGCTTCCTGATCATTTTTATGCACTGTAAAAATTATTTAATGGTACTGTATTTTTAGTACATTTATATATGTGAACATATCTCCATGTCAATATGTTTGTTTATAACCTTGTTTTGAATGGCCAAATGGTATCCTACTGCACAAATATACTGCTGCTTGTAATCACACCAAGTGCGGGAATTTGAAGAATTATACTACATTGTAACTCTTCTATCTTCCTGTTTGCTCAGACTACAAGCATCTAGAAGACAGGAGCCTTGTTCCATTCAAACTGTGTTCTAGATGCTATGTACTTGATACATATTCAATAAATGTGGATTTGGATTAATCCCACACAAAAAAGATATTTGGGCTAACACACAAATTCCAGAAGTGTAGCCTATTCATTTCCTATGGCTTCAGTAACAAATTGCCACCAACTTCATGGCTCAAAGCAGCAGAAATTTATTCTGTCATAGCTCTGAGGGGTCAGAAGTCTGGAATCAGTACCATGGGTCAGAATCAGGGTGTTGGCACGAACCTGCTTCCACTGGAGACTCTAGAGGAGAATCTGTTTCTTGCCCCTTCTCGCTTCTGGAAGCCGCCAGCACTCCTTGCTCTGTGGCTGCCCCACTCCAATCCCTGCCTCTATGGCTACATTGCCACCTCCTCTTCTGTTTAAAATATCCCTCTGCCTCCATCCTGTAAGATAAATGTGATTGCCTTTAGATCCCCACAGATAACCCTGGATAATCTTCCCATCTCAATATCTTTAATCACATCTGCAAAGGTCCATTTTGCCACAGAGGATAAATTTACAGGCTCAAGAAATTAGAGCACGAGTAACTTCTTTTGAGGGTTGGGGGACATGGCATTTTCAGCCAATAACTAACAGTACATAATTTCAACTATAGTTTTTAATCATTGTTGTGTTTTCAGAAAAAGTGTTAAGACTGAGAAAAGTGGGAATGGAGAACACACTGTTCGAGTACCTTTTTCTGGGGAAAGCTTTGGCGTTTGTTGAAATGAGAACTTGTATTTTCCATAGTTAGATTATACTTATCACTTAAAAGCCAAAGTGACTTGATATCACTCAATTTTATTATTTAAAATAACAGTACTACATTTCCTTTTAACTATAAATAAACTTAGTGGGTATAACCTAGATAATTACAATCATATTGGGAAAAGAGTAACAATAAAACCAAAGAAAAAGGGAGTAGACGGGTGGAGCAAGGAGGCAGAACAGAAAGCTGCACCAATTGTCCTCCTGCCCTCCCCACCCTCTGCAAGAATGCTTTTAACTTTCTGCACACACAAAAAAAGCACATTTACAAAAATCAAACATCAGCAGAGAATCATACTACCTGGATTTTTCGTTACGTGGTTGAAAGAGACACTGAAGAGACTATGAGAGTCAGTCTTAAATCATTGGCACTACCCCTTTCCATCCCCTGGCAGTGGCTGCGTAGCACCAAGAGAGAATCTGTATATGTCAGGGAGGGAGAGCGTAGCAACTGGGGAACTTTGCATTGAACTCAGTGCTGCCTTGTCATAGCAAAGAGCAAAGCCGTCTTCGGCTCAGCCAGCACCCACCCAGGGCCCACAGAAGGAGCATTTGGGCCAGCCCCAGCCAGAGGAGAATCACTCAGCCCTGAGGCTGGAAGCCTCACCTTTGTGGGCCGAAGTGCTCTGTGGACCTAGGTGAACCTGAAAGGCAGACTAGGACACAAGAATGGCAATTCTTAGGCAAGTCCTGATGCTGTACTGAGCTTAGAACCAATGGACTGGGGTGGTGCATGACCTAGTGAGACACTAGACATGACTGCTAAGAGCGTGCTTGTGCCACTCTTCCTTTAATACCAGGTAGCACAGCTCACAGCAGTGAAAGTGACTCCTTTTTTCTGCTTGAGGAGGAGAGAAAAGTAAAGAGGACTTTGTCTTACATTTTGAATACCAGCTCAGCCACAGTAGGATACAACACCAGACAGAGTTCCGAGGCCCCTATCTCAGGCCCTAGATGCCAGACATCATTTCTAGATACATCCTAAACCAGAAAGGAAGGACCTAGTCCTGGAAGAATTCATCACCTGCTGACTAAAGAGCCCTTGGGCCCTGAATGATCAACAGCCATACCCAGGTAGTATACCGTGGGCGTTAGAAGAGACTCTGAGATATATTCAATTCAGGTACCAGCTTGGTCACAGTGTAGTAGAGCACTAAGTGGGATCTTGGGGTTCCCAAGTACAGGCCTAGGCTCTTAGATAACATTGCTGGACCTGTCTTGAGCCAGAGGGGGAGCCCATTCCCATGAAGGCTGATTCCCAGGCCTGTCAGCATTCACAAGGGCCTTCAGTGAAGAACCCTTGGACCCTAGATGAACATTAGCAGTGGCCTAGCAGAACTCCTTGTGGGCTGGTGGTTATGGTGGCCACTAAAAGACTCCTCTGCCTGTGGAAGAAGGAAGGAATATCAGGAAGGACTTTGTCTTGTGGTTTGTGTGCCAGCTTAGCTGCAGTAGAATAGAATATCAGGCATATTTCTAAGGATTTTAACTTTAGTACATGGCTTCCAGTCAGCATCTCTGGACATGCTCAGGGGCTAGGGGGAACTTGCTACCCTGAATGGAAGTGCACAAACCTGGCTGGTTTCACTACCAGCTGATTGTAGAGCCCTAGGGACTTGAATGAACGTAGGTGGTAGCCAGGTAGTGATGACAGCAGAACTCGAGTGAGACCCAGTTCTGTGCTGGCCTCAGGTGTGAACCAGGGCAATTCCAGTGGTAGTGGCTATAGGAGTGCATGCATCACCCTACCCCTACCTCCACGCAGCTCAGCACAGGGGGACATGCTATTTGTTTAGGAGAAAGTAAGGAAGAGAACAAAATCCTGTGCCTGATAATCCAGAGAAATTTTCAGATCTTATCCAAGATCACCAAGCTGAGGGATTTCTTCAACAACAAACCTGTTCTACAAGAAATGCTAAAGGGAGTTCATCAATTTGAAAGAAAAGGATGTTAATGAGCAATAAGAAATTATCTGAAGGTATAAAACTAACTGGATATAGTTAACACCCAGAGAAAGATAGAATATTATAACACTCTAATTGTCTTAAATAAACTATTCTTAAGATGACTAAATAAACCAATCAAAAATAATAATTGCAACAACACTTTAAAACATAGATAGTACCATAAGATATAAAGAGAAACAACAAAAAGTTAAAAAGTGTGGGGGATAAAGTTAAAGTGACAAGTTTTTATTAGTTTTTTTTTCTGCTTGTTTATGTAATCAGTATTAAACTGTCATCACTTTAAAATCATTGGTTAGAAGATAGTATTTGTAAGTCTCATGATAATCTCGAATCAAAAACATACAACAAATACACAAAATACAAAAAGCAAGAAGTTAAATTTTACCATCAGAAAAATATCACCTTCATAAAAAGGAAGATAAGATAGAAAGAAGAAAGATCACAAAACCACCAGAAAACAAATAACAAAATGATATGAGTAAGTCCTCACTTATCAATAACAACATCGAATGTAAATGGACTAAATTCTCCAATAAAGAGAAATAGAGTGGCTGAATAATTAAAAGCAACAAAAAGCAAGATCCAGTGTTCTGTTGCCTGCAAGAAACACACCTCACATATAAACATAGACTGAAAATAAACAGATGAAATAGATATTCTATGCCAGTGGAACTCCCTCCCAAAAAAAGAGCAGCAGTAGCTATACTGACACCAGACAAAAGAGATTTCAATACAAAAACTGTAAACAGACACAAAGAAGGTCATTATATGATGATAACAAAGTCAATACAGCAAAAGAATGATGGTTTTAAATATATATGTACCCACCCAACACTAGAGCATTCAGATATATAAAGCAAATATTATTAGCACTAAAGAGAAAGATAGACTTCAATACAATAATAGATGGGGACTTCAATACCTCACTTTCAAAATTAGATCTTCCAGACAAAAAATCAAGAAAGAAACGTCAGATTTAACCTGCACTATACAGCAAATGGATCTAATAAATATTTACAGAACATTTCATCCAATGTTGGATGAAGGATAGACCATATGGTAGGTCTCAATATAAGTCTTAAGATATTCAACAAATGGAAATAATATAGAGCATCTTTTCTGATGGACTAAAACCGGAAGTTGATAACAAGAGGAATTTTGAAAACCATATAAACACACGGAAGTTAAATAATATGCTCCTGAATTACCAGAGTGTCAATGAAGAAATTAAGAAGGCAATTGAAAACTTTTTTGAAACAAATGATAATGGAAACATAACATATCAAAACCTGTGGAGTACAGTGAAAGCATACTGTTTCTTCATACTGAAGAGGGAAGTTTATAGCTGTAAGTGCCTAAATCAAAAAATAAGGAAAACTTCAAATAAATAACCTAACAATGCATGTTAGAGAACTAGAAAAGCAGAAACAAACCAAACCCAAAATTAGTAAAATAAATAGTAAATATTGGACCACAAATAAATAAAATTAAAATGAAGAAAACAATGCAAAAGATTAACAAAATGTAAAATGTGTTTTATGAAAAGATAAACGAAATTGAAAAACCTTTAGCCAGACTAAGAAAAAAGAGGGAAGATCCAAATAAATAAAATTAGAGGTGAAAAATAAGAAATTCCAACTGATATCACAGAAACTCAAAAAATTGTTCGTGGCTACAATGAGCAACTATTGTCAATAAATTAGAAAATCTCAAAGAAATGGATAAATTCCTAGATGTATAAAACCTACCAAGATTGAACCATAAAGAAATTTGAAATGGAACAGACCAATAATAAGTAATATGATAGAAGCCATCATAAAAAGTCTCCCAGTAAAGAAAATCCTGAGACCCAAGAGCCTCACTGCTGAATTCTACCAAACATTTAAAGAAGAATTAATACCAATCTTACTCAAACTATTTCAAAAAATAGAGGAAAAGAGAATATTTCCAAATTAATTCTAGGGGGCCAATCTATGAGGCTTCTCTTACCCTGATACCAAAGCCAGAAAAAGACACATCAAAAAAAGAAAACTACAGGCCAATATGCAAGATGAATATTGATGCAAAAATCCTCAACAAAATACTGGCAAACCAAGTTCCACAACACATTAAAAAATCATTTGTTATGAATAAATAGGATTTATCCCTGTGATGCAAGAATAGTTCAGCATATGCAAATCAATCAATGTGACACATCCTATCAACAGAATGAAGGACATATTCTTTCAATTGATGCTGAAAAAGCATTAGATAAAATTCAACATTAAATCATGATAAAATTCCTCAAAAACTGGAAACAGAAGGAACATGCGTCAACATAATAAATGCCATATATGACATACCCACAGGTAGTATTACACTGAATAAAAAAATAAAACCTGGAAGCCTTACTTCTAAGATGTGAAAAAAAAAATCAAAGATACCTCCTTTACCACTGTTATTGAACATAGTACTGGAAGTCCTAGCTAGAACAATCAAACAAGAGAAAGAAATAAAGAGCATTTAAATTGGAAAGAAAGGAATTAAAGTATCTTTGCTTGCAGACAGTATGATCTTATATGCAGAAAAACTTAAGGATTTCACCAAGAAAATTATTAGAACTGATAAACAAATTCAGTAAAATTGCAGGGTACAAAGTCAACATATAAAAATTAGTAACATTTCTATATGCCAGCACTGAAAAATCTGAAAAAGAAATAAAAAGTAATCCCATTAACAGTTGCAACAAATAAAATTGAATATCTAGGAATTAACCAAAGCATGAAAGATCTCTACAATGAATACTATAAAATACTGATGAAAAAATTTAAATAGGACACCAAAAAATGGAAAGGTGGTTCATATTCACGGATCAGATAAATCAATATTATTAAAATGTCCCTATTTCCCAAAACAATCTATAGATTCAATGCAATCCCTATCAAAATACCAATGACATTCTTCACAGAAATAGAAAAAAATAATCCTAATGTTTACATATAATTCCAAAAGATCCAGAATAGCCAAAGCTATCCTGAGCAAAAATGTAAAGAATCACATACAGGACTTCAAATAATACCACAGAGCTATACTAACCAAAACAACATGGTATTGGAATAAAAGCAGACACATAGACCAATGGAACAGAATAGAGAACCCAGAAACAAACTCATATGTCTAAAGTAAACTCATTTTTGACCAAGGTTCCAAGGACACGCATTGGAGAAAAGCCAGTCTCTTTAATAAATTGTGCTGGGAAAATGAAACTAGACCCCTATCCCTCACCATATACAACAATTCCAATCAAAATGAATTAAAGACTTAAATTAAAGACCTTATACTATGAAACTACTATAAGAAAACATTGGGGAAACTCTCCAGGATATTGGTCTTGGCAAGGATTTCTATAGTAATACTTTACAAACACAGGGAACCAGAGGAAAATTGGACAAATGGTATCACATCATAAAAGCTTCTACATAGCAAATGAAATAAGCAACAAAGTGAAGAGACAACCCCAAAAATGTGACAACATATTTGCAAACTACCCATTTGACAAGGGATTAATGATCAGAACACATAAAGAGTGCAAACAATCCTATAGGATAAAAGCTAATAATCTGGTCAAAAAAAAAAAAAAATAAGCAAAATCTGAATAGACATTTCTCAAAGAAGACATACAAATAACAAACAGGAATATGAAAAGGTGCTCAACATCATTTATCATTCAATAAATGCAAAGCAAAAATAAAATGAGATATCATCTCAAGCCAGTTAAAATCACTTTTGTCCAAAAGTTAGGCAATAACCAATGCTGGCAAAGATGTGGAGAAAAGGGAACCCTTTTATACCATTCGTGGGAATGTTAATTAGTACAACCACTATGGAGAACAGTTTGAAGCTTCTTTTAAAAAACGAAAAATAGAGCAACTATATGATTCAGCAATTCCACTGCTGGGTAAATACTCAAAAGGAAGGAAATTAGTATATTGAAGAGATATCTGCATTTCCATGTTTATTAAAGCACTATTCACAACAGCCAAGATTTGGAAGCAACCCAAATGTCTATCAACAAACGAATAGATGAAGAAAATGGGGCACATATACACAATGGAGTCCTATTTAGACATAAAAAAGAATGAGACCCTGTCATTTGCAACAACATGGATAGAACTGGAAGTCATTATGTTAAGTGAAATAAACAAGGCACGGAAAGACAAACTTTGCATGTTTTCACTTATCTGTGAGGGTAACAATTAAAACAATTGAACTCATGAATATAGAGAGTAGAAAGATGATTATCAAAGGCTGAGAAGGGTAGCGGGGGGTAGTGGAAGTGGGTGCTGGTTAATGGGTACAAAACAAAGTTGGAAAGAATGAATAAGACCTAGTCTTTGGTAGCATAACATGGTGACTGTGATTTGATGGTATATTTCCAAATAACAAAAAGAATATAATTGCGTTATTTGTAACACAAAGAATAGATGCTTGAGGGGATGGATACCCCATTTACCATGATGTGATTATTACACATTGCATGCTTATATCAAAGTAGCTCATGTACCCCATAAATATATATACCTACTAGGTACCCACAAAAATTAAGAATAATTTTTTAAAGGGAGACAGTGAGAGCAAGGAGAGAAAAGTCAAGGTGAGGCTGCTGCATCTGGAGAACAGTGCAGAAACAACAGATGCGACCAGAGGAATCCTTGCCTTGTCCCTTTGGCATTTAGCACTGTCATGGATGTTGACTCCTAACCAGCGCTTACCTACCTGTGATCTATATTTCTGAGTGGAGAATGTGGAATGGAGGTTATGGATAAAGCAGGACATATAAATTTGATCATCTTGTGTCTAGCATCTCCAGCAAAATCTTTGACATCAGATCCATTAGTGGATGTCATCATCATCATCATCTCTTGTGATTATTATTATTTTGTGCAATTTCTAATATCACTCCTAACATTATTATTCCTAAACATCACTTACCGTGAGCAAAGCATGGTGCTATCCCATTTTGGATAGTTTGTCTGATTTAATCTTCTGGCAATACAGGCAGTGTTCCTTCTGTCTGTGAAAGCTGAAGCTGCATAAAGCTAACACAAAAGTCAAGACAAAAAAGTGCAATTTTTTCTGGCTTTTAAAAATATTGATGTGAAACATTAAAAATGTACTTTCTTTACAGTTGGGGGATAAATGTATAGGGATATGAAAAATATAACTACTATGCGTTCAGTGCACCCTAATTTAAACACACTAGAAACACTGACAACTGAAGTGTTTTATTTCTTTATTTTAAAAATTTACCTAAAATAGCTAGATTAGCTTGCCTTCTTTTCATCATACGACTTACTATACAAAGGAGGCATCTTTTCTAATCCTTGGTGACCTGTCTTATTCCTAAGTTGGCATCAGTTTTTAACATTTTATCCTTTGCACCTTCAATGTCACAAAATATCTCTGAGAATCCCTTTCTTGTGAAGTTTTTGCCATCTTCAGTAACTCTGGGACATTTTCAACCTTTCCGTCACAATTACTTTTCTCATTTATGTTGATAAGTTCATCTTTGCTAAATTCTTAGCCTGCACGTCAGAGTTTCTTGAATGGTAAAATGTCAAGGTTTTCAAGGTCAGATGTTTGTTCTCCATTTGGCTTCTATTTGAATTTTACTCCCAGTGTTATTTTTCATATCTTTGCTGCACTTTCATCTCTGTTTCCCAGTTCCCCTTTACAATTATGAATTTTTGTAAAATGTCACATAGATTTGCCACTGGGAGAGAAGGAAGCAACACAACTACACATTTTGCTGTCTGTGTGTGGACTGATTAGCAAATGCACACTCAGCAATCACTGAAAGACTTTGGAAGAAGTGATATGACTGGCCACTGGTCATGCTGTGCATCTGATATGTATGTGGCGATCTGTGAACTAAAGAGCTAGCAGCAAAGTTTGTGCTTGATGACTTTACTCAAAATTAATACACCATAGTAATTAAAATTGGAAGAATGTTTTTGGAGGACTTTGCCATTTAATTAAACTGTAATAAGTAAAATTTGCGAAACTCAGAAATGTGTACAAAGTGAGGACTGCCTATACTAGGAAGTAGGAACTGTGAGTTTGCCCACGTTATGGAAAAGAAAATTTGGGCAAAGAAAGATTATATGATTAACTCAGTGATTATATACATTAAGTGGTAAAGGCTGATTTAGAATTTAAAACTCAGGTACCCTCACTACAGGTATAACAGCTTAACTTCAAGTTGTTTGACATCAGATTGGGTCTCAAACCCTGACTTCACATTCTTTGTCTCCACTCAAACCCTGACTATGATCTCAGTCAGTTATACTTCCTGGAAAATATAGTTTGTTTTATAGCAGCTCTAGTTTATCAAGAACCCTACTCCTGCTAATGCCAGAGTCTCCAGCTTCTCAAATTTCTTGAAACTGTTTCTCGAGACTCAATTTACTTAAGACTGTTTTCAAAGACTATAGTCCAAAACAATTATCGTACTGCAGTGTACTACAGGTACTACAGTGTTCACAGTTTGAAGCTTTTCCTTGTATCCTTCAACTTCCTGATTATGGCAATTTGGTTGACACTTTGAAGCTTTCCTTCTTTCTCAACTGTCCTACTTTCCTGGGCTTTTACCAGAATCACTCTCTTAGTGTCTTAGAAGTTTTTCTCACTAATATCTGCCAGCAAAGGAGGACTATATGGCACCCCTACTTTCTTCCCCAAGTAGTACATTTGCATTTGTATATTTTAGGAGAGTGCACCAACCCTGTTTTGGAAGGCAAGAATTTCTTTCTAATCTATGTCATTTCAGTTTGTTATTCCCTCTGAAAAATGGTAATGAAAGTGGAGAAGACAGAGGTCAAATTGGTACATGCAAAGCTGAGATGCTAGCTAGTGATGGCTACAGAATTATGGTGCTGGAATTGAAGCCAGCATAATATAAAAGAAACCAGCCCAGGTCTGAGACCTATAGTCTGCCTATAAAAAAAACAGTTCCATTATCTGCTATATCTGAGACTTAGGTCAAGCATCATTTCAGAACCTCAGTGTCCTCCTTTATAACATAAAGAGAAGCTCGAACTCTCATTACCAACATCAGTGAAGATTAAAATATTGTTACTGTAAAGTGGCTGATATATGTAAAAGTCAAGTAAAAAACAGATTTTATTATTAGGGCTTGAAAGAGTGAGGCACAATGACATATACAATTATCCGCAAAGGTGATTGATTGATTGATTGATAGCATCCAGAAGTCTTTTGTAGTGTCTCCCAAAATCTGTTCTCTAATCATTGTTGTGAAGGACACATTATTAACTAAACCCTGGATAACATACCTCTAAATAAGTCTTGGTGTAGCCCTTTTAATTTTACGAGTATAACCAAATAGCTGTAATCAGAATTATAAGCCTTATTTGGGAAGAGATACTTGGCAATAGGTTGTTCTCCTAGGCTAAGCTGTGTGATAAACTAGAGATAACTCCCAAATTCAAACTCCAGCCCTACTTTTCTGACATTTGTGTTGTCACAAATTGTTGGGAGCCCTCACTTAAAAACAATCTATCTACCTGTGGCCCTATAGCAGTGTCTGATGAACTAAGGACATAGAAAAGTTATGCTGACATAGGCCATCTCTTGCTCCAGGATTGTTTACTACAGAAACTCTAACCATTTGTCACACAGGGTCAGATCTCAAAGTCCTTTCCCTTATTGTTTGAGTTCTTTCGGTGCCATCATGTCTGTGTTTAGGCTGGTCCTCCTGATTCTTTGTCCTCAATTAAGCATATGGGTAAATAAGATGGTCTCTAATACCAATTTCACAGAAAGTAGGTAGAAACAGACAAGAGTCTCTCTAGTTTGAAATATAACTTGACTTGAATCAGTTTTTGTGAGTTAGGAGTTTGACTGTACTCTAAAGAGATACAATCTGAGAACCATTCCTTGGGGCTCCTTTGTTGGAAGGTCCGCTGAACACAATGAGGGCATTTGGACATGGTTTGTCACTTCCTCGCAAAATCCACTGCAGAGCTTCTTGTGGAGTTTCAGGAACAACGACAGTGAAGTCAAAGGTATTATTTGTTGAGTTAACTTAAGCAATATATGTTGAGTCAGAAAATAAAGTATTACAAAATATAGAGACAAAATAAGGAATAAAATGTCACTAAAAACCTCAGATTCAATCCTTGAAAGGACAATAATTCCACAAATTGTAGCATACAACCATAAAATTTTGTTTTATTAAGATTATACATACAGTTTTCCATGTAGATAATATGTTTACAACTAGAATTGTAATCTACATATTGAATAGCAGTCTGTTATTTTTATTTAACAATATGTTCTGAACATCTTCCTACATCTGCAAATGTATTTTGTTATGCGTTTGTAATAGCTTGTTGTACATAGGCATGATGATTTTTTTGTGCCCATCCTGAATTATACTCTTCAAATAAAGTCTTGGAAAGAATAATTCTGGGTTAAAGTCCATAAACACATTCCTAGTTGCAGGTACCTATGGACTGACCTGAGTTTCAATTCCAATTCTCCCACATACTAGCAGTATGATATTAACTCTTAATTTCAAATTATGATTTGGCCTAATTACATTGGTTTTACTCTTCAAAAGATCATCTTCAAACTGTGATGGAATCTTCAATTTTGAACAATTTACAATTTTTGCCATCTCTTATGCAATACACACTCACTAGAGATAGAATATATTTTCTGCCACCTAATCCTCAAAACCACTGTTATGTCATCTTTGTCTCTTTTAATTTATGCTATTCTGATAGCATACTTTAAGACAAGGAATTTGGGTACAATTATTTTATTTGTGAAATGATCCCAGGAAGTAGGAGGAAGAGTGTCTTGAGAGTGATGCAGGGAAGGAGGAAGAGTCAACATACGGGGAATGGCCTGGCAGATTCTGAAGGCAACAGGGACCCAGTTGTGTGAGACCTCTGCAAAAGGTAGAGAGGAATCTCCAGATTTGTCCTGTTCCACATATAGGAAACAGGGGTGATTATATCTAACTGAAAATCACCTCCCTTTGTAAGAATTCCTCAAAATACATATGGTTGGATCTAGCAGCTCCTAGTGCTTCAGAAAAGACACAGGACTAGATACATAAACAGGACTGTCAGAGTGAGTCTGGGCTTAGGTGAAATGTTCACTGGAACTGTGGCTGAAGTCATGAGTCATACAAAGGTACATGATTTGGGGCAGCAAAAACACCTGTTACATTAGTCTGGTATAATAGGCAGAAAATTTGATCTCAGAGGGATTAATTAATTTGCTTGAGAACACTCAGCCAGTAATTGGCAGAAACAGGCTTCAAACTCTGGTTTTCTGGCTCCAACATCCATGTTCTTCCCATCACATTACACTGCCTCCAAGAAAGCCCAGCACTTTGCGCTTGTATGGAAGCTCCAGGCACTCTGCTCTGGTCCATGGCTTTTGGGCATAGCATAGTGGTGTGCCCTGCTGTATATCACCCATTCAGCCTCTAAATCCCCTACAGTGTGAGTGTTCAGACATAAGGGCTGCATCCTTTTTATCTATCTGAACTCCTGATTTTTTGCTTTACAGAAACAGTGCACTTGTACAAATCTTTTCAGACAGCGCATTGCAATAAATTGATGAGTTGTGAAATCAGTTTAGTGAGACTTGACTAGCATTTTAAAAAATAAAATAGATGAAAATATCAGGAGTGTGTGGTTTCTGTCATTTTATCAGGGGAAAAATATTCATGTGTATGTGAATGTGTATGAGCATGTGTATGTATACATGTGTATGTGTGCTGAGTGTCTACAAAGAATTTATTTCATGTGATGGGACATGGACAAGAAACTTTGAAAGCCACTGACTCATAGGTTCAAAATGCAGGTTCCCTAATGCTCAAAATGCGTGGGTTCAAATCCCAACTCTGCTACATACTAGCCAGATATATTTCAGTCTTCCTATCCATAAAACATGGCTAACCTCAAGGACTGTTGAAGAGTAAGTGAATTGCTACATGTAGAAAGTTGAGAAGAGAGTCTGACACATTAGGTTCACTCAGCAATTGTTATTTATCATTGTAAAAGTATAATCAGTATATGAAGTACAAAGTTTGCATGTAATTTTTGTTCAATATGGAACAAGGGAAAAGAAAATCACCAAGTATTTTCAATTATTTGGAAAGACATACTATGGAGATTGAGTTAAAATAGCATTTTCCTTAAATTTATTTTATATTCTCTCCCAACTGCCCCTCACTACCCAGTATTCTGGCCCTATAAACCCGGTATTTATCAACTTAAACAATGAAGGTCTTAGGAAAATTAATGTAAAATATTTAGCAAGCTAAATGTCATTCAAAAATATGCATTTGTCTACTGTTCAGGAGGATAAATGAACTGTATAATATGGTCTTGTTCCATAAATAGTCTTGCAGTCTATACAAATGGCTCCCAAATTGCCATAAACTAAGACAGGATTATTATACCTTCTGGCTCAGAAAGAACACTGTAACTCAGGCTTTGTGAAAGCACCAGTGACTTTGAACTGCTGCATGAGTGTGGGTGTGTTCTGTTTATGTAATCTAGAGTAGTCGTTTCTGAATTTGTTGCACACAAAAACCATCTGAAGGAACACTGAAAATCATTTCCAATTGCACTGGGCCAATTGCATAGAAAACACTGAGCGTGTCCCCAAATCCATTCTATAAAAAATGCTCCTAGAAAGTGACAGTGGATTGAAAGATAAGCAATTTTGAAAATACCTTGACTGAAATTTGCTGACTGCTTATTCTTGGCTTGAAATAATGCCATTATAATTATTTTTAGTATTATCTGCAGCAATTATACAATAAGTTGATTTTCCCTGCTTCTTCAAGAACAACCTTAAAAATCCATGGATGCTGAGATTCTGAAATATCAGGAGATCAAGAGAATGCTTTTTCCGGGGGCCCCAACTATGATAAGAACTCTTTCCGCTGTATCCTTGACATGTTTTGTTAGATGTGATTGAAGGATTCTAGTGATAAGTAGTCATTTGTCTCCAATACTGATTTACAGCTGCATTCATAAACAGGCTTCAAAATTATTGTAGTCATAAATCACCTGGACTCTTATTTGCTTATATTCTTCTTTAAAAAACTATCTTACAAAAATTAGACATATTTTAATGGAGAATGTATACACCCTTCTATAAGTAAAAATATTGTGTTACTAGATGTACTGGTTTTATTTTTTTCTAATACGCATTTAAATGAGAAAATAACAATTAACATGAAATACGTTAGTTCTTACACCACCTAAAATCATCTGTTAAAGCCACCCTTTGGGAAACACTCTTTATGGGTAAGAGGAAATAAGCATCCTATTTGTCTTACCTAACAGCCCTTCAAATGCATAGATCTGCCAACATTTTTCTTCCTCAGGCAAAATATCTATAACTTCCTTAACTGCTTCTTACGTGAAACAATTTCCTGACTGCTCTCCATCCTAGCAACCTTCTTTTAGATGCTCTCTAGTTTGTCTAAGTAGCTTTTAAATTGTGGAAGCTTCTCTAAGGTGTTAATTTCTTATCTCCAGAAAATGTAAGCCTTCCACTATAGCTTCCTTTTCTGAGTCATAGGCCTGAGGAACTTGCTTCCGGAAAATGTGAATGAATCAGCTGTAGGATGCAGAATTTCTTATGGCTCTTGAGCATTCTTTTTGTGTTTCTTTGTTAGGGGATGTGGTAGCAAGAGAGTGCCTTTATATGAAGATATTGAGCAAAAGATCAAAGTCTTTACTAGGAGGGCTAGCGTTAAGGCAAATGACCCATTCATTCCTTATGTTGATTGACTGGTTCATTTTGAGCTAATTGTAGATTCACATGCAGTTGTAAGAAATAATGAGAAATCCTGTGTTCCCATTACGCTTCTCCCAGTGTCAACGTCTTGCACTGTCCTGTGTAGTACAATATCACAACCGTGATAACATTAATGTTGTCAAAAGAGGGAAAATGTCTATCAATACAAAATCCCCTATATTGCCCTTTTACAGCCAGTTTCTTCTCGGCCTCAACACCCGGCAATCACTAACCTCTTCTTCATCCCTTATTTTTTGTCCTATTATGAATGTTATATAAATGGACTCATACAGAATGCAACCTTTGAGATTGACTTTTATTATTTAACTTAATTCTCTACTGATTCGTGGAGTTGCATGTATCACCTATTTCTTTTTTCTTTGCTTTCCCGTTACTCATTTCTTTTCATTGCTGAGTAGTTTTCTGTGGTATGGATGTATCACAGTTTCTTAACCATTCACTTGTCAAAAGAAAATTGCATTGTTTCCAGTTTTGAGCTATTACAAACAAGACAGTGAAATTTGTGTGCCAAGTTTTGTATAATCATAATTTTTTATTTCTCTGAAATAAATGTCGAGGAGTACAGTTGTTGGGCCATATGGCAGTGGCATGTATACTTTTTAAAGAATCTGTCAAACTGTATTCCAAGTATCTCTACCATTTTATATTTCTACCAGCAATGTATGAATGATCCACATCCTGGAGAGCATTTGGTGTTGTCACTATATTTTATTTTAGACATTCTGATACTGTTAGTGACATCTCATTGTGGTTTTAATTTGCATTTATCTACTGGCTGATGGTGTTGGGCATCTTTAATGTGTTTATTTCCCATCTGAATATCCTGTTTGGTGAAATTTCTGTTTATGTCATTTGCCCAGTTGTAACTGGATATTCTTACTGTTGTTTCGAGAGTTATTTATATATACTAGATACTAGCCCTTTGTTAGATATGTAGCTTGAAAATATTTTCTCTCACTGTGTAACTTGTTTTCCAATCCTGTGAACAGGATCTTTTGTAGAATTAAAGTTTTAATTTGGGTAAAGTCAAATTTAGCTTCACAGATTATGTACTCTTTGTCTTTTACTGTAGATATCAAATATTTTCTACCATTTTTCTAAAATTTTTGTAGTTTTAAAAGGTATCCTTTCTCTACAGAATTGCTTTTGAGTTGTCAAAAATCAATTTTCCTTGTATGTATGGGTTTATTTCCAACTTGTCTTTCTTTTTCATTGATTTGTGTGTCCCTCTTTCTACCAGTATCACAGTCTTGATTACTGAAAACATAAGTTTTAAAACTGAGTGGGCTAATTTCTCTTTTTATTCTTTCTTCCTCCTTTCCTTTCTTGTTTTCCTTTGTGATATTCTATTGCTGTCAAATAATACATGCTACTTGATTTCAATTATTTTAAATTTGTTGAGGTTCAGCCACAATATGGTCTGTCTTGACATGTATTCAATGAAAACTTGAAAAGAATGTACATTTGGTTGCGTTTGAAGACTGCTGGTTAATGGTGTTGTTGAGTTCTTCTGTAAACTTACTAATATTCTGTCTCCTTCTATCTATTATTTAGAGAACGATGTGGATGTCTCAAACTACAATTGTGAATTCGTCTATTTTTCCTTTCAGTTCTGCCAATAGACCTGTTTATCAGTTCTCTCAGTTCCTTTACATAGTTTCCAGCTTTGTTTTTGGTGTATACAGTTTTATAATTGCTACCACTTCTTGGAGTACTGATCCTTTTACCATAATATAATACATCTCTACCGTTCTGGTAAATTTCTTTGCTCTGAAGATTGGATATATTATCTAATATTAATATAGCCACTCTTAGTTTCCTTTGATTAACGCTTCCATGAGATATCTTTTTCACCTTCTTAATTTCAACCTGTCTATTTTGTTTTATTTGTAGTAAGTTTTTTTGTAAACAGCATTGTTGGGTCATGGTTTATAATCCTATCTGATAGTCCCTGTCTTTTAAATGGTGAGCTTAGGCCATTTATATTTTATTTTATTTTACTATATTAGAATTTAACACTTACTATTTGGTTTTTGAGTGTTTTCTGGTTGTCACTTCTCTGCTTTCATTTTCTCAACTTCCTGTGGATTACTGGAACATTTATTTAAAATTCCATTTTGCTTTATCAATAGTGCTTTTGAATACATCTCTTTATATAGCTTTATTAGTAACTGCTAGGTATTACACTCTACGATACATAAGTAATTTGTCACAGGTTACTTGTGTCATCATTTTATCAGCCTGAATAAAATACAGAAGCCTTACTTCTTTTTGTGCCTCTTTATCCTCCCCCTTTGGTAATATGATTGTTTTAATTATTTCCTCTGCATACACTTGAAATCACATTATGCTGCATTGCAATTTTTGCTTCAAATGTCCCAAACATAATTTAGAAAACTCAAGAGAAAAACAGAAGCTTACTGAATCTACCCACATTTTTACTTGCTGTGGTCTTTCTACCTTCTTGATGTTCTAAAGTTCCTTGTTTAATTTTTTTTCTTTCTATTTAGATAATAGAGTATAGTCATTATTTTAGGATAGGTCTGCTGGTGACAAGTTTTCTTAGATTTCTTCATCTGAGATTTTTAAAGTTTGCTCTTTACTTTCAAAGAATATTTTTGTTGGGTAAAGGATTGTGGTTGACAGTTATTTTCTTAACCACACTAAAAGAATTGTGCTCCTTTTTCTGGACTCCATGGTTTTTGATGGAACACCTATTGTCCCTTGAATTGTTTTGTTTTCTTCTGTTTCCATTATGGAGTGTTATTTTTCTAAGGTGGCTTTCAAGATTTTTTCTTTGTTTTTAGAAGTTTAAGTATGGTGCGTCTTGGTATGGATTCATTGGGGTTGATCCTATCTTTGGTTTCCTCAGTTTCTTGAATCTGCAGGTTTCTATCTTCAGCCATGTTTCAAGTTATTTTAGCCCCCACCCTCTTGCTTCTGGAACTCTGATGACACAAATTTTAAAATTTTTGTTATTGACCCCTAGTCACTGAAGTTCTATTAGTTTTTCTTCAGTCTACTTTCTGTTTTTCAGATTGGATAAGTTTTAATGTTTAATCTTCCAGTTTTCTGGTTCTTTCCTCTAATTCCTTTTCTGCTAAGAGTATCAAGCCTATCCCCTGAGGATTTTATTACAATTCTATTTTCTTAGTTTTAATATTTTCATCTGATTCTTCTTCTGTTTTTTTTTCTTTTAATCTTCTGTTTATTTGCTGATACTATCTCTTTGGTGGGGCTTTTCAGTTTTTCATTTGTTTCAAGTGTGTCATAATTGATCATTGAAGCATTTTACCATGCTGATTTTTAAAGTTTTGTCAGCTCATTCCATCTTCATTTTGATGTATTCATTTACTGTTTTTTTCATACTATTTAAGATCTTAGGTTCTTAATATGATGACTGATTTTGAATTCAAACCTGGATATTTTTATATTATGAGATCATGACATTTACTTAAACCTTCAGTTTTAATTTGCTTTTTTTAACACTGTGCTAGCAAAGTGGAAAGTAAACTTTATAACTGCCCAGTGTATATAATAATCCATGCATTCTATTCAGTCTCCATTGGTACCTGACTGGTGCGTTCCAGGTTACTGCTAAACAGGAGTGAGAATTCTGGTTCTGTATGTAGTCTGCCCTGGAACTGTCAGTAGGGAGGATATTACTGGCAGTGGGTTCAAAGTCCTGACTCCCTGCTTGGCTTTGACACCACTCAAGTGCATCATGATAATCTTGTGGACGTGGAAGTACAGGTTCCCCCACTCAGCCTTTTCATGGGTAAAGACAGGGCCACAATATTTTCTAGGTGTTTAACCAGTCACAGTAGTTATTTGTAAGTTTTCTGTCTTGTTAGGTTGCTATTTTTCTGGCCAACCTCCCAGAGAAAACAGGCTTGTTTTGGGACACTTTTCATCTACCTCATTAGTAATTCTGGATTCCAGCTTCATCAACTCAGAGATAAATGAGGGAAAAACAAAACTCAGGGCATGCACCACTGGGTCCTTCCTCAAACTCCCTGGACAATCAGCGTTGTTCTCTACAATTTTCAGTCTTCACATGCTTATTTTTATTAGAATGTTCAAGATTCTCCATTGTAATCAATGGGCAAAAGAGGGAAAGGCATATCTTCTCCATCTTCTCAGAAGCTGAAAAACCTCTCCTTTTTTTTAAGTACAAAAGGAGAAAAATATTTTGTTGGACTACTCTGCATTGGGCGTTTGAATTACATTATTTCATTTCAACTTTTTACTACTCTCATGGTGTTTTTCCAGGTCTATAAATGAGGTACCCAGGTCACAGGAAGGTTTGGAAACTTGCCTCAGCTCACAGATGGAGGAAGAGAGAGCTGAAATTTTAAGCCTGCCTGTGGCTCACTTACCAGTTCACAGCTCCATTATGTTTTTAAACCTCCATTCATTAATTTCTCTAATACTTTCAAGGTAGCAAAAGCTTTGCAAAGCATTCTAACATTGAAGAAAATAATTCTCAAATGTTAGAATACTTGTGCAAGGTTATTACTTAAAGAAGAAATTATTTATCAAAATTATGGAATTTAAGATTAAAAAAAGGTTATTTGATTTATACAAAAAGGTAATGATTTGGACTCAGAATATAAGCCTCCCAGTACAAATCATGCTCTATTCTGCATTTTCTGCTACCACAAAAAGACCATGAGTTCACTTGTTTATCATTGAATTGAACATCTTAGTTGATCATAGCTCTAAAGTGAGAACAGAGTGTTTACGAGGGCAATGGATGCCTGGAATTCCCGGACCTCACTATTATCCTAGTTATCCTTTCCTTTTCATGCACATCGTTCGAATCTCAGCCTTTGGGATGTGAAACACTTTAGAGCTAAGAGTGCACATATGTCATTATGAACATCACCTAATATTGTGATGGCTTCTCTGCTAGTCTGTCTTTCCCCCAGGGAGTGGGATCAATGAGAGAAAGCACTGAATCTTTCCATCTTTATATTCCTGGCACCTGAATTGACCATTATGTCATAGGACCTCAAGAAATAATATTGAGTGAATGTATGGATGAGGAAAATAAAGTAAAATCAGCAAAAATATCCTACATGTGAGGAAGTATTTTCTGATTGAATAATCCTTTATTTAGCAAAGGCATGTGACCTACTTTGAAAAACAGTTTAGGATGATTATAAAATTACACAAATTAATCAGTTTTGGCATGTTCTAATTTTTCTGACCTTTCTCAAAATAAAAAAGAACCAATTACTTTGGGTAAGGATATTGCTTTCCTTCAATAAAACTATGAATAAATAAGACTTGCAAAGCACTTCCTGAGGGCAAATATTTTTATGGGATTATATGATTAGCTAGGGTTGAAGATAAGACCATTGAATTTTCTCATTATCTGTGAGACTCTAATCAATACCAAGTATTTATTGATTAGTTCTTGTATGTTTTGTAAGATCCTAAAGGCTAAGGTAACTAAAGAAGAAACAAAACATATGCTTCCTTCTTTTATGTAACTTACCTTGTGTTTGGACACATGGTTTTTGTGGAAGAAATAATGAGAAATAATATAAGACGATGGGATTGGAGCTCTGGCTTGCATGAGATATATAATCACAAATAATAGCTTTAAAAAGAGAAGAAGGCAGTAGATATTGATTGTCTACCCTTGTGTTCACCATCATATGAGAAACTTTTATGTTATCTTTAAGAAAAACTTTTTAAACCCAGTATTATCAGCCGTAATTTTTACCTATTAGAAATCTGAGACTTTGAGAAGTTGAAGTGAATGAGGCCTCGCCTGGTAGGGTGAAATAATGAGGAGGGAGTGTCTGTTGCACCTGATAAGAAAAAAGAATAGATCAGTATACAAGTGTTTTCAGTAAAAGAGAGAAATTTAGGATGGAGGCAGTTTGTCCAGGCCTCAATTTGGTTAACTACAGTGAGAAAGGATTACTTGGTGCCCTGAGGGATTGCTTCTCAGATTTGGGTGATGGACAGATATGAGAGAAGGAGAGACAAATGACATGCAAAATTCAAACTGGGGTGATTGCTAGAACCTGGCAAGCCACATGGCAAAGACACTTGCAGTCATGACCTCATCACTTGTTAGTTTTTACCACTTTGAACCTCAGTTTTACTGTCATGCAAATGGGGTTACCAGCAAATTCAATGAATAAAATATGTAAAGAATCTAGTACACAGTAGATTTCCAGTAACTGTGAGTTTATACCTCTGGATGAATGGCAGTGTTTTTCAAAGGGAAAAGAAAGCACAGATGACTGGAAGGATTGAGTTTACCTTGGGAGCTCTAACATGTTCCTGGAGAGAACCCACACAAATTTATAGAAATACATTTGATCTGGACGCTGAAATAGGTCAGTGGTCCTCAATCCATAAAGTCAGATAACAAACTCTGTGATCTGAGATTCTTAGGTAAAAACAGCTAGGAGCCGCTGGTGCCTGTGAAAGTGCAGATGGCTTCTGATGAGCCAGCTGGCTGAATTGAAAACAAAAAGTAGGTCAAATACACACTACCTGTAATTTCTGGGGAATGTGGAGCCTTCTGCTTTGCATATGGCATGCCCTCGGCTTATGTACCATCTTTGAGTGGATCTGGGCTGGTGCCCTCTTGAACTCAGACGAATGGTACTTCCCCGCATCACTTCTGATGGCCTCTATCTTTCTATCATATTATACTTTCTGAGTACCTCTCCTTTTTCTTTAACTCTAGAATCTCTTTCTGGGCTTTATAGCTGTCCTATTCCAAGGTATTCTTACATTATACCCATTATACAAAGGTGAGGGGATTTATTTGGAGATAGCCTATTAGAATATACCAGAGTTACCATTCTGTGAGGGGTCGAGGGGGAATGTGGTCTTAAGAAGACCATAGACATCCAGGGGTTGGCAAACTTTGTAAAGGATCGGATAGTAAATATTTTAGGCTTTGCGGGCTACATATCATCCCCATTACTGTTGTTGCTGCTGCTCTTCCTCCTGCACCTTTGAAAGAGTAAACAAACATTCTTAGCTTGCAGGCTGCACAAATATAGCCCATGAGCCAAATCTGGACTAAAGTTTGCCAGCCCTAAAGGATGAAGTTCAATCCTTTCATTGTATAGATGAAGTGACAAGAAGACGAATTTTGTGAGGTATCCAGGAGTCACCAAGTCTAGAGAAGTAGAGCTGGGCTAGATCTCAAGTTTCCTCAACAACATTTTCTCTTTTCCATAATTCAATATCTCAGATACTTGACAATGGTAAGAAGTAGTTACTTTCCTATTTAAATTCCAAAATTTGGAATTTGAAGGCCATGGAGACTGAGGTGCCAAGATTTGTCCCCTCGCCTCTGTATCTATGCTTGTCCCTTGCTTTTTAATATAATTTTCACTGCCTAAGTCCAAAGATCATTTGAGGCGGTATAAGAAAGTACAAATAGTTCACAATAATAAATACATGATAAAAATCACATGATGCAAAAAAATAAAACAGGAAAATAATAATGCTAACAGAAAGATTAGCAGTAAGTATTGAACTTTGCATCTGGCTTCCTGATGCCTATAACAAAGAGAAGTTAGCCACAAAAGTCAGTGTTCACACATTTAAAATGAATTGGTTGCTTGTTGGAGCATATATTTTGTGATTTTAAGAACCAGTAGCCATTTCTCCAGAGGCTGTATGTGAACAGAGCACTGTATAAAGCCATGTTCATGTTTTATATCTCATAATGATTATATAACAGCCTGCACTGTTTATTGGCTAGACCATGGCCTATGGAGCTGACAAACCTGTGTTGGAATCTTATTCTGGTACATTCTTGCAATGTGAAATTGGCAAGTCCTTTAGCCTTTCTTACTCTCCATGACCTCATGTGTGAAATGGGAACTAGTAATAGCTACTTGAGAGCTTGTGGTGAGGAATAGTAAATATACATAAAGTCTCTAGAAGGGGCTAACACATGATCAATTCAATGGACAGTTCCTATTGTGATTGCTGTCTGTAGATTTTTGACGTGCATTTTGAAGGAGTGATGATTATTAAACATAGACAACTCAGAACGGATTTTGTATTAGATGAATGCTTAATGATTCTTGGTAAATGTCTGAATATGAATCATTAATAGACTAGATGTTTCAAGTTCATGTATGAGATGATGTGATTTTTTGTTTTTTAGGAGGAATGGGCACCCATAGTCATATGAATAAATAAAGCATACTTGATGTTGTTAAGTAAGGTAAAGCCCAACAAAGCCACAGCTGATATTTTATCTTGCAAATTTCTAGCTTGAATTTATCTTTTCACTTTCTCTAATCTGCATACTTGGGTATAAGATAGAGAAAATACTCATGGAATATGGGCGACAATGGTAATAGCATTGCATTTGCATGTCAGCTTGATAGAGGTGAAAATAAAGATGACGCTTATTTCAACTCAGTATTATCCTGCATGATTTGTATAAATGATATCACAGCCTTAGTGTTTAAAGCCAAGTTTGGAAATTTGCAGATGCTACTAAATTATGAGAAAACAAGTAATGAGGCACAATGCATTCTGATGGAGGAGAAATTCGCTCATTTGGGCAGCTCAGGCTAATAGACAGCAAATGGATGGCAAATACAGTTGGTGTAGATAAACGTTGAATAATGAGTTTTGAAACACAGATTAAAGAGAGGGAATGCCTAACGAATTGAAAGTGCTTTAGCACAATAAATCAAAGAAGGTTAGTGTGAGAATAAAGGGGATGGTCTAAACGTGCAAACTCAGATTGTTTCTTCTTTTTCAGCAAAGGGCAGAAATGGTCACCAGAAGTAAATAACACTTTCTAACCTGCAGTAATCAACATTTCAGAGTGCACCAATAGGAGGAACTTTGAAATCTGTCTTATGAGCATTTAATTTCTGCTCCTTTTCAAAAATCATATGATTTGAAGCAATTCTGCTGATCTACCTGAACTCTGTTTCTTCATCTGAAAATGAGATTAGTAGTATTTGTCAGGGCTATTGATATGGTGTTGCCAGGTGAACTGCATAAGGGTCCCTAGGCTGAGAGGCCATCACCCACATTGCAAATGTCATAGATTTGTCTAATACATTCATAGCAACCATGTTCTTTATCGATTGACTCAAAGTTTCATGTTTACTTGAGTATTTTGTTTGTTTTAATCAATATATTCATAATAAAACCACTTCTATATAAAGGCAAAATATATTTAAAAAGGGGCACTTTTTTCTAATTTGCTAATGGAACAATAGGAACTGGTGTGGGGGCTAAAGATTTTCCTGTTGGAGGCATGCAGTTTTGGGATAAGGTGGGCACCAGCTCTGAAGGCAACTCTCTCCAGGTTGGTGTTGCTCACTGATAAGAGATGACTGCTTTGCTAGGGGTCAGGGTGAGACTATGGAACAGAACAGGGAAAATCAACACACTGGGAGCCACAGGAAGAACCCACCAGGATGGGCAGTGTTGCCCTCAGTGCTCCTGTAGGATTTTACCTTTAAAAAGCTGCCCTGGATGTATCTTTAGAGTAGAATGATTTATAATCCTCTGGGTAAGACACATGCACGTGTATGTTTATTGCAGCACTAGTACAATAGCAAAGACTTAGAAACAACCCAAATACTCATCAATGACAGACTGGATAAAGAAAATGTGGCACATACACGCCATGGAATACTATGCAGCCATAAGAACGAATTAGTTCACGTCCTTTGCAGGGACATGGATGAAGCTGGAAATCTTCATTCTCAGCAAACTAGCACAGGAGTAGAAAATCAAACACTGCATGTTCTCACTAATAAGTGGGAGTTGAACAATAAGAACACATGGACACAGGGAGGGAAACATCACACACTAGGGCCTGTCAAGGGTGAAGGGCTAGGGGACGGAGAACATTAGGACAAATATCTAATATGTGTGGGGCTTAAAATCTAG
The DNA here is from genome assembly GCA_036589455.1 of Ateles fusciceps. NCBI lineage: Eukaryota > Metazoa > Chordata > Mammalia > Primates > Atelidae > Ateles > Ateles fusciceps. Next base: position 2,837,364 of record JAZHEH010002555.1, on the reverse strand, counting down.
ATGACCTAGAAGTTGGGTTGATAGGTGCAGCAAACCATCATGGCATGTGTATAACTATGTAATAAATCTGCACGTTCTGCACATATATCCCATAACTTAAAGTTAAAAAAAACAAAAAACGAAAAAACAAAACTGTACTGCAATTGCCAGTTTCCTTATCTGGCTCTTTCCTGTGAACTCCTTGGAAGGCTGGAAGCTAACCCTACCATCCCTGCTTCCACAGGAAAGTGCCTGAAGCCTGTTTGACACTTGGTACATTGTTTCTGAAAAAGTGATGAATGAGTCTCTCTTCTGTTGCTTCCCAGTGAGGTCAGTGTCATATTTTAGGGCTCAGTTCTTTTAAATTGCCTTGATTTTTTTTTCATTTTCGTATGCATTTTTTTCTTCTATTCTGAATTTTTGGTTTGTGCCAGTCAACATTTATCGAATGCACAATATGTGACAATCATTTTAATTCTTTATTTTAATCTTCAGTTAATGTTTAACAACCTTATGAGATAAACATAATTAGCCCCGTATTTTAGATGAATAAGTTGAGGCTTAGATAGAAAAGTAGTAAATTGCTCAACATTGCATAGTGAGCAGATTGCAGAGTAGATATTCAAAACTAAGTCCCCCTGTCTCCAAACTGCTCTTAAAAATTTTTCTCCATGGGTCCCTGACCATTCTTTTCATGCTACCCTCAAAAGGAATTCTAATATGTTCTTATTTTCCTTGACATACACATACATGAAGTAATTACCCCCCACTATGGCATCACATAGCTCCAAACAATTCCAGTATACTTGCCCTGTAAGTAATTAAACATTCACTTGTCTTTAGTTCCCATTTGTGCTTAGATGAATAACCTACTCTATTAGCATTAATTTTTTTCTTATTTTATTTCTATTTATCAAAACTCATTTATAGGAACATATGGGAGCCCTGCTGAAAGAATTATAGGGAAATCTCTTTGGGCAAGAGGTGTGCATGAAAAAATACAGTTTTATCTCATCACTCTCACGCAAAAATTTTTAATAGTTCCTTCTTGCCGACTTAATCAAATCAATTTCTGGCAACTTAGTATCCATTCTTTGGGGGACTAGACATTTATTTCTAAATGCATTTCCTTCATACTCCCTATCATACACTCTCTCACCATGGCCTTCACAAGCCTGTCTCCAAAAATAGCCTGTACTCTCTTCAAATATAGGAGGCATTTCATATTCATTCCAACAAACTATTTGGGGAACTGTATTCCCTAGTTCTGGGAAAATTGTTTTCCTCTCTGTAACCCAAATAAGCCAAATCTTTTTTTTTTTTTTTTTTTTTTTCAGAGACCAAGTCTCACTCTGTCGTCCAAGCTGGAGTGCAGTGGCATGATCTCGGCTCACTGCAACCTCCGCCTCCCGGGTTCTAGCAATTCTCCTGCCTCAGCCTCCTGAGTAGCTGGGACTACAGGGGCTTGCCACCACACCAGAGTAATTTTTTGTATTTTAGTAGAGACGGGGTTTCACCGTGTTGCCTGGGCTCGAACTCCTGAGCTCAGGCAATCCACCCACCTTGGCCTCCCAAAGTGCTAGGATTACAGGCGTGAGCCACTGCGCCCTACCTCAAATCTTTTAATGTACTACTTTATTTGTTGGACTGGACTATTCTTCTACTCAACTGCCATCCAAACATGACCCATTCCTAATTATAATTAGAATTCTGGTGTTCTTTTAGGGCTTGGAAAACATGTTGACATATATTATCTCCTCAGATGCTCACCATATCCCTATAAGAAAAATGTTTTAGGTATTCTTATTTTTCAGATGAGCCATGTAGAGGTTACCTGATGTGCCCAGGGACTGCCAAACTAACGAAGGTTTTGGGTGGGATCTTGACACAGACAGTCTGATTCTAAAGCGCACATTCTAAAGCTCTGTCACAGTCTCTTACCCTAATTCCATCTCCACCACAAAGATGTTGCTTTCTAATCGTCATCTCAACCTCTATACACTTTGATGACATCAAGACATTTTCATCATATTAACAACCAAATAAATGCACAAAGTAAAACAGTAGGCATGTTCTGAAATCACAGATTAAAACAAATCCTCTCCTCTCTCATCCCCTCACCACTCTCACCTTGGAACCAAACCCCACTATAAGGACATGCTGGCACCCCAGAGCCTGTGTGGTCCTTAGCATGCACCACCTTGCAGGAATGAGCTGACCCTTTGTGATTGCTTCTCTATGCTCTAACTTGAAGAACAGTAAAGCCAGCCTCTGAAGCATGTACAGTTGACTCGTGAACATCTCAGGGTTTGGGAGGCCACCCCACCCTGGTCAAAAATTTACACATAACTTTTGACTCCCAAAAAGCTTAACTGCTATTAATAATAGCCTGTTATTGACCAGAAGCCTCAATGATCACATAAACAGTTGGTTAACACATATGTGTGTTATATGTATTATTTACTGTATTCTTATAATAAAGTGGGTTACAGTAAAGAAAATGGTACTAAGAATATCAAAAGAAAAACCAAACATATTTACCATTTTTTTAACCAGAATTAGATCATGATAAAGGTCCTCATCCTCATTTTTTTCATGCTGAGTAGGCTGAGGAGGAAGAGGAGGGAATCGGTCTTGATATGAAGGGGTGGCAAAAGTGGGAAGAAAATTTGGGTATTAGTAGATCCATGCAGTTCCTCCTCTGTTGTTCAAGGGTGCACTGTACTCACAGTGGGGGTGGAAGGATCAGCAAAACTTAAGACATTAACAGCTAATTGCTTTAATGACTACATACTGTGGGCTAGAGATGGTTCTGATGATATTACGTGAAGTAAATCATAATCCTCAAAACAACCCTAAAAAGTGGTATGTTATTAATAGCTCCATTTTACAGATGAGGAAACTGAGACACAGTTTAAAAAAAAAATTTCCAGGGGAATAACTAGTGTTAGATTTAGGTTTTATCTCCTGGCAACCCCACCTGAGCCTGAGCCATATTCTTTGTGCCTGGTGTTGAGGGAAAAAAAAAAAAAAAACTGGTAAGATGCCAGATTGAGAAATGGCTTAGAGCTTCAGATAGTCTGACTTTATTTCTCTGGGAAACATCAAAAAGGGGGGTAAAGTGTCAGGAGCTCCACTGCAGCGATACCATATACATGAGGAAATTGATCCTGTGTATGCAGCATCAGTTACCAGCCTGAAGACTCTGCATCAACTGCCAGATTAACAGCAATAATAATAATACTAACATCTGCCATTTACTGACTAATTTCTACGACTGTCAATGTCTCCCTATTGTTGTAAACTAAGCCCAAGCTCCTTTGTGCAGTGCTCAAGGACTTTCATAACTCAGGATCTGCCTATTTCTTCAGACTCAAGCCCCACACATCCATCCTCACTCTGTAAGCTCCAGTGCTATTGATGGGTTCATTGTTCCTCTGCACCCTTCGATTTCAGGGCTTCACTTACACTCTTCTCCCATCTGGAGTGTCCTTTATGCTCTCTACAACTACACAACTCTTTTGGCTTTGATTCAACTATTCCCAAATCCAGGAAGACTCTGAAGAGCACACAGCTTAGGTAAGACACCACTCCTCTGGGTCTCTAGAGCGGGAGGGGCTTACATCCATCTTCATACTTACTGACTACAATAATTACCTCAGTTTGTGTATCTATCATTCACCAAGTAGTGAAATTCCTAAGAGCAAAATCTGTCATATTCACCTGTACCCTGGTGTCCAGCATAGCTGTGTCAAAAAGTGACAGATGGAATTATGTATCAGATCCTCGGTATGGTACTTGGAATCCAGTTCTAATCTCAGCATAACTTATGTGTTTGAGATTATCGAGCTGCATGTACTAGTTTATTGTCACATTGCTATAAAGAAATATCTGAAACTGGGTAATTGATGAAGAAAGGGGGTTTGATTGGCTCACAGTTCTGTAGGCTGTACAGGAAGAACGGTGGCATCTGCCTCCAGGGAGACCTAAGGTAGCTTTTGCTCATGGAGGAAGGCAGAAGAGGGACAGGCAGCTTATGTGGCAAGAACAGGACTAAGAGAACAAAGGGGAAGGTACCACACACTTTTAAACAACCAGGTCTCGTGAGAATTCTATCACAAGAACAGCACCAAAGGGATGGTGCTAGCTCACTCGTGAGAACTCCATCCACCTGATCCAATCACTTCCCACAAGGTTCCACTTCCAACACTGGGGGTAACATTTTGACATGAGATTAGGTGTGAACACAGATCCAAGCCATATCACTGTATTAGGTTGTTTTTGCATTGGAATAGAGCAATAACTGAGGCTGGGTAATTGATAAGAAATGAAGTTTAATTTGCCCATTTCTAAAGTCTGTACAGGAAGCATAGCAGCTTCTGCTTTTGGGTAGGTCTCGGGACACTTCCAATCATAGTGGAAGGAAAAGCAGGAACAGGCACTTCACATGGCAAAAGCAGGGGTAAGAGGGGGTGGAGAGGCCACACACTTTTAAACAACCAGACCCCATGATAAGTTGCTATCTCAGGGACAGCACCAAGAGGATGGTGCTAAACTGTTCATGAGAGTCTACCCCTATGACTCAAACACCTCCCACAAGGCCCCACCTCCAACATTGAGGACTACCATTCAGCATGGGATTTGGGTGAGGCCCAATCTCAAAACTATATCACAAATCTACTTTGCTTGGGAAAAAATATAAGCTCAGAAAAATAAAGTAATATATTCAAAATTGCATATAATAACTAACAAGTATAATAAGTAAGTGTTCAATTCAGGATTCAAATCTAGCATTGTTCAGACTGGAATTTTTTCTTTAGGTCTGTATGCTGTATCACACTAACTTTCTCCTTGAGAATAAAATAAAGTTGGCTGAGCACAGTGGCTCACGCCTGCAATCCCAGCATTTTGGGAGGTCGAGGCAGGCAGATTACTTGAGGCCAGGAGTTCGAGACCAGCTTGGCCAGCATAGCAAAGCCCCGTCTCTACCAAAAATACAAAAATTAGTCAGGCATGATGGCATATGCCTGTAATCCCAGCTACTGGGAAGGCTGAGGCACTAGAATCATTTGAACCCAGGAGGTAGAGGTTGCAGTGAACCAAGATCACACCACTGCATTCCAGCCAGGGTGACAAAGTGAGACTGTCTCAAAAAATAATAATAATAAATAAAAATAAAAAAATAAAGTTGATATTTGGGAAATGGAGCAGAAAAATCAGCAATCATGATTATCAATTCTTGATTCATGATTCTTGAATAGATGCAACTGAAAAGAGAATAAAGGATCAGCTCTGGAAATGTATTAAACACTCCCTTCTAATCACCCATGGTTTAGCTAGCAAGTGAAAGAACCCATAGAACTTGGCCAACCCTTAATCACAACAGGTATTGAGAAGATACGGGAATGCTGAGAAGAGTCACAATAATCATGTTGCTTGGGAACATGAAAATAATTCTAGGTGACATTTTTAATCACTTATGTAAGATGTAGATGGCTTTACGTCCTTTACTATATAATATTGTATTTTCCTTATAACAAAATATGCCATCATTTTTAGATTAAAAAACTAAGAAAACTTAAATAATTTTGTGCAAACTTGTCTTCTACTCACTAAATAGAAGACTTCAAACTCAAATCCAGTCTGATTTCAGATCCCAAGCTCATTAATAAGAATCCTTCCTTGTCTGGCTACTTTTGACTTCTAGTGAGGTGCTGACCTGTTGCTGACCTCTAATGAGGTGCTGTCCTATGCTAACCCAGAGGACCAAAACTGGAAAGGGGCAAAGAATTCTAGGCAAGAGTAGGGAAGGAATGGTGCAACCAAACAAGGCAGGCATATCTGAAGGTGGTTTAGGAATTTACACCACGGATCCCATGCATTCATGGAGGCCTTCTTTTAAAATATGACTTGGCCCAGAGGTAGGCACTAAAAATCAAGTCCAGATAAGGCTTCTTCTCTGCTTATAAAAAAACATCCAGAAGTTAAGTTGTAAAGTTATTTATTTCAGCTATTCACTCACTTCAGCCCTAATCAGCACATGCATCAGAATGTCGGGAGACTGCACCAATACGCACTTGACACTGTGAGGAAGACAGAAACTGCAATTCAATGTTAACAGCCTGGGGTACCTAAATGACCATTCCACACTGATCACTGATTCCAGGCCTTTCTCCAAACAGAAAAGGTTGATTTTATCAGACATTCACTCTTCTTAATGTGGATCCGTAGTTCTGCCTGATACCAACCATAGCTTCCTGGTGCCTGACTTGCCTCTCTCACGGGCTGGTGGGGTTTCTTGACAGCGTATCAGTAACTGTCCACAACCAGCTCCAGAGACGCTTGCCCACACATCTTCCAGGACCCCCTGCAGATATGGCCTTGTGACCTCCTCATAAACTGAACTCCTAAATGCTGAGGCTTTCAAATTCCCTCCACCACTCCCTGAACCAGAATTAAATATTAAGGAAGTAAAATACATTGTATTTCTTAAAGTGACCTTTGCATTCTCTTTGCAAATATTAAAAGCAATGCCACTGGCACAGAAACTAATCCAAGTCCCTCGGGCCACTTTTCAAAGAAAGAAAAAAGTAACAGTAAGTAAACCTCTAAATGAAATAGATGAAGAAACTACCAGCTAAAATTGCTGAATAATAAAACAAAGACATGTACATCATCCTCAGGGGATAATTATCTCCTCGATCCTGGCTGATTTTGCAGATGAAAGGAACACAGCGCCAGAAGTGCAGTGACCAGGCTCTTCATCCCACTCTGCCCATTCATTGGCTTTGTAGCCTCACTTCAGGCAAGTCACTCAATCTCTTTGGAGCTCAGTTTATGCTCCTGCTGTAGAGAAATGATAACACCAACAGAAGTCACAGAGGCGGACCTGGAAGCAATGAGAAAGCTAACTATTTTCTGCTTTTCTCTCTAACCTCATTACATAAATTCAAATAAGCCCCGTGCTCCAGTTCCAGGAAAGGAGTCTACTCCCCCGAAAGCTGGTCTCTCCATCTGTGCTTGTGAGCCCACCTCCCATTCCTATGGGGGCATCTGGCCTGAGCTTCGGTCTATGTCTATGAAGTGGGATTAAAAATATTGCCTGCCTCACATGGATGTTGCGAGGATTAATGAGCTAAATCAGGTAAAACACTTAAGACAGTGCTTGGTGCATGAAAAGTACACAATACATGTTAGCTCTTTTTATGCGTGGCTCTTATTTATCCACATATAAGAAATTTTCAAGTGTCTGTGGTCTGAAATACCTAAATATAATATAAACATAGTTTAGGCATGTATCACACCACAACGTTTCAGCCAACAGATCACATATACAATGGTGGTTCTACAAGATTATAATGGAGCTGAAAAATTCCTACTGCCTAATGACTTCTTGATGATCCTAAACTGGTGTAGGCGTAGGCTAATGTGTATGTGTTTGTATCTTTACTTATAACAAGAATGTTTTAAAAGTAAAAAACAAAAATTATTAACTGTTAGTTAAAAATAGAAAAAAAGCTTATAAAATATGAATCATAAAATACTTTTGTATAGTTTTAAACTCAGTGTCATACAAGAGTCAAAAAATGAAACAAAATTAAAAATTGAAAAAGTAAAAATGTTACAGTAAGCTACAGTTAATTTGCTATTAAAGAATTATTTTTTAAATAAATGTAGTGTAGGCTAACTGCGCAGTGTTGATAAAGCCTACAGCAGTGTACAGTGATGTCCTAGGCCTTCACATTCACTCACCGCTCACTCACTGAGTCACCCAGAGCAACTTCTGGCCCTGCAAGCTCCATTCGTGCTAAATGCCCAATACAAGTGGACCATTTTTTAATTTTATGCTCTATTTTTCCTATAGATTTGCCATGTTCAGCTATGTTAAAATACACAAATACCATTGTGTTACAATTGCCTTCAGTGATTAGTACACTAACATGATGTATAGGTTTGTAGCCTAAGAGCAAAAAGCTGTACCATAAGGCCTAGGTCTGCTGTAGGCTATACTATATAAATGTGTGTAAGAACACACTGATGTTCAAACAATGACATAGTCACCTAATGACACACTTCTTAGAACATAGCTATATGCTGTAAGATGTGTTCTTAGAACATATCTATGACTCTATATTATATATGACTTAACCATTATATAAGTTATTAAAATATAGTGAATTATAGTAATAGATATACTATATATACATGATGTTTATATATTATAAATATATATTTATGTATTATATATGAATCTACATTATATATAGATTATGCATTGCATATAGCTTAAGCATTATATATATTATTAAAATACAGTTAATCATAATAGATGTACTATGTATAAATATATAGATTAATATTTATTTATTATCCAGATTTATAATATTTATATATTATAAATATATATTATACATAATATATGTATATTATATATAGATTACATATACATTTCTCTCTTAACTTCTGTCTTGTATCCTCCTCTAGCTACTAACTACCTCGTTTCTCAACTTTCCTATATAACCAAACCTTTTGACTAAATTTTCAACATTTACAATCTTTATTTTTCTTTCATTTTTGAAGGAAAAAATAAAAGTATCATAAACTCTATGTATGTATCATGCCTATCCATCATCATCTCCACATCTCAACAACTTTCTGTTTTCTATATTATTTTGAGGCAAATTATTGACCTATTATTTGTCCGTAAATATCAGTAAGCATAATGGAGAGATTTCTTCACCTTTATTTTTTGAATTTCCACTCACTCCTGTGGTGATAATCTGGGTAATATTGAATGCCCTCCCTTAACACACCATATTTTGCCTCATTTTCTCCATTTATGAAAAGGGTTTTTTTTATTGTTGTTGTTAAGCTTGCTAATGATTTCCCATCGTCAGATCCAATGAGTATTTTTTTTAGTTCTATATTGTATACAGTCACATCTAAGGCAAAATTCAGCACTTTCCTATGATTTTATTTTCTCCTTCCACTCCACTCTGAACACATTCAGAATGCATTACCATGGATGGACTCTGATAGTTGATATAAATGAGAGAAGCTTTAGAAGCTACTCACAATTCCCCTGGCCCAGCACGAGTTCCACTCCATCACTTTCTCATTCAAAACAGCATAGGAGTGTATAATGCTGACAGCTTCGGTAGCTGGCAGTCGGGTTCCTGTTGTTCTTGGTTTTATTTGTTTTTGAGTAATTAATACATTTACATTGTACACAGTTAGAAATGTGCATAATCATATATGTTAAAGTTTCCTGACATCTTGTCCTTTAGAAAACCAAGTTCCCTCCCTAGGACTAACCACTTTTAAGGTGGCTGTGTGTCCTTCAGAGCTGTCCTACACATACATAAGCATATAAAGACATCCTCCCTCCTTTTTAATACACATCTATTAGCATACAAATGCACTGTTCTGCACCTTGCTTTTTCACTTAGCAATAAATCTTGGTGATCTCTTCAGATCAGTGCATAAAACACTTCATTCCTTTTGAAGATGCACAGTATTAAATTGTGTGGGTGTATCATAATTTCTTCAGCCAATCTTCTGCTAATAGACATTTAGACTGTGACTAATCACTGCCGTTAAAAACAATGTTGCAGTAAATAACTCTGCATACCTGACATTTTGCAAATGTTTGAATACATGTATAAGAAATTTCTAGAAGTGTTATTGCTGAATCAAAACATATGAAAACTTGTTATCTTTAGAAAGATAGTGCCAAATTATCCAACAGAGAATTTGTGCCGATGTACACTCCAATCAGTGAAGAGTGACTTTTTTCTAATACTTTCATGAAAATACTGTTTATTAATTTTTCTGACCTACTCAAGTCCAATTAATGAAAACAAATATATTGAACTAATTATTTAGCATTATCTGTCAGACTTGCTTTATCTAGATTTTTAAAATTTACCTTTTTTTGCTCATTGTTGCCATTTTTGTAGATATTCTGCATATTTTTGGTATTTATTATTTATACTTTAACCTAGGAGTTGTTTTAACATATTGCTGTAGTTTTGTTTTTGTTGTTATTTAATTTCCAGGTGGTATAATAAATTGATTTTCTAGCTTTTATATTGATTTAGTTTTACCCCCATTGAGATCAGATAATTTTGTCTGCATTATTTTCATGGTTGAGAACATACTGATGCTTTCCTAGTGATTTTTTGTGGGGGGAATGTTCAATGAATCATCTGAAAAATGTTTAATCTCAGCTATTAGTCTACAGAGGGTAACTATATATCTATTACATCTCATTTTTAAACCATGTTACTTAAAGCATTTGTATATTTTTTTATTCATTCAATCTTTCATGAAATGAAAAAGAAGAATTCAAATCTACTATTATTTTTTTCTGTGTATTTCTTCATATACTGTTTTTTTATTTCTTTATACAAGCTATTATTGTAGGAATTAGGCCTACACAAAAGTGGAAGGAGAGGGGGAAGTGAAGGTCTAGAAGTGGATCAAGGATTCCAGAAAGTGTCCTCACTGTCTACCTGTGATAATAAAAATAAATATGTAGACTCTGTCTCTAGTTTCTGGCGTGCAACTCCAAAAGCCCTTAAAATCTCCAGAGTTCTGTGTCTTTGGCATACTAAGAAGTTACTGTTGGCTGGAGTCCCCTGGATAGATGCAAGGTGGAGGCAGGGCACCAGCAAGTCCTAGGCCTGGTTGGAATTATAACACTTTAAAAGCCCCACCTCCCAACCTCTGGGGAGAGGGAAGCGGGTGGAGGTTGAGTTAAACATTAATGGCCAATGAACTAATCAAGGATGCCTATGAAATTAATCTTCCATTAAAGCCTGTAGAGGGGTTTGGAGAGGACCTGTGTCGGTGAGTGAATTGAGGTGCTGAGAGGTGGCATATCCCCAAAAGCCGTGGAGACTCTTTACCCCTTCACCTGCTCTTTTCCCAATGCAGCTCCTCCATTTGGATATTCCTCAGCTATGGAACAATCCTTTAAAATAAACCAGTTACATTAAGTAAAGTGCTTGCTTGAGTTCTGTGAGCTATTCTGGTAAATTATAGAAACTGAGAAGGAGTTTGTGGAAACCCCCAAATTTATAGCTGGTCAGTCATAATTGCTAGTGACAACCTGAGGCTTGGAACTAGCATCTGAAGCAGGGGCCATCTTATGGGACTGAGTCCTTACCCTGTGGGATCTGACACTGACTCCGGGTAGTTAGTGTCAGAATTGAGTTGAATTGTACAACGCACATTGGTGCCTAGAGACTTGAAAAATGGTTGGTGTGCAGGGGAGAAAAAAAACAACAGACATTTGGTGTCAGAAGCATTGTGAATAAAACAGTTCAGTGCTCCTGAAGCACCAGTGTGGTGGGCAAGTGGGAGCTTTCAGGCACATTTGAGAAGCCAGCGCATCCAGTCACCAAGCAGGACTGTGAAATGAGAGCTCAGGAAGAAAGGGAGCTGGTGTTGTTGTGCAGTGATTACCTTGATTGGTCAGAAACTAGCCTCTCATCATGGCCTTGGGACCACTGTGTATCAGGGCCCGCTGTGAGGAAGAAAAGCTGGACTTGGAATTGAGAACAATGAGGGCTATTAGAAACCACTGCATCTATCATTGACCCTGATCATGAAGACCTTCCAGAGGCATCCAGACCACATATTGAATCTTCTTCAAGTGACCTTTTTGTCTCCCAGAACCATATAGAAAAGTGAAATCTGGAAAATGTATTTCCTAGCTTAATAAAGTTGACTCAGTACAACCCAATTCACCTTTGCTCGTTAGTATATATTAAACTTTCTGAATTATTTGTTATAGATATGTCTTCTACATACAGTATAGAGCTTAGATTTGCTTTTGTCCAATCTTGAATTTATTTATTTTTTTTAATTTTAAGAGGTGAGTTCAGTTATATAGATTTGATTGTGTGGTAGAAATGTATGCTTTTAGATATTCAATTTTTTCTGTTATAAAATTTTCTCTTGTAACAGTATCAAAATAATTCAAGTAGACTGTATGTTCTTGGCTTTGTTCTAGTAAAGTGTGTGAACTCAAAATATCTGAGACAGGTCTTTACCAATTTAGAAAGTTTATTTTGCCAAGGTTAAGGATGCTCACCTGTGACACAGCCTCAGGGAGTCCTGACTGCCTGTGCCCAAGGCGTTTGGTGTACAGCTTGCTTTTACACATTTTAGGGATGCATGAGATAACAATCAATATGCGTAAGATGTGTGCTGGTTCTGCCTCATAGCTGGGACAACTCATAATGGGAGGGTGCTTGCTTCCAGGCCATAGGTAGTATAAGAGACAAAAGGTTGTATTCTTTTGAGTGCTTGATCAATTTTTCACTAGATACACAATTTAGTTGAGTGTAGTGAATCTGCATTTTTACATAAACAGTAGGGCAGAAGAGGCAGTCAGATACGCATTTGTCTCAGGTGAGCAGAGCGATGACTTTCTGCCCTGCACCTGTGAAGATAAGCTGTTGGTTTACATTGCCAGGGTGAAATTGCACAAAACAATTTTAGGGTAAAAATCTGGCCCACAAGGAATTTTAACTTTAGAGCTATAACTTCATATAATATCCTTAATCCTCTCTCTCTTTAAACATTATCTGTTGACTTCTGGTTATAACCAATGATTAAATTAATAGCTTTCCTCAATTGCACCTGTCACCTGATCTTATTTTATTATGTTCTCTCGCTCAGTGTTTACCTTCGTAATATTAAATAGGCTTACTCTTCTGCTACTTCAAGTTTTAGTGCTTAGGGAGCATCATTAGAAGATGAGTAGCAGAAAAGACACTTCCTCCCACTTCTCACCCCTTTGTCCTGTCGGCCCTTTCTCTGTATTGTTACTATTTGTAACAGAGAGTGCATATATGATACTGCTGTTTCTGTGCTCTGTACCATGTCTCAGAAAAGAAAGGTAAAATGCCAACCTTCCGCTCTCATGTGCACATTAGAAGTATATGGGAAGTTTTTAATATGTTCGAAGTTAATGATTTCCACGTTTAGTCACTTAGATAATATTATTTTCTAATATTTATTTGCCACACAGCATGATAATTTTAGTCACCCATCAGTTTGTGGAAATCATACACTGGAGAACCACTTCTCCTCTCAGATATAACAGCAACTTTCTTAAGACATTTCAGAAACCAGAAAGAGATCATTTTTTTAATCCAAATTGAGTCTATAAGGCTCATGTGTGCTCCTTACAGGGGATATTCTTAGGCTGTCATTCATGCTTATATCCTTGTCATATTCCCACAATTCTAATAAACCAGGTTATTACTGAGACACTATCACATTGAAACCACACCCTAGGAATTTTCCAGAGATAAATTAAGTAGTAGCATACATCCTGGGAGCAAGCAAAGGGATCCTAAAAAGCAGAGATGTGAGGTCAGCAATCAGGGGGCAGCTTCCCGAGCCGGCAACCAGTGTAGTCACACAAGGCCCCTTGCTCCAGAGGGTCCCTGCTTGAAAATCCTTGAAATAATTAATTTTGCATTTAAATTTTGCATTTAAATTGTAACTGTTGTCCCAATGGACAAATGGGCACATACTGAGGCCTCAGAGTTTTGCCTCACGGGTAGATTTTAGGCTGCCAGCTTCTCCACCTCTGGATGCCCCAAACCCTACTCAGACCCCGCTTTACATAGTGACAGCTACCATCCTGTACTTGAGGCAGAGGCCCAAGCATACACACAGGTAGAGTTGGGGGATGGTCACACATCCCCATGGCATCTTGGTGTGGGGTATGACAGAGCTGTCCCTTCCCAGGCTGGAAATACCAGGACACACGAGGCAGGTGAGTTGGTGTAGGCAAGCTTCTTGCCCATTCTTGGTTCAGATAACAAGCATATTGTGGAACAAAGGTTGTGGCCTTTCAGGGCTTACCCATCCTTCTTAGATTGGGAAGCTGGCCTCTGGAAATTGGAGACCGATTTCCCTGCCTAGGGATAGGGCATCTGTCAGGCAGCTGACAGAAGGGATAAATGGACTGTTAGTGAGCCACAGGTGTGGCTGGCTATGTCACAGGGCTGGCCCCCAATCACCTTGGTAGCCTCTTGCCTGACAGTATATGACATTAAATAGCAGATAAATAACACCATGACAAGTCAACAGAGATACTGGGAAGAAAGTAAAATATGTGCATATGAAATTTACCACCTTTAATGGTATTTTATTCTAGTTTTTGAACAAATGATCCATTTTCTTTTTCTACATTGAGTTCCTCAAATAATGTAGTTAGTCCTAGAAGTAACTTAAGTCCAACATAGTCTTACTAACAGCCCTAGCTATTAGGACATAACTTCACAAAATTATATCAAGGGCTCAAAAGTACTATTGTAAGCTATTCTAAGTAGGCCAAACATGTGTTCAGTCCTACTTAGGGATTTAGGGTGTATCAATCAACTTTTTTTGGTATTTACTTGCTTCAGGAGGTCTAATCATTTGCAGATTTGCAGAATACTTCTCCAGGTTATGATTCTTTTGCTGTGAGCTCAGTGGAATCCTCTGTAAACCTGTCTGGAGCATCTTCCCTTTGAATCATCCATCTATATGTACGGACTGCTCCCTTTGTACTGAGCACCGGGATTCATATTTGTGAATGGGGAAGTATATACAAAAATAAGCAAAACACTGACTGGAGATTCCATATTCAAGCCTACCTGGATTTATATAATCGATGAGTTCACACACATATATTTGGACTGTTTGGCCCTGGAAAGAAGGGAAGTTAAAACAATTTTAAAAAGGCCAGTCTTTCAGGAGCTTAGAATAAAATTAGCAGCAAAACACATATTCATATTAAAGAGAAGTTCTTCACATGTACCCCCAAACCTAAAATGCAATAAAAAAAATTAAAATAGAAAATTAATAATAATTATTATTATGGCTGTCAGATGAACAGTTTCTTCAAAGAGCCATAGGAAAAAGAAGACTGTTTGTTGACTACTTACCGTAGGTGAGACAGTGTGCCAGCATTTTATATATGAGATTTCTTCCTTCCACCCCTCCTGAGAGAGGGTTATTGGTATCCTCATTTTATAGACAATGAAACTGAGGCTCAGATAGCCTAGGTAGTTTCCTAGGGCTACACAACCTGTTGGTATTTAAAGGCAGGTCTATGTGACCCTAAAGTATTCTACTGTAAAGTGTTCCTTCCAAGGATAACTGTCTCATCTCTATTTATTCAGTGCATTTGCCATTCAAAGGACTTTCACATCTATTACCTCATTTGATCTTCAGAAATGCCCTTGATAGAGAACTCACCACCAGAAAGAGGAGCTGAGGACACATGGCAGGTGAAGAGCCCAAGTTCATTATTGATTCACAAGTGAGGCTCCTCTGATCTCCCGTGATCTCTACTTGTCTGGTAAATGAATGGACTGAAAAATGACTGTATAATCAAAGTGCGATTTGTCCAGGGTGGTATTGTATGAATAATTTATGTAGCATAAATACTGCTGGATGGAGCACTTAACTAAACCCTTGATCAGATGCCTGTTATTATCTGGCTGGCAGACAATCAAAAAATGAAATGAAATTTGGGCAAATTCCATATACACTTGGGAAAGGCCACAGAGAGCAAAGGAAGAACACAAAAAGAGAAGAGGAACTCTTGAGAGTTTAGCGTGCATTTGGATTCCCAAGACTGCTGGAAGTCCATTATGAAAACATGCTAAAGTGTAGCTGCATACCTTGGAGAGAAATTACTTATAGTCACTGTGATTGCAGTTAAAGAGGCTCCTCTCTGGCTGTGATATGGTGGGTGAGTTTTTTCATACATTTGCAGCCTGGCATGACTGATTCTGACATTGTTAGTGATCTTAATATGACTTGTACATGATGCATATGAGCCTGTATCAGTATTTGAAAATTCATGGAATATAAAATTATTGATCTCAACTCAAAATCCAAATCATCACACCCTCACCAGAGGCTGCATCACATATGTGGATGACTAAAAACAGCTCTCATGAAGAAGCCACAGCACAATTGAAACAAAACCAGAAGGGTGATCACAAAAGGAAATACCAAACTTTCAAAACTTTAAGGCCCAAGGCGATGATTTATTGGGAGGTGGCATAAACATTTCTATGACATCCTGTTGTCTTCTTTCTGGTCCTTCTTCACATTAATCATACAGTAGATCTTTTTTCCAAGTAATAACTTTTATTCCTATCCTTACAATGTCTCCAAATCCAAAGCTTTGTGTCACTACACTGTATCTATTCAGTTTTGTTTTTAAAGAAATCATTTCATAATTCAGCATGTGCACTGCTACAGTACTGGTCCAGTTTTTCTCACTTCTGTCCTGGAAGACATATCTGATAGGCAAGAACACAGAATGACTTCTCCCTAGCTAGCCATAGGAATATCTCATCTATGCAAGTTTGCTGGAATCTCGTGCTGCTCTGAATATAATACTAGAGTTTCATGTGTTCTCCCAAGCAAATTTGAAGCTCCTTGAAGGCAAACCTAGAGATTTCTGTTCCATTCAGGCTTGTATATTAATTAATCTGGCTGGCTTTTTAAGTATTCACAGGGATTACTTTCCTGACTCTTAATTTTGGCTGATCCTTCCTTGGTATCATTTTATTTAGTTTCCAAAGACATTGATTTCCCACTTCTGCTGCTAATATTTCCCTCAGCTTCCCCGAGTTGACTATTTGAACACGAATGTCTAGGACTCTGTCTCAGACCTAAAATATAGCTCTAGCTCTGCTTGGAGCATCATATTTTCATCTAAGAGGTGTACTGACCACCTGCCTTGCTTGGAAGGTTCATGCTTGCTAAGCCAACTTGTCACATTCCTCTTAGAGAGGATGGCTGTTAGTTGCTATTCTTCTGTTTCTCTTAAAAGTTTCTCACACAGTTCGACATAGACTTCCCTGTATGTATCAACTGAGCTCTTTTGTTGAGTTTGGTGTTTTGTTTGAAACAAACAATGTTTATTGCAAACATTTTTGTTTGAAACAAAAGTGTTTAGCACCATGTTTTGTTACAAAATCATTGCTTGTGTAGGTACCAATCGTGTTGAGAATGAAAACATTATCAGCATTCAGAAGTCCCCAGTATCACCTCCCTCTTCCCAAAAAGTAGACACCATTTGTACTGTTGCAGTAACCATTCTTATTTTTCTTTATAGTATTTATTACCTCTACAGTAAGCATCCCTAAACATCCCATATTTTTTAACTCTATAAACAGAATGTATCATTTTGCATTTCATTTCTTTTCTTTTGTACAATAGTATGTTCTTTTAAGTTTTTTTCAAGTTGTTGTTTGTAGCAACCTTAAAAGAACATACTATACAGATAGTTCATTATTTTAATTAGTAATTAGGAAAATCCACACTAAACCAAAATAACATTTCATATGCAATAGAAAGAATATCTAAGGTTAAAAAGAAATTTAAAGTGGATAATTTCAAGAGTTAGCAGAGAGCTGATACACTGCTTGGGAATGTAAGTATATTCGGGTAATTTGGAGAACAGTTCATCATTATCTACTAAAATTTAAATGTGTATACCCATGTCCCATGGCTCAGCAATTCCAATCCTGCCTATGTAACCCTCTGACTCACATGCACATGATCCTAACAGCATGATTCATAGTAGCTAGTAGCTGGAAACACTCCAAATGAATGTCCAAAGTAAAAGGATAAATTTTTTCATAATCATACAATGAATTACGATGTGAGATAAATCTTTTAGAAGTTTGTTGTACACTTTTATTTGTAAGTGTTATAATTCTCACTCAAAAAAAGAAAGGTTAAAAAATTCTTTATGTTACAAATTTAAGTAGAAGTACTCAATATCTCCATGCTGGATAAATGAAATACTAGTTCTATTCAAGTCTTTTGCTCATTTTTTTCTATTTGAATATCTACATTGTATATATCTATTAAACTGATATATATTATATATTATCTGTAGTAATTTTTTAGTATCCTGGATTGGCACCCTAGTTCTATCTTGTGTCATAAATATGTCATCTCATCCAACTTTGTGTTTGTTCATTCTCTTATTTAAATGAAAAGAGAAGTTCTTAATTTTACTAATCTAATTCAGCAATGATTTTCCTTATAACATTTTTATCTTGTTTTAAAAATTTATAATATATTCTATCATCTAGAAGCCTTATTGTTTTACCTTTCACATCTGTATCTATAATTCTTCTGAAATTTATTTTTGTGTATTATGTGGAGTAAGGTCACAGTTTATTTTATTTTTTCCAATTGTCTACACCATTGACAAGATCATTTTTTCACTGCTCTACAGTGTCACCTTTGCTATAAATCAAGTGTATATATATATATATGTATATATATGTGAGCCAATTACTAAGTGTCTGATTATATCCCACTGATCTATTTGCCTGATGTGAATACCACAGGGTCCTAATTACTGTAGTTACAATGATTCTCGGTAGATACAAGAAAAAAAGTAAGTCCCTCACCTTCTTCAAGAGCATCATTAGCTATTCTTCTTCTTTTAAATTTTTTATACAAATCTTAGAATAAGCTCGTCAAGCTTCTAAACAAAATGTATTGCAATATCAATTGGCATTGCATTGAATCAGTAGATTAGGTTTAGTTCAGGAATAACTCACATTGTTACAACATTAATCATGAATCAATGAAACTGGTCCATCTCTCTTCAGTTATTTAGGTCTTCTAGTGTATTTCACTCAATGATATTTTAGAATTTTCTAAATATAAGACTATACTTCTCTAGTTATATTTATTCTTAGCTATTAATATTTTTATGATACAATATAAATTGTATCTTATTTAAAAATAGGATCTTCTAATTATTTATTACTGGTATACAGAAGTAAATTTATTTTAGTAAATTGACCTTGATTCATCAGCCTCACTAACCTCATTAATCCTAATAATTTATTTATGAATTTTACCACTTTTTTGTGTATATAATCAAACCATCCATGATTAATGGCATTTATATATTTTCCTTTCTGGTCCTAATATTTAAATGATTATATTGTCATACTGCATTAAAAACGACCTTCAGTACAATGCTCCGTAGAAGTAAGAATTATAGACAAGCTTCTTTGTCATAATCTTAGTATAAATTATTTCAAAATTTCATCAATAAATATAATATCTGATTGAATATGTTTGGATATACAGTTAACTAACTTAAATAATTTCCTTTAATATATGCGATATACCAAACGTGGATATATATATTATATGCACATATATTTATAATATTGAAGATGGATATTTTCAAAGGCTTCTTCTGCATCTAAGATTTTATTTTTCTGCCATTAATATAATTAATTACACTGATTAATTTTTAAATCTCAGACAAATCTTGCATTTAAAAAATAAATCCAAGTTAATTACTATATTTAGCTCTATATATCTAGACATCTAAATATGTGTAGCTACTATAATGATGTTATAAGAGCATACGACTATGATTAGCACAATGTTGTTACGCCATGATATATAAAATAAAGGATTCTATATAACTTTTTTGGATATTACTAGGATCACTTGACTATATTTTATTTTTTGAAGCATGACATATATATAAAATATGCAAAAATCATAGATGTACAACTCAAAGAATCAACATAAAATGGACACCCTTTCATAACTAAGTTGGCTTAT
Organism: Ateles fusciceps; assembly: GCA_036589455.1. NCBI lineage: Eukaryota > Metazoa > Chordata > Mammalia > Primates > Atelidae > Ateles > Ateles fusciceps. Next base: position 2,817,744 of record JAZHEH010002555.1, on the reverse strand, counting down.
ACTTTTCTTCAGATTTTGTTAGATCATAGCAATCTCATAAAACACGGACATATGGACACATTAAGAGTTAATATTTTTATTTTTTGTTAATCACCAGGCTTAATAATTTGGTACTGAAACCCAGGGGATTGGAAATAAATATTTGGGGCATAAAGATTGTTCACATTCTGACCAAGTAAGGGCTAGCCAGGCCCTCAGTTTCTGAAAAAAATTGAAAAGTGTAATATGTTTTGAAAACAAGATAGAGTGGGCTGCTGGCAGACCTACAGACAAAGCCTTAAGGTAGCAAACGACCAAGGATTCTGAAGTCAGACAGACCTGGGTGTAACATGATGAAACTAGAATTCCTCATCTGCAAAACCAAGAAATTATTGAATTATTGCCTTTTTACAAGAGTCTTTTGTTTTTTTTTTTTGAGACTATATCTTACTCTGTCTCCCAGGCAGACAGGAGGTGGTACGATCAAGGCTTGCTGCAGCCTTGATGCCTCAGTCTCCTGAGTAGCTGGGACCACAGGCAGGTAGCACCACACCTGGATAATTGTGTGTGTGTGTGTGTGTGTGTGTGTGTGTGTGTGTGTGTGTGTGTAGAAAAGGTTTCACATTTGTGCAGGCTTATCTCAAACTTCTAGGCTCAAGTGATTCTTCTGCCTCAGCCTCTAAAAGTGCTGGGATTACAGGCATCAGCCACCATGCTTATTTCAAGAGTCTTGAGACCAAACTGTGCTGATTGGTAAAGCGCAATGCTTGGCACGCAGTCAATGCTCAGTCAATGTTGATTTCTTTCTCTCTACCTGTGTCCTCAGTTAACACAAACTTACTACAATGAAAAAACAAACATTAAATGCTCTACGGGGTCAGTTTTTGTTTTATTTTGTTCTTTAGGTATAAACAAAGAACTAATAAGAGGGAAAATGTAGCAGCACTTATGGCAAAAAGAAAATCCAGACTGGATAGTAACTGAGGTTGTGGTCCCTCCCTCTCACTTAGTATAGAGATAAAGTGGGCACCAGGTGTTCAAACTACAAAGGCTGAGTTAGGAGAGATGTCTGCAAGGGTGGGAGTCCTGCTGTCACAGTCCCCACAGCATGAGCACATGACCTGTTACTCTCCGTAGGAAGTGAAGGAGGGTATAGGGTGAAATTCTCTTCTGTGCAATATTCACACAAAGGGATAAAGAGAAGGAAAGAGATGGCAGAAACAGAGCTAGCAGCTGGACATCCATAGTTTTATTTCGTCCATGCACTAAGTCCCCTGAGGTGAGCTCCGTTGTTTCCTTTCACTTTGGTGACTCAACGCAGGCCCTCCACCCGTGCATGAAGCACTGCACGTACATTGAGCTGGGTCATAGTCAGTGGGCTTATCCAAGAAGATAAACTCTTCCATTTTTATGTAAATTTAAATGTGTAGCACAGATCTCCTAGAACTGTGGGGCCATGTTTGTATTGAGAATTTTGTATTTGTCTATTAGTAACTTCCATACACCAGAACTTCTGTTAAGATCACATTAAGGAAGTGAACATCCTTCATGAGGAAGGTCCTCTGTGACGTTATCATCTTTCATAGGCCGTCTTTCAGACTGGCATGCAGTAACTTTACCCTTAATTCCAATACAGCTTACTGCCAGTGAACTGGAATCCAGGGTGCAATCATGTGAGCCAGGACTTTTTAAAAAATGAAATGTGTTTACAATTTTAAGCACAAATATTTGAGTGGGTCCTTAGCATGTTTTGCCAATATTTTCGTAACTTTGCCCTTGAAATGTGAGATGGCATTGAGATACTCTCTCGTGTCCACTTCTCTTAACAGAGTTGCACACACTAATATTGTCAGCATTATTCTCAAAGTGTTACCTCTGCTTAAGTTTCCCTTATTTTCATTTGATTTTCTGGTTTTGCTTTCAGAAAATACAAACCAAGTCAAGAATTTGCACTTCCTAGGGCAGAAACCTGAGGTCTGCTCTGGCCACTTTATTTAAATTTCACCTCTCCTCACATTTGCTTATCCCACTTTTCTACTTGATATTATTCTATCACTGTCTGACATACATTTTATTTGATCGACTTGTCTCTTGCTTGTCTCACTTAGCAGAATATAAACTCGATGGAGGCAGAGATTTTATTATGTGCCTTAATGCCTAGAACGGGACAAGGTACATAGCATGTGCTTCATACATTTTTGTAGAGATAATACATTATCTCAATTTATTAAAAAAAAAAAAAGGCACCGCATCCTAAATTATACAGGTTGGTTTGGGGTAAAAAGTTAGGTTGGGAAATGAGGCAAAATAATACTTAAACAACCTGTAAATAAATATATTAATTTAATGAGTACTTAACACTGTACTTTCTAATCAAATAGTACTCATAATAATAATAATAAAAAAGCAAATCTTGTTCAGCAGAAGTGAATTGTTTTTCATATTTTCATAGCACTGACTTCTTCAAAAACCCATACTGACCTACTCTCCTCTTCTGCCCTCAAGCATAAAATTGATTAAATCACTTAGAACAGTAGTTCTCAAATACAAATTATGAGGCTCCACCCCCCAGAATTTGTTAAAACTTAACATTTCTGTGTCTCACTCTCAGAGTTTCTGATTTAGGCGGAAATCAAGTGGGCAGATTGCTTGAGCCCAGGAGTTCATGACCAACCTGGGTAACATGGCAAAATCCGGTCTCTACAAAAACTACAAAAAATGTGCCAGGTATGGTGGCTTGTACCTGTTGTCCCAGCTACTTGAAACTATAGTTAGTCAGAAACTCTGGGAGTGTGAAACTGAAGAATACATTTAAAAAATATATTCAGGGAATTCTGATATGCAGTAAAGTTTGCAAACCATTAGTCTAGATATTTTTTTAAATGAGACTATTCATTTAAAACCATTTTTCTTTCAGTCCTTCTTAAATAAGGTTTGCTCATGATCATGCAACAAATAATTTTGAATACATGTGTATATCTCTTTATATATTTGTGTTTAAAATACACACATACACGTTATGCATACACACATACACAAAGCCTGTAAAGGCATATGTATATCCTTAAATGTTGTGATAACTGAAGAACCTGAAAAGCCACAGCACCTGTCTTGGATTGTCATTTGTGCAAACTATACGTCTTGCATTCAACTTAGAACAATTGAGAAGTCATTCTCAGACCTGTCCCTTCCAGAGGACATCTCTGTCACTGGGCAGATTGAAGGGACAGTAAAGAGGATTCAAAAGCAGTGAGCCTTGTTTTCCAATAAGAAAGTGACATGACAGTAAGCCAGTTCACTGTGTAAACCATCATGACCCAATCTGCTTGTGGGAATTCTGAGCTCTCAAGTGAAAAAAGAAGAGTGTTTTGCAAGGAAATAAGGGTAGCGGAAGGTCAAGGAGAAATGGTTCTTTGATAGCAGCTCACACTTCTTAATGCAAACAGCCTGCTACAGGACTTGTGGAGAGCTGCTACATGACAGAGCAGCACATAAGGGAGAGGAGGACAATCAACCCTTGCGAAGGCCCCCGATGGCCTGGGAATTAACATGCGTATGTCATTTAGTCTTTATAATAACCCACATGCTAAAAAGTCCATCTGTATTTTAGACAGTTCAGTTTTACTTTCAGTTTCCTGTACCACATAATTTGTCCAGCATCATATATGTAGTAAATGGGACCCAGGTCTATCTGGCTTCAAATACTGTGTCATGTATACAATGCTGCCTAGGACCTGGGAGGAGGCAGAGTGTCAGAATTACTTCCATCTTACCAGTGGATATGGTGGATTCACACTGACCTTCTTTGTGTTGGAGGAGAAGGTCAAGCTCCTTAGGGCCTGTGCACTTAGTGTTCTCTTTGCCTGGAGCACTCTTGCAGCCAAGTCTTTGTGAGGCTGACTTTTCCTGCCATCTTTGTGTCAGCTCTAATGACTTCTATCCCGAGTTTCCTCACCACCTAGAAAGAAGGAACTTCCCCACTCAGTCTCATCACCTCACTGCTTTATTGTCCTCTTGGCACTTATAAACTGAAATTTCTGTGCATTATTTATGCCTTTGATCACTTAGTTATTGTTCCATTTTTTTAAGTTAGAATGAACATTTCTCTGTTTTTTCTCTTTTTGGAATGAACATTTCTTAAGAGTAGAAAGCTTTCTTTTTTATGCCTATTGTACACTTGATCCTTAGAGCAATTCATGGTAATTACTAGGCACTCAGTATGTACTGGATATTTTAATAGAGTGGATAAATCTTGTGCTCACCAGTAAAAACAAAACACTTTCAATTTTTAAGAATTTTGTCTATAGCATTGTGGGACTGACTGATTGTAATTTTTATGCAAAACGAGTTCACTAAATTCCACATGGGTGATGCCATGTTATATACAATGATAATTTGAGATGGAATAGAGGCCAGGCATCGTGGCTCATGACTGAAATCCTGCCACTTTGAGATACCAAGGAGGGACGATCACTTGAGGCCAGGAGTTAGAGACCAGCCTGAGCAACACAGCAGAACACTACCTCTTAAAAACAAGATATAAGATTTACTATGATATAGCACTTTATTTAATAAAATCAAAACTTCCGAGTGATAGTCAAAAACTGCAGTGAGCAGAAAGGAAGGGAAGAATCTGCTGCAGGCTCTTTACATCAGGGAATAATGCATTCATCTATAAACAAATAAGTACTGAATAATTTAGTGTTGGACACTGTAAAGAAGTGGTTCTCAAACCTGGAACCACCTTGAGGACCTAAAAAGTGCTCTTATGACTGAATTCCACCTCATAGCATTTTATTTAATTGTTCTGTGGAGTGACCTTGTCTTTGGGATAAAGTCTCCCAAGATCACACTCTACTGTGCAGACAGGTTTGAGCACCACTGTTCTGGGGATACAGCACCAGCCATTGCAGTTGTCAGCCTCTGATGCAAGTGACAGATTCAGCAATTACGTTATAGGGCTAGAAGTTATGTCTCATGATAACTACCACTGTAGGTTACTATTGAAGCACAATATAGATGCTCCCTAACCAGGCTCCTCCCATCACCTCCCAGAGCCTAGGCTGAGCTGCAAAAGACAGAGAGACAAAAAGGCAGAAAGGACATCGAGGGGCAGAAATAGGGAGACATCAAATGGCAGGGAACAAAGGTGAGCCATAGAGAACTTTGGCATCTTTGGTGCATGAAGTCACAAGTAAGGGGAAGAAAATATCCAGGCCTGGACAAGTAATCTTTGACTCAGGACGTAAGCTCTGTCTTAAGAGATGAATAGAATATGAATAGGCTCAGAGAAAAGGAAGATAATCTTGGAGAAAGCAAGGGTTATAAAAGGTTTAGAAATGATCTGGTCTAACCAGCTAATGTTATAGGTGAGGTAACTACGGTACAGAACAGTTATTCAACCAACCAAACCATGTAAGGACAGAATCTCGACTGCAGTGTAGGCTTGGCAATTTATAGGCAAGTTTTCAAGCACTACAGTGCAGTTCTGGGGGAAAGGCATGAATGGAGGCACAAAGATTGTAGTGTACTTGAAAGAGTCAAAATACTGGTCTATCAAGAAAGTAAAATAGGCATCAACTAAATGACAACTAAATGTTGTTTTTCTCATTATAGGACCTCAAAGAAGTCCTTGGGCATGCAATTGCCCATACCTGAGTCTTGCTTCCAAAGATGCTTTTCTTTTTAAGTTGAGGAAGAAATGTGAGGGGGTCTCTGTTGGATCTACTGTTTTTCATGTTGATTGAGAATACATTTTGGTGTAAGAAAGATGCTGGTGTTAACAACAGTGCCATAATAACTGTTCATTCGCATAACAGATTTGAATCAGGCAGGAGGATCAGTGTGTTCCCTGCCTTGACCATCTCCATCTTACTGACAGCATTTTTGTATCTGAAAAGCATGGAAGTTTTTTGTCTTACTGCCATGTGCACACACACATACACACATGCACACACGCATAGACAGATGGATACAATTGGTGACCTTTGCTTTGAATTAAATAAGTTAACACCCTTAATACCTCCTCTAAGTGTCTTAACATCCTCTGATTAGGTAGAGATTGACTCTCTAAATCACACTTTATCAATGCAGACACTGACCAAAAATCACAAGCCTACCTCCCCAGCACACACTTGTACATTTTCCTTCCCTACTTAGCATACTTTTGTTCCTGAAATATTTTGGAGGCTTTCTCCTTTTTCTATATTTTGGTTTCACCGACATCAGCAGACCCAAGGCAGTCGCGCTGCAGGAGAGAATGCTGTGCATGATTGGTGTGTCTGCACAGTCAACACAATTATTGCTTATGTCTGACTTCCAGGACTTTTATCATCATTGAGGAGAGATTCACAAGTAATAGCAAATGTCGCTGTGGTCAAATGCTAAATTAGGCTTTAAGAGGCTACAAATGGGAAAATTATGAGGTATTTTGAGACGTGAGATGTACCATGGGATCCTCATTGCCCCGTCCCCCAATCGTTCCTAAACTATCCCATGCGCCCAATTTGTACAACCCATATCAAGACCTGAAGCTTTCCCTACCACTGCAGCCCACATTGATCTTTCCCTTATAGGAACATTAGCTGAGTTTTATAGTGTGTATCAAACAATTTAGCACTTAACGCTAATTAAATGAGGTTAAATAAAATCACTTCTGCAGAAGTGCCTGCTGTGAACTGTGCAAGACAGATGCATAGTACTATTACCACCATTAATTAGATTAATTGGCTTTTGTATGTTCATTTTTCCTCCTCAGCTCTTTTGTAAGCTTTCTACTGGAGGTTCCATATCAGCTAATTCATGTTGGGGAGAGAGGAGATGCTAAATAGCTGTGGATTTATTAAAGATGGGATTACTGGGTGGGCCAGATTCGTGGTTGGTTATGCACAGTGGTCTTATTTCTTCCTGCTACCATTTTCTCCTTGAAAATTTCCCGTCATCTTTGCAAAGGGAACAATGCCAGAACCCTATCCAGCTATATTTAGACAGCCAGAAATGAAATAACTGTAACATGATTGATAACCTTAAGTCCAGGGAAATGATATTACTAATTAAATCGTGAAACATTAGGCAGGCTGTCAGGCACAGATATATTTAAAGTCGTAATAGCTCTTGCTTATTTTTAAAGTGTTTGCATATTGAATGATTCTGGTAAAATTGTTTCTATTTATCAGACCAAGTATAAAGTGCTCATCTCCATGGTATTTGCAAGCATAACAGTCAATCTAAGATAAATCCAGGCCCAAGAGAGCAATTTCTCCTTCATCTCACATTCTCTCCTTCTCTGTAACCCTTTTATGAGGTTCACCAAAATGAATTTCACTCAACTTTGGAATTAGCAAATTCCACACTTTGCAACTTCCAGAAGCACAAGCATGTGATGAGGTGAGATAGAAGGAAAAGTTACAAGTCACAGAGCTTCAGTTTACTGGATGCTTATTGTGTACCAGGTCCCTTGGATCTTTGAGTTGCTAATCTTCCTGTCTCCATTTTGCAGATGCAAAACCAAAACACAGAGATGTTAAAAGACACACACACACACACACACACACACACACACACACACACACACCTTTCCCAGCTAACAGGGAACAGATTGTTTTTGAAACTGAGGGCTCTTTGACACCCATGTCAGTGCCCTTTCAAAGTCTAGTGATAAGAAAGTCTAAGAAACAAAATATATCTTTCATATTAAGAAGCAGATGAAGGTGTAATTCTTCTCCAGAGATAGTCACATTTGTGAGTTAAGTTCTTTTAAAGACAGATCTCTAAAGCCAGTGGGATGAAGAGAACTGTGTGGGCTTTGAGGTTAAGCACATCTTTGTCCTAAAGCCAGGCTGGACTAAGAACAGTGTGGCCAAGGGCACGTAATTTCTTTTCCCCAGGCATCCTCATCATCTTCTCTAACATGGGGCAATGACACCCACTTTGCTAGTATTTAAGAAAATTAAGTGGGAATAATTTTAAAACATCTACAAGAAGACAAAGGGCAAGGAGGAGGTGATGGTAGGACTTCCTGACATTTCCAGAATTGCATTCATACAGGGGTTTGCTTATTCTCTGTTAAAGATGGTGTTAAATATTTCACAGTGTACGGATTTTGGCAAACATAATAGGCACATCTTGCCCCAACGCAAGGTATTAGATTGAGCACAATAAAATTGCAGTTTAAGACAAAAGTCCTGAAAATCATGTTAAATAGTATTAAGAAAGCCTTAATTGAAGCTCCAAAATGATTACTTTAAAATCTCTTTATCTTGGTTTGTTATTTTCCTGATGGATGTTGGGGGGAGGGTGCTTCCAGTTGATCTATGTTGCATTCTAAAAGGCTTTCTGTTAGGATTGCAAATGAGTAAACAGATACTGTCCCTAATCCTGAGAGCACTGAAGACATCATGGTAAATTACATGCACAAAAGGAAAGAAGGATCTTTTGGCATTAAATTCCGGTCTGGGATCTCATCTTCATTCTATATGGATTGTCAATTTGCCAAATTCAAAGCCACAAGCTATTGTAATTAGACTTTAAAAATCTATCTCTGATTTACCTTTTTCCACTGACAAGGATTTGCTACTGAAATTACAAATTGCAAATATATTGTCAGGGTCTGCAACTGGTCATCTTTCATTTCACTCCTAAGCTGCAAGAAATTACCTTTGTTTTTGTGTTAAATTTAGGCGGCTTCACAGTACTAACTCTGGTATGAGTGAACAAGACAAGGAATGAGGAATAAGAGACTCCTACGTCTTGGTGGCCAGGATCCTTCCCAACCACAGTGCCCTGTTGCCAAATCTCTGGACCCGTTGACTCACGCTCAGTTCCCACAGTGCTTGTTCAGTCTTTCACCCGTATACCTTTCCCTCCCCCATCCAAGCTAAATCTTGCAGGTAGAATGACTGCCCTTTAGCCTACTCAGGGAATGACCAAATGACTTTTGAGAGCGAAAAAACATGATCATTCCTGAAAAAGTTTCAAAAAAATGAAGCTTGGCTGGGTCAGACAAGACATCTGCTCCCTACCTATACAAACCTATCTTCTTTATAGGTGCAGTCCAAAGATCCTCTGTGAAAGTTTCATTGGTGGTGACAGCATCCTCTTAGCTCTTCCAACATTAACTGTGAGCCCAAAACTCATTTTTATTTAATTCTTTCAGAGTTTATATAATTATTTTATCATACTTTGAATATATGCCATACTAGGTTGCCAACCCTAATCCTAACCCTAACCTGTCATAGAGAATCTTCTCCTTTAGTGTCTAGTAATGTGCCATGGTCACAGCAGATATTCAAACACTGAATATGCATTAATTAAAATTATTTGTATGCTTTTCCTGTTTTTGAATATTAAGAATGGAAGAAGGTGATATTGTAATAATAGTAGCGGTCCCCCAGAAGTATAAAGACTCTGCAAAGAATATTCACATAAATAGTATAGCAGCAGTCATTTGTGGAGTTTAAGTTTTTAAAAAACTTAAAAATCAGAGTAATCTAGTTAGCTTGTTTTAATTAATCTGAATAGCTGTGTTTTAGTGGAGATATCCTTCACCTAAGACTTGGGTTATTGTAGTGACCCTGATGGACTAGCTATGCAATCTTAAGTGCATTATTTAAAGTTGATGGAGCCCCACTCTTCTAATTTATAAATTTTAGTAAAGATTATCTCTGCCTTACAGCCATGCTGTAGCGATACATTTGAAACCACGCCCTCGTTAAGATCATACATTCTATACGCAAGTCATTTCGTTGTTTATCTTGTGAAGAAATGCCGTGAGATGCTTCCCCCAGGACCATTCAGTCCTGCCAACAATCTTATATCATAAGTATTACTAACCACATTTGCAGATGAGGAAATGGAGAAGGGTTAAGTAAATTGACCAAATTAGTAACTGCCAGAGCTGGGATTCAATCTCAAGTTTATGTGACTCTGCAGTCAGGAATTGGATTGTGTCATTGTTTCAGCAAATTCAATGATGTGCTGATAGGTGAGTGATCAGGAGGTAATAGATTGGGAATTAATCTCAGGATTCATTTAGTTCTGGCATCTCCATGCAGATTCAACCCAAATGTGATTGTGTAGTGCAGCTGCAAGATATTGATATTATTTCTCCATTGAGGAGAGTGGGTGGTTTCTATACAAGAGCTAAATAAAAGATTTTATGGGGGGGGGGGAAAAACAAAAGCCCCACAGGTATGTTATAAGCATTCTTCTGTTTACATGTTTTTCATCCCACTACAAAAGCTTTAGAAAGAAATAAGCCCCTTGTCTTATGAACAGCTCTTTTTAGATTAGTGGGGGACAAGGACAGTTTTTCATTTTGCTGTGTGTCTTGGCACGGCGCCTCAGGCATGATCATGCAATGGGTGTGTGTGAAGAGTGGATGAAAACCAAGGACTTGGTCCTCTCCAGGAGAAACCATCAAAGAGGCCCAAGGAGAAATGTATTAATAATAATCTACAGAGAGAGTCCATTGAATATCTCACACTCTCCAGAAAAAGGGTTTCACAGACAGGTCCTTCTCTACTTTGGCAGGACAAAGGAGATTATTTAAAGGCACTGCACTGGCAGTGCCATTGGGTTTCATAAGGGCCCATTTTCAGACCACATCTGAGCAGAACCTATTGCTTCTCCTTGACACTTTGCTGAGTATAAGAATATACAAGGTTGCTCATAGTGCTCACTGGTGAACGGTCATTCTCACTGAATCCATTGGTTGGCTTCATAAAGTGCAGAGTTAATGGTCTGTATTATTGTAGTTAGATATTTAAGTGAGGTGAACTGTGCTGAACTGTTAGAGTTAAGATTTTCTTGCACAGATAAACAAATATATCCTATAAAATATGGTCTTATGGTTATTTACGTTGATCTGGCTGTATTACATAATGTGCTTCCAAATGGGCCATCTGATTTTATCATTATAATAATCCTGTGAGATAAAGAGAATCAACTTCATCCCATTTTACAGATCAGTAATTTAGTTAATAAGTGGTAATTATCGTTCCTGAGGCGATCCAAATATTCAACCTATATAAACATCCAATAATTGTGATATAATATTACTAATGCTGGTATAACAATATTATCAATAGCTAATATTTCAAGAGAACTCACTATGTATTAATCACTCAGCAAAGAATCATTTCAATTTTCTCACCTGTAAATTGGAGATGTAATTACTGTTCTGTCCACTGCATGGGGTTTGTGTGAAGATAAGATGCAGTAATGTGTGTGGGAGTACCTTGGCATGTTCCATACTATTCAGTCGTCACTGTCCATTTCTCAGCCTACTGGCTGTACTAATGAATTCTTCTCTGTAGCTCACTGAACGACCTACTCCTGGCACCTCTGTCGAAGCTGCTTTTTGTATGCACCTCTATTCACATTTCTCTCTTTAATTCCTTAATAACAATAATAATAATCACAATAATAATGGGAATGATAATGACAGTGCATGTGTCCCATTGTAGAAGCCTGCCTTGTTTACAAAGCTTGGGATATAATTGATCAGCAAAATATCTCTGCGAAGAAAATAAGCCAGTTATCATAATTCTCATTTTTTATTTGAAAATGCAAAAAAGATAGTTGAGATTCAGAAAGACAGATGATTCTAACTCACCGTGGTGACAAAGTGAAACTCATACTCAGATGGTTTCATTCTACTCCACAGCTCCTTCTCTTTTAAATGAGTGTCCCTGTCCCTTCCAAGCCCCTTTTGTCCTCAGAAAAAAGTCTATGAGAGTCCCTATGACTTCTTCATAGCTTCTTATATCAATACCTTTTGTTTGCAAACTTACTCGCCTCCCTCGGATGATCTAAGCTTCCGTACAGTCTGAAGGACGTCTACGGTAATCATCTCTAGTTCTATTCTCTTTCAAGGAGCTGGTCACACAGTTGGGGCAAGGACATGTGTCACTCTTTCTATAGGAAATCCTCTCCATCTGCTTCTCTCTCTGGAGTCTTAGAAGATTCTACCCAAGTGTATTCTCTCCTGTGAAGCCTTTGTCAACACCTCTCCACAGAGCACTTCGCTCTTTTGTGTCTCTTCTATATCCAGCACTGACTTTCTGTGGAGCACCAGTAATGCCTTTTTTTTTAACCTCTGCAGCTATAACAGATCTGCGATTATGTCAAGGATCAGCTACCAGACTCCTGACATGGTCAGAGATGTGTTCTAAATGCAGACTAGATGTGTTCTAACCCTGACAGCTGAGACCACGTCTTGGTCGTATTTGCGTGTCCATGTCCTAGCACCGTAAATGGCAAACAACTACTCCACGGTATATATTTTAACTTTATCTACAGCAAATTTTTGAATGACTGAAAAACTTTAACAAAACAGCAGCTGTATCTGTTAAAGGGCAGTGTGTCTATCACTGCTCTGAAGCAGCTGTGGTCTGATGGAAGTCGAAGTGGCTAAAGTAGCCTCCTCTTTCTCTGTGAGTCCTTAATTGCTGTTCTTTCCTGCAACATTACCAGTGTAATGTGCTAATTTGTCCTATGTGTCACCCAAGCACATTTTGTAAATGTGTGTGGGGGATCCAATTCTGGTGTCACTCATTTGTAAAGGCCAAAGTTGAGGCATTGTCAACGTCTAACCTCCGTGCGTCAGTGAGCTTCTCAGGGGTTCATTCCACAGGACCATTAGTTGCCTAATCCTACCCTCATTTTCTTCCTGGAGTAAAAGAAAAGAAAATTACAAGAACTATGAAACTGTGTATATTAAAGGGAAATAGAGTTGACACAATTAAGAAATACTCCTCCACACCAGTTAGCCCTTGGAAAAGAAAAACAAAGCAAAACGGTAAAGCCAAGGCAAGCCATTTATGTTAACACACCTGGGTTCCAGATGGAAAACATGAAGTCTATTAATTAAAATTAGCTTGGAAACAGCATTCTATTATACGGCAATCTTTTCTTCAGAAAGCTTGCTATTAGTAAATTCACCTCAGCTAGGGTTCTGGCACAGTGCTATTTCTATCTTTATAAAATCCATATTGTCTGCTTCTAGTCAATAAAACATTCTATCTAATAAAACCCAATTGTGCATGGTCCTGAGGCCCAGAAATCATGTGGATAATTGAAGTGAAAGACAGAGAAATATAAATAATTGGCTGTAGTTAACAGTCTTAATGATCTCTCCCACCTAGCTTTTTACATATACCTGCATTCCCTATCTTAGCAGCCATCATTTCCCAATATTCCTCTGACCTGATCACTCCCCCACGACTCTGTCTTCTCCTTCAGCCCATGAGATCCTCAAGGCTAGACTGAGGATCTTGCACTCCCAGAAGAAAGTTTATATTGTAGAAAGATTGCTGAGCTTTATAGTTGGATAAACTAAGCTTCAAATTGTGATTTTTACCTCTTCCTGGTTGTGTGGCCTGAGTCATATTGCCAGTATTTTGGTCTCTTCATTTGTGTAATTGTATAAAAATATCTAGTATACAGATTGTTGGGAGAATTACATTTAAATGAAAGGGACAAGGTATGCCCATGTGGCTAGCAGAGCTCCATATTAATTCTCATTTATTTCCTTTAGAAGCAGCGAGGTCCTTAATAGAATGGCAGGAAGAGCAAGAAGTAAGAAAGACTGAAAAATTCAAACACAGTATAATTTTTCTCTGCATAAGCTAATGAATGGCCAAGTTTTTCACCTTTTATGAAGTGTTACCAGTTGCAAGATTTCTGAGAATTCATATCTGCTGGAGAACAGGACATTTCCCCAGCCAGCTCTTGTTGAGGGCCAGGAGTGTTTCCAGAAAGCAGCATGACATTGCAATCAGTTTTCCATAACAGCCAGACACAGGGAAGCAATGGGACCCTGGGCTAACTCATACTTCCTTGGACCTCAGTCATTCCACCTCTGTAAGGAAGATATAAGTTTGTTTCTTCATTTCCTCTGTGTTTCTGTTATACATGTCTGCACTGGATTAGTAAGAATGGGCTTCAAGAAAGGCTAGGAAAATATATTTTTTTAAGTAACAGGTAACTCAAGTGCTCATAAGAACTTACATTAATTAAACGAATGTCTGTTTCCCTCTGATGCTGCAAATACTCTGTCTCCCCTTGCGGAGTCTTTAAGCTTGTCTCACCCTCTAGCTATTTCCACTCCTATTCCTTTTCCATAGCAACTATACACCAATGTCTACACATCCATGTCAAGTCTTTCTCTCCACCAAAAATCTAGGTATAGAGGCCTATGCTTCATTTGTTCATTTGTGTCTTTGTGTTGTGTGTGTGTGTGTGTGTTTACACAAACTGTGATACTTTCCAATGTCTTTTAATTCATGGTGGTGCCATATAAACTCTGTTTATTCCTTTCTTATCCTCCAAGCTAGGACAATCACAATCTCCCTTCACGAAGACTTATTGATGGCCTGTTTTTTTCATGATGCCATTATCTGAACTCCTGCACAATGGACTCTTGTAGTGGCATTGAACCTTAAATCTAGGTGAACTGTCTAACAGCAGATGAGGAATGTTGAAATTGTGCCACACGGCTAATCTACGGCATGTGGTTTTCATACTTAAAGGCTGTGATGTCCAATTTCCAATTAAATACAGATACCTATTTTTTCCCTAAGAATGTAATCTTGTCTTGTAATCATCTGATCTTCTCAAGGATAGAGTCTATGTGTTTTCCAATATATAAATCTTCAGAGCTATAAGTGAATCAGGGGAAGGCCTGAGAAATGGCTTCATGCCTTCATTCTTTGAGCTTTTTCATTGCTGCAACCATAGGGTATATAGGAAGAACTGATAACAGAGGGGGAAAAGTGAAACAGCTACAGAACTTGTAGACTTTCAAGAGGGTTATGTCCCAATTAACCCATCATAAGTCAAAAATATCATAGGTTGAAACATATTTTATACACCTTACCTTCTCAAAATTATAGCTTAGCCTAGCCTACCTTAAATGGGATGAGTTTGATACTCATTATACATTAGCCTGCAGTTGGGCAAAATAATCTAGCACAAAGTGTGTTTTATAATAAAATATTGAGCATGTCATGTAATTTACTGAATACAGTAATGAGAGTGAAAAACAAAATGTACAGGTACTTGAAGTACAGTTTCTACTGAATGTGTTTCACCTTAGCGTTACTGTGAAAGTCAAACATCACAAATAGAACCATCGTAAGTCAGGGGCTGTCTGTAGTGTTAGCAAGCCTAGGGAATGTGTAAACAAAATCAAGTTTCTACTGAAACTGGATGGCTGAAAGCAATGTACGTCTTTTCTGCACATTGCTTAGATTGCCACCTCCTTTTGGAAGTGGCCCTTTATCAGAAAAGCTCTGGTGAGTGAAAGCCAAATGCTCTTCCTTGAAAATACTGTTTTACCATTTATATGCAGTCTTGTCTTTTTGGGATGTCCTGTCACAATGTCTTTGGAGTTTTAGGCAGAACATCCTCTAAAAGTGCGACCTCTCTAAACTAGGCTGGAGGAGACATTCCTCACCTGAGTTCTCTTGTCTTGCACTCTTTCCTTCAACGTGCCTTATACTGTGTTGGGTTCTGTGCATATGCCTGTCTTCTCCTCTAGCCCATGAGATCCTCAAGGCTAGATGGCCTTTTCAGTCACCAACTTGCACTGCCTAGAACATGATCTGACTGGCTACTGGCCTGCTGTCAGGGTGTGAGGGTGTGAATTTGTGAACGAATGAATACATAAATGAAAAAAAAAAAGCTGCCTTTGACACTTTCATAATGTCTCTTTTCATTTGTAGTTTTTTTTTTTAAAATTTGTTCTCCATGTTAATTTAAGCTTTATTTGTATATAATAAAAAAACAAGGAAAAAATCCTCAATTTTGTCTGGATTCACATAGGACTTGGTTTAGAGAAAACTTCAGTGAAGTCTTTTTGACTTTGAATGGTTTTCTAAAATAAACTATGAGTCTTTTTACCCAGATTTAATAGCTTAGAACCAATCAGAATAGAGAGGTTCAATTTTAAAGATGTTTTTCCACTCACAAATACAGATGTATCGAACACACCCGCAAAATTGCTACTTTGGGTGCTTCAGGGAAATAAAAAATGAAATTAAAACCAGTCTAACATTAAGGGGCTTACATTCTGGACAGGAGTGTGTGACATATGGATATATTGATGCTGTGGGGGGGGCTTCAGAAACTGTGTCACTAATTTGGAGAGAAAAAGGGTGGACTTGTACTTGCCATTGAAGAGATGCCAGTATGTAAACATGTGGAGGAGTCAGTGGTCATTGAGGAGAGTTAGTAGCATGCAGAGGGCCTTGAGCCTACAGACTAACAGTGTTTGGCTGAAGTAAACACCACCAGAGGAGGTGCCAGGTTCTAAATTCAGAAGAAAAGCCAAGGAGATGCCATGTCCATGCCTTCGCTACCCGGTATGATCCATATTTGGGAGCAACTCAATGTTGTGGGATTTCATTGATTTCAGCAGGAGCATATATCTTACCAAAATTAGATTTCCTCAGTGAAAAATGAGGAACTGAAAAATGTTACCTCAAAGAGAAAGTTAAAGATGATCCTTTACAGATGAGGAAGTGTGGGCAAAAGCCTGGCAGTTGAGGCTCACCCTCTCTCCCTGCTCCGTGTATCATTAGACTCAGGCAAGGCCCCAACACTGATGAGACATTAAATGTACATGACCTCTCTGTTGCTTGTCACATGCCCTCTCCTATACAGCAAGAACCAGCACATGAGAAAAGAGGGCAGGCATAAGCCGAAGTCAACCTGCTCTTAAACACATTCCTCCCATGATTCCCTAAGGAACAGTTATCAATACCCTGTTTTCATTCAGGATTTCCACAATACTGTCTGAGAGAGCCTTTGTTGTTGTTGTTGTTGTTGTTTTTTGAGACGGAGTCTTGCTCTGTTGCCAGGCTGGAGTGTAGTGGCACAATCTAGGCTCACTGCACTTCCGACTCCCAGGTTCAAGTGATTCTCTTCCCTTGGCCTCCCAAGTAGGTGGGATTACAGGCCTGCATCACCATGCCTAGCTAATTTTTGTATTTTCAGTAGAGACAGGTTTCACAATGTTGGCCAAGATGGTCTTAATCTCCTGACCTCGTGATCCACCTGGCTTGGCCTCCCAAAGGGCTGGAATTACAGGCATGAGCCACTGCGCCTGGCCTGTATTCTTAATGGGGGAGTAGCATTCAAAGAAGTTAGATTTCATTCCTCATTACAAATATTAAGAAATGGACTTCGAATGATATGTATGTATGACTTTTCACAAAGACTTTAAAGGTTTTTTTTTTTCCACCTGAGGATTTCTCTACGATTCATTATTGTATCCTTAAATCACCATACATTGGACTTCAACTATTCTAGCACTGCCAGAGCACCTGGAGCTGGAGAAAAGCTGTACTCTGCATGCAAAGCCAAATTGGGGAATTAGTCCATGAGTTTGAGAGAAAACCTGTTTAATTTGATTATTGACAGAAAAATAAATGGCTCTATTATTTGTCTCTAGTCTCCAAATTATGGCATATAAGGACCCACATGATCTGACTTCCAGGAGTTCCAGCTCCCTCCTCTACACACACACACACAGACACACACACATGCACACACATACCACTATATGTCAGTCCTCTAGATTTACTTATAATTTTAGAAGAAGCCATGCTCTGCCCATCAGCAGCAGCCTTTGCTTAAGAAATGTTTCCTTTCTAGAACACACTTGGACTAACTATTATTAGCCCTTCAGGACTCCACTAGGGTGCTATATATTGAGTTTCAAGCCTACAATAGATTCCCTTCCACCACATCCCTGCAGCTGTTTAGACTTCCTTCCATCCTGGACATGAACCTGTGGAATTATCTGTTTCCTTGTTTTATTTTGTTGGAGAATTTTTCCCATAAGAGTGTGAGCCACTCAAAAGCAAAGGTCAAGATTTCTAATCTTTGATCAAGAAATCTAAATATATTCCTAATAAAATAAATGGTGTAAAATGAAGTATTCTATATAAAATCCTCTTATTTCTACCCCAACACACACACATACACACACACACACACACACACACACACACACACACACAGGCACACGATGCTGTTTCAAGAGACACAAAAAAATCCCTCAAATGCCATCTGATCATTTTCATGTCATTGAATATAGAATTGTTCCCATTTGAAAAATACTAAAGGCAAGAAAAGTTCAGTGACGCTCCCTAAAGCCAGTCCAGTCCCTGAGAAAGCAGGCGAGCAGTTTGCACCGTGACCTGCCCTCCCTCGGTGTAGACTTCTCCCAGCTCCCCTTCACCTGGTAGTTTATTTCAGAGGAGGAAGAGGAGAGTCTCAGAAAAGAGGACTCTCAGAAATAGGATACTTGCCCCATGAGGCAGGTGCCTACTTCTCCTGTGAAGTGGTCTCCAGAGAGCGGAGAAGGAGACTCTGATCTGTAATTATCCCCTTCCTTTGGTCTCTCACTAGTGCGCACTGTTGCTGAACAGAGATAAGCCTGTCTTTGAGAATTCTGTGCCCAATCATTGGTATTAATTATAGGGAAGATATGATGCTTTAAAGTATATTTAATGGGATTTGGAGCTTCTAATTTCATGGGAAGGATTGAAATATGATACCTGTTGATAGTGACAGTAAATAATACATAGCTGACAAGAATTTCCATTGCTGGGGTGTTGAATTAATAACACTTTGCATTTGTATAGCCTTTTTTTATTTACTTTAAAAGGCCTTTTGTCTTATTCTCAGAAGAGCCCATTGAAAGCAGATAGGACAAAGGCCACCATACCTGCTAACAAAGGGAAAGGGAGATGGAGGCACCGAGAGAAGCAGGCAGGTGTTTGAGGCCAGGAGCTGGCAGCAGCCATCCTGACACTGGGCAGGTGTTCTTCCCACCAGAGGATGCCACCTCAGCTCACACCCAAGTTGCTAAATGCCCAGATGCCTAACTGTGCCAAAAGTCACTCATGCTGTTAAACTTAGTTCCCAAAACAAAAATAAAAACAAAATACACATTACCACAAAACCCTCCCTTCCCAGTGTTTCCTGAGAGGGAGTAGGACCCAGGTGTATTAGAAATTTTTCAAATTCTATTAAATTTCCTTCATATCTAAGGACCTTAACACTCCAGACCTTTCACCTCAGATTCTCATTTCTGGGAACCTACCTAAATGAAGAAAGAAATGTTCACAGGATTTTTTTGTTTTTGTTTTTTTTTAAATAAAGATGCTCATCTCAGAATTGTGAAGCAAACATTTGAAAATGAACCAGTTCTACAATAACAGAATACTTAAATAATTTATAGTATATGCTGGGATCTTATGAAGCTGTAAAAAATTCTGCTTACAAAGAATATTTAACAAGGTAGAAAAAATCCTGTGACTTAACCTGAAGTAAATCAAGAATGGCTAAGAAATTAAAGTTATATCAAATTACTAATAGTAGTTACATTTATTATTGTTTTTTATTTTATCTTTTTGTTGTTTTAGTTTAAAAGTTTGAGAATAAACATTATTTGAATAACAGAAAGGAAAACATTTTAAGTGTTATTTGTAAAAGTGCTATTCTAAATTAATGTATTATCTCATTCAGTGTGTTTTCCTCAGCTTGTCCTATGGCCAGACACTGTTCTTAGAGACTGAACATGCCAGTCTGTGCCTTTGGAGAGCTCACATTTGAGTGTGGAGGTTGGGGTGGCTGGGATCGGGGGGGAGACAAGACAGAAAATAAACAATAAACATACCAAGTAAATGACATAGCATTTATTTAACAGGCACTCTATGATGCTTTTTCTAAGTAATCCAAAGATGATACCAAAAGGAGAAAACAAATGTATGGGATACAGAGCTTGGAGAAAAAGGGAGAGTTGCCATTTTGAAGGAGGTGATGAAAGTTGGGCTTATTAGGAGTGTAGTATTTGAATAAAATTTTGAAGGAGATGAGAGCCTCAGCCAGAACACAACTCCTTATTCAAAACCTTGGGCTAGGTTTGTTTTCAGATTTTTCCAAAACTTGGAGAAGTGATTCAATGCATATACTATATATTAGGTAACACCCCGGTGGGATCTGAGACAGCTCCCCTTAAGCAAACACATCAATATGTCTGCAGGGAAATATGAATATTCACACAAAGTGGAATAAAGAGGATATTAGCCCACATGAGTTCTGGCTAGGGTTCTCCACCAAGTGAATTTTGGGAAAAACATATTAGATTAAATATCTTTTTGGATTTCAGAAAGAGGGATAAAGAGTTGTGAAATTGTAATATACACAGAGGTTGAGTGAAGCGATGCAATCAGAAATAACGTTTTGTATTTTCTGCTGTTAGCATTTACACACTTTGCCCCAGATGTCCTTCTGACAACACCACAAAGTGTGTTTGAAACAGCTCCAGTAGGTGGATGGATCCGCTCTAACTAGCTGTGTGAGGAACCTCCTGTCACTAAGTGGCAAGTGGCACAGGCTTCTTCCAGAGAGAACTTCTGCAGGGCATAGAGGCTTGGGCTAAGGCACCCTTCAATGTTCCTCTGCTCTAAGATAATGCGAGTCTTTAAATGCATCCATGTATGTCAGTAATCTCTTGGTGGATATCTTCAACAGCAACTTTTCCAAAATGAGAGTAGTGAGGCAGAAATGTGTCTAAGATGCTGAGTAAAGCTGGCAGTTAGCCTTTGTGAACACGAGGCGGATTCATGTAGGGTTTAGTAAATCTGTGCAGCAGGAATGTTTGGATGACGGCAGCGCTGGCTGCAGGTACTTTCACTCACACTACCCATGCCTTGCCCCACACCAAGTTTTCACAGGATAACTGTCTCAGGGTGTCAAGGGTTATAAGCTACTTTATTATATTTTTATTATTTTTTAACTAAATTGGTGAACACAATTTCTATAATTTACAGGACATGACATGACTGAAAATATTCTCATTTAGTTTTGGTATCCATATCTCAAAAGCTAATTCAGAAAATATTTTACCACGGAAATGTAGATTGTCATGAGGCAGGAACTAGTGGTGGTTTTGTTCTCTGCTGTATCTGCATGTTTCTAAACTGTGCCTATAACAAAGCAGGCATTATGCATCTATATATATATAAAGAGAGAGGTATATATGTATATATATATATAATATATATGTATATATGTATACATATATAAAATAGGGTTAGAGCCCTAACCCTAAGCCTAACCATATATATATAGATGCATAGTGTCTGATTGTGTGTATGTGTGTGTGTGTATATATATATACACACACACACAACACCCACATATGTATACACATATGTATGTGTGTATATACAGATGTATATGGACACACAAATATATATACATGTATGTGCATATATATATGATGAATGAGCATTATCAGTAGTTTTCCTTGAATGTCCTGAATTCCTATAAATTGATAAGCGGATATGTTTTTTTAGTTGTATTCCAGGTTAATCACATATGTTACATGTTTCCTTCCAATGCTTCAAAGTAGTGGATGTTTCATTAAATTCTTCTTCACTTCCAATCATCTGGATCTCCTCCTGTTAGTCTGTTCATAGCCCTCACTCTACTCCCATTATCCTTCCAGTCATTACATTTTGGGTCCCTATATCTTATGTTTAATTTTGATAAATGAGTAAAGAGAGAAAGTGGCCTGTTCAGACATTAAATCTTGGTGTTTATTACAAAAAGGGATTACTAGATGAAGAAAGAGGAAGAAATATGCCCTTGCTACCATGTGTTCCAAGATAGTGCTGATCGCAAAAAAAAAAAAAAAAAAAAAAAAATCTCAGAGAAAACTCAACTTTATTCTAAGGTCAGTTGAAAAAGAGGCTAATATCACAAATACACTGGCTTTACAGTTGCATGATCTGTATTCAGAACTCTCTGAGATGTGCAACCAGGGCAAATCACACAATTTTCCGCATTACTTCTCTTTAGCTTAGAAATTTTCTTCAAACAGAAGGGAAAGGAAAAGAGAGACTAAACTCTGTTGTAAAGGCCATCACCAGGTCTGAGAGCAGTAGCGGAGTGAGCAGCGCGAATCCAAGCGAGAATAGCAACAGTCAGGCTGCCAATGCTTCCCCCTCTCCTATGGCCCTGACTATAAAAATAAAACTCCCTGCGCTTTTCAGGGCCAGCAAACACTGAACAGCTCATAGCTGGCCGGGCCACCTGCACGTCTTTTGTGGCCGCCAAAACAATCCCCTTGGCTTCCGTGAACAGTGCCGGAGCAGCTTCTCGACACTCCCAGACCGTTCCTGATGGAGGTGAACAGATCCTAGCTTTTCACCTTCTGGCTAACACTGCTGCTTTTTGATAATTCTATCCTGGTGATTAGAACCTAAATCTCTGTCTCTTATACCATCTCTGCGTCACTCAAAAAAATCTGGGACAATGGTGAGGTAGGACAGTCCTTAATTCTGTACTCTTTAAAAAGTACTGTGGAAAGTAAAGAGATGGACTCCTAATTAGAATATCTTTTTTTTTTTCCTACAAGAGGGTATGGATTTATTTCTGATTAAAAAAAGAACACCACCAGAAAGTATCCATTTGCTGTTATATCAAGACACTTAAATTTGTTTGTCTCCACTATGTTTAAATTAGTGTGTTAAATAACTGAGAATTGAAATGCAGCAACACACAGTTCCAAACATGCGCAAGGGGTATCTCAACCTCCGTTTACTGATTTTGTGCATTAATTGACTCACCCCATGGAGGATGTAGTTACAAACCAAAGTCAAGGCTGGTAACTTACAAATTGGCTATAGATATGGATTATGGGAGCAAATAATCTAGAGATATTGGATAATGGATTCTTAGTCAGTTTCAGCTGCTATAACAAAAATATCATAGACTTGTGTGGCTTAAACAACAGACATTAATTTCTTACAATTCTGGAGGCTAGAAATCCAGGATGAGGGTAGCAGCAGATTCAGTGTCTAGTGAGGACTTGTTTCCTGGTTTGCAGATGGCTGCCTTCTCCTTGTATTCTCACAGGGTGGGGAGAGAGAAAGAAAGAGAAAGAAAGAAAAAAAGAACAAGCTATCTACTGCCTCTTCGTATAAGGATACTAATCTATCTCTTCATGAGAGGTCTGTCCTGGTGACCTAATGACCTCCTAAAGGTCCCATCTTTACGTACCATCATATTGGGAATTGAGGTTTCAGTATGTGCATTTGTGGGAGACACAAGCATTTAGTCCATAGTATGGATATTAGAGATTATTACTCAGCCCATTGTCCCTTCTGAAGAGTAGCCTGTGCTTTTGACATATCCAAGTATATGCAGTCATTTTTTTTCAAATGACTACTTAACACCTACTACATACCTAGAGGCCAAGCTCAGTGCTGGCGATACATATGTGAGTAATAGGGACACAGGATGCTGGAAATGTCTGCTGGGGGTACACAGGAAGTTCTAAGCCAAAGACTTACCCATGGTCTAGTCTGTGACTTCCCAGCTAAGACCCCAGAGTGGAGCAGAGAAAGGAGGTGCACATGTCCAGTGAGTACAAGGGAGAATTGGGCTAGAGCTCCCAGTGGGAGCCTCATGGCTAGTGTCAGGAATTTAGGCTGAATCCTAAGGGCAATGCCAAGGCCCGAAATGTTTCTAAACAGAGGAGAGAGTGGAATGCATTGGCCCCCTCTTCTCCTCTAGGTTCATCTTGCATTGCCGGATCTTCACAGTGACTCCCCCCTTTTCCAAGCATCCTCATGATCTCACTTTCAGGACTTGTTAAGTGCTGCTGACTTTGTCCAGAGTACTTGGAGGTCAGATGAACCAGATTTAAAAATCAGTTCTGCCTCTTACTAGTTGTGTGACTTTAGACATTGTGTGGCTGAGATATTCCTCCTTAATTGGACCTCCTAATGGGCTACTAATTAAGTCTATGATTCAACACTTAAAAAATGTTCTTCTCTGTTGTCATTGTCATATGAATTTGAATTAAATATCTTAACTAACTGGCCTAAGGCCCTTAAGAATATGTATGTACTATGCCTGACAGATAACACAGGACCTGGCTCTACAGAGTTGTCTCATGTAAAGACAACGCAGGCCTCTCTCCTTCGCTTAAATAATCCCTACTTATCCTTCTTCCAAGGTGAACAAATATCTTAGACGCAGGAATCAATAACAACTGCTGTTTAGACTTGGACATACACTGCATGTGATTATACCAAAGGTACATATGTCCTCAGGCATATAACCAAGAACTAATTATCTGGTGACTACCAGGCACTGTTACTTAAGGAACTTACAACTTCTTAAGAGGTGGCTGAGAGGATAAGTGCAACTAGGAAAATAAGTTTATAGGACACCCACTGAAAGTACGTTAATACGCACTTGCCATATGGTGACTCATGAAATTAAACTTGACTGAAACTACGGGAAGTGGATGGTGGCAAATACATTTTTTAGAAAATAAAGTGGAGTCTGGGAGAGGTACAGCAACATACTGACTGTGGTCTACCTATGGTAAGCCAGCGCACATACAGGAAAGGGGTAAAACAGGGCTTGCCTGACTTTCCCATCTAAGTACCTTACCTGAGGATTCCCCCATGAAGTGATGCAACATAAAAATTGATATGATTTAACTGTTATTGACTAAATGCATATTACATATTGCACACTATTCTAAGTACATTATATCCATATCCCATTGAATTTCTTATATGGTAGATTCTACTATTATCCGGATTTTGCAAATGAGAAAACTGAGATTCAGGCAGGTTAAGCAGATAGCCCAAGGCCTATGAACAAATGAGTGGCAGAGCTGGAGTGACAGATCTCCCTTTGGCTAGTTCCTTTGTTCTTAAGTATTCCTTTTATGCACCATAATGGAATCATTATTTATGCTGTATGAAATTAAAGTTGATATATTTTTTAGGGTGGAGATCAGTTAATGAGGACAGGAGGAAGTTTTGTGGAGGGAGAGAGCATGTAGAGGGACATGGGCTGAGAGCTGGAGAGAATTCTGAAAGGTAGAGAAAAATGAGGAGGGCATTCTAAGTAAGGCGATCTCACAGCCAGGGTGTTGGAGAGGAACATGACCAATTGGAGAGCCCATGGACAGAACAGACACACAAGCATGTAAATTTCAGTTTGGAGGAAATAGCCAGTGATCCTATCTTATTAAAGCATATACTTCTCTGCTTGGCGATCATAATTCTCCTCTAGTTTCCTATTAAAAGAAAGTTGTAACTTGGAGACAGGCAAATGAAAATCATCCTCATTCATCAATGTTAGTTGCTATAGAAACTACTGGTGAGGCTCCATACAGAATCCTGGAATCAAGGTCATCTAGACCATCCCTAGAGTTAGTTCTGCTTTGAATACTCCAGGAGTGATTAACCTGATTAACCTTTAGGCTAAGGCTGAAATTTGAGGTCAAGGTTACTAAAGTAGATTTATAAAAACTTAACCCTTCATTGCATAATGACGTGATTTCAATAATTCAAATCACTCACTGATTTTCTGAAGATAGGAGAAAGGATAGTGATATTCATTAAAAAATAGAAAAAAATGGAAAATTAGAAAAAAATTAGAAAACATGGAGTGGGCACACATAGCAAATGATGCTTAATAAATATTTAAAATAATAGTCTCCAATAACAAGAGGAGACATAGAATGTGGTTCTAGAATGTGGTCTCTGGCATCCACGCTAGGTTCAGATGCTGACGAGGCTGCAGGAGAACTGAATACAGTGGGGCACTGTCTTAGTCGGCTTAGGCTGCTATGAAAAATATCAGAGGCTGGGTGGCTTCAACAGCAGACATTTATGTCTCACAGTTCTGGAGGTTAGAAGTCCACTATCAAGAAACTGGCAGACTCTGTGTCTGGCGAGGGCCTGCTTCTCGGTTCGTAGACAGTCATCATCTCTCTATATCTTTCCTTGAAGATGAGGTAAGAAAGCTCTCTGGTTTTTTTTTTTTTTTTTTTTTTGTTTTGTTTTCTTCTTTTCTTTTTGTTTGTAGAAAGTGATATATTTAAAGACAGAGAGAAACAGGAGAAGGAGAGAGGGAGAAACAGCTAACTCTCACACTGAGTGTGAGAATCCAGAAAGATGGAATCTAGGAGAGAAAAGCAGTTTCCACACTGAATGGAAGGGAATAGAGAGAGATGGAGTTTAGGAGAAGACAGCTTCCACGAGAGAGTGTGGAAGGGGACCCCAGAGGGGAAATCCAGGAGAGAGAAAACAGCTTCCACGAAAGGAGTGTTCGTGGTAGGTGACCCAAACATGGAGTCCCTTTTTTTTTTTTTGACAGAATCTTGCTCTGTCATCCAGGCTGGAGTGCAGTGGTTCAATCTTGGCTCACTGCAACCTCTGCCTCCCAGGTTCAAGTGATTCTCCTGCCTCAGCTGCCCAAGTAGCTGGGATTACAGGTGTGTGCCACCACATCCCGCTAATTTTTGTATTTTTCAGTGGAGACAAAGTTTCATTATATGTTGGCCAGGCTAGTCTAGAACTCCTGACCTCAGGTGATCTGCCTGCCTTGGCCTCCCAAAGTGCTGGGATTAGAGGCATGAGCCACTGCACCTGGCCCTGGAGCTTTCTTCATGTGGGCATTAATCTCATTTCTGAGAAATCTGCCCTCATGACCTAATCACATCCCAAAGGCTCCATCTCCATATACCATCCCAATGGCAACTTAATATGAATTTTGGAGGCGACAAACATTCAGTCTATACCAAGTAGATACATGAACTCTCTAACCTCCAGTGTTCTCTTCTGAATAGGTAGAATATAATCCTCCTTAGTTACAAGTTCTGTTCCTGTGGGCTTTCCTTGTAAAGTGAGCTCCTTCAAGCCAGAATGAGTGTGGCTATTCTCTGTCTGCTGAATTTGTATTCCCCTAGAGCAGACCCTAAGACAAGAATTCAAGTGCAAGGAGTTTGGTTAGGAGATAAGGAGAACAGTAGCAGATGCCAGAGACAAGAAATGAAGAAAGCGCATGGCAAAATGGGTGTTATCAGCTGACGGGGGATGAGGAGAGGTAGAATGGGAGCTAATTCAAGGGAAATTCAAAAAGCCGGTGTCCAACACCTCACTCACCTCACAATTACACCTTCCCTTCCCTGTTATGCAGAAGTTCACATTATTCCTGGGTAAAAAGATGCAGCCAAGGAGCAAAAATTAACCTTCACTCTGTCCTACCACATGATGGACAAAGAGACCTCCACTGGAAAGAGAAACTTCCCTAATGAAGAAAGGTCAGTGCTGCCTTGCAAAGTCCAGTGTGCTAAAATGCTAGAGTGGACACCATTCTCTACCCAACTCAGAGCAGATCAGCCCTCCAGTATTTGGTTCATAAATATCCATCAAATAATGACCAATGAGATGAATGAGCCTCAAGCCCAGGAGTTCTTCACCTGGGCTTTTCATTGTAATCGGATGGAGAATTTTAAATAGCTTAATGACTAGGCTCCAGTGCAGACCAGTTTAGTCAGATTCTCTGGTTTGGGGTCCAAGCATCCGAACTTTTAAAAGCTCACCAAATGATTCCACTATGCAGCCGGGACTGAAAATTCTTGTTCAACTAAAACATGAATCTTCTCTACAAAATCCTTGACAGATGGCCATACAAGCCTCTTTTTGAAACTCTTCATAGAGAGGGACTTTGCTATTCTCAAAAGCAAACCATTCCTTTTTTTTTTTTTTTTTTTTGATAGCACTAATTGTTCCAATTTTTTTCTTTTCCTTACTGTGAGCCAAACCTGCTTCTGTACCTTCCATCAGTCATTCAAGCTCTGCAGTTTGGAACAATGCAAAATGAGTCTATTCCATTTTCTACATGACTGCTCTTTAGATATTCAAAGGTGGCAATAACACCCTAACTTGACCTTCGTTTTTATGCTCTAAAGGCTTTCAGTTCCTTCAGCAACTGCTCTTCAGCCTCCTGTAATCATTTTCATTTGCCGATACCACTTTTCTCCTGTGAAACTCTCAACTGAATCCATGGTCTGTGTCTGCAGTTGGAAATACAGGGTAGCAAATGCTACCTGTGTGTGTGTGTGTGTGTGTGTGTGTGTGTGTGTGTGTGTGTGTGTAAAGTGTTGTGAGTGATGGGCCAGCTTTAAATCTGCTTTAACTGGATTACTAGAAAAAAAAAAGGATTTCACTCTTTCTGTTCCATCTCCCAGAATTTGTTTCCTTAAAATTAATGTAGCATATTTCAGAAAACACAGACAAATAGAGTTGTCAGGTAATCTTGATCTTGAAAAAGGGTTACGACTTCGAGAATCTCATGGTCAACTCTGAAAGAATCTTAAAGAGACAGTTTGGAATTCCAGCAAGACCAGTGTGGAGCAGCAGGAGGGACAGTGAAGATGACTTGGGGACAAGAGGAAAGACTTGAGTCACAGGGCAGCAATGTACCTCTAGCTCCACTGTGATCATCATGCTGATCCGTGGTGAGCAAGCTTCCCTTTCAAAGCCTTGGCTTATGCATTTGTGCAATGAAGACCAACAGTCATCATGATGTCAGTGTTCAACCACAGAACTGCTGCAGGAATAGCATGAATGAATTCCCGTGTCAGGCCTGAATGGAAGACTCTCATAAATGTGAGCATTTTGCCTAATTTTTAAGACTTCACAGAGCTAGTAGGTCAGGGTCAAACTTCAGTTCCACCAAGCATGGAGTAACATGACCTAGTGAAGTCACTTATTACCTCTGTGCCTCAGTTTCCTCTTCTGTAAAATGGGAACCATAAGAATACCCACCTTGTAGAGTTATTATGAAGATCAAATCATCTGATACTTATCGAAAGCAAATGGAGCAGAGACTGATACATAGTATACAAAGAGAGCCAGCTAGTCATAAAGGATTTTCCCCTAACTGTGTCCCACTGGTTCTAAAACCTTTGGGGCTCTGTTTATTCCAGCGTACAACGAAGAACGTGGTTAAAGTCTTTGAAGATTCTGACCCCTATGCTTGGTATCGCAGGATTTGCAGGTTGCACTGTGAGTCTGTTCGTATGTCTGTCTCCCTCACAGCCATCCTCTTCCCATGGGGGGAGAGAGCATGAGTCTTTATTTTCCAGTGCCTGGCTGGAAAATAAACACTCAGTATTTGATACAGTTTTTGAACAAATGAATGGAGTAATTCATATAAAAATTCAGTCAACACCTGTTCCTGTGGCATTGGTGCTTGGCTTCTCTAGTGCTCTAGGGAGAAGAAGCTGTGTTAGGTCAACTTTTACTTCTTTGTCTCCCAGTTTTCCTACCTTATGTTTCTTTTTCAGTTTTCCATCTTTATGGTCCCTTTACTGAAGTTTCCCCACTTACTTTCTACCTTGCTTTTCTGTAGTTAAAATTTGAGTACAATAATCCTTTTCAGAAGAAAGAGGGGGTCTGTACCAAAAGACATAAAATAAATTCCACTTATATTATATAATTTGGAGTAAGTTATGTAACTTCTCTGTGCATCATCATTTGTAATCTAAAGGGGATCTATAGGAGGCACCATTAGTGACCCATGCAAAATTCCTTTCTGTCTTCCTTCCTACCCAAACCATAATTTCCTCCAAGAATTTCCCTTCTTCCACCCAACTGTGTGGTCATGAGGAGAGAGTCCCCAACCCAACTTTAACACCAAAGTCTAGGACAATCATGGAAGTCTAGCTCTCTGCCAAGAACCGCCTCTGGCAAGGGTATATGACAAAATTCTAGCAAAGTGAAGACTGTCTTTGCCCTAAAAGGAGGTGCTTGGTAATAAACAGCTCATTTTATTCTACTGGATGGTCATAACTCTGTTCATTTTGCAGTCTTGAAAATGAAGATGACATGCTGCAAATAGTGAAGTGGAAATATGGAAAGAACGTAGGGTTTTGTTAACATTGTTGAGTCACTGAATTAAACCATCCTAGAGCCACTGAAACTTTTCTTGCTTCCTGAGATGATGAATTTTCTTTTTGGTTAAGCCAGTCAATTTGGCCTTTTCTATTACTGACAACCCAAAACTCTCCCTTGAAAAGCATTATCCATAACCTAGAGTGATCGAAGGAGTTAATGAGATAATGCACAATGCCTAGTACAGTATCCCTCTGTATCCATAAAGGATTGGTTCCGGGACCACCCACAGATACCAAAATCTGTGGATGCTCAAGTCCTTTATATAAAATGGCATAGTATTTTCATATAACCTACACACATTTCTCCTTTTTTTAAATCCTATCTGAGTGACTTATAGTACCTAATACAATGTCTGTGTCATTTCAGTTGCATAGATTCAACTTAATACTTGGTATGTGGCCAATTCAAGTTTTGCCTTATGGAACTTTGTGGAACTTTTTCCCAAATATTTTCAATTTGCAGTTGTTTGAATCCATGGAAATAGAATCCATGAATATGGAGGGCTGACTCTATTTACTTTTTTGTGACAGGTTAACGTGTCAAACAAATGTTGATACATTTATGATAGCTTTATTTTCCTGCTCTGAGAGGATATTTCATTTGTTTCTGGGTTACTTAATAGTTATGTGCTTTTCCTCAGAACAGATTGTTACTTTTCTAGCCATCAGATTGGTGTACTTCCTCTTACCAAGGCATCTCACTAGGGTAAACATTTGACATATCTTTCCATTAAACCTGAATTGCCCCTGGCAGGCATGGGGCAGGTGTGCTAGAGGTATAAGGGTTGTGGCCAGTAGAGTGCTTCTCCATAGATAGAAGAAATGATAAGCTGCCCCTCGATACCCACAAGAATCTTACAGTTCAACTTCTAATCTGTCTTATTTGAATAAGAACTTCTTAATGGTCATTTCAAACCTTGGGGAGAGAGGTTGTGTGAGGTGGCTGTAAGAGACATTTATACTTCATGGGTTTCAACATGCATAGTCCTGCCCCTGAACAGAACAATTGCCTTTACTGTTGACATTGCATATATGACATTGTGTTATCTCCTGGGATATAAAACTCACCTAATGTAAAAACATCTAACATAGTTTGTGAGTTGGTTCTTTTCATTCAGATTTTTTTTTAAAAAGCTTTAGGTGATATCTCACTTTGTGAGCTGAAGCTTTGGAAGTGTTCTTTTTCTTAATCAAGAATCTGCAAACTTTTTCTGTGCAAGGCTAGATAGTAAATATTTTTGGCTTTGCAAGCCATATGGTCTCTGTCACAGCTACTCAACTCTGCTGTAATATCAGGAAAGCCATAGACAATATGTAAATGAATGAGAGTGTGGCTGTGTTCCAATAAAATTTTATTTACAAAAATAAGTGGCAGGCCAGATTTAGCCTGTGGGTCATAGCTTGCCAGTTCTTGTTTTTAATTAGTGAAAAGATCAATTAGAACACTTTGTCCCAGTTCTCACTAACCAACTGTGTGACCATGTTGAGTTGTTTAATCTCAGTAGGTCTTGGTTTTCTTAATCTGGAAAACAAAAGCACTGGACAAAGTGACCCTTAGGTTTCCCCTCTACAGCTAGTATGTGAAATTCTGTGATTCCATTATGAGCCTTCAAGGGTATAGCTAAAACTAAGTAAAGATGAGTAAGAACATTATGGTCTTGTTTTGAATACACTCAATTCTGAACTCACTATCAAGTATCAAAAAACAGCATGTCCAACTATATTAAAAAATCAAGGATTCTATGAAAGTCATAAGAAAAAATGTTTATCCAAGTTTTAAAGGACTCAAGGGATAAATGCATTTGAAGAAGGAGAATAAGTAGGAGTAATATTACTTGTTGAGAGTCTTCTAAACACTAAGCAATATTCCTGTTTTTTTACATATACTGTTTATCCTTACACATAGCCTATGACATAGTGTATTGTCTGTGTACACCAGAGGAACAGACTCTTTCTCTGATAATACATACATTATACATACATAAGAAATTGATTCGCATGATTGTGGAAGTCCCAGTATCTGTAGTCACTAAGCTGGAGACTCAGGAGAGCGGATGGTATAATTCTAGTCTGAGTCTAAAGGTATGAGAACCAGGAATAATGATGGTTAAACTTTCAGTCAGAGGTTAAGTCTGAAAGCAGGAGAAGACCAATGTCAGGCAAAGAAAGAGAATATGATTTCACTCTTTTTAAGGGTCTGTTCTATTTAGGCTTTCAATGGATTGAATAAGACTTTCTTGGGCTAATAGAGAATAAGATTAATATTACCATCATGGAAGTAAAGAAATGAGAATCTACAGTGGTGAGAAGAAATGGAATAACATGAAGGTCATCACATTAACAGACGGAGCCCCTCCTCCTTCCCAACAATAAACTCTTCAGTGGTAGAGGCATGTACTTGAATCCTCTCCTTCCCAGTGGTTGCTGTCTTAGCCTTTTTTTTTTTTAAGTTAAGAGCAATTGACCATGGCCATTAAGCAACAAACTATACAAACTGAGCATGCAGGTGTAGAGAAAAGTGCTATAATTAAATAAAACTTACAACAGAGTTAATTTGACACACACCTAATGATATACATAATACAGTTTTGAGGCGTGGTAATTAGGTATAAAATGGTAAGCTGTTGACATAAATGGCTGCAATTAGTATTGCTTCTGCACAAGCAAGCCCTGTATTAAATTTTACATTTCTCACTTTGTTGCTTCTTTGGGATTTATAAATAATCATCATTGTTGACAGATTTTGTAACTGAGCAGTGTAACAAGGCTTTGGAGATTCATGGCCAAAGAGTTATGTTTATTTATTTAATTTTATTTGTTTTCTTATATTGTTTTTTTGTACTATATCTTACCAGTTTCACAAACGTTTTGGGGATCATCTGCATAAACCATATATAATACAATAGGAGAAGAAATACACATACAATCATGAACAAAACAGCAAGATCAGAAGAAATATCAGTAATAAAAGCAGTATAGATAATAAAAAAGGCTAGCAGTTAATTATGCTTCTTGTAGCATTGGCTAGATGACAATAACATCTGTGAACTGAGTGCCTAACACATCAATTTATTTCTAATTATTTTAACAACCCTGAAAAGTAGATATTTCAATTCATATTTTATAGATAGGATGAGGTAGATAAAAATATGCTGACTAAATTCATTCAGCCAGTAAATGAGTGGAGCTGAGATGAAAACTTGGTCTGCATGACTCCGATCTCATAGTGCACTCTACTGGATATAAAGAGACTTGGAGTGAGGTGAAGTGAGGGAGATGATGGGGCTTGGATTTGGAGAAAATAAACTGTGACTTCCTAGCATCTAGAGTTATGAGGGAGACAGAGAGAACAGAAGTTGGTATCCTTGCCTGGCACACGCACCAACAGAAACTGCATGACAGCTCCTAGAGGCTATTAACACTCGGCCAGCACCCAGCCTTTATCCAATGATTTATTGATGTGAAGAGATGTTTCAAAATGTATTAGGTATGTGTTTGTCAATACGCTGATATATTACTTACTCATTTGAATGTGGACCCCTTCCTTGCTGTAAAGAGTCATCTGTATTTTAAAGAAAATGATTTTGAAAGATTATAATCTCTGTGCTCATTGCAAATGCAGATTAAAAAAAAGAAAAGTACAAAAACAAATGGTATCTGCCCTAAATCAAGAGAGGCTAATGATTTAATGAGCTACCACAGACCCTGAAAATTAAAATATGAACATCGTTAAACAGATCTTGATTAAAATTTAGAAAGCTTTTCAGAATTCATCTATGAATTCAATAAGATGATTATAAATGACTGGAAAATGTTTTAAAGGTTCAATGATATTTGAGACATATCTTTAATCATATCAAGATTTCAAGAGTTGAGAAAACAAAGTGAACACTGGAAAATAATCAAAGGAAAAAAGGGTAGCAGATGCACACCGTATGTGTGGACACGATTATGGCAAAGCTCATTCAACTTGAATCCTGTGCTGCTCACCCCCTGAAAGCCTTGGGCAAGCTATTTACTCATCTCTTATGCATACTTCTCTCCATAAATATGCCACAAAGTAAAGGATAAATAATTTAGTATACTTTAAATTCATGGCATCAAGCCTGGCACATAATAAGTACTCAATAAATGTTGGGTATTTTTTGTTAATAATTATTGAATGAAGTATAGGACACTGGAGCTAGAACATTATTGTATGTCTAATTTATGACTGACATTGTAATTATTATTTATAGGTATTAGTTCATTTAAACTTGGTAACAAAATTATGAGTTAGATCTTTTATCGTTACAGACAGCAAGTCAAGACACAAAGAGGTTCAGTTACTCACCTGATGCCACACAAGTGAAGGTGGCGAAACTGGGCTTTACATCTGCACGAAGTCCACTGTAGCTGTCTTGCCACCTGCTTAGTTCTTCTAAAGTCTTCCACAGTATGGAGATAAAGCCCTTATCACTGATTTGGGAAGATGGCTTGAGTATTAAAATAAAGAAAATCTGATTCTTCCTCTTTATTTCTGTTCTACCCCCATCCATAGTGTGAAATGAAGAGTGAAAAGTAGAAATTAAGATAATGGTAAGATTAAATTTTTTTAAACTAGGATTTTATCTAAAATTAAGAGAAAAACACTAATTTTCCTCTTTTCAAAAAGTAAGCTAGGAATTATTTAGTTACTATATGTCTATGTGAATCAATAACTACAATAATCATAGCAGTAGCAAATATATCATAGAATATATTTCAAGGCATGTTTCTTATGCATGCCACCCTGAATTCTGCTCCTTTCTTCACCTCCTCATGTCCTTAAACATCATTAACCAGATGTAAATTCCAAAGATAGTCCTTTGAAACAAATTTTCTCTAAAGTAAAAGTCATCCCTTGAAGTTGAAAAAAGGGGTCCTCAAGTTGCTAGTGACAGTGTACTTCAAAATGTTATGTAACTGATACATTCTTGAACCCTTTCTCCTATCACCATTAACGATTTAGAATCATGGAGTCTTAAATTTGGGAACAGACTATAGGGCTTATTTAGTCTCATCCATCCTTTCATTTCACAACAGTGGTAACTGAAGTCTAGCAATGAGATCATGAGGAACTGGCAGAATCAGATCAAAGCCAGTATATCCTGCCCAGCAGTGTTTGATATTTGGCCCACAGCACACTGCCCCCCCTACCCCCACAAACATTGCAATGAGGAAGGTGACATGCTGCCTCCAGCCCTGGAGAATAGGGCTATAGAAATACTTAATTTGTTAATATCAAATTATCATCATAGGAGACCCTTAGAAGGAAAGTGTCTAATCTACCTACTGACAGAGAGCTTTCATTTACTGCAAATGTCAAGATAGGATTAGCGTGCTTTGAGGAGTCAGGCATGGGGGTCTGAATCTGATCTACATGAAGATTCTTCAGGACAGAAATGCTAGCTCTCAGGGTTCCTAATTCTACAAGAAATTCAACAACAAATGCTAACTACCTTCCTCCCCTAAAGATCAATAAAAATAACACTGGCTTTACTTGAAGTTTCCATTTTGAAAGCAATGTGGTTTCCTCCCTTAAATCTGCACTACAAAAAAGTGACTACCTTTTGTGGCAGCCCTTAAGATTATATGCCTCTCCATTCTCACCTTGATATATCTCCTCTTTCATCTCATTTCTTTCCAGTTAAGGAAAGAAGAAATAAAATAACATTTACTCTTCTTCCATGAAGAAAAAATCTTCTCTCTCTTTTAACTTCAATTATTGCTTCTGCATGCCTTTAAAAAAAAAAAAGAATTAAAACCTTTCTTAACATTCACAGCTTAATCATTTTCATTCTTTGTTCCAAGGTCTATGACTCCGTTCTTCACTTCCCTTACTTAGCTGGAGTCTATCCAAAACATTCCTTTTCTTACATCTGTGTTTATCCCTAGTATTTGTTCTTAGTGGTTTTCAAAACATAACTGTTCTCCTTGTGTTCTCTGAAAACACTAAAATGCAAGCCAAATGTTAGAGAATGTACCTGCACATTTAAAGTCGTTCAGCTATTCATGCAAAGAGATGTGTTCAGTGCAGAGTTAGACATTGTTCTAAGCAAAGCTGCCATGAGCATGCGATACTCCTGCCTTCATGGAACTTCCATGCCAGTGTGGGATGCAGTCAAAAAGGAAATACAAAATCATAATATAATTTTAACAGCTGTAAGTGACAAAGAGAGAAATAAATCCAGGTAAGCATAGGGACTCTGTTTTATATGTCTATATACTTTTCTTTTCTCCTTAAATAATGTCTCTTTGAGGAAGTGACATTTGAACAGACACCTAAATAAGGTGAAAAAGTAAGGTTTGGGAGAAGAAAATTCTAAGTGGAGGGAAAGTCCATGACGCTAAAACACCTTTGATTTATTGGAGGGTCTGCTAGAACGCCAAAGTGATTGGAAGTACAGAAGAGAAAGGCAGCAAGGGAGAAGAGAGAGGCCAAGGACAGATTACACAGGGCCACGTAAATCACGTGAGGAAATGTGGATTTCTTTCTAAGCATAACCATAAAGTACCGGAGGCTTTTGGGCAGGGGTTTAAGTGAGGCAGTTTCAATATTCACCTCACCTAGGTGACTCTGTAGAGCGTAGACCTCAGCTGGGGAAGGAAAACTTAGGTTTTGCTACTGGATGGGTAGATGGTAGGACTGGGTAGCATGTTTGTGCAGGGAGATGGGGCACCTGCAGACTTTACGACACAGTGTGGTGGAACAGGTAGAACACAAGCCCTGGTGTCAGACAGAGCGGGGCTTGATCCTCAGGTTGTAATCTTTTCTTGGGCTGACTTAATGTCTGTGTACATGTGGATAAAGAACTTGATCTCCACTATGAAGTGTGGACACTGTTGCCTACCCTGCAGGGGTGTCAGAAGTCATCAGGCAATGATATAAAAAGAGTGTGTAATGGGGCAGCTAATGTGTTCACAGTCAAAGCCACAGTCTTTTGGGTCAGACCAGGATTTGAATCCCAGCTTAATCCGTTACTTTGCTTGGTAGAGGAGTTTGTGCAGTAGGTAAATCCTTGGAGGTCCTTTCTCCTCTTCTGCAGAATTTGTAGAATGATATCCATTTCACATGATTGTTTGGAGAATTAAAACCATATGTGGAAGCACCTGAGACACAATGGATGCAATTTAGTAGCTGCCACAAGGTTCTGGACTGGATCCCTTAATCTCCATTGTCACGCTTTCTCCTTCTGTAAAATGGAAAAGTCTGAAATGTTTGTGAAGATCAAATAAGAGAACCTATGTGTAGTGTTTACCGGAATGCCTGGCATCCACTTTATGTTGAAAACAACGTAAGGTGACGTCATGATCATCACCGGCAGCACCTTTCTCTCACCTCCCCTGCTCCATGCACAGGACACATTTTCACATCAAAGACCAAGTTTCTGAGTGGTTTGAGGTGCTCAGCCTGGAGAATGCCGGTAATCCTCTATCTCTGCTTTTAAGTCACCAAACCTGGAGGGGTAGCATATTCTAGGGTAAAAGACATTAGACAGAATTTGGAGGGATCTGTCCCTGCCTCTACGATTCAAAATCAGAAATTTTTTGCATAAAAAACCCAGACTGCTGACTTTGCTTCGGCAAAAATCTGAATATTTTACAAGTACATGGAGTGGTGCAGTGACGGCTCTCTCCACAAAGCATGTGCCTTTCATTCAGACACAACACCCAAAACTCCCTATTGCTTTCACACCCAGCCCGCTCATTCATCCGTGTTGCTTAATGAGTATGCAGAGGCTTGAGAGTGTGAAATCGTGGCTGACTCTAAGAAAGAATATGATCTAGACCTGGAGACTCTCCAGATTTCCAGATCCCAGAATTCATGTTTTCTGGTAGAAACATAAATACTAATAACCCAGACAAAATTCTCGAAACAGCCAACTGTTGGGCCTGTGATTTGCCTGCTCTGCTTCATTAGCCATTGTTCCTATGGCTTCACATCTGTGAGTTTGTAAACAGAATATGGGCTGAATGACACGGACTGTTGTTTTGTTTAAAATGAATGGCCATAATCCTGATTAAAGCATCATGTGGGAGATTTTATAATAATAATTATCTGTAGTTCCCATTAGAGCCAGCAGGAATCTGAATCACATTTAATAATCTAAAGCTTGGAACTAGTGACCCTTAAGTATGTTGAGATTTAAGTACAAGGATTCCAAGGATGAGGAAGTGTGTATTGCTGCTCTCCAGCCCTGATTAGGTCTCTAACTGTCAGATCAGCTTAGATTAGTTGATACTAAAGCCTTTTCCGGTAGATCATTCAGCTACTTATTGTCAATTTTCTGTTGTACCTTTTTCCCTTATTGACTTCCACTTTTACTTATTCTTAGTGGTGGTGGCAGCTCTATTATTGTGCCAATAACTCAAGCTAATTAACAGAAACCACCAAAAGAAAGAGCTCTATGGTTTCCATTTCCTTAGGTGTCCTTCCATTCAGTGATGGCCACCAGAGGGAAAAAATCAGACAATTAGGCTTTATGATTAGAACGTTTATATTAACAAAGACTACCATGTTATTGGTAGAGATTGGGTGTCTGCAGAATCCAGAAGTCCCCAAGCTACAGACTCAATCCATTCTCTTTGTTCTTTGATAAAACTTCCTCAAATCCATCTCCAAGCCTTCCCCCAAGACAGAGCCACAGGATTGGATCTAAGAACTCTGCTCCACAGAGTGGATGCCAATGCACCCCCTCACCCCCCACTTTTTTGTTTTTTTAATCACCTTAACTCTTGACTATATGAACATAAAACACTCTTCATTCTTCTCGTTTTTGTGTATTATTTTGTCCCATCATCTTCTCTAACTTCTACAACTTAAAATACTCTCTTTTGTAAACTATGCCTCAGATAGCTCTCTTTTTCAAAGAAAAGGCTAATAGTCAATACTCAGGGACGCTTTACTTGTTGGTAATTCTTCCCACCTGAAGACTTTAAGTCACAATCTCTTGTTTAGGAAAACCACACATAATTCAATAAAACATGTTGCTTCTGCCCCTCAACACAAGTTTTAGGGGTGGTCTCTATTTAATGTATTTTCACATGTGACTGTAGACTTAAAACCATAAGAGATTAATAATAAGGTTTCTTTTGCACTCCAGAGTACATTTTTACTTGTCAATATTAACTCCACTTATCACCAGGAGTTGTCAAATAAAATAAAACAATTTTTTAAAAGGGTTCTTACTTTTCTCAATACCGCATAAAAATTCTTGAAAAAAAAATACTTTTCTCACTTTTCTTTTAAAGCATAAGAGCAAGGTAGCAGGTTTAATGGGGAAAAACTGATTCTCTACCATGTACTCTTCCTAGTATTCTGAAAATAATTGTGGGGCAATGGAGGACAGACTGTCTCTTGGCATCTCTCATAGGCAGGGAACCTGTCTAGACAGCAATCTCAAGGACAGCTGAGCTGCTTCCTGCAGGGTCACAGCCACTCTGCAGTGCATGAGGGCCGGCCCAGTATGCTTTCAAGAGCCCAGGAAAGGTCACAAATACAAAGAACTAACTTCCCCTTCTTGCGCTGATTCTTGATGCCTGAAATCTGCTGAAGAAAGACAAGCAGGATCCCAAGTGGTGCAAGGCTGAAGCAGGAAGTCAAAGCAAAATGAAGAAAGGGAGGGAGTAACAGAGGAGACCGAAGGAAATGTAGAGAGGAAGAGAAGAAAGAGAGCGAGGAAGGAGGCATATTTTTGTTCTAATGCTTTCTGAATTTTCCTGGATGTATGACCCGGGATAAGTCAGTTCCTTACTGTAAAAGAGGAAGAAGAACACTAGCCTTATAAAACTGTTGTTAGGATTAAACAAGGTTTTGCTGTAGGCAACACATCTATGTATTAGTTAGCATGCGATAAATGATTTCCTTCCCATCTCATGATTATATTTTTCCACTGTAAATCATTAATCCTGTCAGGAACAGAAAACTGGTGCTCTGTGTTTTTAAGTCCACACTATAGCATAGATGGCGATCTCTGATCATTTCTTCATGAATTATCTTAGGAACACGAGCAAGCAAGGTAAAGAATCTGCCCAGGCCTGGGACTCTTAGAGAGCAGAAGGGGAAGCGCTACAGCGCTAATGCATATTTTTCACTTTTCAGTATTTTCTTAGCATGGATTTTGTTTGTTTGGCAGTGATAGTGGCAAGCATAAGCTCAAGGTCCCTTCACCCAAATGACACCATTTATTGGACAAAACGTTCTTCACCCTATAAACATTCAGATGAATGTTGAGAGAGAAGTTGGAGCAAACCTGCTCTGATGTGATTGGAGGAAGAAAGAGGTATGTTACAAAATATCCCATTGATACTTTAAATATCTGCAAGAATTTCATGTGGGGGATTAGACCTGGTCTCAGTAGAAAGAAGAACAAAACAGGAAAGCAAATGGAATTGTTTAACACCATCTATATTGTAAGACATTGACATATATCATCAGTGATCTTGGATCCTCTGTATAAAAAGATAGAGTAAAAGAAAACAAATAAAATTACCAATGGCTATTAAATTACTATATCATTACTATTTATTGAAACTTATTTCTCACTGAAACAAAGCTAAACATTTATATATTAATACAAACTGCCAATTGAGGATTTGAACTAGCTGCATAGCACTTTAGAGTTGATGTAAACTTTAAAAAATCCCTCCCTCTGACCGTCCCTACCTCTCACGTAGCACACCTCACAACCATCATACTCCTTAGATGGAATCCAAAGATGCCACCTCTTCCTTGAATCGTGATGCCCACTTAGAATCAGTAGGCTAGCTATTCCTATTCTCAGCACTGCCTCCTTGGCTTGTATCTTACTTCTTTTTTTGTTGTTGTTTGATTCCAAATCTGTGTTCTTTCCCACTGGACTGGACGTCATTGATCTTATCCTTCACAGCTCTACTCTTCCACATGCATACCTAGAGAATAGCATGGGGCAAATCTGAGGAGAACCTGGGGCTGCTCTTTTTCTCATATGCCTTGTGGTGGCCTTGGGGTTCTTATTGACCTGGGTTTGGGACTGGCTCGGGGCTGTTGAATATGAAGGCTTTAATGATGCATTGTGCAGCGATCCACTCACTCGAAAACAAATGGACAAAAGCATAATCCAATTCATCCATTAAAAATTTAATTGAGGATGATGAAAAAATGCAATAAAGAAAAAAAAAGGAGAAAAGGTTTCTTCCGAAAGAAAACTTTAATATGGGCAAAGTTCCTGCAAAGACTCTTCAGTTATAAATAGAAACCACAAAGATTTGACATTTATTGTGAACTTTCAAGGAACACTGGACAAATGTGATTTATTTTTAGAAAAATAATAACTGGTAATGCAATGGTGCACTTCCAGCAAAACCCACTGGAAAACTCCATTTCTAAGATTGAAGAACCCTAGCCTCTTGGATTTATAATGCTTCAAAAATAAAAATTTAATGCTCAATTATTAATTCTTTTTTTTTTAAGGTACGGAATAAAGTGAGGGCATATTTGAGGCTCTTAGGCTTAGGCTCAGGCTTGGCATGTGACTTCCCTAACATGAAGGGAGCAGTGTGAAGGCAGTGGCGCCTGGTTCTAGAAGTCAGCATCAGTTGAATAGAGCTAAGGTCCAACATTTGATCTTATCCTTCAGAGCCTTACTCTTCCACATGCATAATGCGAGCTAGGAGAGCCCTCCACCACTCCACATAGATCTGTCTTGTTCTTTGCTTCATGTGGGAAAAGAAAATGGGTAAACAGGAGTAGCCTCAGCGTAGAGTGCATCTACAGCTAAAGGCAAACTGACACAGCTGTATATTTAGGGAAATGGGCTATATATTCACCTGCAGGAGAGAGAAGAGGTATCATGACTTAGAAAAGCAGGATAGTAATCTGTAACAAAACCACTCTAGGATGACACAGGATCTGAGGACAAGGACTGGAAGAATAAAGAGAAGCAAGCAGCATATAGTGATAGTTATGAAGAAATCTACTTTCAGACATTACGTCTTAAATGTATATATATTTTCCCTGAAAGGGCATTGGGTTGCCTTCTGCTTCAGTCACCGACATAACCTTTGCTTTTCTTTCTGAGAGTTACCTTGGGAGCAGCCCAATATGGATTTGACTTGTTCATTTGGCATGATTTAGTACCTGAGTTAGCTTCTCAAAAATCTTGCCAATATTAGCATTGCGTGCAGACGCTTCTCAAATGAGTGGTGCCCTGGGACATCAGCAAAGATGGTGCTATTAAATCACACAGCCAGTGTCCTCTGTCATTCTATGAAAGGCAGGCAAGGGTGCCCGCAGCTTTCTGATGCCACCACGCTTCCCCTCCAGATAAACTATAGAGCCTTTTAAGGAGTTCCCTGGGCAAGCTACCACGGTCATGTGATGTGATGTGCATTTGGGTGAGTGTGATAGAGACAGCCAAGGTGGTAGCCATAGGCCATGGTGAGCTGGGTCAGCCTTTTCCACTGCATATGGCTGCCTGGCTGCCTCTATGGCAAAAGATAACTGTGGGTAGAAGCAGGCAAATGATTGGTGAGAAGAGGGCAGGAGCAGGAAAAGCTGAGGAAATTCCTAGGCAGACAGATAATTGGAGAAGAACCAATAGACAGATGGAGTGGAAAGACGATGTTCACAGACCCCATGGCCCGTCCCTTCCAGCTGTGTGACCTTGCAGCTGTCACCTTGGCTTCCATATCTCTTACATAGGAAACCCAACAGGCTCTTGTGGCTGTGTTCTGATCCATTAGCCATTTGAGAAGCCCCTTACTTCCTTTCCCATCTTCTCTACCCCACCATGTAAGTTGATTTTTTTTTTCATTTCTAAGTTGCTGAGAACTATAATAACAACCCCATATGGCTGTCACTCAGATAGAAAGAAAGTTATTGCTTTTTCAAAACAGGATAGAGTTACAGCACGGATATAAAATGTTGGCTTTCACCGAGTAATTTCAGATGTCCTGTTGGCTCTCCTGTCCTCTGCAAATGCTCTTTCCCTGCTCACTGGCCGGAAGCTACTTCATCTCCTTGAGGAAGGTCAGAGAAAGGAGCTGAAATGTATTTTCTGCTAGGTATTGAACACACAAATTATGGTACCCAACTTGGCCAGCCACAAAATGTCCTTGCATTGTTTTTGATCACTGGGGTGCTAGCACAACAATATTGCCACAAACCCTCAGCACGTAGTTAATTTGAGCTGTTCTCTAGATACGATGGCAGCTCCTGGATGGGCACCAAGAGTCATAAGAAGGCAAAGGAGTGGTCAGATTGGCTATGTGAACAGCCATCAGCCATCACAACAGTCCTTGGGGTCATCCTGCCAGCTGAAGTCCTTGGCAGCCACATTATGCGAATGGTTTCTGTCTTTAACTCAAAAACTTGGCTTTCTCCTATCTCTGGTGTTGGGAATTGACTATTTCCCCCAGAGTCAAGGCCTATCTACTAGAGCAAAGGGTAAGGTGTCCTAGTGATTCTGGGCATTCAGTAAAGGTCAAGCTTTTTTTTTTTTTTGTACTCAGAGTAAATACTGACATACAGCTCTCTGAAGAAAATGGTCCAGAAAGGATTTCTGTCAGCCAAACTTGGTTGTATTTTACGTTCTTTATCAGCAAATAGCAATACTATGACTCCCTTCCTCACTTAGATGTAACCAGTCTCTTTAGGGCAACTTATTATCTCAGAGGCTATGTTCATTTGTCCTTGTGTTCTAAAAGGCCGGCAATAGGACCGACTCATTAATGACACAAAAATGCTGAATGATTTAGGAATTAATGTTTTAACGTTTCTATTTACTTTTTTTTCTGTTGGTATTTAATGAAATGCCGCTTTCGTTTCTTTAGACTTTCATAGTCTCCATATCCCTAATGCCCATATTTAAAATAAATTATGTAAAGAAAGGTTGCATTTTTTCTCTTGAAATAGCAGTGAAATTTGCAAGAATTCTTGAAAGTGCCGAGAAATATATCCATGTGAAGATGGATGTGATAATTAACTTGGTAAAAGTCATTGTTAAATAACTATGAAAATATTTATATATTTGTCTGATTATACAAGTGAGACAAGCTCAGTTTAGAAATTCATAAATTATAAAAATGAGAAAACATGAAATACTTGATATTAAATCAGTAATAATGACTTAATATTTTTGATATCATGGTCTTTTTCTTTTCTTTTTTTTTTTCTGTGACAAGGTCTCACTCTGTCACCCAGGCTAGAGTGCAGTGGCCGAGTCTGGGCTCACTGCAACATCCGCCCCAGGGATCAAGGGATCCTTGCTCCTCAGCCTTCCCAGTAGCTGGGTGTACAAGCATGCATCACCATGCCCAGAAACTTTTTTGTATTTTTATTAGAGACGGGGTCGCACCATGTTGCTCAAGCTGATCTCGAACTTCTGAGCTCCACCAATCTGTTCACCTTGACCTCCCAAAGTGCTAGGATTACAGGTGTGAGCCACAGCACCTGGCAGTATCATGGTCTTTACTTTGCTATGTTTGTATATGCTTGCTCTCTCCCTCTTTCACTCTGTATGTGTGTGTGTGTAAATGTGTACATGTGTGTGTATAGATTGTTTCCACAGAAATATATACAGCGTACCTCATATTTCACACTTTGCTTTATTTCATTTTGCAGATATTATACTTTTAAAAAATTAAATGTTTTTGGAAATCCTGCAGTGAGCAATCTGCTGGCACCATTTTTCCAATGGCATGTGCTTATTTCATGTTTCTGTTACATTTT
The DNA here is from genome assembly GCA_036589455.1 of Ateles fusciceps. Classification (NCBI taxonomy): domain Eukaryota; kingdom Metazoa; phylum Chordata; class Mammalia; order Primates; family Atelidae; genus Ateles; species Ateles fusciceps. The sequence continues at coordinate 2,773,240 of JAZHEH010002555.1, read as the reverse complement.
GGTAATTCTCACACATTTCAGACTTTTAAGTTGTTATTCTATCTGTTACAGTGACCTATGATCAGTGATCTTCAATGTCAGTTATCCTCGTAATTGTTTTGGGGAACCAAGAGTGTACCTGTACAAGACAGCAAACATAAGTGATAAATGTTATGTGTTATGACTACTCCACTGACCAGCCATTCCCCTCTCTCTCCCTCTCTTTGGGCCTCTTATTGCCTGGCACACAATAATAAATACTGAAAATAGAACAATTAATAACCATGCAATAGCCCCTGAGCACTCAAATAAAACAAGTTTTGCACGTCTCTCACTTTTAAGTCAAAGCTAGAAATGGTTAAGCTTAGTAAGGGTGGCATGACGAAAGCCAAGACAGGATGAAAGCCAGGCCTTTTGTACCAGTTAGCTAAGTTGTGAGTGCAAAGAAAAGGTTCTTAAAGGAAATTAAAAATGCTACCTCAGTGAGCACACAAATGATAAGAATTGAAAACAGCCTTAAAAATTTTAGTAGTCTGGACAGAAAAACCAACTACAGCATTTTCTTAGTCAATAGCCCAATCTAGAGCAAGGCCTGAACTCTTTTCCATTCTGTAAAGGCTGAAAGAGGAGAGAAAGCTTCAGAAGAAATGTCTGAAACTAGCACAGCTCTGCTCACGAGGTGTAAGAAAAGAAACCATCTCCATAACATACAAGTGCAAGGTGAAGCAGTAAGTGTTAATGTAGACTCTGCAGTGAATTATCCAGAAGATCTAGCTGACATAACTGATGAAGGTGGCTACACTAAACAGATTTTCAAGGTAGACAAAACCGCCTTTTTGTTTCTAGAGAATGCCATCTAGGACTTTCATAGCTGGAGAGGAGAAGTTACTGCTCATTTTCAAGCTTCACAGAACAGGCTGACTCCTATTTTAGGGGTTCATGCCTCTGGTGACTTCACATTGAAACCAATGCTCATTTACCATTCTGAAAATTCTAGGGTCCTTAAGGAGTATGCTAAATGTATTCTGTTTGTGCCTCATAAATGGAGCAACAAAACCTGAATGGCAGCACAGCTGTCCACAGCATGATTTCCTGAATATGTTAAGCCCACTGTTGAGACTTATTGCTCAGGGGGAAAAAAAGAGATTTATTTCAAAATATTAGTGTTCATGGACCCAAGATCTCTGATAAAATGTTCAAGGAAGTTAATGTTTTCATGTCTGCTAACACAACATCCATTCTGAAGTACAAGACTTTCAAGTCTTATTATTTAAGAAATACATGTTGTAAGACTATAGTTGCCAGTTAGTGGTTCTTCTGATGGATCTGGGCAGAGTAAATTGAAAACATTTTGGAAAGGATTCACCATTCTAGATATCATTAATCACATCTGTGATTCAAAAAGGAGGTAGAAATAACATTAACAGGAGTTTAGAAGAAGTTGATTCCAACCCTGATGTATGAATTTGAGAGAGTCAAAGACTTGAGCAGAGAAAGTAACTGTAGATGTGGTGGGGGCTAGAGAAATAGAACTAAAAGTGGAACCTGAAGATGTGACTGAATTGCTGCAACTTCATGATAGAATCTAAATGTGTGAGACGTTGCTACTTATGGATGAGCAAAAAAAGTGATTTCTAGAGATGGCATCCACTCCTGGTAAAGAGGCTGTGAACATTGTTGAAATGACAGCAAATAATTTAGAATATGAATTTCAGAGGATTGACTCAAATTTTGAAAAAACATTCTACTGTGAGTAAAAAGCCATCAAAGAGCATCACATGCTACAGAAATATCGTTCATGAAAGGAAGAGGCAATCAATGTGGCAAACTTCATTGCTGTTCTATTTTAAGAAATTGTCACAGCCACTCTGATCTTCATCAACCAATACCCTGTTCAGTCAGCAGCCAACAACATTGAGATAAGACCCTCCACCGGCAAAAGATTATGACTTGGTCAGGTGATCGTTAGTATTTTTTAATAATAAAATATGTTTAATTAAGGCAATTACATTTCTTTTTAGACATAATGTCATGCACAATTAATAAACTATAATCAAACACAACTTTTTTATGCACTGGGAAACCAAAAGATCTGTGTGATTATCTTTATTGCAATATTTGCTTTATTTAAGTGGTCTCTAGCAAGATTTGCAATATTTCTGAATTATGTCTGTATGTGCACATATATATCACACATGTGGGATATACACATACACATGTATGTATAGAAGCTTACATATATATAATTTAGTACCCTGCTTTTGTTCAACGTTAATTTACATTAAATGCTCCACAAAAATTTGATTTAATTAATTTGATTATTTTTAATGACTTTCAGACCCTTATATTCCCTATAAAATTTATTACCAAATAATATCCATATATTCTCCCATGATCTTTTTTATAATTTCAACTTTTATTTTAGATTCATGGGGTGCATGTACAAGTTTGTTACATGAGTATATTGCATGAGGCTAAGGTTTGGGGTACAAATGGTTCTATCACCCAGGTAGTGAGCATAGCACTGAATAGGTAGATTTTCAGCCCTTGCCCCTGACCCGAGCAGTCTGCAGTCTCTATTCTTCCTATCTTTATGGCCACTATACTCAATGTTTAGCCCCCACTTATAAGTGACAGCATGCAGTATTTGTTTTTTGTTCCCATGTTAATTCGCTTAAGGTGATGGCTTCCAGCTACATCCATGTTGCTGCAAAGGACATGGCTTTATTCATTTTTATGGCTGCAAAATATTCCATGGTGTGTATGTACCATGTTTTTAATGCAGTCCCCAACTGATGGGCACCTAGGTTGATTTCACGTCTTTGCTATTGTGAACAGTGCTACAATACTAGTGCCAGTGTCTTTTTGGTCGAGCCATTTGTTCTCATTTGCGTCTATACCTGGTAGTGGGATGACTAGGTCATCTGTGAGTTTCACTGTTATAAATTAAAATGTGAAAATGAACACACTAGTTTGGTAGTCCTCGCGACTGAAAGTACTGAGCCACAGGAGACTTCCAGAGTTTGCCATGTTCTTTGCTGCCCCATTTCCAGGACCTTCTCCTCCTTTCTAATGTCTTCCTTGTTCTCCACGTCCCTGGTCTAAAGAGAGTGATTGCATGTGCTGTGCATGCTCCCTAGACTTCAGTTCCCTTAAAACATGGCAGATGGCCATTAAATAAGAGAAGACAATACCCCTTATTTCACATCTCATTTTTGGGGGGGACATGAATTAATGTATATGAATGAAATAAAGGGAAAGAAAACCATTATTGAACTTGATGATAAAATATTCTCAAAGTAAGAAACTCAGAGCTCTGAAGCAGGCTTCTTCCTAAGGGTCTTGTCACCTCTATATCAGGAAGCACTCAATTGGATAGTATAAGGGTCAAGAGAAAATTTCCCCATTGCCCTCTGAAAGGAAGCTGAAAATCACTGACAGAAGGCAGGTTAATAGGAGGAAAGACATACAAATTTACCTGATTAGAGTTGTACATGACACCAGAGCCTTCAGAAGTGAAGAACAAAAAATACAAGAGAAATCCCATTTTTGTACTTGGGTTCAGTGAAGCTTAGACAGTTGTCCAAACTTTAATTGGACAAATAGGGTGGGTATAATCTAATGCTCATAGACTGGGAGGTGAAAACCAACAAGGCCTATGTGTCTAGATTCTTCTTTGCCTCTGAGCAGCACTCCTTCCTTCTGGGCATGAGGCAGGACCCTCTCTGGAAGTGGGGGGTCTTATTATGATCTACAATCAAACAAAGTATATCAGATAATGTCTTTTTTTTTTTTTTTTTTTTTTTTTTTTTGAGATGGAGTTTTGCTCTTGTTGTCCAGGCTGGAGTGCAATGGCACCATCTCAGCTCACTGCAACCTCCACCTCCTGGGTTCAAGCAGTTCTCTTGCCTCAGCCTCCCGAGCTAGCTGGAACTACAGGCATGCGTTTTGTTGTTGTTGTTTTGTTTTTGTTTTTCGTTTTTGTTTTTTTTTTGTATTTCTAGTAGAGACAGGGTTTCACCATTTTGACCAGGCTGGTCTCAAACACCTGACCTTAGGTGATCTGCCTGCCTTGACCTCCCAAACTGCTTGAATTATAGGAGCAAAACACCACCATGGGCCTGGATGTCTTTATGGTCAGTTTTACAGAGAAAGGCAGGAGGAAGTGGAGTAATATTTTTAGGTTTTACGGTTGGCTTTTGGTAAAAGGGGTTTTAGTTTCTGTGGCTAGCCCCAGGGGGAGACTGAGGGGCTGGAGACAGGAGGGTTGGAGAAGGTAAGAAAAACTTTTGCTTCTGAGGCCTTCACTTTGGGATATCATTTTTCTGAGCTCCTCGGTGATGTTTTTCTTTCAGTTGAACTCATTGTATATGTAGAGATTAACACCCTCATTCAACTCAGGCATCCACTAGGCTATAAAATCAATTCCTTTATTATTCCTTGCTGTCTAATTTCTTTATCTATTAAAAAGAAGTGTTGCTTTCCACTAGACCTTATCCAAGTTCTTAATATTACTATTCAGTTTCTAGTTCTACAAACTAGACTGAGCACTCTAATTATAGTCTAACCAACCTGATCAAAATTTGGGAATTAATTGGTAGTTTCTACATGCTGAGATCTCCGATAGCAATTTCAATGTTTTTGTTTAATGCTTTATTTAATGTTTTGTTTAATGGTTCAGTGTGCTTTCAGGAACCATTATTTAGGTTGTGTTCCATTAAGACTACCAGGTCAACTTGATCTCAATACCTCAGAGGCAGTGCTCATTCTCTACCTTGGATGTGAAGTGTTTTTGTTGTGACGATGGTGGTGCCAGTTTAATTTTTGGTTTTGGACTTTAAAAAGAAAAATACTTCTGAGCTAAGTTCACCTTTTAAGATTTTCACATGTATCTTTCTTGAACTCTTAATCATAGACTCATATAGCCTGTAAATACATGTCAACAGCAATAGATTGAATATACAAACAATACTTGTGAAAAGCTCTCTGAATTTTAGAGCTCTTTCAAGAAAGGCTGTATTAATATTAATGTTTCACCCACTCACTCCCATTCGCTACCCAACCAAGCTCCTGACCCTGGCTTTGCATTCTCATGCACCTGTACTCATTCTCTAACTTAAGCTTCTTCTTCTTCTTTCTTGTTCCTCTGCTTCCTCTTCCTCTTCCTCCTCCTCCTCCTCCTCTTCTTCTTCTTCTTCTTCTTCTTCCTCTTCTTCCTCTTCTTCTTCTTATTCTTCTTCATTTTCAGATGGAGAGGCTGGAGTGCATCAGTGACGTGATCTCAGCTCTCTGCAACCTCTGCCTCCCAGGTTCAAATAATTCTCCTGCCTCAGCTTCCTGCCTCAGCCTCCTGAGTAGCTGGGCTCATAGGCATGCACCAACACACCCAGCTAATTTTTTTAAAATTTTTATTTATTTATTTATTTGTATTTTATTGCACTTTGGGTTCTGGGGTACATGTGCAGAACATGCAGTATTATTGCAAAGGTACATACATGGCAATGTAATTTGCTGCCTCCATCTGTGACACCTGTATCTGGCATTTCTCCCCATGTTATCCCTCCCCCAACTCCCTACCCCCCGCTGTTCCCCTCCTAGTCCCCCTAACAGACCCCACTGTGTGATGCTCCCCTCCCTGTGTCCATGTATTCTCATTGTTCAACTCCCATCTGTGAGTGAGAACATGTGGTGTTTGATTTTCTGTTCTTGTGTCAGTTTGCTGAGAATGATGGTTTCCAGATTCATCCATGTCCCTACAAAGGACACAAACTCGTTGTTTCTTATGGCTGCATAGTATTTCATGGTATATATGTGCCACATTTTCCTTGTCCAGTCTATCATTGATGGGCATTTGGGTTGGTTCCAGGTCTTTGCTATTGTAAACAGTGCTGCAGTGAACATAAGTGTGTATGTGTCTTTATAACAGAACAATTTGGAATCCTTTGGATATATATCCAGTAATGGGATTGCTGGGTCAAATGGAATTTCTATTTCTAGGTCCTTGAGGAATCGCCACACTGTCTTCCACAATGCTTGAACTAATTTACACTCCCACCAACAGTGTAAAAGTGTTCCTATTTCTTCACATCCTCTCCAGCATCTCTCATCTCCAGATTTTTTAATGATTGCCATTCTAACTGGCATGAGATGGTATCTAAATGTGGTTTTGATTTGCATTTCTCTAATGACCAGTGATGATGATAATTTTTTCATATGTTTCTTGGCCTCATATATGTCTTCTTTTGAAAAGTGTCTGTTCATATACTTTGCCCACTTTTGAATGGGTTTCTTTGTATTTTTCTTGTAAATCTGTTTTAGTTCTTTGTAGATTCTGGATATTAGCCCTTTGTCAAATGGGTAGATTGCAAAATTTTTTTCCCATTTTGTTGGTTGCTGGTAAACTCTAATGATTGTTTCTTTTGCTGTGCAGAAGCTCTGGAGTTTAATTAGATCCCACTTGTCTATTTTGGCTTTTGTTGCCAATGCTTTTGGTGTTTAAGTCATGAAGTCCTTGCCTATGCCTATGTCCTCAATGATGTTGCCTAGGTTTCTTCTAGGGTTTTTATGGTGTTAGGTCTTATGTTTAAGTCTTTAATCCATCTGGAGTTAATTTTAGTGTAAGGTGTCAGGAAGGGGTCCAGTTTCTGCTTTCTGCACATGGCTAGCCAGTTTTCCCAGCACCATTTATTAAACAGGGAATCCTTTTCCCATTGCTGTTTTTGTCAAGTTTGTCAAAGATCAGATGATTGTAGATGTGTGGCATTGCCTCTGAGGACTCTGTTCTGTTTCTTTGGTCGATATCTCTGTTTTGATGCCAGTATCATGCTGTTTTGATTACTGTAGGCTTGTAGTATAGTTTGCAGTCAGCTAGCATGATACCTCCATCTTTTTCTTTTTGCTTAGAATTAACTTGGCTATGTGGGCTCTCTTTTGGTTCCATATGAAGTTTAAGGTGTTTTTTTCCAGTTCTGTGAAGAGGGTCATCCATAGCTTGATGGGGATTGTGTTGAATCTATAAATTACTTTGTGCAGTATGGCCATTTTCACAATATTGATTCTTCCTCACCATGAGCATGGAATGTTTTTCCATCTGTTTGTGTCCTCTCTTATTTCGTTGAGCAGTGGTTTGTAGTTCTCCTTGAAGAGGTCCTTTACATCCATTGTTAGTTGTATTCCTAGGTATTTTATTCTCTTCATAGCAATTGTGAGTGGCAGTTTGTTCTTGATTTGGCTCTCTGTTAGTCTGTTATTGGTGTATAGGAATGCTTGTGATTTCTGCACACTGATTTTGTATCCTGAGACTTTGCTGAAGTTGCTTATCAGTTTCAGGAAATTTTGGGCTGAGACAATGGGCTCTTCTAAATATACAATCATGTCATCTGCAAATAGAGACAATTTGACTTTCTCCTTTCCTAATTCAATACCCTTTATTTCTTTTTCTTGCCTGATTGCTCTAGCTAGAACTTCCAATACTATATTGAATAGGAGTGGTGGGAGAAGACATCCTTGTCTAGTGCCAGATTTCAAAGGGAATGCTTCCAGTTTTTGCCCATTCAGTATGATATTGGCTGTGGGTTTGTCATAAATAGCTTTTATTATTTTGAGATACGTTCTGTCGATACCTAGTTTATTGAGAGTTTTTAGCATAAAGCGCTGTTGAATTTTGTCAAAGGCCTTCTCTCCATGTTTTGAGATAATCATGTGGTTTTTGTCTTTGATTTTGTTTATGTTGTGAATTACATTTATAGACATGCATATGTTGAACCAGCCTTGCATCCCACTTGATCGTGATGGATAAGTTTTTTGGTGTGCTTTGCAATCAGTTTGCCAGTATTTTATCAAAGATTTATACTTTGATGTGTATCATGGATATTGGCCTGAAGTTTTCTTTTCTTGTTGAGTCTCTGCTGGGTTTTGGTATCCAGATGATGTTGGTCTCGTAAAATTATTTAGGAAGGATTCCCCTCTTTTTGGATAAATTGGAATAGTTTCAGAAGGAGTGGTACCAGCTCCTCTTAGTATGTTTGGTAGAATTCAGCTGTGAACCCATCTGGACCTGGGCTTTTTTGGGTGGGAGGCTATTAATTGCTGTTGATCTATTCAGGGTTTCAACTTCTTCTTGGTTTAGGCTTGGGAGGCTGCAAGTGTCCAGGAATTTATCCATTTCTTCCAGGTTTACTGGTTTATGTGCATAGAGTTGTTTGTAGTAATCTGATGGTAGTTTGTATTTCTGGGGAATCTGTGATGATATCCCCTTTATCGTTTTTTATTGCATCTATTTGGTTATTCTCTCTTTGCTTTTTTATTAATCTGGCTAGTGGTCTATTTTGTTAATCTTTTCAAAAAACTAGCTCCTGGATTTATTAATTTTTTGAATGGTGTTTTGTGTCTCTATCTCCTTCAGTTTTGCTCTGATCTTAGTTATTTCTTGTCTTCTGCTAGCTTTTGAGTTTGTTTGATCTTGCTCCTCTAGCTCTTTCAATTTTGATGATAGGGTGTCAGTTTTTGATATTTCCTTGCTTCTCATGTGGGCATTTATTGCTATAAATTTTCCTCTAGACACTGCTTTAAATGTATCCTAGAGGTTTTGGTATGTTGTTTCTTTGTTCTTGTTGGTTTCAAAAAACATCTTTATTTCTGCCTTCATTTCATGTTTAACCAGTCAACATTCAAGAGCCAGTTGTGCAGTTTCCATGAAGTTGTGCTTTTCTGAGTTAGTTTTTTAATCCTGAATTCTAATTTGATTTCACTGTGGTCTGACACACTGTTTGTTATGATTTCAGTTCTTGTGCATTTGTTGAGGAGTGATTTACTTCCAACTATGTGGTCAGTTTTAGAATAGGTGTGATGTGGTGCTGAGGTGAATGTATTTTCTGTGGATTTGGGGTGGAGCATTCTGTAAATATCTATTAGGATTTATTGGTCCAGATCTGACTTCAAGTTCTGGATGTCCTTGTTCATTTTCTTTCTCATTGATCTGTCTAATATTGACAGTGGAGTCTTAAAGTCTCCCATTACAATTGTGTGGGAGTCTAAGTTGCTTTGTTGGTCATTAAGGACTTGCTTTATGTATCTGGGTGCTCCTGTATTGGGTGCGTAAATATTTAGGATCATTAGCTCTTCTTGTTGCATTGATCCTTTTACCATTATGTAATGTCCTTCTTTGTCTCTTTTAATCTTTATTGGTTTAAAGCCTATTTTATCAGAGGCTAGGATTAAAGCTCCTGCTTTTTATTGCTCTCTATTTGCTTGGTAAATTTTCCTCCATCCCTTTATTTTGAGCCTATTTGTATCCTTGCACATGAGATGGGTTTCCTGGATACAGCACACAGATGGATTTTGACTTTTTATCCAATTTGCTAGTCTGTGTCTGTTGATTTGGGCATTTAGCCTATTTACACTTAGGGTGAATATTGCTATGTATGAATTTGATCCTGCCATTTTGATACTAGCTGATTGTTTGCCCATTAGTTAACACAGTTGCTTCGTTGTGTTGATGCTCTTTACCATTTGGCACATTTTTGGAGTGGCTGGTACTTGTTGTTCCTTTCTATGTTTAGTGCTTTTTTCAGGAGCTCTTGTAAGGCAGGCCTGGTGGTGACAAAATCTCTGAGTAATTGCTTGTTTGTAAAGGATTTTATTTCTTCTTCGCTTATGAAGCTTAGTTTGGCTGCATATGAAATTCTAGATTGAAAGTTCTTTTCTTTAAATGTTTAATATTGGCCCCCCCCCACTCTCTTCTGGCTTGTAGGGTTTCTGCAGAGAGATCTGTTTTGAGTCTGATGAACTTCCCTTTGTGGGTAACCCTACCTTTCTCTCTGGCTGCTTTTAGCATTTTTTTCCTTCATTTCAACCCTGGTGAATCTGATGATTATGTGTCTTGGGGTTGCCCTTCTTGAGGAATATCTTTGTGGTGTTCTCTGTATTTCCTGGACTTGAATATTGGCCTGCCTTGCTAGGCTGGGGAAGTTCTCCTGAATAATATCCTAAGAGTGTTTTCCAGCTTGGATTCATTCTTTCCATCACATTCAGGTACACCTATCAAACGTAGATTAAGTCTTTTCACATAATCCCATATTTCTTGGAGACTTTGTTCATTTCTTTTTACTCTTTTTTTCTCTAATCTTGCCTTCTCATTTTATTTCACTAAGTTGATCTTCAATCTCTGATATTCTTTCTTCTGCTTGGTTGATTCGACTATTGAAACTCGTGTATGCTTCACAAAGTTCTCATATTGTGTTTTTCAGCTCCATAAATTCATTTATATTCCTCTCTAAGCTGTTTATTCTCATTAGCATTTCATCAAACCTTTTCTCAATGTTCTCAATTTCTTCACTTTGGGTTAGATCATGTTCTTTTAGCTCAGAAAAGTTTGTTATTACCCAACTTCTGAAGCCTGTTTCTGTCAATGCATCAGACTCTTTCTCCATCAGGCTTTGTTCCCTTGCTGGTGAGGAGTTGTGGTCCCTTGGAGGAGGAGAGACATTCTGGTTTTGGGTGTTTTCAACCTTTTTGCACTGGTTTCTTCCCATCTTTGTGGATTTATCTACCTGTGGTCTTTGTAGTTGGTGACTTTAGGATGGGGTCTCTGAGTGGACAACCTTTTGGTTGATGATGAAGTTATTTCTTTCTGTTTTTTCATTTTCCTTCTAACAGTCAGGCCCCTCTGCTGTAGGACTGCTGGAGGTCCACTCCAGATCCTGCTTGCCTGGGGATCACCTGTGGTGGCTGCAGAATAGTAAGGGTTGCTGCCAGTTTCTTCTTCTGTTATGTTTGTCCCCTGAAGGATACCCACCAGATGTCAGCCTGAGCTCTCCTTTATAAGGTGTCTCTTTGGATATAAGGGGGTCCAGGACTTGCTTGAGGAGACAATCTATCCCTTATAGGAGCTCAAATGCTGAACTGTGAACTCCTTTGTTCCATTTAGAGCTGCTGGGCAGGTACGTTTAAGTCTGCTGCAGCAGAACTCAGAACAACCTTTTTTTCCAGGTGCTCTGTCCTGGGAAGGTAGGGCTTTATTTATAAGTTCCTAAAGTGCTGCTGCCTTTTTTCAGAGATGCCCTGCCCAGCAAGGAGGTAGCATAGTCACAGTCTGCCAGCAGAGGTGTTTCTGAGCTGCCATGGGCTCTGCCCAGCTGCTGTGTGAACTTCCTTGCTGTTTACTGCCTCGGTAATGGTGGTCTGCCTCAGTAATGGTGGACTGTCTCTGTAATGGTGGATTGCCTTAGTAATGGTGGACTGCCTCAAGAATGGTGAGTCCCTTCCCCCGACAGAGCTGGACTGTCCCAGGTCCTACTGTGCTTGCTGTGAAACTCTCAATCCAGAGCGTTTCAGATTGCTGGTCTTTGTGGGGGTGGGACCCGCTAAGTCAGATCACCTGGCTCCCTGTTTCAGGACCCTTTTTTTCAGTTGATTGGGCAGCTCTGTCTCCCAGGCATTCCGGGCTCCAGTTGATGGCCGCCCAGATTTGTGTGAGATTTTGTGCAGAGACCCTCTGCACCAGCTGAAACAGCCATGCTGGAGACTTGTGGTGCTTTTCTGCCTGGGAATCTCCTGGTCTGTGGGCATTAAAAACTCATTTGGAAATGCAGTGATCACTCACCCACTGTGTTCTCACTGGGAACTGCACTCCAGAGCTGTTGCTATTTAGCCATCTTGGCTACTTGTGTTACCCAGCTAATTTTTCTATGTTTTGTAGAGACAGGGTTTCACCATGTTGGTCAGACTGGTCTTGAACTCTTGACTTCAGGTGATCTGCCATCCTTGGTCTCTCAAAGTGCTGGCATTACAGGCATGAGGCACCATGCCCGGCCTAACTTCAGTTATTGGTCCTGAACACATCGATTTTACTTGGGGAAAGGTATGAAGGCTTCTTTCTTTTTAATTTCCTTTATTTTTTAAAATATCAAAAAAACAATGAAGTTAAAGTTTTTCTTAGAGTGATTACATCATTGTCTGATGCTGCATTCTACAAAACCAGGAACAATCATCCTTCAAGTTAAAGATGCTTCCTTTAGTTATACGAAATATCAGTGTGCAAGTTACAAGGAGTGGAAGGGGGTGAGTTATTCCAAATCACCAAAAGGCAAATGTATTTACAACTTCTATTAAAATCCTAACCCTGTAGCTTTAACAAAATTAATAGGATTTCGATGCATTCCTGATAGGGTTGACTTATAAATTTCAATTCTTGGCCCCCATGCCAAAGCTTGATGCTGCTCATTGGCTTGTTTCTGCTCCCCCGAGGACAAGGCTATTTCAGGAGACACATTTTATATTGCCATCAAAATCAGGCAGAGCTTCTTTAAAAAATAAACACATGGTCTTTTTCCTTTTTTTTTTTTTCTACCTATGATTTGGGTAATTCCACAGTGAATAAAAGAGATGAAAAGACGTGATTTAAGACACATTAAGAATGTAAATATGAAAAAACGTTTGGCTTCTGGTCTCTTCTCCAACTATTAATTTCATGAAAGTGTTTTCTGGTGGCTTACAAACAATGCATGAAAATGCACAATGGACTTTGACAGGATGTCAAAGAGCCTGCAGTGCTGTGATGACTTCCATCACAGAAAATCAATTTCCTGTAAATAGTGAAGAAGAAAAGATTTTAGGCCAATATCAGATATGATTCTCAAGAATCTATTTTCTGCTTGTTTTCTGGAAGCACTTGGTAGAAATTTGAAATAGATATTTTACCGCATCAATTAATTTCTCTTCTTTTTTATCATCATCTATCAAAGTTAATATTTTATCAATATTTTAGAACCCATTTTGTTCCAACGGTAAATTCAATACAGTTTAAAAAAATATATTGGGTGCTTTCTGTTTGCAATCTGAATATACATATAAATGCTAGTGATAAATGAAGAAAATAAAGATTCAGTAACCAAAGCCTAGATCTGCATAAATTGAAAATAAAATGAGAAGTTTAGAAATATTTAGATAACGTTAAAATCGCATATAAATTAAAGATGAGTTTTATTATGACTCATTATAACTAATTCCAAAAGTTGATAGAAATCATTTAAGGAATTGTGATACTGTTTGGTAATATGCTATGTGGAAACATAGTTAGGAAATCTTTCCATTTCTTCAGTCTGGATTTCAGGAAATGAAAATTCCCCATATCTCCCCTCAAATAATTCAAGTTCTACTTTGTAAGTTATAGGAAATGCCCTCCCTGCCAGCTCATTTCCTCTTATTGTTCACTTTGAATGGGCCCCTCAGGTACATTTTCATGCCTCTCTCTCCCTACAGATGCATTACACCTGGTAAAAGCCAAGGGTTTCCATAGGAAAAGAGCTGGGTCAGAGATACCCAAGGGCACCATGAATTTCTCTTCCATAAGAGAATGAGAAGGGGAGTTTGAGAAAAGCCAGAATTAAAAAAAAAAAAAATCTAGCCAGTCAACTCATTTAGACCACTACATTAACAAGAAAAGGAACAAAGTTTTTTGTTTTCACATTTTTGATGTGATTTTATATTTAATTTTACTTAAATATTAATTTTATAGTTACATTTTGTATTGTATATTTTATAAAATGTTTGATATTTATTTTAATAATCATAGTAATTAGGATAGTACTTTGCCTCGAAGGCTCAATAAATAATTGTGGAATTAATTAAGGTAAAGTATATAAGAATTTCTGTGTTCATAAGAGTGATTTCATTATGTTTCTGCATCAAAATTATGCTGAGTAGGAGTTTCTTGTACAAAATCAAGCTATAGCAATATAGTATATTAAGCATCATGGAGATGTTCTTGGAATATACATTACCTATATGCAAATAACCCTATATTCAGGTTTTCCTTTTGTTTTTCTCATTTTTTAAATTATTTCTTTCTTTCTAGCTAGCTGCCTATCTCCCAATATGTTTTTATTCTATATCTGATGAAATTAATTGATGTAGCTAACAGGTCAAGTGGATAAAGTTTCCCGTTGAATTACATGAAAATTGTTTTGTGCTAACTGAGAAAGGCTTACTTCTAGCCCTGGCTCTGATCTTCACTGCATGTATGTACTTGAGCAAGTCACTTCCTTTTATGAGTGCTATTTCTTCCTTATTTAACAAATAGAAATCATTCATCTCCTGCCTGCATCACTGGTTAAGGTGAAGATCAAATACGATTATAAATGCACTCTGAGATGTAGAAAATGCTATATATTTATAAAATGGTATCATTTATGCAATGATGATGATGGTATTAATTATGCAACAGAGTAATCCTTAATATACAGAGCAGAATTCTCTCTTTTACCCTTTCAATCCTGATTTAATCGATAGCTATTTCTGGCTCTAAGGTATTTAGAGATTTAAAGCTGGCACTGGGAAAGAGGGAACGTCATGATTCCAAAATGTATTAGATATAAAGTCATCCAAACAGCTACAATATGTAGAATTTGGTTTTGACTCATACAGGTTTAATTAACCGTAATTTAAGAAAAGTAGATTTAATATTAATTATTTACAAATATAATTCCTTTTCAATCAGAATTGGGAGCTCATGTTTAGCCATTACATTAACTAATTTTTCACTGTGATAGAAAGCTAGATATATATCTGTTTCTTATTTATCCTTTATTGGAATATTATTTATCAGCACTGGAAATCTCACCCTCACATCCTCTTCAAATGAAATATGAAAAAATGATTAGTCTACACACAGTTGTTCACTCCTTCTTAAATGTAATGGTAGATGAAATTGCAAACAGCATCTCAATGAATTCCCAAAATATTTCTAACAAGGAATTGATTGCCCCAATTTTACAGATGACAAAACTGAGACTCAGGAAGTCAAGGTCATTTGCCAAAGCTCACACAGTATGTCGAAAATACTAAAACCTTGTATCAATCAAGACAAGCATGTTGACCTATACACAAGGAAGCTTTGAAAGCTACCTCATCACTGACAAATCCAGTGAAAATTAATCTTTCAGTCTCATCCCTTCTGTTCCTAATCTTCTTATGAGGCCGTATGTTTCTATTTAAGTATTTTTCAGCTACTTAAGTATGCCCACTAAAATTCTCCAATGTTTTACAAGTACCAAGAATAGGTCATATAGCATTTCATGCACATTCTTGTATTTATGCTATTCTTTGTTTCCAAGGCATTATGTTTTTTAGCCATTCATCTTCTGCCTGTGTCTTTAGTACCAATAAAGCCACCTTGGCTCTGCTGTTTCTCTCCTTTTAATCAGAAGCTCTCTTCCATTTCATTCCATATCAGTCAGGTTATTTCACTATTACATTTCTGAATCTTTCATGCTTACAGTTTGCCTTCCTTACCATGGAGCCTCTGCTTATGACATAGGAGATAGTCTTCATTCTCACAAGTAGCAACTAAGCAGCAAATAAATCCTTCAACATGGAAGACCCTCCACATTTTCCTTATTTGTTTTTGTAATTTGTACCAACCCTTTATATTTGGTGAAGATAATCACTTTTATCAGAAAATCTACAGGGTACATTGGTATGATTTAGATTCTTCTTCTCTACATACATTAATTGCTATATTCCTACCACTGTGCATGGTGATTGGCGTTTAATAAACATTCCATTAGTGGTAGAATAAGGGAGCAATTTAATGGATGAATGAGATGTGTGTCTAAAAATGAGGTTGCTTAAAAAATTCTGTTTCTCTGATTCATGTTATAGTGTTAGCTCCAAAAGGGAACATTCTCTGTTAATTATTTTATGGTAACCTTGAAAACCTTTAATGGTTTTCCGTCTTAACTATTTTTGATAAATAGTAAAAACGTCTAGTTTCCTTTGAAATACATTCAAATCTTGTGGGAAGTTGAGAATGAAATGTACATTCAATGCATTGTAATCTAGTGGAATTGAAGTTATGTTATTGCACTTGTGCTATATTGCACAAGGCTGATATTGAACTTACCTTATTGTGCTTGTGCTAATTGCACAAGGTTGAATAGCTTCCTTTTCAGAAACTGTCATCCCTGGCATTAATCAATCCAATCAAACAATAAACCACAGTCTGTTCTTTCTTATTTGGCACAGATAAAACACAGTTAATATATTTCATTGCAACCCTTGAGTGTTCTCTTTCTAATGCTTACTTTAGAAAATATTATAATGAAGTTGACTTAATTTATTCATACATTAATTCAAAACCCATTTTTTAGTGTAATGTGCCAGGAACCTCTCAAGGGATGGGAGTAGAAAGATGAAAGATAACATTCACTCACTCAAAGTTTTCACAATCAAGATGGGGAGGAAGATAAGTAGATAATTATATTAGGTTGGTGAAAAGTAGTGGAGACCTTTGCCGTGAAAGTCATAGTTTTATGGCAAAAACCGCGATTACTTTTGCTCCGACTTAATAGCAGATTATGTGATTAGATCTCAGCAGATAAATATCCTGAATTTTATGACAAAGAAGAGAAAGGAAAATCACTCAGCCAAGAAATAGAGGACTCAAGAGGGAGATCTACATTAGCTAAGTGGCAACAAGTTGTTAGAGTATTGAAAAGTGGAGGAAGTTTGAGGATTTATTGAGGGTGGGAGAACAACATGTATCAATAGATACACAAGATGGGCAGAGACTTGTCTAAGGGACTGAAAATTTATTGGCTGAATTATATTATAGGAACATTGGATTCGCATATCTGAAAGAATGGAAGGAGACAAAAATGCCCTCCCAAGCTTTGGGGTGGGTGGAGCTTTGCACGGAGGAGCAGTATGATTTTATTAGCATGTTGAAACAGCACTCTGGTGTATGGTTGTCAGATAAAATAGAGTCACATTTCGGATAAAGAATGAATTTTTTCTTTCAGTTTCAAAATGTCCCAAATCTTGCACGGGACATATTTACACTAAAATATTATTTGTTGCCAAATTGAAATTCAACTTTCACTGAACATCCTGTATTTCTATGTGTTAAATCTGACAACCTTAGCCTGATAGCAGTGTGGAAAATGAATTAGAGAAGAAAGGACAAGGCAGAAAGACCGATTCAAGGGACAACCTATTAAAATCTGCATTCACCCTTTGAGTCACAATGGCATTGCTATTACATTGTGCTAGAGTGCAGGATGTGGACAACTTTGTTACTATGGCTGAGACCCAGATAGGCACAGCCTGGAGAGAAAGACAATGGACATTCTGGAAAAAATAGGAGATTTTAGTGTGCCAGGGTTTACAGGAGCACTGGACCTATGATGGAGCCATACTTTAAACTGAGAAGATAACATATGTGCATATTTCCTCTGAAGATGGTGGAGTAAAATCGATACTGTTGCAATAAAATGTGGGAAACAAAGACTCAATGTATTTATCCTGGGTCTTAAGGAGAAGTACCCAAACAGGCACCATATTGGTATTTGCATAATGATTTGAACTTTTCAATTTCCTCCCATACTCAGTATCTTCTATCTACATCACAATGGCTTTGCAGTCAGGAAACAGTTATAATTAACCCAATTGACAGATAAGGATATCTGCATATATACACATATTCTACCTTTGCTCCCTTATTAAAATGCCTTTTGCATATCAAATCCAAGCTGAAACGCCACATTTTCTACCAAAGTGTTCAGACCATAGTTTCTTCTCCCTGCCACTTACTATGTCAGCATTACTCAGCCCAGCACAAGGTTGCTCTCTGAGACCTTGTTTGGCTTTGACTTGTTAACTCATATTGCCACCCACTGGACTGTAAGCTGCAAAAGGCAAGGATAACTTTTAGCATTTTCCAGGACACTTCTGTAGTATCTTAGTGAGTATTAGGCATATAAAAGAGTCCTAATAATTGTTTGCTTATCAGATTAGCAGTGGAAGAGCCAGAAATAAATTAAAAGTCTAGTATCTCAATATGCAGCCTTCTGCTCTTTTGGGTTATCTTCGTACCTTTTAAAAAATTTTCATCCCCTGTCAAACCATGCAAAGGTGTGATTTCAAGGAGAGCGAACACAACACTGTAGGCCCAACATTATTCAGAGGATGTTTTATTCATATCCAAAACTCGGTGCAGAAATGAGCACAAACTACACTAAAGAGAGAGCGTCTGTTTAAAATGTACCACCAGGATAGGGTCTACCAGTGTGATGGAGTTGAGGTTGCTGACAGCTGACACACACACACATCCTCCCAGGAGGCCTGCTCCATCCTTAGTTCCTCTTTATGCACCCTCAGGGTGTGAGTTCAGTCTTCCTCAGCCCTTGCTCAGATTCTGTGCTGCCCAGGGAGGGGGACTGGGAGCAAGTCCCTCTGCAAGTCAGAATTTAATCCACTAACTGGTTATAATATGCTCCTAACTAATGAGCAGTTGCTTTACGTTAATGGATATATTCAAATATTTGTTTTGTTTATTTGTTAGCATAGGACATATGTGTATACTCCTATAAATAAGATAATTGCAAAGTACATTTACTATGTATTGTATAGAGCAGCTATGCTCATGGTAACCATGCCAACAGTATATCAGAACCCTCAGAGGATTTTCTAAAACACAGCTTGCTGGGCCTTAGGGTTTCTGATTCACTTGGTCTTGGGTAGGCATGAGAATTTGTAATTTTAACAAGGTCCCCAGGTGATCCTGATTGTGTTTATCCAGAACCACACTTTGAGATCCATTGATGTAGAAAACACAGTCTTATATTTGTCCGTGTATGTGTTGTGCACATACTGGTTTACATATAAGGACATCTATTCCATAGGTGTGTTATGTTTAGACAAAAATTAGTATAAATATGCTTACCTGTATAGCTACTCATCCATATATAAAAATATACAAATAAAATACTTATTTAAAAAGCTATAAATAAATGTTTATGAAAGGTTATAAGCCTAAATAAATATCTAATTGTATGTATACAAACACTTATATGCATGTTTGTATACAGAAATATAGTTATAAGTATATTTCTAGGTGATACTTATACTGTGTATGTACGTGTGTATAGTATCAATGTATCTTTCCCTTTATAACAAAGGCCTTATTAAGTATAACATCAAATATCATATTTTAGTTAAACTAATCACCAAAAGCAGTGGTTAAGTGTTCCAATCTGAGGGTGGAGATGTCTCCATGCTGGCCCTGTTAAGCTTTATTAGAAGGATGATCTTTTCAATTTCCCTGGAGCCTCTTACATAGTTGCTGTATTTCACATATGGAAGTGCCAAATTAAATAAGCTTCATGGTCTTTCAGTACCACCAGTGTCTTCCTGTAAAGTCAAATTTCAATCATTTTACTTTTTTGCCTTCTTCCCTAAGAGATAGTACAATTCTTCCGGCATTTAACTAACTAAATGAACAAAAGTTCAGTGCAAACTCAGTGTGATGAGTGCTCCTGGGTCTTATATACTTCCTAGGCTAGAAGGATCTGCTTTGTTCAAAGGTAAACTTTGTCTTTGGAGGAGGAGGAAATGCAAGCCATGAGTTTGGGGCCTGACACTTAGGAGGGCAAAGGTACAAACAAAATAAATGAAAGCACCAGGTTGACCAGATCTCCTGTGACATTCGGTACAATAACAGCTTCTTTCTTCCCTACTCCACAGTTCTTCAAACACAATAGAAGAGAAAAAAGTGTAACCTGAAAGATAAAAAGAAAAGGTAGCTGAAAGAGATGGATGGATACACATTGCTAGTCACTGTATTTCCAAGACATGATTATGCTCTGGTTATATCTCATGACATCACATTGCAATAAATATTACCGTTCATGCATAACTGTATTGGTTGAGGTCCAGAGTCTTTGGGTAACCTACTTAAGAACTCTCAACTAACAGTGGAAGAAACAGAATTTGAGCTAAGCCTGATTTCAATGGTTATAACCAGAAACATAAATCAGTACTTTCCTAAAATGGGCTGCAAGGAAGGATTAAATAATAAATAAAAATCCCTGGTAATTCATTAAAATATACATGTCACAATGGAGATGAGAGAGGAAGTATGAGAGGATCTAGTGGGCTTGAGTTTTGAATGAGGAAAATAATTTTGGGATCTGAAAGAGTGGATACTTGTATGGTGAGCTGTCCACATCAGCATTTCTCAAAAACAAGATGGTGAGCTGCCCAAATAGGAACCTCATTGGTATAAAGTGTGAGGTACGCATACTTTTACATCCGGGGGATTTTAGCAGGATGCTTGACCTGTGGTAAGTTCACAGCAAATTATCATTGAATTAATTGGTGTTTTAGAACTGGTCCTGCTTCAAGTTCAACTTCCCTTTCCAGTCCTCTAATGACTAAAACAATTTTCCCAGGGGGATAGATTTTATTTCAAATCCAAGATAAGGTTAAATGCAAATAATGCAGAAAAAGAGGGAAACATATTGACCTAGCACCTGAGAGTATACATGATCAATGACAGATCATCTTCTGATATTATGGTTTATTGGATAGATGGAGAAGGTCACTGAAAATCTGAACAGAGAGTAGGGATGAGCACAGAAATGAGAGAATTAGGTGGTATCACACAAAGTGTGCTTGTCTCATTAGTTTTTTGGCATCTGGTCTTCTGAACAGAACTGCAATAGAAGAAAGGCAAGAAATGGTTTGGGATCCAGGAAACCCTGTGCACAAAAGCCTCCCTGGCAGCCTTTTTATCAAGGCTTATTGTGCTTAGATTTTTTTTTTTTTTTTTTTTTTTACATAAGAAGAAAAGGTATCAATGATTCAGCATAGAAAACAATAGATCTTGAAGGTAGGAAAAACAGTAGTAAAAAGGTTTATGAATCAGCTAAACTTGTGTTCCCCAAATGTACCTGTTTATGACGATCCTTTAAGAAGTTTGGAAATAAAGTCCTTTAACAAAACCCACAATGATTCTTAAAATTATGTGAGTTAACTGAAACATCTATTTATAAACGAAAGAACAATGAGAAAGTAAGGAAGAGTGACAAAGTAAGAGAGAGAGAGAGAGAGAGAGAGAGAGAGAAGAGAGGATAGACTTCAAGATGGAGGGTTATGTCAGCACCAGCCAGAATTCAGCAGTGGCATCTGACATTGTCATGCTTCAGACATTCTGCCATCATGAAAAATTGATTAATCATAACCTAAAGGGTTTCACATCTGGGTTTCTTAAGCCTGGCCTAAATGAGTGAACCCAAGACCACATATAATGGGATTTCAGTATTTTGATGATTAAGTTTTTCATGAGTTCCTCAAAGTTTCCTTCAGACTGAAATAAATCAAAATATTTAGTGAACACATCTTCTAATCATGAGTGGCCTCTACATAATTAGAAATTATTATTTTTAATTTTAGTTATTTTTCAGGAGATAAATATTTGTTAAGCAAATGTGTCAGGCATTTTTTTAGGTGTTGGAGAGATAGCAGTAAACAAAACAACAATTTCTGATCTTATTTCTGGGCTTATTTTCTAATAAAGGGAGATAAACAAAGTAAATCAGTAAAATACCTAATATTCTGAATACATATTATTGAAAATCCTCATAAAGTCTCTTTCTAAGCCTTGCTAGTCGGAATGACTCCCAGAGTCAATACCAACCCCCTGAGGTGTGCAGGCGTCGAGGCCCTGCAGTGTGGCTTGGTCCTCACACACCTACTATGCATTTCACTCATCTCTTGACCCTGGAGAGGTCACAGACTAGTCTGAGCCTCAGTTACTGCAACTGAGAACTGTGATTCTGGCATTGACTCTGAAAGTTGTTGAGCATTTTACAGGAGATAATATGTGTGAAAGAGTGTGAATATAACTCTTGATCAGGAGAGCAATGCATAATCTTCATTAACGTAATTTTATTAATGTCTTTAATTCAAATTAACCAAGGAGAAAAATTGCTTTTATTTGTGGAGATTTTTAATTTTGTTTTGTTTAATAGACCGGACAGAGGTCTGTAGCTTAAGGATTGGCAAGACTTTTGTTGGAATCTGTTGCTATAGATTCCACGCCTTACAGGGCTTCCAGCTTGCTATTCTAAATATAAAGGTAAAAATGGTTTATCTAAAGGGCATAGGGGATGTAGGTATAGGAGACTAAACTGCTCTCAGCACATCACTCCCTCAGAAAGATGGTACCATGGAGCAGAGAAGCCTCCTTCATATTCCCGGCCTTTTCTCTGCCTCCCAAGTGGGCTTTGATCAAGTCTTTTAACTTCACTGAGCATGTTTGCATCTGGAAAATTGGAACAAATTACCACCCAACTTTCCTATTTGCAGAGCTCGAGAATTGAGGCTTTTCTCCAAAGAGAAAAGAAGATAAAACACCTTCATGCTTAAATTAAAAATTACAACCTTCATATGTTTTGCTAGACTATTTTTCCTAAATATTCTTAAGGGTGAGCTTCATCTCTGTTTATTCCATAATGTGTATGTTATTCAGAAATGTATTGCTTTGATGGTGTGAACAGGGATTAAGAGCCACTATTAGGCTAACAATTGGTAGCAATGATCTTTTTGAGCAAACTTCAAGGTTAGTTAGAGAAGAAGTCTAACAGTATGTGCTTTATGAGTTAAAGACAATAATGGATGGTAGTGCTAAAGGCTCCATTAGGGAGGAAGAGAGATGAGTGCGTGAGTTTCCACTTACACACTTTTTCCATGTGTGAGCTGAGGACTCAACAGGCAGATTTTACCACACACACCCTGTAGGCTACTTATTGGACCAAGCCTCATAACCTGAAAATCAGAGATATCCCAGGCTTGCAAACAACCACTTCCTGGTATTAATTTAAAGTGTATGTAGAGAAAGAAAAACAAAAGCTCAATTAAACTACTCTCCTCCTAGGAAAAAGACTAGAAAAAATGGAAATATCTCTCATGCTATCCAATTTTCTGAAGCTGCCTTTTCTTTATTGAAACAGGAATAAGGGTGTTATAAGAGATTGTCTATGCCACTGATAAGATCATACATCTATTAAATAATATAGTTAATAACATAATATATAAATATTACATACATGTATATGCACATATGTTGTGTATACATATACCAATATATGTAAATTCCATGTCTGTGGGTAGTTTGTTCTAAGTATTTTTCAGATTTCCTTGTTTATATAAACTATTGACTATAAGTGATTTCCCCTGGCATGAGTCTGTATCTTCTCATTCTCCGGGAGGATACCACTCCGTGTGTCTATTGATTATCTAGAAAATGTATATCCTTCTCATCCACTGAATGATAATGGTAGAAACCTGGCTTTTTTGTGACATATTTCATTGGAACTAAAACTGTAAATATATACTTGTACTTTTTATGGATTGTGTTTTATTTTTATTGGTGTCTTTAAGGAATTTGCATGTTCAAATGCAAACACCAATATGCATCTGTGTTTTCTGATTAAGGTCTGAAAAGAAATTGAGTGAACATTTTCTTTACTCTTCTCCTCAGGCCAACAAATCCATATGACTCAGATCTGGTTGTTCATAAGCTTTTTGGTGTGGGATGTTTGGGGAAGATCTCAGAGGATGGGGATTCTATGAAATGCTTAGTTGTGTATTTCAGGGTGTGCTCACTGCTTTGAATTTTTGAATCCACTTGCCCACATAGGCTTCTTTAAGAGATTTTACTTGTTTGGTACTTTTGCCAAACAGACTTTGATAAAATATCTGTTACAAGAAAAGCCTTCCATTCCTTGAAATTCTTGAAAAACTTCTAAATTATGATCAATTATAGCACCATGACATTAGCATCAACCATTATGTTAAGAATGATTAAAACACTTGTATCTCATGATAACAGTCTGAAGGCAATAATTTTTTATTTTCTATTGTTCACATCCACTCCCATAATCCAAGCCCAAATCAAAAATTGCATGATCTTAGCTTCAGCCTACTCTTACCATGATTTGCAGTCTTAACAAAATTCAATAAATCAAACTATTACGTGACTGTTCTTTCATTTGGAATAATTGAGCTCAGAAAACATCTATCTTTTGCACTTAGTTTCTCCACCAATTGAAAAACATAAATACCACAAACTCATGAGAAAGAATCTTACTAACACTTAGCTGAAATGTTCTTTACTAATAGAGAAATGTAGTAAGAAGGGATACCTTGGCTGAAGTCACAGGGCCTGTAGGCAAAAGAAGGATTAAAACTCAGAGCTCCTCTTTCTGGGCTTAGTACCCTGACACCAATTTGTTCTTTCACTTTTTTCTCAAACATGTTACTAAATATTTTGTTTTTCTGTCTTTTTTTTTTTTTTAAAGGCAAAATGCTCCAAAGGAAAGTTTCATGACTGCAGTCTTTATGAAAACCATATTTTCTGGCAAACTTTGATGTTGACTGAAATAAATGTCTTTGGGGAAATCTGGCTTAACAAGTTAGTAATGGGCCAGTGTAATTATTAATGTGAATGATAATCTCATTCAGTCTTTAAAACAGATGCTGTACCTTTGGCATGAAGTGCCTCTATGATATTAGATTCTGGAGGTCAGTCATTATGGAGAAAGTAGAATTTCTGGCCTTACTGAAATCTAGGTAATTTTAGAAAGTATTCTTAATATTAACTGCTACTGTAAAAAGTAATTGTTATACTTAGATGTTATTTTCAAATTAAAAGTGGTAACAAACATAGATTACATTGCTCATTTAAAGGGGATTGATCAGATTTATAAGAAAAAAAAAGATTGTGTGTTGGTATTTTGTTTAATCTTCTAACAAACATCTCTAAATTGTAGCATCAAAACCAGACATAAAACTTGTTCTACTTCTTCATCCTCTAACACCCAGATGTCCTCCCTAAAATAATTTTAACCACCTATAATACAATTTTCCAAGTGGCATTCCATACTTAAACCTTTGTTGATGCTTAACCAAATATATATATATATATGTATATATATATATATATATATATATATATGTTTTATCTAGTTATGAATACATGTATCTTACTTGCTTTACTTTATTGGAACAGGAGTGAGTGCCTAGTTTACAATTGAAATAAAATGCTTTGAAATAGGCAGCGAAAATGTGACATTTTTACATTCAAGCAGTGAAACCTCCCAATTGGAGTCAAACTCTGATATTTATATGAAGAATCAAAGAAAAAAAGAAAAAGGAGAGGAAAAGAAAAAAAAAGAAACTTTGCCAGCATTTCATAGTTTCTTTGGGAGTCCTGATATTTGAGGAAAACATTATTTGAAACCACTTCAGATGATGTTACCAGGAAAGGTTGAGCTCATCTTTGTGGTACTTTAAAAAACAGAATATGGGAGATAATGGGTTATGTTCCATGAAAGGAACTAAAAAAATAAAGTAGATTCAGAGCAAAAGGATATAGCTTCAATATTCCTGCATTCAACTAAGAGGCAATGGAAATGCCCAGGATGCCGAAACTCTGTAATGGGGAACAAGTTGCAAAAGATATGGATCCTGCCTAGCTGAATATATACTCAGGATGGAGAGAGAGACAAATCAGTTGCCAAATATGGCAGTGTGCTTAGGTTAGAAGACGAGAGGTAATCATTGGGTGTTAGGAGAGCACAGTGCAAGAAAACCTACAACAGACTGACCTGGCTGGGTGTGGTGGCTCACGCCTGTAATCCCCGCACTTGGGAGGCCGAGCCAGTGGATCACCTGAGGTTAGGAGTTCGAGACCAGCCTGGCCAACATGGTGAAGCCCCATCTCTACTAAAAATACAAAATTTAGCCGGGTGTGGTGGCGCAAGCCTGTAATCCCAGCTGCTGAGGAGGCTGAGGGGGAGAATCGCTTGAACCCAGGAGGGGGATATCGCACCACTGCACTCCAGCCTAGGCAACAGAGTGAGATCCCATCTCAAAAAAAAAAAAAAAAAAGAAAGAACGAAAGAAAAGAAAAATACAAAACTCTTTTCCTCACCAGGGTTTAAGAAGGTGCAGTCTTCCTGTCTCTTTAGTTTGGGATGTTTCTGGGATCCTACAGACTACCTGGTGATGGGGAGCCTGTGTTCTTTCATATCCATGAAAAATAACTCCATTGCTTAAGTGTTGAGCAGGACTCTTTCTGTCTGGCTTGCAGATCCACATGCTCCATCTTTCCCCTGCTCTGGCCCTGGGAGCCTAGACTTCCTCAGCTGGTTTTCTTTCTCTCTGTCTTCTGTGGGCCTCCATCCATGAGATACATGAGGAGGGCATGCAAGGGCTGGGGAAGAGTGGGTCAGAAAGTTGGTTGCACATTCCATTTTTGCTCCCTGCTACCACAGTTGGCCTCTTCTCGCTGGAGAATACTGTGACTCCTGCCTTTCCTGGTCTTCACACCAGCTGCCCCCTGCAGCCCTGGTACCTCCCTGCCCCGATCAAGTGCTGCCCACTGTGGCTGCCCAAGGTGTTTCACTGTCCTGTGGATGTTTCTTTCCACCCTCCCCCACACCCTGAGGACAGTCCCTTAACTCTCTTCCCACGAAACCATGTGTTTGAAGGTGCCAGTTGCTTAATGCTGATATTCACAACTGATATTCACACCTAATAGGCCTTTCAGAATCAGTGTCAAAACTGAACTCCACACACTCTCCACCTGCCAGCTTCTGCATCCTCTCAGCAGTGGTGCCTCCATCCCAGCAGCTGTCAAGCTAAAAATCTCAGATCCTTCTCTGACTTCCCTCTTTCTCCTGGGCTACTCTCCTCAACTCTTGCTAAAATGTCATGGACACCAAGAGTCCTACCCTGAGCACCCTATTGATATTAAACTTCATCTCTTGCTTCCTCAAAAACGCCTTCTTCTCCTGGCCTTGCTGTATTTTTTTCTTTGTTTCTTGGTATGTATTTATCATTTATAATAGGACTGCCATCAAAATTGAATGACTTAAAGCTACAAAAGTGTATCTCAATTCTGGATGCTAGAATTTCAAAATGAAGGTGTTTCTACTTCCTCTGAAGCCTCTAAGGGAGGATCCTTCCTTGCCTCTTCCATTTCCTGACAGCTACAGGTCTTCCATGGCTTGTGGAAGCCAATCCAGTTTATGGCTCTGTTTTCATGTGTCTGTGTTTCTCTGAGTCATCACATAACATTCTCCCTGTGTGTCTGCATCTATGTGTCCAAATTCCTCTTTTCCTTTATAGGACACTAGCCATATTGGATAAAGGCCCACCTTCCTTAATGGCCTTACCTTAGTGTGATTAAATCTGCAAAGACCCTGTTTTCAAACAAGGTCATATTTATAGATACTTGGAGTTAGAACTTTAGACTTCGATGCCTCTTTTTATTTTTTAAGGGGGACATAATTCAACCCATAACATACAGTTGACTTATTTACTGGTGTCACTGTTTATTGTCTATCTCCACTAGCTAAGAATTATCCAGGGGCTGAGATCTTTGTATCTTTTGTTCATTGATGTATCCCAAGCATCCAGGGCTATGTGGGAAAACAGTGGTTGCTCAATAGGTATTTGTAAAATGGGGGGGGAAAGTTTGATTAACAGGTTATTTTAGGATTAGTGTAAAATGGAACTTTACTCAGCATGGGGGAGAAAACTGTCACTGAAGCTCTATGTTGGCATTATTGGTTTTGAAAAGCAAATACTTTGCCGTGATTTTAAAAGACACAAAACCACTGACATTTCACTTGGAAAATAATACCTCACTGGACATGGGGGATCGAAATTTTACCCTAGTATGTCTTTTCTTGATTCTACAATTGTTTTATGAAATGTGAAGCATTTATTTTTAAGCTAACTCCTGTTAAATCTTCTGAATTTCAGACCTGAGGCTTGACTCTTTAGCAGATGGTAGATATGTACCTTGGGGAGAAAGAGAAGGTGGGGAGGGAGGACACAGAGAGAGGAGGTACAAGAGGGGCTGCCAAACCTCAGCCCTGAGCAGACTTCAGCAAACAAACAGAAGTGAGACCCAGCAGGACCGGGTGTGGAGCTGGCTTTATTGCCGTCCACCAGCTCCGGGTCATAAGTGACCTAATCAACCTTAGCTTGCATCTCTCTTGCAATAGCTTTGTGCCTGTTCACTGCACATGGCCCTGATTCTCACTCATTCTAGGCCTTGGCGGGTACATTCAGCGCCCTTTACGGGATCCAAGACACAGCTGTTGCAATATCCCTTCATTCCAAATCACGTCTCAACCCCTCCCCCATTTATTTTCTCTGTGCTACTGAACCTTTCCAACACTTGATATACCAGCACCCGCCTCATACCCTCCCCAGAAGATTGGCTGTATTTTATATTCAGAAAGGCCGGCTCTGGAGGACCGCAAGTGGGAGCAACCACCCACCATTGTTATTAACAAAACCCAAATTGCACATAGCACAGGTATAAACTAGGTTCCACATGTATATAAACAGGTGTGCTGCCTGTTCAGGTAATGTGATGAGGTCTATTTTCTCTATTTTAGAACATGTGGTCAAATGGCAAGGGTGCATCCACTGGTTCTGTATGTGCTTCCTTTAGAGGCCAGAAAATTATTTTAAATATTTGAAAATAGTTCACTTCCAATCAAACCAGTTACTAATCTGTATTATTTGAAAAAACAGCATCCAGAAAATAATTTGCTTAGAATAATTTTCTTATCTTAGATGGCAACATTATAACAATGAAATAATAATAACATAATTATAATTGTATAACATTTTATATATAACATATATTATATGTAACTACACACAATGTAGTAACAATATACAATACAACTATAGGTAACATAGAAATACAATAACAATAGCTCCATTAAGAGGGCATTTATCTTCTAAATAAAGCATTTCTTTTCAATAGTGGACACTATGGGAAAACCTAATAGATTGACAAGAGGAAACTGGAAGTTAATTGTGGTGTCCCAATTCAGTGAGTAATTGCTGTTATAATATGTAAGGGATCCTGCAAACCAAAAATCTTGACTGAGAGGAAAATGACGCCAATAGATCACAAGTACTTTCAGAATGGCCAAATAGATCACAAGTACTTTCAGAATAAAAAAACTCAAAGCACATAAAAAACATCTAAAGAGAAGATCAATCATATTAAAAATCAAGAATGCAAATTTGAACAATTTGAATTGAATAGATGTTCAATTCACTGAACATCTATTTCTCCGGCAAAGGCAAGCAGCTGGGCACCACTAGGGTTGGTGGGGCTGGGCGTGGCTGAGCTGGAGAGTCAGCTGGCAGGGAAAGCAGATATGACTCCATAGTTCCTGCACTAAGAGTGCATCCTAGAGAAATTCTCAGACAGGTTTCTAGGTGAACGTTACTGAGAATACTCATTTTTGTGCTTTCAGAGGTGTTGAGAAATACAGTGAACACCCTTGTGGAGGGGGCTACAAACTTCTTCCAATAAGGGTCTAAGAGCTGCGGGCCAGAGGCTCTCTTGCAATACCCACAGTCCCACAGCACTGACAGAATCCCCCATACACATGATGCAAATGAATGAATATGCCTGTGATCTAATAAGATGTCATTTACAAAATCAGGCCGTAGGCTGGGTTTGGCCCAGACTGTAGTTTGTAGTTTGTCCATACCTGTATATCTCAATTCCTTTTACACATACTAAATACACACACATATCCACAGTTCAAAAAGTTAGCAAGATTAAATATAAAATACACACAATCATATATGAACGATTGCTTGTGGAGGATGCAGAGATAATGGACCGATCAAACAGAGAATAAGCAATGGTGTGGTGGGGAGTGATGAAAATGAATCTAGAAATAAGGACTGTCCTAACTCAAGATTCTGTACCTAGGTCCGTCCAGTTTTACTTTTTTCTAAACAAAGGCACACAAGCTATGATTTTGGATGAAGAGCTGTAATTGGCTCCCAGTTTTTTAAGAACTGAGATTCTGTGCAGAATGCAGCCAAATTGCCCACAGTGAGTTAGCAGGAAGAGCAGGCCTCTGATTTGACTTGATGATGCACCTAATTGTGGCTGGGAATCACAGTACTTTGCAGTTATTTTGAGTGCCCCCCCCCCCCCCTTTTTTTTTTTTTGTAAAATAAATGATACCAGGTAAAAAACAGCAGTTTTTTTTTTTCTTGATCATGAGGTAATGATTTAAAAAAATGCCCAAGGGAAGAAGAACTTGTCAAGCTACATGCACAATGACTTAAATTGTTCAAGATACTGCCTCTGATAAAGAAGAAATGGAGTTGTCTCACAAAGAAATCCTGTCCCTAGCTGAGAAGGACTAAGAGATAAGCATATCACAGTTGTTAAAAGCAAGGGACTGGAGTGGATTTTGAATTCACACCCTGGATCTTCACCCCATAGCTACATGGTGTACACTTTGTCAATATTAGTTATCTCATGTTACAGTAAGAATGATGTTTACCAGGTAGAATTGTTTCGAGGGTTAAATGCCCAATTTAAAAAATAAGATGTTTACACAGCAATAACATGAATACCATGGTATAGTTTGTACGATTAGCAATTCCTAATTACTGTTGCTTTCCACACTTCCATGCAAAGACAGTGCAATCATTATCCCATACTCATTAACAGAGAGACGTCTGTTGCCACAAAAGTATAATATATCTTATGGAATGCCACGATGTATTGTCTTGAACCCCAAAAGCATCCCAGTTCCCACTGTAAACACTCACAAAACACTTTAAATGAGGTTGATTTTTAAAAGAGGCATTTTAGTAAACTAGTTAATCAGCAAATTAGTAAAATACCAAAGAAACACACCATGACAGTCAAAGGTCACACATAGTCACACAGCATCCCTGCCTCAAAAGTCCTGTAACGGCCTCTTATCTACATTGTCCCCAAACCCTGGGGACAATGTCGGCATTACATAAAGATGCTGCTCAGCCCATTTCCTTGTCTTCTGCCTGCAAGGTGTGCAGTGAGTACACACCTTCTGCAAAACCTCCAAATGAAACGGTAGGTGATCTGGACAAATATAGTAGCATGTACCTAGTGCTCAGGTTCCTAAGGTTCCTATGTCATTTCTAAGTCATTCATATACTTTCTTTCACATGTTACATATTTTATTTCTTCCTTTTAATATTCTGTTTAATTAAATTGCAGGAATATAAAATATGTATAAATTATGTGTCAGATACAGATAATCACAAATACATATCTATACACCGGTGACCTCAATTTAGGGAAAATAGCTGCCAGTGTGTGGGAATTGGTCTGTGGTCCTCCACCTTTGCAGATTCCACTTCCTGATGAATTTTGTGTCTATTAATCCCTTGATTTTCTTTATGAAAGTTTTACCACCTACACTTCTATCTTTAGTTTTGTGTGATTTAAAACTACATATAAATTAATCGAGTCACCGTATCTTCTTCTAGGACTTGACTTTTTCAGGCCATATTTTCTTGAGATCCGTTGATACTATTGCATGTAGGTAACATGTATTTTCAGTGCTGAATGATTTTCCTTTGGAATAACATACAAGGGCTTATTTATTCTACTGTTAGTGGATATTTGTGTTGCTTCCAGTTTTCTGCTTTAACAAGCAGAGTCATCGTGAATACTTTCACACATACCCTAGCACACATGGGGAGGGCACATGTTTAGAGTATACGCCTAGCAATGGGATTTCTTGGTCATGAGGTGTGTGTATCTTTAACTTTGTTAAGATCTTCAAATCATTGTCCAAATACTTGTACCAATTCATATTTTACAAACAATACATAGGTGTTCTAGTTGTATTGACTCTCATCAAAACTTCGTATTGAAAGAAACCTTGGTTATTGTCAATATGGAAAGTGTGAAATGGTATTTTATTTCCAATTTAATTTTTGTCTAAGTACTAATGAGGCTTTTTAAAGATTGTGAGTCATTTGAGTTTCTTTTTTTTTAAGTTTTTCTTCAGATATTTTGAATATTTTTCTACTGGGCCATCTGCCTTCTTTCAAATCGATTTGTAGAAATTATTTATATATTCTAGATTCTAATATTTTGTCAGTTATATGGTTGCCAAAATTATCTTTCAATCTGTGGCCTAGATTTTTACTCCCTTCTTATGTATATACATGTACATATGTATTTTAATATACAGAAGCTTCTCAGTTTTCTTTTTTTCAACTTTTATTTTAGAATCAAGGGGTACATGTGCAGGTGTTTTACATGCGTGTACTGTGTGATGCTGAGGTTTATGGCATCAGTTAGCCTGTCATCCTGGAAGTGAGCAAAATCCCCAATAGGTAGCTTTTCAGCCCTGCCCTCCTCCCTCTCTCCCTGCTCTAGAATGCTTCAGCATCTAGTGTTCCCATCTTTATGTCCAGGTGTATCCAGATGTTGTTAATTTTTACATAGAGGAATTAGTCCATTATTTTCTGATATTTTAAATTCTCTGTATTTTGCTTAAGAAACAGTTTTTTAGCTTAAAATCAAAAAGATATTGTCTTATAACTTTTTTAGTCTTTTTTTTCAGGTTTGCCTTTTACAACTAAACCTTTAATCTATCTGGAACGTATTATTTTGTGTCTGGATGAGAAGTATGCCAGATTTCTTGATGCATAAATTTTTTTTTTTAATTAACTGTGAGGTCTATTTTTTCTTACTGGAAAAAACGTCACAGAACCAATTCTATCATAAACCAAGTGGCCATATATTTTGAGGCTGTGTCTGGTTGTCTTATTTTGTTTTTTACAGTGGTAATATTCTATCCCATGCCAGTACTCACACTGCAATTACTATAGGTTTCTATAATTCCTTATGTGTACCAAGATATTTCTTCTCATCATTTTCTTCTTCTTCAGGAATGTCTTGCATATTCTTGGGTTTCACTCTTCTAAATAAACTTTAGTATTAGCTTGTTATAGTTAAAGGAAAGCCAAGCTGGAAAGGGAAAATGAAAGGAGGGAAGAAAAGGAAATGTGAGACAGTGTGTGGATTGAAATTTAATGAATTCATAGATCTATTTAGGGAACATCACAATTGCAAACTTTATGGTATTGAGGCTTTCTAGGAATAAAAAAATTCTATTTATTTAGATCTTCTAAAAGATCTTTCCAGAATATTTTATAATCTTTTCATGTTAGATTTATTCCAAACTTCTTTGGTTTTGTTTGTTTGTTTTTATTTTGTTTTTTTCTCTTTTGTGACGGAGTTTCACTCTTGTTGCCCAGGCTGGAGTGCAATGGTGCGACCTTGGCTCACCACAACCTCCACTCTGAGTAGCTGAGATTACAGGCATGTGTCACCAAGCCCCACTAATTTTGTATTTTTAGTAGAGACAGGATTTCACCAGGTTGGTCAGGCTGGTCTCACACTTCCGACCCAAGATGAGCCGCCTGCCTTGGCCTCCCAAAGTGCTGATATTACAGGAGTGAGCCACCATGCCCGGCCGGTATCACAAGGTTCTTAAAACAACTATGAATTTCCCATTTTTAAAATCACACTTTCAATTATTCATAGCTGGTGTGTATAAACACAATTGATTTTTGTACATTGATTTGATGCATAGCAACTTGATGAACACTTTTCTTCATTCTAATAATCTCTATGTAGATTGTTTAGGGTTTTCTGAAAATACAATCATATCATCCACAAATAATGACAGTTATGCTTTCTGCTTTCCAATCAACAGAAATTTTCTTTTTCTTGAATACTTTGCTGGGTAGGCCCTCATTTGCAATATCAAGTGAGTAATGTTCATGGTGGACATATCTGTTTTTCATGATTCTAAAACAAGCTTTTCAGCATTTCATCAATAAGGGTAATGTTTGCTCTAGGTTTGGCATAGACATCCTTCCAATCCTAATTTGCTAAGTTTGTTAAGAACAGATATTAAGATTTTTTATTGGATATCGATTTTTTCAATCTATTGAAATAATCATATTAGTTATATCGTTTTAGCTTTCAATTTGGTAAATAATATTTAAATATTTTTCTAATCCAAAGCCATGCTTATCATATTGAATATTGTTGCATTCTCTTTAGAATTTAAATTACTGAGGTCTCTTATTCATATATCTTTCTTTTTGAGACACCACTGATGGGTTATGGTTTTCTCAAAACATTTCCCTTTATCTCAATTTTCAAATGTATTGACATAATCATGTTTAGACTAACCTCAATGACTTTTAAATTCCTCTTTATCTTAAGTCACATCCCATTTTATTTCTTATAATATGATTTTGTTTTGAATTGTGGTTAAAAAAATACTTAACATGAACTTTACTCTTTTAACAAATTCTTAAATGCACAATACGGTATTAACTAAAGTCACAATGTTGTACAACAGATCTCTAAAACTTATTCATCTTGCTTCACTGAAAACTATTATACTTGTTAAATGATAACTCCTAATTCTCAATCTGTAACCTTGTTTTGAAGCTGCAGGCACTTATATCCTGCTGTGTATTTCTTACTCCTTACCTGTATCCCGAAATCCCAGTCCAGAGGCATAAATTGTCCACACTACAGCTGTTTCTCTGGTTGCTCATGTAATACCCAAATACTGACTGAAACCTGGGTTTCCTGCAGTTTCCCACCCCCTCTTATGTAGCCTCTTTGCCTATCCTCTGAAGCAGGGACATCTTTGGCTAAATTACCTCTTAAAACTCATGTGTCCTCTGGAGTCAGCCCAAGTGATGTCAGTGTTTCTCTGGGGGATCCGTTTCACCCTAAGAAAGAGGCAGCATCCTGCTATATTTCATTTTCTCTGTTTGCTGGGCCACCCATCACAAGTGCTAAGAGTTGAAGAGCAGGCCTTGTAAATAAGAATCAATTTAGTTACTCATTTCTGTGATTCACTCAATCATCTGGTACCATGTACGGGGCCCTGAAGCACTGCTCGACCTTCAGGTCACCCAATACAAACGGAGAAGGACTTCCCTCGCGGCCTGGACCACTCTTAGGTACATGTACTACTTTTAAAGCTAGCCAAGAAGAGAGAGAATAAAATTGAGGTGTAACAATGTTTAGTGATTATGGAAATTGTATCAATCAATCAGTGAGTCAGAAGACATTTGATCATCACTGACATTTGAAAAAGAAGGAGAAGCAGCAGTTACCGAATCATTACAATAAGCCCCATCTGTTATGTATGATCACATTTAATCCTCCTCAACACAATCATGCTAATAAAGTGTAATTCTGTCATCTTATGTCAAAGAAAACAAAGTTCAGAAAAGGTAAATATAGCATTCAAGGGCATACATCTAAAACCCTGCTTCTTTTACACTAAGCATCTCCCCCATGGGGCTCATCATTCTGGTGTGCAGAGTAATGTATAAACCACCCTGTGAGAATCACAATTTAGTTGGAGAGACAGACAGTAACTATCATGTTAAGCAGTAAGTGACAGTTGCCCCAGTTTCCTGGTTCTGAATCTGGGAAAAGAGATGCAATCAGGGAGCTCAGGAATGATTAAAGAAGGAAAGCAGTTTTTGAAACTGATTCAGAATATGAGGATTTTGCATATATAAGTTTTTTCTGAAAAGTCTATGACATAAGCTTAGAGCAGCAATGCTTCAATACATATTTTACATTGCATATTATTGGTTCATCTTAGTATGAACATTGGCAAAAGTTATAGACTCTGTCCATTAGCCTCATCATTAACATTGTTTTGCTTTTGCTTTGTCCTAGGCCCCCAAGACAGTGTTTGCATAATTGAAATCTGATTCATATACATATTATATGTATATTTTACATATATACTTCATAAAGCTGTTTTGAGATTATTGTTACAATGTAAATCAGTCTGATGTTAATTTAAATATCAGGATATTTATTGTATACCCTAAGTTCTGGAAGGCAAGCATGAAAAAGATTAGTATAATCATTTAAAACTATTTCTAAAATCAAGGTGAAAGAATGTAGTCTATCATTTTGTTATGGCTCCTGTAGTAAGTTTCTCCCAATTTCCTATTCTCAATATTATTACTTCAGCGATCATTTAAAATTTGTTAAAACCAAAATCAAAATGAATTGTGGGAGTGTCAGAGCAGCCCCAATAAATGTGATTCAGTGGCTATTCTGAGAGCTTTCAGAGGAAAACTTTGGTTTTTAAAATGTTAACTTTATCTTGGGATGTCTGTGGTTTTGTGAGTGGTAACCAACCAGTGAGGTTAGGTTGGAGAGCAGGATGAGGCCAACTTCAGGAGCAAAGTCTGCGCATGAACGTTGCATTAGTCCATTTCCATACTGCTATGAAGAATGGACTCACAGTTACACATGGCTGGGAAGGCCTCACAATCATGGCAGAAGGCAAAGGAGGGGCAAAGTTATGTCTTACATGGCAGCAGGCAAGAGGGCACCTGCAGGGGAACTGCCCTTTATAAAACGATTAGATTTTGTGAGACTGATTCACTAGCACAAGAAGAGAATGGGAAAAAACCCACCCCTATGATTCAATTACCTTCCACTGGGTACCTCCTATGACACATGGCAATTATGGGAGCTACAATTCAAGATGAAATTTGAGTGGGGGACACAGCCAGACCACATCATTCCACCCCTGGCCCCTTCCCAAATCTCATGTCCTCACATTTTAAACCCAATCATACCTTCCCAACAGTCTCCCAAAGTCTTAACTCATTCCATCATTATCTCAAAAGTCCACAATCCAGAGTCTCATCTGAGACAAAGCAAGTCCCTTTTGCCTATGAGTCTATAAAATGAAAAGCAAGTTTGTTACTTCCTAGATACAAGAGGAGGACAGGCATAGCGTAAACACACCGTTGCAAATGAGGGACATTGGCCAAAATGACAGCGCTACAGGCCCCATGCAAGTCCAAAATCCAGCAGGGCAATCATCTTAAAACTTCGAAATGATCTCCTTTGACCCCATGTCTCACATCCAGGTCACGCTGATGCAAGAGGTAAATTCCCTTAGTCTTTGACAGCTCTGCCCCTGTGGCTTTACAGGGTACAGCCCCCATACTGGCTATTTCATGGGCTGGCACTGAGTGTCTGTGGCTTTTCCAGGCTCATATTGCAAGCTATTGGTGGATCTACCATTCTGGGATTTGGAGGATGGTAACCCTCTTCTCACAGCTCCACTAGGCAGTGCCCCAGTGGGCACTCTGCGTGGGGGCTTCAACCCCACATTTTCCTCCCCTCACTTCCCTAGCAGAGGTTCTCTATGAGGGTTCCACCCCTGCAGCACACTTCTGCCTGGATATCCAGGCATTTCCAAACATCCTCTGAAATCTAGGCAGAGGTTCCCAAACCTCAATTCTTGACTTCTGTGCACCCACAGGTCCAACACCAGATGAAAGCTGCCAAGACTTTGTACCTGCACCCTCTGAAGCAACGACCTGAGCTGTATGTTGGCCCTTTTTAGCCATGGCTCGAATGCAGAGCACCAAGTCCTGAGACTGCACAAAGCAGCAAGGTTCTGGGCCCAGACCACTAAACTATTTTTTCTCCCCAGGCCTCTGGGCCTGTGATGGGATGGGCTGCTGTGAAGATCTCTGACATGCTCTGAAGACGTTTTCTGCATCGTCTTGGCCAGTAACTTTTAGCTCTTTGTTACTTATGCAAATTTCTGCAGCTGGCTTAAATTTCTCTTCAAAACATGTTTTTTTGTCTTCTATTGCATTGTCAGGCTGGACATTTTCTAAGCTTTATGCTCTGCTTGTCTTTTAAATGTAAGTTCCAATTCTAAATCATGTCTTTGTAAAGGAATAAAACCGAATGTTTTTAAGAGCATCCAAGTCATGTCTTGAATGCTTCGCTGCTTAGAAATTTATCCTGCCAGATACCCTAAATCATTTATCTCAAGCTCAAGGTTCCATAGATGTCTAGGACAGGGGCATAACCCTACCAGTCTCTTTGCTAAGGCATAGCAAAAGTCACCTTTGCTCCAGTTCCCAAAAAATTCCTTCTATCTATTTGAGACCACCTCAGCCTGGACTTCATTTTCCATATCACAACTAGCATTTTTTCAAAGCCATTCAATGAGTATCTAGGAAGTTCCAAACTTTCCCACATTTTCCTATATTCTTCTGAGCCCTCCAAACTGTTCCTACCTCTACCAGTTACTCAGTTTCACCATCGCTTTCATATTTTGGGGTATCTTTACAGCAGAGTCCCACGAGCCAGTACCAATTTACTGTATTAATCCATTTTCATGCTACTATGAAAAAATACTCAAGACTGGGTAATGTATGAAGAAAAATAGGTTTAATGGAGTCATAGTTATACATAGACTGGGAAGGCCTCACAATCATGGCAGAAGGCAAAGGAGAAGTAAAGGTACATCTTACATGGTGGCAGGGAAGAGAGCATGTGCAGGGGGAACTGCCCTTTGTAAAACCATCAGATCTCAAGGCTCTTATTCACTATCATGAGAAGAATACAGGAAAAGCTTGCCCCCATGATTCAATTACCTCCCACAAGTTTCTTCCCATGACATGTGGGGATTATGGGGAGCTACAAGTCAAGATGAGATATGGGGACACAGCCAAACCATATCAAGTATCTACTGAGGCAAGAAGACAGCAGAATCTGAAGGTCCATAGCTCCATTTTCTGGGATATTCCTTGAAAGCCAAAATAAACTGCTACTGAGGCAAGGAAATTCACTAAAATGTAGGGGCCTAGTGATATGTCTAGTCCAGGAAACAAGATTTTAATTTTTAAGAAAGTAAAAGCAATTAGTTGTAGCCCTAGAATTAGTGGCAGTAGAGTACACCCAACCCTAAGTTGGAGATTGATACGGTTTGACCATGTCCCACCCAAGTCTCATTTTGAATTGTAGTTTCCATAATATCCACATGTCATGAGAGGGACCCAGCAGAAAGTGATTAAATCATGGGGGCAGTTTTCCCCATGTTGTTTTCATGACAGTGAGTGAGTTCTCATGAGAGCTGATGGTTTTATAAGTGTCTGGCATTTCCCCTGCTTGTGAAAGGGTTAGGTTGATTCTGGAGGTCTGAGTAGGCCAGTGGGGGCAGTTGCATGAATTAGTAAGATGAGGGAAAGCTAGAGAAGAGAGACCACCAGTGTTCCAGGTTCTTGTTGATCTACATGTGGTTCATGGACCAACAGCATCAGAGGCACCTGGAAACTTGACCCTAAATCAGAACCTGCATTTTTATAAATGTAATTCATGCTCACAATAAAGTTCAAGAAGCCCTGTCCCAGGGAATACCTTAGAAAATTAAAAGAAGGTGCCTGGGTGAGGAATAGGCAACAGAAACCTGATACATGCAGGAATTAGAGGGAGATGACCAAGGCAGGCATTCCATCAGGGTCCACTTGTTTTGAAGGCACAGGTTACAGACAGAAAAATGAAGGACTATATCACTTAAATAGTAATAGATATGAAACATAAGCAAACAATTGTTTTTTAACTTTTCACATACATTCAGTTCAACTCTGCATGTCAAATATGATGTTTAGTATCAAATGGTATCCATTCACATTTTCTTAGTATGCTAAATTTACTCTCAAGTTAAAATTCCATTTAAAGAAACGAGAATCCCTTCCTAACACATTTTGCATACTTTAAGGAACTAGACTCTGTGACCCAGTTCATCAAAATGCACTTGAAACATTCTGTCTGGACTCTCAGACCAATGCTACGCATTAAAGATTTTATTTTCTTCCTTCTGTCTTTTCTCTTCCAAGGCTTGACTCCTAACCACTTGAGATGGAGCTAAAGCTGACAGAGAAAATGAAAATCCTCTGCCTTCTTGCCCGGAGGAAATGCTTGGCAGGAGATTTCCAAGCTGTGCTGTCATCAAAGCTAAACTTAACCTTGTTCAGGAAAAGAACCCTTAACTTTCAAACCAACTCCTTGTCAGACCATTCAATTTGCAAAGTACAATGTTGGGGGGATAAAAAAGGAAAAAAAATAGCAAGGAATGCATTGATGTTGGGATTATGGAGACCTGAAATGATGACTACTCATGTTTTGCAATGACATTAAAGTTAAATGTCTTGGTTCACGGGCACTTACCACTCCCTTCATCACTATTAATCTTTGCTCACAGTTTTGAAATACACCACTTTCTGTCTTCAGCAATGAAATGAAATTTTCCCAGGGTTATAATTGCTTTCTAGTGTGTCTTTTCTCGTGTTATTTGATTGCTAAAGATTTTCTTCAAAATAGGAGATATTTAGTGAGCACAGTACAATGTATTTTCCTGCTATTTTTAATCTGTTCGTGCATAATTTGAAGGATTTGGTGAGGGAAAAATGGAAATTGAACTCATCTGACTGTAACAGATTTGCAAACTCTAAATACAACTTAAATTTTATTGATGCTTTTAAATTACAGCACTGAATACCTGGACATGTCCATATAACATTTATAGCATTTTATGTCTTCATAACTACAGACAACATTTGCTTAAGAATCACAATTGTAATTCAGATGAGCAAGAAGAGCATTTTACAAGGAAAAATAGAGCATGTTGAAGCATTTTGCCTGGAACAAGCTTTTATTTTTAGCCTATCCCCCCCCAAAAAATCATTATCTAGAGGCCTGAAATGTCTCAAAAATCATTATATTTGAGTACCTGGTAGGTTATTTCATAGAGTCCTGAAAGTTCCTATTTTCTATCAGGTCTGTATGTTCTCTGAACCACAGAGCAATTGAAGAAAAGATTGTCCTTTGGGACCTACTCTCTTCCTCTGACTTCTGACATGCAAACTTTCTCCAGTGTACAGTTTTTACAAACTGCAGACCACAATTTGGTCCAGTATATTATACCCGGGACTCTTATTGAGTTATTATGAAAGGTAGCATTTCCAAAATTGATATCTGATAGCCCAAGGAACTCTCAATAGTTAATATTTCCCTCCATGTAACACACTCCGGTGTTCTTTCCTGTGCCTTAGCATGAATATATTTTGTAAGAGTAATAGCATATGGAAGAATGTCAAAAACCAAAGGGCTGGACTTGAGATTTAGCCCCTAAACTCTGCCTATGTTCCTCCCTTCCAGTGAGAAAAGGTCTTTCTATAAGAGAATAAATATGGAAAGCAGAGACATCCACCATGGATCAAAGGAACTAGATGGTGACTGGGGACAATCCATGGCAGTTTATTGTCCATTCCTGACCAATAAATATCTCCTCTCATCCACAAAATACAAAAATCCAGACCAACAGGCCTAGTGATAAAATCTGGAGGGAGCAGTAACTATTGAAAGCTAAAAACATTTTCATGTTACAACTTTAAGATACCAATTTATTCAAGTTCTAAACATCATTTCCTTACTAAAAATCTTTACAGAGGTTCATAGTATAATTATAATTGCAAAGCTGTAGTTATCATTAATTAAGCATTTTCTTTGTGCCAAGCACTGTTGTCTTTATTGGTGGTTCATGACAACCCCATGGGAAACAGGCATCATCATCTTCATTTTCCATGGAGGAATACTATATTACAGAGAAAGAAAGAGATTGACCCCAGTTTACCAAGTCAGACAGTGGAACAACTGGATACACAAGCAGGGTGCCAGGACTCATAGCTATGATGTTTACATTCTGTCTTACACATACAGTCCTGCCATAGCTTGTTCACTCATCAGACTTCAAGGCCCTACACAACCAGGATGTCCTCCATATTACTAGATATAACCCCAAGCTGTCCAGAGCTTTGATTTATTCACTTGCAAAATGAGATGGTGTTGGAGGCTGGAACAAGTAAATCAGAGGGAAGATTCTTTGCCTACCCAGTTAATACTCTTGTGACTTTCATACCTGTGCCTCCTCATCTGTCAAATGGTCACCATCATGGCTGTCCTTCCTGGCTGAGATGATTTTTGCAAAGCTCAAATAAAGCATTTAGAAACCACACACATAGGAAAAATGGTAATGACAATCTCATCGATATTCTCTTCAAGTGCTCACAGGAATTAGAGCGAGATGACCAAGGCAGGAATTCTATCTAATCTTGAATGCACTTCTATGTGTGACTTGGGAACATTGGTCACTTTACCATTGCACAGGCGTTTTCCAGTTTAGAGACCTGTCCAGTTTCTGCTCAGATGTTTTAGTCTTCATTTAAGGTTGTCCTCCCCTTATCTAAACCTCTACTTAACCAATCAGCAATTGAGTGATTCTCTGTGGTCACCGCTGTGAAATGCAGTGAAAGTAGGAAGGTGAGTAAGATAGGGCCTCAGCGAGCTCAAGGACCTGTGTGTGACATCATCTTCAAAATAAACATCTGTCACTGAGTTGGTCCTCCTAGTGGAGGTGGAGTACCAGACACAAAAGACCTCATAAAGGAGAAAAGAAATATCTTGTCTGGATGGATCAAGGAAGGCTCTGGAGTATTCACATCCTATGCAGTAAGTGCATGTTGATGAGTGAGCAAGGAGAAGGTGATGTGGGGACATCCAAGAGAGTCAGATATAAACATAGCCAAAAAATTGGCAAATCTAAGCACAGACTGAGAAATAACAGGTGCCAGAAGATTAAATAACCAAGAGTTTATTATGAAGGGATATATAGAAGCAAGGAACTAAAATTTTATTCTGAAGGCATGGAAGTCTACCAAACTCAGGTCAATGTCATCTTTATTATTTCCTGAAGATAGAAGTCACTGCTCACCTGTCTTTGGGTAATTAAAAACCAACACCTTATAACATATTATGACTTGTCATCTGAATATAAATGTATGGTTTTTAGTCTTGTGACATTATTATATTTATCTAAAAGAAAGATGTGAAGCTTTAACTATGATTTGGAAGTCATCTAAATGTGACACAATTTATCACCTCTTTTCTGCTTGATATAAAGATGTGTTAATTTTAGAAACCAATTTGTGATATTTCCAGTTCTCCAGGATAACAAAACTGTCAATAGACTAGAAATATTGAACTAATTCTTTATTCTTACCTACCTTTTAGTTCACCAGGTCATGATGATTCCAATACAGTATGACTAAAGTTATGTAATTCTCTCCATTCCAACTGTCATGGTCTTAGTTCAGGCTGCCATTATTATTATTATTTTAAAAGCATTTTAAATCCCCTGATTGGGTCTTCACACCACAGTTTCATGGTTTATCCCCATCTCCACTCAAGACATTTTTCCATACAGAAATCAGAGCAAACTTTCTGAAATACTAATTGGTAAGACTCTCTCACCCAAAACAGTATTTCCCTGTTTTAATTTCATTTTTGTTTTTAAGCTATTTTGGTTCCTACTGCCTGTATAAGTGCAGAATTTCCTTCTTTTTAAGCTTATGATCTTCAAAACATGAGCTTGGAAGGCCCTATTTTAATATATTCACGTTTTAAAAATAAATTATATGTATGAACTAGAATGAAATCCAAATATTTTCTTCAGCCAGTTGTCCCACCCTGCCTCATGCTTGAAAAGTTATATGAGGTCCATGCTTCCTGTTCTCTTTAAGAGTCACCAGGTTATGTATCAGATAGCATGATGCATGATACCTGGGACACTGTGCTTAAGAACTATTTGTTGAATGCAAGTAAAATGTGATAAAACCTAAAAAAGTATATTATGTTTGGTCTTGGAGTATAAGTAATGTGTAAACAACATAGCTCTTGGTACAGAATTATCCTACAAATTCTGAAAAGATGATAAAGTGCTAAAATCCATCTGGATGGAAAAAATTTTAAAGATATAGTAGAAGGTCCTGGGAATATCATTTTTCAAGACAGCAGTTAGAACTGGAGATGATGAGCTTGGAAAAAGATAGAAGATGAAGGCAACTTAAATTTATCCACTTATGTGTCCATCACTGATTTGGATATTTTACATTTATTGTCCCTTTTTGTTCTCACAACAAGTCTGTGTATAGTTATCATCCCCATTACATGTAGAGAAAACTGAGATTAATTAACTTCCCAAAGGACACATAATTAGTAAGTTGCAGAGTCAGGATCTGA
Source organism: Ateles fusciceps (assembly GCA_036589455.1). Classification (NCBI taxonomy): domain Eukaryota; kingdom Metazoa; phylum Chordata; class Mammalia; order Primates; family Atelidae; genus Ateles; species Ateles fusciceps. Next base: position 2,729,616 of record JAZHEH010002555.1, on the reverse strand, counting down.
ATTCAGACTGGGTTGGATTCCAATGTCTGGTCTCTTTCCAAATATACTACAGTTTCCAACACACACACACACACACACACACACACACACAACACGCACACACACACACACACAAGCAGCCACATCATGATCTTGAAGGACCACTCCTTCTGTCTCTGGGCTGCCATTATTTTCTCATCTACAAACACAAATAAAGGTCAATGTTTGTTCAAATTATCAGTACATGTTTATCCCATCCACTTCTAAATGTTTGGCATTGACCCCTTTGGTTATGCTATCAGCCAGCTGGCCAGTCCTCAACTCAAGCCTATCTTTTTAATCAGGCATTTTCCTAAGTTCCAATGAGCAGAATGTGACATACAGGGATGTTAGTTTTCTTTTAGAGATGCTATGCCTAGACCCACGCAAGATGAAAAAGGTTTATGAATGTATATGGATTGATTGAGCTACACTTTAAGATCATGGTTTCCTGAGCAACGAGAATTTTCAGTGTAATTTAGAACCACTCAATGTAGGATCATGATTACCTGTTGGAAGTTTAGCCCTATTGTATTCAAAAAAAGAATAGATATCTACTAAGAAAGACACAGTTCTGGAAGAGAATCTCTCAACTCTGATAACTATGGAATGGACAGAAATACTGTCTTTACAAATTCCTTAGTGGCTTTTCTTTTCCTCATTTTAATATTCAATGTGTAATCATCTGGACAATGATCTTTTTAAAGTATAAAGACATCATCTCTATTTTTAATTTTTTGAAAATTTCTACCTTCCTTATATTTTTCTTTCTCCCAATCTTATCATTCAGTACCATCCAATTCATTCATTTATGCAGCTTTGCTTAAGAACCAATATATTCTGAGCATAATTTGGCACTACGTTGCAATGATGTGTGAGTGTGTGCATGCATGTCAGTGTCTTGTGAGAAGTGTTAATTAATGGGGAGGAGGGAGATAGGGGTGTTTAAAAGCAGAGTTAAATCTGTGGAAACTTTTAAAGTAGGAAACATTTTTTCAAAGAATTGTGTTATTAGTCTCCTATAATGCACTTCAAAGTAATCCAGCCACCACTCTTAGCTTCTCATATTCCAGAAACTTCTACGTTTTTTGTTATGAATTTTACCTTTTTTACCAAATATTATAACAGTTTGAATAGCTTTCTAATGAAGCTATGACACATAATTCCTAATCTTAAAGATTTAATAGCTTTACCATATTTGATTTTAAACACTGTCAGAGTGGTGCCTTTGGAGGCATGGTCCGCAACTTCTGATAAAGCCGATCCTAACAATGGGTCACTTACTCCTGAACTTGGTCTTACTTTTTGACTCTTTGACCAACTTTCAGTACCACCAATGACTTCCTTAACTTTGGCTTAGCTTGGACCTACCATGTGTAAATAATTCTTCTTTTTCATCCTCATGTTGCCACCTTTGAAAGCGAAGCTTAAGGCTGGCATATCTCATAAGTCTTTCTGAAGGAAACACATCGAATATAGGGTTTTTGAAAAGATAGCTTAATGGGAGTAGAGCTGGGTACTACTTGGCTCTTTCAGTGAGTAAACTACTGGAAATGATCATTGCAAAAATTATGACATAATATTTAGATAGCCAGAACTAGAATCAAAGCACAGAAAAGAGAAAATAAATAAGTGGAAAACAGAGATACCATTCCAAGAGAAAAAAACAATTCAACAGTATAGAACTTGTATCTTTCATCCTTTCACTCAAGAAAGATGTATTGACTATATTTATGTTGTCTCAAATACTAAATACAAGGGCAAAGAAAAAGAAATCAGTTCAACCTGACCCTTTATCCTTTGCATATCATTAACTCATTATGTTTGCCAAATATGAGGGGCTCATGAAATATTTGTTGCATTAGATTAAGTCACTGGTAAATTAGATTTAGAGCATGAAAGGGAAAAGAATAAAGCAAAACAGTCTGTTTAAAAACATATTTGTAACCTGAGAATCAAAACAAAACATAACAAAAAAAATCAGTGGCAACATGGAAAATAAAAACATCAGAAATAACAGAAGCATTACTTTCCTCTCAGCTGTAATCTGATTGGAAACAATTTAGAGAAGGATATTTCAGAGCTGTTCAGTTTGGGCTAATTGTGGGGCATCCATGTACAGATGCTCTTAAAAATTCAAAAAGGAAAGAGCTACATTCACTCAAAATAGTCAAATAGAGAGAGGTTTGCCATCATTTTAGAGTTTAGAAGCAGGTTTTGACTCAGGTTTTGTGCAGTCACTTTGACCTTGGTTCAAAGCCCAGTTTAGTTACTGCAGAGACTGGAAAATGGGCAAAAAAACTTATAGAGTCCTCATTCTTAGAATAAGGTGATGGTCTCCCCATTGCAGCTGCTGCGGTGACTGTGACCAACTCAGACAGCTGCACCAGGAGGCTCCCAGGGAACCAGGCCTGTTGCTGCTACCTTGTTATGCTTACGAGGTTTATGATGATATTCTCCCAGCAAGCCACATACAAGCGGGAAGTCAGTAACTCCGAATCAAATATTTCCTAAAATCTTACATAGAGTTGCTTTAAAAGCCTGGAAAGAATCCCAGAGCCCTCTTGTTAATCCCTGGACAGGACTAACCCCCTCTTCTGGGTGTTCTGCTCTGGCCCCATCACCAGTCACTATTGCAGTGCGGGAAGTGGTGCTGTGTTTATCTCCACCATGTTTGGTGAATTTGCAATAATTGCTTTTACTATCTGCAAAGCCTGACAGAAATTTTGACACCTAGTATGTGCTCAGTTAAATTGTGTTGATGAAACAAATGAACAATAACCCCTGCCGTTATAAAATTGAGGAATGTGAAATACAGGAAAGTAAAAAGGAGAGCACATTACTAGTGCAGGCAGAAGGCTCAGGACTCCTGGATCCCAAATCAGTGGTCTTTTGCATGTAATTGCTCACAAATATAAGGATCTTATTTCAAAACTGTATGGATTATCCTTCAGTCCAAAGTAAATGATTGTCTTCTTGAGCACAGGGTCTATGTATTTGATTTTATTGTGTCTTCTCACAGCAAGGAGCACAACCATGAGTACTTAGCAGATAATCAAAAAGCAAGTTTGGCATTAATTTGGAAACCAATGTCAGGATAGAGAAGGCTTGACCTTCCTTTCATGACTGATTTTAGAAAGCTGTATTTTTTGGTCTACTCATTATGAAGTAATTTATCATTTAGGATTTCATCGTGAAGAAGGGGGCAGTGTCAGATTCAAGAATAATATTATAGTATTAATTTTTTTATTTGCTAAGTGAAATGATAGGTAACAAGGGGAAAAATAATTGAAGCAAAAGGCATGAGTTGTCACCTCTAAGCACTGTGGTAGGCACTCCACAAAATGCATGCTTTATATCTTTTAAACGAAGTAGGCCATTAAGTGTGCAATGCTAAGAGGAATTTTATCTCACCTATAAGTACAAGTGAATCTTTTAAGCTCCAAATCCCCCACATACAGACAATTTACTGTGGTAATCAAGATGATGTACATAATTTAACTTCAGTACCATCTGTAACTCTATTGGTATTTTAATAATAATGAATAAAAATACATGTAGGCAACAAAAAATGTTACTTGCGGTGGAATCATTTTAAAGAGTCAATGATGATTTCCCAAAAGCTGTGTAAATACCACATTTACTTAGAATTCTCTGTTGTGCCTTTACCTTGTAATTAATATGAAAGAAGACCTTCAGTATTTAACTGTGTACATATATTGAAGAGCACATTATCTCCACTTCTTTGAATTGGAAATATCAAACAAAATGCTTGTCCATGCAAGTATTAATAAGGAAATAAATGTTTCTTTAATTTTTTTTCTTTCCTTACCTTTTTTCTTTTGCCCTTTTTTCTGTTTGTCTGACTTTCCCCCCTGAGTGGGTAGGGTTTAGCTAGGGGAGAGTATTCTAGACGGAAAGAAGAAAGGCAAAAAAAGAGAAATTCAAATTATCCTGAAAGTCATAAACTACTCTTTATTAATGTTTTTCTGTTGTCCAGGAAATAAAATAATGTATTTCATGTTGCAGAAAAGAGGGCATCCATTATAACAGTTGTTATAAATACTAATACTACTAATGGTTACCTGCCTTCTGCAAAGGCAGAGAACTGGCCTGGTGGCCATCTACAAACAGTAATGAAACCTGAATTTTGCTCCTGGCTGGTCATATAATTAACTGAATAGTCTTAGGCAGCCCGGTCATCTCCCTAAGCTCCCGCCATACCCTCATATGTAAAGTGAAAGGCTTGGATCTTATAATTTCAGAGGTTCCTCCTGGTTCAGAAATCCTCTTAATCTATGAATGTAAAGCTAAGTCACATGCAAACAGGACTGAGAGTATTTAAACAGCTACTGGATGGAAAGAGCTAAGGTGCTTTTGGTTATACCCATAGAAGTAGATTTTCACTTAGGGGATCAGGGGAACCAGTAGTGGCCTTTGTGTTATAAAGAAAAAAGAATACAGATGACAGCAACGTTATTTGTTGAAGAAAAATGGGGAATCAGAAACTATATATGAATAGGGGTTTGCATTTTTAAAATAGCCTTTTATTGCATCAAGTTTTCCTATAACACTTTTAGAGAAAAGACTAACGAAAGGCTTTTAAAGATCTCATTTTGAAAATATTCTACTAGGTCAATGCATCCCTGAAATTTGGTTCATTCTTGGAAAGTGATTCCTGGGAAATCAATGCAATCTGTCTCAAGTTGTGTGTCCCATTGGAAGTGGGCATGAGAGAAGTCTTTCAGTCTCAATTTTTTTTTTCTTAAATTTCAAACACCTTTCTTCAGATACCAGTTTCTTCACCCTTTTTTTTTCTACATTAAACACTGATGAATATTCAGATATACTTTTGGAGGAACAGAGTGATCGATTTAGCATTGTGAGGACACACCACTAGAAGTCTGAGATGCATGTAGAGACTGAAATAGAAGGATACCACAGGTTTGCTTACTGAAGGCTGCAGGAGCATTGGGGCAGACATTTTTTTTTCCTTGCTCCCCCAGACATGTGTTTGGGGTAATACTGACCCAGTCTCCGCAAGACTGCAGACCCACAGAGGAGAGAATGGTCGTGTAATGCCATCTTTATGCACACACATGTCTTCACCCTTTTTTATGCCCCCTCCACTTCACCTTCTCCTGTTCATCTGGTCAGTTGTAAACCTTTAGTTCTAAAGAGCTATGTATGACACAAATTCTTGGGCAAGTTTTGTGGTAGAGAAAAAAGACCCCAGAAATAAAATCATTAAAATAGTTGCTCTCAATCGCAGCAGATACTATCATACAATTCACATACTGCTTGTCATCCTCATTCTGGGCATTATAATTAAAAGGGAACATTTTCCCATCTATTCTTATTCCATCTTTAGAATGAATCTATGGCTGAATGTGGTGAAAATGACTCTTTATTTTGCAGACAGTGAAAATAAAGCTTGTTGTACCTGAATGTATTATTTAGAGTCAGCTAATCAAGAGAAGAAACAAATCTAGGAATAGGGAATCTCCCAGATCTAGCCCTCAGTATACTTTCCACTATTGCAGCCTATCCCAAATCACAAAACAAAACAAACAAGTTTCATGGTTCTCATTTATGCTAGATCATTCTTCCTCCACTTTAAGAATCTGATGCATATTTAAAATAATACAGACATTTGAATTTAGAATGGTTCTATCATCAAACGCTTAAGCCATTTGTGCCTGAGGTTGCAATTTTTTGAATTTTTGCAATCAGACCTTGGCAATGACCTTGAGCAGTAGGATATAGATAACTCCCACATGCTTAGTGTTCCAATAATGGAACATTGGGCATAAATGGGCTTCAATTCCCATTTACTAGGGTAATTTCATAGGGACTTCCTCTTTATCAATGTAGGCAAGGTTGCCAAAGTGGTTCATGTGACACAGAGGTGACAGAGGGAAAGATTTATCTGCTCTGGGAGGCGGTGGAGGGGAAGACTTTCTTCCTTTTAGATTTGAGATTTTCCCATTCTTATTACTTTTAGGGGCAGGAAATCAAAAGTTCAGATATGTTTCCCAAAAGCCACTATTCAAATGCATAGGGTATATGAGGAAAGAAGTGTTGGAAAAATCTTCCTTGGATCTTACCATTAGCATAGATTGTTTTTTATAGATTTACCAATTTCCAAAATGTAGCCACTGTCCCTAGAAAATGAGATACAAGGTAGACATCTTTCACAGGAGAAAACGGAGAGTGGGGAATGGCAGTTATTGCCACAGGCTAATGGGCTCTGGAAGCTTTAGTTCTCCTGGAGGTCAGCAACTTGTAATGGAGAGGACTGCACAGGTCTGGAAGAACAAAAAATACCACTTGCCTGAGAGTCTGGACTGATCTATTCTAATTTTACGGGCTTGGTGTCATTATAGTGAAAGTCTCCTAAATTTCCTTATCAGTTTATTTAATTGTTTACATACCTATATTCTCAATGGCCTCTGAGCTCCTTGAGGTCTAGATTCCATTTTACCCAAACCTATCCTGATTGCCTCTCTGAGAATATGCACAAAATGAGACTGTAAAATATTGGTTGGACAGAGTTTTTTTTTTTTTTTTTTTTGGCCGAGTCTTGCTCTGTCACCCAAACTGGAGTGCAGTGGCGCAGTCTCAGCTCACTGCAAACTCTGCCTCTCGGTTCAAGCAATTCTCCTGCCTCAGCCTCCCAAGTAAGTGGGACTACAGGTGTCCACCACCACACCCAGCTAATATTTCTATTTTTAGTAGAGATGGGGTTTCACTATGTTGGCCAGGCTTCTCTCAAACTGCTGACCTTGTGATCCACCTGCCTCGGCCTCCCAAAGTGCTGGGATTGCAGGCATGAGCCATCTTGGGTGGCCTGTTGCACTGAAATAATTTGAAATGATTATGTTACTTCTACTATTCCATGATCATTTTAACAATTTACATTTTTACTTGAAGATTACTAAAAAAAAAAGAGAGAGAGAGAGAAGAAGAAAAGAGAATAAATTCCAGAGTTTTTTCTTGAGCAATGTACGATTGAGTTAACGTGAAACCTTGAAACATATACAGGAGTACAGTCAATTCTGCTGCAACACAATATACGTATTTGTAAAAATGCCTTGCTAATTGTACAATAAAAACTTCTTAAGAAAAGATTTAGAGGAGAAGTAGGGTTAGGAGTACAATACTAAAAAATTTCATCAGTCACACATAAAAGACTATAAAAATCTAATAAAAGTAGTAGCAGAGTTGTATATGTGCTAAATGTCTAATAAATACATAAGTACTATATAGAATAGCTATAATACTTTACCTTAAAAAGAGCTACCATTTGCTGTGAAAGTGAGTGTCAGAAAAGCTGTTAATTCTTGTTAAGTGGTGGAGAGAGTGTTACCCTGAAATAAGAGGATGGTTATACCTACATATCTGGATGCATGAGGCTTAGAATGCACCTATGAATGTAGACACCATGTTGATGCTATCTATGTGTGTGTTTGTGTGTGTGTGTGCTTTGTATGTTTCTATGGGGCTCACTTTTTTTCTGCATTCATCTGATGTTTCTTGATGACGAAACAGGCATACACACATGCAAGATCTGCCTTATGTTGATTAAAATTTAATAATTGATTATTATATATTATCTTCTAATATATAAATAGTGCAACAAATGTGTGTCCTTAAACAAGTGCTTTGAGGTGTGTGTGCACCTTCTGTCACCTGCATGTTCTGCTGGAGGTAAAATGGTACTGATTTATTCACCAAATGACCATAACTGCCAAGACACCATATCTGCGATTTTTATGTTACTCTTCTTCAGTGAGGATCTGGCTCTGTTTTGCATTTGTCAAATACCTCAAAATATTTTTCAACATTTGTATTTGAGAAAAACTCAAAATACACTTTGCCAGTTGATTTTTTAACACACTTAATGAACAATAATTGAATCCTTATGTTTCTAATTAATTTTTCTGCAATTAGCTGAAATACTGCTCTCAAAGAATTTGTTAAATAAACAAGCATAATCCTTCGTAAGTGCTCTTTAAAAACAAAGAAGTCAAATCAATATTTTCTGAGAGCCTTTATTACCATGAAGTTTACCTTCAAAGTAAAAGACACATTTTAAATTTGTTTTAAATGACATATGCTTAGATTTCATGAAGTCATTGTTCAATGTCCTATAAAATTAAATGTGTACAAGACAAAAAATAGGAAAAGAATGCGGGCAATATTATGTTGACTAATTGGTTGATTGATTGATGCATCCTACCTTCCATTCTTTCCTTACTTATTCCATTAGCTCACCATCCCATTCTTCCAACAAACCTTTATCAAAAGCTTGTTATGTACCAAATTCTGTGCTAGGGCCCCACAAAGTGGGTGCCACCCAATGGAAAATACAATAGATAAGTGAATTATTAGAAAAAACTTAGATGATCAATTGTCTTAGACCGTTTTGTGCTGCTATTACAGAATGCCTGAGACTGAGCAATTTATAAGGGACACAAAATTATTGGCTCACAGTTCTAAAGGCTGGGAAGCTGAATAACAATGTTCTGGCATCTGGTGAGAGCTCCCTTGTTGCATCATCACATGGCAGAAGGCAAGAGAATGAGAGAGAGAACCCACTCTTGAAAGCTCTTTTGTTAGGCAGTAAACCTAATACAGTGAGAGTGGAACCCTCATGGCCTAATCATCTCTGAAAGGCCTCACCTCTTAATATTGTTACCATGACATTAAAACTTATCATGAGTTTTGGGAATGACAAAAATTCCAACAATGGCAACAATATACTACGAGTGAAGAGCAGTGCCTCTCCATGAGATTGAATGGTCGGGACATCAGTGTCAACCTGGATGGGGTATATCTACCTTGCCAAGACAAGCATCGTTGCTCATGGCCCCACCCTGTCCCACATTTAGACATCATCGAAGAAGCCTTAGAAAGAATACTTACCATATTTAGGAAAAGTTGGAAGGATAGCTGTTGAAGTGAATATCAGATGATATACAAGATCTATGACTATTCACTACTGCTTCATGGAATAGATATAAGTTCTTAAAATAAGTAAATTGTTTTCTAAAGACTTTCACTCAACTGGGAGTAAGACATTTTAAATTATCCTACTCCTCTAGACACAATTATTATGGGCGCCCTTAGGGACTGAAGATGGGAGAGTAGTCAAACAATTTTCCCCCTTTTATTCATCTCCCTTCTTATAGAATAACCTCAATAGTGATAACTTGGGACTGTGATCAAGTGGTTTACTAAAGAAATGTAGGTAGTTGGGTTTAGGTAGTTGGGTTTTTGAGTCAGACAAATCTGAGTGAGAATTCTGGCTACACTATTTTCTAGCATTGAGACCTTGGACAATCTACTTGACATCTTTGAACTTAATTTTCTCCATCTGTGAAAGAAAGCTGGACCTGTCATTCAGGGTTCCTGTGAGGAGCAGATGCAGTAACACATGGAAACAGGAAGTACCTGACCTTGTTCAGAGCAGGTGGTTAATAAATGATGATAGTTAATTTCTCAGCCTTTCTTCTCATGGAATATTTCTTACTAATAGATCTGGTTTCTCTCCCTCTCTCCTTCTATCATTTTAGACAACTGTGATGACCCACTAGCATCCCTGCTTTCTCCAATGGCTTTTTCCAGTTCTTCAGACCTCACTGGCACTCACAGCCCAGCTCAACTTAACTGGAGAGTTGGTAAGTAGGATGCCTGAAATCCAAATGCCAAGCACTAAATAACTACACGATAGGTAGATGGAAGAAAGTGAGCACTTGCAAATGCTGAAATCATGTCCAACAGCAGTCTTCAGGAAAAGGTTTAGGAGGAGAGAGATGAAAATCTAATGTAAGCATACCTCCACAGCATAATACTCAAAGTATGCTGACTTGTGTTCACCCAAACCACAATATCCTTTTTTGATGATGACAAGAGGCCTTTATAAAAATTACTTTATAAAAAGCATTTGCTTTATTTTTATAGTTTGTATACCTTGTTCAGAGCAAGATATTTCCATATCTAACATAAATAGATATCAAAACATTTTATAATAAAATATTTATAATGATGTTTATTAAACTTTTCTTTCAATGACTTTAATTTCACTTGAAAATTAATATGGCTGATTTTTAAAATACAAAAAAACTTCATTAAAAGTAAGAAAATATAAATGACCTGTTATTCTACCAGCTAGAAATAACTGTGGTTAAGTGTATAGTGTGTATCTTTAAAATCTGTGTGAAGTAAGAGCAGATCCTTAACTTATCTCTCACATGAAATGTTGTTAACAAATATGGTGTTGGATATCTAGACAGATATGTTTTAATCAGATTTGGATGTTGACTTTTATAATGCATAGATACATAGGTAGACAAATACTGGAAAAGAGATTTGAATTATTTTAATTTATAAGAATTTTTAGATATCTGATAATATTTTAATAGCTACTAAATATTATAAACTCTAGGTCAATAAAAATACATATGCAATCAAAAGAAATCTACTGATTTATTAGAGCTTATATTATTTACTTATGACTGTATCTTCTATTGATATCTTAGGTAGGTTACATTAGTAAGTTTTTGCAACATTGACTCATCTTTGCATTCTGGAATAAGTCTAATTGTTGTGAGTTTTTTTCACACTCTAAAAAATTTAATTTGTTAGCACTTTAATTTATTATTTTAATCTCCATTATTAGTGAGATTGATTTATGGTTTTGTTTGTATGTTTGTTGGTTGCTTGTGTTGGACCTCATTTCACCAGTTTTCTATTAAATTGGGATTCGTAATTTAAAATTTAGCAAGTGCCACTGTTTTGTTGAGAAAGCTGCTTATGAATAATATTCTAAAGAGAAAAAATGAACAATCAAAGATTCACCAGGAAAATTTCAATTAAACTTTTGTACGAATGACCTTTTCTGAATATTCTGTGCCAAAAATGTGATTAAGCATTTTCGTTTTATTATGACATTTAGTCCTGACAAAGCTATTGTGAGCATTATTATCATTTACCTTCAGGTCAGGTTCCTGAGGCTCAGAGAAGTTGTGTCAGTTTTCCAAGACAGCAAAGTTAGAAATGGGAAATGCTTGAATTGAAACCTAGGTTATCTGAATTCAAAGTCCATGTTTATATTTATCCCGTTAACGAATTGCTTCACTAGTACAGATTGAAAAGGGGTGTAGTAGCAAGAAAAGAAACTGGAAAACTAATCAATCAACCACAGTTCAAATGCTGGCTATTCCACTTAAAAACCCTCTGACTGTATGAAAATCACTTATGTCTTCTGACCTCAGATTTTTATCTGCAAAATGGCCCAGGAATGTCTGCCTTGCAACATTATGTGCAGATGAAGACCAGACTTGCATATCCAAAATATCTTTCTCACAGCAGGGTAGAGAACTAAACTGGATCAGGAAGCCCACTTTCCATTTCAGGAAGAAACACAAGTAGGCAGAATTTAACACAGTTTCCAACAGAGCTTCAAGAGAAAGGATTTGTCTCAATCCTACCCAAATTGTGTGGCAGCAGAAAGCCATTACTGCCTAATAGCTCCTGGACAGTTTCTGGGAGAAGCTGTGGATCTGATCACAGGCCTGCTCTCTTTCTCACAAGACAGATATTGAATGAGTACAAGTATCTCTGCTCCAACTTATCATAATTGTTCTGCTCACTGGGGAATCTGAGGGCCTGAACCCAAGGCTAGCATGAATGTTCAGAGAGGTACACTTTTCTTCCATTTCCCAACAAAAGTCTAAATCAGGAAGGCCAAGCAGAGGACACAGTGATACCGTTGGGATGCTCTGGCCTACAATTCATCCTCTAGTGCATATTCCAAGATGCCCAAGGGGACAGCCTCTCCTTTACTCACAGAGGCCCAATCACCGCCCTCAGCAGGAGTTAAACGCTGGCTCAGGGAGGTATGAGATCAATGGTTCTCATCCCAGGGCTGTGCATTTGAATCACCTGGAGAGCTTTACAAGGAGCACTGCCTGAGCCCATTTTTCCTATATTCTGAATTAATTGTCTTGGATGGGACCCAAGCGAGGGTATTGATAAAGTGAATAAACAAAAGCTTTCCAGGTGATTCTAAAATGAAACAAGAGTTGCAAATTTCTACATTGGAGGAATTCATGAGTAAAAAAAAAAATCATTATATTAATAACTATTGAGTATCTAGTCTAAGTGAGGCATTGATTTAAATCCTTTACACATAGTTGGCAGAAATAGGCACAAACAGTATTCATGAAGAGTTGACATGGATAATACCATTACCATACAATTACAAACTGTAATACTGATCAACAGCTAACATTTGTCATTAATAATAATAATTTTGATATAATTATTTTGTTAACTATGTCCAGATATATATGTATACTATAATAAACACATTATGTGATATATATGTGTATACAATATATAGATTAAAACATACACAAATATATAGTTGAATATGTATAGTCAGAGTCTCTCATATACAGAGGTGGATATATACAGGGTTGGTTATATACATATATTCATATGTAGTAGGATTAATATATTTGTGTGTATAGATGGATATAGTAACATAGACATGCATACACAATCATATGCAAATATATATGTATATGGTATACAAACATATTAAGGTAAAACTGGAAAGTCATTTATTAAGAACAGATTTTGTTTCATGAGTGGATAGATAAATATAAAATTTAGAAAATTAAGAAGAAAACTTATAATTTTTATTTATATTGGAAATATCAGTATAAAGTACTGATTTATTTTCTTCATTTTAAGATCAAACTTATGTCCTGTCTGTCCATGGACATGGCTTAGAAGCAATTATAACACTGTCTCAATGAACACTCCTTTTTAATGTGTCTTCCTTTAAAACTTCTCTGTTGTTATACAAAGACAGGAAATATATCCAAAAGAGCAAATTGCACTACATGAAAATATCCAAAAGAGCAAATTGTACCACATGGTTTGAAATCTTGGATGCTCTCAGATATAGGTGCAGATATAAAGGAGCATCTCTCTGGATGGTGAGATTGTGTGCCTAAGAATAACACCCCCACTCCCCATTATAAGCTGAGGCCTGGCAGCACACAACTAAAAATTATAACACCACTATATTTAGCACTCCCATGAGCCCTCACTGTTCCTAGCCCATAAGTTACACCAATAATATACTTACAACTGCCCTTATGTAGATATCATTGTGATCTCTGATTCATAGGTGACACGGAGAGGAAAGCAATGGCCATGCCAGGCTTTCACCCAAGAGATCTGAATCCCATGGCCTTGCTATTGGCCACAGCACGGCAACACTGTCCTGCCCAGAAAGCCAGAATAACTTCAGTGTTTTAGACAGGGAAAGCTGTGTGTCATTTTTATTAGTTCACTTACTTCCATCCCTTCTATGTGATTGAGGCATAATTGGCAAATGAAACTGTACACATTTACTGTGTGCGAAGTGATGATTTGATATATGTATGCATTTTGAAATGATTAACACAATCAGATTAGTTAACACATCCGCCACCTCATGTAGTTATCCTCTGAGAATGCAAGATCTACTCTTAGCAAATGTGAAGCATACAATTGAGTATTATTAACTATAATCACCATGCTGTACAATTATATCCAGAGAGTGTATTTATTTTACAAGTGTAAGTTTGTACATTGGTCAACATCTCTTCATTTTCCTCACACCCCAGTGTCTGTCAACCACTGTTCTACTCCCTGCTTCTCTGAGTTCGTTTTTCAGATTCCTCATGGAATTGAGATAATGCAGCATTTGTCTTTCTGTGCCTGGATCATTTCACTTAGTACAATGCCCACTAGGCTTTATATCTATGATGTTGGAAGTGGCAGGATTCTTTTTATGGCTGAATAATATTCTACTGTATATATGCCACAATTTTTTTATCCCTTTATTAATCAAGAAACACCTAGATCACTTTCATATTTTGGCTGCTATGACTAATGCTACAATGAACACTGGATTGCAGTTATCTCTTTTAGATACTGATTTCCCTTCCTTCAGTTATATACTAAGTAGTGGTATTGCTGGATTTTATAGTAGTTTCATTTTACTTTTTTAGAAACCTCCATACTGTTTTTGATAATAACTATACAAATTTACATTCCCACCAACAGTGTAAAAGTGTTCTGTTTTCTCCACCTCCTCACCAAAACTTATCTCCTTCTTCTTTATAATAACCATCTTAACGGGTGTGAGGTGACATCTCATTGTGGTTTTGATTTCTATTTTCCTGATGATTAGCCATGTTGAGTATCTTTCTGTGTGCCTGATGGCCATTTGTATGTCTTCTTTGGAAAAATGTCAACTCAGTCATTTGCTCATTTTTAAATTGGGTTATTTGGGGGTTTTTGCTACTGAGTTGTATGTGTTCTTTAAATGCTTGGATACTAACCCCTTATAAGATATTTGGTTTGCAAATATTTTCTTCAATTTTATAGATTGCCTTTTAATTTTTTTAATCCTTTTCCTTTTCTATACAGAAGGTTTTTAGTTTGATATAGTCCCACTTGTTCATTTTTGTCTTTGTTGTATGTGCTTTAGATATCTTAGCCCTTTTCAGTTTCTTATATAAGAATACCTAAAACCGGGTAATTTATACAGAAAAGAAATTTGTTTCTTATAGTGATAGAGGCTGCGAAGTCCAAGGTCAAGGGGGCCACATTAGTCAGTGTCCTCCTGCTTGTAGGGACTCTGCAGAGTCACAAGATAGCCCAGGGTGTCACATAGCAAGGCGGCTGAGTGCTCTAACATGCTAGCTCAGGTCCCTCTTCTTCATCTTATAAAGCCACCAGCCTCACTCCCATGACAACCTATTAATCCATTAAATCATTAACCCATTAATTGGTGAATGGATTCATCTTTTTATGAGGTCAGAATACTCATGAGCTAATCAGTCACCTCTTAAGAGCCCCACCTCTCAATACTGCCACATTGGGGATTAAGTTTCAACATGAGTTTCACAGGGCACAAACATTCAAGCTACAGCAGCGTCAGATCCAAAAAAGAATTATTTATTTTAGAAAGCAATGATCAATCACTGAGTGTGCTAGGTATTTCTCCACTCTTCCTTGCTTGATACGTTGGGCCATATGTTGTAGTATTCTGCCTCAATGCTTCAGCTTCCAGCATGTTCTCCTACCTAACCGATTTGCTAATAGATAAAGTCACAATGGCCTGCTTTATTTAGCCTCATCTATTCTCTCTGGCAAGAGAGTATGGTGAACCTGCCACCTTCAGCTCTTCCACTCAACACAAAATCCCAGCCCCTTCTAAATATTCAAACGCCAGATTTTACATACACACTCTCTCCCCTCACACAGTCACAAACACAAACATGTATTCAGAATTGCATTTTTAAACTCTCAAATAGTAGGTACTAGGATATTTATGCACTATTTTAATCCTCAGGGAATAGTTTAAAATAGGTGAGCAATAAATACTTGTCAAAGTATAGTCTTCAATAAGTTAAAAACATAGCTCTCATACAAATATAAACTCATAACTCTCATACAAATATAAACTCATAGCTCTCATACAAATATAAAGTCAGCATAGTGTGTGTGTGTGTGTGTGTGTGTGTGTGTGTGTGTGTGAGTGCGTATTTAACTCATTAAGCCTGGAACCAGTAAGGTGGTAAAGCTAATTCAAAGAGTATTTTTGAGAACTGTGTATTCAAAGACATTTGGTGAGGGTGGGAGAAGGTGGAAGAAAATAATATTGGAATAAAATTGCTAGGTAGATACAAAACTAGTTAATGCATGTATTAGTCAAGATTCTCCAGAGAAAAAGAACCAATGGGAGATATATATGTATATGAAAATATTTATTATGAAAATGGGCTTGCATGATTATCGAAGCCAAGAAGTCCTATGATACGCTGTTTGTAAGCTGGAGAAGAGGGAATCTGGTGAGGCAATTCAGTCTGAGTCCAAAGATCTGAGAAATGGGGGAAACAATGGTGTGACCCTCACTCTGAGACCCAAGGCCTGAGGAATTAGGGGACCACTAGAATCAGTCCCAGAGCTTAAGGACCCAAGAACCTGCAAATCTGATGTCCAAGAGCAAAAGAAGATGAATATTCCAGCCCCAGGAAGAGAGAGAAAAATTCACCTTTCCTCTGCCTTTTTGTTCTATCTGATCCCTCAATGGATTGAATGGTGGCTGCTCACATTGGTGAGAGTGAATCTTTCCACTGATTCAAATGGCAGTGTTTTTCATAAACACCTTCACAGATATAACCAAAAATTACACTCTATCAGCTGTCTGGATATCCCTTAACCTAGTCAACTTGTCACCTAATACCATCACAATGTCTTACAGGCTTACAAAACTTGGGGATTATATCTTCTGTATTGGACACACATTTATGAGTTAGCATGTGACAACTTCATAGTGTCTTAAGCTCTAACATACCAGGAACTAGCTCAACCAAATGGCAGGTTCATTTTTCTGGAGAATTAAATAATCATTAAGTGGATTTGTTTAAAATTGCTCCAGGATGATGTCGAAAGATCATACTACATTTTCTTATGATTTCCAAGTTTTAGATAGTTTTTTCTTAACATATATTTATTTATTAGTTCATTTATCACAGTAATTAGTGATGAATTTCTTCTACTCAGCACCGTTTAGCCTTCCAACACTCTTGTCAAGGAACATCCTGGTATCTGACTGGGTATCCCACTCAAGATGAAATTTAAATTATAAAACCCATGACTTTTATAAGTATCAAATCTGCCTCAAGAAGATAGAGTATACTCAATAATATCCTCGTACCTCATCACTGCTGAATTATTTCACACTGATGAACTCCCCTGCAAGGTTTTGGGCACCATTGAAAATTGCTGAGTCCCTTGATAACTATATGAAACCTTGGCAAACATTAAACATAAATGACTAAGGAACACTTTACTCTCACGTGTGCTCAGATCTCAGGTAGACACATGTCTGCCCTATACCCCGTAAGAAAGTATGCACAGCTGCTCAGTTTCCTGTGGCAGGAGAAGAGATCAACTCAAACATTGAAAGAAAGACTAAAGAAAAACTGTGCTGGGTAAATGTTATCGGATGAACTCCCCCAACCCTAAGTAAACCAAGTTTAATGAGTTCCATCAATGAAAAACTAATTTTTCTGAGAGAAAACACACCTTTGGAAACAGCCGTTGGCCTGAAGGTATTGCTGTGCCAGTCAAGACCTGGGCAATCCTGCACAGGAGGACAGGATTAATAGCTAAAGCCCAACTGTAATAGTCTCCATTCTGCTATCTCATCGATAGAAGGGATTTGCCAAATAGAATTTTTGTCTCTCACTTCCCCACATGCTTCAGCCTTTATCCCATCACACACAAAGAGAATGAAAAGCAAGAAAGGGAACTAATTACTTTTGGAAAAAAAAAAAAACCACGACAAAATACATTAAGCTGGAGGTCAGATCACCATTAACTTAGGTTGCCAAGTCAATCTATATAATTGTGGCTTAGGACGGATCAGTCTTGGTCAAATGTGATTTGTTTTGTGGCAAGAAAGCTTTTGATCTGGGCATTAGAGTCAGCTGGGCTTCGGAGGAGCACTTACTGTCAGCAGGAAGTACAGGGGCTGGTGGTATAGCACGAAGCCACGGAGTTGTGGGTTAGGCCTTCTTGAAAATGAGGGGGAAGGATTTAAGTTACTTTAGATGATTAAAAGGAAAATAGAAATAGACATCTTTGGCCCCATGAGAGGAGAGGTTTGTATTTTTCTATCCCATGGTTGTTGTTTTTTTCCAAATAGAGTTTGCAAACAATTATGTTTATCATTTGTTTCTTGAAATTTTAATCCATCTTCCTCATTCAATATATTTTTTGAGATGCTTGCCTGTGTAAGTTGAGATTGTGTGTTTCTAGCATAACAATTTTGTTGCCATGGAGAATCTGATTTCTTCTGTCAAGACATTTTCAGCTTCCTGGGCTCATGGATGGATAAAAAGATTTTAAATCCTTACCTCTCCCTTTGGAACAGATTCCATGCACACCTACCACCCTCCACACCACCCCCTTGGTAGCACTGGTTACAAAATGCTAAGTAAGGACCCTAAAGGTCTTCTGAAGTTGGTTTTCATCTTGATGTTATCAGGCCATCCATGAGGAGATGCGGGTTGGAAGCAAGCAGAAATCAGGGTTCATTTGTACAATTAGCCTATATGCTGTCTAGGGACTTGTTCCAGATTTTAAGGTGAAAATCCTGGGAATCCAATTTCACAAGCAACACTACAACGTCTGCTCTCTGGAGACAGCACTAGTCTTCTATCTGGATTTGTTAAAGCCCCACAGAATATAGATCTAATCTAATCTAATCTGTTTTATTATATATATGTGTGTGTGTATATATATATATATGTGTGTGTGTGTGTGTATATATATATATATTTTTTTTTTATCTGAGACAGATTCTCGCTCTGTCACCCAGGTGGAGTGAAATGGCGTGATCTCGGTTCACTGCAACCTCTACCTCTCGGGTTCAAGCAATTCTTCTATCTCAGCCTCCCGAGTAGCTGGGACTACAGGTGCATGCCACTACACCTGGCTATTTTTCAAATTTTTAGTAAAGAGAGGGTTTCACCATATTGGTCAGGCTGGTCTAGAATTCTTGACCTTAGGTGAACCACCAGTCTTGGCCTCCCAAAGTGCTGGGATTGCAGACATGAGCCACCGTGCCCCGGCCTCTAATCTGTTTTAAAAGACAGTAAGCTATGCAGAAATTGGTCACCGGATACCTCCTCTCCCTGTGAAACACCCTTTTCTCTTTCAGCACCTTTCCTTTCCTGTGTCCTGTCCCAGCTGCCCAGGCATGGTAGGCATCCAGGTCTATGCTTTCCTCTGGTGCATCACACTCTCACTCCCCACTTGAATTGTGTATGGTGTGTAGAACCTGGGACACCCACCAGGAGCTTGTTACAAACGCAGAATCTTGGCTTCTACCCAGAACTCCTGGATCAGAGTCCATTCTTTTATAGCTCATGCATCTGCAAATTGAAATTTGAGATGCAATATTTTAGAGTATCGCTAAATCTTTTGTTCTTTCAGTTCTCACCTCTATGACTTATTTACTCTGGATCTTAGGGGTAAGAGAGAGTAGAAAGAAATCAAAATTGGCTAAGTTATTACAAAGAAGGAACTGGGTCAAAAGCTTTGGTTCTTCATTTCTATCATCACTTTAGTACTCTGGTATTTTTCTCATTTTTTAAGATGGGGAAACAGAGTCAGAGAGGTTAAGTCAGTGGCCCAAAACTACACAGCTAATTTTGGTAGTTTTAATTTGAATCTAGGTTTGTCTACACTACATTAATCAATATCTTTATTCATGTTGATATGAGATCTTAATACAAATAAAGGTGCTCTTGACATAATTAGCTTTCAGGTAATTTTGGTATTCCCTTAGGGTTCTCAGTATTTTAACTACAAAAAATAGATTTTTTTAGACATCAAGGAAGAAAGAGAAATCCATATATCTTGCCTTTGCCCCTAAAATAAAACTGTGGCATAATATGCCTGAGAGAAAAACTAACCTTGACCTGGATATTTAAACAATGCCCCAGGCCTCTTCTTTACTAGGACAGCTATAAGATCATTGAAAGATACAGGACAGGAAACTTCTGCCATTTAATAGGAGCCTTGGGACCCTGTCTCAGATGGAGACAAATCCAATGTGATAACCCTCTATTCAGGCTGGCTAATTGCAGAACCAACGACGAGGAGGAGGAGAAGGAAAGGGATTGCAGAAAATTTTTTACTTGCTGATACTTGAAAATTTAAACATCACCATTTGGCACAAAAGAGTGCCAGGAGAGAAGAGAAATCTATGTACTTCATCCTTCACTTATTATTATTTTCTGATTGCAAGTCACTTCCTTTGAAGGGCCAGGTTAAGATGACTTCTAAGTCCATGAAATGCAGTGCACTACCGCTTTGATGTTTCTTAATACTTTACAAAGAGACAAGTGCTTCTTTAATTCATTCGTTCATTGAATTTAACTTAAAGCGTTGAACAAGAATATAATAATAGAATTAAGAGCACAATTATTAGTGACTTATATTTGTCCAGTAATTGGTCGTTTACAATGGCAATTTACAATGTTTTCAGTGTGTGTCACATTTAGGATGACATAAGATACGTTCAAACAGAATATTGTATGGTACGTGTTTTTCCTTTGTCTAACCAGGAATAGTTAGCAGGAGTCTCCTGGATATGTTTACCCCTCTAGAGGAAGTCTTTCAATTAAACATCATGGACATGTCCTTAAAAAGATGAGTTAAGGCTTACTGGACTCACCATGTGAAGTGAAAATGGCAACATAACAAATACCAATGAACCAGAAAATTGGAGTTGATATAATCCTTTAGTTCATCTTTCTCCAGATTTGCAACTTGAAGACTCCTTTATGGTGATCTCCTCCTCATTTCTCCTTTTGAGTATCTCACTCTTTGTTTCTTTCAGTTATATTCATCTATGCAATTGGTTGATCATGTCTAGACTTTAATTTTCTCTCTTTTTTTTTTTTTTGACACAGAGTCTCCCTCTGTCACCAGGCTGGAGTGCAGTGGCTCAATCTGAGCTCACTGCAACCTCTGCCTCCTGGGTTCAAGTGATTCTCCTGCCTCAGCCTCCTGAGTAGCTGGGACTACAGGCGCATGCCACCACTCTTGGCTAATTTGTGTATTTTTAGTAGAGATAAGGTTTCTCCATGTTAGCCAGGATGGCCTCAATCTCTTGACCTTGTGATCCACCCACCTTAGCCTCCCAAAGTGCTGGGATTATAGGAGTGAGCCATGGAGCTTGGCCTGGACTAATTTTCTAACCAATGAATATGTTTTATTAAAAAGCCAGATTTTATCAAAGGATGTTTATCATTTGTTTTGCTAAGAACTGGCTTCTAATGAATCTTTTCTACAAAAATATCCACAGCATTCAGAAAGCATTCTGGGATATCTTTATTAGTGTGCTTCTGCGTATAAATAACAGAAAATCCAACTCACACTGGTCGAAAAATATTCAATTATTCAGATTAGGCACAAAAAGATTGAAAGGCATTCATATTTCTATTTCTGTAACAGTGTGGTTACAAGGATCTGTACCCTGTAATAGTTTATTAGGCTAAACATTAATTTTGTGAGACTTTTTATATCTGTGGTTTTTTTTTTTGGATTACAAAAGGATTAAAGCTAAAAATTAATTATTAAAACAAAAGGAAAAATCTCAAAAAAGGGCAGTCTCCAGGACTCGAAGATTTAGTTCAACAATGCCATCCTCAGTGGCAGCATTGTCCTGGAACTGATAAGCTTCTCCAATATCTAGCCAGACTCACAACATTCTGGGAATCAATGAGACCATGACCTCCTGTGGCTTGTTTTTTAAGCTATCAGAGTGTGAGCCCTGGAATAGCAGCATAATGAACATCTCCTAGGAACTTGATAGAAATATAGATTATCTAGACTCACACCAACCTACTAAATTAGAAACTCTGGCAGTAGAAATCTATGTTTTCCCACGTTCCTTAAGTGAGTCTGAGGCTCACAAAATTTGGGAACCACTTCTTAGAGCACTGAAATTTTTCAAGGACCCAAGACCCAAGATTTCATCAGCAGCCATAATTTGGTCATCCGTCCAGTCCTGAAACAAGCATAGTCAAAGAGAATGGATTTACCATCACTGAATTTAGATTTATCATCTGTTATGAAGTAAGAGAATAATCAACCATGTCTGTAAATATTCATTCTATCCCTTTCTCTCTCTCCTCTCTCTCTTCTCTCTCCTTTCTCTCTTTTCCTTTTTCTCCCTCTCTTTCAGAGTAATACAATTCAACACACTCATATTTAATCATTTCGTGTCCATAGTTGTGATGCCTGTGAGTGGACATATATTGTTTTATCCTTTGTATGGTGACACTAACCATACTATTTTTATAGAAGTAGGGAAATTACTTGTCCAAAGTCACAAGGTAGAAAGTGACCTTTTAAACTCAAAAACACCAGAATTCAACCAGATACTGTCTTTCAAAAGAAAATGCCTCCAAGAATTTAAGGTAAATGTTGCATGCTCATCTGTGCATAAAGTGTGTTGCTCATGACAAAAATAAATAAATAAATAAGCGGTAATGTCATCAATATGAGATCTGCAGTTTCGAATGACTTTCAATTCCAGTTTTCCCTTTTCCTTTGATTATCTTGGGAGGGGTAACTTTTCTCTATATGCTTAAAAACAGGAACACTGTTTCACCTTACTGCTCAATTTTTTACACTGCTTTACTCATGTCTAGAACTATATTTTATATATATATATATATTATATGAAATCAGGAATACGTAATCCACTAGAATCCACTAACAATCTCTTAGGCCTGAGCAGCAGATGGGTAGGGTTAGAGTGTATTGATTTGCCGAGTTAACATGGAACTGAGCTTCTACTCATTTTATAGATTTTACAGCAGCAGTGGCCAATAGAAAATTCTTCAAGGATGGAAATGTGTTTAACTGTGCTATGCAAGGTAACCACTTGCAACACATGGCTACTGAGCATTTAAATGTGGCTACTGTGACTAAGACAATTAATTTTTAATTTATTTTAAATGAAATTTAAATCTAAGTATCACTGCCATATTGAACAATTAGTTTTAAAACCATTAAGTTTTATATACACGACCCTCCCATCTAAATTTTTTTAAAACGCCTGGATATTTTTATGCACCCTTGGTCTGTAGGGTCATGAATCTGGAATATCCATCTTGAGACTGAACTCCAAATCTTCCCAGCCCACACTGACCTCTGGTCAAACCCCCTCACTTCTTTTATAACTTCTGAACTATGAAACAGGCAGACAGACCTCCTTTCCTGCTCCATCAGGAAATTGATTACTCCATTTTTCTAAAGGGAAGATATTTATTGGAGGATATCAGCAAAACTGTCTGAGTTATGAGCATCTTTCAAAACAATAACACAGCTTTCTCGCTACAGACACTGACAGACACACCAGCATGAAACCAGGTGCACAGACTGTCTCAGAGGCTGTTAGTACCCATATCCCTCAGACTTCACCATTTCAGCCAAAAGCCAGGATCTTGGAAGCTGAAAGAGATGGGACTTCCTGCTGAAGTGATTATTGGGGTGATGCTCTCTGGAGATAGGGCATGAGGGAAGCAGGATAAGGCAGAGGGGAAAGCTAGCAAGGGTGCAATCTCCGCTGAAGTCACGGTTCCTTCAGATGCCACAAAGAAGTTCTAGACCTCAGACTATGCTAAAAATTCTGTCATGCCTTGAAACACTGGGACTGATCTTTGAACTTTGTATCAGTCTGATACTGGCTGAGTTGGGGACAGGGGAAGCGACAGCTCCTAGGCAAGAAGGCTTCTCTTGGCCAAGGACAAATCTCTGGAAAAGGGGATAGGTCTAGTTGTCATCCAGCACCCCACAGCTGGGGGGATGAGTTCACCTACCAGAGAGGATCTGGATAGAGACTCAAAAACATCCTCAACAGGACCCTTTTCAATCCTAATAACTACATCTTCTCCTCTCGGTGTTTCTCTTCATGCTTTAGATGCCATGCTGCTCTCCAGAAGCCCTCAATTAACACCTGACCAAGTTGG
Organism: Ateles fusciceps; assembly: GCA_036589455.1. NCBI lineage: Eukaryota > Metazoa > Chordata > Mammalia > Primates > Atelidae > Ateles > Ateles fusciceps. Next base: position 2,705,968 of record JAZHEH010002555.1, on the reverse strand, counting down.
CACAGGAAAATCCCAACTCCTTCCCACTCAAATGAGAAAACCCTAAGGTGCCTCCTATCCCAGTGGGATGAAGCTCACTCACAGACACGGTAGCCTGATGATGCCCCATCAATTGGCTTTCCTTTCTGCTCTGTCTCATATTCCCGGGATCACTTCCCAAATGAAATACTTGCATTCAAATCCTTGTTTCATAACTGTCTTCCGGGAAACCCAAACTAAGTCATACACAGAACCACTCTCACTAGACATTACTCTTCAGGCAGCCATAAACTATGATAACCACACGTGATTCTTATTCAAACTCACCCCTCTGTTACATGAACCTCACCTTAAAATATCCTTTGTTGTGTTTCTGCAGACTGGTCTCAATCAGAGTCACTCCAGGTTTTCTTACAGGTTTTTATCTTTTCTGCATTCCACATGGTGTTTTGGCAAGTTTCAATTTTATTTATTTATTTTGTGATGGAGTCCCGCTCTATTGCCCAGGCTGAAATCTCTGCTTCCCAGGAGGAAGCGATTCTCCTGCCTCAGCCTCCCGAGTAGCTGGGATTACAGGCATGCTCCACCAAATCTGGCTAATTTTTGTATTTTTAGTAGAGACGGGATTTCACCATCTTGGCCACGCTGGTCTTGAATTCCTGACTTCAGGTGATCTGCCCACCTTGGCCTCCCAAAGTACTGGTATTTCAGATGTGAGTTCCCACTTTATTTTTACCTGTTAATTCCTTAGTCCCTAAATTAATGTGGAAATGGAAGTTCAGGAGGCCTGGCCTGGACTATGCTGCAACAGCTAGGCCCTCCTGAACCTGCCCAGGGCAGAAAGATTATGCCACGGTTCTTGCCAACAGCTTCCCGCCTCAAAGATCCTTGCCCAGCCACAAGTCCTATTACACATGGGAGATCCCGTTTTACAGGGAGGAGCAGGAAGCCCTTCTGAGTGCTACAAGCATGTCTGTGAATGCTGTTATTGCTCTTACACATACTGCATAGTGTTCAATATTTATGGGAGAGCCTCTTTCTGTTATTCATTACCATTAGCAGGTGGCTGTGTCCCTAAAAAAATCTAGAACTTTTGCTTACAGAGGCATCAACTGTTTAATAATTAAAGATGCGCCTAGTGATTCAAGCTAGCCTCACAGTAATTGGTGGGAATGTGTCTGTAGTTTCATAGGGCGTTCTGGAAGACAGAAGTACCTGCCTGGGAAACTTGTTTCCTATAGGGTTTATGTTAGGCTTTAAAGAAAATGTCCAGGCTGTGTGTTTAAAACAGATTAGGTGTGGCTGGGCGCAGCGGTTCACACCTGTGATCCAAGCACTTTGAGAGGCCGAGGCAGGTGGATCACCTGAGGTCAGTAGTTCGAGACCAGCTTAGCCAACATAGTGAAACCCTGTCTCTATTAAAAATACAAAAATTAGCTGGGCATGGTGGCTGGTGCCTGCAATCCTGGCAACTCAGGAGTCTGAGGCAGGAGAATCCCTTGAACCCAGGAGGTGGAGGTTGCAGTGAGTCAAAATTGCATCACTGTACTCCAGGCCAGGCCACAACAGTGAGACTCCATGTTAAAAAACAACAACAAAAAAAGATTAGGTGTGAAAATGCTATGTATATGTATGACTTTTTTAGCTCCAATTGATCTTGGACTAAACGTACTCTCTTTTTTTGAAAGACAGTGGTGAACTATCGCTTTGCACAGACCTGTATATAATCCGTTTTGTGCCAATTTCCAATGTGTGACATCAATCAATTCTCATTCCCCTTTTTGAGTTAGAAGTGGAAATAAGTGTAGAAACTGAGGAATTTCTGCATTTTCTACTGGTTATTCTGCTTCATGGTTACAGCCTACCCCAGTGTGTGCAGTCTGGACTTCAGCATTAGCAATGTGCCCTGGTATACAGAACTGAGCACGGAGTGACAGGGAGGCAGGAGATCTGTTTTTTCTCTTTTTTTTTTTTCTTGCTTAAAACTTTGCTTAGAATTCTCCATACAAGTCTATTCTTGCTTGCTTAAGGTGTTGGTTCCTATTGAAACCTCAGGCAGGGACTTGAAATTAGAAGAACTGAGTTGGATTGCAGTCTTTAGCCATACAGCTGGGTTAGCTGCTTGACCCATTGAGGCTGTTGGAAAAAATTAAAAAAAAAAAATACTACTGCTGATTTCCATGAGAATCAACTGAGATAATGGAAACAATGTCAAGGTGAATTATGTTTCTAGTGAGAAATTGCTTTTATGAGGAAGCAGGAGGACGAGGACCGGAGGGATTTGTTGGTGCACTTGAGAGGCCACTTGTAGCCCAGGGAAGACCTTGGGTGCTGGATCCAGGTTTCCTCGGTCTGGAGCTTCTGCATTATTGTTTCCCAGTTTATGATCTTGGAAATGCTGCCAACTAGTCTGTTTGCATGATGGAGCTCATTTGAGAATCTCTCATCTAGTCTAACATCAGGAGGAGAACTGTCTTGAACCAGATCTCCTGACTTTTGGTCCAGCATCTCTTTATTCCATCTTTTTCTCCAAAGTCAAATAATACAGTCTGCGGAGTATGAGGGTTGGTGTATGCCAGAAATAGCTAAGACATCGCCTCCAAATCATTTTGGATCCTGTGTTTGTCAAACACTTCAACAATTCCAGATGCTCTCTAATGTGAGATTATTTTTTCTTTAAATGCAAGTTTTCCCTTTAAATGTATACTTCTGTTAAATACCCTTTAAATTTAAACAGCAGAGTTTATAAGATCTTTTTGTAGTTAATAGCCATTGATACATCAGCCAAAATTACAGACAGCACTGCCTTTGTTAACGCCGTCAACTTGCCGTATGCACTTATTTGTGCGTATGTTGTACCCCCAATTTAGAGAATAATTCCAAAACAGAAAGCCAGTGTGAGTGCAGCACGTCTTTACAGCAACTACAAATAGTTTCTTCAGGCTTCTCTCATCATTTGTGAAAGCACATTTATTGTTTGGTGGCAAGAACAAAATGTTTGCCATAGCAACCATGGCAACCCTGGGTGTCTTCCCTATTAGCTGTAATGCGGGGGAGCATCTTCAACAGCAGGAAAGAGTCCTTGGCAATTATCACCCAGATAGCATCCCTCCATTTTAAGAGATTTGGCTGAAGCTCTTGGACTCAGAAAAAATTTAACATTATGTGTTAATGAACGCTAGCAACAACTATTCTATTTTGGTTAATTTAGGGGGAGATTAATAAGCTAAGATTTTTACTGTGGGCAAAAGGGGGGATGTGATTTTCTTTAGACAAATTTGCAGAAATCATTTTAATGCTAAATTGTTCTCTATTTTTTTTTGTTTTGGTTTGGTTTAGTTTTGATGAGTCTTGTTATTTTATTATTTGCAAGACAAAGTTTCTTGTCATTTTAGTTCCTTGCTTCCATTCGTCATATAAGTTCTTATCATATGCTAATTATAATAGATGAAGAAAAGACTTTAAAGCATCATGAGGAAGTCTAGTTGTATTGAGGGTAAAAGGTAAATAGTTGAGGTCTAATAATTTTCATTTTAAAAATAGTGATGGTCACAGAAACATCAAAAGTTCTATATTATACCATCAGCTCCCAAATTGCTGTACACACTCTTTATGTAATAAATCACATATGAGCAATAAGATTCTCAGCTTATAATAGAAGAACATGTTGATAATGTAAGCTATGTCATATGTAAAAATCAGAAAAGTATAAAATCACTATACATTCACCACTGAGACAAAAATCACCATGTAAATTAATTTTCTACCATGTTTCAATATTGTTGAGAGAATACCATTTCAACAAGTTCTTTATTTTTATTTTTTTACCTAGAAAGAATGCAGCCTCATGAACTGGGCAGCAGAAGACATCAACTAGAAATAAAAATATAAGTTTAGAATAATTTTGGATTTTTGGAAATGTAAAATCTTCCTCTCCATAAGCCTCTCTGTCAGTTTTGAGAAGCTAGAGAAAGGCAGAGGGCATTCGGAATTGTGAACATGTTGAGGAAGACAGAGTTGAATGATAAAAAGGTACTCCTGGATCTGGCACCTCAGAATCTCTGCTCGAATACCCACTTCTCATGATTTTCCTCCTTACTAATTTTCTGGAGTTTTATAAAATTTTTTTCTGTTGAAGAATAACTGCAAATAGCTGGATTTACCCTATGTTTTAATCCTGGGGTGCCAAATTTTCTAAACTGCTGGATTTCAGTTTCCTCAACTTTATGATGGAGATAATGCTATTTACTTAAAAGGATATTGTATATTTATTCAAATAGGCAAAATTGCAGTGTCAAATAGAGTCCAATGTTCAATAACTTAAACACAATAGGTAGTTAGCTCTCATTCATCTATTACGTGAATGTGTTCAAGTAGGCAATTGCTTTCCTCCATGTGATGATGCAGGGATCCAAGATCTTTCCATTCTGTGATTCTGCCATCATCTAGATCTTGTTGTCAGCTGCATCCATCAGTGGTGGAAGAGGAAAGCAAGTGGAGAAGGGGGGATGCTAGCCTGGAAGTAGCACATCTTATTCCCATTCACCTTCTTATTGGAGAGAAGTTGGCCACATGGACATAAATATAAAAGTATGGAAAGCTGAAAACTGCCGTGAAGCCATGCACTCTCTGCAATTCAATTACCACAGAAAGAAGAGAGAATGGGTATTGGTTGATATCTGTCATATCTGCCACTGTGTGCGTACAAAACACTTAATAAAACACATTCCACAGTAAATTCTGAGCACACTCTCTTCCCCTTCTTTCCTACATTTGAGTCTTATCAGAAAGGTTGAGAAAAAAAAAACAAAAAAACTTTTCTCAAACAAAAGCTGCTAAGGACTGGCTGTTTACCGAAGAAAATCAACCACAATTTTTAAGATGTACCTTAAAGTCTTCTATTATACCATCCTTAAAGACCAGAATAGGATTGGATTTATGCCCTCTATCACTCTCTCTGCATTGCAGTCCTGTATTATGAGACACTCTGCATGGGGAGCAGGGGCTCGGGAAAGCTCTCAGTTACCAAGGAGATGTCCAAATTAGTCCTTCCAAGGTGGTGAGAAAGTGTACTGAAACATCGCTAAAATGGTTTTCAATGACATAGGTTGAAAGAAAAAGGTTATTGATTAACTCCCCTAAACTAAAAATTCAATTACCTCTCCCTCCCTGACGTCCTGAGTTGCTTCCACGCTATCCCTACTCATGGCATAAGACAGTCCAGTATAGCTCCCACCTGGGCTTCAGAAGATTTGTGAGAACTGAGATCAGTAGAAGTGAATATAGTCTTTTTTATTCCTATGTGAAATGAAAACAGAAAATTTAGGCTACAAGTCTTCCAACTAAGAGAGAACTAATATTGATCTTCTGGAAACTTCAGATGTGACAAATACAAAATTCTAGGACCAAAACTAGTTTTTGTATGTGTGTCAGAATGCCCCTGCATGTCAGATATACTGAACCACACGAGGATCCAAGAATGTTAGAGACTCTGTCATGCTTCTGAGATTTGGTGCATGTTGTGCTCTCTTCCCTGACTGATCTCCATCCAACTTTTCCCATTTTTTTTTTCCTGGGATATGGCTGCACTTACCTCAGGTTTCAGCTCTGCTATTGCTGTCTCTAGAAGAACTCTCTGATCAGCTCCTGGGACATTCTGTGCTCTGTGCACCTGCTGTTTACCTCTTGTGAGGGTTTCTTTCATATTACATTCAATGTTTTTGTCAGTATCTCTTTCTCTCTCCTCAGCACCCAGCGTGCTCCTGGTGCTCAACGAACATCTACTGAATAAATGAATGATACTCTTCAAAGGCATAGTCAGTGTCCTTTCATCTTTGTATCTGCAGTACAACATCTTGTCCATGATAGTCCATAGTAAATATTCAGAGTAGAGGAGACAGAATGTAACGAAGAACACTAAAACAAGGAAGAGAAGAAAGGAAGAATATATTAGTCAGAGAGAGCGTCTGTAAGGCTAGTTTACATATATCTGCAATCAAAGGCTGAAGTTGTAAGAAGAGAAATAAATAAAATAAATTTCACTAGGAGTTTGTAAAATAGAAATCATGATGACTAAGGAAACAGGGACAGAAGCATGGAAGATACAGCTTTTGAAATAAGTCTTTAATCCATGAGAGAGATTTTGATGGAGGTGGAGAATGGAAAGTACCAGGGGGTTAAGTACAGAGGCAGGAAAGAGTAGGGCCCATGTAGGGGTAGAGTCATCTTAGTTGAACACTGTTTGATTTCTCTTTGATAGTTGAAAATTGTAGTTATGTGAGACATTACTACAACTCTCTCTCTCTCTCTGATCCTGTTCCAGGAACTGGTGGTTGGTCCCCAGCAGATTCCAATGCTCAACAGTGGCTCCAGATGGACCTGGGAAACAGAGTAGAGATTACAGCAGTGGCCACGCAGGGAAGATACGGAAGCTCTGACTGGGTGACGAGTTACAGCCTGATGTTCAGTGACACAGGACGCAACTGGAAACAGTACAAACAAGAAGACAGCATCTGGGTAGGACATCTTTTCCTTTCCAATGAATAAAACTGAGATGTGCTAATGGTAACTAGAGTATATTTCCATCATTTTCCAATATCCAGATTGTTGGTAGTTTAATAGCTGTTGTGTGCCCATTAGAAATAATTAGACAATGTATAAGGCCCATGCCCAGCATGGCTCCAGTTCCTAGGAAAATTAGGATGTCTGTTGCAAGTAGTTTAGAAGATAGTTTAGTATGTTCCCCTTTTTGTTGTAAACTGGGTAATTCACTGACTGAGCCTCACTTTCTTCATCTATAAAAATTAATTTAAAAACAGATAAATGTACCAACAAAGTCTGATTATTAATGTGATTATACTGATTTACTGTTTATTGACTTATTTATTATTTTATTATATCCCAGGCCTTCACATATTTTGCAACAACACAACTAGCTCAATTGCATCTCTTGATTAATGTTGCCCAATGTGTGAATCATGACTGGGGGAATCTTTAAAATCTGCTCTGACTTTAAAGCCACTAAGCAGTCTCTATCCTAGTTTCACACATAATTGAAAACTAAAACTACAAAACAAATAGAAAATTTAGAATTATTCTGCCATTGGAAACAAGCTTCAGCTTCAGAGTGAAGGACAGTTTGCTCCAAGTTACAAAATCGAACTTTCCTCCCCCAATCCCAGCCCCACACTCTTGACCTCACTGTGTGGATAAAAGGCTGTCAGCAAACTATTAATGGAGGAAAAGGTGGAGGCAAAGCAGATAGCAAAAGTCACCTGGAGGTAGCTTCAGAACCTCAGGCATTGAATAAAATAAGTTGTAAGTTTATATTACGTTTAGTTCAGAAAATTAGTCACCATTTTTTAATCCAAACGTACATAAAATGTGAAGATTTGGAAATTAATAGCATATTCTTTCCTTCTCAGACTCTCTCTGCTTAAATCAATGCCAATTAGTGTTGTCTTCACATTCACATTCCCGTGTTGGCCGCATCTCACTGATAAAAATGAAACAACTTCTATGTTATATATTCACTGTTATTTGTTAATTCCTACCTATCACATGTGTTTGTAATTGAAAATAGTCATAAATTGAGGATTAAGATTAGTTATGGCAGATTGAATCCTAAGAACAGTATTGCTGTCATCTTTATTCTGGGTCACTTATAATATTAGGTTCTAATATTTATAAAAGGTGTAAGTTTTCTTCATTTTTAAAAATAGTCTGAACATTGAGTATACATGGAAACAAAGAGGGGGAAATAGACAGACACCAATGCCTGCTTGAAGGGAGAGATTGGGAGGAGGGTGAGAGCCCAAAATCTACCTAATTGGTACTACATTCAAAACCTGGGTGATGAAATCATTTGTACACTAAACCCCAGGGACATGCAATTTACCCATGTAACAAACCTGCCCATGTACCCCTTGAGCCTAAGGTAGAAGTTGAAAAAGAAAATAAATGTCTTCTGGGGACTATTTTATTTTTTTCTCAATTTTGAGGTCCCCATAAATTATTACAGGTTTTCATTTTGTTTGAATTTTAGTTTGAGATGAAAAATAAGCACACCTTCCATTTTGAGGAACAATTTTAAGGTTTTTATGTTGACTTTAGAGGAACAAATCAATGTGAGATTTTTTGTTTTCTCTGGTAGTTTTCATTGGGACTGGTTGTTTATAGATTGAGTTGCAGCTTTGAGTTATTGTTCCTAATTTATTTTAATCATGAGTTTCACTCTCTTTAGAACCAAATAACCTGCTTTTAGCTTAGCCCCTAGGTTGGGATGTATTTCAAAGGATGATAGTTTCTCTGGGCTCATGAGCAGTGGGCACAAGATCTCTTTCACTTCCTTGACCTTGTCAGTTTATCGTTTCCAAATGATTCCAAGCTCCTTAAAGGCAGGGATTTATTTACATGTCCATTTAGCCCCTGTCCCCAATATCGCTGAACACATGGCAGGAACTAATTTTGGGGTGGTTATTAAGAGAACTGCAGAATTACTAGGGATCCCTGAATTGAAGGATGGTGGCAGAAGACCTTCCCCATCCCCTACCTTGCATCCCAAACAGCCTTGACATGGTAGGGCAGGTACAAGATGCTGGATGGACAGAGAAGGAAAGGCTGGACCCTCTGTGCACAGTGAGGCAGGAAATTCCAGCAACAACTTCCCCAGAGATGGCTGCAATGGCTGCAGGACACTTGGAAGAGAGGCAGCTTCAGGAGCAGCCTTTGATTAAGCAAATGCGGGGAGAAGTGATTTGAGGAAGGACCATTACAACTTCCAATTTAAGGAGTAAAATACATGGCATTAGGCAAAAACACCATGATAGGTCATGTGCAATAACTAGGCTCAACCCTGGACAAATAGGTGTCCCTTTACTTAATACTAGGAAAACTAACAGTTACTAAACACCCATTACACACCATATATAAGCAAATGTAATTCTCTGTGTATATGAAAAGTGTCATTCTATAAACTGGCGATTCAGTGTTAACATCTCCATGAACAAAGGCATGAGGCACTTGTGAGTTATGGCAGACTGAATCCTAAGAATTCAGTCTTTGAGCCCAATCCAAGCTCACACAACCAGAAACTGGTGGTCACATGTTTCACAACTAAGATTTATTCCTAAATATATTTGGTTGCAAAACTGTAGCTTCTATTGCTCTTTTAGTACATTTTTTTTTTTTTTTTTGCTTTTCACACAATAGATTTACTTTTCTCACCTCAAATGTTAATTTTGTCAAGCCAACTCTTTAAGAATAATATTAAGCCTTATTATTTAATTCACATGTTGCTAAATATAAAAGTGTGAAGGTACCAGTAATACCCATTTGTATTTGTATATGTTGTAAATAGTGCTGAAACTCCCTAAAACCATCTCAGCTTTCAGGGTGTTTTACAAACACTTCACAGAAATTTGTGAAATTTGCCTTGTGGCTAATATTTATTGGTACTTTCATCATATTACCTTGTTGGTTGAGAGAGATTATCTTGAGAGCTTTTATTTTTACTTTTTATTTTTAATTTTAAATTAGAAGACTCTGGATTCACCAAAACTAAGCCTTAGAATGAAGAAAAGAACAATAGTCAAACAAAAGTTCTTTGTGAAACTGTCTAAATTGTTTGGTTTAACTTTTCAGAAAAAGTCAACACCTGAAACATCAAGTATTGGTTTAAGGTGGTGTATCAAGAAAATGGACAGTATATCTATGTATGGATGTGTATTATACATATTTATATTTATATTTTTGAAGATAGGATCTCAATCTGTTACCCAGGCTGGAGTGTGGTGACACAATCGTAGGTGAAGGCAGTTTTGAACTCCTGGGCTCAAGTGATCCTGCCACTTCAGCCTTTAAAGGAGCTGGGACTACAGGCATTCACCACCATGTCTGGCTAATTCTTTTTAAATTAAAAAAAAAAAAATTTTTGTAGAGATGAGGTCTCACTATGTTGCCCAGGCTGATCTCCAATTCATAGGCTCAAGTGATCCTCCCACCATGACCTCAGGATTACAGACTTGAGCCACCACACATGTCCAGTGAAGCAGGGCATCTCTTGAATACTTACTTTCACCTGGTCTTTTGTGGATCCTCAAATTTTAGATAATACATAGTTTGTAGTGCTCTTTAAAATTGATTTACCATACAATATATAGCACATGCTGTGGATGGGACAATCCATTCACCAATACTGAAGAGATTTATTGTATTTCACAAGGTTTACTTCAGAAAAAGAATTCTAAAGGGATACCTTTCCAATAATTGGTAGCATGCCCTAAAAATCCAATTTGGAGAGTTTCTGATCTGACACTGAATGGAATGCTCATGAATGAGGCCGCTAGACAGCCACGTAGTTATGCACCATGATTTATGCACAAGGCAGAGTCCCTCGCTTCACTAAATAATCAGGCATGAAGGTGTGTCAGGGACAAACCCACCAACAGTGTTCAGAATCCTAGCAGCTCCAAAGCCTCTCTTCCTGATTGGTGTGCAGACATGCCGAATCAACACAAATATTAAAATTCCAGCTCTGGGCAGCAATGTGAGCCAATGCTTGGTAAAGTGGGTAAACTTGTTTGGAACAAAGGAATCTCTTAATTATGTCCCCCTCAGACCAGGTCCTGTTAGCAGTCATTTTGAAAGATATGCCATAAGAAACATGTACTGTCCCTGTTACATCCATGAATAACCACAAGTGTTGAGCCGTTTCCTTCATAAGCACAATTCCCACACTGTCAGTGAGGTTCTTCTGCACCAATTCAATGTCCCCACATCCTCAGCTGCTCATCACATGGCTGATGGCAAGGTCCCTCTCTAGCCTATCATCTGTGAATATTCTTTATTTTATTAATATTCAACTTGTAGTTTTCTCTTATTAAAATTATGTCGCCTCTCCCCAAACAGACAAGCCATATCGTTCTTTATTATAGCTGCTTTTGGCCTGTGAGCTCCTGATGGTCTATGATTTCCTGTGGCTTTCTGGAATCTGTCTTAACATGAAGGACTTGCATTTGTTACCCAGCAGTTTTCTCACACAGAGGTCAATTCAAGCAATAGATTATACATTTTGGTCATCAGTTCCCCTATTTCATCCTTGAGTGACTTCCAAATTCTCTGGGAGATGCTTTCTGATCTTCATGATTTATACATGTTTATTCTGCCAATTTGGCCTAGAACATACTGATTATTGATCACTGTTTGATATAGTATTTTAAACCTACCAATTTCAGAAAACAATTTGAGAGTGAAAATCTCATTACTATCAACATATATCTTTTAAGCTCTCATTATACACCAAGCACTGTGCAAGGTGCTAGGCTTACAAAGGGGCTTAAGCTATGGTTTTTCCCTTCTCTGGGTGTGCAGAACCATTAGGGAGACAAATCAATGGCATGCAACACAGTATATGTGTATATGGGTAGCATGGCAGCAATTCACATGCATGAAGCTTGTCAGAGGGGTATTCCTGGCAATGTATGAATGTGAGGGGCTTAGACCAGGTGAACCAGAAGGGACCATGTTTAAGTAATGTTGGCTTGTCAGTAACTACAGAGTACTGTATGTCTAATAAAAATTCAATGAATGTACAAAAAATGGGAAGAAAAAATGGTAAAAGTGAGGTGCATTCACAGCAGGAGAAATGCTGTAAGCAAAATCTTAAAGGAAGCTGTATTAAGGACACAAAGAATAAATTAGTTACAAGATATCCCTGGTTAGTGATAGAAAATAAACTTGAAGGAGAGACTAGATAGAGATTGTAGACTAAGAGCACCTTCATATCTTAAGCTAATACATTATCATTTGTTAGCCATTGTAACAAAGTTTGTTAACACTTTTCTGTTTTAAATTTTTGTTAAATAATAAGGACTACATATAGGAACATGTTCTTGAATATATTTGCAGGAATTTTTAAATGATTATCTCCTTTGTTCTCTCACACACATATACTAATAAACTTTTAATATAGATATTAATTTTAGCTTTAGCAATTATTAAAAGCCCGATTAAGAACTTAGCATGCCCAGAATCTTGCTGCTGAATTAATGGAGAGCACTAATGCAAAAGTAAGTTATTACAATGTCACAGAATAACAGAAACAAAGGACAGAGGGAAATACAGAGGCTTCTGATTACAGTCTGATTTCAGTTGCACCACTGGTTGCTTGTGTGACCTTGAAAATGTCCTTCAACATCTCTGTAGCAGGTCTTTCTCCCTCCCTGGGGCAGGGATATATCTAGAATCTTCCAGGCCCATTGCATCCATTCCTCTACATTTCCTTGCTCAGACACTGGTTCTTGGCCTACCCTGTGGGTTGCAATGGGAAATACATGGAGATAAAGCCTCGGCTTCACCATGAAGTCAGCTTAGAATAGTCAACTAAATGATCTCAAAGCTCAGCATTCCCCTTGATCGTCCCAGGGGTTCTGTCCTAAGCCCTTTTGCCAATTTTAGATGATCTTATCACTTGATAGAGCTCTGCAGAAGAGGAAACAGGGAACAACTGGCCAATCAGCATTGTGAAAGCAACAGCTGGTCTTTACCCCAGCTTCAGCAGGCTCCCTCCAGCCCTCTGGCTCCACATTTAGCCCTTGAAAGTTCCTCACTGATGCCCATCTGTTTTCCTGTCTTAACACTAGAATTTGCTGAAATGTTTTAGAGAATTTCCCAACATGGGGTCTAACCTTTTTAAGGAGTAGAGGCACTCACACATTTACACATGTGGCATTTAAACACATCACACAGACCGGGAGTCCATGTGTAGTCTTCAGGATTAATATTCATACAGACACTTTCTAGGGGCGACCAGATGTTTGCAGTCCCCTACAAACTGGTTGCATGTGTAGTGGGATAGGATCCAACAGCTGATATCAAAGTAAGAAGGATGATCTGCTTAAAATTAATTCTCGTAAATCCACTGCTATTAAATTAATCTTATTGTTAAGGTACTTAATGAGTCCCAGCAATCTCAACTTCTAATTGTATTTTCAATATGTATAAACCTGTTAGGTTTTGGAGACACTCATTTTAGATTAAGAGGAATCAGAGTGAGAACTAAAGTCGGATTTTTCTTTTAATCTTGCCCAAATTCCTATCTAAGGGGTCTGGGGGAGTCATGCCCTACAAATCATCAATTCTCATTAGATGGGTTTTATTTGACCCTGTATGACTTACTTTCCAATCTGACTCTGGCATAACAAGGAAGAAAATCAAAATGGTTTACCCCAAAATATATTCCTTGCCATACCTTGAAATTGCCCTACAGTCTCTTGTGGGAAAAATCCACATTCTATAGGATTCCCCTTTCCTCTTTTTTCCTTCCTTCCTTCCCAGATCCAGGAGAAAATCAACTAAGAGTCAGGCACCCTTTTAAGTCTAATAAGAAACATTTTACAGAAGTCTGCTGTCTGAGAGCTTCCTCTGCACAGTTTCGTCTCCACAATCCTTTACTTAAACCTGAACATCCCTTTTATTAATTCCAGGACTTCAGATAAACTCAACCATTTGTCAACCAGAAAACGTTTAAATTCACCTATACCCTGGAAACTCCCCCACTTTGAGTTGTCCCACCTTTATGAACCAAACCAATGTATTTCTTAAATGTATTTGATTGATGTCTCATGCCTTCCTAAAATATATAAAACCAATCTGTACCCTAACCACCTTGGACACATGTTCTCAGGACCCCCTGAGGGTTGTGTCATGGCCCATGGTCACTCAAATTTGGCTCAGAATGAATCTCTTAAAATACTTTACAGAGTTTGACTCTTTTCATTGACAAGAGTTAATATCTGAACTTTAACATCTAACAAAGTATTGGGATTTTTTAAATATAAATATAGTCAATGAGAGTATAATGGTATACCATTATTATACTAGGTATAATAGATATACTAGGTATCTAGGTATACTAGGTATCATTATACTAGGTATAATTATATCATTATACTAGTTATAATGACTAAGTGTTTATTCGCTATTTATTTAAGTTTTAGCTGACATGGGCAAATATTTTGTTTTTTTTCTGTTTCGTTTTATGTTTCTTTGTTGTTATTTTCTTACATAGATTATCTGAGCTTTGAAGTCTGACATGGATTCTGTGACTATAATAAATGACTAAAACCCTAGAGCACTTAGTTTTTTCCTCTGTAAAGTGGATGTCATGAGGGTAGTCGCCTCATGTGATCTGTAAAGGAGAGATTCTCAAAAATGAGCATGCATCAAAATGTCCCACAGGACCTATCAAGGCAAGGCCTACTGGGCTTCACCTGCAGAAAGTATTCAGTAGGCCTAGGGTGGGACTGAGAATTTGCTTTTATAATAAAATCTCAGGTGCTGCTGTTGCTCCTGGTTGGGGACCTCACTTTGAGCAACAGTGTGAAATTTTAAATGGCCTGAAGCATACAAGGAGCTTTACATGGCATTATCAACAGTAAGGGATGTGATTGCCATGAAAGGTAGGTGTATGTCATGCACCTGGGGGAGAGACCCAGAGGATACTGGCTCTCGGGGTTTGCTTTCTTTTGAGCTTTGTATACAAAAGAGAATGCAAACAGTAAGTCAGTCTTTCTCTCATTTAAGGAACTAAATACTCAGTGGAAAAAGTAAGATCTTGTGGTTACAGGTGAAGACAGTTTACCCAAGCAGGTTCATTAAGGAAAATTCCCACAGGGTCCAGGCTGCATACAGAGGAGCTGGAGGAGGAGCCTAGGGTAGTTGCTGATGCCTAAAGAAAAGGACTCTAGGTCAAATTTCAGAGCTCCAGGTGTCTACCTGGCTCCAGCCAAATGGAAATATTCCAGGCATGGCAGGGACAGCTACAAAGCCAAGAATCTCTTAAGTATGTTTTTTTTAATTTGAAAGAAAAACAGGCTTCATTGAATTTATTATTGCAATAAAAACTGACATTAAGAAGAAAAACATAATATAGTCTCCACAAGTTTCTATTACTGTTAAGTACGGTTTTCAGTTTTGTGGACCTTAATGTTAATTGCAAATAAAGGTAACTAGTTAGATCCTGTGATGCTAACAAAAGTAGAGTGGAAACAAAATAAGTGTGAGTAGGAGTTGCTCTTGTGTTTCACGCCTCTGACCAATTGCAACTGTTCATATGAGAGGCACATTTCCTACTGCCTTGTAACCAAAGGGCACTTCTGCTGCTGCAGCTGTTCTTGGAATCAGAGAGAGAAGCTGAATGATGCCCCTAAGTTTGTCTGATACCCCAGATTGCCTTGAAAATAATTATCTAATTGAATGACTCAAGAATTTTTCAAAAGTTAATTCAGGAGCTCATAGGAAAAGTATTGGAAGTAAAGAGAAGGAGTAATAAAAATTGGGCTGGAGTTGTTTCAACTTGAATGATGTGGGTGCTTTTTTTTTTTTTAAATTCTTTTGTAGGAAGGGAGATGTACTTGCAAAAATCTCCCCAAAGAATCATGGACCCCTAACACCCTGTCTTATCTGATTGTAATTTAGAGTAGCAAGCATCTGTTAGGCATATTCTGCAGGTACTAAATTAAGGAGGCTTCAAGAGTAGAATGTGGAAATTTCCTGTCAGAGGTAAGAGAATGCATGGACAGGTACACAATGAAGGCATATGCACAGATGGGCACATAGATGACAGCATGAAGTTTCTGACTTGTAAGTAGAAGAAGTGCTGTAATTTTTTTTTCTCCCAGAAACGATTTTGATTTTGCAATGATTCAGCCACATTTTTGTCTTACCTGTCTCTATTTATGAAACACCACAATAATTGAGAGCTGGCGTTCCACAAATGGACTGTAAGACAGAGTAGAAAGAACTGATGAACAGAAGACACAGCAGGGAAGCAAGCGAAAGCTAACTCACTACCTATAAACAGCTCACCTGACTGGGTTCAGCACTTCCCTTGAATATGAGGCATTCTGCATGTAGATGAGAGAAAGGAAAATGCAGTGCAAGTGCAAATAACTGTGACCCACAGCCACGTTCCTCTAAGGAGTGAATGCTTTCTGCCTTGGGTTTCCATACCTGGGCATCCTCCAGACTTTTCCTATCTTGCACATATTTTTGCAAAGGCTTGTGTTTCAGATACTGTGTTTATATGTGAGTGCTATAAATATGTGAAAATTTAAGAATGGATGTGTGTGTATAGAAGAAGAATCAAAACACAGCTTGAGAGGGGCGTCCTAAACCACCTTAATAAACAGATAATTTAAGGGAAAAGCCTGTGCTTACCACACAAGCTCTGCTTAGAGGTTTGTTCCTGGGTCCCCTTGCATCGAGCTTGCTGCTCCTGAACCTCTCATACCCAGAAATACCAAAGCTGCACTGCTGGTATAGTTGTGCATAGGTGAGTTCACGTCCCGTATTCACAGGTGATGACCGACCACCCTGCCCAGCGGAGTTCAGGCCATCTTTCTTCTGAAACATCTCTGGGGAGAGGTGGCAGCTCAAAAAGTCTTTGGGTTTTGTTTCTTTTTCTTTGGTGGGGACTTTAATCTGTTGCTAATGATTCCTTCATACACTCCCCCATCATTCCACATAATGTGTTTGAGTTCTCTTCTAGAAATGCATTTGTCATGTATTGAATAATTTCTGAAGCAATTAAATGACAACTCAATAAATGGCTTTGTCAATTTTGTGTAATGGAAAGTCAAATTATCATGTAAGAAATGCAAAATCTTTCTTTTTATAACATTGTTGAAAGGTTTCAAAAGTAACTGCATGATTACAAAAAAAATTGACATATTAAAGTTTGCTAAATGAATAAGAATATCTCATAAACCTATTTATGCTTGGAAATTTTGAAACCATACAGATGGACTTATTTAAATGTAAATGTAAAGATGTGAATAAAGACTGATGGTGGTAGAATGTGATCTTATTATTTAAGCTAAAGTTGATACTTTAAACATATACATTTGTATGTGTACATATACACATATATATTAGTACTTAAAATATATATGTATTTATAGACTTATATGTATTTATATTTGTAGATTTAAATACAGTAAGTTCTCACTTATCATCTCTGGTTCTTGGAAGCTGTGACTTTAAGCAAAATGTTGGGCAACAAAATCAAATTTTTTCTCATTAATGCTATAATGAAAGGACATTGAAGAAAGCAATGTTATTTGAGGACTCATTGTACATTGGTTTTTTTAAAGTCTCAGTTTCCAAGAACTTGTAAAAGATGCTAAGGAATTACCATATGTACTTTTGTATATATATTTAAATAAATTTAAATAAATATATGTGTGGTATACATATATGTACCTATACACATATATCTTTAATTCTCAGCTTGTTTTATCTAAATTTTTTCTAACCCATAAATTTTGATTATTCAAACTTTTTAACCTTTCTGGTAGTAAATAGAGGATTTAGAAGATCTTTGTTCCACTACGTCCTTGGCAGATATGCCAGCTGCCTTACTTTAAAAAGTAACAATTGCAATTCTTTGAGACAATTATAATTCTTTCCTTTCCCTAATCAGCAGGACCTCAGATAAGTGGACATATTAAGGATTTGTTGAGAGTATTGTTCTGTGGTTCAATGACTTGTGTGATTTCCTTATTTAAACAAGAAGAAAGAAGACAAAGAAAATAATGTATTTTAGAAATAATTGGGCACTATTTATCAGAGTGGTTGGTGAACTGGATACTAATCAGAATAGCAGACTCTGAATTATTTTTTTTCCAGTTACAAGTATCTTTGTTTATGCAACAGTAGATAGAGTGCTGGAAGCAACCTGTAACTATACTCCATGGATTTAGATAAGAAGATGATAGAGAAGGAGGATTTTTAATTTAAACTGGATTAGGATTACATTGTTTCATTTGAGTCTTTTTTAATTCAGGTGTATTTAATAAAATTCTCCTTTTTGAATGGATTTGGAGCATGAACTTTGGATTTAGGCAAATCTGAGTTTCAATCCCTGCTACTTACTAATAGTATCACCCTGGGCAGCATTTTATATCCTAAGCCTTAGCGTTCACATCTGTAAAATTTTTATAAAACCTACATTAGAGTGGTATAAGAATTCATTGAGGCAATCTACGTAGACTCCGAATGTCCCTGACATATAAAAAGTACTCAAGTTAGCAATATTTAAATCCTTACCTAAAGAAAACTTGAATGCTGACAAAGACTTCATCAGAATCCTAAAAGACACATTTCTTCCCTCAAATATAACAAAATATTCCCTCAAATGTGAATGTATCTTCAAAATATCCCTGCTCCTGCTCCAGGATGTATTTTGCTAGGCCCGAGGCATTTGCAAATTCCAGAGGCCATGCCATGCAGGTGTCTGCTGGTAAGGCGAGTAGTCTCCCCTCTGTGGCTCCTGCGCAGTCCAGCCTTCCTCCTGTTGGGTGATGCAGCTAAACGTGCTCCCAGGATGGATGAAGCACCTGCCATGCTTGTGGGTGGACACAGCTTACTGAGTAACATGGCAGAAAATGTAAGTGGATCTGGAAACAAGGTAAACCACCAGGAGAGCCAGAAATTTAACAATGACCAGATTTTAAGCCACTGGCATTTTGTTTAAATCACTTATTAGGAAAATCATTTGAACACAGCTTTAAAATAAAAGCTGGAGACTTGGTTGATGATGGGATGCTATGTGGAGTAACTTGCTAAAGGGCCAGAAGCTCAGGAACCATTTATCAATATCTCTTCTTGGAATACTATATAATAGCAGAGCCATTTTTCATTCATTTCAGAATGGGCTGCCTAACCATTCAATATGAGTCAGTCAGAATACTGACTTTTGACTGATTTCAAGAAGCACACACTTGTTTTGCAACTTGTCTTACTGAAGACAGATTCCTTAATGTTCTTCTTCTAGATATTATCTAATAAGAATTCCCATATAAGCAAATATATTGTTACCCAAAAGCTCAAATAGCAGCAGAGTTTGTACAAACCTGTGGGAGAAAGTCCTAAAGAAATAATGCAGGGAAAGAGAGGTCAGGAAAGTAACAGATTTTGTAACTAGAAGAGAATAGGAATAAGCATCCGGGTGTGGTGGCATGCACCTGTAATCCCAGCTACTCTGAAGGCTGAGGCAGGAGGATCGCTTGAGCCTAAGAGTTTACAACCAACATGTGCAACACAATGCGACCGCATTTCAATTAAAAAATAAATTTAAAAAAAAATGTAAATAAAAACTATGGAAATAAGGGATCAAGGAAGATGTGGGAGATCTTTAAGTCACCAAATTTAGAATAATCCCTATCTGGCAAGACTTAAAAAATCTTTTAAGAGAGGTGCCAGGTACAATTAACACAAGATTTAAAGTAAGGAATCTATATCCCATTCCCGGCCCTGGCCCTTATTATTGTGTGCATTTTCATAGTTGTTTAATCTCTCTAAGTCTCCAAGGCTGTATCTTATCCAGATGCATGAACCCAACCCAGGCACATAGTAGGTACTCAATAAATGCTGGCTTTGAATAATTAAATGCAATGTCACTTTTGGCAAACATTAGCTAAGTAGGTATTGTGACAAGTCACAAGATTATTTGAAAAAACAAATGTTGATAGCACCCTTTAACTGCCTAGAAAATAACAGAAATGTCATCAATTTGGCTGAAACACAGGACTTGTGCAGGTAGCCTTGGAGCTAAGGCTTAATAGATATATTGGCTGATGTACCTCATAGGTTTTCTCAGGAAAATATAGTACCTTGCTTACATCTGTTGTTGTTCCAGTGTAATTATTAATTGAGCCACCTTTCAATATCAAAAATGCCTTCATTTGGATAATGTAATATACTGTCAATGTCTTTCTAGCTGCCATCAATTGAGAGTGAGCAACATATAGTTAACTCAGAAATAAAACAAAAAAGGAAATGCCTTACTTGTGAAGTATGTGTGACAAGGAGCTGGATCATAGTATTAGTTTTTATTGCATGATCCTTATACCAATGTAAATTCAGGAGATGGCCAGCATTGTTTGCTTGTTTGTTTTTTGAGATGGACTCTCACCCTGTCACCCAGGCTGGAGTGCAATGGCAGGATCTTGGCTCACTGCAACCTCCGCCTTCCAGGTTTAAGCAATTCTCCTGTCTCAGCCTCCTGAGTAGCTGGGATTTCAGGAGCACACCACTACGCCCAGCTAATTTTTGTATTTTTAGTAGAGTCAGGGTTTCACCATATTGTCCAGGATAGTCTTGAACTCCTGACCTCGCGATTTGCCCACCTTGGCCTCCCAAAGTCCTGGGATTACAGGCATGAGCCACTGTGTCCAGACCGGCTAGCATTGTTTTTTAAGTTTAAAGTTTAAGCATGAAGAAAGGCCTATCAATAGATAAGACTTTAGTTGTCACTCTCCAATGGTTTTATAAGTTCACCATCTTTAGGAACATACATGAAATTAGGGTGTACAATAAGGTAGTCATGTAGAAACCCTAACTGCTAAGGAGTTCCTGCAGGTGGCTCCTGAAGATAATCAAGGAAGGGGCTTAACTGCCTCTATCGATTTTTATTAAAAGCAAAATTAGTTTATTTGGTGAAAAGATGCCCAATTAAATATAGATTAGCAAATTAGTGAAGGATGTACTTCGTTTTACTAAGTTTCAGAGGAACAAAGTCACTCTTCAATTCTACAGAACTGTATATAAGGGCTACAAGATTAAACGCACTTCTTGGGGTCAATTTTAAACTTGTGCACAAATAGACTTGATGTAGTAGGTTGAAGAGTGCTCCCACAAAATTCCTGTGCTCCTGGAACCCCAGGATGTGATCTTATTTGGAAATAAGGTCTTTGCTGATTAAGTACTTAAGGATCTCAAGGTGAAATCATCCTGAAATTAGGGCAGGGTAAATCTGATGACTAATATCTTTATCAAAAACAGAGGGGACACATAAGACAGGTCATTTAAAGAAAAAGACAGAGACTAGAGTAATGCATCTACAAACCATGGAGTCTCAAAGACTACCAGGAACCTCTAGAAGCTAGGAGAAGAAAAGGAAGGATTCTCCCCTGGGGCTCCCAGAGATCACATGACCTTGTTGGAATTTTGCTTCTGGACTTCTGGCCTCCACAACTATGAAAGAGTCATTTTCTTTTGCAAATTCTCCAGTTTGTGGTAATTTCTTATGGCAACCCTAGGAAACTAGCACTCCTTCCATATTCATTATTTTGTGACCTCTGCTATTAATCCACACCTAACTCAGAGCTCCTCTGCTGGGGTGCGGCCACCATGCACTGAACACAGCAGCCTGCTGCACACAATAATTTGTATTTCTCCAGGGCACCTAGCACAATGTCACTGCTGGTTCAATATATCCATGACTGGTTATGTACAGCCAAGCTTCTGTGTCATTAAGTCTTTGCTCATAGTACCATCTTCACCTGGAATTCTTCTTCAGTCCCCCATACTCTCTTGACACACACACATCTCTACCTTCTGTAAATTCTTTCTCCTTTCAAGATCCAGTTCAGCTCTCATTCCAGGTCTACAACACCTCCTGATTCAATTACTTCAAGTGGAAGTGATCCTTTGCACATCTGTGTTCCTTTTCTACCTTCCTGGGTCATCTCTTCGGACTGGGAACAGGTCTTCTCTAGATTTAGTTTTAATCCCCTCACACGTTGCTCCATGTGGGTTAGTCTTGCCCACGAAACTGAAAAGCGTGATTTTGGAAATCAAAGTCTGGTCTGATTTTCATCTTCATCTCTTTACTTGGTCTTGTATGGAGTAAACGTTCAATAGTAATTTGTTGACTATTTGCCCTGGCTAGCTCATTCCACAGTGATAAAACTGCAATGTTCTCTAAAATTACTTTTCCATCATTATAAATTTGACTTGAAAGCCATGCAACTGATGCATTTGTTGGGGATTATCTTTTGCCCATCTCTCATTAAATCTGTCCTCACATGGCACCAATATTTATAGGAACAGCTAAACGTTAGCCCCCAAATGAGAAAGTGACCCATGCAAATGCCTTGGTGTGACACAAACACCCACAACAATGCAGACTGTGTGAGGACTCTGCTGGGTGGCTGCAGTTCTGGGATATGAGCAATGGATGAGCTGACTTGGAGAAGGCAAGCCCAGAGTCGTCAAGGGAAAGAAGAGGGTGCAGTACCTCATTAATTTTTTTCCAGCAGTTTTCAAAGATTAGCTACATAATAATGCCCCTACAATATGCTTTTTGTACATGACCAAAGACCAGCTGGCAGGCATTTCAAAACAGTAATTGTTGGACTGATGACACTGCTGAGGAAAGAGGACTCATTATACCCAATTTGGAAGATTGTGAATATGTTGTATAGATGGGTTATGAGGGTGCACTCAGGTAAAAGAGCTAGACAAATGCACAGTGACATTATAGTGCCCCATTGGATGTCTCAGACATACAGTACGTTCTTTCACCCTTCATTATCTGAAGACTGGGAAACAATACTGCATGTTTTAAAATGTACAAGTTCAAATTGCGGCCAGGTGTATACTATGATAAAGAAATAAACTGTTTCTCTAGTGAATATGTAGTCCTCTAAGAGAGATAGGCAGTTGTGACTGTGCCATCCTGTGCCTCACTTAAAAGGAATTCACCGGACAAAAAATAACACTTTGGCAAAGAAGATTTTATAATGATTGCCTTCTACGATTCACATGCCTTCCTACAATTGGGCATGTATGCATCAGTGGACATTTGATATTAGACAATCTCGAATAATTTTAAATGGATATATCAATATCCAGTAATACTTTCAACCAGCATACCTTAATATGCTTCATAAAACAAAATGTTTTGGATGAGAGAGGTACAATTTTAACTTTAAAAGGGAACATTTGTTCATTCACAGATTAAGAGCTATACACTAAAATGTAAATACCATCCAATGCAAAATACATAAAATCTCTTCCCTACAGATCTGACTGTAGTTAGATATAATACATGTCATAAGTACAGACGTACACACACAAATAGAGTGCAATTGTCACACGTTAAATAATTTTGAAAAATGACTGTATTTACCAAATAATTATTACTTTTAAATATGTCATTTTAAAAGCATCTTAAGAGATAATTGCATATATACATATATATTTTTTTGTGGAAATACAACTCAAATTTTATAATAAAATTAGAAATATCAAGCAGTTCTATGTGTCAGAAATTCCTTTATGGCAATTTAAGAAATAAAATTGTCATTCTGAAAAGTGATACATAACAATATCAATGATAGCCCACATAAAGGAAGGCCATGTTTTTCTGCTAATTCAGTGACTCTTGTAACTGAAGAGGTAGTGGCTATTTTGTGTTGGGACTCATTTAAACATAGAGATCTCTAAAAATACAAATGTCCTCCCTACATAAAACTCTTCAATGAGGCCTTCCTGCTCAAACTCCCAACAATCTTCCCTCTCAGCAGAATTTATTGTCTCAGTATGTTCCCACAACTGTCCCATGAAGAGGACACACCACACTCTATTTTGTAAGCTTTTTATTTGTCTGGCTCCCCAAAAGAGAGTAAGATTTGGGAGAAGGCAGGAACTGTAACTTACATAAAAATATCAATAATGATTGATGATGATAAGATGTAGCAGCAGCAGTAGCGTCAATGACATTTCCCCATCCCCCTACCCCTGCCCCAGGAACAAATCTGCTTCATTATATCCTAACTCCCAGCATCCAGGTGGTTGGTGGTGGGAGCCCTCGTCTTCAGGAGATGTTCCACCTGCTTGCTGCCTGCCTCAGTGTTTGCCTTGTAACCAGGCCATTCTGTACTCAGGAGCTACAGGCAAGTTGCTATTTCTGCAGTGACATTTCCTTATTTCTTGGCTGTCAAAAATAGAGGCTGTTCAGGTACCAGTCTTCCTGCTCTTGAGTAACAGAAAAAAGTGCTGTATTTGTAGTGAAAGGGATGCTGGTTTGATGTTAGCAGGATTTTCTAATTGAAGGAGTCAAGGAAACATGTGCAGATTGAACAAGCACAACTTTTAGTCTTATTATAATTACATGATGATTATTTATTTAGCACCCACCACAGCTGGCGTGGTGGCTCATGCCTGTAATCCTAGCACTTCGAGAGGCTGAGGCAGGAGGACCACTTAAGCCCAAGAGTTGGAGACCAGCCTAGGCAACATAGTGAGACCTTGTCTCTACAATTTCTTTTCCAATTAGCCAGGCATCGTGGCACACACCTGTAGTCTCAGCTACTGTGGAGGCTGAGGTGGGAGGATGGCTTGAGCCCAGGACTCTTGCCATGAGTCAAGATCACACCACTTCACTCCAACCTGGGCCACAGAGTGAGACCCTATCTCAAAAAATAATAGATAAATAACCTACCCCATTCTAAGCAGAGTATGATGAAAGGTATATAATAGAAAAGTATGAAATGAATCAATTAGCAAATAGTGGAAAAGAATAAATGATTGTACACACAATAAATCCAGTGTGAGGCGAATACAGCAAATTAGATTAAATACAAAGTAGATTTTTCTATGACAAGTATCATCTTTGCTAACATTGCTATTGCATAAGAAATACCAGCATCACTCTGCAAACTAAAGAAATTAAGATAGAAATATTAGCAATTTATCCCCTGGTCATCCTTTACTACTAAGTGCTAGTCAAATTACAAAACTGCCTAGATACCTTGCAGGTCATTGGAGAGACACTAGGGTTTTTGGGTGGAGGATAGAAAAGAATTTTTCCAATAGCATTCTGAGAAGCAGCAACTGATGGAGAGCTGACTCTTCATCAGTCGGGGGTGGGCTAGGATGCCCAGACAGGAAGGAGAAAAGAGATGGAGGATATACTTGTGGAGCAATGGGCCGTGTCAGATAAAGCCCTCCTTCAAGAGATCCCACCTCAATAGAGCCACTTGTTTTAAAAAATATATGGAACATGAATCATATGTATTTATATCATTAACGACTAGTGGATATGTGCTTCAGAGTCCTTAGTGTAAAATCCCAGGACCATTCGTTTTTTCCTTACCAAAAGCATAAGCAGTTTCATGAGCAACCTGTCTTAGTAATCCTAGCCAATTTTTCAGAGACCTAACTTGACTTAGAGGCTCCTTGCTCTCCACTGATACTTTTTGTGTATAAAAAGCATACCCAAAGTCTCACTGAAGGGGCATAGTCCTGCCAGAAAAAGAATGGGGTATATATCCACAAAGCCCCGCTGGAATCTCAGCTCCCCCATAACCGAGTCTCCTGTGCCCATAGCATGATTGTCTTATGTTTTTCTGATCAATTTTCTTTTCTATGTAATGTAAATTACAATATTTCTTATGTTGGATTATAAGGGGATTGGAGGTAAAGTATTTAACGTGTCTGTCACATGATAGGTGATTATCAAGTGGTTTATATTATTAGCTACTTGTACCCGTACACATTAATTTTGCTATATGTAGGAAGAGAATGTTTTCAATTTCTACCTGTCAGAGAAATGGAAACCAGACACCCCTTAAAAACTATCTGGATGTTCAAACCATGGTGTTCATAAGAAACTTCTGAGTTAATTCACAAAGTGAGTTCATTTTAACCTTGTAGATGTTTGAGCCTATTTTTATAACAAGAACAAATGGTCACTTTCTGTAAAACAACACAGAAATCATTCTCTGGTTGAGAGTGTTCGAGTAAACAATGCAATGCCCAAATCTATACCCACACACACAAGCGTGTGCACACACACACACACACACACACACACCCCAATCGCCATGGCTAATATCAGGGTTAGGTTCTAAAACACCAGAACTCAAACAGTTGATCCTTGTGAGGCAACATAATTATGGTCAACCAGAGAGAGTCAGCCCAGTCAGGGTTCCGTGGGGAAACTCCAGAATCATGTCTGAGAGATGCACTAACACAGGGTAAAAGCCTAGGAGGAAGACTGAAATTAGGTTGTCAGTGGAGAGTTCAGGCTTGTGTGGGGTGTGGAGGAATGAGACCAACTCTGGTAGGAAAGTCCTGGCTGATTCCTTCCAACCAAGGTGGGAAGGTCCTGGCTGATTCCCTCCAAATGTGGCCTTGCTCACATGCCAGAGGCAGAGCAGATAGTCAGAGAGCTGACGGCAGCTCTGGTCATTCCTGATATTTTATTTGCATTCTTCTCTGTACTGGAATGCTCTGCTACTATGTGTGTCTATCTGTGTCTGTGAGGTGTGTGCATGGGTGTGTGTGTCTGAGTCTGTGTCTGGGTGACTGGGTGTGTCTTTGGGCACGCAGCAATTCCTTTTCCCTAGTTAGTGTGCTTTGTGCTGAAAGCCACATGGAATGTCAGTAACACAGACCTCCTAAGAGATGACAGAGTGACAGTTCTCACCCATAAATAGTGTTGCTAGAGGACATGGGGAGACTTCTCACTTAAGGTGCTTTGGTTAGAAGCATGCAAATTCACTGTTTTTGAAATGTAAGTTTTAGGCAGGGACTGGTAAAATACTGTCCAGCCTCTCTCACACTGTCCTTTCCCCATCTAGGTGCACAAGGGCCGTGAATAAAGCTCCCACTGTGCACTGCTTTGCCATCTGGAATCCCTTGAGTGAGAACTGTGTCTTTTCCAGCGCAGCTCATCCATGCCCATTTGCCTCATTCCTTGGTGTCAATTTCACCTTCTGCCTCCATTAAGGTCCAAATGGGCGGCAGGGCACTTCTGCACGCTCTGATTATGCTAATAACAGCTCGCTGACTGAACTAATGGGGTCATTATGGCCCCTCATGACCATGGGATGCAAATCACCACTTTAACATCATCATCTCTGTCCTAATCGATCACTATCCTTCACACCAGCCATTCTTAGAACCCAAAAAACTCTCCATATAAAGGAGGCTCTGTGCCTGTGCTTCCAGGAAGCATTCAGAGATGAAAGCATGGAGGGACTGAGGGCAACATGCCTGACAGAGTCTACAGTAAGTTAGCGAAGAGAGAAAGCCCTCTGGCAAGGTTTTGAGATGCAGGGAGTGAAACAAATTCATGGGTAAAGGATCCTGATATGAATTTGGAGCTGGTGCAGTGTGTGCACACTCTGGCTTATCTAGGTGACAGAGGGCTGGCCTGGGAGCTAGGGATCTGTCTTCTGCTCCAGCAGCTCTGGCTGGACTACACAAAATTAATGGGCCTTCACGTTTCCATTTGCAGCATGAGACTGGTAAAAAGAACGGAGTCAGTCAGTCAGGTTAGGGGTCGGTGCAAAGTCAAACCTCCAAGCGGATAATTCAGTAGCCATAAGGAGACAAACTGCAAAATCCCAAATGTGTCCGGTGTTGACAACTTTCTCTCGGCTCCCACGACATGGCTAAAGCTTATCACTTCAGCCTCCATGTTCCTACCACCAGGCTCCCATCCTTATTAGCTCTGTGGCTTTCAGCAAGTTGCTTAATCGTGCCAAAGCTTAGTCTCTTCATCTATAAAAGTAAAAATAAAATTATTGACCCCGTAAGACTGATACATTAAGCCTTATTTCCGAATCTTATATATGATAAGGGCCCAATCAATGGCCATTGATATATATATTTTAAATTTATTTAGTTTACTTTAGGTGCATACCATATCTAGCATTTCTCCCCATGTTATCCCCTCCCCACCCTCCCCCTCCCTCCCCCTCCCTCCCCCCCCACCCCCCCGTCTCTCCCCTACCCGACCCCCAAACTGCCCCCAGTGTGTGATGCTCCTCTCCCTGAGTCCACATGTTCTCGTTGTTCAACACCCACGTATGAGTGAGAACATATGGTGCTTGGCTTTCTGTTCTTGGGTCAGTTTGCTGAGAATGATGGTTTCCAGATGCAGCCCTGTGTACAATAGCAAAGACCTGGAACCAACCCAAATGCCCATCAATGATAGACTAGACAAAGATATTACTTTTATCTAAGAATTGGATTAAGTTTGAGACTTCTTGCACTATGATATCCCAGCATCACCATGCCTAACTCTAACAAGTCAGAGCTTTCCAGTCTACAGGACTAGACATGACCATTTTTAAGAAATATATCAACATATTATTAAACTGAGTGGATGAAATCAACCAAGAGGCATTTATAGACACAATATCAATTTCTTTACAGACCTTAGAAACTGATTTCACTCCATTTGTCTCTGGAAGAGAGCTAAATTTCACCTTCCAAAAAAAGTTGGGCAGCTCTCATAATGATTTATGAATAGGTCTCTGATGCATAAAATCTCATTTTCTTTAGTGCATTTGTCAGAGATTTCCCCACGAGTGTCTTGTGCAGGACTTTGTTGTTGTAACTCTCTCAGCCTCCCATGCAGGAGGAGTATTTTTCCGGACGCTTTCTCTCGATAGGTCTTTGGATAATCATATTTGACTGATGTGTTGGTGTTCTTACTTTACCTCCTGCACTATGAACTTTATATCACGTTTTACTTCCCTGCATATTAATGCTCTGGTCTTCATGTGCAGATGGAGTGAAGCCATAAAACTCAGCCCCATCAGCCAATTAGGACTCATCTGACAAGCGACACTTTGTCTTTTGTGTGCTAGCCCGGGAATGGCGAAAGACAGTATCTTGTTTGCCTTTCCAAAAATACACCCCCATAGAATAGAAATTACGTACGCTTTTGCTGGCTTAAGCATAATATAGATTTATCATGTGGGAAAGATAGATGAGATATATATATTTTTTTTACCATGCTGTGAAGGCTTTAAAATTATTTACTGTCCTCATTATCATTAGGAAGCAGGCATTATCTGATCTATCTCTCCAGTTTCTTATGGTAAAACTCTAAGATTCACAATTTTTAAAGACTGCCTGCCCCTGCATGGAGTACGTAGCCTGCGTGGGAGGAGTGATACCTGATGGGGCATCCGATTGCCTTCCCAAAAGCATACTTGAAAAGTTGAGAAAACATATTCTCACAGGATGTGAAAGTTGAGTCCTAAACAGAGTGGATACTGCTTAGAAGACTATTTGCGAAAGAATGACTGCTGAATTTATGTAGTGTGAACATTTAAAGTAAAAATTCAAATCCTCACCTTTGGGGTCATGGTGATTAATTTTCATTCCAAATGTAACTCCTCTTACAGGCAAGAAATCCAGTAAATATTCCCCTGTGACCAACAACCCCGTGAGCTGTTGGCAGAATTAATAAAGCTGTCAGGATTTCTTTGGAATATTGCACGTCTCCCTGTATGTCATTTAATTGTGAAGTGTAAATATGCATATGGCACATCAGGAAGACTAAATATATTAGTCTTTAGGGCTTCAGCTCCTGTTTCTGTACTCATTTATCAATTTTGATTAAATTAGGGGAGAGCATTTTGATACAGAAATATATAAAATTTATGTAGCTTTCTAGGAGAATGACTTGCATTGTTTATACAGCATAAGCATCTGGGGAGAAATATATATTTTTCTAATATGCAGCTTTGGATAATATAAAATGTTCTGTATACAAGATTATGTTCACAGCTTGGGAGAATTTGGGGAAAATGCTCCTGGCAAGCAAACTGTTTTCAAGAAGGGAAAGTTGAAAACCAGGAGCAGAGGGAAAACATAATGCAACTTCTAGTTTCTCGAACTTTAAAATATGCAGCTTCTGAGGTTGACTCACAATCCAAGTGAGACCTCTGTCAGAAGAGTCTCAGTATGCAGAGGGAGGGGGTGCAGATGGAGTGAGAACACTTATGGTAATCTCAGGATCCAGCTCAATATTTCAAAGCAATGCCTTCAGTACAGGCAAAGCACATTTACAAGGGGATTGGCCTTTACTGTGTGAATTCAGGGCTATCTTTGGACCAATAGATACTGGCAAAGCCAGGGAATGAGTAATGGTTTGTGACTGTCCACACTGGTTTTGCTTTGAAACAGTCAAAGAATAGAACTGCCATTTAAAAGAATAACAAGAGATGTTTGAGAGATTGTAATTGGACATTAATAAAATCCAAGTGAGAGTTTGCTGTGTTGTTTTGTTGCGTTTCTCCTTCCCTTCAAGTATCAGACTTGTAAACTGACGCACTGACCAGTTTGTATATGCTCTGCATGTACAAACATTATAAATTTAAAATCAAGCAAAAGATAAGTATGAATATTCCCTTTAACAGATGGAAGGATCGTGGTTCACAGAGTAAGCAATCTATCCCAAGTCCTACAGTGAGGTAGTGCTCTTCTGACCAAGATGGGGCCTGAGGCCGAACTGTAAATAGCAGCCCACCTACCATATGCCTAGATATGTAACTGTTATAAATAGTGCTACCAAACTTAAATAATCTGTGTTCTTTCCTCCTTTGTTAACAAGTGTACTTTCACAGCAATGTGGAAATCTAGGGTGAAATTGGAACAACACGTGATACACATCACCCCATCATTCAACATCTGACTCCTTCCTTCACGTCATTAGAGGCCAAACTTACATTTACCAGTCACCTACAATGCCCCAGTGTCCACGCCTTGGCCCCATAGGTGCCCAACTAGTCTGTGGCCTGGCCTATCTTCACTGGGAGACTCCTTCACAGGCTCAAAAGTGAGCTTAGAGCCATTTGATCAGGACATTCTGAAGTTTGGATACATGGAACGTGGTCTAGACTAGAATGAGAGGGTGGGGTAAAAAGGCAGGGGGAGGGCAGGCTCCCAAGTGGGCTCATCACCTGCCAGGATCCCTGAGTGCTCATGGCATGGGGAAACAACAGCAAGAGCTAAAGGAGGACCAAAGCAGGGACCCTTTAAAGCAGGAAGTCCAGGAGAGTTCCTCCTGCTCCCTACCACCAGTCTAAGGGAAATGCTACCACCTGGATATTGTGATTGAAATGAATTAAATTCAAATCAAGATCATGGGACTCAAAGCTGGTATTTTTATCCACTTCACTTTGCTAACTTCCTAGTATTTTAAATAAAAACCTAAGAAAAAATGAAAATGTGAATCTGGTCACCTATTTCAATCCTTTTCATAGTAACAAAATAAAATATTTGAAGAGTCACATCCCAGTGCAGAACCTTTGAGTACCTTGTGCCCTTGAGAAGTGGCCACAGGTCCCAAATCAGTGCCCCCATTAAGCTGAGCTAGGTTTCTTTCTTAGGAGTTTTCTTGAATTGGGCCTTTGGAGCACCCTAGGACTGCTTATCTGCTAGTAGTACCTGTGATAAGACATTCAGGGCTCTGTCGATTTTCCAGCTGTGCTTCCAGTGAGCGACAGGAGCTTTGGGACACTTTGTGCCTGCAGTCACTGGGAAAGAACAGCCATGATAAGCACCAGGGAGAGGGATTTTTTTCCCCTGTAGTCTGAACACAGAAAGTGATAAGAGAGGAAGGCCTCCACAGACCGACCCCAAAAGCAAATGCAGGCGGAACAAAGGCAGCCCTGACTATAAGAAGATAAGGCAGCTGCACAATTGGTAGCTGGCTGCAGGATCTCCATCCATTCAAGTCACGACCTTAGCCTACAGCATGTGATGGAGGAAGGAAGTAAAAAAATGTATGTAATAAAAAAAATTCTCAAGATTTTCTACACTAAAATAGGTCAAAACATCCAATTAAACTGAAAGAAAGCAATGTAAAAATTTAAGTCTGCCATGCGCGGTGGCTCATGCCTGTAATCCCAGCACTTTGGGAGGCCTAGGCAGGCGGATCATGAGGTCAAGAGATCAAGACCATCCTGACCAACATGGTGAAACCCCATCTCTACTAAAAGTACAAAAAATTAGCCAGGCGTGGTGGTGTGTGCCTATAATCTCAGCTACTCCGGAGGCTGAGGCAGGAGAATTGCTTGAAACTGGGAAAACGGAAGTTGCAGTGAGCCGGGATCGCGCCACTGCACTCCAGCCTGGCCACAGACTCTGTCTCAAAAAAAAAAAAAAAAAAATATATTAAAAAAAAAAAAAACTAAGTCAATTGGAAAGCTGGGCGTTGTTTGGTCAGATAGATATCCCATTTACTCAAATCATGTCCACAGGTGTTAATGAGGACAAACCAGTGCTGGAGCAGCAGAAGCATAACAGTTCTTATATTTTGTTAAAAATGTGCAATTATAAATAAGCCATCATGGGGGCTGGGCACGGGGGCTCATGTCTGTAATCCTAGAACTTTGGGAGGCCAAGGTGGGCAGATCACTTGAGGTCATGAGTTCAAGACCAGCCTGGCCAACATGGTGAAAGCCTGTCTCTACAAAAATACAAAACTTAGCCGGGCATGATGGCGGGTGCGTGTCATCCCAACCACTCGGGAGACTGAGACTAGAGAATCACTTGAACCCAGGAGATGGTGGTTGCAGTGACCCGAGATGGCACCACTGCACTCCAGCCTGGGTGGCTGAATGAGACTCCATCTCAAAAATAAATAAATAAACACATAAGCCATCATGAAATAATTTTTAAATAATCAGATGTCAAGGGAGCTTAGTAGTGATTCTGCATTAAGGCCATAGGCCCAGGTCCCAGCCACATACCCCATTTCAGAGATTGTAGTGAGGGTGACATGACAGAAGTAAAGCTCCCAGATCAGGGGTTGGTAGAAGGTGAATGTGTAGGATACTCCAACTTTATTCCATACATGCTTGGAGACAAGCCAGGGTCATGTCTGTTTGATAAGCAGAACATTAGAGTTCTATAAGTTTTTTAAGGAGGGGGTGAAAATGACTACTGAGTATGTAATTTGGTCATTTTAATTTCTAAATTAAATGCTGCATGTGCATACGTGTGTGTGTGTGTGTGTGTGTGTGTGTGTGTGTGTGTGTGTGTGTTTTAGACCAAGACAAAATGTTACCACATCAAAATTCCTTATCAAAAAGCGTCATGTCACTGGCTAGTCATGTGCAGAAAGCAGAAGCTGGACCCCTTCCTGACACCTTACACTAAAATTAACTCCAGATGGATTAAAGACTTAAACATAAGACCTAACACCATAAAAGCCCTAGAAGAAAATCTAGGCAAAACCATTCAGGACATAGGTGTAGGCAAGGACTTCATGACCAAAACACCAAAAGCAGTGGCAACAAAAGCCAAAATAGACAAATGGGACCTAATCAAACTCCACAGCTTCTGCACAGCAAAAGAAACAGTCACTAGAGTGAATTGGCAACCAACAGAATGGGAAAAATTTTTGCAGTCTACCCATCTGACAAAGGGCTATAACCAGAATCTACAAAGAACTGAAACAGATTTACAAGAAAAAACAAACAAGACCATTCAAAAGTGGGCGAAGGATATGAACAGACACTTTACAAAAGAAGACATACATGAAGCCAACAAACATATGAAAAAATGCTCATCATCACTGGTCATTAGAGAAATGCAAATCAAAACTACATTGAGATACCATCTCACGCCAGTTAGAATGGCGATCATTAAAAAATCTGGACACAACAGATGCTGGAGAGGATGTGGAGAAATAGGAACGCTTTTACACTGTTGGTGGGAGTGTAAATTAGTTCAACCATTGTGGAAGACGGTGTGGCGATTCCTCAAGGACCTAGAAATAGAAATTCCATTTATCCAGCAATCCCATTACTGGGTATATATCCAAAAGACTATAAATCGTTCTACTATAAGGACACATGTACACGAATGTTCATTGCAGCACAGTTTACAATAGCAAAGACCTGGAACCAACCCAAATGCCCATCGATGATAGACTGGACAGGGAAAATGTGGCACATATACACCATGGAATATTATGCAGCCATCAAAAACGATGAGTTTGTGTCCTTTGTAGGGACATGGATGAACCTGGAAACCATCATTCTCAGCAAACTGACACAAGAACAGAAAATCAAACACCGCATGTTCTCACTCATAGGCGGGTGTTGAACAATGGGAACACATGGACACAGGGAGGGGAGTATCACACACTGGGCTTGTTGGGGAAAAAGGGGAGGGATAGTGGGGGGTGGGGAGTTGGGGGAGGGATAGCATGGGGAGAAATGCCAGATATAGGTGATGGGGAGGAAGGCAGCAAATCACACTGCCATGTGTGTACCTATGAACAATCTTCATGTTCTTCACATGTACCCCCAAACCTAAAATGCAATAAAAAAAAAGCGTCATGTCAAATATTCACATTCCAAAATACATGTAAATGGCCATATAAAAATGACAGAGTTAAAATGTCAAATCTGTTTCTCTTCCACCTCAGTCCTCCCACTGTTAGAATATGTATGCTTATCACAGTATGTGCCTCCACGCTGGGTTCCTAAGTTATGGTCTTCAATTCCATCAAGCAGAGTTTCCTGACTGCTGGATTGCAGCAAGGAATGGGTTGTTTTTATAGAGAGCTGTGGATTCTTTCAACCCTTGGAGCTCCTGCTCTGGGCTTGTGTAGAATCCCAGTCTCTGTGGTCATAAGCAATCTCCTACTGTACTGTACCAATATGATCAATGAGTGTTCCAATGTGAAAAAGACTGGAAAACACCGCCAGGCAACTCCAGAAAAGGGAAGATGAAATGGGTTGAATAAGTCAGAGAAAATGTATGAATAGGGAGGTTTTCCATGCATAGTCTTAAGAGAAGCACAGAATTTAAAGACAAAAATTAATTCCACAAGAGGAGAACAGCAAAAGACAAAATTAGGAGTGCAGGATGAGAAGGTGTGAAGGAAACAGTAGTGTGGCTGACATTCTGGAAGGGCACATCTGGGCCAGGAGACTACAACTGAGACCCGTTTTGTGGTCAGAGGCCTGGGGATGGGGGTTGGCTAGAAGACAAAAGAAAAAGGTGGTCTCTGGGTAAGAACGTAACAGGATGAATGTGTGGTTTGGGAAAACACACCATTAACTGCATGCAGGACTAATGGAAGGAAAAAGTAATGGAGTCAGTAAAATCTAATTAGGGCCTCTCTGAATTTATACTTCCTTAGTTTTCATCAGAAAATTGGCTTGGAAAAGATACGGCTTTAATTTCCTTCATTTTATTTATTTATTGAGGCCGAGTCTTTCTCTGTGGCCCAGGCTGAAGTGCAGTGGTACTATCTTGGCTCACTGCAACCTCTGCCTCCTAGGTTCAAGCAATTCTCCTGCCTCAGCCTCCCAAGTAGCTGGATTACAGACACCTGCCACCACGCCTGGCTAATTTTTGTGTTTTTAGTACAGACAGGGTTTCACTATGTTGGTCAGGCTGGTCTCTAACACCTGATCTCAAAGGATCCTCCTGCTTCAGCTTCCCAAAGTTCTGGGATTATAGGTGTGAGCGAATATGCCTGGTCTAATTTCCTTCATTTTAAATTGACTTTATATATTTCTAAAACAAATAAATACAGTTTTCTGCTTGAGAAATTCCTCTTGGTGTGGTTTTTAGGCTTTAATTGTGTGTGCTTAGAACATAACCTTATTCTTCTTGTCCTCCACATTTGAGACTTTGCTATAGATAGCTATCATCAAAAATTAAGCAGCAAAGAAGCTTATTTCTGAGATATTTTTAGTTTTCCCAATTCCTGATCTGGACTTCCAGTCTTCATTTATTTTCTTAAGTTCCGATAAGATGGATTGCTTTGGCTTATGAAGTAGGTACTTTTTCTGGCAATAAACTTTACTTTTAAATATGTTATGAAAGTGGATTGGAATGATCTTTAATAGAAACTAGCTGTAGCATATATATACCAGACATTTTTATACAGAATGTGCTTACAGAAAGGGAATCCAAAGCCTGAGAACTTTGCAGAAACCATCTGCTCTCTCCCCCACCTCTTCAGAGGAGGGCAAAAAGAAACAGAGAGACAACATGTTAAACCCTAGAATTTTGGAGTCGAGATGATGTAATTATGGCTTTGTCATTGCACAGAAGAGGAAGAGGGAGTGGGTGAATTAAATAAAATTGAATACAGCTTCCTCACCATTCATTAGCTGTGTGCTGATCAGATTGCTTCAGTGCTCTAGCCTGTTTCCTATAAAATTAGATAATAGTATCTGCTTCACAGCACTGTTAAAATGATTAAATGTGTAACACCAGTAATGAAGTAAATGTTCAATAAATCATATCTATGCAATATTATTTCATTAATAGTGCTTTTATGAAAAATAATTCAAAACAGTAGAAAGATTATTAGGTTCTGTTTGGTGAAGTAAAGAATTCGATGCATGAATCTTCTAAAAACTATCTCTAAGTATTGGATGAACAAATGCATGATCCTGTAGGTCATTTCCTCATGAATTCTGCTTAGTTCTTGACCTTCTTCTCCAAAGGGAAGTGCTAAAATATAGAAAGCATGATGACAATCTTGATTCTGATACTCACTAGCTGTACAGTGTTAAGAAAGCCATTCAGAATTTCTGACTAAGATATCTATGAGTATTAAATAAGATGAAGTGTGCAACATACTCAGTATAATGCCCTTCACATATTAAATACTCAATAAGCATTGGTCCTGTATTCTTAGCACCTCATCTGTAATGTTAGAATGCTACCAGACTTGCCTATTTCTCAGGTTATTTTGAGTTCAATAGATATAGTGGATGATATAGTCAAAGACATTATACCTATGCAAGCTAAAATTAAAAGCAATTATCCAAGATCAGTGTTCTGATATGGAACAATAGATGAAAATGGGAATCCTGATAGCTTGAAGAGAAAGATGGACTTCCAGATTCACTCTTACTGAGTATGTGTTCTTGTCCTCATTTAATTTGTTGGTGTCTGGGCCTGAGACTTAATGAGTTTTTCTCAGCTGCTATCATTGTTTCCTTCTCCATCTTCCTCTTGCAATTAGAATTTCTGACTGGAACACCTGCAATATCTGTTTCTCAAAGAAAGAACAGGTATAATATGTGCTTTCAGGATGGATGCCATGTGGCACTATAGACCCTGGAAAGGAACAAAGGGAGTGGCCCCCCCCTTAACTGTGACCTGCTAAGCTGTAAACCCTTGTTCACCTGAATGTGACTGGAAAGTTGTGCTGCAGACTCCCCAACATAGTCCAGAAGGAGCCAAGTGGGAACACCACTTGTAAAATTCTCCTTCATAATGAAAATATGTGTTCTTTGTGAGTGACTTCTCTCTTCAGTAACTCTCTTCTCTATAACATTATTTATAACAGAATTTTTAATGTTGACCCTGAAGCTCAAAATGTTTAAGTAACTTGACCAACTACATATGTCTAGTTAGCAAAATTGCTGGAGAAGAGGTACAAATTTCTGTGAGTCCACATGTGTAGGCTGGTATTGGCCTGGAGAAATACACAGTAAGCTCTATATGCAACTTTAAATGTTCTAATTGCCTCATTAATAAGCACAAAAAACAGTTGACATCAACTTAGCAATATATTTAAGCCAATGTACCCAAAATATTTTTTCAATATATAATAATTCAAAATTATTTATCAGTTAATTTACTGTTTTCTGTTTTGCTTTGTTTTTGTATTAAGATCTTTAAAATTCAGTGTGTATGTTATACCAAGAGTGTATATTAATTTGCACCAGCCGCAGGTCAGGTGCTAAACAGCCACATATTGGACAGCCACCTCACTAGCCACCTCCCCCTTTTAACACCTTTCACAGAGAGCATCTAAGTTATAAGGTGCACTTTAATTTTTTAACACTTGTGGAGGTTTGAAAGTGACCAATGATAAAAGAACAAAATGTCCTTTCTATGTTTATTTTCACTGCTTTTCCCCCTCCCCCCCCACAATATTGCCACTGGTAAACTGAGATCTTTTCTCATTTTGTATGGGTTGCACAGAAAGAACCCCCAGCTCGAAAAGACAATCAGTTTTGTTTTTGTTTTTGTGGACCAGGGAATGGAGAAGGCACTCTCTCACTTTAAATGCACACTCTCCCCAAACACTAGAAGGCATAGGGTTTTTAAGGACTGGATGCAGGGCCAGAGAGGAATATTTCCATCTGCAGGTTGGGACTCCAGATGTGCAGGCTTAATTCATAAATATGTATTCATACAACCCATGCAAACAAAGCAGCAGAAGTTTTCTTTTAGGGAGGGAATTTTAGCATTATAATAATATGATAATGACCTAAAGGCCACTAGGGGTTGTCTGTTCCAGCGTGTGCCGGTTTGGGGATCTTAACTCCCTCTGGTAACTGGTCACAGGTCAACAAGCTGTGGCACCATCCCAGGCCAACTGGCTTCTTTAAGCAGCTGTGCTCATAAAGAAAGGGACTGTATTAGTCCATTTTCACACTGCTGATAAAGACATACCCGAGACTGGGAAGAAAAGAGGTTTAATGGACTTACAGTTCCATATGGCTGGGGAAGCCTCACGATCATGGTAGAAGGCAAGAAGGAGTGAGTCAGATCTTACATGGATGGCATCAGGCACAAAGAGAACTTGTGCAGGGAAATTCCTCTTTATAAAACCAGCAGATGTCCTGAGACTTAGTCACTAACATGAGAACAGCATGAGAAAGACCCCCTCTCCCACCATAATTCAATTACCTCACACTGGGTCCCTCCCATGACATGTGTGAATTGTGGGAGTTACAATTCAAGATGACATTTGCAGGGAGACATGGACAAACCATGTCAGGAACTAAAGGAAAACAGTAAGAAAATGAACGTTTCCAGTTGTTTCATCAGGGCTGTCCTGGTAATGACATTGAGTTTCTAAATCTCAGTATCAGACCATTCATTCTGCTTCCATTATCCTAAGCCTAAACCATTCAGTTCAGTCAGCTGCAGTCACATGCCTCCTTATGAACCACAGATCCCAGGATGATCACACCATCACCTAAATCCGTATTTTCAAATCCAGCATGAAAAAACCTACTGCATGGGTCCCAGATCCTGCCACATCATCTCATTATCTACCTGGTTCCACCATCTTCTGCTGTTAATGCCTCATATTGACATCTCTGTGTCTATTTCAATTTTGGACCCACTGTTTTATCCTAATCTCTGGTCATTTTGTAATCTCTAATCCCTCTCTTCTATGGCTGCCTTCCTTCTTGACTCGCAGTTTTTCTTACATTCTGCAAAAAGCACTTCTTTACTGTGGTTTTTCTCATAGGCATCAGATTTGCTTGAGTAGGATGACTTTTTAGTGTTGTCTACCATCTCCAGTATTCTTGGCATTTACTGCATGCTTACTGAATTTCAGACTTCCACACCCTGCGTGATCTGAATTTCATCAACTGCCTCCCCAGTGACCCACTGGGAACAACAGGCTTGTACTTGGTCATTTTTTTCTTAATTTCAAGTACTATGAGATTTCTCAGAAATAAATCTAGCATTCTTATTTGGCAAACTTCACAATGAAACACTCTGTACTCCTGGGAAATATTTTAAGATCTACAAAAGCCAAAAGTATATGGAACAGCTTCTTGAATGAGATTTTCCTCATGAACTTAGATTTACCATGTGAGATAGAATGCAAGTCTAAAGTTAACAAGTTCAAAGGCACTAGGAAATAAAGAGGAAATAAAACTAATGTCTCATGTCTAAGGGCGTGTCAGGGATGCTCCAAATATGAAATGATGTAAAAACAAAAGACCTTAATAGGCAAGATTATATCTCTGCTTTTAACTTAAAGGAAATATGGACTTATCTAATTAAAGACTGAATCAAGAAAAAAAACTGAGTGTAACAGCCTCTCTTAGTTGATATTTGTACAAATATGTCCCTTGATTTATTTAAATGATACCTATACTTAGTAGATTTCAAATTATTAATTCATAAAAATCTGTACATGCTTGATTGATGAGAGAACACATTTGGGCCCAGCCTTTCAACACCCCAAGTTCAGAGTCTAGGTGAAAACTACTTCCCAAGTCTAAAGCTGATATTAGCTAAACATATGACATGGCCTTTCACCCATAATTCATCTATAAATCCTTTAATACTATCCTTCTCTGGGCTGGTCAGGGAAAATCTTAACTTAGGCATCATTATTTTTCTTTGTTTTTTCTTCTCAGAAGATGATTATGAAATTTGGGCATCGTTTTTAAGTATTGCACATTTAAAGAATTCTATAGATAAATGAGTATGCACCCAGGGAACAAACACCAGCAGAGTAAACATATTAAAACCCAGTAACATGTAAAAGGGTGAAAAACCTTACAGATGCTCAGTCTGAAGGCTGTTATTTTGGCAGGGTTAAGAGATGAGATGTGGACTCCATGACAAAAACAAGAAGCCACAGAAAAAGAGGGGCTCAGGAAACATCAGTGGGTGGGGCCACCTCCTACCTGAAGTGGTGCAGACATCAGATGGGGAGAGGTGAATTTAATGACCTTGACAGACCTCTCCAGCCCTGAGATTCTACCATAAAACATTCCTTTCCCATACCACATGTAAAATATAAATGTGCTTCCTGAAACCCAACTAAAAAACAGCTGCTTTTAAATAAGTGAGAAAAGAGAATGTCTGCTAGTGAAGACTTTATACTTTCACCTGGGGTTTGTTTTTCTATAAATAACCAACAATGCACATCACCATGCAAGATGGGCTTGGCCTCACCATATTCTCCTTGTCTCATTTTCCTTATACCTGAAGGGTAGAAAGCTCAGGCCCTTTTTGGCCTTGGGCAAGAAAGCTTTTTGATTGCACTTGTCATGAGTAATCTGCAGCCAAAGGAGAGAAACCATAGGAGTCCTATAAACTGCAAGTCCTGGTATTGCATTTGCCATATTTTCAAAATGGCTTTGACACACAAAAGCGATGCAGAAAGGTAAACATCCTATATGTTTATTCCTGTCTCCATGAAATCCCAACATTTATTTCTTATGTAAGTGACGGGGTAAAATCAATTCTTATTAGCTTTCATTTCCAAATGGTTTACTAAATACCACTATGTGACACTAAGACAAATATTGGGCCAATAATTCTTTTTCATTATTTTTAAAAATATCATTTCAATCATTTGTCAATTACCTTGGTACATCATTTGTGAATAGGTTGATCTGCTAGCAAGAACATCTCTAATGGAGAGGGAGCATGGATTTGTCTTTTGGCATCAGAAATCCAGGCAATTCAAGGCTGATAGGGCAAACATCAAGAAACTAGTAAGTGCAGGAGCTGTGATTTGAATCTAGATTCATCAGCAGCCAGGGGCCGTGGATTAGCAATCACCACCATGCTGATATATAGAGGGACCAGCCTCAGGAAACAGGTCATTCCATAACTGTCCTTGTAACCTTCCTACCAAGTGTCCCTGTGCTCCCAGCAGATGAAACAGCAATGTACTGTGTTAAGCCATCAGTGCCAATTCCTCCCCTTGTGGGTATTGGTAGCATCTTCCCTGGGGAAGATGACTCTTAAAAAGCTTCAACAAATTTTAAGACTGAGAGGGCAGATTTCACAAATACAGATAAAACCCATTCTGAAGTTAGATCGGACAATAGACTCATTGGAGTTGCCAAAAAAAATTCAAGATCATCAGGCCTAATGGACCCAATGCTATATTTAAGAAGAGACATTGAAAATAAGTTCATAATAAGATATAAGCAGATTCTACTCATTTAATTCGTTTCTCCCAAAGGAATCACAAATTAATTTCAAGAGGAAAAATAATAGGAAAAAAGGATAATTCAATTAAAAAGTAAGGCATTTATTCCTATAAAGAAATAATATAAACAGATTTTTGAAAACATTTACCTTAGCCTAATTATTCATTATACTCAACTTAATATGGAAATGACCAAATCTTAATATCCCAGATGGCCCATCATGGGTTCACTTTCCACAATCAAAACAAAGCCCTAGACAGTCAGTGACTTCAACATTTTCTGCAAATTAGTAGATATTTTGAGCAAACAAGCCTCATGTGGATGATGCAGTACTTCTACTGAATGATCACCAGTTTAAGATGATGTGGAATGGTTTCATCAAATCCAGTCTGCCCATTCCAAGCTGTGATTTCTGACTGAAAAACAGGTGACCTTTAGCAAATAGCTTGAACTAAGGTGGAGAGATATGCAGACATACTGAGTTGCATTGGTTTCTAGCCCTTGATTTTACCAGTGTTTTAAATTAATCTCATCTTCTTTCCTCCTTTTCCAATCCTCCCATTCTTTTCTCAGTTTTCTCATTTAATCGTGTCCTAAGTTCAGTATGAATAAACACATACCTCTTTCAAGGACGTTTCTAACATAATTTAGTATTGATCTTGTTTATGCCTCAGTTT
This sequence comes from Ateles fusciceps, assembly GCA_036589455.1. Taxonomy (NCBI): domain Eukaryota; kingdom Metazoa; phylum Chordata; class Mammalia; order Primates; family Atelidae; genus Ateles; species Ateles fusciceps. The sequence continues at coordinate 2,664,027 of JAZHEH010002555.1, read as the reverse complement.
AGGTAGTATGTAGAATCTGTTTGTATTCATTCATTTAATTTTATCTTCAATATTCACTGAACACTTACCAAGTGTCAATAGGAGACCTGAACAAGACAGGTTCTAGAGCACCATGGGCTGCCACCTACCCCAAACAGAGCTAACACTAGGGTGACCTAATAGCCAAGTATTTCCTGGGACGGTTCTGTTTAAGCATGACTATTTATACTGATTTTTTTCATCTTCAAGTGTTCTAGTTTGGAGGATAAAGTCTATGATTTATCTATATTCCTAGTTAAGACTATAGGTTGTGTGTGTATGTGTGTGTGTGTGTGTGTGTGTTTTAAATTGGTGAACTTGTCAGTCTGTCTTCCCATGTGTAGTTTCCACTAGGCTAAGAAACCTCAAATCACATGATTAACAAGGGAGTGGTATACTTTGCATATGGAATGCAGCTCTGACACCTACCAGAAAACAGAGGAAACACCCAGAATTCTCTGTGTAGAATGAGCTCATATAATACAGGTGATGACAGGTAACATTCATTGACTCTATACTATATACCAGATTCTGTGCTAAAGGCCTTCAAACTTCATTCAACTCTCACCAATATCCCTATGGTAGGGAGGGAGATTTATTTCTATTTTCTTACTGAAGACACTGAAGTTCTGATAAGTAAAGTTAGTTTCACTTATCAAGGGATCCAACCATAACTTCACTGGAACCTAACTAAGGAATGATGCATATTGATTCACTGCATCTAAAAAGTGCGACCAATTACACAGAATCTCTTCTCAACTGGCTGTAGATAGGGTAGAGAGAAAGGATGCAAGAGGAGTCACAACCACTGCATTTGATGAACTTGTGTGGTTTCCCAGTTGCTGGTGGAAGCTGTTGAATTCAGGGATGCATCCCTTACCACCCACACTCCAGTCTCCTTACCTTCACCCTCCCCAGTCCCTACACATACACATTATATCTTTATCACCAAAAAACGAAATGTATATTTAACCTTTGTTCCATGCCTTTCTTCCTCCTAGTTTTTTTTTCTTTGCTTTATACCTAAACATGTAACTTAAACACCCATCCAGCATTTGCTTCTAGAAAATTTATTGTTCTATATCGGAAAATTCCTACTGCATGTGTTTCAAGACCTGGTTGTCATCCCCAATTTCTTGCTTCTTTTTAAATATCTCAGCCACCTTCTCTGTGATTATTTTTTTGCTACACGTTTCCAACACCACCAGTGGGACAAGGCTGTTTATTGTATACAGTGAGCTTTTGCTGACATTTTGGTGACAATGGTGAGTGATTTCAGCACCAAAAGGAGACAGCAAAACATTGAGCATTGGGTGTTTTCTACCTATGTTCATCAACTGTTCTTTAGCTCTAGATAATTAACTGCCCTCTAGCTTTGTAGGCCCCAGGCCCTTGCAACTATTATGTCTCCAACTCAAGACACTTCTTTTATCCCATCTTGTTATATGACCCCAGTTCCCTAAAAAATGAATAAATTTATTTTATCTAGTTATTAAACAATTCTAAAAATAACAAAACATCCCCATGCAGCAGAATAACCACTTAACCTGAGAAAGGAAGCCACCATTCCTGTTGTTGTACCTGGCTTTAACTACCTTGGTTTAGACCTTCTCATAAGTAAAATATTCATTAAGCTATTTCCCTAGATAGAGACCAAGGTATTTCTTCTACTGCCACTCTAGAACAAAGAAATACTGAAATTAGCTTTTAAACTAAAAATTTTATCCTAATGATATTAATAAAATGTATTTATTGAACTCTTGTACTACTCTTAGCAATGAGGAGAAGATTATGGGGCTATAAAGAAGCGTAGTATATGAATCCTCAAGGAATTGTCAAGTCAGTTTAAGAGAGAAAATTTTTGAAGAATACATACAAAGGAAAAGGGCGGTAAAAAAGGCTTGGTTTTTCTTCTACACCCCCTTCTCCTACCTCATTAGAGAAAATTGGTATGAAGATGAAAAGGAGTCTATGAAAAGAAACATAGTCTTTAAACTTTAAGTAAATTAACTGAAATTAATTCAGTGCTTATTTATTTCTCAAACTCCCATCCCTTGAGAGGATGATGGCACTCAGAGATTTTGCAAAAAGAGTATTCTAAATTGCTATTCAGAAAATATGTCATTGAACATGGTCAAAGTAGAAAACATAGATTTATGAAAAACATTTTACCATGGAAAGTTTCAGGTGAGTAATTTTTTCTCAAAAAATATATTGTTTTGTTTTGTTTTAACACATGAAAGTATTTAAAAGATTACCATCTTCATAAAGCAAGCGTCATCCTATAGGTCAGCCCCAAGAAGAAGCCAGCAAATTGAGGAAACTTGGCAAACATGGTTCTCCTAGGACCAATTAGGTAAGAACAGGAGTAATGAGCTTTTGCTTGCTTTTATCAGCAGTGGTCCCACAAACTGACTGCGGGATTGTTGCTGACCAAGTACGGAAACCGGATGGGACCTTTTAAGCCGGAAAGTGAGAGGCATCTTTTAGTATTCCACTTCCTCAGGCTCAGGCCAAGCAGCTGTCTCTCTTTCTGTAACTAACTCAAGCTCTTCCCCTCATGTAATTTCTCCCAGGAACACGTAATTTCTTCCAGGAGCCCCAGTGGCATTTGTCTGCAGGCAGGTTACACCTTTACTCTCTTTTGGAAACCACCTTCCCAGTCCTTTCCTCTTTCCCAGGGATGAGTCAGCAGTCCCACATATGTCAGATGCAAAGATCCAAGGCAATGATGTTTTCAGGGTCTGAGGACTAGAGCTGCTTGAAAGTTTAAACATATGTAGAGATCCCAGCAAGCACAGACACCCAAAAAGGGCAAAACATTACTGATGGTAAAACAAAGGGCTTTGAAATCTGACACACTCATGTTTGAATGCCAGCTTATTAGCATAGTAACGGTACACCTTGTGTCTAATGTTTAGCTACAACAAACCTCAGCATACTTACTTCTAAAATGGGAATAATAGTGAGCTCGGAGGCTTAGAACTGATCAGTGTTGAATAAGCAATTGTCATGCATTTGAAATGAAAATTATAGATTTACCTGGAGTTATTTTTTCTTTATTCATCTTTAGAATTGACTGTAACAATTTATGCCCTACATGCCAGAGGGTGTTCACAGCCAGTCTGTTCTGATGCAGAGCTCTCCAGAATATACTCACAGCACCAACCACCTCTCTAAAATTGATGACAGCTGAAAGTTTCTATTCATTCATGTATGTAGTTTAATGTGTTTTCTAAAAGACTCTAAACTTCTTCAGGTCAAGGGCTTTTTTGGGGGGGTAGGGGCTCTGATAGAACAGCTTTTCTAAAGTAGCATAGGTAATACACAGAGAGTCAGAGATTCGGACCAAGAAGTGATTCAATATAGTTCCTATTATCTATTAAATAGATAATATCTCATTACTGTCATTTTTTGATCAGTGAATAAACAGAAGCCCAGAGAATGTTAAACACATTTTGCAGCCAGATGCTTCCAGAGCTGGCACTCAAACCCAGGCCCCCCAATTAGATGTCCATTGCGCCTTCCCTTTGACCTACTTTCTGGTCACCATGAAAACCACTCTCAGAATATTGCTAGAACTGAACCTTAACTTTGCTCTTGGCGGACTGTCCAGGATTTCCTTGCCTAGGCAGGAGGAATTCTTTTCTCCCCTTTATGCATTTGTGGAGTCTGTAGTCCTGCCAGAGTCTTGGTTGGCCTTGGTTGAAGAGGTACCCTTCAGCTACCACCTGCTTGCTTATTCTAGTTCTGCTGGAGAACATTTTCCCTCAACATTTCTGGCAGGTGGCCAGGCCTTTCTATTATGTGGAATTACTCCTCAGGACACACCGCAATGGAATGTCAGAGAGTGATGCAGTTGGGAGGTGAAGTAAAAGAGGTTGCAAGTCTTGCCAGCTCTGGAGCAGAAAGTTGAGCTATCTGAACCTAGCATCTGCTGCAGCACTGCCATGAGTGCTGCAGCTGGAGACATCCTGGCACATGTGCCTTTGGGACCAAGGTGTGGGCTTTGTGAGTTGTGGTCTCTTGTAAACCAACTCTGGTTGCACAGATGCTGGCTTTAGTCCAGCATGCAGGAATAAATTCACGAGACAATGGAAAGCTATTCTGACAATATTCATTTTTGCTGGGAAGATTTGCCTTGACCATGGAGAATAAAAGAGGGACTATCAGTCTGTTTGGGCTGCTGTAATAAAATACTATGTACAATGTGACTTATAAGCAATATATTTGTTTGCGTCTCACAGTTCTAGTACCTAGAGATCTTCTCATAGATCTAGGAAGTCTAAGATCAAGGTGCTGGCAGAGATGATGTCTGGTGAGGGCTTTCTGTTTCATAGATGGCACCTTCTAGCTGTGTCTTCACATGTTCTCGGGGCTTTTTTCATAATGGCACTAATCTCATTTATGAGAACCTCACCCTCATGAACTAGTCACTTTCCAAAGTCTATACCTCCTGATATTATTGCACGCTTGATTATGTTTCAACATGTCAATATTGGGGTAGGGAAGACACAAATATTTAGACCATTACAGGGGCTTCTCTTAGCCCAGTACTTTTACTTTACCTTTATTTAGATCTGGGGTGCACTGAGACTGATGAACCTGCATGTCAAAATATTTTCTCTTTAATGGGTAAAATATAAAATACCTAAGCTATCCAAATAGCTTCTATAAACCTCTGGCCATCCTAGCCCCTCCATAGGAAACCCCAAGTCTTCTCATGATTGGGCATCTAAAAGATACATCTGGGGGCCTCCCTGATCCATCTATAAATGAGTCCCCATGGTATTATGCCAGTATCCTCGTGGGCAAAGACTTATTAAATATCTGAAATACTACTATTCCCCCTTTTGTAACTATTAACAAAACTATTAAAATTGTTTTGATTTATTTGGTTCATCTGCTAAACTATAAGTTTCTGGAGGGCAAGAGCTCTGCTTGGCTCACTCTTGTAGGCCTCACCCTCAGCATGGCGTTTAGAACATCCTGTGCTCCAGCAACAGAAAACCAAACACCGCAGGTTCTCACTTAAAAGTGGGAGCTGAACAATGAGAACGTATGGACACCAGGAAGGGAGCAACACACACTGGGGCCTGTCAGAAGGGTGGTGGAAGGGAGAACATCAGGATAAATAGCTAATGCACACAGGGCTTAATTCCTAGGTGATGGGTTGATAAGTACAGCAAATCACCATGGTACACATTTACCTATATAACAAGCCTACACATCCTGCACGTGTATCCTGAAACTTAAAATTAAATCAAATTTTTAAAAAAGTGAAAAGAGCATCTTGTGTTCTCAAGAAACTAAAAGCCTAGGCAGGTCTTAATAGAGACTACAGCATTCAATGATGTACTAGAAAAGAATGAATGTTGGAGACAGTGTTAACAAGCTTTACACATCCATAAAATTGTTATGCCTGCTTCTAAGGTGGATTGTGTGCTGGGTAGAAGCCGTAGGCTATCCCTAGAAGGCATGAGTCAGTGGGGAATGAGAGAAATGGCATTCCCAAGGGAAAGGCTTTTGTGAGCCAGAGTTCACCCAGGGTATTCTGAGACTGGGTCTTGGTTTGTCACCCAGGCTGGAGTGCAATGGCATGATCATAGCTCACTGCAGCCTTGACCTCCTGGGCTTAAGCGGTCCTCCCACCTCAGCCTTCTCAGTACAGTTTGATAATTTAAAACAGGTTAGTTCTTGGAGTGTGAATATGCATTCAGTAGTTTGGATCAATTTCTCTTTTCCACCAGGGAACATGAGTAGCTTTAGTTTGTAAGATCCCAGATAGCCTTCTCTCTGCTGATCGCTATTATCTGAATACCTTTGTAATGCCTGAGTTAGTGCAGGTTTGCACGAGTTCCCAGGAGAATAACTTTCATGAACTAAGACCACTTTGGCAGCTTTTCCTCCCTTTCCACTCCTGAATATCTGGGACATACGCTGAGCTCCCTTTTCATAGAGTTATCTTAAGAAGCAAGATTAACTATGTACTATACAATGCATACATTAAACAGGAGGAAACTAGATTATATACAGTCATTTAAATTGCTAGTCAATTTTATGTGTTGGCTCTCATGTCATCTACAGTTTTAGACTTTCCATCTTTCTACATGCTCAGAAAGAAAACCCTGGGTGGGGCCTGTAATCCCAACAATTTAGGAAGCCAAAGAGGTTGGATAGCGTGAGCCCAAGGGTTCAAGACCAGCCTGGGAAACATGGCAAAACCTCATCTTCTGCAAAAAATATAAAAATAAATTAGTCGGGCATAGTGGCGTGTACCTGTAGTCCCAGCTACTCAAGAGGCTGAGGTGGGAGGATCACTTGAGCCCGGGAGGTAGAGGCTTCAGTGGGCTAGGATTGCACCACTGCACTCTGGTGTGGGTGACAGAATGAGACCTTGTCTCAAAAAAGAAAAAAAAAAAAAAGAAAAGAGAAAACCCCAGGTTTGTAAATCTTGTTGAAACTGTCTCAAACATTCATTCTTTTCAAGGACATCACTGAATGCTGTGAGTTTAGTCTCCATTATGATTCTCATTTGGGTACCTTTTTATTCAGGTAATAAAATATATTGTTATTAATATTTTCATTTAGTCAATAGTATTTATTGATCTCTCATTATACAGCATGTGCTTTAAATAAATAACATTTTATTTTGATAACAGAACTCTAAACAAGATATTTGAATCCTGATTTTTAACTATGAAGAAACCAAAAGTCGGACAGGTATAACGATCTCCCTCAGGCCATACAGCTACTAATTGGTGGTTCTGGGACTCAGTTCGGATCTGCCTGGCTCCGGCTCACAAAGGTCTTTCCCTTGGGAGTGCAATCTCTCTCATTCTCTGCTGACTCATGCCTTCTCGGGGACGGCCTACCTCTGCCCAGCACACACTGCACCTTGGATCAGGCATAACATCTTTACAATTACATTCCAGAGCAGCAATGTTCAAATTTGGTGGCACCTTAGAATTACTTAGGGGGCTCTAGGTCCCACTTCTAGATATCCTAATTTCACTAGTCTGGAGTAGGCCTGAGCGTCAGGATTTATGAAAGTTTCCTGGCAATTTTAATGTGCAGCAAAGTTACCACCATTGCTGTAGAGCAGTGGCCCTCAAGTATAATGTGCACACAGGCTTCCTGGGGATTTGTTACAGAAAATCCTGATTCAGCAAAAGTGAGTTTCGATCTGAGATTCTGAATTTCCAACACGTTCCCAGTGATGCTATTCTGTTGGCCCCCAGACCAACACATTGCTGGCAAAGCCCCAGAATCTCCCCCTTGTCTCTGCACAGCCTGCCATCTCCTTTTCTCCGGGAGATATTCTCCAGTCCAGGGATTGCATTGTGCTTTCAGTGTAGCTGTTCTCTTTTAGTAGCCCCCGTTAGTTATGAGAAAGTTCTGTCTCAACTAAAACTCTCTGTTAGCTGATTAGAATAGGGGGTGGCATGTAAAGAAGTCAAGGTCAGAAGATCAGTACCCAAGTTTAATACCCACAGGGACCAGTTAGCTTTTCTGCACTCTGAGCCCCAGTCTCCAAGCCAGCCATGGCACCAACGTGTTGGATTGACTCTAAGAGATGAATGCTTCATGTCAATCACACATGCAATACTCAGCAGAAGAGCAGCCACAGTCTGACTCCCCACTCACTAAAAGGTCAATAGCATATCTTGATAGGAAATAAAGACTCAACAATGTTAGCTATCATTGGGTGCTTACCTGTGCCAGGCACTGCGCTAAACATTTTCGAATCTTCACAGCATTCTGTGAGGTAGGTGGTCTCATTATCTCCATTGGTTAAATGAGGAGATGGGGTTAATTGTTTCCATCTTCTGACAGCATACAACCTGTAAGTAACCCAAAATGCCAGGACTTAGGCCATTATGCCAGGTGATAATCAATGTAAGTTAGGGGTGATAAAGGATTTGCAGACCTTCAGGGTTGAAAACTTCAAAATATGTTTTTCTACCACATCCCTTTCAAGCTTCTTTAATCTCTTTATTGTCCCCCCTCTCAATTTATTGTGATGATGATTGGCTTGTTTATTTATTGTATGTTTAGAGAAGCACAAATTAGACCATTTCTATGTTTAAAAAGAAAAATTGAAGAACTACATAATAATAGGAGCATTTTAGCTCCATCCAATCTGAGCAGCAATTGTACCCACAGACTTAACTACCAAAATATGGGTCTGGTCCTTCTGATCTACCCCTCTTTTGATTTGTCATCAGTACAAGGTCATATTTCTTGTCTAAGAGCCTAGAGACTTCCCCAGTCAACTTTGTTTGATTCTAATGTACCTGAGTACTACATCAGTCTGCAATATTTCTATAGGTTAAAGAAACACTAATGTTTCAAGTAAAAATTTCAAGGGGAAGCTACATCTTTTTTGATGTAGTGTTTAGAAATACACATTTTTGATATTTATAATGAATACTGAATAACAAAGCCTAAGGATTGTATAATTTTGATTTTTCTTTATTAGTTTGTTTATTTGAGACAGGGCCTTGCTTGCTGTGTCGCCCAGGCTGGAGTGCAAAAACAGGACCTTGGCTCACTGCAGTCTTGACCTCTCTGGCTAAAGTGATGCTGCCACCTGAGCCTCCCAAGTAGCTGGAACTACAGGCCTCTGTCACCATGCCTGGCTAATTTATTCATTTTTTACAGACAGGGTCTCATCATGTTGCCCAGGCTGGTCTTGCACTCCTGAGCTCAAGTGATCCTCCAGCCTTGGCCTCCCAGAGTGCTGAGATTACAGGCATGGGCCACTGCACCTGGCCAGAACTGCATAATTTAGTACTAAAGACGAACTGCTAAAAATTAAGTAACAGATAGCAAAACTTTTGGAAGCATTCACCATTAGTCTTCTCTGCTCATCAATTATACTCTCATTCTAAATCAAGTCAATCAGTCAATAGATTTTTATTGAAAATGCTATACATGGGCCCTGTATTAAGACCCAGGAATTGAAAGATTCCAATATAAGGCCGCCTCACAAGGAGATGTGCCCTTTCTTGTAAATTGAATTTTAAAAATCAATTGATTGTTTGCTTCCTCTAGAAATTATTTTCTCCTGATGTCACAGAAGATCTAAAATTTTGAGAAATACTTTTATTTTGAGTTAACTTCCTTCAGCATACTTCAGGTAGTAATAACAAATGGAACTCATGATTCTTGTTATTTTAATCAAATTAAACCCTTGAAACCCCATTTCCCAAGTGATTTTCCATTCCCTTCTATGGGTTAATTTTCTCATAGGCATTCTATTACTCTCTCAAGTCATTTATTTATTCTTTTAGATACGCTGCCTGTTTTTCCTGCAATGAATGTTTAAGTTCTATGGTGCTAGAGTTTTCTTCCTGGTTTGGTGGTAGGTCATCAAAGCCAACAACAGTGACTGGAAAGTGGAAGAAACTCAACTAACTTCCCTTGAATGAATGCGTGAATAAATGAATATTGGCCATGAATACAGTAGAATAGAATTCTGTCCCTAGATGACAGGTTGAACAAAGATGGCTTTTTAAGTCCTCTGTCAACCTGTAAGACTTCAGGATTTTACAATTCAGCTTTCTAATTAACAATGATAACCACTACTTGAGACTGCCAATATATAATCAGCATGGTTATGTGGCCAGTGACCCAAAGACACTAGTCATCAAAATAGCACTCAATATTGACATTTTGTCTATTGTGTTGTGCTGTGTTTCAGTCTTTAAAGGTGTTAACATTCACTGTATTGCTCTAATAAAGTTTGTTTTTAATGAGACGGGTGACTAAACTATTGTTACCAATCTAGAGTAATGAATGTATGGAGAATTTTCAGCTATCTAAAGAAAGAGTTGAGTGATATAGATATAAAATTTGTTTCACATGGCTTAAAAGTATAGACAAATACGGAAGTATGTTTAAGGGATATGAAAACGTATAAGGTTGTGAATACAAATTTGTCATCAGTTCCCATAATATTAAAACAAAGTTCTACTTCTTGAAGCATACAAACATTATTTTGGCATTAGAAGAAATATAATAAAATGAAATCTATACATTTATAACCAATCACCACTTATGAACATTCATGGCATTGCCAGACAGAGGGCCAGGCATTCAATGTATGTATTTTTAAATGTTACTATAATCCTGTGAAATAGATATATCACCATTATTTACAGCTGAAGAAACTGAGACCTGGAGAGATTAAAGAATGAATGCATAGCAAAATCTGGGATTTGAACCGGGTATGGTTCCTGTGCCATGCTCTTTGCACCCTACAACACTGCCCTTGTGACTTTGGCTGAAATTACACACAGTGTAAAAGTGATCATTAAAGATGTTTAGATCTAGGTACCCTTTTACCCCATAGTGTGTCTTTTGAGAAATTCTACCGGTGGGATTATGAGTGCTGTTTTTAAAATGTTCTAATTTATATTTATTGTTTCAAATTCAGCCAAGAAATATGTTATATTTTTAAATGAGCATTTAAAAATATTCATTGTGTTTTAAGGAGGGTGTTTATAAATCTTTGGAGACATTACAAAGGGTACTACTATCTGTGCTTCCCTCACCTTCCCCTTGGAACTGCTGTGAGAAGCAAGCAATTAGGCTGGGTGGATCGCTGGTCTGACTCAGCGTGGCATATCTGAAGATGAACTACTCAGCAAGTCATATTCAATGTGCTTTCCAGTCTTGTAGCAGTTCCTGAAACTCGATAGCTAATAGAATGCCATATTCAAAAGGCATTGAGCCATTTAATGTCTTTTCTCTAGTGCTTTGAGTTTGGAAATCATTATATAAGTTATTACTACAATTATTTTCCATCTTCATCTGCCAAAGAAAGGGAAATCAATTCAGTCCACATCTTGACTGCAAAGCTGTTGTAAAAAATCCTGTACCTACTCTGAACATGGATCTTTGAAATTGAACCCGGTGATGCAACAAAAATTTTAGAAAAGTCATCTTCAACTGCCAGGCTGGCTGCAGGGCTATTTGAAACATGATTTGGGGACCTCTATTTCAATTTCCATTACTCACAGGTCACAGGTCTTCACCTTTGTTTAGGCAGGTCCTAGTCTAATGCTCTCACTGAACTGAATAGTTCTGCTGTCACCTGCAGGTTACTTGATCTCTCTCCACTCCAGTTTGTTTTCGTGTAAATTGGGAACTGTTCCATCTGCAGTTCACTCAGTAGGCATTTTACGATGATGTTTGTCATTGTGGTCCTATGAGAAACCCATGAGGGTTACACAGTCCTGAAAGTTATCAAAGTTACAGATTGGGCCCTCCTTCTGGATTCAACTCTTACTCATCACAGGCATTGCAGAGGCCCTGAACCATGCCAAGCCTCAGCTTCCCTTTTTGATTTTTTTTTTTTTAAGTAGGAATGATTATATATGTTCCTCATAGAGTTGCTGTAAATGGGAAATGAAATGGTATGTGTGAAAACCTTGCCACAATGACAGTCACAGAGTGAGTTCCTCATGGGCAGTAGATGCAACTAAGTAGAGATATAAATGTCCATCATTTTGAATGTGATAATCGTGTATTTATTTTGTTAATTGTATTTTTGTTGATTGATATAGTTTGATTTACGTATATATTCATTATTGAAAAATTGGCAAAGAAAATGGAGGCGGAGATATCTCCATAGATAGATTCTACCACTGCTACCTACAACCATTTTAAACTACTGTTAACATTTTGGTGTTTTTCTCTTTCATTTTTATTAATGCAATAAATATTTTCACTGATATAATTATGTATACTTATACAAGTTTTATGATACCTTCTTCATTATATGAAGAAAGAGAAATGCTTAATATTGCTATTAAAATACTGGCAACTATTAATATTTTCATTCTGTATGTAATTATGTAATTATTTTTATCTATTTAGAAACTATAGATAGTAAATTAAGAATAACATCAGTATTTGTAATTCTGTAAGCCAGAGAGAACCACCATTAACATTTTAAGATTTTTTCTTCTGGTCTTTTTTTATGTGAGTTGACCTATGATTTAATCTAAGGTGCCAGTGATTGTCAGACCTACAATTATTTCTTAAGGGAAAAAAATGCTGTCAAGAAAACACTGAAACAAGGCTTTGTATCTCTTAGAACTTCTATTTTGTATGCCTTGAAATGGCCTTGAAATTATACAGGTAGAGATTTTTATCATAGTATCAGTCTCGGGCATACATTAGAAATAGATGCAAAATTAATTGGATAACATATTCCTGGGACAAACGAACATTCACGATGTGTCTCTCTTGACTCCTCTTCGGCACATTCACATCTGTATCCAACATGGTATGGTCTTCTGTGCTGCTGTTTCTCCAAGTAAACATGTTTTTTCAATGTTGAATCACAGCATAATATTTTAAAGTCATTTTAAATAGCAGTTAAACTTAAAATTTGCATTACCAGAAATGTGTATGACCCATAAAATAGTGAAGTGGTGCCCAGCTTTGCCCAAGTCTACACAGTTTTCATGTGGCCAAGCATAATTATACAAGGACCAGCAGTGCCCCATTGACAGGAAGATGCACTCCAATTTTAGGCACACTGCGGTGCAAAAACTATACACAGCTAGAACTGGTTGAAAAATTACATAATTTTTCCTTGTGGTGCTTTATTTAGCTTACCTCTCTTTTTTTATATTCCCATTCAATATCAACTTGGGAACATTTTCCAATATCTTTAAGACTCTTCAAAAAAAAAAAATCTCTTTCAAAGTATTCAGTTAATGTAGTACCGAAAACCTTCAGCTTTTGATGCTTTAGAAAATTACCATTATTGAAAACAAACCTTACAAACAGGAATATGTTGAAAATTATTCCTATAAAAGCAAGGAAGGAACTGAGCAAATTAAATGATGGACACTCAAATATGTACAAAATTTAATTTTAAAAATGCATAATTGCATGTTGGAATCTCTTGACTTCTGGGAAGAATATTTTGATAGAGCTCCTATTTTTAATTAGATAAATTCGTATCTTGTATCAGAAAGAAATAAATGATTTCACATAGACCTCAATCTGATAATGGATTGAAAAGAAGCATAGAGGCACTTTATTTGACAAGTTTTATTGTGTAATATATTTATTAGAGAAAGATATTATAAAAGGAGGGCAAAACATTTCATATACAAAATATTTGACTAACATATGCTAAAATCCCTACACAAAACTATTAGAATTAAGAGTATCCTCTACCTACCAAATTTTTAAAAATTTTCCAGAAATCTCAGCATCTAAAGACAGAATCAATAATATCATTGTGTACAGAGAAGCAGCAAGTAGGTATAGCAACAATTTCAACATATAAACTATAGTTCTGAAGAAATCTGTAAGCAGTTTTATATAAAAATCACCATATTGAAAGAATAAACTTTTCAGAAAAATGCAATAATGAGGTAGTAGAGACAGGGTTAAGGCATAAAGTATATGAATAAGTAACAAGAACATGTATTATTTTAGTTTCTAAAAATAATTTTATAGGTGAAAATTGTTTTATTTCTTAAATTTAAAAATCCACCAATACAATAAAATCAGTTTGTGATTCAGCAAATAAATATTTAAAAACATATTTTGAAATTTTTTTATGCTTGAAAATCATCTCTCATGTGGTATTTAATAAGATATTTAACTGTATGCTTACTGTAGATCATTTAGGATAGTTCTGTTTACTGTACTCAGTAGTAAATGGGTGTCTTTCCATTTGCAATTCTGATCATTTTGTTAGGATAGATTCCAAGTAGTGGAATTTCTAAATCTTACAGTATAAAAATTTCAACACTGAATTACATTGAATGGTACTCTATGAATATCGATAAAAATATTAAAATTCCAATGCATAATTTAATCCTATGCATAATCCAATGCAGTTAATAATAATCTAATTCATAAATGAAATAAAAATATTTTAAATAGGTTTTAAATAACTAAAAGAATATCAATAGCACTTTGTAGTAACATAATGTTCAGCAACTTAAATGACTAGAACTCGTGGAATTATTTTTAAATAGTTATAATTTTCACTCAAACAATTATATTTTTAAATCAAAGGCATTTACTAGGTATTGGCCATGTTCTACACATTTTGCATACTTCTCTCTGTCTAGGTAATGAAAGAAAAGATCTTGTTCTTAAGAGATTCTTCTGGTAGTGACTTCCGGAGCTAATCACCATAAACCTCCACAGTTGTCCTAGTAAAACACCCGAGGACTGAAAACACAGAGACTGATCAACCCCACCTGCTGGAGAGTAGGGCTGAGACCAAGCGTGCCTGGGGCAGATTTCAAAGGAAGCTTGAGAGTAGAAGAACTGAGTCTGGGAGGCTGAGTAGCTTGACAGCAGAGATGAGAAAGAATATAAATATAAAGGGACAACATGGGTGTAGTTCTCAAATAAGGAAAAGCATGGTGTATTTGAAGAACAGGCCACTGTGAAGTTGATCTCAGGATGCATGGGGCTGGGAGAAAAGGTGTGGTGGAGGAGGATGGAGTCTCCTGTATTAAATTGGGATGTGTTTTATTTGTTCTGAAATGGATGCTCCTGAAATTGCACTTTTGTTTTGAGGCTGGCGTTTATGCTACTATCCTACATAACATATTCATTCAAGAAATATTAGTGATACTTTGTTTTCTGTGTACCAGACACTCTTCTGATCCCAGAAAAAGAGCCTTGGGCACAATGGATAAATGCAATAGCAATACATGAGAAAAAACATAAGGTAATTTTAAATAGAAGTATTACAAAATAAAGGAAACAGGATTTTTTTTTTTAATCCTCAGGTTGGAGTTCAATGTAAACATATTCTGAATTAAGATGTCAGGGATCTCTCTTAAAAGATGATACGTGGACTATAGCATAATGTTAAGAGAGTCCAGCCATCTTTAGTACCAGAAGAGAAGTAATCAAGGCAGTGGAAACCACAGAATGACAAGTGCAAAAGCCCTGGGGCAGGATCAAGCTTGACAGCTTGAAGAACTGGAAGAAAGCCAGTACCTGACATTCCAGAACAGAATATGGATGAGATGGGTACAAGAAGAGAATGTAGAGATATTTAGAGGCTTATAGGTCTTTGTGAGGAGCTTGAATTTGATGCTAAATGCTATGCGCAGCTAATGAAAGTTTTAGACTAAAATAACATGATCATATTTTCTGGCAACAAAAAATTCACACTTTTACTTTAATATGGAAGGGAGTACATGCCACATGTATTTACTCAGTATAATGCATCCATGGCTATATGTAATATTTGAAAATATAGCTTTGTATAAAACTAGAGAGGAGAGCTCACCCATGGTTCTCAAGTTGATCTTTCTTTCTTTCTTTTTCTTCCTTCCTTCCTTTCTTTCTTTCTTTCTATTTTTTTCTTTCTTTCTTTCTTTTTTTTTTCTTTCTTTCTTTCGGCTGTGAAAATCAATTTGGATTGCCACTGTCTTAGTTTGGATCGCTACTGTCTAAGTTTGGACCACCAGGGATCATGGTTGGCAGAGGTGGATGAGTCGTTTATGTGGAATGGATTATGCAGTGTACAGAGGTCTACCAGGTAGACACCTGAGTTTCAGCTTTGTATGTTCTAATATATAGTGAAGACTTTCTGACCTTTCTTCAAGTACATTATTATTTCAGAAATGAGTTAATTTTCCTTCTAATTATGTTTATGGCAGTGGTTACTGAGGAGAATGAAAATCACCTGATGACCATTGAACAGGCCTGGAAGACAAAATTGAGTATGGGATCTTCTTCTGTCTGTGTGTTTATAGATGTGTGTGTGTGTGTGTGTGTGTGTGTGTGTGTGTGTGTGGAGTGATATAAAAGAGCTTTCACTAATTGGCTTAAAAATAATAAGCACTTACAACAAATATTTTGTCAGGAAAGCAAACAAATAAAAGAATGGCTACTCCATAGGCAAAGAAGCCCTGAGACCTGCTGGTTGCCCATTTTTATGCTTACTTCTTGATTATGTGCTAAACAAGAGGTGGATTATTCATTAGTTTTCCAGGAAAGAGCTGGGTAATTCCGGAACTGAGGCTTCCTCCCCATTTTAGACAATATAAGGTAACTTCCTGACCTTGCCATGGCAGTTACCACCATTTTGATTTTGATTGATTTTAACTCAACATTTTTCCAGGAGGTAATCATCTGCAAGAAATAAGTGATTAAAAGCATTCAGTAGGAAATTAAAAATAACTAAAATTTGTAGGTAATCCTCCCCCTGAGCAGTATATTATGTTTATGTATTCAATGAAGAAAGTCTTAAAATCTATTATATACATTTATATGGTGCCTTTCCCTTCTATTCATATTTTGGTCTATTTTTTCTTATATGTATATCTTACTAGATTCATTCATATCATACAGGCTGCTATTCACTTGATTATAATGATAGTGCACATTTTTTTCATGCAATGTGTCAAGGTAATTAATATTAGCAGCTCACAACAGAAATTCACCCTTGAAATTTCAGGGGTTTAATGTCACAAAGATTTATTTCTCAGGTCTGTGGCTGGGTGGTCATTCACCATCTTGCAGCATGCTGCTTAGAACAAGTACCCTGCAAAGTTGCAAAGGCAAGTAAAACAAAGTGGAAGATGCACAGCAGCTCTTAACTTCCCGGAAATGGCCCACAACACACATCCTCACAGTGTACCGGGCAGATCTGGTTTCATAGCTAAATGTGATGGAGGACATGAAATGGATGCTGAGCGCTGTCTTTGTCATCACCAGCCTTTCTGTCATCAAATATCTGCTACCCTGTTACACATATATGCTCCCACTTTTTCCTGTCCCTCCACTCACTGGTGGTCATAATACACCACACTTTTGTCATTCGTGCTTTTGAAAGACATTCCAAAGTACCATCCAATTACCTGTCTACTTCCAAGACCACGTGCGTGGTAGTGTTTCCATGAAGTTGGCATGTGGCCTCTCTTAGTACAGAGATCTTGACTTTAAAAAATAACTAAAATAAAAATCAATGAATATCATCTCTTCTCCTGAAAACCCCCTCTCTCCGTAAACGTATACATATATATATCTAATGTGCAAAGGCAGAATAGGAACAAGATAGCTGCAGTAGACACTGCTATTCATTCAGAGGGAGAGGATGGAGAAGGGCATCCTGCCACTCAACAGTCCCAAGCCTGCAGCCGTTCAGCAATCCTGTTCAGCAAACGCTGCAACATCCTCCTACCTTGGAAGATGGAAGCTTGATTTGCTCTCTGGGGCAGCTCCTTTGTCTATCATTATCCAGCCTGTTAGATTCCTCTCTGGAAGGTTATTCCTTTCCTTTTACTTTCTCTGGCATCAGCAAAAATGGAAATGAGGGGATATGCCTTTTGGGGCTATACTTTCTCCTCTCACTTCCTATCCACAGAAAGTCAGAGCCACAAGGAATATTTTAAGCACCAAATACTAGAAGTCTTTTTGGTCTAAAATCATGGTATATTTGATAAAATATTTGCCTCAGAAACTAAGAAAACTACTTATCAATATGCTTGGTTCTCCATGCCAGTAACCATACCCACAGTTCTTTTTGAAGTTTTGTCTTCTGTCTCAGCACCCCCTCCCTAAGCCTATCTCTCTCAACTTAATTTCAAATAACCTTTCTGGAAAAATGCATAGGAATGGTACACTGCTTGGACTTTTGCACTGAATTGCTTTATCCAACTGAGAGGTTGTACTGGGTCTTTGTTACTGAAAGCCCTTGTAAAATCTCGTCATTTCTTTTGGTTATCTAGAGGCACTGTTTTTTCCAATCAAAAAGTTCCTACATTTCTGCAGTCTTCTAATGTCTCTTGCTCCCTCATATATACACTTTTTTTTTTTATTTAATTTTTTCTAAACCTTACCACACACAACCAATATACTCTTCTGAATTGCAGCTTCTTCCCTAAGACCTAAGTCCTCTGTGCATATGGTCTGCTTTCCAAGGTCATGATTTCAATAAAGATATCACCACCACCAAAGGTAGTTCTCCATCTTTCCTGCTTCCAGTATCAGACTCTTTGCCACTCATCAGAGAACCACTAAGCCAGGCCATCCACATACAACTATTATTATTATTATTATTATTATTAGAGACAGAGTCTGACTCTGTCACCCAAGCTGGAGTGCAGTGGTGCAATCTTGACTCACTGCAATCTCCACCTCCCAGGCTCAAGCAATTCTCCTTCCTCTGCCTCCTGAGTAGCTGGGACTACAGGTGCCCACCAGCACACCCGATTAATTTTTGCATTTTTAGTATAGATGGGGTTTCACCATGTTGGGTAGGCTGGTCTCGAACTCCTGACCCTGTGATCTGCCTGCCTCAGACTCCCACATATCCAGTTATCTTCTTTTTTTCTTTTTTCTTTGTTTCTTTTTTTAAACTTTTTTAAAACTTTTTTAAAATTTTCTTTTTCTTTGTTTCTTTTTTAAACTTTTTTTTTCTGTTTCTTTTCTTGTTTCTTTTTTTAAACTTTATTTTAAGTGCAGGGTTTTAAGTGCAGGTTTGTTACATAGGTAAACGTGTGTCATGGGGATTTGTCATACAGATTATTTCATCACTCAGTTATTGAGCCTAACACTATTCCCGGACTGAACCGAGTGTCAGGCTGCTTATTTTCATGCCCCAACAATGAGATGCAGATGATCTGGGAAAGAAGGGAATATATGTCTGTAATTGGGTACAGGGAGAAGGCCCGGAAAATATCACCAGACCAACTCAAAATTACAAAGTTCTCCAGAGCTTACATGTCTTCTAAGCTAATATCTATATGTAAGTGTGCATTCATCTAAAGTCGTAAGTGATTAACTTCTTCCGAACTATAACTAAGGTCTGAGTCCTGAAGACCTTCCTCTGGAGCCTCAGTAAATTTACTTAATCTAAATGGATCCAAGTGCTGGGGTGAGTACCCTTATCTTGTCTCCTGCTAAATCATGGAAATCTGGGGAGTTCCTTCGGACTCCCCGGTAAGTTGTTCGTGGAGGCCTCTGCACTTCCTTCAGATCCCCCCAATAAAACTTGTTTAATCCTAAACAGGTCCTGTTAAGAATTCCTTCATTATCTTGTCATGCTTCAAGTCTCAGGGAAGGCCTAGGCAAAACTCTTGGTGGTCTTTGGTCACCTTCCAGCCTTTGTGTAAGGGTACTGACTCCATGAGTTTTTAATATTTAACTTAACCACTTAGTGCTGAAACAATTGTTCTAGAGGTCTGACTGCTGACTGTTCAGCCGTTAGGGGAGACCTGGCCTGCCACAGTGTCGTAGGACTATCTCCTTAATTCTGCTAAAGATGGGGCTCCTTGTCACACAGCCATGAAAAATTGGTCTCGCAGACAAATTAAAGAGGGAGAAAAATGGAATTTATTAGACGAAAAGGAAAGAAAAGGGAAACAGGGACTCACCACCAAGCCAGAGAATCCTGCTAGCGTATGCTTCCCGCATCACAGATGGAATCCCAGGTTCCCTGTAGGAAGAGGAGGGGTCAGGCGCCTCCTCACTGCAATTGGCATAAACTTCTGTGGCTCCCCCAGCCACCCAGTGGTGTGCACTCCTCCCAGTGCGCAGGTTGGTCGGTGTTTCTCTGGGGACACCTCCTTACCTGGCTGTCTCAACATTATCTATTAGTTATTTTTCCTGATCCTCTCCCTCCTCTCACCCTCCACCATCTAAAAGGCCTCAGTGCATGTTTCCCTTCTATGTATCCATGTGTTCTCATTGTTTAGTTCCCTCTTGTAAATGAGAACAGGCAATATTTGGTTTTCTGTTCCTGAATTAGTTTGTTAAAGATAATGGCCTCCAGCGCCATCCATGTCCCTGTAAAGGACATGATCTCAGTCTTTCTTAATGGCTACATTGTATTCCATGGTATATATGTACCACATTGTCTTTATTAAGTCTATCATTGATGAGCATTTAGGTTTATTCCACATCTTTGCTATTGTGAACAGTGCTGCAATGAACAGGCGTGTGCATCTGCCTTTATGCAGAAGCACTTCAAGGTACCACTTTCTACACTTGTCTAAATAATGAATACTAACTGTTCATGGAAGACAAACTTCCAGACTCTCAATGCTGAGTGAAGCAGTGTATTTCTCGCATTATAATTGGATGTGGATAAGGCATCCTTCCTTCATCTAAAGCTTAGTCATCTGGAATGCCTGGTGTCTGAGGTCAGGAAGGCCATGGTGAAGGGAAGGACTAAAAGATGTGGGACCCTAGCTTTTAACTGTCTTGTCCCATAGTTAACACATGCCACTCTTGCTTTTGTCTACTTGCTGGAACTAGTTTGGTGGCTCCAATCTCAATTCAAGTGTGGCTGGGAAGTTTAGGGGAACACATGTAATATTTGGTAAGATTAAGTCTTTTTCTCACACTATTACGAATCAGTTTTCCTTTGTAAAACTACTTTCACATCCGTGATTTAATATTAATTTCAACTTTCTCTTAGAGGTGAGAGAGCAAAGTCATGACTCATTCTAGCTCTGTAGATGAGAGAATCTATGAGTGTCCACCTGTTTTGCTTCCGTAGCATTTCCTCTTATCTTAGGTTTACTGCACACAGAAATCGGTTTTCTTATTCTCCAAATGCTATCACTGAGCACAAACATCCCTGTAATCACAAAGACACATTATCACAAGGAAGGCAAATAAGTCTGATAAACTATAACAAGTGCAGAGTCACCTCACTGAGTCTATAGGAAGGATCTGCTGGGGGAAGGGAGGTTTAAGCTGATGCATTGGGGATGGATATGAATGAGTCATGTGAAGGTAGGAGGGGGAGTGTGGTTCCAGGCATGGAGCACAGAGTAGATCAGGCTGGGAGGAGGAAGAGGATAAGAATCCTTGGTACAATGGAGGAAGATCATCAGGTCTGCAATGCCTCCTGCATAGGGGACAGCAGTGGAGCTGGACCACAGGAGAGCAGCAGGGATAGAAGCACTGGCAGGCCACATGAAAGGGGTTGGTTTACGATGAAGACGGAAGATTTAAGCAAATTAAGGCCAGGAACTTTTTCATTCCCTTGCCTTCCTCCGTTGTTGCCCTGTAGGCTGCAGGGACTTAGAACAGGTTTGGCCTGATGGCCAACAGCCGCTTTTCAGCAGGCAGCTTCTCCAATGATTAAACAAAGGTAATCAGAGGGCCAAAGGGCAAGACTCTGCAGCAGCTTTCACCTTGAAACACTGAGGAGAAATATACTTGCCCATCAGATCCAGTTACAGGAAATATAAAACCCAAGCAATCCAGCCATAATGTATTTCTGCTTTGGAGACAAATGTATCCTCAAATACTTCTGTACAAAATGCCACCGTGAAAAGTTTAAAGACATTGTATGTTTTTGAGCAAAATGAACTGCCTGAAGAAGTTGCAGTATCTAAGCTCACACTTGTTTTTTCTTGAACTTATATTTAGCAGTTATGGGATTAGGCATCGCATGTTTGACAAGAATGTTGATCTGTAATTGCTAGTACTAACCTTTTGCTTTGATGATGGGCTATATAACACTTGCAATTGATAGTCTCTGAATCTTTATTTTCTTTTCAAAGGTAGCATGTTGTCTCCAAAAACTGGACAGTTGGACTTGCTAAATAAAGTGTAGTATCGATCAACCTCTTAAACTATCATGCCTTTTATAATTTGTAAACTAACGTTGCATTATTCATTTTGCTCTATCCATCACACTTGACTCTGGCCTTCATTTCTGCTTCCCAAGCAGGGAGATAAGAAGGAAATCACTAGTGAAGATTTATGCATAATGTGATATTCTTGGCTGTACTCATATAGTTAAATTTCATTTATATTGTTTTGGAAAATGGCTTTATAATAACATGAGATTATGCTACTCAGATTGGCTTGCTACCTCTAGTGTTACGTGACATTCATGTATATATTATGCTCCATAAAAGAAAGCAGGGCACATTCATGTCTTATTTACTGTGGACATCCTAAAACCTCATTCCCAAAAGCTTCTATTCAAACCATGTTTCATCCTCTCCCAGATCTTGGGACTGTATCAGGCCTGTGACGGTACTCCTGATGCTTTGCTGGCCATTTTGCCTCTGGTCTTTCAGGTGACTAATTTATGGATCTACCTTAAAAACTCCACTTCAGATTATTATTGGAGGATACTCACCACAGGTGACTCCTTAAGGGAAAATGTCACTGAAGTACTGTTATGGGCTAAATTTTATTATCCCTTAATTCATAGATTGAATTCCTAACTTGCAAAGTCATTATGTTTAAAGATAGGACCTTTAAAGACATAACTAAGATTAAAGGGGATCATAAGGTGAAGCTCTAATCCAATAGGATTGATGTCTTTGTAAGAAGAGGAAAAGGCACTGAGATTACACACACAGAGCAAAGGCCTTGTGAGGATGCAGTGAGAAGGCAACTGTCTGCAAGCCACGTAGTGAGGCTGCAACAGAAACCGAATCAGCCAGAACTCTGATGTGAGATTTCCAGTCCCCAGAACTGTAAGAAAACAAACTTCTATTGTTTAAGCCACTGGTCTCTGTTTTGTTATAGAAATTCTAGCCAACTGTTGCACAGACTATTTACTGTTAAGAATAAATAAATAAGTATAAGCATGCTATCCCTATCCCTTTGCTCTGTTTCCCATTTATGTGCCCATCTTAGTTTATTTTATTCTGCTATAACAGAATAACACAAACTGGATAATTTTAAATGAATAGAAATGTAGTTGGCTCATGGGTCTCGAGGCTGGGAAATCCAAGAGCATGGTCCTGGCATCTGGTGAGAATCTTTGTGATACATCATCCCATGGCAGAATGTGAAGGGACAGAGAGGGTGGGAGCAAGACAGAAAGAGGACCGAACCTATCCTTTTGTCAGGAACCCACTCCTGAAATAACTACCTCACTCGGCAAAATAACAACATTGATCCACTCATGAGGGCAGGGCCCTTGATGGCCATACTCACCTCTTATCAGTCCCCACCTCCCAACACTCTTGCACTGAGGATTAGGTTTCCAAACATGAATTTTGGGAGATACATTCAAGCCACATTGGTACCCATTTTTGTTACCTGTTGATTTAGCTCTTCCCCCCCCCACACCAAAGACTTCCAGGCTTGAGTAAGCTGAGTATGCTATACAGACTACTTAGTTTAGAAAGTAGTTAGTCCAATGTGAAATTCCTTTTTTTGCCCTTTGTGAAACGTACCTTGTCTCCAGATTCTGGCCTGGATCTTGTGTGTTTACTGCTCAGAGCTTCTTCCTGGGAATCAAATCCCTTGTTGCTCTTTGTTGTTTGTATTCTGACTACATAGATTTTCTCTTTGCCTACATAAAGGGACAACCCACCTTCCTGTTGTTCCTTTCTTAGCTGATCTATCTTTTTGTATTTGACTGTAGTTCACCATAAATTGTGTTTTCCACCAGCTTCCACTGTGTTGTGGAAACACCCTCACTCCTTCTCATGAACATTTGCGAGGTCTATTTTTTTCATTTCATCTAAGCCCTGCTGAATCATTACCAGCATATGGGGAAGAGGGAGGCAGAGACCGAGTATCACTCCGCTGAATCTACTCAAACAGGACAGTGTCTGTTTGGACACATAGCCAGAGTGTTATGGAAGAAATTCATGTAAACTATGTATTCAGTCATGATACACATTTCTAAATGGTGTTTTTCAAAAATAGATGATTCCACCTTGCAAACTTGTGCAAATGGGTACACCAGACAGAGAAGCAGCAGCCTCTCTGTGGCAACAGCCATAGAAATGTCTGACCCTTCCTCTGAGGCTAGAAACAGCTGTTGATACAACGCACAGCAACCAAGACAGGTGTTCAAGTTAAAATCAAAAGTTGTCAAAATTTCTACCTCTCTCTGTTTCTTTAATACATCGACACATTAAAGCATATTGTAGTTTTCAGCTATTGATGGCATTAAATATATAGATTATCTTAAAAGAGTAAAAATGTTTAAAAGGGCAGTTTCTTTGGGATCAGTTATTTCCACATGATGAGGCATGACCCAACTCACCTGTCTGAATCATAATAATAATAATAGTAATAATAATAACAGACTGGGCACCATGGCTCACATCTGTAATCTCTGCATTTTGGGAGGCCACAGAGGGGCATTGCCTGAGGACAGGAGTTCAAGACCAGCCTAAGCAACATAGCAAGACCCTGTCTCTACAAAACATTAAAGAATGAGCCCAGCACGATGGTGCATGCCAACAGTTCCAGATGCTCAGAAAGCTGAGGGAGAGGATCACTTGAGCCCAGGAGTCCAAGGTTACAGCAGCTATGTTTGTGATACTGCATTGCAGCCAAGGCAACAGAGGGAGACCCTGTCTCAAAAAATATAAAAATTAAGGCCGGGCGCGGTGGCTCACGCCTGTAATCCCAGCACTTTGGGAGGCCGAGGCGGGTGGATCACGAGGTCAAGAGATCGAGACCATCCTGACCAACATGGTGAAACCCCGTCTCTACTAAAAATACAAAAAAAATAGCTGGGTGTGGTGGCATGCACCTGTAGTCCCAGCTACTCGGGAGGCTGAGGCAGGAGAATTACTTGAACCCAGGAGGTGGAGGTCACAGTGAGCTGAGGTTGCACCACTCCACTCCAGCCTGGTGCCTGGTGACGGAGTGAGACTCTGTCTCCAAAAAAAAAAAAAAAAAAGATAAAAATTAAATAAAAATAATCATACATTTTATTCATGCCAGGAGCTATGCTAGGTGCTGAGGAGTACAAAGAACAAGACAAACAAAGGCTCTGAGTTTATAAATTGTATACTTGACAACTTTATAAATTGTATACATTAGCAACAAGGATAATTAAATAAATAATTAGGCAATTAATTAGAAAAATAAGTAATTATAGTTTTTATGCTAAGGGGAAGTACTTTGCAAAAGACAGAATTTATAATTTGAGCCCTTGACCTAGGGTTAGGGACCAAGAAAGACTTCTGTGAAGCAGTAACATTTTTTTGTGCTGAGATATGAAATATAAGAAGGGATAACCACAGGGAGAAATGGGAAAGTAGACCCTGCAAGAAAACAGATGATATAAAAACATTGGACCAAGAAATGTTCATTGGAATTGCAGAAGATTATAGGAGCCAGATAGGAAGGGGCCAGATCCTTCAGGTTTCTGATGGCAATAATAAGTAATGAGTTACTTATAGAGTTCTGAAAGCACTAGACAACTGTAAAGGGTTCTTAAGTGGGGGAGTAATATGAACAGAACCTCTTTAAAAAATAACATTCTGGCTCCAATGTTGAGAGTGAATTGGAAAGAGACAAGAGCAGTGATGAGAAAATGAAGGAGGAAACTAGTAGCCATCAACAAGGGACAGTGTCATTTCTCAGTTCATGCCATACAAGAATGGTCAGAGACTTCCTAATTTGCCTCCTAATTTTCAAAAGTATTCTCAGGCTCTAGGTGTTGCTTTGAAGATAACCTCTGTCACTCATTCACTCATTAAACCTTCATTGTTTGTGCACTGACTCTATGTGAGGCACTGGGGTTCAGGGACAGAATGCACAGCCCTAATCCCCAAGGAGTTCTCTAGGGACAGGCAATTGAGTTATGGTAGAATGGGGATTATCCCTGGAGTAAGCAAAAGGGCAATAGTCACACTGCAGGCCAGGTGCAGTGGCACACACCTGTAATCTCAGCACTATGGGAGGCTAAGGCAGGTGAATTGCTTGAGCTCCGGAGTTTAAGACCAGTCTGGGCAACATGGTGAAACCCCATCTGTACAAAACATACAAAAAAAGGAAGAAAAAAAAGCTGGATGTGGTGGCACACACTTACAGTTTCAGCTACTCAGGAGGCTGAGGTGGGAGGATTGCTTGAGCCTGAAGGTTGAGCCTGTAAGCTGAGATTGGACCACTGCACGCTAGCCTGGGTGACAATCTCAAAAAAAAAAAAACAAAAAAAAAAAACAAAACACAAAACAATCAAACAAACAAACATTAAAAAGTGATGCTGCAAGGATCACCTAAGCTGGGGAATCAGGAAATGTTTCACAGAGGTAATGCACAGAAGTGCAGGAAGAATGAAAATTAACCAAGTGTTTCTCATGAGTATTGAGTGTTACCTATAAGCTGTTAGTTTGGGATTTAGGAAAATTGAAAGCAAGATCCTAAAAACTATTTTGCTTAATTATGCTATTTTTAGAGAAAAATAGTTATCATATCTGGTCTGGTTTGTGTCCCTGAAGTTCAAGGGTTGAAAGCTTAATCCCAATGCAATGCTGAAAAGAGAATTCCTAGTAAGAGGTGATTAGGTCGTTAGGGCATTGCCCATTACTGTTATTGCAAGAGTGACCTTGTTATAAAAGCGAATTTGGCCCTTTCTTGCCCTTTTAGTATTTCAATCTCTCTTGCTCTTCTGCTTTACACTATGGGATGACACAGCATGAAGGCCCTCACTATGCGCCAGCACCTTGATATTGAACTTCTCAGCCTCCAGAACTGTGAGATATAAATTTCTTTTTAAAAATAAATTACCTGATACTTTGTATTCTGTTATAGCAATGCATAATGGATGAAGACCATGCTGTTTTTCCCTTGTCTTTCATGGCACATTTTATCCATTGCCTATATATGTCTCTGCTCAGTTCTCAAATATTGGTTTTAATCAGGTCTCATCTTTCCTACTCAAACCCATTTCCACTTCTTTGCACTATTCCTGCTTCTTGTATATACATCTGTCTCCTTAACATCTTTTATGAGTCAGAGATCATGAGATAGCATTTGACAGAACCAGAAATCAAATGGCTTAGTAAAAACAGGAAGATGGCTAATTTATCTAGCTGGTAATTGAGGACTACACCAGTTCAAGGCACCTCTGGATACAGGAATCAAATAACGTCCCAGCTACATGATCCTTCTCCTCCTCCACAAAGTGCTCTCAATTTCTCCCACCCTTTCAGTCTCAGTCACTCTTTCTGGCTCTCACTTCTGCTTCACTCCCAAGCAGATCTTGCTACCTGGAAGTGAGGTAGACACAAGCGGTCCCAGGATGACGCCTAACAGTGTGTCCCAAACAGAAGAAAGCAGTCTTTTCCCCCCCAGTAACTCTATGGAAATTCAGAACTGAGTTCCACATAGTCAGAGAGTTAATGTCTCTGGCCAGGAATATGACCTATGCTAGTTGCTCAGACATCAGCCACACACACTCCTGACAGAGAAGAAGTGTGGCACCTGCTCCACACAGATGATGTGGGCTAACAGTGTGCACTGCACAGGTTCTCCAGAGAGTGTTGAGGTGCCATCATCAGAATGAGAATGCTATAGGACAGTGTCTGCTACCGTCCTCCAGAACACATCTGCACACTGTCATGGCCATGTATTTGCAAACTTGGTTTCTCTCTCTCTCTCTTTTTTTTTATTGAGACTAGGTTTCACTCTTGTCACCCAGACTGGAGTGCAGGCATGATCTCGGCTCACTGCAACCTCTGCCTCCCAGGTTCAAGTGATTCTCCTGACTCAACCTCCTGAGTAACTGGGATTACAGGTGCCTCCACCACATCTGGCTAATTTTTGTATTTTTAGTAGAGACACGGTTTCACCAGGTCAGCTAGGCTGGTCTCGAGCTCCTGACATCAGACGATCTTCCTGCCTCAACCTCCCAAAGTGCTGAGATTACAGGCATGAGCCACTGTACCCGGCCTGGTTTCTCATCTAATTCTCTTCCTCCAATGGAGGCAGGGATGAAGAAGATTATCTTAGTTAGCCTGGGTGGCTTAAACAACAAACATTTGTCCTTCATGAATCTGGAGCCTGAAAGTTCAAAATCAGGGTGCCAGAATGATTGGATTTTTGGTTACCGCCCTCTTACTAACTATATTGTCACTGGGCCTTTCCTTGGTGAGACAGAGAGAGAAAGAGAAAGAAGGAGATCTTGTGTCTCTTCCTCTTTCATAAGGACACTAATCCTATCATGGTGCCCCATTCTCATGACTTAATCTGACCCTAATTAGTTCTCAAAGGTCCCATCTCCAAACATCATTACACTGGGGATTAGAGCTTCAACATATGAATTTGGGAAGAACACCAACCTACTATCTACAGCAAAGTTCTACTCCTTAAAATCACCCACATTTGCTTCTCATAGAACTCATCTTGCTGAGCATTACTTGCACTTTTGATTTTAGTTACCAAATGGAGCATTGTATCCTGGACCTGAAATCTGTGAGCTCAAGGGTTTTTGGCTTTGGCCTCAGTGTTTTTTTTTTTCTATTGGCTGTATTCTGATATAATGTGATTGTATTCTGATAAAACCTGGTCATCCCGAGAAAGAGTGACAATTGCTCATTGGGCTCATTCTGGAAAGAACAACTTCAGGTATCAGAAATTGCAGATTCAGAAAGTAGGAGGATAAGTTCTTGATTTGGGGGGCTGAAATGCAAACTGAAGGTGACTATGTATCTGCTAAAGGACGATGAATGCTCAGTTGGCATTTCTTAGGTCACAAGCAAAGAAGAAGAGACACGGATGGGGAAGCAAGTGATGATTTAGCAACCAGAATATGTGGTTGTTGATACTCACTGTTTTATTTCCCCACTGGCCCTCCATAGCTTTAGCAGAGTTTTCCCTAAACCTGGCTGACATCTAATTAGAAGTGCCAGTTTTCTAATGCCAACCCAGGCCTGCTGGATAAGAACCTACAGTATATGACAAAGCTGGCAGGTTATTCACAGCAACTTTACAGTTAGAGAAACACTACTCTGAACATCTCAGTGTCAAGTAATCTGTGCTTCAGGGTATGGGGAGAGATTTGAGATCCTATTCTTGGCTATAATGTTAATGGAGCATAATTATTTAGCAAGCTTCTCCCACCAGCAAAGTGAATTTCAAGGAAGAAATGTTGGGCTTACATGACTGTCTCTTCTCTGTAAGGAAAGTCCCCCTTCATTGCTAATCTTGGAAGACTTCTTTTTTAATAAGAAAGTTATATTTTCTTTCATGTAGACCAAGTTTAGTTGTGACCTCACATATCCAAGGTGGCAACCTTGGTCATTTATTCACACCCCAACTCTACTTGCAAACCCTTTCAACATCCCCTTCCCTGGTTTCTAACATGATTCTTTATTACCTGCTCAGCTAGCAGACTAAATTTATTCAATTTTCTTTTCCTTTGGCACAGAGAGTCAATCCCAATGTTGCAAACTAAAATCAAACCAGATGTGCTAAGAATTTTATTGACTATTTTATGTAACAAGCTGAATTACCAGAAGGCTCAAACCAAATTAATAAAAAATTAAAGCATAGAAGATTTAAGCCGGAAACTATTTAAACAGGCTTAAAAGGTTACCAAAGGAAAAGAACACGATCGGTTTGTTTGAGTGATAAAATAAGAAGTTAAGCTGAATCAGGGAGAGAAAACTTGCCTCTCGACCTGTAGATTTATCTTCTAAATGAAGTATCAGGTGTTTTAATGTTTCTGGAATTTAAAATGAGCAAATATATAAATAAATATAAAAGCACTGAATGGGCCAACTTCTTGCATATTACACTGAAAAATTATCTGGTTGATTTGTAAAATTGAAAACAGAGGCTTTGGGCAGCGGTAAAAGAACCTGTGTCTGTGAACCAGACTGCGCTGGCTTCAGATTCCCACAGACCCTGTGCATGTTAGGACTCACCAGTCAAGCTGCTTAACCCTGAGTTAGCTCCTTATGCCTGAATGGAAATAGTGCAGTGCCTCACCTTATCCAAGGGGGATATATGCCAAGACCCCAAGGATGCCTGAAAACTCCGATCAGACCAAACCCTATTGTGTTGTTCTTTTCCTATATGTATATACCTACAATAACGTTTAATTTATAAATTAGGCACATCAAAAGATTAACAATAATAACTAATAAGAAGATAGAACAGTTATGACAGTATACTGCAATGAAAGTTATGTGACGTGGTCTTTCTCTCTTAAAATGTCTTGCTGTACTGTATGCACCTATTTTTGGACAACGGTTTACTGGGGGCAAACTAAAACCAGGAAAGGAAAACTGTGGATGGGGAAGGGTGACTGACAGCAAGTATAAAGGAACATTGTCCAGATTAAAATGTGAGTATTGAGTTATAGCGTCTGACATATACTACAGACATTCAGTGAAGAAGAATAAGCAATACTGGGAGCAAGGTTGATAGGGGCGCCATGACAGGAGGGAGGTGAGTTTGTTTGATGCCAGGGAACATTTATTTGTCAAATCCACTTAAATTGAAAAAAACAGTCACCGCTCTATTTTCATATTTGATCTTCAAGGCCAGCGGTTGGAGTAGAATAGGTAGATAATTTCCCAACTTAATAAATGTGGAGGGAATACAAACAGCAATGCAGTTCAATGATGATGCAATGTCCCCAGCCGTTCTGAGGCAGAGCTAGGGCTGAATCCCAGCAATGACAGAAGTCTGGGGCCTTTAGCCAGAGCGGTGCCTCCCCTTCAGATCTGCTACCATGCATGTGATATCCTTACAGCCGTGTCCACCCCACCGCTCCTGCTGATGACCACGTTTCCCATCAAGATAGTTGAGATAAGAAAGAGAAAGGACTCTGGATAGAATCAACAAAATGCCATCCCCCACAAGGCAGGCGATCTTTTCTATTCCACAGATCTATCTGAAATATACATTTATCCTAAGGGCATAACAGGAACAGAGTCTTGCATGTAGCAGGCATTGGGAATATTTGTTGGGTTAATCAGTAAGCATGTGCTTTCATACAGCAATGGAAGGTGGCTAGCTTACACAGTCTGCCTGCTCTAGGCAATGTTCATCTTCAAGGGGCCTGAATCTCTTACCTTTTTTATGAACATTGAGTTCAGGTAGATGGAGTGGTTCTCAAATGTTAGTTTATGCGTAAGAATCTCCCGAGGTGTTTATTGTAACTGCAGATTTCTATACCCAGCATCAGAAACTAGGTCTACTGGTTGAGGTGGTTCTGGAGACCCTGTTTTGACATTAGTGTTTGTATATTGGAGGAATACATTGCCATTCCTGATGATGATTCTAGGTGGAAGTGTGGGCTGTGTGTCTGTGTTTTCGTGAGTGGAAAAGAGGGAGGAGGAAGGTGCTGAGTGATAAAGAAAAGATTGGAATGCATGGAACTTCCTACTTAGTGTGTTGGTAATCTCTTTCCCCCTCTATCAATAATAACATTTATCTCTACCTCCCTTCTGAAGGAAAGGTCAAGACTGGCTAGAAACATAACTTCCCAGTACAGTCCGATTTCCTTCCTTCCTCCAATGCCCCCTTTACCGTACCCAAGCCCTCCCTTAACAAGTCCTTGGAGAGAGTAAGAAAAGAAAACAGGCCTCAACAATTTCCCTAATGACTCTTTTGAAAAGCCTTTTTTTTTTTTTAACTTTGTATTTTTAGATCTCTCCAAACAATGTTCTTTATTAGAAGGTTGTCAAAGACCCCATGGGATTTATGGAAACTTAGATTAAGAAAAATATGGAGTAATTTGAAGGACAGTGTTAAATGTCATAGAAACGGCTATTTTTTAAGTTATGGATAAGTAGAGGAAGCTTCATTATATCATAAGCCACATTTGCATTGGGAGCTTGAGGTTGGCAGGTGGCAGAGGGAGACCAACATGGGTTTGAGCCCAGCGCACAGCAGCCTCGGGCCCTTGTGCAAGTGCCTAAGCACGCTGAGGATAATGCCACTCCTTACCACTTTCCTCACTGTTTTTCCTTCAATTTAGATTAAAATGAGACAGTCTCCGTAAATAAAACTGTGTATATATTTCTGGTAGTGAGAAAAGCACTCCACAGCTATTGGTTCCTTACTCTGATACTGCAAGACGCTTCAAGTCTTCTCACTTCTTCCTAATAATCCCTTCGGATGAGCTCCTTTGCTTCATTTTTTTCCTTAGATTGTATCTTTTTTCTCTCTAGACTGTTTCTAATAATCTTTATTTTTTCCTGCCTGTATTAATTCACTAGGATTGCCATAACAGAATACCATAGACTGAGTGACTTAAACAAAAGAAATTTATGTTCTCACAATTCTGGAAGCTGGAATGTCTAAGATCAAGGTGCTGGCTGATTTGGTTCCAAGTGAGGCCTCTCTTTCTGGCTTGCAGATGGCTGCCTTCTCATGGAGTCATCACATGGCCTTTCCTTGGTGCATGTCCTTGGACAGAGGAAGGGAAGAAAAGAAAAGGGGAAAAAGAGGAAGAGAGGAGTGTGGTGAGAGAGGGAGAAAGAAGGAAAGAAATTTCTCCCCTAGTAGGATTGGTGCCTAGCAATTGTGCCTCTTCTTTACAAACACATTAATGATTGGATGCCTAAATGTAACTTAAAAAAATCTAACCACTCTTGACTGGTGATTAATCGTATAATAATTGAAAGAGTTACCTCATAGGGTATTTTTGGATGAATTGAATGTGAAGCCTATGCACATCCTACTAGGTCTCCACCCTTAATTAAATCCCGAAAGTCCTTTCTCCAAATATGTTCACATTAGGGGTTAAGGTTTCCATTCAAATTGAAGTTCAAATTTCCTATGAATTTTGGAGAGACACAATTCAGTCCGAAGCACTGCCTAACTCAGTCCTTAAGTTCTCTAATTTTCTAATGCTCCCATGGGAAGAAATAAATCATTTGTACAAGTCACCTGATGGTCATGTGCATTCACTCAGTGAAACTTTGCCAATACTAGGCTCTGGTTTGCCCAAATCAGTAAAACATGATCTTTGACCTTCTGGAATCTAACTGGGAGAGGCAGAAACGTAATAAGAACAATTACATATTACAGATATGATCATACAAATTGACTTATGGTACTGTGGGGTACAAAGAAAGGGATTATGACTGGAAATGAAGATTCCTTGGAGTCTTGAAATAATGGTAGAATGTGATGTAGAAAGGAAAAAAAAGGCAAGAAATAGTCTAGTACAGCAAAGGTAATAAACAAACTCCAGACAATTCGAAGGCTCTAGAAGCTGAATGGAAGTAGGTGACCCAGTGAGCCACAAAACCAGCATTTTATATGAGGGCTGGTTAGCAGGAGAACTTATAGCTTGCTGGAGAGCAAGTTCTTTGTCCTTCAAGGCATCAAATGTATTTTAACAATAAAGTGTTTGAAATAAAAATTGGGCTAGAGATATATGGAATTGAGTCAAAGGTGAGTTTTGCAAGTCAGTAAGACTTTAGAATGATAATTCCTAGTGATCAGTTCTTTCACTGGGGGCTATTGAATGAATAGGACTCCCAGAGCTCTGAACAGACTAGAAATTACTGTGTGTGCATTTTAACAATGTGTCGAGAACATTCATCATTGTTTCTCAATTAACCCTGTGCCATCATTGATATGTAACAGTCACTCAGGCTTGCACATTCAATTCATACCAAAAATACCCTATGAGGTAACTAATTTCAATTATTATACGATTAATCACCAGTCAAGAGTGGTTAGATTTTTTTTTTAAGTTACATTTAGGCATCCAATCATTAAATGTGTTTGTAACAGAAGAGGCACAACTGCTAGAATCTCCATTACCACAATAGGAACTTGTTCAAGGCATAGTCCCTACATTTTAGGATCGTTTGACACTGAACTGCTCCATCACATCCACCCAAGAAAGATGTGAAGAGCAGCCAACAGAAAATCAAGCTGCCGGCACTATTTTTGTTCAGAGAATTGCCTAGAAACTCAAAATTCAGCTTCTGCTCTCACATACCTCTTTCTTTTTCTGTCTTAACATACATTTCTATTTGTCTCTTGACCTAAAAACAAGACAGGAAAAAAAAAAAAAAAAAAAAAACTCTGGCTGTGTCCTCACACACCTTCCACCCTTGGTAACTGTCTAGAATTTGGATTGTGCTGTTGTCTGGATCACGTCATTGTGTCTCTGTGGCTAATTGAGGATGCAGCATACAAGCTGGGCAGGCCAGCCCAGGGAGAGCAATGTGGAATCCAGTGAAACCACAGGGTAGGCAGCAGGAGTGACGGTGCGAGGGTTATCAGAAACGTTTAATTTAGATCATCCCGGTTTTCCATTCAGTTGTGGGTGGTTTGCCTAGGACCCCGACACTGTACTGGTAGATGAACTTACTACTTTTCTTCTTAACAGCATCATCAGACTTAGAGCTAAATCTCAGACTTCATTTGCTTTCCTCAATAACTGAAAATATACTGCATTATATGCCTTGCCCTTCAAAGTGGCTTTTCATGTGTTGGCCCAATGGATCTTTTCAGAAATACTGTGCAAGGATGATTTGTAGGAAAAGCTGAGATGCTGTATATTTTCCAAGTACCGGATGATTCAC
Organism: Ateles fusciceps; assembly: GCA_036589455.1. Classification (NCBI taxonomy): domain Eukaryota; kingdom Metazoa; phylum Chordata; class Mammalia; order Primates; family Atelidae; genus Ateles; species Ateles fusciceps. Next base: position 2,629,771 of record JAZHEH010002555.1, on the reverse strand, counting down.
AAAGAATAATGTGATAACGATGCCTTGTGTTCTCAAGCTTTCAGACACGCCGGCCTGGAATGCAGTCTCATACGACTTCATCTGAATTACTGAAATGGGGGGCTTCTGTCTGCATTCTATTACTCATTTCTGTGTTTCACAACCAGCCATTTCCTAGTCTTCAGGGGTAAAGGAAACATAGCTCAAATTCAAAAGTGCCTTGCCAAAGCCAGTAAGAAAAGCCATTTCTCCTTGATTTGTAGCGACTCGTTTGAATCTCCATAGTGGGCCCAGAGAGACCCATATTTTTTCTTTGGGAGCAGGCACAACACAGAGTTGATTCATGATTTTAGCTGAGGGGACACATTGAGGCACCAATTGACTAAATTATTTTCATGTGAATAACAGATTTAGGGCCTCCACTTGATCATGTCTGACTTCTTTCAGTCTAAGCTGAGGATTCCCATCTTGATTTTTTTTTTAATTAATAACATTTACCAGTGTGTTTGTTTTCATTTAGAAATGTAATGCAAGCTCATTTTGTACAATACAAAATATATGAAAAAGAAAATAAAAATCGCAAACAATCTCATCATTTTTACCCAGGCATTTCAAAAGCCACTGACATATGTATTTATCTACCTATCCATCCATCTATCCACTCCTGCATACCCTGCTTTAGGAATGTATTTGACAGCTTATTTTATATTATGAACATGTTCTTATCTAATAAAATATCATTAAATACATGTTTTTAGTGTCTGTTGCAATTTTTGTTTCAAAATTACTTTTAATATTAAGGAAAATTTACTTGAATGTGTATATAACATATACATACATATAGAATGCATACATCAAACAAATAAGCCTTTTTTTATTTAACAGAGTGTTGCTCTGTTGCTCAGGCTAGGGTGCAGTGGTACAATCACAGCTCACTGAGCCTTAAACTCCTGGGCTTCAGTGATCCTCCAACCTCAGCCTCCCTAGTAGCTGGGACTCCAGACACATGCCACCATGCCTGGCTAATTTTTTAATTGTTGTAGAGACAGTCTTTCTATATTACTCAGGCTGGTCCTGAACTCCTAGCATCAAGTGATCCTCCCATCAAGGCCTTTCAAAGTGCTGGAATTACAGGGTGTTAGCCACCATAATCAGCCCCAAATATGCCTTTCTGTGGTTAAGTTTGGATAACACTTAGCCTATGCTATCCTTCCTCCATCAGAGGAAAACATGATTATATAATATGTAAAATTTGAAGGCTAAAAGGGAGCTCAGAGACCATCTGGCCCTGTGGTTTTCAAATCTCAAGGGTTCCAGGGAGGTGCCTCAGGGTTTGCTTTGGGTCAAGGTAGAAGCAAGCAGAAGCAAGCGGACTTCTGCTAGGCTATCACTGGAGCTGCTCCACTTCTCTGTTTTATAAATAGTGTCAGGTTTCATAAGATGATGTATTTTTAACGTAATTTAATTTAATGTTTAGTATAAAGGTTTTTGCTGCTTTTTTAAACATATTTGAAAGCTGTTGATCTCGTTCAACTTATTTCTCAAGGTGGTCGCCCCTCCTACAGCAAGCCTGACAGGAAGCTCTGAGAAGCTGCTTTGTCTCCCCCAGGGATTCTTGGTTCAGCATGCAAATACAAACCTCAAGCTGTAAGGGGATCCTGCATAGCTTGAGAAAAATCTACCCCCTCATGGCAGCAATTATCACATTAGGAATTTAGGTACATAGTCCCTTTTGGGTCAAATGCACATGCAGCATCAGAAAAAATTTTTCTAGGAGCTTCTGGGAAAGAAAGTTCTTCATTCTCATCTTGAACAGAAAAGATGTCTCTTCTTCCTACCTGCTGATGTGAGACCTTGTATAACTACTGCAACTCCCGATACCAGCCTAAGGATGAACCAGATAGAGAGGAAGCCAGAGCTAAGAGAACTGCAGAAACATGGACACAGACCCCAACAAAACCTCAACTACTCACTGCCCTTGACTGCACCTTCAACTCTGTACTGGGTTGGTTTGATTGCCATAATTATTTGGGCCAGTTGGAGTTGGGGGATTCTGCTGTACATCCACTAATGAATGTAAAATGTGATCTTCGCCATGCCTGCAGACCACACTTTCCTGGAAAGTATTAGTAGTCCTGGAGTGGGTTAGTAACCTGCTGGGTGTTACAAAAGAGAGCTAGGCTGGGATCAGAGGACCTGAATATGATTCCAAGTGAAATCAGATGATTTTTATTCCTGTGAGGTTGCCTAATACCTCTTTATCTCAATTAGCACATGAGTGAATTGGTGATAAGTATCTATCATACATAAGTCACAGGATTGCCGAAAGGCTCACACTAAAACATGTTATGTATTATACAAAATGTAAGGAGGCTTTCTCATATTTGTGATACCTGCAGTGCATTAAGAATGGCTCTCACATAGTAAGTCTTCCCCGTATGCCAAAGTCTACACTAAAAACTTCACTTTCATGCTCACACACAAAAAAACTGTATGAGGTAGGTACAGCTACTCAATTTCATATCTAAGCTCAGATGTATTTTAGATTCCCAAATGTTCTGGGTTTTAGAAAGGTTACGTTGAGCATGCAGTGAGTGCATGCATCAACATCTGCCAGATCTGGGCAGTATGTTGTTATTCACACATGAATATTTCTGCTGAAGAATATGTGGCTATTTACATCAGTTGTTTTCAAACCTTTTTGAAAATTGGAACTATAAACTGAACTGTTGTATCCAGTGTTACAGATAAAAAAGGCTAAAGGATGCAAAGTTTAAGCAAATTTTCTCAGGTCACTCAGCTTTTAAGTAGCGAAGCTAAGACTGAATTTAGGTTGTCTATCTCAAAAGTTCAGGCTCTTAACCACTTTGCTTGCCAATGCTTGCAAAGGCTGCCCACCTCGGCTCTGTCCAACACAACAGTTAATGTTGCTCTTTCTGAACAGGCATTTAGAACATCAAACCATGTCTTCTAAATCATGGCATTTTTTTTTTTCTGTAGCAAAAACAAATACACTTTTTCTACTTTTTCTGCTTTCATAATTCTGTATAACATGTTACTTGGTCTAATGAGAAGTTACTAACAGGCAATTATTAAAGTCTGAGGGCCAGTTGAGATATCCAAATATAGTTGCCCATTTGGAGATCACTGAGATCACTGATTTTAAATACACACACACATATATTCAAATTCACAAACAGACACACACCACACACATGTGGATGCATCCGGTAAGTAATGGAACATGTGTGTGTGTATGTGATATGCATTATTATGTGCCCGAACTTGTGCTGGAGACGTGAAGCCAGCAGTACGCTTGACACACAGAAGCAGAGACAGCACACAACCTTTTTTGGTTTGTGTAAAAATTGCAGTATATGGCCTGGTGCCATGGCTCACGCCTGTAATCCCAGCACTTTGGGAGACCGAGGCAGGCAGATCACCTGAGGTCGGGAGTTCGAGACCAGCCCAACCAATACGGAGAAACCCCATTTCTACTAAAAATACAAAATTAGCCAGGAGTGGTAGCACATGCCTGTAATCCCAACTACTCGGGAGGCTGAGGCAGGAGAATCGCTTGAACACTGGAGGCAGAGGCTGCGGTGAGCCAAGATTAGGACACTGCACTCCAGCCTGGGTAATAAGAGTGAAACTCCTTCTCAAAAAAAAAAAAAAAAAAAAAAAAAAAAATGCAGTATGTATAATAAGGTCTGGGATTGATGTGTGTGTGAGGCTTCATAGGAGAAATGAAAAGGAAAACCTCTCCAGTAAGTGCTTCCCAAAAGATGCAAAAGCACAGCAGGACCGGGGCGATGAGCCGTGGTCAGCAGCCACAGCACCCACCAGTGGGTCCCGGTTCAGTATTGCTTGGCTCCAAAACTACAGGCAGAGCAGTTGACAAGGATGAGGTCACAGTGTGAAGCAAACAGGGAGCAAGTCACGCAGGCCTCTTTGCTGTGTAGAAGAGCTGATTTTTTTGAATTAACATCTAAATCTTAAATAATGTTAAGCTAGAAACCACTGTTAAAATACAGCTTCAATTCAAACAGAATATATATTTTAACCACTCATTTTTATAAAGCCGAATGTTAAATTATGGCTTGAATAATCAGTAATTCTTCAAAGTACGGATGAATCTGTCTCACATTCCAGGTAGAGTGCATAGACTTGTGATCAGGAAATAATGAGACAATTATATTACTTTATGATCCGGAGTCAGGCTTTACCATTTTTAAGGAATGTCTAAAATTCTATTAAGTGTAATTGTTGAAGCTATTAATAAACCAAGGGAGGAGTTTGAAAACAGCGCTTAGAGTTTCGCTTTAGTTTCAGATCATGTGTGAAACTAGAAAAATGATCTTTATAGAATCCTGGGGCAGAATATTTTGCAGTATTTTAGCTTAATTCAATGTTAATCCTGGCTACACAGCCACTCTGTTCCCTAAGCCAGAAACCCCAAAGTCTCCTTCACCCTCCTCCCCTTCCTCCCACTTCCATCAATCTTCCTTTTCTATCTCCTAAATATGCCTCTCTTTATTTCTGCTCAGTCTCCCTGCCTACACCATTACTAAAGCACCCACTGCGTGCTTGGGTTGTCATCAAAGCTCAACTCTCCAGGCAGTGTTCCCACGTCCTCTCCTCTGTTGGTGGAACTGATAACTCCCCCTCTTTTGGGTAATACTCGAACCTCCTGGGTCAGTTTTTAGCCTTTTCCATTGGGTATCTGTCTCCCCCTCCCGGTCTAGGTGTTGAGAGGGAAGATAGAGCTCACTCCCTTTTTTTCTCTGCACTTGGCATGCTGCCCACAGATTCACTTGTTGAGTGAATGACAAAATACCTATAAAGGTTCTCTTGCCCATTTATTTCATTGTTTCATTTCTGTAAGTGGCTTTTCCCATTAATTAACATGCTCATTAATATATAAGTCCAAAGCAGATGGCAGTTCTTCACTTTTGGGATTTTCAGCACACTGATATGATAAATGGCAAAAAATGTATGTAAACAACTCATCTTCCATGATATTTAAAAAAATGAGGAGTCTCTCATTTCCTGTTAAATGGATCAAAGACTATTTTGTATCAGGATTCTGCCTTCTTGTCACATGAAGGAAAGCTAAATTTCAAACTGGAACAGTTGAAAATCGGTACCTGGTTTCGTATTTCAATGTAGACTGGGGTATCAATTGTCCAGACTAATGTTATTGATTTTGCTAATGTGTTTGTTTGGTATGTGTTTGTGTGGCATAGATTCCTTTTAAAAATTACACAGTTGTTTTTATTTTTCACGTTACTCATCTCCATTCTCGTGGTCAGGGTTTCCCAGCCTTAGCACGACTGACATTTTGAGCCAGATAATTCTTCGTGGGGGGACAATCTTGTGTATTGTAGGAAATTTAATGGCATCACTGGCCTCTACCCACTAGATGCCAGTAGCACTTTTCCCCCTTATGTGACAACCAAAAATGTCCAGAAAGGAAATGGTGGGGAAAGGTGGCAAAATTGCCTCAAGTGAAAACCACTGCTCTACGTGGCCAGTGCCACGTAATGGCTACGTTTTTATAACTCATTCCATAGCTTTATAACTATACATTAAAAGGCATGCATAGAACTTTCAGTTATTATTTGTTTGTAAGTCAAGATTGTATACCTTCTCTGCTTCCTCCAAGTTGATAGATATGATACCAACTGGTTCTATTTTAATGTCCACACAATCTTCCACAGTACAAGTATGTTACAGTTTTCTTAGCCAACCCTCCCCATGTGACCATCCACTCTGATTCTATTTAGATCCAAATATACAATTCCATAACAGGCACCTTTACAGTTATATTCATTCATGCTGCCTCGTTTATTTCTATGGCCTACCTTCCCTGCAGTGAGATTTCTACACTGTTAAGTGTGTGGATATTTAATGGAAACAGATGTTAATAGAGTGCTTTCCTGAAAGACCGTCACAATAGAGATTTTCTCCGCAGTGTATGAGAGCACCTGCCCACCAGCACTCATTGTCAAGGCTCTACTTCTTAATAGATCTGGAGTGATAGCCCATTGTGACTGCAATTTGCATTTCCTTGACTAATAGTAATATTGAATAACTCATTGAATAGAGTGTCTAACTGAAATAATGTGACATCAGACATCTGCAAGGCCCCAAGTTACCCCTCTAGTGCCCACTTCTTATTTCTGGAGCAGCTGCCACAGCCACTTCTGTGCAAGCTCAGACTCATCTGACCTCACGTGCTCTAAAATTATGCCCTATGCTATAAAACTTTAGCCTCTTCATCAAACAAGCTTTCTGTGTACAAAAAAAGGAAAAAAGCATACAGATTTGAGAACCTTATCCACCCAGTATTCAGGGAAAAAAAATAACAATACTTGCCTCCTAATTAAATCGTCAAGTATTTTTCACATTTTATATGTGTGCGTATTTGTGTGAGTGTGTGTGTGTGTGTCCCCTCCAAACAGAAAACGTGAGACATGTTCATGGTGGATTGTGCATTTCTGATGCCAAATTAAGTATTCTCCTTTTTTAGGAATGTGTCACAATGGGAAAAGAGATCAATTGTGAGATGAATAGCTGCTGGGTTTAGTTTAAGGGAAGATGGAATGCTCTGTGAGGGGGAATGGAGTCGCTATATTCCACGGCACTGATAAGCAGTTATTCCAGAGCTTTTGGAAAGTCTTTAAAGCAGAATAGCTTTAACTGCAACATGGCTCCACAGAGAATGGGAAATAAGCTTACCCTGTTGTAAGGATGCAGGGAAATTCAGTGCTATAATAAAGAAAATGATTAGAACTTCTTTTGCCTTGTATTTTTATCTAAAAAAGGGGAAAAATACAAATTTCACTTTGATTTTTTTTGGAAAAAATATTTTCAGCATAGAAGAGTACCTGCTCATTAGAGAAAATTTGATGAAAAAATAATTTTTAATAGACAACTTGCAGTGGTAGTCTAGAAAATGTATTTTTCAAGAAAATATGGTTAGCAGTTAATAGAATATCTCCAAGGTTGCAGTACTGGGTTGATGGTCCCAGCTTCTATTATGAATTGTTATGTACTCTGGATCTTTTAAGATATAAAATATTAGGAAGTTAGGACAGTTTCTGTTAAGAGTATTCTAATTTTAAGGCTCTAAATTTAAATCTAAAAAGCTTATTTTGGCCAGGCACGGTGGCTCACTCCTATAATCCCAACACTTTGGGAGGCCGAGGCGAGTGGATCACCTGAGGTTAGGAGTTCGAGATCAGCCTGACCAAGATGGTGAAACCCCATCTCTACTAAAAAGAGAAAAATTAGCTGGGCATGGCGACAACCACCTCTAATCCCCGATATGTGGGAGGCTGAGGCAGGAGAATTGCTTCAACAAAGGAGACAGAGGTTACAGTGAGACAAGATTGGGCCACTGCACTCCAGCCTGGGTGAAAGAGTGAGACTCCATCTCAAAAATAAATAAATAAAGATAAAATAAAATAAAATGCTTATATTGCTTTTTTTAAGCATTTTACTATAGACTTAGTTTACAAAACAAATCTGTAAAGAAAATATACTGTTCTCATTTGACAGATGACAAACAAAATTTGTCAGGGCCTAGCACCTATGGCACAGGTTAGAGATCATATTCATTTCAGCTCTGTCAGAAATCAGGCAAGTCATTTAACAGCAAGTGTTAGTTTGTTATAGGTTTGAAAGAGCTTATCATCTGTAGATAGTCAGCTTAACCTAAGAAATTTTACTACAGCAAAATACCAGGTAGGACAGGCAGGTAATATAAAGGAGCAAAAGGATAAATGAGTAAAAAGGTAAAAAATGGGCTTTGAAGATCTTTTTTGCAGCAAACTTAATAATGAAAATAATGATAATAAATCAGGGTCATCGGTATGTGTGTAAAGTAATTATTTAGTAGAGCAGTCCTTTCCTTGTCTGGCTAGTCTCAGCTGAAAATTGACTAACATAGAGTTTTCTGAGGAATACTTGTCCATGGAGAAGGTCTTCGGGGTGATGTAAGCATCACTTTCTTCTGGATCCCACAACCTCACCAGGCAAAACTACAGTCTACTTGCAATCCTCATGCTGCCTTTCTAAAATTCAAGGAATTCAGTAACATTAACTGAGCATCTAACATGTAACTAGCAATGTACTCTGTTCTGTAATATATAAATATCAAAAAGGATTAGACTATGCTTCTTCTGTTCAGTATCTCATAATCTTAAAAGCAATTTGGTAAGTTCGTGATGTTATAGAAATTAATGTGCAAGGCATAAAGGGGACCTATATGTGCCCAAGTGGGTCAGGAACACTTTCCCAGAGGAAGCATTTGATCAGGTGACAGAAGTTCTCATGAAAGTCAGAAACTTAAAAAACAGAGATCTCAGATCCTTAACTCATAGCATCTTCAGTTGCCTGACTTGATCCTAAGGCTATAACAGGGGAGCACCAAAACAGAAATCCATGGATTCAAGTCAAGACCTACTCTTATATACAAATGTAAATAAAGCTTGGTACAAGTGAGGGAATCTTGTGTGTCCTATGAGTCATACCATTCAGCAACGTGTCTCTTGCATCACTGAAGCTGTCCAAAGGAATCGAGTGTAGGAAATAAGTCAGGGGCAGAGGTTCCATCTACAGGAGAGGAGGACACTTGTGGACCAGACTCTGGGAGGCAGAAGCACTCAGCCCGAGGTGGAGACTCAAGCCTCATCTATCTATAGCTCTAACAAACTTCCACAGCGCCCTCATATCACATGCAAAGGACAGGTGTGTTTTACATTTAGCCTGCTAATTCAGGCCTGCCAACCCCTGCCTCCTGAGGAGGCTTTCAGAATTAACTATATCATGTTGGCAGCTAACTAAACAGCTAAGGAAAGAAAGCATTACCTCATCTTTGCACTGGCTCATTTGATATTCCACCTTCAATTACTCCAACTGAAAGTTAAAATAAAAATAAAGTATGGCCTTTGTGTGTGTGTGTGTGTGTGTGTGTGTGTGTATGGGTGTGTGTGTGGATGTGTTTTTGTGTGTGAAAGGAGAAATAGAGAAAGAGAGAACAATAGAGATTTCAGGTTTTAGAGGCAGAGAGAAAAGTAGGAGAAAGCATTTGCATTAGGATCTAAGTGCAATTTGAGAACAGTGGAGAGCATTAGAAAAAAAAGAGCCCAAAATACATTCATTAATATTCATTAATTTGCTTGTCTTTTTAAATAATTGATTATCTACTATGGGTTAAGCACTATGGTAGACAGTGAGGATGTAGGGTGAACCAAACAGAAATAACCCAATTCCATGCACATTTAGTTCGTAGGGAACCACTGAATCGGTAACAAGTTCATGTATTCTTGGAATTCTGGTAGCAGTTCTATTTCATCCTGAATACCTGAACCAACTTTCTAGGTGAACTGGGAGTCCAGGACACAGTCACAGAGGGAGTTGCCAGAGCCAGAGTGAATACGAGACTGTACTGACATTGACTGTTGGACACAGAGCTCTTGTAATTAAATGTCTAAGCCCATAGATGTATATGTCAGATTTAAATAGGTCTGAGAGACATCAAAGAAAGTGTAACTTGGGGAAAGGTAATGAAAGGGAGTGAGATTTGTAGTAAATGGAATGTGGACTCAAGGAGAAAGCCTGGAATGCTTGAGCCTAACATGTAGCTAATTGGGTCCCTGGAGTTTGGGGAGATGGGTAAAAAGTGGGGAGTCAACTTAGATGTGCCAACCAAAGGAATTTCAAAGATGAATGGGTTTGTCTTCTTAAGGACTTCGATAACCTTGTAAACGGACAATGCTGAAGTAATGTGGTTAGTGCAAGGAGGAGGAGAGAGCTTACAGGCTGTATTACTGACCAGACAGAGGAGGCAAGCAGGAGGACTTCCTGGAGAACTCAGGAAAGAGAAAGAGGAAGTTAGCTTTTCCACAATGGAAAGGGCATTTTTCCAAACAAGTTTCCATTAATCTAAGGTTTTTGTAGTTCTGTGACTTTCAAGGCAACTTAAGAGATCTTGATTGAAGTATTTTGAGTGGGAAAGACATAAGCACACAGTTTGTTAAATACTCTTTTATTCTAGCTCTAAGTAGAAGAGTTTGACAATTAATGAAAATAGAGGGCACAGAGTTATTCATTTAGTAACAGGATTCTATAACTTGAATGTTTGTGTTGCCACAGCATTTATATATTGAAATTCTAACCCAGAGTGTGATGGTTTTAAGAGGTAGGTCCTGTGGAAGGCGAGGATGATGCCTTCGTGAATGGGATTAGTGTCCTTAGGAAAGAAACCCCAGAGAGCTGCCTAACTTTTTCAGCTGTGAAAGAACACAGCCAGAAGGTACCAACCTCGAACCCGGAAGACAGTTCTAACTAGGTACCAAACCTGCTTGATGCCTTACTCTTGGATTTTCCAGCCTCCAAAACTGTGAGAAATAAATGTGTTTTGTTTATAATCCAACTACTTTACAACATTTTGTTATGTAAATTTGAACAGACTAAGACACAACATTTTCATCATGAGGTAGTGAGAAATTGAACTCGTATCATTACTACTAATGTGAAAGGGAGAAGACAATTCACAATCACATAATGGAATTCTGTAAATGCTTAATCTCATTAAGATGTTTCTCTAATACAGAGTGTCTCCATGAAGAGATCTATTTTTTATTTTTGGCATAAAATAAACTAGTAGAAAAGCATTCATCTTGCAGTAAGAAACTTTGGCTGTGAGCTTCAGCTCTGGCACTCATTAACACAATTAAAGACATTGATCAAGTCACTTGTACTGCCTGGACCTCTATTTCTCTACCTCTCAAATACAAAAGGGAGGTGAGGCCATTTCTAAGCTTCCTTCCCAGCAGAATACTGAACATTCTGGTTGTTTACATGTTGCAGATGCAAGTGAGGATTCATAAATACGAGTCTGTTTGCCTTAACTCATACTCATTTCAAGAAATTGAAGAAATTGTGACTACAGACCTCCACTAGGAGGACGAGCCATGCTTGATGGGCTCCATTCTGCTTGCAGTCCTCTAAAGTGATTGACAGGACTCAGGGCTTTGTACAGGGAGTATGAACATGAACCACACCAGTTAAAGGCTTGAGATCTCAGCTCAGCCATGCTGGCTGCAACAATGAAGACATGAAATGAGTATAAGGAGGATAAATGAAGATGAAGATAACAAATAAGTAATAAATAGGATTAAATGTTTGCAAAATGTACCAGAGTGGAGTGCAGCCATGGGAGAGAGCCAAAGTACATTAAGTGGAGACAGAGGAGGGAAGGTGAGGACGATGTTTCTTTGTGGAAGGCTTATCATCAGGAATGTATCCCCAGGGAGCCTCTGCAAGGGGCTTACCATTCCTGATAAGCAATGTGCATGGCATGCACAAAATAAGCTTCCTCCACAAAGTTGTGCTATAATTATGAGGATTTGAGCATGATTTTTAAAGCACTAAACTTGTTTTTCAGCCAAGAGCTTGTGGTATGCGTTTGTGTGTGTGCCTGTGCAGACATGTGATAGTCGTGGGCAGAAACTCCAAAAGTAAATCATAAAGCTTTTTTCATATGTAACCCCAACTACGAAGATAAAGCCTGTGCTTGACAGAGAAAAAACTGAATAATATTATATTTGAAAGTAAGTTTATTAAAGCAACTAAGAACATGGGCTCTGGAGGCAGATTCCTTCAGAGCAGAAAACTCTGCTATCAAATTTATTAGTAGATGTGTGACCTAAGGCTTACTTCACTTTCTTCATCCTTAAAATGAGCATTATAGGATAGGCATGATGGCTTATGCCTGTAATCTCAGCACTTTGGGAGGCCAAGGCCACCTGATCACTTGAGCCTCGGTATAGAAGACCACCCTGGGCAACATGGTGAAACCCCATGTCGACAAATTAAATAAATATACAACTATATAAATATAGATATGAATACATACATTGTACATACATACATACAAATATTAGCTAGACATGATGATGCACACACATAGTCCCAGCTGCTTGGGAGGCTGAGGTGAGGGGATCACTTGATTCTGGGAGGTAGACGCTACAGCAAGCCATGATTGAGATTGCACCACTGCCCTACAGCCTGGGCGAGGAAGTGAGATTCTGTCTCAAAACAAAAACAAACAAACAAAAAATAAAACTAAAAGAAAAGCACTATACAAATACTTGCAAACAAAATTCTAACCCTCTCTCCGCACAGCCCGAATGGACCCTTCTTCTCAGCCGAGTGCATTCCAAGCTCAGCCTGAAATACTAGTTCAAGCCATGATGGGAGTGGGGCTTTGACATTATACCCTCCTCAGTTTTGTAATTTAGGAAAAGCCAACCAGCATTAACATCAACACAGACCTTAAATCTAATAAGAAGCATTTACAGTCTATTCTCTCTGAAGCCTTCTAGTTGGAGCTTTCATCTGCATAATAAAACCTTGATCTCCACGACTCCTTAATGTAACCCACACATTCCTTTCTATTGATAATAACTATTTCAACCAATTGCCAATTAGAAAATTTTTAAATCTGAGATCTGGAAGGCCCCTTCCCCTTTGAGTTGTCCTGCTCTTCTAGATCAAACCAATGTAAACTGATGTCTCATATCTCCCTAAGATGTACAAAAGCAAGCTGTACCCCAGCCACTTGGGCACATGTCTTCAGGCTTTCTTTATGGGCATATCCTTAACCATAACAAAATAAATTTTCTAAACTGGTGGAGAACTGTCTCAGATACTTTTGGGTTTACATATTTATGTCATAAGATTGTTGTGAAAATTAAATGAGTATTTTTATGTTGAAAAAGAAATCGAGCAGGGACTGCCACATAGAATGTGCTCAAAATTGAAGGCTCTTATGAAAAGAAAGTTTAACGAAAAATAAAAAAGCAGAACTACAGAAAGAAGAAAAGGTTTTTTTTTAAAAAAAAGTTATGTTTAATTCAGGTCCTACAACACATGTTTTTTGAAGGACAATGTATTGTTCCCATTTTTCATATATCATATGTAAGATAAATGAGTTCTAGGAAGTTCCTACTTTAGAGTAAAAATTCCACAGGGAAAAGATGGTTTCTAAATTGTAGATTTTACATTGATGTTCTCTGTTCTTTAAACCAGTAGTTTTGTTTTTATCCTTAGCCTC